>JAVQMG010000097.1:7520000-8985000 GCA_032878915.1 Castanopsis chinensis | reverse complement strand
TGTTTTAATACTAACGAGCTTGACAAATCTTTGCCTAGTGTTATTGTCTCTTTGTTGCAGGAATATGAGGATGTGTTTCCTAACGAAGTTCCTAGTGGATTGCCACCTATTAGAGGAATAGAGCATCAAATTGATTTTGTGCCAGGTGCGACAATTCCTAACCGACCAGCCTATAGGAGTAATCCGGAGGAGACAAAGGAACTTCAAAGGCAAGTTGAGGAGTTACTAACCAAAGGACATGTGAGAGAGAGCATGAGTCCGTGTGCGGTGCCGGTGCTGCTTGTGCCTAAGAAGGATGGAACTTGGAGAATGTGCGTTGATTGCAAGGCTATCAACAACATTACGGTAAAGTATAGACATCCCATCCCTAGGTTAGATGACATGTTGGATGAATTGCATGGATCATGTGTTTTCACACAGATGGCACCGACTTATAATGTTGAAAATCGTTAGTAAGCTATAGGGCCCTCACGTGTCCTAGACAAGACCTACACAACACAAAGAGAAAAAGAAGACCCTAGGAAGAGTACCAGCCAAATACCCTCTGAAGGTTAAATCAGAGAATTTTCACAACTCTAAAGTGCCAAAGCTAGGGTAAATTATGCATACCTTGTTTCTTGAGGGTTTGGGGTTTTTATAGTAGTGTAGAACCGACTCCCATTTCTTGGGCAAAAGGATTTTTCCTTGTGGGGAAAATCCTAATAAATGTACGTATTTTGCAGGATTCTTCCCATATAGGGATCCCATTAATCACAGGGCACACGATATTTCCATTTGGAATTCGTTGGAGTTTTCTCAAGCCATGGGGGTGCCACTTGGCTTTAATGTCCGTCAATTTGGTGTATGTGTGCCTAGAGTCCGTCCACCATAGAATCATCCGTCTACTATGGAATCCTCCGTCCACCATGGAATCGTCCGCTACAAGGTACCCTCCATCGTGACCTCTCCATCTGGTGCCTTAATCCATCATCATGTTTTTATGTTTTGAAGTCCCATTGTTTTGGCACCATCGCCTCTAGCAAGCTTGTTTGAACAGGTTCGTCTAACTAATTTTTACCCTCTTCATATAGTATATGATTTGTTTATTTATGATTGATTATTCTTGTGATGGGATGGCTCAATACAATGTCTCCGATTAGTAGAAAACGTTTATAGTGCTAGCAAAAGATTATTAATCGAACTCTATTCGAAGAATACAACATAGTTCAGCTTTAACGTCGTCAAAAGCATGATATGGACGGCTTTCATCTAGAGACAGCCAATCCTGATTTAAGTTTTCATTCTCCACTAATATATTGTGTTAATTCTAACCCTAGTTTTATGTCCCATGTCAAAATTTAGCAATCATTTCGATAATTTGATCAAATTCCTAAAACATCCTCCCTCATTTTGGATAGCCTCTTTATGATAGAATTTTAATTTATAATATCACCTCCATTAATAATGTTGCCATTTATCATCAAGTTTAGATACCAAATAGATTTTTGATGTAGGCGATATTCGAATCTCAAATTTTTTATTCAGTAATAAGAGATTTTACCAATTAGAATAACTAATACACTGCTACGTATTTTCTCTCTTTGTATGACAAAAGGACATTATTCAAATTCACATATATGGTGTGACAACTAGTTGATTTAAGTGACATATAGTTGAATTTCGCATTGTAAATGTTAGGTAAGTCTCCACACTTTTGAAAAGCCTATCATATCGTTGTATATAAGCTTAGGAATCTGTTAGACTATAGTCAATATCTAATCATCAATTATACAAGCCGGAAAAAATGATGAAAGTGTCTCTAGGATCTATCTTCAACACCCTTTTAAAATCTTTCACGTTGCCTTAGGAAGTAATTCTTTGACATGTGATGGGTGAGTGAGAACTATCTTTCAAGATCACATAAAAGCCTCTTTGCTTGTGCTTCCCAGGGTTATTTTTCTTGACGAAAAAGGAAAATGACAAACGAAAAGCAACTTGTGTCGGCATCAGATTTAGAAAGTCTTAAGGTGGAAGGTAGTAAATATATATAGATAAAATACTGCATCGAACAGACCTTATATTAGAAAATAGAAACTACTATTTCTGCTCATCCATTGAAATGTGTGACCTTCCAATGGTTAACACGGCTGGTTACATTTAAAGATAATACTGATTGTATTCTCTCTTCTTCTTCTTTTCTTTTTTTTACCCTTTTGTATTTGGTTTAAATTTTGACGGTAAAGCACATATTTTTTTGTGATAAATTAAATAGATAACTTAATTTGACATCGGATTGAAAAAAATTTCAGGTTACTTCTTCTAGTTTTTCAGTTTCAGAAAATTAATTAATAATTCCTCACCCAAAAAAACTGTGAATTTTTCCCACTATTTAATATATATTTATACTAATAGATTAAAGGTTAAAATTAGATCAGCATGGCGCATGTAAAAAAAAAAAATTTGTATCATAAAGTACTCTCTTACTAATTAATAGGCATATGTAATCTAATCATTTATTTTTTTAACATTAATCCAAGATACTGACAGCAGATTCAATAATTTACTATGATAAAACTCTTTATTAACATAATACTAGGTGGATCGATAAAATCATTTTATCTACTATGTTTTCCCGTAAGCAGAAAAGAAACACATTACAAGAACAGATAAAAACTAACCTAATTTATTCGTGATAATAAATCGTTATGTTTATTATATTGGTAAAGAAATCGAATCAAAATTGCCATCTTAAGATGAATAGCAGAAACTTAAAATTAAGATCGAACATTCATACTAATAGAATCCAACTCAAAGTACGTACATTTAGATTTAGGCTTTAGTACAAGTTACATTGAGAGTCACCAAAAGTTTGTTACACTCACTAAGGAAAACCGTCTTACTACGAACTAATGGTCCATGGCATTCTCAACGTGACTCAGCTCCCTTGAGAGTTTATGTAATCTTTGATAGTTTAATTTGTTGGCAATTGAGTTTGGGACACAATTGTTTTAATATCTTATTCCCTTAGGATAGAATTTCAGCAACCCAAAAAATTGTCTCCTCAACCATCTGCGAATAGATATATGGACTTCTACAAAACTGTCTACTTTTGCACAAACCACCATATGAAGGATTCCTAAAATTCCAGATCTTGAATCTGGAATATGAACTACAATGTGGTCCTTGATTGACTATTCTCACCTAACGTGTGATTCTTCATTGTCAAATAATGAAGCACCCATGTTTGAACTTTGAACCTTATATTTTGATATTTTGATAATTTGATACCGTGTAAGTTGGTGGAAGTGTGAAAAAATATATATACATGTACATGTCTGTGCGCACGCGCGCAAAAGTTTAAGGAATTAGAAGACATTGCGCGTGCACATGCACACAAAAGATAAACCTTGATCTCACATCTAGCAATTTGTTGAATCTTGAAGAGAATGGAAGAAAATGATTAACCAACTTCACAATAATATGTACATGATTACATGTCAAAAATCAAATTCCCTAGCAGTTTGATAAACTTCCCAATACATAATCCAATATATATTATGCTGTTAGATGCATACTGCTCCCATGGTACTATTCTACATGTGAGTCATCTTGCTCTGAATTTCAGATGGTACACAAGCCAGGAACCACCAAATATATTAAACACCCTTGCCAATAATAGTGTTGGATATATGTTTGGTTTTATTCTCAGAAAATAGGTTTTAGAAAATGTTTTCAAAGTGAAGAAAACTTATAAATAAAATGTTTCCAATTATTTTCTTTTCCCTAAGCTGAAAAACTATTTCAGGAAAGACTATTATGATGTTTTTGAAAAAATTGTCCTTTTGAAATACAATTTGTTAAAAATTGAACATATAAATTGTAAATATAAAACTCCCTTTAAAAAAAATAGAGCTATATATAGAAGTGTTTTAAACAAGTCCATATAGGTTTTCAATATTTGAATAAAAATCTTGTATGGAAAATTTTATGAGATGAGGAAATAAACCAAACAAAAAATTTGGGATAATAGTTCCAAAAAGAATAAAAATATATAAACTTTCACGCCATTATAATTTCTTCTGATATATAATCGATGATCTTTTTCTCAAAAAAAAAATAATAATAATAATCGATGATCTGCACGACTTGGTCTATACTTTACATAGTCACATGTTGGAAAAATAAAGAAAAGGACATCTTCAATAAATCAAATATATATCTTTAGACAAAAGCAAACCTAAGGTTGTCTTTTTCTTCTCTTCCAGTTCCACTACATGAAACTTAAATTTATCACGGCATTATATTTTCAATAATAACTTCTTTACATAGTATTGTAGATTTGTATGTAGGTTGTAGGCATAAATTAATGAGATCTTAACAAAATCTAAATTTTATATATAAAATAATTAATAGCTTTTAAAATTATACTTCCACATATTTATTCGATGAACACTGTGCAATATATATATATATATATATATATAAAGATAGGTGGTACTTAGGGAAAACAAGAGAGTTGGATAAGACAAGTCGGATGATGATGAATGTCTTTTATATATATATATATATATATATATATATATATATATATAATTAGGACGGAGAAGAGCTATATATGTAAAATTAATTGGATAGAGAGAAAGGTACACCCATACGAACACAAAAATGTTATGGGAATAATAATTGAATATGAATTATATATAAAAGTTCAAGGTGACGGATGGACTTGCAAGTGATCACAACGTACGGTGACATTAATTACCATACCTACCTAGCAATGTTTGGTACTTCAGATGGACCTTGCAAGTACTTAAGCACAACTAGTGTGTTTGAGAGAGAGAGAGAGAGAGAGAGAGATTTTACAAGGATGAAAAAAAAAATTAAAAGAACACTTTTAATTATTATAAGAAAGAAAGTGGAAGACAAATTAAGTTTCGAAATAGGCCGCGAAAACATATGAGAATGAATGAACCGGAATTTGAGCCGAAGTGAAACAGGAAGATTATTCAGTTTACTGAATAATTCAAAATATTTTAATCCTTTTTATTAGAATTGAAACAAATTAATCTCTCCTATCCTTTTGTGCATGTATTAAAATATTTAGTATTCTCAAAAATAAAAAATAAAAAAAATAAAAATAAAAATTAAATCTCCTTATTTTGACAAAATATTTCAATAAAAGCATTAATGTAGTCTTCTGCCTTGTCTGTTTTGTGGAACAATTGTTTTTACGGAGTTGCTTTTGAGAATCAATTAATCAAAATCTTTTAAAATAATTTCAGTATGACCTTAGTTTGTCTTCGGATAATGGTCAAGCCAAAAGCCACGTAGTTTAATTAAAACATTCCTATACACAAAACGCATAAGGGTTCTAAGGAGAAAATGATTCAAGTTATAAAATTAATAACATATTATAATTATCAAAAATAAATAAAAACTCTTGTACACATAACATATTGCTTTCTTTTGAGAATGAGCCAAAAGAGAGTTTATATATATACGAAAGCTTTGATTCTAAAGCAACTATCATTTAAACATTTTGAAAAATTAACAACTGGGCTTGGCTATACACACAAACACACACACACAAAAACCATTATTTTTTACATTCTAAAGAAGACTTTTTCCCTAGTCTAGTTGAGTGCTGCATTAACTGAAAAAAAAAAAAATTAAGAGCGGTAATTGGAGAACAAGAAACCATAAAAACTTGAAAAAGTATTTCAAAAGAACTTGTCTAAGATGGAAGACTTATAAAATTTGGTTTTTTTTTTTTTTAAGAATTCATAATTTCCTAACGTTTTTTTTTTTTTGTTCAATCATTGCCTAACGTTATCTGTATCTTTGTGGGAGATTGATGCATGAAACTGGCCTGCATAATCTAATGATGATAATAACAATTTAATAATGAAATAATTAACACAAACATATATTCTAAAAGGAAATAGCAAAGACCAAAATATAAACTATCACTTGTATCAAAAGTTTAAACTCTAAAAAATAATAAATTTTATTATTTAACCATTATTTTTGTAAAGACTCGAAATTTAGCGGCCCAAACTCACTTAAAATAGTGAAGTTCATACCCACCCCACTAGGCTCAAACTAATAGATATTTGTTAAGAGAGAGTGGATAAAACAAGTTGAGCTTAGGGTCCGTTTAGATTGGGCTGAAAACTGAAAACTGAAACTGAAAACTGAAAAATACTGTAGCAAAATAATTTTTTAATGTGTAAATAATATTGTGGGTCCCATTTTTAATAAAAAAATTGTTAAAAAGTGGAATTTGTGGGTTCATGAACAGTGCACTGTATACACTGTGCACAGAAAAGTCAAATATTTCGGCTCAAAAAAATAATAAAAAAATAAAAAAAATTGGGAAACGCCCTCTTAGTCTGAAGATTCAAACAAGAAGGGAATGAACCAAAGTTAAAATCAAGTATATTGATATCAGTGGCGGAGTCAGGATTTCAATTCAAAGGGGGCAAGATTTAAAGACTATTTTTAAAAAGGCAAAAACAAAAATAATTGTATAAGAATTTGTTTAGAACTTGATTTGGACTCATTATTATACTCAGAATTTTCCATATTTTCAATTAAGTACAAATATATATATTTCATATCGAAACAAAAATAACCAATTTATAGTTACAAACAATTAAAGTAAGAGATTAATCTAATTACATAAAATTTAGATATCTAATGTTGTATACATGTCTATTGCTTTGATTGCTTTTAAATAATATCTACAATTCAAATTTTTTTGTTCTCTATTCTTCAAAGTATTTAAATTTGGGTTTGTAGTAGAAACCTAGACCTAGAGTTTAAAATTGAAATGTCTAAGAGATGGAAGAGAGACAAGATAATGGAGGTTTAGGGTCTGAACTATAGTACAAGGACATTAGTTTTTTTTTTTTTTAATAATTATTTTGTATAAAATATTAAAATATAAGACCTGCCAATACCATCAATTGAAAATTTATGAAATGAAAAAGAAAAGAAAGTTGGGATAAACGTTCCAAGAATGGTATTGACATGCTTAAATCTGGGACTCAATAAAAGTTTCTTTTTAAAACCAAAATGATGTAGCATGTTTTAACAGTGGCGTCAATACTCCAATTGCTGTGTAACCTTTTTAGCTTTTCTTTTTCAGTAACAGAGCTATTTTGGGGACTGCATTTTGTTTTTTTCTTTATTTCAGAGGAGGCAAACAAATTAAGCATTTAATAGAGTTTTTGCTTACTTCTGCAGATTGTTACTATGAACTTTTTTTGGGTGGAGTCAGAGGGGGCAAGTGCCCCCCCTCGACCCCCCCTGACTCCGCCCCTATTGATGGTCCTTTACAAACTCGCCCGAGGACAATACTCTTATGCTAGGATATGCACTGTTCTCTCTCTTTCTTCCTATCACTATTCTTGCTCTCATCTCTTTTCCTTCATTTTTTCAGGATCCCTTCATCTGGAAGTTCTCTTCCTTTGTATACTCCTCAGCTTCTTGCATCCTAGCCTTTCATCAGCGATCCTTTAAGCCCTCCTTAGGACAATTGTCCAATTAGATCTCTATTAAAGGTGGTAGAATGAAATGTTTAGCTGTGAATCTATTATTCAGGGATTATTTCCTCATCAATGCAACTAATAAAAATGTTGCCAGTCATTTAATGCGGAGGCAGTAGGTGAGCTTTCACAAGAAACTTCTTTCAAATACCTTGACTCTCTTTCTCAACGCCATTCTCTCCACTTAGACTTCTAGGAAGTATTTTGTCTCTTCCCATCCTATCCTCGGGCCTAAAGTGCTTCCATTTGAAGAACGAATGATTGTCACAGCAATTCTATTCTTCCTCAGTCCTCAAGTTTCCACAATTTTATTACTCATTTACGTGTGGGTTTTGTCTCTCCATTAATAAGTGTGGCTCAATTCATGTGATTTTTAATTTTTAAATAAGAGATAGAATGAGGACATGTTTCGAGACGAGACCGCCTCATACTATATCAAACTTTGAAAATTTACAAAAAAAAAAAAAAGGGAAATAATAGAAAAATATAACGTAAGAGATTAACATAATTCTATTACTAAGCCCTATGTCTACAACAATAAAAGCCAAATAGCTACATCTTTCATTTACTTTTCTTAATAGGACATATAATAGACGGATAAAGTTTAGTTACAAAATTGGTTGTAACTTAAGGCTATAATCTTACTCAATAAAATAAATATTACTACATATTTTGAAAATCTTACCATTAAATTGCATATTCTTTACATCCTTAATACACATAACAAATTTTATGTTAATCGGATATTATTTACTATATGATCTATAAGCTTATATTTTATGCATAATTTTAAACTGCAAAAATTTGTAATTTACACAATATATTGATGACATGACTATTGGTTATCAATTTTCTAGAAATTTCACAAATATGGAGGATATAAGAAAAAGATGAAATTCAATGATGGATTTGTCAAAATTGATCTCCAATAAATAAAAAATATTGAATAAGATCAATTTCGTAGCTAAACTTTATCCATAATAGAATCCATATTTACAATGGACAAAATTTTGCTATAAACTTAATTGTAACCAATAGCTACAACTTCTATTAAAAAAATTAATATGAATACATGTTATTTACTATTCGATTCATAAACTTATTTTTTATGCGTACTTTTATATTACAAAAACTTGAAATATTAATTTGAACATTTAATTGATAACATAACTATTGATTTTAAATCTTCTAAAAAATTTACAAGTATGAAAGATAAAAAGAAGAAAACATAATCCATTGATAGATTTGTCAAAATTCATATCCAATAAAAAGATATTAAGTAAAATTATAGTCATTAATTATAACAAAATTTGTAGCCAAATTTTATCCATTTATAATTGAGATTACACACATAAGTCAATAATAATTTGAATTTTTATTTTGGAAATATAATTATTTGAATTTAAATTGCATATTAATTGCTTCAATTGTCAGTCATTTTCTCTAACAATTACTCCTTTGATTTATTAATCAATCTTATGATTTAATCTCACTATCAATGTCTTGATTTGTCTTTGATCACATGAAAAGTACTAAATTATACTCTCCAATTTTTTTAAAGGAAAAATACCAAAACTTGCACTTAAATTAAGGAGCTGGAAAATAAGCAAATACAATAGAATCAACATTTGGTGGAACAGACTCCATCTAGCTAGACTAACAATAGAAAAGACAATATCGCTCTCTGCGATAAAACATGTGCAACTGTATTACCTTGCCTCACAGTATGAGAGAGAGAGAGAAGCTACTCAGGGAGCTAACACAAACAAGAGTATCTCTTACTAGATGACCAAAAGAAGATAGCAACATATCTCCTTATGAAGCGCTCTGAAGATAGCAACATACCCAAGTTCTCTTCCTGGTATGTACTACTACCCGTGGAGACACTCGGCTAGAGTTAAAATCATGGAGATAGCTGTGAACTAAATCCCTTATATTGCAATCCAGTAATGTTTTTTCCTTCAATCTGGTCTTATTTATGTGAGACTATAAAAACCATGCAGTTGTAGTAAAGATCTCAAGAATCCATGGATTTGATAAAGTTCTACCCACCACGTCCAAAAAAGTACCCTGTGAAATCTCAAAGTCGTTAACCCAACCAAAGTCAGCACTCCACACTATTTTTATCGATCGCCTCACACCCCCACAACGCATGTAATCTGTCCCCTTGATGCCGAACACACAAATGACAAGAAGAATCTGAGAGAATTTTTCTTTTCACCAAATTAACTTTTATTGGTAAGCTGTCTGTGCAAAACCTCCACAGAAACTGTTTTACCTTCCAAGGAACTTTGAGCCTCCATATACCAGACCAAAATCCATTTTCCTTCTCTGAGTTTGAACCTAATACTAATCCCTCCTAGCATCTTCACAGAGTAGCCTATAACCAAACTTTATCAAATATACTCCATTTCTCTGCATAGGCCAAAGAAGAAAATTGGACTGAGCAATTACACATAGCGGAATGGACTTTATACGTTGGGCTTCAAAGGGAAAAAAATGAGTATTAATATTCCGAGTATTCCACCACTCTGAATCGGCATCAATAAGGTCAACTACACAAATTAATCTCACAGCCAAGATCAGAGGAGGAAGATGAGATTTTTCCACCTGAATTTCCAGTTAGCCAGCTATCTTTGAAGACCCGAATAAACCTCCCATCTCCCACCCTCCATTTAGCACCCAAAACTATTACCCACCTCACCTTTAAAATACTTTTCCTCACATAAGAGCCCAAAGATTGCTTTGCATCAAAGATATTACCAATTGGGAAGTATTTGACTTAAAGACACGATAGAATAATGAATCCGTATCAAGAATAATTCTCCATACTTGTTTTGTCAATATAGTGTCATAAAACTTGTTTAGCTCCTTGAAACCCAAACTTCCACCTTTTTTGGCTTGCACAGGGTCTCCTGATTTTTCCAATGTATTTTCCTTCATTCCCCCCTTTGGTCCCACCAAAATTTCCTGATCAACATCTCAATATCCTAACATAAACCCAAAGGAAGTTTAAAACACCTCATGGCAAAGGTTGGAATAGCCTAAACAACAGCCTTAATAAAACCTCATTTCCCGTTTGTGATAAGGGCTTCTCCTTCTAATCTTCTAATATGCCCCATACCCTTTCCTTTATATAATTCAAACTAGCTTTTTATTTTTCCCAACCACTGCTAGTAGTCCCAAATACTTCTCATATTGTTTAATCTCTAGCACATCAAGAAGATCTTTAAAAGAATTTTTCACCAACTTGCTTACTAATTTTCCGAAGAAGAGAGTAGTCTTGTCAATGTTTATTTGTTGCCCTTTGCATTTTTATATACTTAAAGAATAATTTGAATAGTTTAGATGTCTCCCATTATGCTCGACAAAATAGTAGACTATCATCTATAAAAAAATAAATAAATAAATAAATAATAATTGGACCATCTCTACAAAGAGAGAAGCCTTGAATTTTTCCTTCATTCACTACATGTTGAATCAAACTATTCAGTCCTTAAGAGCATAACAAAAATAGATAAGGAGATAAAGGGTCCCCCTATCTCAAACCGCTTGAGGGGACAATATGACCTCTCGGGTCACCATTAACCAATATAGAGAAAGAAACTGAACTAATGCATTCATAAATTCAACCAATCCATCTCGAGTGAAAACCCATTTTGTCCATAATTTTAACTAAAAACTTTCATTCTACCCTATCATATGCCTTACTCATGTCTATCTTCATAGTCATGAAACCCACTTTACCAGACTTTTTTGTTTTCATGTGATGTAAAGTTTTAGTGGCAACTAATATATTATCTGAGATGGCCTTATTAGCTTGAAAGGAACTTTGACACTCAGAAATAATCAAAGGTGAAAAAAAATTTCAACCTATTTGCAAATCACTTTTGAAATAAGTTTGTATAAAATATTACAAAGAGCTATAGGTATAAACTCAAAAAAAAATTCAAGCCTTTTCACTTTGGGAATGAGTGTAAGGAAGGTGGGTTCTAACTTGGAAGAATTTTTCCCAAGTTTAGACAGGAGAATACTGCATCTGTAACCTTATCACCAATAATAGGCCAATAGTGTTGATAAAAAAATTGGAGGCATTCCATCCAGCCATAGAACTTTTAAGGGAGCCATATGCTTAAAACCCCCCTCTACTTCGGCCCGTGTAAACTCCCCCACAACCATATTGTTCATATCATCTGTTACTACCTTAGAAGAATGAATAGTTACCTCTTTAATCTCTCCGAACTTTGATGATGTAAATAGGGTCTGATAATAATTTTCCAGAAATTTTGCCACATTATCATCACCATAACACATAACCCCACTTGAATATTACAAGCCCAAAATCCTATTTCTTCTATATATCTGTGAGGCTTTATTATGGAAGTAGCTAGTGTTTTTATCTCCCAACTTTAGCCAGTGAGTTTTTAAGTGTTGAGTTCACATCTTCTCTTCTTTCATCAATAGACTAAAGAGCTCACATTTCAATTTCACCATCAACTCTGCACTGCTTCCACTTAAGGCCGCCTCTTTTGCCCTCCTTTGTTGCTATCTCTTCTCAACCAGCTCCTTAGTAATAATCTCAAAACATTTTCTACTCCACCATTGAAGCTTATTTTGACACACACCCAATTTCTTCATCACCCTGTTCATCGATGCACCCTTCATATTCCCACTCCAAGCCAAAGCAATAGCCTCATGGCATCCAACCTCCCCCAACCAAATCTGTTCAAACCTCCAAGGTTTATTTTGCTTCCAAGATACCCCACAAGGGTGAATAATTATAGGCTAATGATCTGAAGAGCCACACTCTAACACCACTTTGTAGTTCCCACTGCTCTATCCAATCTTTCCCACACTGAAATGCCATTTGCAAAGTTTCTAAACCATGTAAATTAACTCCCCACAAAACCCAAGTCCATGAGACCACATTCACCCAAAACTTCTCAAAAAAATTTCATCTATGTATAAGGTCTTAACCACCCCCCTTGTTTTTCATGAGTCTTTGCAATCTCATTAAAATCACCTGCACATAGTCATGGTATAGAGAGACATTTATGTAAATCCCTTAAAAGGTCCCATGAATCCATTCTCAAGTGAGTCTCTAAATCCCCATAAAAACTTGCAATCTCAAAGTATCCTCATTCCCTTTATTGATTAAAGCATCAATATGATTTGAAGAAGACAATTCAACATCCCTTTTTCCAGAAAAAGGCCAATCCACTGCTTCTCTTAATCTTTGAAACCCCAAAATATTCTCCCATCTACAATTTATCATGAATTAGCTAGCTTTGCCTTATCCAACTATGTTTCATTTAAAAACACTACTGTAAGATTTGTGCCTAGACTAAATCCCCTATCTCTTGAACTGTCTGCCAATTCTCAAGCCATGACAATTCCAAAAGAGAATACTCATTGTGTCTGGCAGGGCTGGGAACCAACCTCCACCAATATCTTGTTTGAAGCCTCATGACCCTTTGAAACCAGCCGTTTTTTAGCAAGTAACTCTAGGTGGTTATTTTTGGGAGATGACTCATCCAAACTTACCTGCTAAAATAACCACTTATTTTGTGGAGGTCGTTTATTTGGGGTCAACTCATTTGAATTTGAATCATAACTAACATTTATCTCAACATTTAACCCTCCCTTGAATTCGTCAATTTCCATAACTGGTTTCTTCTCCTCCAGAGAAGCCTTCTCACGGTTCTCAGCCATTGTGGTTGGGGTGGCAACTTCCACCTAGCTTCCTTCCCAATTGAACCCAACATGTTAAAGTACCCCGAAACAAAGATCACATTTTGATTGGAGGGTAGATAGGGAGGGGCTCTTAGGCTTGAGTTCAATTTTTTTTTTTTTTTTTTTTTTATCTTCTTGTAGAATTCCTCTACTCTAAATCCATAGTGGGCAATCCTTATCTCCATGATTCAGGCGACCACACAAATAACAGAGGTTTGACAAACGTCAATACTTAAAAGACACCCAAGTCTTTACTCTCATCTGAATAAAACTTCCACCTTCTTCATTTTCAGCTCCAATTACTCAAATAACCACACCAATCGTCTCACATATACCTTCGACCACATCCATAGTCATGAATCGAAAAGGAATATCATGAAGCACCACCAATTGCTTATCAAAACTCTAGGGCTCGCTAAGCAAAATTCAGTTTTCATCATGTTCATCATCAAAAACAAAGAGAGCTTTATGATCATTTAGATTAAGAATCTTAAAATCATCATTAAATCTCTACAACTATTTGAAAGTTCTTCTCACTGCATCCATATTCAAAGCACAAATAGTAAGAAATTTTGCCGCTATAATTAACTCATTTGCTCTCTGAGCCATTGGGAGAACAAAAACCCAAGACTTCTCTTTCAAAAAGACAGAATTTACTCCAAGATTTAGATAGGTCTTCGATAACCTTGAAAGAAAACTCAAAAAGTTAAGTAAATTTGTTTTCCAAAGAGAAAGAAACCACTAGCTCTATAGGCACACTTGGTTCCTAAGAGGAAGTAGCATTGTTTTGACATTTAAGGGCCCGTTTGGTTTGTAATTTGTCATCACTCATCACTTAAAATATACTAATTTTCCAAACCCCCTGTTTGGCACCTTAGCTTAGACCCAGTTTTCAACTTCAAAAACAGACCCATTTTTAAAACTTAAGTCAAAAGTTGCGGCTGGGTTTCACCAAAAAAAAAAAAAAAAAAAATCAGTCTGTTTGTCAAACATTGCGGCTGGGTATGTGGGTTTAATTACGAAAATGTCATCATAACTCTGTTTCCATAATTTGAAAACACCTAAAATGTGTTTTCAATTTCCATAACTCATCACTCAAAAATCAGAAAATTGTGTGATAAAAATAAGGGTTGAAAACCAAGCCAAACAAAAAAAAAAAAAAAATTTGTGGGACCCACATGTTTTGAGAACTCAATTATAAAAACTAAATGATATGGTCCAAAAACACCCTCATCCAAACAAGCTCTAAATATGCAAGTTGGTCAGGTGAAACCTTAATATCTAAACCTAACTTACCCAATAATCACCTAAACAAGTATCAGCTCCAATAGTTTGGCTTCAAAAGTTGCGGCTGGGTTTCACCAAAAAAAAAAAAAAAAAATCAGTCCGTTTGTCAAACATTGCAGCTGGGTATGTGGGTTTAATTATGAAAATGTTATCATAACTCTATTTCCATAATTTGAAAATACTTAAAATGTGTTTTCAGTTTTCATAACTCATCACTCAAAAATCAAAAAATTATGTGATAAAAACAAAGGTTGAAAACCAAGCCAAACAAAAAAAAAATTGTGGGACCCACGTGTTTTGAGAACTAAGTTATGAAAACTAAGTGACATGATCCAAAAACACTCTCATCCAAACAAGCTCTAAATATGCAGGTTGGTCAGGTGAAACCTTAATATCTGAACCTAACTGACCCAAGAGTCACCTAAACAAGTATCAACTCCAACAGTTTGGCTTCATGGTCCCCCTTGGATGACTTCATTTGATTCCAATGACCTTGAATTTCGGATCAAGTAAGAAGGGAATTGAAGGCACTAATCTCACATCATTTTATTTATGATTCCATGACAAATTAACAAAACGAAGGCAACAAAGTAGTACTTTTGATTGTCATCAAGGATTCCATATCATTGTTCACTATTTTTTATGTAAATTCCGGTTGACTAAACAACCGACAGCTAGTTACTTTCTTAAGATACATGATATCACCCAATTATCTACATTGATAAAGAGATAATATTAATTTTAAAAAAATGCATACCAAATATTGCTTTGAAACAAAGAAGATGGTAGTAATTATGTGTGCTCTCTCATGTTGACTATTTTTTACTGGGAGCCAATACCTTTCTGGCAAACATTTATTACCAGGTTTAAGCATGTTAATAAAATTATTTTAAAATGTCTCCAAACAAAAGAAGAGAAATGAGTAAGACAAAGTTTACCACTTTATTCAATGTGTTCAACATAGCTAGCGGGAGAAATATAACCACAGAGAAAGAATGAACTTAAAACAACACCCCCGACCCGCCCCCCCCCCCCCCCCAACAATGAAGACTAAGTTCTCCACATGAGAAGAACTGGACAATGTAATGAAACTACGAGATTACGACAACTTTATCCAAACTTTATGTTAGAAAAGAAGCAAAATTATTATCATATATTAGGGGTGTCAAGTGGGTGTATTTGGAGTGGGCATAATTGGATTGAGTATATAAAACTCATTTACCCATTATTACCTATTGAACTAATTACTTCTAATCCAAACCAACCCAACCCAATTATTATGGGTAAACCCCAACCCACCCAATAATCAAAATTATTAAAATGCCCCTAAAACTTGAGGATAAAATTATCAAAATATCCCCATAAACCTAAAAAATAACTGAAATATCTTCAAAACCTAAAAATGACCAAAATACCTCCTAAACGTTAAAAAAAATAATGTTTGAAATATCTCCGAAATCTAAAAAATGACAAAAATACACCCAAAACCTAAAAATTGCCAAAATACCCCCAAAACCTAAAATTACCAAAATACCCTTATAAACCTAATAAAATGACCAAAATACCCCTAAAATCTATAAAATGAAGGAAATACCCCTAAAACCTAAAAATTACCAAAATACCCCCTAAAATAAAAATGATCGAAATACACCCCCCCAAAACCTAAAAAAATGACCAAAAGACCTTGAAACCTAAAAAATTACTGAAATACCCCCAAAACTTAAAAAAAAATTACCAAAATACCCCGAAACCTAAAAACAAAAAAACCAAAATACCCCAAAACCTAAAAACTAACCAAAGTACCCCCCTCAAAACCTAAAAAATTACTGTCATATCCCTAAAATCTAAAAAATGACCAAAATACCTCCAAAACCTAGAAAATTACTAAAATAGCCCCAAAATGTAAAAATTAACAAAATACCCCTAAAACCTAAAAAATTATCGAAATTCCCTCAAAACCTATAAAATGACCAAAATACTCTTAGAACCTGTAATTTGTCGAAAATACCCTTGAAACATCCAAAATACCCCTAAAACCAAAAAAAATTACCAAAATTCCCTTGAAACCTACAAAATGACCCAAATAATCTTAGAACCTTTAATTTGATGAAAATATCCTTGAAACATCCAAAATAGCCCCACCCCCCCCCCCCCCCCAAACATCTATTTTGGTAATTTTAGAGGTTTCGGGTGTATTTGGTCATCTTAGAGGTTTACGGGTATTTTGGTCATTTTAAAAGTTTCAAGGGTATTTTGGTCATCTTAGAGTTTTAGAACTATTTTGGTCATTTTAGAGATTTTGAGGTATTTTTGTAATTTTAGAGGTTTCGGGCTATTTTTGTTTATTTTAGAAGTTTTGTGTGTATTTGGTCATTTTAAAGGTTTAGGGGTGTTTTGGTCATTTTATAGCTTTGAGGGTATTTCGATCTTTTTTTAAGTTTTGAAAGTATTTTGGTCATTTTTTAGGTTTATGGGGTATTTTGGTAAATTTTAGTGGTTTTTTAGCATACTTGGTGATTTTAGAGATTTCGGGGGTTTTTTAGTCATTTTAGAGGTTTCAAGGGTATTTTGCTCATTTTGGAGATTTTAGGGATATTTTGGTAATTTTAAGTGTTTTTTTACCATAGTTAATGATTTTAGTGATTTCAAGTATATTTTGGTCATTGTAGAGGTTTTATAGGTATTTTGCTCACTTTAGAGATTTTGGGGATATTTTGGTCATTTTAGAGGTTTCATGAGAATTTTGCTCATTTTAGAAATATCAAGGTTATTTTGGTCATTTTAGAGATTTTGGGATTTTTTGGTCATTTGGAGTGTATTTTAATTATTTTGGTTGTTCCAAGAGTATTTTGGTCCTTTTAGAGGTTTTGGAGTATTTTAGAGTTTGGAAATTTGTTGAAATTATACTTGGGTCATAATTGGGTACCCAATTAAAACCCAATTAACATAACTGTTAATTGGGTTTAATTAAGTTAATACCAATTTGATGGGTTTGGTCTTCCATTTAAGTGGGTGGATTTAGGTGGATAAATGAGTTTCGGTTGATTTTGTCATTCTTATTATATATTATCTATATGAATGTTATACAACCTTTATGGGTATCTCTACAAATCATCTCCAATACATATACGTGTGTATTTAAGTTCGCCACACTTTCTCTAGTTTTGAAGATTCCTCACCACCACCCCCCCCCCCCCCCCCCCACAAAACAAAAAGCCAACCCCACTATTCCAATCTCATAGTACTAACCCGTTAATATCTCTTCGTTCTTTTGGGGAAATGAAATCGAAGTTGAAGAAAGTTGTTCTCTCTCTCCACTAATTAACACGTCCATCCATTAATGTAACCATACACAAAGGATGAGTCCAAATGTGATCCCTCGTGCACAAATCAACCTCAACTCAGAAGCTATATATGTCTACAAGAGATGTAATTTGTCGTTACATGTTGATGAAATGAGTTGGGATGGCAACAAGTGGCCGACAATTAGTTGGAGAAGTTGATGTATAGAGCCCTTAAATTGCTCTCATAGTGCGTCCTATGCCTAAAGACTATGCATCATTGTCAATGTATAACATAATAATAATCAAATCAAAGTAAGCCCCTTGAGATAAGCATCATTTTTTTTGTTGGCATAAATTAATGATACACAAAAAGAGTTATTGATGGACGAAGAATACATGGCATTGGCTTTGAGTGCACTTGCTTTTCGAATGTAGTATTTGCTTGTCCATTTCAAAGAATAGCCATTATGATTCCTTTTGTTGTATTTTGGCTTGCTTTGTCCAATCACATTGGACCCAAATCAATTGTTAGATTTTTTATGTCTGTCTATCTTGTTAAATGTGTGTTTGATAGTAGTTTGTAGAGAAAGTTATAGACTTACTCACTTTCCCCACCCACATAGAAATATCTAAGGATATGGATTACTACTCAAAGAGAGGTCAAATTACATTTTTCTCTTTGCTTCAAAAGTCAGCAGAATTCATAATCTCTTCCCCACACCCCTTGGTTTGGCGCCTCTCCAATATTGTTTTAAAAGTAATAATAATTTGAAAATCTCTGTGCAGATTTTGTAACTCAATTGGCATCTGAACTTTTTTGAACAATCAATTTTGACTAAACTTATGCAATACCCTAATGTTTATGTCCTTACTTTCCAAATTTCAACAATATATTAAGTTTTCGGTCCTACCTATTCAATATTTGACAATAATTTACCAGCTTTTAGTAACATTTATGTTATAAACTACACGATTATTACTACAACTAGTAGTTAATTAAAATGATAATAATGATAGTAAGGAGGAAATATATGTACAATTGATCAACTAGAACAATGGGAACATGCATCGCTTGGTATGAATTATTCTACAAACTACACTTAACAAAGAAATCCCCTTGTAAAATTGCTCCATCGCTATTAAAATTTATCATTCAGTCAAATTCCTTAACAACTTTTTCTCACATTAATAACGCTGATGCATGCTAGGTTTCATACTGATGAATTGATACTAGAAGTTACAGCATACTCCTAGTACTAGATAAGGAAAGAAAATGTAGACTCTTAATTTGGCAGAACTATATTATAGAGAGGTTTTGGTAACCGGAAATTGTTTTTCAATTGATTTGCTAGCTTATAAACCATTGACTTGTCAAACAAAATTGCTAATCTCTTTTATTTTGATAGACAACTAAAATGATTTGTTGAAAAAGAAAGGAGTACATCAACTAGGGTATGCTTGCTCAGCAGGAGTAGCACCAAGAGCAAAACATCCTCCAAATCTATTACATTTAGACCAAGAAGCTAAAATATGTGCCGCTCTATTTGCTTCTCTAGGGGACCATGATGGGGTACCATGCATATGTCTCATGAGAGTCCTGCTACTGCCTAATCTTTGAGAGTCGTTATTGTTTATTCTTATCTTTTTTACTAATTATCTTAACTTTATTTGAGTAGTCCTAATTATCTAGGTATCCTATCTCTATTTGAATATTTGAATAATTATCTAGTAATATTATCTAGTCATCTTAGGAGATTGTTGCTCTTTAAATAAACGTTTATGGCATTAGGCCGGGTGTTGAAGAATTTACTATTGTACTGTGGTTTATCTTCCACCCAAAGGAAGTCTTTTATCAATTTCCACCTCTGTTCCGATCAACTTGGTATCAGAGCATGGCCACCAACAAGGACCGATTTAAGATCAGAGAGTGAAATGTAGAAGCTGAAAGAGAACATGCAAAAGATGACCACAAAGTCCTAATCTCTTGGTTCATCCATGCGTGAAATTAAAAAGATGTTGTCCAAATCCATGACAAACCAAATTCTCTCTCGACCCCAAAATCAAATGAGCAAGGAACCTCACCACTCACTGGAGAGAAATCAAATCAATCAACTGGATTCAAAACTACAACACACAATCAACCACATCCCACAATTTGGCTTGACCGTATAATGCACTATTTTGAACCAAGGGACATCTGAAGATCTTTAAGTCCCATTGGCAGCCTTTCATTTGGAAGGGAAAGCGAACCAATGGTGGCAATGGATGAAGAAGGTGTATTGCGAGGTGAAGATTGAAGTCACTTGGGAAAAATTTTAAAAGGAGTTGCTGGTTCGATTTGGGCCAACTGAGGTGGAGAATTTTGACGAGGCTTTGTCTTGAATATGTCAAAGTGGGACACTTAGGAAGTACCAACAGGAGTTTGAGAGACTTGCTAATCAGGTCGATGGTTAGCCTCAAAAGGCATTAGTGGGAGTCATGATGGGTGGACTGAAGGGTGACATTGCTTCAGAAATTCAGATGTTCAAACCAAAAACACTCTTAGAGGCTATTGAGTTAGCTAGAATTAGGGATGAGAGTGTGGATAGACAACAATGAAAAAAAAGGTAGATCAACCACAAACAAATGGGGCAAACTTGTCAATACAGAGTGCCAATCCAACCAACACACCTGGACCAATGAGTCAAACAAAAGAAACTAGAAGTTCCAAAAATATTTCTTGAGAGGAAATGCAACGGCGGAGGAAGAAAGGGCTATACTTCAATTACAATGAGAAGTTCACACCAAGACATCGATGTACAACTTCACAAGCCTTTGTCATTGAAGTTTGTCTATGTCAAGAATTCTTCGAATGTGGTGGAGATGCGGCTTGGGATGATGAACTTTACAGACAAGTTTCAACTTCAAGGGGGGGCAAATGATGGGGTACCACGTAAATGTCTCATGATAGTCTTGTTGTTGCCCAACTTTTGAGAGTCCTTATTGTTTATTCTTATCTTTTCTACTAGTTATCTTATTTTATTTGAGTAGTCCTAGTTATCTAGGTATCTTATCTCTATTTGAATATTTGAGTAATTATCTAGTAATATTATCTACTTATCTTAGGAGATTGTTGTTCTTGAAATAAATGTTTATAGCATTAGGTTAGGTATTGAAGAATTTGCTATTGTACTGAAGAATTTGCTATTGTACTGTAGTTTGTCTTCCACCCAAAGGAAGTATTTTATCAATTTCCATCTCTATTCCTATTAGACCAATTGAATTGGATATGGGGAATACGGAATGCCAACTTGAGAGTGTCTGAAGTTTGGATTTGTTAACGTGTATAGTATTGTAGGCTTTAGACCCAATTAGATTACTTGTATAGCACACATTCTTGTACTACACTCTTACTTGTACTGTACTTATATTTTATTTGTACAGTACTAATATGCCTCTTATATAAAGGCATGCATGTATATTCTTTCAGTGAAAAATACAATACTATTGAATTCAGTATTTCTAGCATGGTATCAGAGCCACTGCTCTGACCTTTTCTTAGCAGTTTTGTCTTTATTGGTGTAACTTCATCCTCAATATCGCTTCCCCCGTCATAGCAACTTCCACATCCTTTCACCATTGAACCTCCGACATCTTCTAGACATCGTCCTTAGGTTCCAGACTTGTAGCAACCGTCGTTGAGGAGTTCCACACTGCAAAGACCATTGCCTTTTTCCGCGCCACCGTGAATTTTGCTCCGATCAACTTTCTGCAAGTACCACTGAGATTGTCTTGCACCGATCTACACGCTCGTGGAAACCTAGAAACCATCGAAGACCGCACGCTCCACTCAAAGAATCTGTGCTTCAACTCACGTGGCCCACACGCCCCACGGGCCATCATCTCTTCCAGGTTGATGTCATCCGTGACGTTAGCAGTGCTACGTCAACCCTAGCTTACGTCAGCATCCAATCACCTGCTGACGTCGGCGCCACATCTTCTTGCTAAGGTCATCATCTCTGACTAAGTGGACCGTTGACTTTTATTGGTGTAACTCCGTCCTAAATATCGCTTCTGCCGTTACAGCAAGTGCCACAGCCTTTCACCATTGAACCTCCGACATCTTCTAGGCATTGTCCTTAGGTTTCGGACCTGTAGTAGCCGTCATTGAGGAGTTTCACACTGCAAAGACCACTGCCTTTTTCCGCGCCACCGCGAATCTTGCTCTGATCAACTTTCTGCAGGTACCACTGAGATCGTCTTGCACTAATCTACACGCTCGTGGAAACCTAGAAGCCATTGAAGACCGCACGCACCGCCACATGCCACTCAAAGAATCTGTGCTTCAGCTCACGCAGCCCACGCGCCTTACGTCCTGTCATCTCTTCCAGGCTGATGTCATCCGTGAAGTCAACAATGCCACATCACCCCTAGCTTAAGTGAGCATCCAGTCACCTACTAACATCAGCGCCACGTCATCTTGTTGACGTCATCATCTCTGACTGAGTGGACCGCTGACTTTGACCATTGACTTTTGGCCGAGCGTTGGCTTTGATAGTTGACTTTTTCAGTCCAGGTTCTCCTTACTCAGTTTTTTGCGTAGATTTCATTTTTGTAGCCTGTTTTTTGCATATTGTGTCTCTAAATGGATAAACAGATATTTTTCATCCTCGCCCCATCAATACTATATTGGAAGGGAATAAGAATTACTTATCTTGGTCTCAAGCTATGCGCAGTTTTCTTAAGGGTCGCATGCTCTGGCAATATTGTACTAGTGCAATCACTATTCCTGTGAAGAAGGCAAGTGAAGATGATACAACCTTCCTCAGTCGCATGATTGAATGGGATAGTCACAACCACATGATCCTCACATGGATTCGAAACACTTCCATTTCCTCCATCTCCAATCTGTTGGGCAGCTTTGATGATGCAAAATCAGCATGGGATATGTTGGCCAAAAGATACTCCACTACTCATGGATCCATGAAATATCAGTTAGTGATTGAATTTCATCAACTCAGGCAAGAACCAGGGCAATCCATCAATGACTACTATAATCAGCTTCGCTTCATTTGGGACAAATTGACCTTTCTAACCCAACCTGGGCATGCTCAAAATATGCTTAACAACATGCTACTGTTAGAGATGATTCGTCTCTATGAGTTCCTGATGTCACTCCACAAGGACTATGAGTCCATTCGAGTTCAGCTTCTTAATCGCAGTCCTCCTCCATCTCTTGATACTGTTGTAAATGAGTTGGTTAGAGAAGAAGCTCGCCTTGCAACCCTTCAAGCCCAGAATAAGTTTAATGTTCTGGCCATTACTCCTTCAAGCCCAAAATAATGGGCGCACAATTATTCTGGCTCATTTAACATACCAAGAAATACCAACAATTATTCTGGCTCATTTAAAATCTACTCTAATCATCTAATGCCTTGGAAATTTGCAGATGAACCAACCAAATAAGCAATGAATGGGATCTCCAAACCCCCTCCTCCATTTGTAAGAGAGAAGAAAACTTGCTTAGCAACAATAGCAAGAAACCATAAGAAATGAGTGGGTTTTGCTTGCACTGAACAAATCGATGAACAAGACTCACCGAAAGTCGAAGCACCTGTTGCAAGCTTAAAGCAGTTGATCCAGTCTAAATGTCATCCAAACATTGCATAACCACTCCCTACCTCTTCATTAGTCTATTGAGCACATCGTTAAGACAAGATCTTTCTTGGATTCTTTTGATAGTTGATTTGTAATTCATTCTTTTTTATAAGCTAATTGGTTTGTAATTCTCGATGAGATCCCCATCTATCTATTCCATCCATCCTAGACCTTTGTTTTTAGCCCATGGATTAGTGATTGTGGTAATTCTCTTGTTGTGTTGTTTACATGTTTTTTTTTTCTTTTCTTTTTCTTTGTGGTTTTATTGAAAGCCTCACTAAAATTTAAAAAAAAAACAAAAAAACAAAAAAAAAAAAAAACAAAACAAAACACAAAACACACCAAAAAATAAATAAATAAATAACGAAACAAGAACAAATACAAAAGCCTCATTTTCCCATACTTGATGAGCTGAGTTTTTTGGAGAGGAAAAAATAAAAACCACATTCCCAATCTTTGCTAGTTAGAACCCATTAAGCACTATGAGATTGTAACATATTTAAGAATTCAATTCCATAAAAGGCTTGACTTCTGCTATCCCTTCACCAACGGCTTTCTTGTAGGTAATGTCAGTGGAGTGAAACTCATTGCCAGACTCATCATCACAGGCAAGTTTCTAGACAATTTCATGAGTGGGAACTTCACCGTGGATCCTATGGTAGTGGTCGTTTATGGAGGAGTAACATAACTCAATCTCAATCTCCCTTCTCCCTCTCAATCTCGATCTACTTCTCACTCTTCTTCTCTCAATTTTCGGGTTAGGGTGTGATTTTGGGGGTGGGTTTTCTTTTTTTCTTTTTTTTTTTTTTTGTACGTGGAGGGTGGGTTTATCGAATAGGTTTTTGTTTTTAATTTCTGGATTTTGTTAATTAATGTTTTTAGGAAATAAATAGTAAAATAAAAATTAAATTTTTAATTAAGGGCAAAATGACGTAATTTTGGTCATTTAAAGACAGGAGTGGATGGCAAAGTATCGTAAGTCTAAATAGAAGTGTATTGAAACTTAGAGGACTTCAAAGACAGATGACAAATTTAAAGGATTGAAATGAAAAGTAGTAAAACTTATAAGGTGTGTTTTGAAACTTAGCTTAAAAAAAAAAAAAAAAAATTAGAGTTTATAACAATACAATATTACAATTATTATCATTAAATTTTAGGTGACTTACGTTTGAGAGTACTGTTACATTATACATGCTCAATCCATAGTCCATTATCTTTTTTTAATAAATTGATAGCTAGGATTTGGATGATTTGAACTTTGATGTTTCTATTAAAAATACCAAGATATGCTAGTTGAGGTACAAGACTGACAAGTTTCGTTATCACTGCCTGAACATTATCTAAACTGCAGCATAAATCTTAAATGATAAAGCTTAATCGTAAGAAAAGTTCCATGTTCTGGAGGAGGCTGTCTCCATTATTAAACCTTTGCAGAAGGAATTTTATTTTCAAATAACATTAAATATAAAAAAATTTAGTAAGCTGTCGCGTTTCAAAATAATTTTGAAAACTAGCATCTCGAGTTTTTAAAACTCGAGTTCAATTTAGAACTCGAGTTTTTTAAACTCGAGACCCAAGGGGTAGAAGTTGACATGGCAAAAAACTTCCACCTGGAACTCGAGTTTCTAAAACTCGAGTTCTAAACTCGAGTTTTACGTACTCGAGTTCCACCATTTATTTCGTCTTCCTCGCGTGCCTTCTTCCTCTGTTCTTCCTCTGTTCTTCCGTTTCAGATCGTCCTTCGTTTCCGTTTCCGTTTCCGTTTCCGTTTCAGATCGTCCTTCGTCCTCGTCCATCGTTTCCGCTTCAGATCGTCCTTCGTCCTCGTCCTTCGTTTCCGTTTCAGATCGTCCTTCGTCTTCGTCCTTCCTTCGTTCTGGGTTCTTCATCTTCGTCCTTCATCCTTTGTTCTGGGTTCTTCATCTTCGTCCTTCATCCTTCGTCTTTTCATCTTCGTCCTTCATCCTTCATCCTTCGTCTTCGTCTTCGTCTTCATCCTTCGTTCTTCGTTCTGGGTTCTTCATCTTCATCCTTCATCCTTCATCGTTCTGGGTTCTTCATCCTTCGTCTTCGTCCTTCATCCTTCATCCTTCATCCTTCGTTCTTCGTTCTGGGGTTTTCTTTTTACTAGAACTCGAGTCTGAGAGACTCGAGATCTATGTGGCATTTCTTGCCGTTTCTGTCCAACTCATCAGTGCAAAGCGAGTCTTAGGGACTCGAGTTTAAATGTGGATCTCGAGTTTCTAAAACTCGAGATGCTATTTTCCATTTTTCTTTAGAACATTGCCTAACTTACTATATAAAATCCCCTCATGTGGTTAGTCTGCACATTCCCTCTTGCAGAAGTTATCTGCCACTGACACATGATCTCCATGATAATATGACGACAATCTCAGTTTGAAATGAGCTATTATATTACAAACTTTCGATAGCATTTGCCAATATACCAAGTCTAGTAACAGCAACATCAATTTTATTTTAGCTTCAAACTCGAAATGCAAGTGAATGTAGCCTGTCTAAGCTGCAAGGTTTGAACTTTCCTATTCATTGTATTCTGTAACTGAGAGAATATAACGCACTATCCACAAAAAGAATGTCACCGTCAAAAACATAATACGGCCTCTTTACCCCGTTGAAAAGCATCAATATAAGTATACAACATTTTCACAAACGTCAGCCTGAAAAACAATATACATCCTCACTTGGTCAACCAGTAGATAAAAATGACAAACGTGCACACGGATGCAACGAGTGAAAGTATAATTGTATCCATAGACTTTTTCCTCTTTATTGCTGAGAGAATGGTATTAACCTGCACAATCAAGTCAACGTAGTATGCCAATCAGCCAATCAAGTTCAAACAATTCAATTTTTTTCCTTTGTTCTTTGTTGTATGTGATGTTGATCAGAAGCTGATGGAGAAACTGAACATCCCATGGAAATGAAATTATCCCAAAATGTTACTCATTGTCCTTCAAAAGTATAATCCAGTTATATTTTAGATTTGTGAAATAAGTTTTTTATTTACTTCCGCTGCACATGATAAAAGCTTCCAGTCTCCAAGTCATTTATTAAGATTTAAGATCCATAGTGGAGGTTTTATTTTTTTGCAATTACCCAATCCCATGCATATTAACTTATTATTCATGGTTCATTGCACTACCTAAAGCACAACAATTAAATTTCATGAGCCACCTAGACCTCCTAGATGAGTTTTATGATTTTATTTCATGAATAGAAAATAATGGAGTATCAATAACCACATCAGGAAAATCTTTATACCGTTGGGAGGCGGCTGCCAACGTTGCTGAGCTTTGAATTGATGCCACCAAAAGTTGAGCGTTGGAGGACAAGTGCACCTAGTGTTGCTTGAGCATGTGAAATCACAGAATCCATCTGCAACATGATAAGAAGAGCAGGTAAAGTCCTTTTCTTTTCTCCTCTCTTCTCTTTCTTTTTTATTTGGAGGGGGGGGGGGGGGGGGGGGGTTCCATTTTTGTAAAAAATAACAGATCTTGATATCTGTTAATTATCATAAATAAAAAAGATTCTATAGAGAAAGCTTCCTAAACATGTTGAATACATAATCCACATAGAAGAAACACATGAAAATGGATAGACAATCATCCTTGACTCCTTGAGCATAGGAAACTGCTATAGATATTACCAAAGTACTCCCGTTTCTGTTTTCGAGAAATGGCAAGGGTTCCATCTTTTCTTTCCAAATAGAAATCCAAATCAATTCGTCGCCAGCAGGGACTTCACCTCACTCCAATTCCAAAACATTGTATCCTACCTACTTGGTTTTTATAAATATTTCATTCACCATCCAACTGTAAATACGGTCATATCCACTATTTAATAACAGGCTATCATGACATATTCCGCTGCCTCAACCTACTTTGTATATTTGCACTCCATTTTTTCCGGCAGAAAATATTTCCATTGGGAACCAGAAGACATTTTCTCGGAAATGAATTCAGAGGTGTTTGGTAGAGTAGTTTGAGATGAAATTTTTGTAGTTTTTTGAAATACGTGTGAGTGAAAAAGTGTGTGAAAATGTGTGTAATATTGTTTAAAATGTAAAAATGTGAGTTTGAAATGCTAAACCAAACAGGCCCGAATTGTTTGGTTTTGACTCTAAAAATGATTACAAAAACATTTTCTGTCATTTAGCTCACTATTGAGTCTATTTTATGTAGGTGGTGGTAGCACCTGAGGTGGTTTGGCTTTGATGGTGGCACCATGGCAGTATGATAAGAACACAATGCGGGTTGGTGTTCTTAAGGAGATTAAAGTGGAATCTTGATATGGAAAGATGGGAATTGAGGTTTTGAGGACCTTGGGGTTTCAGGTATGGCTTGGGATTGAGATGGAATTGGAGTTTGATGTAAGATTGTGGTAGGTTAAAGACTAGGGTTAGAGATTAGGACCCTTAGAGATTCAAGTAGGACATGTATTTGTGTGATATGGGTGAATGGTGAGGTAATCCTTAAGAGAAAGGAACTAGGATGTGATGATTATGCATTTAGGGTTTTGGAATGCAAGTAGGAGGTTGATGGAGGATGGATTCTAAGAATGGATGCATGAATAAGATGAGTGAATGTAACTTCTTCACGAGAGTTACCTTCTCCAATTGTGACTACTTTGACAATGACTCTATCTCCAAGCAAGACTAGTCACAAGTTTAAGCACACAAAAAAGTATTCTTCATTCCATGATCCAAACAAGAGTTACAAGCGCCTAATACACATAATTTGCCTTATTTTTATTGGCCTACATGGCTCGTTATCATTGGCTTACTAATTTAACATGCGCTCAAAAGAATTTACACATGATTAATGTGACAAATGTGCTTCTCAACCCTAGTAACTAACTAACCTAATCATGGGCAACTCTTGTAATCACATCCATCTGAGCTCTTGCCTGCCAAATCATGGGCATAAGAGAGAGCTGCCAACAGCAGTTCTGTATCATTCTGCCTAGGGAGTGCTAATCCGCAATCTATTCAGTGAGGGAGGTAGTGATTGGCTCCCTTGGGGCATCAATCGGGACTTCGCCTAATTTTATGGTATTATCTTCTTCTTTTTTTATTTATTGTGTGTTCCTAACAAAGTAATGGTGGTGGTCGTGGTGGCACTAGCAATAATGGTTGTAGCAGCAACATTTGTGGCAGTGGAGACTGCACAAAAGAATACAAGGGGTGAGGACACAAAGGAATGTTCCGCCTCTCTTGGGTTATTTTCTGCTGACGAAGGTTTTCCACCACATCAAACACCAAAAAAGGTGAAAAGCATTCTCTGTAAACAACCATTGAATCAAACAGAGGCTTAACTGAAATTCTATATTAGTCCTCCACCAGCTTCATATAGCTAGTACAATAATTCAACTGAAACTTGACATCTACAGTAGTTGTTCCATTATGATAAAATTTCCTACCATCACACTAGGCGGGGCACCAAATCTCTCTTTATCTCTATTTACAACAGAGAATGAGAAAAATGTAAATACACTCCTAAACTTTGAGCCTTTAACCTTTTCTAATCACACCCTCTTTAAGTTTTAAATTGTTTTAACCTTGCCACCCATGCTTCAATATTTGTTTACACCCCTTCCGTCCACTATACCATTTACAATTGCTAACAGAATTTTGACACGTCATTCTTGATGTTTCAATGAGTATATGACACAACTAGAGAAAATTGTTTTATACAATTATCTTTTGTATCAAGAATAATTCAATATATGATTTTATTCTTAAATAGTTATTTTAGATACAAAAGATAATTCTATCCATAGAAATTTTTTTTTTTTTTCAATCACATGTCGTGTTCATTGATATATAAGCTACCTAAACACTTTCTCTAGCAAGTCGCTAAAGGCATATGAATAAAAGGGCAACATTAAATCATTTATAAAGGTATAGGGAATATGATTTAAGCAATTGAGCAGTGTCATTAGAAATAAGTTGGAGGGGAATCCTTACATTTAACCTTATAATAATGGAAGAAAGTTAGTACACTTTCTCAAATCTTCGATACTTTTGCCCTCTACAAAGATGAGTGACCCACGGAAAACATGGTTAATTTCCACCCATCTCAAATTATCTAAACCTAATCCCTGTAAAAAATAGTAAAAGCTCAACCTGTATCTATGAAATCCAATGAACAATTTGATCTTGATTCCAAGTGTCAATATCCTAAGGTCTCTACCACATTCCTTTTTAAATTTCTCTTTTGAGTTCATACTAGAGATTAAAAATTAGGTAATGCAGATTAATTTGACCCAAATAATAATCAATCCATTTATGCATCATTGATAAGTTCCCCTCACTATTTAAACTTAATGCCAATGTAACTCTAAGTTTCTAACCCCCCCCCCCCCCCACCCCCCCCAAACCCTTTTGCCTAGGCACAAAAAAAATATCAAAGATTATTAGTCTTCTAGTGGACTCTAATGATTGTTGTTTCCCTTGGAAAAGCATTTGGAAGCAAAGGATCCTTTCTCAAGTGGCTTTCTTTGCCTGGACTGCTGCTTTGGAGTAATGGTTGACGATTGAAAATTTACAAAAAAAGAAGGTTTGGATATTGGATTGATGTTATACATGCAAGTGTAATGGTGAATCGGTTGACCATTTTTTCCTTCATTGTCCGGTTGCTATGGATTTGTGGTATATGGTTTGGGTTTATCTGGAGTAAGTTGGATTATGCCTAAGTCAGTTGTGAGGCTCCTTGCTTCCAGGCAAGGCAGGTTTGGTCGTCATCGAAATAGTCATATATGGATAATTATTCCCCATTATTTAATGTGATGTCTTTGGAGGGAAAGAAACAATAGGTGTTTTAAAGATTATGAGAGATCCATTCCTGACCTCAAGTTATTTTTCTTTATAACTTTTTTGGATCAGTTTATCTACCTTGCGAAACCAATCATTCTCTTCTATCTTTGATTTTATTGATTCTTGTAATTTCTATATTTGACCCACATACACTCCCTGTGTACTAGGGTGAAAAGTTACAACCTACAATACCAAGAAGAAACACACATCAAGAGAGCAAGAGAGACGGCTATCATCCATCTTACAAACTATATATTTCATCAAGATTTATAAGAAAATGAATCAAATTTAAAATCTTTATTGGGCTTCAATAAGTCTAAGCTTACAAGGTTCACCAAATCAAGATCACTGCTCTAGTAAAAAATTGTCAAGCAGATGTCACTTACAAGAACTAATGTATAATATAGGTAAGAATGAAACCAAGTACACTATTTGAATCCACCCAAGGTTATCACCCATATGTTTATGTGTGTGTGTGTGTGCGCACACAAGCATGTACGTGTGGATGGATGAGAAAATTAATCAAATTTAAAATCTTCATTGGCTTCAATAAGTCTAAGGTTGCAAGGTCCTCCAGATCAAGATCGATGTTGTAAAATTTGTCTAGAAAATGCTAAAGAATGTATATAGGAATGAAATTAAGAAACTATTTGAATCCACCCAAGGAAAAGAACTAAAAACCCTTATAGGTACCAAAAGAGTATGAGAAAATACTATGATAATGTACTCATGCAGTACCCATCATAGCAGGTAATTAGAACCACATAGCACAGGCAATCCAAATTCATTGTAAAACCCATGTTAGTGTTAGGTCCCTAGTAATTGGCCATAATTTCTTTCCAAGGAAATTGGTTTATTCCTTCCAAAGATACTAACCATTAATAGGGGGAGAGAAGAGGAGAGGGTTCTTTTGTGCAAATGAGTGTCTGTTGGGGTGAAGGAGGGGGGGGGGGGGGGGGGGGGGGGGGGGGGGGGTGCATTTTAGGCAAATTGGAGGGAATACTGTGTCCCTTAAAGCCTCTTTCTTCAATTCCCTCCAATTAGAGGAATTTGAAGAGAAGAACAATTGTTGAACAAATTTTCTTATGCACTTCCCTTTTAACCCTTAAAATTTATTATCTTTTAACAATTTATAAAGAAACTCTTATCAATTATCTCACTTTATTATCACTAATCTTATTATAATCCCCTCCCCTGATCCTCTCCTCACCTTCCAAACTCCCACACAGTCTTCGTAGAGCCTACATAACATCCACTCCAAATGTTAGTGATGACTCTTTAACAATTATACTGTAATTTATTCTTCCTCTTATCATGAGGACACCAACACCACCATTACAGGTGTGGATATGTTGTACAGTGCCACGACATACCCAAACCCAGCAGACAGTTAATTAGTCTCGTGTCACACAAAATAAGCACTAAAGATAAACAGAGCTTGTGAAATAGGTCATTTCCCCAAAAAAGAAAAACAAATAGTGTATCATATTGAGTTTGAACTGTTGTACCCTTCTCTTTAGCCATCCTTCAGCACAGTAAATGAAGTACAAGGTTTACATGTTGAAATGAAGACAGAAAACCATATGATTCACCCCCTCCCCCCCTTCAAGATAAAAGCACATCACATAGAAACACACATTTATTTTACATTTTCAGAAAAATTCACTTAGTCTTGTAGCTCACGGTTAGCACCTCCTAGTGTTTTCAATAGACATCCAAGTTCAAATCCCCCACCCCCCGGCTATTGAATTATTAAAATAATAATAATAATAATAATAATAATAATAATTTGGTGGTTTCCCACCTCCTTTTCGCTGATGATAATCTAATATTTTGTGATGCTAATATTGATCAAATGATGATCCTCCATATGGTGCTCATTTGGTTTGAGGCTGTGTCTGGTCTGAAGGTAAATTTGGGTAAGTCTGAATTGGTGGCTGTGGGGGCAGTTCATAACATGGATCTGTTGGTGGCTGTCTTAGGCTGCAAGCAAGGGTCTCTCCCAATGAAATATTTGGGTCTTCCTTTGGGAGCAAAATTTAAGGACAAGTCAATTTGGAGTCCAATTCTAGAGAAACTAGAAAGAAAATTAGCAAGTTGGAAAAAATTATATTTATCCAAGGGAGGTAGAGTCACTTTAATTAAAAGCACTCTCTCTAATCTCCCTACTTATTTTCTTTCTTTATTCTCTATTCTTGCTTCTATGGCCAACCGTATTGCTAGACTTCCGCGGGACTTTCTCTAGGGTGACCTAGGGGATGAGCCCAAATTTCATCTTGATTTATTCTGTATGAAATCGGAGATGGATCAAAAGTGCAGTTTTGGCTTGATTGTTGGTGTGGTTCTTCTTCTCTTGCAAACCGCTTTCCTGAATTATATAAGATTTGTCATATCAAAGAGGCAAGTGTTGCGGATCTAATGAGGTTCACTAATGGAGTCCTCCATTGGGAGATTCATTTTTGTAGGGATGTGTATAATCGGGACTTGGAAGCTTTCAGGAGCTTCATAAACACCATTTATAGCACTCATGTAAGGGGGATTGGGGAGGATAAGAGATGTTAGCTGCCTGTTAAGAGTAAGGAGTTCACGGTCAATGCGTACGACCATCTTCTTGTTGGCCATAGTGAGCAGTTTTTCTCTTAGAAAAGCATTTGAAAGCAAAAAATTCCCTCTAGGGTGGCTTTCTTTGTATGGACCGCTACCTTGGGGAAAATGTCTAACAATTGATAATTTAAGGAAAAGAAAAGTTTGTATTTGAGATTGGTGTTATATGTGCAAGCGTAATAATGAAACTGTTGACCATCTATTCCTTAATTGCCTGGTTGCTTTGGAGTTGTGGGATATGGTTTTTGGTTTATTTGGAGTTTGTTGGGTGATGCTAATGTCTGTTGTTGGGCCATTTGCTTGCTGGCGAGGTCGATTTGGTCGCCATCGTAATGGAGATATTTGGATGGTTGTTCCTCATTGTTTGATGTGGTGTATTTGGAAGGAGAGAAATAATAGGTGTTTTGAAGACATTGAGTATTCCATGCCTGATCTCAAGCTTCTGTTTTTCAAAACTTTATTGGACTGGTTCTCTGTGCGGAGATACCATCCTTTTTCTTCCGTTTTGGATTTGCTTGATGTGTGTAATGTTCGTCTTTGATTTGTTCCCCCCCCCCCCCATGTATACTCCCTGTGTACTTGGGTGTCTCTCTCTTTTTTATTTCAATAAAACTTTATTACTTATCAAAATAATAATAATAATAATATACAAAGAAAAAAAGATGACTTCTCATACCCTTTATGTACCACTATAAAAGAGAGAGAGAGAGAGAGAGAGAGAGAGAGAGGTTTGAATATTGAAGATTGCAAATCTCAAAAGCATGGAACCTTAAAAAGGGCAGAAGTACTCATGTCTGACACATCAGACATGGATATGGCTCAGACACAACCAGACACATGTTTGATACATGTCCATGAATTAAACGATAAAATAAGTTAGATAATTTGCAACACAATACGATACAGCCAGGACACAGCTAAGGTCAAAATAAAATCTTCTCGATAATAAATGGGGTTCTCAATGAAAAATTTATTGATGTTATTTTATGGATTTTTTTTTTTTTTTTTTTTTTATGAACTTATTTTATGGATTTTTATTCATAGTGTATTGAAGATATTTAATAAAACTAAACATAAATATAGTCACTTTTGAATATGTGCTTATTTTCTAACCATTATTGCTTGAATATTGGTTTAATATATATATATATATATATATATTTAAACTTTTTGGTGCTTACTGTTATATTTGAAATCTTTTAAAAAAATTAATACCTTATCATTAGGGATTCTTTTTTTCTTTTCAATGTTACTTTTTGATGTCTATGAATGTTAAACATTGAAGCTGTACTATATTTTGTTGCTTTTAAATTCTTTTATCCTCGCTAAATTTTTTTGATAATTTGATAGTTGGGGGAGGGAGGATTTAAACCTAGATGTCTCCATTAGAAACACCAGGAGGAGCCAACCAATTGAGTTACAAGACTCTTGGTGTTTTTATGCTTGTTAATTATTTATAACAAACCTAAAATTGACATATACCTAATAACATATACGAATTAATTAGTGTATCACTCCTGTATTGCCACATCTATATCATATCATATACATTTCCCATGTTCATATCGAAGCATCCGAAGTACAAACACAAAGAAATACAAAATTAATTCAAAAGTAAAGTAGCAGGCATATTAATTCCAGGACTCATCCACGCACATAAGGTGCAACAAGAAGGTCTAAATAAACAGAAGAATATGAGGGAACCATCAGCCTCCTTGCCAGACCTCTTCTAATGTCAAGACCAGTTTTAAAAGTGCACTTTGACCAAAGCAAAGCTAATTTAATGAAGCACATCTCAGGAATGCTTTTCTAGTGTTTTTTTAAAAAAGCACAAAGCATGCCTAGGCTTCTTCTTTTTCTTCTTTTTTTTTTCCCCTTTTTTGGGCTAAAAAACGTGTCATTAAATTTATCCATTCAATATTGGACTAAATCACATGGACCATAATTTATTGAACAAATACTATTCTTTCTTTTTTTGAAGGAATACAAATACTATTCTTATGGCATTGTGCTACACGGACAATTTTTTATTTACATATCAAAAGACACAAACAAGGATAATTTATTATTTTTTTGCTTTTTGGTCTTTTCCTTTCAGATATACTTCGATTTAACCATATGTTTCATTACAATCATAGCTATTACGTTTATATATTTTTATAAAGTACATAAGAATTACGTAAAATGTTATCTTTAACTTTATATGAATAGGTAATTATCATATTGTCCATTGATTGTTGTTTTCAAATTTACAACATAAAAATTTTTAGAAGTTGAATTAATTTTTGTAAAGTTACATGACATCTTCTAAAATCACATAATTCCAGAACTCCACCAAATTAGAAAAGAATTACCACTTAATGCAGCCATCGAATCATACATAGAAAAAAAGAATATCATTTTTAACTCCAAAGGCAATCATTCATTCCTTTAACATGCAGATGTTGCATAAGAATGTCATTTGTAAAATCAGTCGTTACAAACTTCGTGTAGTTGCACATTTACTTCAGCTAATAGGCAACATATAGGCCTATTTTAGGGTTATCAACCTTTTTTTTATTATATATGCTATGAATCTTGCAATTAGAAAGTATTACGTGTTATATTTGTAAAATGCGTGCTTCAATCAGCCGCAGTTTCTGTTTTACACCTTGCACCTAGGCTCCAAAAGGTCTGCATGCTTGATGCTTTAAACCAACAATGGTCACGAGAAAAAGAAGAGGTACCATTGTACTAAACATACTTGTCCCATAATTCAACACAGAGACACAAACACACAAGAAGAAGAAGAAGAGGTACTATTGTACTCAACATACCTGTCCTGTACTTCGACTAATAGATGCATTCTCTTTTAGGAGGGCTTGCTCTGCAGAACCAACACCCTCTTCTAAGTCTAATCTCGTCCGATCAAATTCTCTAAAATCCTCAAGGAGTGAAGCATGTTCTTGCTTAGCTCTGAGGCTAGAGCGGAGACGATAAAACTCCTGCACTTCAATGATGTCTAACAAGAAATTGGTGTCTAATAGTTTCAATCTTAGTAACCAATACAACTTATAGAAATAATAATTTTTTGATAAGTCAACTTACAGAAATAAGAATGCAAAGCTGACGAAGACCATTACACCAAAATTAAAACGAAAAGAATGACGTTATAGAATAGCTGCGTCAGAATCATTGCATTTTTAAAGATGTCCATGGCTCAGTTAAAGTAATCTTTCATTAGATAATTATTCAAATGGTCTTGTATCTTGGGTCCTTCTGAAAGTCACTCCACTGTAGATTCAATCGAGTCCCTTCTCATTTTGTTTGTAATTCTATTTTTTGTAATTCTTTAGGCTATCTTTTGTATACATAATGTGTGTATAAGATATTTCCTTTTTATTACTTATCCCCAAAAAAATCTGATACAAAAATCTTCTATAAAAAAACTTCAGGATAAAATTGAAGAAGGTGCAAATGGTCATCCATATTCCATAGTTAAAAAATTCAAAACAAAGAATTTTTGAGTTCTTCTCTTTCTTCTTTCATTCCTGGAATTGTTGTATGCAACTAATGTACAACTAATGTTAGAACGAATGAAGAGGATAGGATGATATGAGTGGCTCCTAAAACAAACGAATTCACAGTAGGTCATATTACAATGTGTTGAGGAAAGAAGGCAAGGATAGTCTTTTCCCTAGCAGGGTCTGGCAAGTGAAAGATTATGAGTTTATGACAATTGACAACTTATGGAAGAGAAATATAACCATAGTAGATTGGTGTTGTTTGTGTAAAAACACAGGTAAGACTGAATTATATACTCCTACTTTCTAGTAACAGATCATTGGTTTTTTTTGTTTACTCTCTTTTTGGTGTCATGTAAGTAATGCCTTATCTGTAATAAATTTATCAGCTTGCTAGAGGGGTTGATTTAGGAAACACAAGAATGCTATGATCTGGAATGCTGTGCCATTGCCTCTTATGCGGTGTATTTGGCTTGAATGAAATTCTCCAACATTTGAAAGGTGAGAAATTGACACTCAAGACATCAAGTTTCTGTTTCTTAGAATGCTATCAAAGGATAGCTGCAACAAATTATTTTCCTTTTTTTCTATGTTGAATTATGTAAAGTTGTAAAGTTTAGATGTTAGCATATTTCTGTTTATCCTAAATACGTCTAATGTATTGCATTGGGTCACCCGTTTGTGCTCTTTTAATACATATTTATTGCTTTTCATATTAAATAAATGCCTAAGAGAATCCTCTTTTAATGTTGATTTGGGTGAGGAGGGAAGCTTTAAAGCCCTCTATTTACTCCCTGAACTGATTCAAAAGAAAGCACTTAAAATAAAAAGAAAGATAATAACAGATCTTCGTTATTTGCATTGATTCTACTAAAAACATGGTGTTAACTTTTCAACCAAAAAAAAGAAAAGAAAAGAAAAGAAAAGGGGGGAGAGGAGCAAGAGAGCTCATGAGACATGGGCAGCATAGGCCTAACATGCTTGTATGCCTCTTTGAAGCAAGGCAACAAATTTTCAACACCCATTACTCAAGAGCAGAAGTCCCATACTATGAAGTGTGATTCAAATTCATTATGCACAATGCTGCTAAACATTAATTAAGAAGCCACAATACCTGAGTGAGATCTTGAAGAATCTCTTGATGCCTAGTCAAGGTATGAGAAACCATTTCTGATCCCCCTGATGACACCCAAGCCTGCATCTGTGAATTTACTTGCTGGAGCTGTTTTAACAGGCGGTCTATCCCTGATTCAAGATCATTCTCTGAAGTATCATTTTTCGTAGTGACCTTTGTAGAAACCACTCTACGGTATGAGTTCATCTGCTCATCCAATTGAGCTTCAAGTTTCCGAGCCTGCCATCATAGATATATATATAAATTATTTATCAAAGGGAAGATATTTTCTAGCTAGCAAGAATTAAGTAAGAAAAGAAATTGTATGCAAAAAAAATCCATTAAGAATGCCCTTTTTAAGTCATGCAAAGATATTAAATGCCATAAACTGTTAGAGTGATGTGGTCAGACTATCTGACACCAAATTTAATATACTAAATTACTATTTTTCAGGTATAAAATGATATAAGAGCTAAATCATTACACAAACACTCAGCCAAAGAGGTTTGGAGACATGAAATTCCACCAACAAATTCAAAATCTATATATTGATCTACCTTATTTTCTAAGATTTGGGACATAGGTTAAATTATTGTAAAATTAGAATGAGCGAACCATTGTAGGTCAATGAAAGGGCATCTTTTCGCAAGCCTTTCATATGTTTGATAAGTTGATAACAAAAAAATGCCCATCCCTCCATGGAGCAAAAATTCCAAGCTTCCAGGAAACTTGTGGCAAAAAATAAAGGAATGGAAACGATCCTGAAGAAGGTTCATCATGATGGATATGCAACAAGTATACAACAAGTGTGCCTTCTTAGTAAAAACATTGTTCATGAATCAGTTACTCACACTTTATGGCTCAATTTTCTTACAAGAGTGAAGAGTTCGGCCAATCTACCCACCAACCACCCTCTTTCTAAACATTTGGTTGGAATTCAGCCATGTTGTCTTGATGCTCTTTGCTGAAGAGCACCTAAGGCCAAAGAAAAGAACGTCCATTTAGTCCATTTTTTCTAGCATGTAGCTATTACAAGACTAGTCGTTTATTACACTAACTCTGAGTCATGTTTTATTTATTATTATGTAAGGTCATGTGACTAGCATGTGATTTTTTATAAAATTAGATGGTAAGAAATTAATTGTTATGGGTAAAATGAATGGTTAGGATTTTGGGGTTACTAAAGGCTAGGATTCTAGGGTAAATAACATTTTACTTGTTGTATGTAAAATAAATAGCATTTGAGTTTTTTCCCCCCTTAATAAGCTGTATTGATGAAAAGAATCTACATCAATTATCTTGGAAGTATTCACGAAGTATTCCTAAAAATTAGAAAGAAAGATATTAACAAACAAAAAGAAAGAAAATCAATGAATTCTACAACTAAATTCATCTCACTACTACCCAGCACACAGCTCAGCACATGAAGCCATTCAAGTGATGATCTTATGAAAAAGATTTCAGCCAAACAACAAAGGCTTATACAATTTGAAAAGTTCAATGATTCCTCTCTCCACAATGTCCATAAAAGGCACAAATGGAGTTAAATTCCAAACAAAGGAAGTTTTTACCAGAAAAATTCCTCCTTCCACATAATAGATCACACTCTTGGTAAAACCCCAATGAATCCCAAGTACAGAGAAATTGGAAGACCATTTCGTACGCTATGTCACAATGCAAAAACAAATGCTCCATGGTCTCAACACTTCCTACACATGCAAAACCAAGTCACCAACCTACCATAGTAATTACCCTCCTCATGGCCAATGAGCTCTAGCTCAACTAGAGGCTCCTCCCCTTGTAAATGCTAGGTAGAGGATGAGCAAGAGTGGTCAAGGGTTCAAGACCCAGCAAGTGCGTGTGTAATTTACCAAAAACATAAATAAATAATTACCATCCTCATGAAATTATGTCATGTTAAAATCTTCCCCAGGTGGTTGTCTACACAAAGAATGCAACTCTTTTTGGAGCCTTAGTGCACCAAACATTATTCCAAGGCCAAGTCACATCATTAGGGCCTCTCAATGCCTTCATAGATGGGAAACTAAACTTAACATTGCAATTTGACTTCCATCTCACGCAATTAGAGCCCTTTCTAATGTTCCATGATCATGGCCTCCAGTTTGGCTTTCTAAATCAGAGTTAACTGAGGCCTCTTTATCAGCGGCTTTGGGTATATCCATTTCAAAGTTTGGTGACTTATCATGCCAAAGTCTCACATGATTAACATCCTCCCACTTCATATTGCACATAGCCTCTTTTGAGCTGTTGTAGTAGTCTTTTCTTATCTTTATGAAATTTTAGATCTGAATATTCCTTGAGCTCTATGAGCCTAAAAAGTAAAAATTGACATTTTATTGTTCCTAGTTCAATTGATTATCTTCACTTTACTATAATCTTGTTTTGGGCTGTGTTCTTTTTAATAACATTTTTTATGTTACTTATCAAAAAAAATAAAAATCTAGCATTTCGTTTCTGCCAAATACACCAACACAGAGAATGTGGCACAAACCTCCTGAGGCCAACTTACACAGCCAGCAATTGAACATCTCAATAACCTTATGCAGCATAACCCAATGAATAGCAAACAAACCAAAAACCATGGACCATAGATTCCACACACCTTTTGCACAGCACATATAACTGGTCTATTCTGAAGAATGTCTCTAGTGAGGATCCTATCTAAGGAAGCAGACCAAAAAAAAAAAAAAAAATGCTAATAAGGGCTGTCTTGGCATGTTTAAGCAAAGCTATGAATATGTATATGTAGATCACTTGTTACTCGATTGCATATGAATGATATTGGCTGTATGGTGTTAGGGTGAGGCGTTTTGGCCTTGATGGGATGGAGAGTTGGACAGTGGAAATGTGGATATTAGGGGTGCTCTGCATTTATGTATTATTATATATGTGGAGAGGAGAGAGCGTAATGTAATAATCGCCCTCCTTCAGAAGTCTAATCTGATCTGATCGGATCGGAACGGATCGGATCAGATGGCTGTTCTGTTCTACTTCTAAGTGGCCATTCTACTACTTTTTTTGCTAGAATTCTAACAACACTTGCTGTGTATAGTGTGTGTGTGTGTGTGTATACTGGATGTTTCTCAATTAATTACTGGCACTGCTTCCACAAAACAAATGCATTTCCTAAGTTGTGTGATAAAGATTGCTTTTAAATCCATATACCAATTATTCCCAACTCTACCTCTACTCTACTCCACAAAAAAATATATAAATATGCGTGTATCAATCTCAGCAAATTATTATTATTATTATTAACAACATACAAATTTCTTTTCAAAAACAACACAAATCCGTTTATCAACCAAACTGATCTATCTCTAACAACGGATTTCTCATCCCGATTCCCAGACTTTTCTCCGCAAACAAACAGAAATCAGAGGAGGGGAAGAATAAGAATAAGAATAAGAACCTGTTTTCGAAGGGCGTCCCATGAGCTCGGCACTTCCATCGTTCTTCAAACAATCTGGAACTTCCTTGTTCAGAGAGATTTCGATTTGGAATTGCTTTCTTGTTCGTTTGGCGACGAGGACAGATCGTCTACTTTCCTCAACGGCAATTTGGCCAACTCGTTTTGGCCTATTTTTTTGTTATTTATTATTCTGGCTTATTACCAAATTGCGATTGCGTGCTCTTTAATACATTTCAGGGAGAGCGCGTGGTTGGATGTGATTCTTATCTTTTCAGCTTGCTCACGTACGCTTCTGTGTTGTTTTAAGTTCCGTTTGGTTCATATGTTTAGAAATTAAAAATGGTTGTTTATAAATGTTTGTAGAAATTTGCGTGGGTAAAAAAATTTGTGAAAATATTTGAAATATTATTTAAAAATTGAAAATAATTGTTTGAAAACAACCACCAAACACTCCCTTACTTTTCTATGCTCCAAAGCTCTTTCATTTCATCTCATAACTTAGAGTCCGTTTGGTTGAAGGAGTGAAAAAGTGGTAAAATAGAAAATATAAATTTTCATTTTTTTTGTTTGGTTGGGAGTGAAAAAGTTGAGATGGAAAAGTTGAGTTAGTGTAAATTTACTCGTATATTCTTATTAAAAAATAATACCTGCTAAAAAAATGACAAAAAAAATAAAGTAATTACACAAATTTATTAAAAAATAAAAATCACACTTAGAAAAAAAATCTCGTCTAAACAAAAAAAAATAAAAATAAAAATAAAAAACCCAAAAGAAAGCAAAATAAAAATAATAATAATAATTAGAAAAAAAAAAAAAAGAAGAAGAAGAACAACGTTGGACAAAGCCTGCCCTCAAGGGGAAAAAAAAAAAAAAAAAAGAGTTAACATCCCAGAAAAAAGAAAACAAAAACAAAAAAAGAAAAGAAGGAAGAAGCTATCATCCGAAGTCAAAAAACAAAAAAAAAAAAGCAACGTATTAGACTAAGCTTATGTGCAAATGTAAATGAACATTTTTGTCATGTATCTATCAAACTCCCTTCCTCCCTCCACTTAGGCCTCGTTTGGGAGGAGGGAATAGAATGAAATGGAAATTAATAATTTTATAATATTCTTCCCTTCCCTTGTTTGGGAGTTTTAATGGAAGGAATGAAAAGTTCATTCTCTTATTTAGGAGTTTAAGTGGGAGGGAATGAAATGGATAGGAACGAACACTCATTTGTTTCTATCCCCTTAAAACCTCAAATTTTCATTCCCTCTGAAATTGGGAAGAATGGGAGGGAATGAAATTAAATTTAATGAATTCTTTACTAAAACTCCCAAAATACCCCTATACATTCAACCCTTTATTTTAAAATAGGGGTCTAATAATAATATTTTCTTAAAATGATTCTATTCTATTTCCTCTATATTACTCCTAAACAAAATTACTTACATGTAATATTTTCAAAATTTGATTTGACATCAAATTTTTAATTGAAATGAAACACTAAAATTGATGCCTCCTAGCCACCATCAATGGCTCCAGCCACCAAATCAAGTGCCTAGTCCACCATTTCAAGTGCCTAGTCCTCCAAATTAGTGACCTTAACCATTAGATGGGGGGAGAGCCATTATATGTGTTTTGTGAAATATTTTACCAAATTTTTGTTGGTTACTAATTTTTATAAATGGAAAATATTTCATGTATTGTGTTTTACAATGAAACAAACACAGTAAAATACTGAAAATGTTTTCAAAACATTTTATAACGGAACAAATGGAGCATAACTTTATTATTTGGCAATTAAAATATAGTTTTATAAAATAAATGAATAATAAACAAACAAACATAGTAACTAGTAAGACATATGGTAGGACACATAAACAACCTACTCAACCTCAACCAGCCCGATTCAAGCTAAAAATTTAATATAAATCAAAATTTATTATATTAAAAATGTAATATAATCATAATTTTTTAGTTTTAGATAGCTCTAATAATAAAAAAAGAGTTTTAAATGTTTCCAAATAGCGTTATATAAAATAAATTTAGAAAATATAATGAAAGTGAATGCAAAAAACAACCTTAATGTATGTGGCGGATCAAAACTCAAACACTATAGCTGGCTACAATGACTAAGTAACTGACTTGCACAATTTATTTATAATAAAAACAAAGTAAAATTTTCACAATAGGAGATCTAAACAACTGATTAAGAAGAAATGAAGGATGATGAGATTATCCTTTGATATACAGACTGCTCTCTTAAGGTCCCGTTTGGTATATATATTTAAAAATTAAAAATTGGTATTTGAAAACATTTGTGGAAAAACGTGTGGATAAAAGAGTGTGTGAAAATATGTGTGAATGAAAGAGTGTGTGAAAACACGTGTATTATCTGAGGACTGAAAATTGTTGTTTAAAAACATAACCCAAACACCCCCTTAGATCAGCCAAAACAAAGAAGTCAGTCTAAGATATTGACACTTGTCCAAGATGATTTTAATGAAACTTCTGTTAACTCACTTAACGCTAACGTCTCTCCTTTCTCATGCGCTCTCTTTCTATCACAGGCGGCAAACCAAATAAACCCACAGCAAAATCCCTCTCTGTCTCTCTCCCACGGTATTTCAAACTTGAAAACAAAAATCAATCTCTCACTCTCAAGCCTCAAAGCCCCCATCGGCGCCGCCACATGCTCCGGCCGCCAAATCTCCACTCTCTATCGCAAACCAAAGAAAAATCCCTCAGACATCAACAAGCTTCTCAGATTACCCACCTTTAAACCCATCAAAAAACCAGCGCCACCACATGCTCCAGCCGTCAAATCCATTTGAACGTGCCTCCGTCGACCCCACCGATCCACCCCATATCTTTGCAATTCCATCGATTCACCCTTTTCCTTCTCTGCTGGTTCCACCCCCAACCCCTTTATCTCTCCTTGCCAAGCCCATCCCTCACCCACCTCTTCACTGCCAAGGACCACCACTCCCACTGCCCCTTCTTTTCACGGCATTCTTCCTGACAGTGACAACGACAACAACTCCCAATTTTTCGCCAAAGTTTTAAAAACATAACATTTTTTAAAGCTAATTATTTCCTTAAATGTTTTTCTGTTTCTGCTTCTGCTTCTGCTTGTGATTATTTTTCGAGTTTATAAATTTTGTTTTGATGATTATTTCGTTAATTGAGTTATAGTTTGTGATCATTTTTCATGTTTGAATATTTGTCTTGACGATTATTTCCTTAGCTGAGTTATAGCTTAGAGTGTTACTGGATTTGTAGGATTTTATTTACTACTAATTTTAGGGAGTTGAGTTTGTAGTTTCTATTTTCCAAAAATTTTAGGTATTTTGAGTTCTATATATTGTTGTTGTTGTTCAGCGCGGCAGATTTTTTTTTTTAAGAATTATAAGCTACTGCCGATTTTTTTTTTTTTTTTGGGTTTATTAAAATTATTTAACATTTTTTTTTTTTTTTTTTGCATATTGGACATTGTTTTTCATATTGAATATTCTTAAAAATTTTTTATTTTTATTGGTTTTTGGATTCAGGAAGAGGTTCAAGTAGAAACTGCTCATGAAAGTCAAGAGGAGAACATTTTGTTGCTCAAGAGAAGGTCGAACAAGCTGTTGACAAGGCCGAGAATAGGTATCTTTCCATCACCCAATTACGCGGATACGTTGTTTAGAAGAAATGACATGTCAACTTCCAAAGGATGGTACGTTAGAAGTTGTTTCTTTTCCTGAACAACATAACCATGAGTTTGCTTCTTTTTTAATGAAATTTATGTTAAGATAAAATAGAAAAAATTACAATTGCCCAAAAAGCTTTTGCAGATGATGTAGAAAAATCTGGAGTATCAATAAAATAAACCATAGATTTATTCAGCATGCAATTATGAAAATCTTGGGATTTTGAGTGTTGATTATAAAAATCATGTGAATTCCAAGAGAAGAAAGGCTTTAAAGAGAGTAGATGGTCGTGCTGTGATGGATCATTTTTGAAAGATGCAATTAGAAGAACCATCCTATTTTTATTCGATACAACTTGATGGTAGTCTAATCATGAATATTTTTTGGGCTGATTCTAGATCTATAGTTGACTATGGACACTTTGGAGATGTTTTATGTTTTGAGTCTTTTGACACCACTTATCGAGCAAATTCATATGGTCGACCCTTTGCTCCACTCATTGGGGTTAATAATCATAAGCAATCAATTATTTTTGGTGGAGCTTTACTTTATGATGAAATTATAATTTCATTCAAGTGATTGTTTGAAACTTTTTTTTAGTGCAATGTCAGGAAAGCAACCAAGAACTATATTTACAGATTAGTCTGCTGCAATGGCTAAGGCAATAGAAAAGGTGTTTCCTAAATCAAATCATTGTTTGTGTGTGTGGCATATTTATTAGAATGCCGCTAAGCATCTAAATCATGTATTTCATTCATCAAATTGTTTTGCATCTGATCTCGGTAATTGTGTGTATGATTCTGACGATGAAGATAAATGGTTAAATGCATGGAATAATATGCTTAAGGAATATGATCTTCTTGATAATGAATGGTTGAGTGAAATATTTGCTGTGAAAGAGAAATGAGCTATGGTATATGGTCAACATTTGTTCACTGCCAATATGAAAAGCACCTAATGCAGTGAGTTGGTAAATATTGTGTTGAAGAAATACTTGAAGCCAAAATTTGATCATTTGCAATTTTTTGGAAATTACTCTAGATTATTGGTTGATAAGCGAGGTAAAAAACTACAAGTAGAATTCAAAATGAGGCAAACAACACCGGTTTTACCAGTTGATACAGAGATGTAGAGACATGTTGCAAAGTTGTACACTCTAGAAATATTCCAAATGTTTCAAGCTGAATATTTTAAGATTGTGAATTGTATTAGTTTCAAGGCTAGTAAATATGATGGTATCATAGAATACAGAGTGACATATAGGCAAAGAACTCAAGAGCATATAGTCAAATATGAAGCCTTAACAGCTACTATCCAATGCAGTTACATGAAAATTACATTTGTGGGAATTCTATGTTGCCATGCTTTGAAAATTTTTGACAAGAAAAATATTAAGAGAATTCCAACCCATTATGTATTGAAAAGATGGACACAAGATGCAAGAGTTGGTTCTATCAAGGACTATCGTGGTATTGATGCAAATGTGTTAGTTTGAAGACATTTGAGTCACAAATGTCTTCGAACTAACACATTTGCAACATAAAGAGAGAGAGAGAGAGAGAGAGAGATGATGCATGATCATGCAGATAAATGTTATGACAGCTTATTAAAGGATTGTTCATCCTCTATGGAGGGTCACATGGAGGTCCGTGGTGAAGTTGTCCCTGAAAATGTTTTACAAGGTGATAACGGACTTGAGTCCCATGTGCACATTTCTCAAGACATATGTGTAATTAAAACAAAGCCTATTGTAGGTCGTCCAAGGGGAAGGTTGAAAAGTTCATTAGAACGACAAACAAATTGTAAATCTCAAAGCAAAAATGCTTTAGGCAAGAAGGCTCAAAGTAAAAAGACTAGTGGAGCAAGAAAGGGTCAATCACTTGGTGATCTAAATAAAATAAGTAATTCACACCTAACTCAGGTGTGATGCTACTATTTAGCTATTTTGTATAATATCTTACTAGACAATTGTTACCATTAAAAACATGAAACATTGATCTGGTTGTTGGAATCTTACAGTTGTAGTAATTTGGTTGACATTACTATTTTGTCATATGTAGGAATCTTGCAGCTGTAGTAATTCGGTTGGATAAAACCATGTTATTGGATTATATGGTGGTTTGACTCAGGTATGCATATTCCTTTCGAAATTTGTCTAATATCCCAAGAACCAATTACTACTATTATTATAAAAGCGAAAAATAAATTTGGTTAAATGTCATATGTAGGAATCTTTTGGTAGTAGTAATTTTCTTGGCAAGACAATGTTGTTGGAGTATATGATTTGAATCAGGTATGCATAGTTTTTTTAGATTTTGTCTAATACCTTGCAAACCAATTACTACCATTCCTTATAAATTATATAATATTCTAATATCCAGTTACTACCATTAGTATAAAAGTGAAATATAAATCTTTGTAAATGTCATGCGTAGGAATCTATTGGTTGTATTTTGTTTGTTGGACAAGAATGCGTTGGATTTTCTGGCTTAAATCAAGTGTGCATGGTTCTTATGAATTTTGCCACAACTTAAGCTTTTTTTTTTGGTTCTTCTTCCATACATATATTTGTATTTGGTGGGCTTTGGTAGATCCTGATATTGATAACCCATGAAAAGCACCATATTAGTGGGTAGTTCCCTGGTTTTTGGAGGCAATTATTGGACAGTTGTTGCATAGTTGATAGTATTTTGTCAGTATTTTCAGGAGAGCATACTAGCAGTTTTTTTTTTTTGGAGGCATGTTTGGTTTTTTGCAAAGTTATTGGACAGAAATTGCATAGTTGACAACATTTTTTGGGGAGCAAGCTAGCAGTATTTTTTGGAGAGCATGCCTGACTTTGACAGTTTTTGGGAAGCATATCTAACCATTTGGAAACAATTTTTGCATAGCTTATAGATAGTTTTAGTTAGGTCCTATATGTGCATGTTTGGGTAGCTTCTAGTTAATTACTAATTATAATTGTAAAAGATGGCCATTCTCAAATGTAATGGAAAAGCTCATTTCTATGTTTTAGTATCCATATATGTGCATATTTGAACAAGGCAACTTTAGATGAATGTTGCAATGGTTTTAGATGTGTTGTGGATGGAAATTTAAATTCTTGTACTTTTTAAATTCAAGAAATTTAAACTTAGCTATAGATTTCGTATGAATGTTGCAATGGTCTTAGAAGTGTTGAGGATGGAAATATGAAGTCTTGTAATTTTTCTTAGGGCTAGCAAAAGATGGAATTATTATTATTATTATTATTATTATTATTATTATTATTATTATTATTATTATTTTTTCCATTTGTTGTGATAAATAATCACTTTGTTATATGTTAGTTGACTTTGAGAGAAAAAAATTATAATTGTTTTAGGCATTTTATGGTGTGCATTGCGGTATGGAATAAGGCATCATAGATGGGAGATACTGAGGATGGTGAAAAGCCGAGGAAATATTTGGGTGTCTTCCTTCCACAGGGCTTTGTCAAATTCGATTGTGATGCTACTATAGGAAATATTTTTCAATATTTGGGCGCCTTTCCTCCACTAGCAATAGTGTGATTACGAATATATTTGACCCTATTGAGCTCTTTTTGGAAAGATAATCAAAATTCTTTTCAAATGACTTGCTAAGATTTCTAGGCGACAATTTTATATAATTTGGTAATTGAAAATTTTTATTGACTAAAATGTTAAACATTTATACATATAACTAGTAGTTCATGGGAAAAAAAGGTACATAAATTTTCAATACAATAGGTAAGTGAAATTTTCCATTTTGATTGTCAACAAGTTGGCCTTCTTGCATTTGCATATGGTTACTTCAAGTTAGTAAAGTCCTTAACACATGAAGTGCTCGTGGCCCCTGTGGTCTTTGCAATTGAACAATTCTCCTTAATGTCGGCACTGCTCCAGCAGCTACAATTGCCAATGGAATTTATACTTGGACAAAATTGTGGAGAGTCAAGCAGCTTTGTTAGCAATGGTGATGCCGCAGATATCGCAAGGCTAGTTTCTTCATGTCCACATCTGCCAAATAAAGATGAACACAAAAAAAATCACTCATCTGTATTCAAGTAAAGTTTATCTTGGATTTAGTGTATGCCACAATAAGCTTAAAATCCAACTTACGTTCACTGCCAGCTTATATACAGCTTTTTAAACAGCTAAACCTGTATACAATTACCCTATTTATTTTTTTAAGCAAAATAAGCCAAAAAATATATTTCTAGCTTAGAGAAAGCAATACCAATCTTTACTGCCTTAAAAGCTATCAAAAGTTGCAAAAACGTATCACATTTTCATATAATTGATTTGGCAGACAGAAACACAGGAATTTGTTAATATTTTCAATAGGAAATTGAGAAGATCAAGATTCAATGAGTACTGGGTTAATGACTCAATGTAGGGCAATGCAAAGTGGGAAACAATGAGAGAGATTCAAAATTGAAGTAATTCTGACTTCCCAACAACTCAACGATTTCAACGAGGATAATCTTACCAAATATATTGTCAAATTAAGGGATTTAAGAGCAGGTAAAGTGGCCACTAGAGTAGGTAGACTTATATTGGTAGGCCTTCAATAGAATAAGCTTGCTACCATTAGCTTTTTAAAGATAAGAAAACATAAGTACGCAGTGGTATAGTCTTCAAGAAAGATGTTTACATGTAGAACTATAATCATCCCCACTACCGTACACAAATTGGCATCCTAGATCTTTACATGTTGTCGGTTTCTCGTTTCTCCCCTCTTATTTTCACTACAAAAAAGTGAGCTATAGCCGCGTTTTTTTTAGCCGCGTTTACAAAAAATGCGGCTATACCTCACCTATGGCCGCGTTTCTAAGAAACGTAGCTATAGATCCAACCTATGGCTGCATTTCCTAGAAAACGCGGCTTCAGACCCAACCTATGGCCGCGTTTTTCAAAACGTAGCTATAAGTTTGGTCTATAGCCGCATTTAAGCGCCTTTAGCTGCAAATGGAAACAAGACTCAAAAGAACCAAACCAAAAGTAAGTGCAACTCAGCACCTGCCATGACAAGTGCATAGTTTTTCTACAAAGTGAGTACAACTGCACAACACATTAGAATCACATGCCTACTAGCAGAAATATGGCTAATCAATTTGTCATATGGCTAAAAAAATCCAAGGTGAATGTTCAGCATCTTAACAGCATGATACAACAACCAGAAACAATAAAAATGATTGAATTAGCAAACAGATGTTGCTTCATAATTGTCAGGCAAAGCTTGCCAAACACAATATGTTCATGTGTTCTTGAGAAACACCATTAAACTTCACAATTGAAACAACAAAAACAACACAACTTACAATAAAATAAGCATTGCACAAGAACAGGGAAAACCAACACAACCTCAAAGCAAAACCTACTTACTCAAAATTAACATTTTTCAAAAAGAAAAAATTGTACATGATTAATGAAGAAGAGTTAGTTGGATTGAGATATATATATATATATATATATATATTTTAAATTACAAACTTAATTCACTTTTCAAATTCCTTTTATCACAACAATATAATCTAGAATTAAATCATCCAAAAATATGCCACAAAATAATGGAGAAAACACATAAACAAACCAAAATAAAAATGAGAAAAATAAACAAACCAAAAAAATATAAACAAATCAAAATAAAATAATGGAGAAAAATAAGCAACAGAGGCAAAGGGGCTTGGTAACAAACCTTGAAAAAATTCAAGCAGGGCTGCTTAAGGCCTAGGCAACTTAGGCCTAGGCCTAAGGCCCCCACCACAAAAAATATTTACCCTTTCCAAAAAAGGCCCCTATTATATTGTAAAAGGTCCAAATTTTTATAAAAAAATATAAATTTTTTCAAATAGTTGTGCACTTTTTATTATTAGTGATGTTAAGTATATCGCAAATTTTACTATAGATTTACAAACTAACATGTTACCAATCACAAAAAGTATTTTAAATATTCATTAATTACATTATTGAAGCTCATCAATTATTGTTATTGTCACATTATATTGTGAACATTTTGCAGCATCTTTAGCATTTTCCTTTTTTTATTTCTAACAAGGCTTTAAAAAAAATTGCAAATGTGTTAGATCATCAATGATAATTAATCTCTCCTAATAGTTTGAAACTTTAATATTTGTAAACTAATTTACTACAAAACCACACATCAATTAGTATCATAAATTATAAATTAGATTTCAAATGTAATTAACTATGTATCATCATATATCCAAGATAAATAAATTTTTTTTAAAAAAATAATATATTTCTTTCTTCTTGTTAAATTTATTTTTCAACTATGATATTCAATTCTCTATATAAAATTAACCTTAGTTTTAGTTAGTATTATACCATTATTCATTAAATTATTTATTTTATACATCAAATTAACTTCAATTTTGATTAATATTAAATATTTTTATTTAATTAATATTTATATATAAAAGGCCCATATAAATCTTTCGCCTTAAACCCCAAATTAGGTTGAGCTGGCCTTGAATCCAAGCTGCTAAAAGAAGGGTAGTTTGAGCGGTGGTCCTTGGAGGCGAAGAGGTGGGTGGGGGATGGGAATGGCAGAGTGAGAAAGGGAAGGGAGTCAGTGGAACTGCGAAGACATGGGGTCGACAGAGACACGTTCAAGTGGAGCATGTGGTGGTGATGGTGGTTTTTTGATGGGTTTAATGGTGAGTAATCTGAGAAGCTCGTTGATGTCTGAGAGAGAGAGAGAGAGAGAGAGAGAGAGAGAGAGCACATGAGAAAAGTGAGAGACGTTAGGGTTAAGTGAGTAAACGGAAGTTTCATTTAAAATCAGTTTGGACAGATGTCAGTATCTTAGACTGACATGTGCTTAGTTCGCAGGAGCTATTGCAAACAAAGTTCGCAGCAAATCCCTCCCCCATTCAAATATCACAAAGTACGACTTTGAAAACAAAAATAGAATGAGAGACAATTCTGAGATAACGAATGAAGGTTTGTCATTATAGTCTTTTCTTGCCAATTGGGTGGACTTTCCTCATTGCAAACTTGAACTAGTCTCTTGCTTTCACTTAGAATCAAGATTTGACTAAATCCACTATTGCTTCTTGAATTACGCTAAAGACTGTAGTTGCTGCAGAACTTGCTCCACCAGCGAAGATAATGTCTCCTTGTAGATTCTTAGCTTCTTAATTAAAGCCACTCCTGCAGGCTTCTTCCTTCTTATACCAGCAACTTTAACGATAGTCCACAACCCGATTGGAAGTATGTTCTTTGTTGAATGCTTCCTTGTACTTGCAAATTAGAGATTGAGTTGTTAGAATAACTTCCTTTGGATTAGGGTGTTTTCCTTCATGAACCACTTGATTTCTATGATTCCATACAACCCATAGGATGGTGAAAGAGATTGAAGGTAGCTACTCAAGAATTTTCGTTGGCAAGGGCCAAGGTAAGACTATCATATTAATTTTCAAGAAAAACTCAAATAATGACACACACATATATATAAATACATGTCTTTGTGCATTAGATAAAAAAAATTATTAAATCCAAAATAAGTCATAACTCATATATAGTACTACTAGATTATTGTTATCGAAATTTTTTATCAATGTAATTTTTATCAGCACTTAAAAATACTAACAAGCTAAACACCCAATTGGGCATCTTAAGGTCATTTTTTATCTAGTGTTTTTCTAATTCTTATGAAAAATCATTAGTCCGTAACATTCACAGAAATTAAATATTAGTATATAACAAAACTAGACTATATTTACAATTACAAGAAATAATATCTATAGAAATTAAATATAATAAAATTACTATAAGAAACCATAAAATAAATAGAATTCAAACTGAACCAAATCAGAGCACTATAGTCAAAAATAAATTCATAACTCACAAGATAAATAAATAGAAATTAAACTGAAATAGCATTGAAAAAGAAAAATAAAAGAAAGAAGAAGAATTTTGTAACATAGAATACACTGTGTGTTGGAAAAATACATGTTTGTATCGCATACAAAACATACGCAGCAGAAAATTAACAGATCTACTTCATTCGCAATTGATAACATGTACAATATAAGTTTTAGAATTTAAGAACAAGAAAGCGTACCTTGGTGCGGTGAAATTTAAAACCAAATATTAGAAGTACTTGATAACACTTTTAATCTTCATTTCAATTCCACTTTATGTCCAAGAAATGTAGTCTCTTAATCAGTTTCCCAAAAAGAGAATAAGAGATTGATTTACACTCACATACACACCATTTCATTCCACACACAAGTGCATATATAATTCTGTATGTTTATCTTCTTTTATCTAACTGATTATCTAATTCGGCTAGCCTTTTGGGCCATTTTAATTGGGCTTTGTGTGGCTTGGAATGGGACCAAAAGGGAACAAATAAGACTTAGTTCCAATGGGACTTGGGCATTTCTGTCAACTCTTGATAAGTCCAAAGTTACCATTAATTATATTTAATAACACTATATAAATATAATTGCATTCTAAGCCTTATTAATAAATTATATCCCAATACTTTATTATACATGCAACCCCTTCATTAAAATAGTCATAATAATACAAAGTCATGAATATTGACTATCACTTTGAAGATTACTATATCTTAATCCTTGAGTACCCGGTTTAATCTTTTAAGTTATTTGTCATATATTTATGAAATCCAATTTCATAAATATGCACTTTAGCAACTCTTTACTAAAGTGGTTAGGCCTAATACTCTGAATAACCAAACCCATTAAACTTATCTCAATGGAATATTTTATATCTCCGTTAAGAGATTATAAATTCCATCTTAAGAATATGTGTTCCATCAACATTAAATGCGGCTGCCCAACATACTGAGGTTTTGATCGTGACTTTAGATCTTACTCTTGATATATTAAAGCAGCCTACACCTCATGATCAAGTTCATTATTCTCTCAAGATTTAGAGTTGATATAAATAGAGATCGTAATTAATGATGCAAGGAAAATCAGTAGGCTAGATGCTTCAGGCTTCAAAAGGGCTAGTGATTGATTGGAAGGCTTGAAAAGAAGAACACACGATCAAAAGTAACCGAGGTGAACCGGCCAAGAACCCTTCGATGCCAAAGTTAGTTTCTCCCTCAAATTCTAAACTTCCAACTTTAGAGGAGTCGTTTGAAAACTTACCCTCATTCAATGTAGATAAGTCCTTATATAGTAAATCTTAGGGCGGTTATTTATTTTGTAACTTCCTTAGTATTTGTGGAAGCTTAACTTCTGTTTACTACCATAGGAATTGGAATATTTAGTCTCATCTTGTATAACTGCCTCAGGAAGTTAAGTAGGAAGTCAGAGAGATGAACAAATATCTTGCTAATGCTCCAACATTGTACCACGTGGTCCAATTCACAGGATTTGGTAAAGAAATCCACATTTGGAGATTTTCTAAGGGTTAAGGTGTTGTCTAGGGACTTTTCACGGACGACCATCCTAAGAGGGACAACCATCCAATGTTAGGATGATCATTCTGCTATGGATGACTTCTGTGGACGAATTGAAGTTCAACACCCCTGACCCTTAGAAAATCTCCAAACATGGATTTCTTTACCAAATCCTATGAATCGAACGACGTGGTACAATCTTGGAGCATTAGCAAGATCTTTGTTCATCTCTCTGACTTCCTACTTAACTTCCCAAGGCAGTTATAGAGGATGAGACTAAATGTTCCAACTCCTATGGCAGTTAACAGAAGTTAAGCTTCCACAAATATTGGGGAAGTTACAAAATAAATAACCGCCTTGAGATTTACTATATAAGGACTCATCTACATTAAATGAGGGTAAGTTTTCTAACGACTCCTCTAAAGTTGGAACTCTAGAATTTGAGAAAGAAACTAACTTTGGCATCGAAGGGTTCTTGGCCTGTCCACCACGGTCACCTTTGATCGTGTGTTCTTCTTTTCAGGCCTCTCAATCAATCACTAGCCCTTTGAAGCCCAAAGCATCCAGCTTACTGATTTTCCTTGCATCATCAGTTGGCGCCGTCTATGGGAACGATTAGTTGTGTTTTGCACTCTCAACGAAAAGTTGCATGGTTTGAACAAGATTAAGGGCCTCTAGCCCAAGCCACTAGGAGAGTAGAGATGCTTCAAGTAATCCCTACCGTGACTGTCAGTTAGCACCAGTTGTACAGTTGCCTTCCATCCAGCATATATGGTCCATGGCAGCCGCCATGGCAGAACTAACCCATCAAAATTGAGAGTTAATCAGGGAGATTAGTTTAAGGAGGCAACACCATGAAAGATACGCAGGAGGACAAGCCTAGAGTCAAGAAGATTGAGGAGAAAATGCTGAACCTGAGAACTAGTCAAGGGGAACCACTTGACAAAGGGTGCCACACTTAGAGAGGAAGATGGACCAAATGAGGAAGGCTATAGACGAGATGAGAGAGAATATGAAAAGGGCGAATCCTCTAGATGATTTAGTTCATCGAACAGACTCCTCTTTCACTGCTTCTATCAATAGTCACCCCTTACCCCTTAAGTTCAAAATGCCCTTCTTGGACTCATAAGATAGGACGCGTGTCCTGTGTGATAATATCGCCACCTTCAAGACTACCATGCACCTTCAAGGAGTTTTGGACAATATTATGTGTAGGGCTTTTTCTACCACCCCTAAGGGGCCAGCGCGAGTATGGTTCAACAAGATACCTTCAAACACTGTGGGCTCATTCGAAGAATTGATTAAATTGTTCATCAACAATTTTATCAAAGGACAAAGGCACAAAAATTCCTCGTCCAGCCTTTTAACTATAGAACAAGGGGATAATGAAAGCTTGTGGTTCTTCATTATCCGGTTTAATTGGGAAGCCCTCACGGTGGATGAGATGAACGACAAGTTGTTATTAGCAACCTTCTATAATGAAGTTAATTCAGATTTATTCATCCATAAGCTTTATGAACAAGAGCCTTAAATTATGGTTAAGCTCGTCCATTCAGCCCAGAACTTCATGAATGCAGAGGATGCAATCATAGCCAAGAAAAGGAAGAGAGCAGAGCGCATGGAAGCAGATCTCCCGCGCCATACTAAGTAGGCTCCTCATCCAAAGAAGGCCTGGACAGGAGAGAAGAAAGACAGAGATAACAAAAAAGTAAGTTCTTTAGCAAAGATTCAACAATACACGCCCTTGAATATGCCATTTGAACAAGTGCTTATGCAAATCAAGTATGACCCATCCTTGAAGTGGCTGGAGAAAATGAAAGGAGATCCTAATAAGAGCAATAGGAACAAGTATTGTTGTTTCCATAAATACCATGGGCATGACACAGATGAGTGCTTTGATTTAAAGCAGTAGATAGAGAATCTCATCAGACAAGAAAAATTGATAAATTTTCTTGGACGGGATAATAAGGATGAGAGGTTAAAGGCGAAGGTAGAAGAGTTGTCACGCCCTCCACTTAGAGAAATAAGAGTTATTATAGGAGGAACCTCGACAGGTCAATCTTCCAAGTTAAGAAAGACTTACCTAAAGGTGGTCCAAAACATCCAACTGCCTGGATGATCTCCAAGGATGAGAGGAGTGAATGAGTAAGCCATCACATTCACAGATGAAGATGCCGAAAGATTCCACCACCCATACGACGACGTGATCGTCATCACCTTGCTCATTGCTGACTATATGACTAGAAGAGTGTTGGTAGATAATGGGAGTTTAGCGGACATCTTGTATTACCCCACCTTCCAACAAATGAAGCTTGGAAAAGGTCAGCTTCGTCTAGTTAATTTGCCCTTGGTAGGATTAGAGAGATGAAAGTGTAACCCATGGGCACCGTTACGTTACTAGTGGTGGTAGGAGCATATCCTCAATAGATAACCAAAGAAGTAAACTTCCTTTTTGTTGGTTTTTTGTCGTTGTACAATGCTATCATTGGGAGACCAGCTTTAAACAGTTGGAAGACGGTAACTTCTACTTACGATTTGTCTGTTAAGTTCTTAATAGAATATAGAGTAGGTCAAGTGCAAGGAGACTAATTAGCCGCCAGAGAATGCTATCTAGTCATGCTGGCCATGGACGAGCATGTACAGACGATGAGCATAGACGAGAGTAGGATTACTGCAGAGCCCACGGAAGTGTTGGAAGACGTGCCTTTGGACGAGGACAACCCCAAAAAGATTACTAGAATTGGGGCAAGTATGGAAAAGTAGACAAAGCAGGACCTTGTCCAATTTTTAAAGAAGAGTATTGATGTGTTCGCCTGGAGTCACGAGGATATGCCAGGTATTAACCTAAACGTCATTACCCATCGTTTGAACATATATCCTTCTGCCAAGCTCGTACGATAGAAGAAAATAGTTTTTGCCCTTGAGTGGGATAACTCAATCAAAGAAGAAGTCCAGAAGTTGACCACAACAAAGTTTATTCGGAAAGTTTATTACCCTGATTGGTTGGCTAATGTGGTAGTGGTTAAGAAGGCTAATGGCAAATGGAGGATGTGCATGGACTTTACCTATTTGAATAAGGCCTGCCCTAAGGATAGCTATCCATTGCCACGTATCGACTAACTGGTGGATTCGACTGTAGGTCATAAATTGCTAAGTTTCATGGATGCTTTCTTGGGTTACAATCAAATAAGGATGGACGAGGTGGATCAAGAGAAGACATCCTTCATTACTAGCCAAAGCTTGTTTTGCTACGAGGTAATGCCCTTTGGTTTGAAAAACGTGGGGGCAACTTATCAAAGGTTGGTCAACCATATGTTTTGTCCGTAGATTGGGCGCAATGTGGAAGTTAATATAGATGACATGCTGGTAAAGAGCTTGGATGAGGAAAAGCATCTAGAGGACCTTCAGGAGCCTTTGATACTCCCAGACAATATAACATGAAGTTGAATCTGAGTAAGTGTGCTTTTAGAGTTTCGTCAGGTAAGTGTCTTTCGTTTATGGTTTTACATAGGGGAATTGAAGCAAATCCTGATAAAATCCAAGCGATATTGAATATTGAGCCACCAAGGAATATCAAAGAAGTCCAATCTCTCACCGGGTGAGTTACTGTCCTTAATAGGTTTGTCTCAAAAGCTACTGATAAGTGTTTACCATTTTTTAAAGTTCTAAAGAACGCATTTGAATGGACGAACAAGTGCCAGAAGGCCTTCCAAGACTTCAAGACCTACCTCGCTACTCCTCTTCTGCTAAGCCCGTCCATACCAGGTGAAGAATTATACTTGAATTTAGCGGTTTCCCCATATGCAGTGAGCTTGACATTATTTAGAGAAGAATGGAAGATACAGAAGCCGGTTTACTATACAAGCTGGGCGTTAAGAGGGGCAAAAACACGATATCCAATGATGGAAAAGCTAGCCTTTGCTTTGGTAACAGCTTCTAGAAAGTTGAGGCATTACTTCCAGGCTCATGTTATCAATGTCTTGACAGATCATCCACTAAAGAAGGATATAATAAAGTTGGAAGCCGCAGGACGATTAATCTGATGGGTTGTAGAACTTAGTGAGTTTGATATTAGATACCAACCAAGAAGCGCGATAAAAGCATAAGCATTGGCAAATTTCATTATGGAGTTCACTCCCAGCCAGGACGAGCTAAACGAAGGGGACGAAGTATAGAGGTGGGTCATCAATGTAGACAGCTTGTCCACGTTATATGCAGGAGGGATTGGAGTTATACTCAAGTCCCCAGAAGGAGATAAGTTGAAATACGCAGCCCGTCTACAATACCAAACTACTAACAATGAAGTCGAATACAAAGCTATCCTCAAAGGATTAGAATTGGCTAAATCCCTGGGGGCAGAGTCAATAGTCGTTCAAGGAGATTCTTAGTTGATCATTAATTAAGTGAATGGAATGTGTGAAGCCAAGGTATATCGGATGAAGAAGTACCTCAACAAAAGTAGAAATCGTCAAAAGATTCAAAAAAGCCATTTTTGTTCAACTCCTAAGGGAGAAGAACATGAAAGCAGATATTTTGGCAAAAGCAGCTTCAGCGCGGGGAACAATGGATGACCATGACCAAGTCCAATATATGTTGAGTATAGATCTTCCAGAGGTACAACAAATTGAAGGAAAAGGAAATTGGATGACTCCAATAATAGTTTATCTCAAAGATGGAAGGCTTCCAGAAGACAAGGACGAGGCTAGGAAGTTAAGGATCAGAGTTGCCAAGTATGTCCTCATAGATGAGATACTGTATGAGCGAGGCTTCTCTTAGCCTTACTTAAGGTGCTTAGCTCCGAACGAGTCGAATTATGTGTTGAGGGAAGTTCATGAAAGAGCATGTACAAATCACTTGGGAGCAAGAGCATTAGTCCATAAGATCGTCTGTGCAGGCTATTACTGGCCAACTATTCAAGTAGATGCTAAGACTTATGTCAAAGTGTGTGACCATTTCTAGCGCTTCAGCAACGTCCCTAGACAATCATCAGAGTATTTGACCCCGATGATGGCCCCATGGCCTTTTACGCAATGGGGACTAGATATTTTAGGCCTCTTCCCACTTGAGACCAGGCAGATGAAGTTTTTGGTAGTGGGAATCAATTACTTCACTAAATGGGTAGAAGTTGAAATTTTAGCGAAAATCAAACAACAGAATGTCAAGAACTTCGTTTGGAAAAGCATTGTATGCAACTTTGGGGTACCTAGGGTGCTAGTGTCTGACAACGTACGACATTTTGATAACACACCTTTCAGAGACTTTTGCGAGTAGTTTGGAATTAAGAATCATTATTCCTTCCCCTCCCACCCATAGGAGAATGGGCAAGCAGAAGTTGCAAACCGATCCCCGTTAATAATCATCAAGACTCGGCTTGAGGGGGCAAAAGGAGTATGACCAGATGAGTTACCAGGTGTTCTATGGGCTTATAGGACAACTGTAAGGACCCCTACAGGGGAAATCCCTTTCAAACTAGCCTATGGAAGCGAAGCAGTCATACCGACAGAAGTACAAATGGCCAATGTAACACCCGTCTCACTTAAATTTAATTTAATTGCTTTTAGAGTGGAGTTGATGAATTGTTTAATTTATTTTGAAGGTAATATTTGATGTGGTATGATAAAATGCAACTCCAATTGTCCATGGAGATCGTCCAAAACGGGTAGCGTGCTCAAGACGAGGTAAACTGTCTCCACGTGCTCAAGACGAGGTAAACTGTCTCCACGTGCTCAAGACGAGGTAAACTGTCTCCACGTGCTCAAGACGAGGTAAACTGTCTCCACGTGCTCAAGACGAGGTAAACTGTCTCCACATGCTCAAGACGAGGTAAACCGTCTCCACATGCTCAAGACGAGGTAAGCTGTCTTGACATGCTCAAGACGGGGTGAACTGTCTCAGCGTGCTCAAGACGAGGTTAGCTGTCTTGGCGTGCTCAAGACGAGGTAAGCTGCCTTGAATACCTTAGGACGAGAAGTGATGGACGACACGTGAACACTTAGAAATTAATGAAAGTCTGAAACATCTCATCATTGTACAAGCAACCTCCAGTGACCGTTACGCATAAAAAGGGTAACTCCTAAACGGTTGAGAAAGTTATATTCGAAAAAAAAAACGAACCTCCTCAAATCAAGGGGGAGGTTACAAATCCGACAACCGCTCTTAAGACACTATATAAGCGTTGGTTCAGACTAAAAAAAGGTACGGGAAATCATTCCTAAAAAATTGGAGCTTGGAAATATTGATGACTTTACCATCGGAGGGTTATTGTTCACCCTTGATTTCCTTCTTTCTTTTTCAGGCTACCAGGATCAACCGCAAGCCCTATCAAACCCGAAGCATTTCAGCCTACTGATTTTCCTTGCATCATCAATATTATTTTATGTTATGATATTCTACAAAAAAATAATAATAAAAAAAAAAATAAAGAGGGTAACGTGAATAGTTTTCTTTATGTGGTTTATTTATATTTAACTTTTACTCTCCTTATTGTTTAAGGAAAAGGATAGGAGGTTAAAACCTATTTGGATTAGGAATTTAGTGTTATTGAAATTCTTTAGAGTCCTAGCTAATCTAAACAACCTTAATATGAGTTTTAGTGGGATTTAAACTTCAGCCAAAGTGAAAACAGTTTTAACGTGTAAAGATGAAAGGTAAAATAGTGTTTAATTGGTAAAACGTAGAGAAAGGGACGGCAAAATTTAGAAGAAACTTTCTGCTGTGTTCAGGTACGCCTCTCTCATAACGATCTATGGGAATAATTGATAAAGCTAGTGTAGTCTCTTTTTGACTTGCAGGGACTTTTCCATATGGACTCTTGACTTAAGCTTTTAGGGGTATTTGTTATTTGGGATTTACACATGGTTTCAACTTGTGGGGCTGACTTATTGAACCTGGAATCTATAGCATGGTTTCAAGTTCCTAAATATTTTGTCACTTCATGCAATAGAATACTAAGTCCTACGGTTAGAGATTTTATGGATGCTCTATATTTATTTTGGGTTAATATGATCTACAAGCATGTGATTATTTGGAAGCCAACTTGTATTGAGAGAATTAAATAACATAGAGATCTACATATTTGGCTCATTAGAATTGTTTACTAGGTATTGATTTTGGAGTACTTGATAAAGCAACTGAGTATTAAATTAGCAATGGTTTCACAATAAGTAATGAGATACAAACTTTAAGAGTGAAATTTATATTTTATTGCTGCCTTAGTGTATCCATTCTTATTGAGTCGTCTTGTCCTTATTTAGGTTCTAATTGATATTGATTCAGACAATTGAGGTGAAGATTGGTTTAACAACTAGAGGTAAGTGGACTTCAGAACATGACGTCTCTTAAGACGTGTATATTTATATATATTTTTGGTAAAAATATATTTATATATATATATATATATATAATTGCAAAAGTAAAGTTTCCAAAAACTTATACGATTGTCAATGTTTTATAAACATACTTGAACTTTATTATTTCTTGTATATTGCTTTGAAATTGTATAAGTTAAGAATGATTGAAAACTATATTGTTGAGAAAGTATTTGTTATATGAAATATGATTGACAATATTGTAATAAAGTAAGAATATTTTTAAACAATCAGCTAGATAGTCTGCAACCTTTGCCAACACAGGCTTAAGTGTTGGCCTTCGGCTGGTGTAGTGTTATTGTGGTGTGGTGCAGTGTTATCGTTTGCTCTTTGGAGCCAGTGTTGCCTCTTTGAGGTTAGTGCTATTGTTCCCTATGGGAATCACCCACCTAGTGTTTAGCAGCTTATGTCTTTGTTTGGCTAATGTTTAATGTTTTTCATATCGAACTACTGTTTTATTGTTATTGACCTTTATAAGTGGAAAAAAAAATTGTTTATTTCTACATATCTTGTTTCTACCTATTTAGTGTATTTTGGCTAACTAAAGTGGTTATTATTTTATTTAATGATTACAGCGTTATAATTAAATGTTTTATTCTTGACTGTTTTTGTAGAATAAATTATATTACTGTTAAAACTATTTGTAAATACTTTGTAAAGACTATATTTTGTCAATGATACTAATGTTTTGTTTTGAAAGACATCCTCGTATTATGTAGTCTTTTATTGGGCTTCTAACTCACCCCCCTTTTCTCCACCCTTTCAGATTAGAGCAATGCAATATATTTGGAGGTAGATCATTGGAGCCATAGATTGGAGACTACTTTTGGAGCCATGTTAGTTGATAGACAATTTATCATATTTTCTTAAGATAGTGAGTTTGACATTTGTGGAACTCTTTCAGATTGAAGATTTGGAGACTTTATTGTTAAAGTTTTGTTTTAATGGATTTCTTAGGAAAGATTTTGATGGTTAGAAGTTTATTTGTGGACATTTAATTTTGCTCTGTTTCATTATATCATTGTTGATTATTTATAAGACAAGTTATGCATCTAAATCCTTGGTTTGGGTTTGGGGTGTTACAGCCAACCACAGGGTAATGCAATATCAGCACAAGGAGAATGAAGAACAACTTCGTCTTAACCTCGATCTCATTAATGAGGTGAGGCTGGATACGGAGCAGAGGACAGCAAGATATAAAAATTTTTTGGTTAGACAATATGATGCAATGGTGAAACCCACACGTTTCAACATTGGGGACCTTGTCTTAAAGAGGGTCTTTTTGGGGACTAGAAACTTGGCCCACAGGAAATTGAGACCTAATTGGGAAGGACCTTATAGGGTCATTAATTGCAAAAGCCAGAGATCATATTACCTAGAAGCTTTAGATGAACAGAAGCTGGAGCACCCTTGGAACGTCAAGCATTTGAAAAGGTACTATGAAGGGTCAACCTGGACGAGCTGCATTATGGACGAAGTTGAAGGGTTTCCTCGTATTTATCCTACCTATGTTTATTACTACTACTGCGTGTTTTAAATATTTTAATTCCCTAAAAAGTGCATTAGACTCTAACTTATTCACTGTTTAAAGATGACTTTGTGATGGATGAAGTTATGTACTTAGTCTTTGTATAAGTTATGTATATGTCATAGCACGCCGCCACGTCATCTTCAGTCACAGACTTTTGGAACCTCTCCTAGGCTAAGTCCTTATTCTTAATAACGTTCATGGGAACTCTTGGAAGAGGCTGAGACGAGGCAAGAGTAGTGGACTTGGACGGGGTAACACCAGCTGGTTCAGACGCGTCCACATCAAGAACTTGGACGGACAATAGTTGGGAGGTAAGAGGAACGTTGCCTGGATGACCAATGCTTCGCCTTCTTAGGCCCTCGATGACTGGGGAGGTTTCCCAAGTCCAGCATCCTGGATAAGTTTTTCCTTTTGTCTCCAGCGACTAGATGAGGCTGAGACTAAGCTTCTGGCCTGATGACCTCATCCATTACCTCTTTTCCCTTATTTTCTTTCATAGTAGCCACCCTAAGAAGAAAAAAGAAAGAAAAATGTTAGAATCATTTAAAAGATGATATCAAAAACAAATTTTTTCTAAGTAAAAACTTACGTCTACGGGCTGTAAGTTCATGGGCTATAGCTTTAGGAGAGGGAGAGGGCTTAAGACCAAGTCCCCACATTGCAAGACATTGAAGGGTGACCAACGAATGGAAACTCTAGTCGGTGTATAGATGAGCTTTTTGGACGCGATTAAGATAAAATTTGCTTAAAGACAGTTGTCTAACAGCTGCAAAGGAGAAGAAAAGAGAAGGGTTAGATGATTATAAACAAATGACAACATTATAAAATAAAAAAAACCTTCAAAATGAAGGTTCCCTAACTCTCCTGTGTGAGGGCAGATGTATCACTGCCAATCTTCATAGGATGCCTAGACTAGAAACCAGAGATGAAGAAAAACTCCATCTTCCAATTCCTATTAAATGTCACAAGTGACTTTATTAACCTATAATCTCTTCCTCTGGCCGTAAAATGGTAAAAGTTAAGGGACTGATTAATTTCTGAGGGTTTATAGTAAAAGAGGATCTTGTCCACAGTGAGAGGACAATCCCCTTCAAATACTTCCCTCCACAAAACTTGCATCGAAACAACCAGTCTCTATGCATTGGGGTTGAATTGACACACACCTAAACCTAATCTAGTGAGCAGTTCCCTAGCAAAAGCATTAAAGGGTAACCTGAGTCCCCCAAGAAGGTAAGCTTCGTAGACACCTATTCCAAAATGAAGGTTACAACACCACTCCCCACGGACGGCTAACCTAGGGTTAAGGTCGTCTGGAATTTCGTACCAACTCCTAAGTGAAGTAAGCCTCTTCTCATCCGTTTTGGAAGGAATGCCTACAACACAACTGTATACGGTCTCTACCTCATCTAAAGGAGTAGACAGTGGAACACTCATTGAGATACCAACTTAAGACCCAAAAGCTGCCCTGGTCCTAGGGTGTTCCTGGAGAACTTGTAGATGAACTCCAGGAACACCAGATGTGTATTCCTCGTCCATGTTTCCCTCACTACTACTATTGCATTACTACTGCTACCACTACTAGAACCACTATAACTAGTGGAGTCATGATACTCGTTTATAGCCTTTTCAATACTATTACTAGACGAAGAAACAATTTCAGACATTTTGAAATTTGAAGGGAGACCTAAGAATGAGGATAAAGAAAGTACCTGTCTCCAGACGAAGGAGGATTAAGGACGTGGAAACACTTCTAAGACGAGGCTCTAGATGATGAATGTCAAGGAGAAAAATTTAAGAAATGTAAAAGGTAGGAAGGGAATTCCACTATTTATGGGCGGCAAAATTTGGCATCTGAAACGATGCAACAAACCAAAAGACGCCATGTGACATTTTCCTTCAAAAAACAAATCGACACGACAAGCCTCCAATGAGATCATGATACGTGGCACAATCTGGATCACATAAGACTAACCAAAGAAATAGTGGCACAACTTCTAGCTTCCAACATTAAGGCATGTGTCCAAGAACAACAAAGGATTATACAATGCATTGGATGACCTTTTGGATAAGGGGGCAACTGATGGTGGGCAAAAATAGTTGAACTTCAATTCATCCACAGAAGTTGTCCATAGCAGAATGACCATCCTAACATTAGGTTGTCCCTTTTAGGACGGTCGTCCGTGGGAGCAGGGGTCGGCCGTCTGAAAAGTCCATGGACGACCCCCTGACCCTTAGAAAATCTCCAAATGTGGATTTCTTTACCAAATCCTGTGAATTGGACCACGTGGTACAATCTTAGAGCATTAGCAAGATCTTTGTTCATCTCTCTGACTTCCTACTTAACTTCCTGAGGCGATTATAGAGGATGAGACTAAATATTCCAACTCCTATGGTAGTTAACAAAAGTTAAGCTTCCAAAAATACTGGGGAAGTTACAAAATAAATAACTGCCCTAAGATTTACTATATAAGGACTCGTCTGCATTGAATAAGGGTAAGTTTTCTAATGACTCCTCTAAAGTTGGAACTCTAGAATTTGAGAAAGAAAATAACTTTGGCATTAGAGGGTTCTTGGCTGGTCCACCCCAGTCACCTTTGATCGTGTTTTCTTGTTTTTAGGCCTTCCAATCAATCACTAGCCTTTTGAAGCCCGAAGCATCCAGCCTACTGATTTTCCTTGCATCATTAGTGAGATTTATTATTCATTTGAAAGTCGTTAGGAGAATAATTAATCTCACAGCAATTTCGTTCAATATGTCTGAACTCTTGAAACATATTAACATATCAACTAAAAATCTCAACTTCCGTGATCAAGACAAATCATCTTAGTTGATATGTTATATTCTTTGTAGATGAAATACCCAATTTCATCACTAACTACGAATTAAAATTCTGAGTTTACAAAGAACTTGTGATTTATATCTTCTTTGACTAAATCACATAAATCACATACTATGCATCTCATGGACTAAGATAATGTCCTATTAGTTCATTTATAAATAGTCTCATATAATTAAACAATTTAATTATTTATGACATGTTGATAAATTGGATTTTAGGGCATAAACCCCAACACTGTGAAAGAGAAGGAATGGTATGAGAATTGAGAAAGGAAAAAATAATAATAAGAAAGGTAGTTTTTGTAACACACAATTTGTTACACATACACTATTACACACATATTTTTTGAATTAAAATAGTTAGTTGAACACAATTTCAGTTTTGAAATCATGTATACAACTTACGATTTTAGTTTAAAAAATAAGTGTATAATAATGTGTGTATAATAGGGTGTGTGTAACATTTTTTATTATTAAAAAAAAATGAAGTAGAACTATAAAGTGGCATAGAACTGTAAAGGGGCATGTATCATGTGGAAGGGTAGACTTTGACAAAAATGAACTTTCTTGAAATTTGTTTATATTATAATGTCATTACACACTTTTTTATTTACAAACATACCTTTTGTTTTTAGGTAAAAATTTGGGAATTTGGAGGGCAAATTTGGCTGATGTTTGGGGGGGCAATCTTTGCTCTTGTGGGGGCCGGGTCTTAAATAAATTGAAGTGTATTGCATTTTTCACCTATTGTTAGAAGGTTTTTAAAAATATTTAGAAGGGCCATGGCCCCCCTACATATAATGTGGCTATGCCCCTATAAAGGTAGGCCATCACCTCCTAATCCATCAATTCATGTCTTAACAAGACATTCACAATTGTTGTGTAGAAACATTGTTTAAATCAGAAGTATGAACAACTAGAGAAGACCCATGCCAAACAGAGAATCCTAATTTGGTAAATGATGGAGTTTGGTTTTTTTTTTAATTAATTATTATTTTTAGGATATAGTGTGTCACGGGGTCTATTTTTCTTTTAAATTTTCTGCTTGTGATGGCACTAAATTCTTCCTTAGTCTCAGCCAATACACCACACACACACACACACACACACACACACACACACCTGTAGGAACACTAAAAACAGAATTATTAAGAGAATTCACACACACACACAGTATTTATAGGGTACCAACCTCAGCCTTTATTACTTAATATTCAAGTACAAAGGAAGCCTGGAGAATATACACGAAATTCTCTAAGGCAATTACACTCTTTGCTGTTGACAGCCCCAACAACTTAGGCTATATGCACAGAAATAACTATCACAACAGTTACTGCCAAGTAACTGCCCCCTGTCCAAGACTTACTACCACGTGTGATCTGACTTAGGACACCTGCAATTGATGCTGTCTGGGCCTGCTCTCCATGTTTCCAGCCCCTACACAGTAGGTCTAAACATCCAGTAAGCTAGAAATTGCTTGGTAACTATTGGTAACTGCTGCTACACACTCTACACATGCCAGCCCACCACTCAGCACTTCATGAGGCCTTTGCCCATGCTCCACAGCCCACACATGATTATCCCATCTCGTTTTAAAAGCTTAGGCCTTGTCCAAGCCCTTCTCATCAACATCACAGCCCACATAACATGTCCATATATAGCACACCAAGCAACTGCTATCAGCCCACACATACAAGTCCATGCATTCTGCCAGCACCAACCAGCCCAATGCCTTGCATAGCCTAATATCATCACGATAGCCTAGCACTGCCTTGCACACAAGCCACCAAGCCCACACACAAAGTAGCCCAACCAATCCATTATGCCATTAACAATCACCTAGGGTCAACACCACCTGCTGCTACGCATCGTCACTGAACCATCTCTGCCTACCATGGCTCACCACTGCCATGGCCTTGGGGCATCATGTGGAGCAAGGTGCCTCTACATGCATTATTCTGAATGCAGCAGGGAGACCAAGCTCGTCCCTCTCAAAGAGCACTTAGGAGCTTCACTAGATAGGCATGAGGAGCCATTGGTGTCTTGAGAAAACATTGAGCCAAGTGACTGGCCTGATGTTGTCTAAGCACTCCAATTCCTCATGCCATTATCAGCAACTTGCAAAGCTCATAACATAGTGTTAGGTTTTTGTTGTAATATATTACAAGGATTAATGGAGGTTCAAGTATCATCATTCTAAATATGTTCTTGTAAGGTAGGGTAAGAGTCGGGGTTCAAACCTCCAGAAGGGAACTTCATACATATATACACTTATATTAAGCTAAAGTAGGTTATAATTGTATTTTAAACGATGTCTCATATCAGATTTAACCCCACCTCTCGCTCCTCCTTATTTATGACTTGAGGAAATATTTTTCATTTCACTCTGTTATGAATAAAGAGTAGGAATTCCTATGTAGTTCCAATACCTCTCCTATTTATAGAAAGATTATGAATTTTTGTTCCAAGGGCTGACTGGTTGTGCGTTTGATGATAATATATGATATTAATTTTCATACAAAATTAGGAAAAAAATATTTTAAAAAATCAATTTTTTGTTAAAACAAAATTACAAGACATAAACTAGAGTGCCAATTGGCACAAAGGTTGCCCAGACACTCTTGTCACTATAGAAGTCTTGATTTGGCATGTAGATTCCACTTTCAATGTTTTTGCAATTTTATTCTAATTATTTGATTTTTTTTTTAGATATATAGAATTGTTTGGTAATGCAATTTTTGAAGGATTCTATGATGGGTAGATTCTAGTTGAGCACTGTAAATGAGATGATTGACTATTTGGATCACTTGGCATATGCATTATTCCGCGACAAACTAAACCCTTTTTGTGAAAATTTTTCTCCTAAGGTGAGTTGGCTAGTGTTGGCCCAATACACTTTGAGGCCTAAAGTAATAAATTTAAGAGAGTTTTTTTTTTTTTTTTGTATTTAATATTCATTATTTAAATATATATATATATATATATATATTGGTTTAAAAATTGTTTGTTTGTTTTTTGAGATACAATATTATCAATTAAGTTTTTGTATTTAGGTTTTATTAAAAATTCTTTTACAAATGACAATAGCTAATCCACTAAAAAATCATAATATGATAATAATTAAACAATTTTTAAAGTAGAGAATAATTAATCTAATTTATTAAAGACAATATTGCAACTTCACTTAATAATTTAATCTACCATGTTTCTAATTTTCAAAAGTTAATAATAATATGCATTTAATTTAATGAATCTATCTCATTTAATAAGTTAGCATTAGACTTCAAATCCTAGTAACAACATATTTTAGTATTTATTTTCTTCAAAAACCTATCTTTTTAATTTCAACTAACCAAAATTCAAGGTTTGTTAGGAATCCCACTATATTATTAGGCAAACACATAGCAACTCCATTTAGTGAAACTATTTAAGGTTTCAAAAGGATTATATTGACTCTACATTTTGAGGGTCTTTTTGGAGGTACGGGAAAAGAATGCAAAATCCACCTAATAGGGTCCTTATGAGTTACGACCCTTTTTTTTTTATGTGTTTGGAGCAAAAGGGCCTTAGGCTTAGGCCTTTAGTTTGCCTTAGGTTGGCTAAAATCACTTTGATGGTTAAATGAGTATGTCATTAGTTACTTATTTGTTTATTTTTTCTTCTGTAAATATTAAAAAATAAGTGATGAAGAGTGTGGGGGAGATGGGCCTAGGAGTGTACATTTATGTGCATAATGGGCCGGAGGCCTGTTCTGAGGACATTAAGTGATCCGAGGATGAGCAAACATCTTACTAAGGGTCTGTGTTAATTTATAAAGAAATAAGGTTTGATCTTGATCATTCGAGAAGTAGGTCCGAAGAGGAATGTCTCCTTGGATTAGCTAGGCCAAGGTTGGAATGAGTTATCTGCCATCCAGAGACAATGTCCCATGAGACTTCGATTGATAAGGATGTTCAACACAGGAGTATAGGACAAAGGAAAACCATAGAATATCTGAGGGAAAAGCTGCTGCTTCTGCATTGAATGCTCTGCAGCTAACTCTCTGGCCGCATTAATGAGGAAGTGATACCTAAGTAGTAGGGCTCAGCCTTATAGCTGCCATCAAAAGTTTCAAGAAGGGGCTGATAGGACAAGTATCTTGCCCGGCAATCTGATCCATACGTGGAGGTTAGAGAGACGAGAAAGGGAAGTATAAAAGGAAGAGGAAAGCCCTAAGATGGAGGATTGGGAGATAAAAAGAGAAAGCACCGTAGACTAAACATTTTTGTAATCTGCCTTTAAGAAAAAAGAAATATAAGAACCAGCTCCTCGGCTTGAGTCTGAGGACAATTTTTCATCATACAAACTAGTCCATTAATATTGTTTTGTGATCTTGGGCCACAACCGTTATTAGCTAAGCTCACAAGAAACCAGATTTCAAACCCACTCTCTACAAATTTATTATACTGGGCTCTTTGGGCCTATACCCTTCCTATTATTGGGCTTAGGTACAAATTGTGACCTTAGAATTGGCGCTGTCTGTGGAAAATCTTGTTGTTTTATTAAGCCTAACATTCAACTATGGTAGGTTCAGGTCCTCACCAAGCTGATTCTATGGGGTCCTAATATCGAGATCATTCCCTCAATCTTGAGAAAGGCAGAGACTGGGAATGGAGTGTGCATGTTGCCCATACTAGCAAGAGTCAATCACTAGGTAGGAGCCATGCCTCCCATGCAGTGCATGCTAGAGGCATGCAGCTGGAGATTGATCGTTTAAAAAGGAAGCTACACCATAAGCGATGAAAACAAGCCCCTTCCACTTCTGACCCTTCTTCTAGAGATGAAGGAGGTAGCAGTTATTGACCCAGATTAAGGACTCCCCCTAGTGAGTCATTTTCATGTGAAGGGGACAGCTTGAATGGTCGTAAAAATAAAAGTTTGTCTTGCAAAGGCCTAGGAAATGTCGCTATGAACAGGGCACTGAACCAAATTGCTAAATCACCTTTCACACGCAACATTGAAGAGGGTAAACTTCCTTGGAAGTTCACTCAACCAACGTTCACCATGTACAATGGACGGACGGACAGACCCTGTAGAGCATGTGAGCCACTTCAACCAGAGGATGACCGTACACTCCAAGAATTAAGCTTTGATGTGCAAAATGTTCCCATCCAGTTTGGGACCTGTGGCAATGAGGTGGTTTAACAGCCTGGGGGTAGGTTCTATAGATTTCTTTAAGGGACCCACCTGGGCATTTAGGTCTCACTTTCTTACATGTAGTAAGGTTCCTCGGCCCTTGGACTCCTTGTTGTCTATGATTATGCGAGAAGAAGAAAATTTGAAAACGTATCCAGACAGATATTGGGAGATGTTCAATGAGATTGATGGAGATTTTGATGATGTGGCCATAAGAATTTTTAAGGTCGGCCTGCCTGCCGAGCATGGTTTGAGGAAATCATTAACAGGAAAGCCGGTTAATAATGTACGCCAGCTTATAGACCGCATTGACAAGTATAAGCGGGTCAAGGAGGATCAATAATTAAGTAAGGGCAAGGGGAAGGTGGTCCTTTAGGACAGGAGGTACTTTAGGTCGGATCGGTTCAACAATAATCGTCCTCGGTAAGATTTTTCTGGGCAGTCCGGGGCTATTGTGGCACCACAAGCAGTTAACTTATTGTTTCGAGAACTAGTGCATCAAATCCTGGAGAAGATCAAGAATGAGCCATTTTTTCCATGGCCAAACAAAATGGGAGGGGATCCCACAAGGCATAACCAAAGCCTTCATTATCAATTTTACCAGGAGCGAGGGCATACTACAGAGGATTATAAAACTATATAGGGTCACTTGGAGCAGCTAGTGCAAGGAGGTAAGCGAAAGCAGTTCATATACCATCTCGTTGGGTGGGGAGGCCAGGCAAGGTCAGGATCTCAGAGGGATACTTCCTCAAAACCACCTCTGGGCACAATTAATGTTGTTCTCGCCACACCAGGATGAGTTGGTTTCCACCATTCTAGGGTAATATTCGTAGTCCAGCCACTTAAAGGGGAATGCTACCCCAAATCCAAGAGGAGTAGGATAGAGGGCCGACTAGTGCTGAGTTTCTCTGATGACGATAAGGCTGGTACTCTACAACCACATGATGATGTATTGATGCTTACCCTTAGGATAAGAGGATATGATGTGAAGCGAATGATGGTTGATCAAGGCAGTAGGGCGAAAATTTTGTATCCTGATCTGTATGAGGGTTTAGGGCTAAAACTGGGGGATTTAACCGGTTATGATTCACCTTAAATAGGTTTCGATAGGAAAGTAGTTATACTAATGGGTCAAATCAAACTACCAGTATAAACTGGGATAGAGATAGTGGATGTCAACTTCATAGTGGTGGATGCTTTTTCTCCCTACACAACCATAGTGGCTAGACCCTAGCTTCATGCTATGGGAGCTGTCTCCTCTACCCTACATTTGAAGGTAAAATATCTGTTTGGTGACCGAGTAGAAGAGCTGAGGGGCAGTCAACCTATGGCCAGGCAGTGCATGGTGGCTGCCGTTAGGCATCAAACCGAGGTGGAGTCTTCGGCGTTGACCAAGCAGAGTTTATAGCAATCAAAAGAGCCAGCATTAGCTGGCGTTACAACAAAAGGGACAAAGTGTGAGTAATTGGAAAAAATTGTAATAGATAATGACAACGAGAGATATTTTTAAGTCTGATCACAACTGCCTCCATAAGAGAAGGAAGACTTGATGGTGTTCCTAAAAGAAATTATTGATGTGTTTGCCTAGAACTCTTTTGAGGCACTTGGAGTGGATTTGAGCATCATTTGCAATCATCTGAACTTCAATCTGGCTGTGGTACCTAGGAAACAACCACCTTAGAGTTCATCCAAGGAGCATTCCGAGGCTGTCAAGGAAGAGGTGATCAAGCTCAAATAGGCTGGAGCTATCAAGGAGGTATTTTATCCTGAGTGGTTGGCTAATACAGTAGAATTGAAAAAGAAGAATGAGAAGTGGAGAGTATGTGTAGACTTCACAAATTTAAACAAGGCTTGTCCCAAAGATCCTTTCCTAATGCCTCGTATAGAAAAATTGGTGGATGAGTTTTCTGGGTGCTTTTCAAGGTTGTCACCAAATACCTTTGACTCTGGATGGTCAACAAAAAATAGCCTTCGTCACTCTTACAGGAAATTATCATTACAAGGTAATGCCCTTTGGTTTAAAGAACGAAGGGTCTACTTATCAAAGGATGATGACCAGGATGTTTGACCCATAATTAGGTAAAACTATTGAGGTCTATGTAGATGAGATGGTAGTGAAGAGTAAAATGGTGTTCGTGCATGTGGGAGACTTAGAAGACACCTTTCAGATACTAAGGAAACATAAGTTGCGCCCTAATGCCTTTAAATATTCCTTTGGTGTGGGATTAAGTAAATTCTTAGGTTATATGGTCACTTATCGTGGAATTGAAGTTGACCCTGCCCAGGTTAGAGCAATTAACAGCTTGCAGCTACCTCGGAATCCCAAAGAGGTTCAGAAGTTAATAGGGATGACTACTGCCTTAAATCGGTTTATGTCTAGACCTGCAGATAGTTGTAGGCCTTTCTTCTAGTTATTGAACAAATGAAAGGGATTTGAATGGATCGAGGAGTGTGCTTTAGCCTTTCAGTAGCTTAAGAAATATCTTTCTCGGCCGCCTGTTATGTCTCGACCCGATTTGGATGAAGTTCTATTCGCCTATATTGCCGTGGCCTGTCATGCCGTTAGTTTGGTGCTGATACGGGTTGATGGTGGTGTACAGAGACCGATTTATTATGTGAGAAAGTCATTACATGAGGCAGGGGTGCAATATTTACTTCCATGCGTAAGCTTCTCCATTACTTCCAATCCCATACAGTTGTTGTTTTGACTCAACTTCCGCTTAACTTAATACTTCGAAGCGCCGACTACATGGGAAGGATTGCTAAATGGGGTACCATCCTCGGAGCTTTTGATATCAAATATATGCCTTGCACTTCTGTGAAAGGCCAAGTCCTTGCCGATTTGGTGGCTGAATTCGCTAAACCCTCTTTAGAAGAAAATGCCAAGACGTTTGACATGGATGAAAAATAAGTTGGCACAATCCCCTTGAAGGAACCTCTGCTGTGGAAAGTGTATGTGGATGGCGGTGAAAACCAAAGAGGATCAGGAGTGAGGCTGGTGGTAATCTCTCTGGAGAGGATTATGATTGAGAAATCTTTGAGGTTGAACTTCTCAGCCACAAATAATGAAGCCGAGCATGAGGCTCTCTTGGTAGGGATGACCATGGTAAAAGATGGGAGGAAAAATGGTAGAGATGTTCTCGAATTCGAGGCTGGTTGTAGGCCAGGTAGTAAGGGAGCTGAAGGCTAGGGATCCGAGGATGCCGGAGTATTTAAACTAGGTTAGACATTTACGATTAAAGTTTGAGTCTTTCATCTTAGTGTAAATTCCCAGAAACAGAAATACACTAGCAACATCCTTGGCACAGAGCTTACCTTTGGTTATCTTGGTGGAAGACTTGTATAGGCCTAATATGATGAATGGGAATGCAGTCCGTGTTCATCAAACTTGAGTAGGGCTAGTTGGATGGACTCTATTATGCGGTTCCTTAAAGAAGATGTCTTACTTGAAGAGAGGTCCGAAGCTGACAAAGTGTGTAGAAAGGCTCATTGGTTCTGGTTATCTAAGGACCAAAAACTGTACAAACTCTCTTTTTCAGGACCATACCTGCTGTGTATACATCTTGAAGCAACTGAGTTACTATTGGAAGAATTACATGAAAGAATTTGTGGAAGCCACACAGGAGCTAGATTTTTATCTCACAGGGCACTAAACCAAAGATATTGGTGGCCAAATATGCAGAGAGAAGCAGAAGAGTATGTAAAGAAGTGCGACCAGTGTCAAAGGTTTGCTCCGAACATTCATTAACCAGGGGGTGTCCTCAATCCTCTATCCAGTCCTTGGCCTTTCGCTTAGTGGGGCTTGGATATTGTGAAACCCTTCCCTAAGGTAGTGGGAAATAGGAGATGGTTACTAATTGGCACAGATTATTTTACTAAGTGAGTTGAAGCTGAGCCATTGTCAAATATCAGGGACTCAGATGCAAAGAAGTTCGTTTGGAGAAATATCGTTACCAGATTTGGAATTCCTTATAACCTCATCTCAGAGAATGGCCTTCAATTTGATAGCAAGGCCTTTAGGAGATACTACTTTTATTTGGGCATTACAAACAGATATTCCACCCTGGCTTATCCATAGGGGAATGGACAGGCTGAGGCTATTAACAAGATAATAGTGAACTGGCTCAAGAAGAGGTTGGATGATGCTAAGGGAAAATGGGTGAAAGAATTGCCACACGTCCTTTGGATGTATCGGACTACCCCCTGAATATCAACAAGGGAGACACCCTTTTTAATGACCTATGGGGCCGAGGCTGTAATACCCCTTGAAACCGGTTTCCCAACATTGAGGACGAGCTCTTTCACTCCAAACAATAACAATGAGTTATTGGGAAGAAGTTTAAATTTGGTCGAAGAACGAAGAGAAAATGCGATGAATCAATTGGCATACTATCAACATAAGCTCAAACAGGGCTATGACTCACACATGAAGTTGAGGCCACTGGTGCCAGGGGATTTGGTATTATGGAAGGTGTTAGGTACTGCAAAGAATTTGGCATGGGAAAAATTAGGGCCCAACTGGGAAAGGCCATATCGTATTACCTCGGTGGCTGGGATAGGGACATATCATCTAGAAGACTTAGATGAAAAAGTTGTACCATGCCCATGGAATGTAAATAACCTGTGAAGGTATTATTATTAATAAAAATATTTCTTATCACATGTCGTTTATAACATTTCTTACTTTCTTTAAGTATCAAACAGAACTTCGGCTATGCTTGGCTCTTCGAACCACATACTTTGGGTAAATTAATACTTTAAGACATTTTTCTAAGTATCAAACAGAACATTGGCTATGCTTTGCTCCTCGGACCATATACCTTGGGTAAATTGATATTTCACAATATTTTTCTAAGTATTAAATAGAACCTTAGTTATATCTAGTTCCTTCGACCATTTACTTTGGGTAAATTAATACTTCATGACATTTTTCTAGGTATCAAACAGAACCTTGGCTATGCCTGGCTCCTTGGACCACATACCTTGGGTAAATTGATATTTCACAATATTTTTCTAAGTGTTAAACAGAACCTTAGTTATGTTTAGTTCCTCAGACCATCTACTTTGGGTAAATTAACACTTTAAGTTAAGTTATTTTTTTAAGTGTTAAATAGAACCTTAGTTATGTCTGGTTCTTCGGACCATCTACTTTGGGTAAACTAACACTTTAAGTTATTTTTCTAAGTGTTAAATAGAACCTTAGTTATGTCTGATTCCTCGAGCCATCTACTTTGGGTAAATTAACGCTTCAAGTTATTTTCCTAAGTGTTAGATATAATCCTATTTATGTCTAGATCCTTGGACCATCCACTTTGGGTCAATTGACACTTAAGGTTGATCATGATTATGTTTAGCTCTTCTGATTGCACATCTTGGAAACTTTCAAAATAGTGATTTGAATAGTGGGAGTTCATGAGTATCACTTAAAGCACTTGTAAGTATATCAAACATATTTGTTGCCTGGTCTATGTCTGATTATTTCTTTAAGATCATTAAGTTATATTGGAAATGATGTGAATGATTGTTCTGTTGTGATGTATGGATTTTACAGTTACAAAGGTGGTTTGCTAAATTGGTTGACTTACTAACTTTTCATTCTACTAATTAATTAGAAAGTTATTATCACTTATGCAGATAACAAAGTTAGGCATATGTCATTGTCCTACTAATTAGATACTAAGAAAAATAGAAATTATACAAGGAAAAGATACAAACATCATACACATAAAGGAAAAACTTGTCATTTTCATTAATCTAAAGCCTTTTGAAAAGGCAATTTACTTATAGGATATCTAATTACATAAAAACTATTAAATCTAAAAGAAAAAAAAAAAAAAAAAACAAGGACAAGTCACGGCTTCATCTTTATCACAACATTGCCCTTGGAAGTCTTTGGAGGTTGGTTAGGAGCCGTGTTGTCAGAATCAAGCCCTTTACCCTTTGGGTCCTTCTTGGTGGTGATAGGAAGGGTCGCAAGACAATCTCCATTAGCTAGGTAGCTTCCTTCTCCTTGGTAGGCTCCTTAGGGGTAGTGGGGGGCTGAACAGCATCATGGGCCACCTCTTTAGTTGTTTCAATTGGTTTCCTGGCAGCCTCAGGTTGTTCAATTTCCTCGGATAGATGGCTAGTGGAAGGAAGGGCTTCAATTGAGTCATTCTTTGCAGCATCTACTCCCCAAGAGGCAGCATCAACTTTAGGGATAGATGGACCAGAAGCCCGGATGGCCAGGGGATAGTAAACATTTTTTGTCTTCTAGAGGGTAGAAGAGGCATCAATCCCAGCCTGGGTAAATGCCACATTCCACACTTGGAGGCAGTAATGTATACATACCTCCGAGACCTCCAACTTGAGATTTTCCTCGGTCTTAGCCACACCAGCCTTATATCCATCTTGCTTAGCTTGATCCCTTGCCTTCTCAGCTTCCTATTTAGCCTTTATTGCTTCTTCTCTGGCTTTGTTAGCTTCCTTCTTGGCTTTCTCAGACTCCCTTAGACTCTTATTGAGGGCCTTTATTTGTTTCTTCACCGCCGCATAGTCCTCGTAGGCCTGGCAAAGCTGTAGACATTGAGTCTTAGCTTGCTTCTCAGTTGTCTTTAGAGCTGCCTCAGAGCTCTTTGTCTTACTTACTGCTGAGTTTAGCTGAGCAGTGACCTCTTATAGCTTCTTCTCTGCCACCTCAGAGGTCTTCTGGGTGGCAATGCTCTTGGCCTCCTTGTCTATCATAGGCCTGTGCATGCTGATGATTATCTCCTCAGCCTAGTGAGCAGTTTGGACGGTTAATTCCCTGGAGTAAAAAGGAATGAAGTAGCATAGTTAGTTCAAAAAAACTAAATATAAACAAAAAGTAATAATAATAGGAGAAATTAGTGAAAATTGGGGAAGAATTAGATGGTAATCTTACCAGGGCGAGCTCTTTCTTCAATGTCATGAAGACTTCGTGCTTCCTTATCTGCCTCAGCTCGGGCATGTCCTAAGGCAACAAAAGGGCCTGCTCCAACGCGTCAGCCACGCATGCTGCTGTACCTGGGCTGGAATTCCTAATAAAGGTGTCAGCAGTGATAGCATGATCATCCAGGATCATGGCCGGGGCCCAAGCTGGAGTAGTTGTAGGAACTTGAACCTCGTCCCTCTTCTTTAAAGCCGTCTGAGACGTCCGGGCCTACTTGGCCCCGTTTTGGGGCTCAACTTCCTTTAAAGGAAGACTTTTTCCCCCTTCACCACATCTTTGCCTTTAGGCTGATCCCTTTTTCTTTTGAGATCAGCCTGATCGGTACGTTGGAGTTGGGTAGGTGGAAGGGAGGGAAGTTTAGACTGTCTGGACTTCCCTTGTTCTTGTTCCTTAGGGGAGGAAGGTTTGGTTTTGGCAGACTTACTCCGTTCTTGACCCTTCACCTGAGATTCCATCAGGTCTCGGAGGCTCTGACAGGGCTTGCGTTCAATTGGCATTGTGTCCAAGGTGGTGATTACTTCTTACTGGCTCTGAAGATGAAATGCTGAGATCACCAGTTGGACTTCCAAGGGAAGTAGGTTGGTTGAAAATGTCAAATTCATCCTCAGAATCTGAGACTTCAACAATTTCTTCCTCTTCCTTGGTGATGGGTTAAAAGGAGGTCGCTTCACCAGTTGAATGTTGGGGCGAAAAAGGTATTGTAGGGATACCTTCTGGTATAGGCTATCTGATGAGAGTACCTTTGGAGATAGGAGCGCCCTCAAGAAGAAGGAAACCCTCGGTAGCAACACTTATTCGGTGCAGGCGGGGGTCACTGGCCCTTATGACACACTTTGGCCCCTGAAAGGTTTGGATATAGGGTTATATCCAAGAATCAGGTGCGTCGCTCTGAGTTGACGGTAGCTATGAACAAACACCTCGGCCTTCAAGATCTTGTCCAAGCTTGCTTCGTTGACAAGACTGAAGTTTGGAATAGCGGCGTGCTTATCTACGAATCATTAACAAAAAACAATGTTAATCAAAAGAATGTTATATATACAGGCATAAGAAGGAAATAAAGAGTAAGGGTGATTATGGAATAATTGACCTAAACCTAAAACCCCACCTGGCGTCCCTTTTCTCATTGGACAGGGTAGGCCATTGTGCCACTCCTCGGACATGATCAAAAAATCCTTGTTTAGGCCTTTGTTGGAGTTAGGGAGGCATTAAATAAGCTTGACCTCTGGATACCTAGACTTTAGGCAATACCCTTGCCTTTTTAGATAATAGAGGTTGTAGATCCAATTAACATCGTGATGGGTAAGTTCCAAACCCATCATTTCGTTAAGTGCATCTACACAACCTAATATTCTAAACATGTTTGGGACACACTGGATGAGAGCTAACTGGTGAGCCCTAAGGTAGTCCCTAGTAATTGTGCCCATAGGGATTCTCATCCCACCCTTTATAAAGGCGATCATTTGGATCACTACTTCCCCCTCCGTCCTTTTCTCATACCATTCTCCTAACTCACAGTATCTAATGGACACTCTGAGCAGGCTCCTATACAGAGCTTTAAACTCCTCTATTTTTTTCTCAGAATCTACTAGAGGGGCGAATCTACCCATTTTCAAGAGAAGGTTGGGGGTATTGAAAGATAAAGAAAGAGAAAACAGAGCTGAGAAGAAAGGCACAAGAGAGAGAGAGAAGTAGATGAAAAGAAAATGAATGAAGAGATTTATGAAGACTTACTCTAGGAAGACAAATCTCCTCGGACTAGTTCTTGGTAATTGTGAGGGCATGTGTAGACTGGGAAGTTTTGCAATATTGAAATGGGGAGAATGATTTGATTATATGGTATTTATATCAAAGGAGATTTACAAGCTGGAAAATTCTCGCTTGGGTTCTAGTGGAGTCCTCAACCATTAGATTCACATTGCACCTTAGAACGTGGGGGACATAAAGCCATAGAGATTCAATGAGGGAGCGTCTTGGAAGCCGAAGCGTCAGATATGTGCCTTGGGCAGTTAAAAAGACATTCATGTAGTTAGAAGATACGTGTAATGGGCACAAAATGATTTTGGTGGCATCAAAATGCTTCTTTCTTACTGAGAAGGCCGAAAGAAGAATCTTGAAGGGCTGTTGTGGAGGGAGAGGGGCCTAGAAGTGTACATTTTTGTGAATAATGGGCTGGAGGCTTGAACAAAGGACATTAAGTGGTCCGAGGATGGACAAACATCTTACTAAGAGTCTGTGTTAATTTATAAAGAAGCAAGGTTTGATCGTGATCATCGGAGAAGTATGTCCGAAGAGGAATGTCTCCTCAGATCAGCTGGGCCGAGGTCGGAATGAGTTATCTGCCATCCAGAGACAATGTCCATGAGACTTTGATTGATAAGGATGTGCAACACAGAGGTATAGGTCAAAGGAAAACTATGAAATATCTAAAGGATAAGCTGCTGCCTCCGCATTGAATGCTCTGTTGCTAACTCTCTAGCCGCATTAATGAGGAAGTGATGCCTTAGTAGCAGGTCTCAGCCTTATAATTGCCATCAAAAGTTTCAGGAAGGGGTTGATGGGACAAGTATCTTGCCTGACAATCTAGTCCATACGTGGAGGTTAGAGAGAGGAGAAATGGAAATATAAAAGGAAGAGGAAAGCCCTAAGATGAAGGATCGAGAGATAAAGAGAGAAAACATTGTAGACTAAACATTTTTGTAATCTGCTCTTAAGAAGAAAGAAATATAAGAACCAACTCCTCGGCTTGAGTTTGAGAACATTTTCTCATCATACAAACTAGTTCGTCAATATTGTTTTGTGATCTTGGGCCACTATCGTTGTTAGCTAAGCTCATAAGAAACCAGATTTCAAACTCACTTTCTACAAATTTATTGTACTGGGCTCTTTGGGCCTATACCCTTCCTATTATTGGGATTAGGTATAAATTATGACCTTACAAAGAGTATCTAAGTATCTTCTTAGTATTTTTTGGCATACCTTGTTGGTGTGTATACGACTCCTTCGTATGCATTTTTAGGCCTAAATCATTCCATGAATTCAAGCATTTAAAAGATTATCACGCTTGTCACCTTGGTTAACTAACTAGGGGTTTCACACTTTTACTGGCGGCTCTAAAGTGGGGCATGCTCTATCACATTTAATATAATATGAGGTAATCAGAGTGCAACAAATGTTGAGGTGGGTGACTTGTCAAGGGGCCGATTATGCTTCTTTTTTTGTGAATGTAGTTTCAGTTCGGTCTTACAATTGTATTGGTAATTTTCCTTAAGCAATACTTGTGGGCGGCTTACCTGTTAGAACATATGCCCTTAGCTTCAATTGTAGATGGTCGATCATAAAGTCCTAAATTCATGGTTTGATAGGAATCCCACTATATCCAAGTAGAATAAATAGGATTGAGTTAAGTTAGAGATTAAAACATGTTAGTTAGAGTTTAACACATTGGGCGGCCAAAATTTGGTTTTACCATTTTCTCAGAAACTTTCCGGCAAAATGCCTCCTGTTTGAAACTCGAGTTCATGGAACTCGAGTTCTAGAAAATTTTTTTTTCAAGGAACTCGAGTTCTACAATTTTTTTTTTTTTTTTTAAGTTTCAATTCCCTATAACTCGATTGTCTAAAAATCGAGTTTTAAATTTAAATTTGATTTTTAGAAAATCGAGTTTCAAAACAGGGGTATTTCCCTAATTAGTTTCATACAAGGAGCATTTTGCTGGAAAGTTTTGGCGAAAGGGACAAATGTCCATTTTGGCCCATCATGGGCTAATTACACATGTTGAATTAGTAGGCTTTGAATTGTATATGTAAAGTTGTGTTTTTACAACTATTGTGTATTGGCTTTAATTTTGTGCCAAATTTAATTGTAATTTTGTTTAATCTTATGTACCCTGTATTTTATGTGGGATTTCTTTGTAAGGGTTGTGTGTGAGAGAGAGTGTGAAGACTCAAGGGAACATTGAAGACTAAAGAAGTTTTCGCGGGTAGCTTGCGAGTAGCCTTCCAGCGAAGTGAAGCATGTGCTCAGCACAGGACTGGAATGTGAAGAGTCAAGACAGATGGTGACAGCTAGTTTTCATGAGCATCTCGCAGGTAAGGTCTTCCCGAGAGATACCTACAAAACATTCTGTTTTTTTATTTTGTTATATTTGCTCCACTATATCCTCACCCACACTATATATACCCTTATTACCCACATATTGAGAAAGTGCTTTTCAAAGAGAAAACCCTAGCCACAACCTTTGAAAGATAGAGATTGTCATATCCACAATCATCTACACAATTCATTGTGGTTTTCATCAACTCCTACCTCTCCATATCCATATCTTTGGGAGATTGACAGCCCAAACACTTACCACACTCATTCTGAGTGTCAAGTGAGGTTTTGGTGTTGCTGGGAAGTATTGGAAGAAGCCAAGTTTTGGCAGATGCAATCGGGCGCATTGTGGGATCTGAAAAGCTAGACAAGACACGGTTCTGAGAAGTCTTGTTAGAGTAGGAGCTTGGAGGACTTAGGTGTATTAGGTAGATTAGGCTTGGAGGATCTCTTGCTATTTGTGTATCCTAACTTATTGTCTAGTTGATCGATTTACTACTTGGAGGGCGACAGAGAGGTTTTTCGCCGAGTTCTTCGGTTTCCTCTTCGATAACACATCGGCGTGTTATCTTGTATTTGCATTTCTCTTCCCTACTCTTTTAGCTTTCATTTTACTGCTGTGATATGATGAATATGGCTTAGAGTAGCTTTATTGTTTGTTCGCTCGCATTTACTTTGTTCAACACTTAGTTTAAGTTAGAGTAAAATCAACTGAGTTGTAATTTTTTTTTTTTTAATTTGAGTCTAATTAGCTTGTGTTTTTAACACAAATCCAAGCTTTCAATATAAATAATTATATGTAATCTTAAAGTTGTTGCCTTATTATGTTCTTTTAAAAAGTTTTAAACTTTAAACTTTACAATTATTGATACAAACTAAAATGTTTCTACCTATAAAATTATTTTTTTTTCTTACCTTAACTTCTTCGTCATACACTGTCCTATCACAAGTAATCATTTTCAAATAATCATTTCATTCAAACTCGCTTTTCTTATTACAAAGTAATGCAATTGTATTCCAATAGGTTTTAAGTGTTTTAAAGCGATGTTTCACATGCTTTGGGGTACATTCAGTCATAAATTTCTTAGTAATTGCTTCAACTACTTTAACATATGATGCATGTTTAAATGTGTTGGATTGCTTATTTCTATTAAGAGCCTCGTCTGCAAGATTGCAAGTATCTCAAGTAATAACTTCTGCATTGGTTATGACCACCTAAAGTTGGTCTTCGTGTCCTTGACCTTCTGAGTATCCTTTTTATTTCCTATTGCAATTCTATTACAATGGCATTCATAAGAAAAATGAGACAAAATTAAAGAAGAATATAAATAATATTAAATACAAAATAATTATAACATAGAAGTCTTGAAAGTATGAAACCAAAAAAATCCATTAGTCCATGACAAACAAAATTAATTATAACATAGAAGTCTAGAAAATATGAAACGAAAATAAATCCATTACACAACCAGCAAATATAAAGAGTATGAAGTCATTCCATAGCATTATAATCCTCCCAAATGTCACGACAAATATCATCCCATTTCCAAACCTATTTTCTTTTTAGACTTCCCTTTGCGATTGTTGGACTCTTCTATTTGTAATTTCATTTGCAAGTGGGCTACCATGAACCCCGTTGCTCATAACTGATTCTAAAGGGTCAACTCTTATTATGTGATTATGAATTATGCAACAAGCTAAAAATTTTCTATTCCTGCGACAACAAAAGTTAAAGAAAAAGTTAGTATTTAAGAGAGAGAGAGAGAGAGAGAGAGAGAGAGAGAGAGAGAGAGAGAGAGAGAGAGAGAGAGAGAGAGAGATTGTTTTTTTTTTTTTTTTTGGAAAACAACCTATAAAAAATAAGCCTTATTTTTATTAGGGTTTTTCGTTGATTAAAGATAGTTTTCCGTTGATCAATATTTTTTTGTACTACCAAACATTAGAAAATATGAAAAATTATTTTTATAGAAGGTTTTCCAACAAAACAAATAGAGTGTTAATCTTTTTATGTCTTTCTCTTTTAATAAATCTTCGAAAGGTGACTACCTATAATATATTCAAACCCCTCATAATTACCATTCATTTCCATGCAACTCCCATTTGTCCCATCCATTTCCATGTAATTCTACCTTCATCCCTTCTAGGACACACAAGTGGAATTTAGCTTCAATTGTAGATGGTCAATCGCAAGATATCAAAGGGCTAGTTTGGATGGAAGGAAACTAGAGAAGAGTAGAGTAGAATTGATCGGTGAAGGTGATTAAGATTGGTACGGGATATAGATTGAAAATCACATTGATTTTATTTATTAATTTATAATTAAACACTTGCCTTTCAACATGTTTAGGCTGCGTTTGTTTCAGGTGTAATTGAATTCTTGAAATTGTTGTACACTGTTGCTAGTGTTTGGCAACATAGAAAATTACGGTCAAACTGAAAATAGATTTTAGTTGACCATAAAATACCCACCCCACACTCGTAAATCATTTTACACTTTCATTTTACCTTCAAACCATTTCCACTCTCCTCAGAAAATTTCTCTCCTCACTCACTCTCATCACTTATGCCAAGCCCAAGTTGAAGGACAGAGAGAGCTATCGCCGGTGAAGCTCAGATCCAGTCCCCAACCCATGTCCCTGCTGGTCTGATCGCACCGCTCAAACCCATCACCGATTTGATCACACCACCTCAGCTCCTTCGTCGTGCTCAAACCCATCTCCGATGAACCCAGGTAAACCCACCCCGATTTCACCACATCCCAGTCACCAACCCACGGCCTCACTGTCGTGCCTGTAAGTCCCTCTGTCGGTGAAGGTAGTTTCTCATCTACTTCACCTTCGTCCTCTCTCTCACTCATCAGACCCATCCTTTCATCACCCATGTCGTCGCTGCCTTAATTTTTTTTTTTGGATAGAAAAATAACATTTTTGCTTGGGTTTTGGAGGATTGGTGGTTGGGGTGATTCATGGGTTTCAGTGGTGGTGGGTTGGAGGTGAGTTTAAGCGGTGATGGTCGATTGGGGGTGGTGGATCGTTGGCTATGGTGGTTTGTGGGTTTCAATGGTGGTGGATTCTAGGTTTTGGTAGATGGTTTTGATATTGATTTGGAGATTAATGGGTTTTGATTTTGATTATGACTTTTTAGATTAATTGGTTATGTGGTGGATGATGGTGGTTGGGTTTGTGGTGGCCAATGGTGGCTGTGTTTATGGTGGTGATTGTGGTTGTTAGTTTTTTGAAAGTAGGTTTTTACAAGCAATATCAAACACTAAAAATACTTTTCTAGCAAATTTTTCAAAACACAGACAAACAATTGAAAATATTTTCATTTTCAGAAAACATTTTACGTATTACCAATCACAGCCTTAATGTTATACCAAACGTGGTTGTTCCAGAAGCATAAACACAAAATTATTCGGTAAAAGAAAAAAAAAAAAGTGACTATATAAGGGTTTAGATTTGAAGAGAAACAAAACAAATTAGAATAGACTCATACAACACTAACTTGAAATTCCCACCATTTTGCCTTTGCGTAAACTCTTCACTTCAATCAGTTCAATGTTCACCAGCGACAACGAAGATCCATGGTTGGCCCCAGACAAGCTTCAGCATCTGCTCTTCTGTTTCTCTCTCACACTCCTCTTCTCCTTCCTCGCGACCCGTACCCGCTACCCTTTCCTCGGCCGCCACTCCATTCGGGTCGGATCCATCCTCTCCCTCCTCGCCGGCGCTGCAAAAGAGGCTGCCGATCACCTCGGATATTTCCAATCCTCCGGAGCCTCTGCCAAGGACGCCGTCGCCGATTTTATTGGCGTTCTCATCGCTTATCTCGTACTATCGCTTGCTTCATCGTTCTGGTTCTCGGCTCGACCCGATAAGGGTCCGGGTCAGTCCTCGATGGTCTGAGAGGGTCTAAGGGCTAGGAGGAGCTTCAATCAAGCTTTCCAGGCATCGGGTCAACCCAGGTTTCAGGGCCGAAATAGAGATGTTTTCGTGGGTAATTGGGTCAGAATGCATGGTTAGTGGGGTCGAGCATTCTGGGGTGGGTGGTTGAAGAAGAGGAAAGTTTGTTTTGTTGGTGAGAAAGCGTGGGAAAAGACTTTAGCGAAGGAATTACAAGTGTTGCTGAGAAATGTGGGACTGGTGAATGGTGAAGAAGGGGGGGAAAAAAAAACACAGAAAAAAGGATTTTGGGTTTTGGATTAGTTGAGGTACCTTTTTTTGTTCCCCTTGGCTTTGATGTCTTTTGTAGTAATTCTTTGGAAAATAACAATTAAATTTTGTTTACCTTGCCTACTTGTTCTCATGTTCCAAGTGGAGAATTATATTATAATTGCCTTTTTGTGCCCCTTTCAATCCTAATTAAATATAATGGTTGTAGAAGAATTATTGGTAAATTCACATTTTTTATTCATATTCTTCCATCAAGTGCAATTATCTAGTGAATGCGATTTTTCTGCTGTTATTCAATTTTTTCCCGTCTGGTATCTGGCAAAACTTCTGTAAATTGAGTACGTGCTCATGAGTCGTATGAATATGTGATGTTCACAGAAATGAAACTCAATGTGGATTTCTCATAGTTAAGGTGGTCCAAACTATGAAATGCTTAGTTCAATGACATGAGCTGTGTATTTTACTATTTTTAATAGAAACTTAGTTTAGTTATGGTCTAGAGCACATTCAATAGAGTAGGATGAATCTACTGCCCTAAAATGTTTCCTAGTTGCTAATGCATTGGCATTAGTCACACCACTGATGTCATGGATCCTTAGTTTTCTCAATGGTAGACATATGACAAATTCATTGAAAGGCATGGACATGGATGTTGAATCTTTTTCGAGTTGGTGTTTCTTAGGCTACTCAATGTGGGCAGAGGTCATCACCTCAAATTCCTCCCCTCCTATGGACAACTATCTTTATGTCCAAACGAAAACCTTAAGGCAGTTAACTTATATGGAAGTCATTCTTATTTGAATTAGTTAGTCTTGTTAATGAGTTAGTTACTTGTATTAGATGTAACCAGTGTTCTTTTGACACTTGGCAAGATACTAGTGGTTGTTAGTTGTAGAACAGATTGTGTAAGTACTCTTATACTCTCATTTTGTAACCAAATTTTTTGAGAATTAGTGATTTTAAGCCTTTGTGTGCTTTTCTTTGGAACTTAGTGTTCTTGCAGAGGTGCCTAACCACCTACTAAATGTTCTAAACAACTCTCATTGCTAAACAAACCCTAAACAGTTCAGCCTACAGACATTCCCTACACTAGTTTGGTATTAGAGCTTGAGATCCTTAGGATTTAAGTTCTTGTATTGTTTCTCAGTTTTTGTCATCAAGAACCTGTCAAGATCCTATCTTGATTTCATTCCCAGCCATAATACCTTACCTTTATCAAAATAGAAGCCTTCAATTGTGCTGGCAAGGTTCTGCTGTAGTGAAAGATGGTGTTTGAGAAGGAAAGTAAGGACAAAGGGATGAAAGTAGTGGTTCAAGAGGCAGCCTTGGAGACTCATGCAGCCAATGATCCAGAAGTTTTGGAGCAGCACTTTGCCTTAGAATATGAAGTGGAAGTGTTGAGGAGGCAAATCCATGCCTTGACTGAGCAGGTTCAAAGAGACGAAATACAGCAGCCAAACAACCACAATTATCATGGAAATGAGGCATCAAATGAAGAAAGCTACGAGGATCCTTTTGCCTACAACCCAAGGATAAGACATGGAAGGCAAATTCCTGTTCTGCAACCAACGTATCATGAGCAAAAGTGGGAACCCAACTTCAAGATTGAGTTATCTGAGTTCTATGGTAGCTTTAATCATGAAGAATTCGTGGACTGGCTTAACCAGGTGGAGAAAATCTTTGATTTCCATTAGGTACCAGGCTACAAGAAGTTGAAATTGGTAGCAAATAAACTCAAGGGCGGCGAATTTGTTTGGTGGAGGCAATTGCAGGTCCAAAGAGTGAGAATGGGAAAAGGAAAGGTGCAAGAATGGTTCAAAATGAAGAGACAATTACAAAAGCAATTCCTGCCTTTCAACTAAATGCAAACTATCTTCCAAAATTTGCATAGGAAGTCATTGCAACCTGAAGCCTCAAGAAACCAAGTACCAGCAAGTGCAAGTCCTTGGCAGCAATCTTGGCCAACCAATTGGCAGACCAAGAAGGACAAGGGAAATGCAACAGAGTGTTTTTCTGTTAATTCAGTACCTGGCCTGTCAAAGGCATCCATTGCACGCAAGCATGTCACAAGCAATGGAATTTTCAAGTGTTACAATTGTGGAGGACAAGTATATGAAGCCCCTAACAAGTGGAAGTCAGCCATGCAGTTGGAAGGAAAATCCTTGGTGGCGGAAGGGATTAAAGAAGAAGGTATAACTTTGATCCTTGATAATACCTTGCAAGCACCCAAGGAAGATATGCTAATGAATGCACCCGTGTATGATCAATATGAAGAAGAAGAAGAAGAAGAAGAAGAAGAAGAAGAAGAAGAAGAAAGAAAAGGAAGTCAGTGATAGCATATTGCCGATTGAAAACAATAAAGCGAAGGAATGCATTCTAGAACCCGTGTATGATCCATTTGAGGAAGAAGAAGTAGATGCTAATATAGAGCAAGAAGGAGGTGAAGTTAGAGTTTCAAGAGGGTGCTTAGGGTTCTTATCAATCAATAGCTTTCAAGATTGTGTTCTTTGTGATAAGAAGACCATGAATGTTTGTCATCCCTTACTTGCAAGTGGAAGACCACGTCAACATTATAGGAAAACCATCCATAGTAGAAGGTGTAGCACACACATTATGTACAAGATGGTACACCCCTACTATGTGCAACCAAAGACGAAGAAAATAAACCCCAAGCCAGTGGTCAAGATGAAGGTTGGTTCAGTTGTGTGGGACTTCTCTGTGCAGAAGCAGCAGCCTTTGGTGTACTGCCAACAGTAGAAAACTCATTACACAATGCAACTGCATCATCCTAGAAGGCTAGAACTTCATACAAGTCTTGTGGCAATCAAGAGCATTTGAGTTCAAGTGCTTCTTAAGAGGGAGAGTACTGATGTTGGGCATTTCAAGTTGTTGCATCCTTATCCTCTTGTGAATAGTTAGTTAGTTAGACGATTGCTTAAGCATTAGCCAATAGGATTTAGACACTTGTCAAGCATCTAGAAGGCTCCAATGCCAAACAAATAGTATAAGTACCACATTGTAGTTACTTTGTGATTAGTTTTTGAATGCAATTACATAGATTAGCCTAGTGCTATTTTCAAGAGATAGATTTCTCTTAAGAAGGTTTTGTCACACCTTGTTCACTGTTCTAAGCAACTCTCATTTCCCTTAATCAATTCTACACCTAAATAGCAGCCCCCTTAGGAGGTGCAGTGGTTTATTTTGATGACATTTTAGTGTATTCTAAGAGCTTGAATGATCATGTTGGGCATCTTAGAATTGTGTTTGAGTTGTTAAGAGAGTATAAATTCTATGCAAACGCAAAGAAATGTTCTGCAACAGATCAGGTGGGATTTTTGGGGTATGTCGTTTTGCAGAAGGTATCAAAATGGATTCTTCTAAAGTGCAGGCCATTCTTGAGTGGCCAATTCCCAGATCAGTCAGTGAAGTACGAAGCTTTCATGGCTTAGCCACCTTTTACCGAAGATTCATCCAGAATTCAGTTCAATAGCAGCACCTTTGACTGATTGTTTGAAGCAAAAGAACCTAGTTTTGTCAGTTCAAGCCAATGGCAGTTTTGCAGCACTCAAGAAGGCTCTCACTACAGCACCTGTTTTGCAACTCCCAGACTTTGAGAAGACTTTTGAGCTGGATATAGATGCTTCAATCCATGGTATCAGGGGAGTTCTCAGTCAAGAAAGTAAGCCTATAGCCTTCTTTAGTGAGAAACTCAGTGGTGCTAAATTGAACTATTGTACTTATGATTTAGAGTTCTATGCTATAGTCCAAGCTATCAAGCATTGGAATTACTATCTTACTTATAAAGAATTTATTCTTAATACTGATCATGAGGGCACTTAAGCACCTGCATAACCAGCAAAGTCTGCATAAAAGGCATGCCAAGTGGGTTGCCTATTTATGGCAATTCAATTTTTGCATAAGACATAAGGCGGGTGTCATTATTAAAGTGGCTGATGGTCTAAGTCGAAGACTGGCCTTGCTTTGCCATATGGAAGCTGTGGTACCTGGCTTTGATGTGTTCAAGGAACATTACATGGGTGACAACAAGTTGCAGCCAATTTTAGCTACAATCAAGCAAGGCAACTATGCAGCATATCCTGGTTTCTATGAGAAGGAAGGCTTTCTATTCAAAGGAGTGCAACTTTGTGTTCCTAATTGTTCATTGATGGATCAATTGCTGCTTGAAGTGCATAATCAAGGGCAATTTGGAGGTGACAAGACTTTATTTTTGATGCAATAGAAGTACTTTTGGAAAGGCATGGAGGCAGATGTGTCTAAACTGGTTCAAAGGTGCTTGGTTTGTCAAAAATCCAAGGGGACAGCCACTAATTCAGGCCTATATCTTCCTTTGCCAGTGCCTACCAAGCCATGGGAGTGCATAAGCATGGATTTTGTATTGGGGTTGCCTCCAACCACAAGAATGGCAAATAGTATTTTGTTGTAGTTGACAGATTTAGCAAGATGGCTCACTTTATCCCTTGTAGAAAATCAAATGATGCTTCAAATGTGGCTGATCTATTCATTAGGGATGTCTGCAAGTTGCATGGGCTACCCCATTACATTGTTACAGGTAGGGACACTAAGTTCCTCGGCCATTTTTGGAGGACATTGTGGAAGAGAGTGGGAACCAGCCTTGGCTATAGCACATCTATTCATCCTCAAGCTGATGGGTAGACAGAAGTGGTAGATCGAAGTTGGGGAACCTTCTACGATGCCTAGTTGGGGACCATCCTAAAGAGTGGGAGGGGATTCTGCCCATAGCAGAACTTGCTTTCAATATTCCATCACCTTGTGGAGCACTGTTGTACCTCTACTCTATTATTTGGATGAGGGACTCTGCATGATACATACATCTTTGTTTCCCTATCTTCTAATAAACTATAGTATAGCTTGATCTGTACCTCTACTGAGAACAAGGTAGAGGATGAATTCTTGGATTTAAGACCCATTGAGTCCACGTGTAAATTACCAAGCCCACAAAGAGAAAGAAGTTCCGTGATATACTACTGCTAAACCGTCTTTTGGACCATGCTACTTGCACATTGAGCTCAAGATTCATATAGAGGAGGAAATATCACATAAAGATATGATCTCAATTGTCGATTCGCTTTACATGATCAAAAGGAGAAACAAATACAGTGAAAGAAAACAGAGACCACCTAAATTACAATGGTTACCTAGTTCCCATATGTACTTGCAAATGAAAGTCAACTCTCAGTCATCACATCCCATAGTTATTTTTAATATTTTATGGGAGGAGACCTAGCTTGATTATTATATATGTATCACTGATGCAAACATGATTTATTTTAGTTTATAGTGTGATATGCATATAACCACCAGAGCTGATGGTGAATTTGTCTTCCATCCTTTTGTCTTTAGTCTTGTTTTGTTTTGATCCAACTTCATTATCATCTGATGGAGTTTCTATATTACCAATGTAGGTCTGAAGATGGTGTTGATCTGTCACCTTCTGAAGCTCCTTGTTGTTGAAGGCTTTTCGTGATTCTCACCATCTTCTTCTGGCAGCTTTACGGCAGTGTAGGTTCCTGCCCCACAAAGTGCTCCGAGGATGGGAGCAGTCATGTAGACCCATATGGCTTTGTAGTTGTTTGCTGCGATGGCCGGCCCTAGTGTTCTCACTGGGTTCATTGAACCTCCTGTTGTTTCCCTATAGAATAGCACAAAAAGAAAAGTTTTGAAGAAGACACCATCGGTAAGAGTATTTTTCTTCAAAAATTAAGAGGCATTAATTAATGAATTCCATTTCTATGTTGTTATTGAAATAAATCTTTTATTTGTGATTAGTTTGAGTCTGCCTTTTAAGGTGGTTTTGACGGAAAAAACAACAAACACAGTGACACAAAACTTGTATAGCCTGTTGTGATTGATGCGTACTAAAATTAGCGGAAGTAATGAGTTCAATTGAAAGTGATATTATTTCATACTAGCAAACTGTGAAAAAAATTTATGAAAATTTTTTGTATCTCCAAAAGAGTTAAAAAGTCAGCCTCTTCTAAAAAGTAAGATGTTTTAGGAAATTTTTAATATTCAATCGAGTTATATTTTTCATCTTCCTAAACTAAGAAGATGCATAATATAATTCTTATATATATATATATATATATATATATAAAATTTAAATACTATTAATAATCATTTTTTTATTTTGTTAACTCCTTAAAAATTTTTGTAATGATGTTATTAGGAATAAAATGTAAATTGTCCATGCTTATTTATTTATATATTTATTATTGTGAAGCACTTTTTTTTAGGAAAGTTATAGATTACCCACTTGTGGTTTGCCTCAAATTTAACTTACTCATCCGTAATTTCATTTTTGACACTTTACCTACCTGTGCTTCATTCCGTTATTACTCCGTAACCCACCTCTCTTTCAGATGTTATTCTAACACGTTTTTATTAAAAACAAAACCCAAAACAGATCAAACACTCCTATCTCTCCCAAAACACATACCTATCCACGCGTACAAATTTTCAGCATTTTAAGCTTGTACCAATTCTGGTCAGGTTTGTGCCACCGCACAAACCTCATGTTGCAAAAGCAAAAGGACAACAATAGAAGACATTAATCCAATTGAAGACAAGAGCATAAGGGAATAAGCATTATTCGTTAACCCAATAGAAGACATTCATTTCAATGAAACAAAAACAGAAGCCCAGCAACATGAGGTTGATTTGCTCTCTCTCTTAGGACTGAAACAAAAGCCTAGCAACATTGTTGCCTCTCACTTGTTCTCTCTACTCTCTTATCTCTCTCTCTCTCTCTCTCTCTCTCTCTCTCCAGTGGCGGTGTTTTGGAGGTCGATCTACCACCATAGGGAAAACCCAGTAAACCCAAATCAACCACCACCGTTTTTGCGAGGAATCAATGCCGAAGGAGGCGTTTTGGAGGTCGATTTGCCACCATAGTGAAAAGCCCAGCAATCCCAGATCAACCACCACCGTTTTTGTGAGGAATTGATGCTGAAGGTGACGTTTCGGAGGTTGATCTGCCACTATAGTGAAAAACCTAGCAAACCTAGATCATTAACCACCACTTTTGTGAGGAATTGATGCCGAAGGTTTAGATCCAACTACATCTCTTCTCTCTCAAAATTTGCTCCATGGGTTTCGTTTTATTTTTGTAGTTTTGGGTTGTGGGTTGATTTGATTTTAGTAGTGGTTGTAGATTATGGCTTGCAGTGGTTGTGGTCTTCGATGGAGGTTGCAGTGGTTGTGGGTTCCAATGGTGGTTGTGATGGCCTTAGATGGTTCTCGGTTTATTATTTGAAGCTCTCTACCTTGTAGCATCTAGGATCTTAGTTTGGTGAGCACGTGTGGATGGAAGTGTGTTTTGGGAGAGAGGACTGTTTGATTTGTTTTGGGTTTTGTTTTTGATAAAAAATGTGTTAAAGTAATGTCTGATTGGGAGGTGGGTAATAGAATAGCAACAGAGTAAAGCAAAGATAGGTAAAGTGTTAAAAATGAAACTACGGGTGGGTAAGTTAAATTTGAGGCAAACCACAGGTGGGTAATCTGTAATTCCCCCTTATTTTTATGATTCATTTATTCTAGATTCTTTGGTTTTTGTACTTAATAACTCATTTGAATGAATATTTATGATGTAGTCTCATATTTGATTTTAAAATTAAGAAATAAAATTTAATAACTCATTTGAATGAATATTTATGATATGGTCTCACATTTGATTTTAAAATTAAGAAATAAAACTTTTTAAGAATAAATAATTTAGGACACGTGACGCAAAATTGGAACTCTAATTTGAAATTCTAATTTAAGTTTCTCTCAGCTTCACTTATTATTATGTATATAGACTAGAGATCCTCACACCTGAGGAAGAGTTAAACATTGAAATCTTCTTCTTCCACTTAAAACTAAACCATTAATGCATACAAAAATTGACCTAAGAAACCCATTCTTTACAAATTGGTTGTATTGGGGAATTTCATATCAACTCTCTATTCATTTGGGATTGGTGACTGATTTTTGTTCACTTACATAAACAAATAATAAAATTAAATAAATCATCAAAATTTTAAATTTACATGGATAAACATACATTTAAAGCTTTTTTTATTGGAAGGTTAGAGAATGACACATGGTATATCACAATAGTAAAAATATTTCATATCAGAACCTTCTAAAATATGAAGCATCTCAAAAAAAAAAAAAAAAAAAAAAATCTAAAATATGAAGCAAAACATAGACTTAAAAATAAGGCACCCGTTTATTCTAATTTGCTACCAAAAATATTTCATATCAGAACCATCTAAAATATGAAGCATCTCAGCAAAAAAATCTAAAATATGAAGCAAAACATAGACTTAAAAATAAGGCACCCTTGTATTCAAATTTACTACATTTACTATACTGTCACTGAACAGTGTTTTCCAGCAGAAAAATGTACAGGTGTGTGTGCCTACACTTTCAATGCCCATACAATTCTAATCTAAAAATAATAAACTGATTAAAGTTTCGCTAATTATCAAATTTGAGCAAAATATACAAAATCATTGAAATTAATGGCCCATTCATGTAAGTGAGAAAATAGAAATAAGTGGGTGATGTGGCCGTTAATGTGTCTCAACTGAAGCGTAGTAACAATAAATGTTATGTTTTAGCTTTGGGTAATGTGGTTGTTGATATGGTTTAATGAGAGCATAACAACAATAAATGCTACGTTTCAGCTTTTAGATATACTAGTTGTTAATCCGTGCTATGCATGAGAATAGTTATTAAATGAATTTCAGGGAAAACAAGGCCATTGTTTTTGATTTGGAGTAGTAAGCAAAAATGCATGATTTTTTTTTTTTTAAATGATATTAAAAGAAATAGCACAATTTTATTAGTTAGACAGAAGAAAGTAATAATATTTTATTTATTCGTTTTTTTGTAGGAAGAAATAAGAGATAGAATGTTGCATATCTAGTTTAATTTGTATTGTATATATAGTTATATATAAGATATATTAAAATATATATGCCAAAAAGTTCCTATTGAAAGGTCATAACTTTTCAAATTGATATACCAAAAGGTATCTATTGAAAGGTCATAATCCTTCATATTGGATATACCAAAAAGTGTCTATTGATTGAAAAAATGCTTATTGGCTGAAAAGACCTAAAAGATGCTTATTGGCCAAAAAGGTGCATATTTAACGAAAATGTGTCTATTAGTTGAAAATGTGCATGTTGAATGAAAAGATGTCTATTGATAAAAAAGTGCTTATTGACTGAAAATGTGCACGTTGAATGAAAATTTGTCTATTGACCGAAAAAAGTGCATATTAAATGAAAAGATACCTATTGAAGGGTCATAATTCTTTTGTTATAAATAATGATTCATATTAATTTGGTAACTTCTCAACTTCTTCTTATTCCTCTTTCTTAAAAACATCTCTCTCTCTCTCTCTCTCTCTCTCTTGAACACAAACACACACATCATAGAGGAAGAAAGATCATCATCATCATTAACAGCAGTGGGTCTATCAAGTTCAAACCCGTGAGTTTTATGTTTTTCAAAGTGTTTCTGCATTTTTGGATTGCATTTTGCAATTACACGTCTAAATAAAAAAAAAAGAAAAAATTGCTCATGCTTGATAGGGACCCATATAATCCATTTGTTCACTTTTCTCACCGTTTCGGATTTTAGCATGAGAAAAGATGCGCAACGAGAATTTTGTAAAATTCTCTAATGGGACCCGTGTAACTATACCAGTGACAAAGTGTTGCTTATAAAATATAATTGGCTATTTTGTTCTATAAGAATCTCTTTTTGCTCCTATTTGCTTTGCATTGGATTTTTCTTAATAAATCATTTGGACAACAAGTACTGGAGGTATTTTTTTTTTCTGCTGCTTTAAATTTCTTTCATCACCTCCAAAAGCAAAAAGTAACGAATTTACCTAGAGATAGTAAAGGCAGAGATGAAGAGAGTAAAGAAAATCAAAGTTTGCCAAAAGACATTAAATATTATATCATGCTTTGTCTTCCCGAAAAATTCATCTTCAGATTCAAGTGCATGTCCAAGACACTTAACATACGTCAATACTCTCTAAGAGCAATTGCATCAGTTTGTTCATTTTACACATTCATTCTTAGAGCAATTGCATCAGTATGTGTAAATTTTTTATCTATTTTACACAAAAAAACCTACTTTTTCTATTTTACACTCTCACTTTTACAATACACCCACATCAGTTTATTTATTTTACACATCTTTTAATTAAATAATCAATTTCTTCTCATTTTTTATTATTTTTCCCCAACCACCCCTATAACACGCGCGCGCTCTCTCTCTCTTTTTCATTTCTGATTTGTTGCTCTCTCTGTCTCTCCACACCCATCAACTCTCCCTCTCCATCAACTCTCCCTCTCCATCCCTCTCCATCAACTCTCCGATCCACCCTCTCTATCATCTTTCCCGCTCCGATCACCATCTCAGATCGGCTGTCCCTCTCCGATCCACCCTCTCCATCAACTTTCCCTCTCCGATAACCATCTCAGATCAACTCTCCCTCTCCGATCCACTCCCCGCGGCGCCGATCCACTCCCCGCGGCGCCGATCCACTCCCCGCGGCGCCGATCCACCATCCCCGCGGCTCCGATCCACTCCCCGCGGCTCCGATCACCATCCTCGCGGTTCCGATCCACTCCCCGCGGCTCCGATTCGCGATCCGCGGCCCCGATCCATCATTCCCGCGGCGCCGATCCACTCCCCGCGGCGCCGATCCACCATCCCCGCGGCGCCGATCCACTCCCCGCGGCGCCGATCCACCATCCCCGCGGCTCCGATCCACTCCCCGCGGCGCCGATCCACCATCCCCGCGGCTCCGATCCACTCCCCGCGGCTCCGATCACCATCCTCGCGGTTCCGATCCACTCCCCGCGGCTCCGATTCGCGATCCGCGGCCCGATCCATCATTCCCGCGCGCCGATCCACTCCCCGCGGCCCAGATCCACTCCCCGCGGCCCAGATCCACTCCCCGCGGCTCCGATCCACCATCCCCGCAGCCCGATCCACGATCCCGCGACTCCAATCTGTCTGTGTATCACTTTTTTTTTTTTTTTAAGTGTATCTTTGTTGTTTGTCCGTGTGGGTGTGTGTATCTCTGTGGGTTTTTTTTTTTTTTTTTTTTTTTGAGCGTCTCTGTTGATTTGTCTGGATGTTGAAGAGGTTGTTGGGCAGGGAGAAGAGAGAGAAAAAAACGAGCGAACGGAAATTAATTTTTTATTGTATAAACAAGCTACAGTGCCCGTGTAAATTTACACAGGTACTGTAGCAACGTGAATAATATTCATGATTTTAGAAAAGTATACACCCACTGATGTGGGCAGTTTTTTGCAATATTTTGATCAAAATGTGTAAAATTAATAATTTTTTTATCATTTTACACATTTATGCACCATTATGCATTCACTGATGTGAATGCTCTTACACTAAAAACCTACTTTTTTTATTTTACACACCTACTTTTATAAAACACACACATCAGTTCATCTATTTTACACATCTTTTAATTAAATAATCACTTTTTTCACATTTTTTATTATTTTCCTCAACTACCGTGTATAATACGCGCTCTCTCTACCCGTTTATTATTTCTGATTCTTGCTCTCTTCCTCTCTATTAACTCTCCTCTCCCTCTCCACTCTCCATTAACTCTCCTCTCTCTGTACACCGATCTCTCTCCCTCTCCATTAACTCTCCTCTCCCTCTCGATCAACACTGCCTCTCCATTAACTCTCCTCTCCGATCCACCATCTCACTCCGATCAACTCTCCTCTCCGATCCACCATCTCACTCCGATCCACCACGAGCTCCGAGCTCCGATCCACGGAGCCGATCCACCACGAGCTCCGAGCTCGATCTGCCGCTCCGATCCACCATCTCACTCCGAGCTCCGATCCACCATCTCACTCCGATCCAGCACGAGCTCCGATCCGCGGCTCCGAGCTCCGATCCACCATCTCACTCCGATCCAGCACGAGCTCCGATCCGCGGCTCCGAGCTCCGATCCACGGTGCCGATTCACAATCCGCCGCTCCGAGTAATGATCCGCGGCTCCGATCCACAATCCGCCGCTCCGATCAACGATCCGCGGCTCCGATCCACGATCCGCCGCTCCGATCAACGATCCGCGGCTCCGATCCAAGATCCGCGGCTCCGATCACGATCCGCCGCTCTGATCCACAACCCGCGACTCCGATCACGATCCCCAAGCTCCGATCTGTGTTTGTGTATCTGTGTTTTTTTTTTTTTTATTAAGTGTATCTCTAGGTTGATTTTTAACTGAGTTGTTGAGCCTGGAAATGAGAGAGAAAAAATGGAGCGAACGGAAAATATATAATAATAGGATAAACGAGCTACAGTAGCCGTGTAAATATACACGGCTACTGTAGCTCGGGGATGGGTTTTCATAGTTTTAGCCATTTTTACACGCACTGATGAGGGAGGTTTTTTTGCTCAAAATGTGTAAAATGGACGTTTTTTTGTATTATACATGATTATAGCTAAACTGATGAGAATGCTCTAACCCTTTATTTTATCACAACTATTTCACTCAAAATCTCCCACCAAAAACATCTAAAAACACCGACCTTATTGGGCTTTTCCTACAAAGTCCGCAATCCTCTAAACCTCAGTCACTGTATGGACCAAAGTTGCAAGGACCAAGAGGTCTCTTTCTTACCCATGTGTCATCAAGGTGTGCCTATAACGTCCCGTAGTTTTGAAGCAGGCCGTTTAGCATGAATTATTTTTGTCAACTTATTTTTTTGAAAGATAATTATAATATGCTACTAATTTTGCAGTTCGAACCCTTTTTACCCTAGACCTCTCAGCACTTTGTGCATAGAAAGGTGTCAATTCAGTTACAAGACTTTTGACAACTTATTTTATTGTTTAGCTTATTTTTACTACTATTTATGGGGCCACACTACACTTTTTGGTACTATTTATGAGTTTTACTATACTATTTTAGCTAAATTTTACCTTTATCTAAGGTATTTTCAGTAAAAAGTTTTCAGTTTTAGCAAAATAAGCGGATTTCAAATAGACCCAAGTCTATTTTTTTCTCAATGACAATTTTTTTCTTTTAATATATATATATATATATATATATATATATAATGTGAAATGGTGAGTAAATACTGAAACTTAATGAGTAAAATAAAAAGACAAAACTATTTAGTGTTTTTAAATATATAAGTGGCATAAATTTATATAACACCCTGATGCAATGAGAAGTAACCAACAAAAAATCAAACGTTTCGATTTTAGATATGATATAAATACAGATATAGATGCGTAAGTGACATTTATGATTGATTTTTGTTTTATTTATTAAAAATAAGAAACTATCTTACAATACTATACAAGTTGAGTGAGCGTGAGATTAATTCGTTAAAAAACAAATGCGGGTGAGATTAATTAATTAACACAGAGTAAAGTCCTGACATACCCGGCGATGAGTATGTTGAGCATTACTGTTGCTCCCACCGCGATTCCCGCCAACTCTCCCACCTGCAAATTGCAATGCATCATTCATAGTCATACTAATACTATTAATTGGTCAATGACTCCATACTCTCACTCACATAATCATCAAATTCTGTACATCTCCATTAATATCTCTCTCTGCACAACCTTCTTTTTTTTTTTTTTTGACAAACCAACCAAAAATGGTAGAAATAAATCACCTCAAGGAAGGTATCTCATGAGGCAAGAGGGAAAAAAAAAAAAAAAAATTAAAACTTACATAACTCATAAGATTTATTATTATTATTATTATTATTATTATTATTATTATTATTATTTTTTGGGAGGGCGGCTAGATTCATGATATAAAATATTATATTTAATACTTGATATATCTGACAGCTGTTGTTAAATGCACCTTATCTTATACATGTCTTTGAATGCTTTCTAGCTTGGCCTTGATCACAGTGAAATGTATATAAAAGATATTTTTATTTATGGGAAATGGAACATGCAAGGTGCCAACTAATCTTTTGACTATTGTCTCCTGGCCTTTGCATTGCAAACAAAGTATTTTTAAAAGAGACTTCTGTCTCTTTGGAAACCTTGGGAAGGTATGTCTCGGCAGTTAATATAATTTAACAAAAAAGGGGTACTACGTACTACTGTTTTTATGAGGTATAAGTATAAGGACACTGATCAGCAAATGTCTTCTATTTTGTTTTTATTTTTTTGAGTAAACAGTTCTATTTCACTATAATCGAAGAGGAAAAAAAATACTTTTTTTTTTGGGGATATATGGCTTACTAGATCTAGACACACAATTTTTGACATTGCGAAAAATGGAAGGATTTTTCTTGAAGAAAAATAATATGTCAAATTTCTTTATTCGTGAATTCACCCTAAAAAAAAAAAAAAAACACATGTTTTTTTCCATCACAATAAGTCCAGTGTACTGGAACATAAACCCAAGTCAAGTCCCCTCTTTCTAATGTGCCAAATGTTCAAGCATTCTGTAATAATAGCGCCCACAAGAAGTAAAGGCCTTTAGAAATATTCTTTTGCTCTGTTTAGGCCCCGTCCACACTCGACTCCACATTATAAAAGACATTAAAAAACTCTAAAGTTGATTTTGGAAAAAAAATAGGATGCCTAGCAAGTGGCAACACTTTAAAGATTGAAAATAGATATAATCTTAAAGCCGAAATGTATATTTTTTAATAGTAAGAATACATAATTAATTGTTCTTATTTTATAAGTCTAATACTTTAAAATTATTCATCAAAAAAATAAAGTACATATAAAATTTTTAATAACGTTATTTAAATATTGTAAAAATATGTGTTATAAAAATATGTATTGTGGTGTTAAACACTGAAAATTATTATTTAAATAAGAATACTAAATTTAAACAATACTACCAAGCTGCTGGCCTTGGCTTTCCAAAACCCTTACAGCCTACCATACATCACAGATTTGTGGAAAGAGTAATTAATTTATGCAAAGAGAAAAGCTTTTCTCATATACAAAAGTCAAAAAGTCTATAGGTGAAGAAAGAAAAATTCAAAAATTCAAAAAGGGTTTATAGAAAAAGTAACATACAGCTCTAGTGTCGGTGGCCACGGCAGTGACAACAAACATGAGGTTGAAGCTGATTACAAACTCCAAAGCAAAAGCTTGGCCATATGGCGCCTCTGAAGGAACAGTGACACCCCCACCCATTATGGGGTGGAAAATCCCCTTTAGTGCAAATGCAGCACACAAAGATGCCACCACCTGTGCTCCAATATACATAGGTACCTGCCAAGACAACAACAGAAAATAAAAATAAGAAGCTAGGGTTAGCTACGGACTTTTGTATAACAATTTTGTTATGGACTCAATTTTTCATAAAAACTTTATGATCATCCATAGGTTCTAATTAGTTTAATTTATAAAGTTTTTTGTTGCTACATAAAATATATAAAGTTTAAGTAAAATCTAAGTAATATCTTAGACACAAATAACAATTATCATAGAGCACAGACATAATTTTATAAAACAAAGAAAGAAAGAAAAAAAAAAAAACTTTTTGTGACCAGTCAATTGATCAATTTATCCTTTACTGGGTTTGACTTCATTGCAGTGAAGAACTGGATGTGAAATATAGACACGACATGGGTCACATGGTGGTCTCGTGGCCCATACAACCAGAACAAATAGAAAAACAAGGAATAATTAGTTGTGGGTTTATAGAGTTAATTGAGATTTTTGCGTTACATGTTTCCATGGGAAGTGCTTTAGGGCAGCGAAGGCAATGGTGACAGCTGGGTTGAGATGTGCCCCTGAGATGTGTCCAGTTGAGAGAATGACAATCATAGCAGCGAGGCCAGTTGAAGCAGCAGAGCCAAGAAGGGTTTCGGAGCCATTTGTCTTTTGGTTCACAATGGCTGTAGCTGTCCCAGCAAACATCAATATGAGAGTGCCTATGAATTCAGCTCCTACCTGCCAGCATATATATAGAATCAATATATTGGGTTATTACTCTAGCTTTTCATTCACTTTTTACATAAAAATATCTATCTTTTTCTCAGTAATCGATTCATGAAAATATATTAAAACAAACGCGACTACTTCACAGTACTAATCGTGTTCACACTCTGTATAAATACTGTTTGGTAATATATAATTTTCCGAACAAAATCGATCAAAAATATGGGTTAGCTTGTGTGAGAGATAGAGATGGACCTTTTTTGCAAGTGGAACAGGAGGGGGTGGAAATGAACAAGAGAGTTTGGGTAAGGTGCCTTCTTCCATGGCCCATTCTTCAACACTGAAACACTTACAGTTCTTGAGAAGGGATCTCCTACCATTACCACTTCTCTCTGCCTTGAAACCACCAAACAGTGGAGCACCTGGAGTCCCTGGGGTCGCGGGTGTTGAAGGTGCTGATGGAACTTCCTCATTTTCCATCACTCCAAACCAACACTCACAAAATAATACTACTAACAAACAAAGCAATAGGCAGAGAGGAGCTTCGATTTTTGAGTTTCGCTTCACTTGTTTGTCTGTTTGGAAAGAGTTCACTGAGCTGTGTTATATTTATAGTGGGAACTAGGTGAAGATAGTTGACTTAGAGAATCCCAAGGAGAAAAAAAAAAAAGGAAAAAGAAAGAAAGAAAGAAAGAAAAAAAGAAAAAAAAGAAATTAGTGGCTGAAATTGGTGGAGATGGAGAAAGAAAATGCTGTACCTGTGGAAGTGGATGGTGGGACATCGCAAGGAGTCTAAAATTTGAACTTTGGAAAGAGGCTTTTAACATGAGACATGAATTATGGATTTCCTGTCTCTGCTACAGAATATATATATTTTTTTGGTTTTGTTTTTTTCATTTTCTTTGCTCAATGTCTTCTCTCAATAATGGCATACACCATATCACATGTGACATGTGTGGCGATGAGAGAAGAGAGAGGTGCAATCATGGTAGGTAAATTGGTTAACATATTCTCCTGAAAATATTAACTTCGTATAATTTTTTATTTTTTATTTTAGTATAAGAATTTATTTTTTTAATTTTATGTACTTATTTTTCAAAACACTTCTCATCAGATTATCTATTTTACATTATATTTATAAAATATATATTTATTATTTTTTAATTATTTCTTTTTTTTTACACAAAAATTACCATTCACTCTATTCTTTCATCCTTGAAATATGTAAAAAATAAAAACAATTAAATAAAAAATAAATAGCATTAGTATAAATTTACATAGTTACAAATTTACACAATTATATATATATATATGAAATAATGTAAGTTATTTTTGAACAAAACTATGTATATTCTACTCATTTTTTCATTGTATATGTGAATGATGTGCGTGTCCGGCGCAGTTGGTAATAAATTGCTTCTAGGGTAGAACTAGAAGAAACTAGAAAGCCATCTTTTAATGATTGCAGCTTTGCCCCCCCATATTTTTGGGCGGGAGATGGGGCCACATGGGTTCTGTTAGAAACCACCTAGCCTTCGTATTTTTGTTTTCATCAATTAAAAGCATATAGCCATAATTTTATCTCTACGAGGGGTAGCAAATGGGTGGGCTTGGATGGGTTTGAGGTGGGCTTAATTGAGTTGGGTATATAAAATCCATTTATCCATTAAAATCTATTTAACTAATTACTTCTAATTTAAATTCAACCCAACCTAATTACTATGGCCTATGGGTAAACCCCAACCCACCCAATTACCCAATTATCAAAATGCCGTTAAAGTGAAAATGACCAAAGTACTCTAAAATCTTAAAAAATGACCAAAATACCCCAAAATTTAAAAATTACTAAAATACCCCTAAAACCCAAAAAATGACCAAAATACCTTCAAAATCCAAAAAATGACAAAAATACCCAAAAAACCTAAAAATGACCAAAATACCCTGAAACTCAGAAAATGACCAAAATACCCTCCGAAACCCAAAAAATACAAAAATACCCCCAAAACCTAAAAATTACCAAAATACCCCCGAAACCAAAAAAATGACCAAAATACCCCTAAAATCCAAAAATGACCAAAATACCCCTAAAATCCAAAAAAAATGACCAAAATACCCCCGAATCCCAAAAAATGACCAAAATATCCCCAAAACTTAAAAATGACCAAAATACCCCACGAAACCCAAAAATTACCAAAATATCCCCGAAACCAAAAAATTACCAAAATACTCCCGAAATAAAAAAAAAAAATGACCAAAATACTCCCGAAACCTAAAAATGACCAAAATATCCCCCGAAACCTAAAAATACCATAATACCCCCAAAATCAAAAAAATGACCAAAATACTCCCGAATGACCAAAATAAGATGTTACCTCTTTATTTGACTGCACAAATAGTGGTGAGTTTTTTTATTACAGTGGAAATTTATCCTGTTCAAATCTATTCATTTGACCCTGAGAGTTTAAATGCGAACTATCTTAGTCGAGATTATGAACTGAAGGCTTACATAGCTAATCTCATGGAGAGCTTAGGTTTACTCAATGAGTAAACCGTAAGGTGGTAATCTTTTGAAATTCATATTGACGAGTAAGGTGTTGTCTCATTTGAAGTTGTTGGAAAGTTTTTGTATATATGAAATTTGTGGATCAAATGAAGTTATTATTGTTGTGTTTGCTTTCTTATCTATTTGTGAGCTTCACCCTCTATTTGTGGGTGTATATAATGTTTTTCCCCAGTATACGGGAATGGCTTTGAAATTTTTACTCATTTGAATGTGCTTTTAAAATATGCTTGCTCATGACATCTTATCAATGTTCACGTTCCTAAACCTTCTTGAACTTGTGGCGTTCAAAATGAGCTAGGTGATTTCATTGACACGTAGTTCCTAAATGCTGCTTCATCAAATATAATTTTAATTAGAATAATCTTAAGCATGTAAACGTTATAGATCGAGAAACCAAACGGTTTGGATGCAGCACCTTATCAGTTATCAAATCTAATTTTAATATTCTGTTCATATCTTTGTCATATACACTAAGAGTGAGATGGAAATTTTTTGTGGGGTATAACTTTCTGAACATTCAAATGAACCACATCCCATTAGTCTCCACATGCCCAATTCATTTGATAGGAATATGAGATTAAAGACACAGCTGCACCTAACACTGAGTCATAACCTTGAACTTCAAGAACAATAACCTTCAGATGCATCTGTTTGGCCCCTGAAGCTCTTAACTATGTGTTTCTCCTCATCTCATTGACATTATGTCATTATCTTTGTGGTTGGAGTGTGGGATTGTGAATAGAGAATATACAGCTTATTAAAAAATGTTCTATTCCAACCGAGACTTATTATATGAGGCTCAAATTTTAGAAGATAAAAAATGTGGTGCCAAAAATAGAAATGATGAAAAATAAAAATGAAAAAGAACAGTGCGTGAGATTGATAGACAGAATAAATAAATAAGTTATTAGTTCCGTATTATTCGTTTAAGTATGTGTCTATGTCCATCATCTTTAATAAGCTAAAAGTTTGTCTTTATTTGAACTGTTAAAAATCTTGACTTATATATATTTGGATAACTTTTACTTTATTAAAAAAAATATTTATTCAAACAAATCCAAACCAAAAATGGACTCGGATTATTATTATTATTATTATTATTATTATTCTTGTTATCTGATCTCAACACAGTCACACAAACAAAGAAGGATTCCAGATTTTGTGCCACAATCTTTTCTGCTATGCGGTGTTAGAAATTTTCCCACCAAACTATTCTTGAATACACAAGATAATTGGAACATTAATTTAAGGCAGGTAAAGCAATTGTTAGTTATTAAGGAACTAAAAAAAGCAAGTAATCAGGGCACATAATTAAGCCATGCATATGCAAGTAAAACACCAAAAGAGATTAGTACCCTTCGGAACTAAGATCAGCAAATATATAACAATAAGACTAAGCTGAATAGAACACAGTAATTGAAGCCACATAATCAGTGCTTATACATACATAAAAGATGGAGTTGAACACTTAGTATAACACGTACTCAAAGGCCAAAGAGTAAAATGCAAAACCAAAACTAAAATCAAAGAAATTTGTGCTAAGTACTAATCCTTCTGAACTCAGATTAGAAGGATTGGTGTTGCTGCTGATTTACATGTTTATAAGGATGAGCCATCACTAACCCGATCAAAATAAAAAAGACTATGCTCAATGATTAATGCAGGTTATAGATTTTTAAATGTATCCCCAAGAAAGTCTTCTTCGAACCCAAAAAAAATTGCAGCCTTAGGATCCCAGATGTTAGCCACTTTTTTCTTGTATGCGGCAGATACGAGCTGCACAGAAAAGGAGAAAAATAGAAGTGAAAAACATAATGTCATCCAATATACTTTACTATCAAGTCACAAAACTTCTTATATAAGCCAAAATATTCACATATATCCTCCATGTAGTGAAACAATCAGTCAATACATCTGGACCTATATTTAAGAAATCTCATCCATGGCAACTCTCACTACAGAAGTTATATCATCCCAGCAAGACCAAGTAAGTATAACTTTCTCTATAAAATGGATATATCCCATGAACTAGCAATTTATGAAAAGGTATATTGAAGTAATAAATGTGCCAGAAGGTATAATAATTAAAACAAGAACAATTAGCTCCTACTACCAAAACCTATAGAAAAATTACACAAGCTTCGTTCCACCTAATCCTCATCAACATATGAACTAGATTGAGATAGGCACAAGTTGCCAAAATCCTCCACAAGGCTTTCTTCCACAAAATCATGTACAGCTGAAGAAGGAAAGCAAAGCATTTATTAGTACATCAAATACAGATTAATGAATATTGCGAGCACATAAGTTTTAAAAAATATGATATACCTGGTACTCCATATAGCCAATCACGAGCACATAACAAAGCTTCTGCAGTTTGTGGCAAAAGAGAACTGCGAAACTTATCAAGAATGCGGCCACCAATACTAAATGCAGACTCCAAGGCAACAGTAGTAATGAGAATGCTCAAAATATCACGTGCCATCAAGGAAAGTTCTGGGAAACGATTACTGTGAGACTTCCAATACCCCATAACATTCAAATCCTCGTGCAACCTATGGTCAAGTCGAGTCTTTTCCAAGTATAAATCCAATTGTGACTTGCTTGAATCTGAACCAATAAGTTGACTCTTATATGTCTCAAAACTAGAGAAATCATCATGCCTAACATAATGACCATGCACTCTACCACTACTAGATGCTTCTTCAACCATATTGCAGGTATCACTAGTAGAATTCTTATATTCCTCAAAGATGCCATACAATATATCACGAAGATTCGCTGCCATAGATATTGCTTCCTGCTTATCCAACTTGCTATAACAAAATTCTACACATTGCAACTTGTATCTAGGATTCAAAATGACAGCAAATGATAGCACATGACTGTAATACTCCCAGTATTTATCAAATTTTTATTTCATTTCTTTTGCCATTGCTCTAATTATCACATCATCATCTTCCAACTGTTCCATAATACGCAATTGAATCTTCCAAACACAACGGAAATACAAGTTGGCTTTGGGGTAGTTTGTCTCGGAGAAAAGCTTGGTGATATCATAAAATGGTTCCAAAACCCTTGCTATCTTCTCCACCTTTTCCCATTCCTCCTCTGAAGGGCAATTGAGAAAGTATTTATCAATCCTACTCAAGTGAGAAAATGCATCTCGATACTTAAGACAATTCTTAATAATCAAGTATGTTGAGTTCCATCTTGTTGGGATATCTTGGCGTACTTTCTTACTTGTCAAAAAAGCAAGCTCTGAAGACATTGAGTAAACCTCAACTTCTTATGATTTGAACCTCTCACATATTTAACACTTTCACATAAATTATATACAGCCTCATTTATGAATTTTAATCCATCTTGTACGATAAGGTTTAATATGTGTGCACCGCAACACACGTGAAAGAACTCACCACCATAAGGTAAACAAGATCCAAAAGAAGGATGTCACTTTAAATGACTCACCAAAGTATCATTATACGAAACACCATTTAAAGTAATGGTGAATACCCTCTTCTCAATGCCCCACTCTTTCAACAAACCTAACAACTTCTCTGCCACTATAGCACCACCACGTGGAGGTGGCACATGACAAAAACTCAGAACTTTCTTCTACAACACCTAGTGTTCATCAACATAATGTGCTGTAAGAACCATGTACTCATCAGTGTTAGGTGAAGACCATAAATCGGATGATAAGCAAAACCTCCTAGTAATTGACTTTAAATCATGTTTCAAATTTTCCCTTTCTCTCCTATATATTTTTATCACATCTGATTTTGCAATGTTCCTACATATAGTCTCAACATCAGGATTTAGATAACAATGAAGCAACCTATTGTTCTCATGTTCTGCAAATGAGAATAAATAGTTGTGCCTAATGATTGCCAATGCAACCATTTCCCTATACGTAGCTTGATCTAAAGGCTGATGAGACACAATTTGATTGTCAACCTCATGGCATTTTGCTTTGTGATGCAACAAAGAAGTAGTGCCACTAGAACCAGCAACAAAAGAATTTTGACATTTTTTACACTTTGCTCTCTCTTTCCCATCAGAACCTCTAGGTAATAATTCAAAATCCGACCACATAGAAGAAGTCCTACATCTCATTCTCTTTGGAACACTTGAAACAATATCACCATACTCATCATTTTCTTCATTCACTGAATCCATATCTAAAATGTAAAGGAAAACAAAACCAAAAACAATAAATAAAAAAATAAAAATAAAAACTCAACATTTTGAACCATTCTAAAACCTGGCCACTCAAATAATGTGGCATAAAAAATTATAGGTTAAACAATGTTGATTGTGTTGTGTTACAACTTACAAGTTCTTAATCTTACAAATAAATAATTATAGGTTAAACAAAAAATCCCAAACAACATGTCAGTTAAACTTTAAAGACAAACCACCTGTAAGTTAAATTTGCAAAGAGCAATATATATACCTTATCAAACTCTTTAACACAAGAAGACTTTTAATATGAAGTACACAATTGAGTATCTTTGAAATAAAAACAACATGTAATGAGTCCACACGATTTGGCCTCTAAAATTGGCAGTGATATTATATATCATATTTAATATATAATATGATATATAATATTATGATAGGCATGATAGAGCTGATAGGCACAAGCTCTGAAAGCTTTAACTATCACCTTGAGAACTCCCAAATTGGTCCAATTTTTTAGCATTTGGAAAGCAAATGGTTAAACAATACCTTAAGACTCCAACCAATCAGACCAGATACGTACCACAAATAACATAGATTCTGGATTGCCAATAAAGTTTATATCCCCGATAATATTTTAAAATTAAGAGTGAAAAATCAATTAAAAATTTAAAACTAAATGAATATATTAAAAATAAAATTAGTCTAAATTTAGTATTAACAAAATTTAACAAAAGAAAAGACACATTATAATTGCTAATTAATAGATTTCAACCCAATCAACTATAATCAATCAAATTTGAACTCAACATTCTTTTAAATATTGAAAATCATCTATCATTGATTTTAAGAAAATTTTGAAGCAATTTTCTTTTTGATATACAAAATGAAATATTTCAATAAAAAGTTATTTTCAACTTTTATTGCAAAACATAGTTTTGACAATATTCATGGGTGAAAATTGACATTTCCTTCTAATTTACAAACTATGCAACAAAATGCATTTGTTTTGAAATTATTTAGCAATATGCCCTTATTTTTGAAACTCGATTTTAACAAAATTGAGTTGTGTAAAAATTGATATTCTCAAAATTGAGTTATATGTATATTTTTAAGTGGAACTTGACATTAACAAAGTCGAGTTTCACTTAAAATTTCAAAAAGATTTAAGTGGAAAAATATGCATAGAACTCGATATTGCTAATGTCGAGTTTCACCAATAACTCGATTTTGTTAAAATCGAGTTTTAAAAACAGGGATATTTTGCTAAATAGTTTCAAAACAAAGATATTTTATTGCATAATTTGTAAATTAAGGACAAATGCTTATTTTCTCCATATTCATGATTAGTAAAATGCATTCCATAGTTGCAGTAGAAACTAGAATAGTAAATACATATATGACCGCTCTACAAATAAATTGATAATCAATTCTAATAGGGATCAATCTAAGATTAGTTCGTCCAAAGTAAGGAAGTCAATACCGTATCGGAGATTGTACCGGTTTGGCCACCGGTACGATATATTTCAGATATCGGTCAATACCGATGTACTGTTTTGGGTTTACCGCTATTTTATATATTTAATACACACACACACACACACACACACACACACACAAAATCTCTATTTACCATAAAACATTACCTCAAAAATCCTTGTTTACCATAAAACATTACTTCAATTGTTCATTGCATACAAAGAAAAAAAAAACACAATATAAAAAACAAAAAACTTAATTGTTCATTGCATACAAAGAAAACAAATAATACAAATAATTAAGTTAACATAAATACATAGGATCATCTACTCCCATCCATCAAAAGGATCTACATCAGGACCATAATATACATGAGTATTAGCATTTGTCAACACAACATCATTGTCACCATCATCCTCATCAAGAACAACAACATCATCATCATTATCATCATCTTCCAAAGTCACTGTTGCTAATGGTTCTGCAATGCTAGCCCAATTCACATCTTCCTTAGTTAGTAACAGAAATTCAGATTTCTCAGCTACCCATTCCTCCATTAAATCAATATTATTAAGGCTTATAGGATCCAAGTAATCCTTTGTCCTTCTAATGTTCCTACCAAAATCAATATCATATATTAGTGACATTTTCTAATCATTCAAAATAAAAATGGAATATATTTAAAAACACACCTTTCTCATAACAATAGATTATAACAAACATATACTAAGTCATTCAAACATTTATGCTTAAGCCTATTTCTCCTCTTGGAATGGATAAACTCAAATGTGGTCCAAGCTCTTTCATAACCAGTTGCACTACAACACTGACTTAGCACTTGAATTGCAAACTTTTGTAATTCTGGAGTGTCATTTCCAAATTGCTCCCACCAAGCAACTTCCAAAAATAAAAGAAAGTATTAATTTAGTACAAAGCAAATAACAAACTTTCAAATGAAAAATATATATATATATATATATGTATGTATAGATACATATAGTATACCTGGATTTGATTTTTCATGTTGGCGGATTGCCATAGGCATTGCAAAGTCACCTAAAGACTTTTTGTATGCTTCAATTTGAGAACTAAGACTGTCTTGCTCACCAGGATCAGGAACCAATCTTGTAATGGTACTAAGTAGGCCTTTTGTAATTTCTTTTTGCTTCTTAAATGAAGGCTTAAAGAAGATTCCAGGGTTGAGATAACAACTTGCTGCATGTAATGGACTATGGAATTGTTTATTCTACCTAGCATCAATGACACTAGTAAATGGTATATATGCAGAAAATTTATTCTTCGACCTTGCTTTTATATATTCCTTTGCTTTATCCATTGCCTCATACAAGTATCCCATTGATAGTTTTTCATCCCCCTCTACAAGACGTAGTACTCTAACCAAAGGCTCACTAATCTTCACTATTTGTTGACATTGTAACCAAAACTCTTTATCTTCCAAAACAATTGTAGCCACCTCCTTTCCCATGACATCTCTAGCATATCGAGATTCAACCCATTGATCACAAGTAAACATTTGCCTAAGTTCTTTCTTGAACTTAGTCAAGCATTGAAGACTTAAAAACTCAGTTGCAAACATTGTGATGGCTGGACGAATCAAATCCCTACCATTAGTAAAGACACTTCTCATCAAAGATAAAACCTTGCCATGGTTGTATATGCATTTAGTAATCCTTTTAGCCTTTTGAATGGTTTCATGAATGATAGGAAAATATCTACTATCTAAAAAATTTTCCAACCTAAAATCAATGCAATGGGTTGCATAAGAAGACCAAAAGAATGACCTATATTTCTGCATTAGGTTCTTTCCTACAGACTTGTAAGCAGAATCATTATCTGTAATGAACTGCACAATGTGCTCAACTCCAACTTCTTGAACAACTTTATCGAAAAACTTAAACAATGTATCTGCATCCCTTGTAATGCTTGACATATCAAGGGATTTAAGAAACATGGTACCTTTTGGACAATATACTAAAAAATTAGTGATTGGAGAGTTCTTTTGATTTGTCAACCCATCTGATATTATTGAAAACCCATAAACTTTCCAATCATTTTTCATATCTAAGAGATAATCATTCATTTCACCACATGTTTTTGCAATAAAGGCTCTCTCAAGTCATGATAAGAAGGTCCCTTAAATCCAGACCCAATAGTTGCTACACTATCTAAAGCTTCTTGATAATACATAGAGCGAGTTGCATGGAAAGGTATATTAGCATGGTACCACCATCTTGCAAAATTCATTCTTGCCTTCTCAACCATTTGCTTTGAGGCCAAAGAAGATTTTATAGATGGTTGAGAACCAGGAGTTGTTCTTAGAGCAAAAAAGGATTCAATGTTTGACCTTTCTCCAACTTTTTCTTTCCCTTTGGTGTTATAATTACTATTTGATGAATGACGCTTTGAACCCCCTCTCTCATTATCATTATTACCTTCATGATGATGATGATGATCATCATCCTCCTCTAAATCATAGGGACTTGCAATTTGTTTATTCATTTTTTTTTCCTGTTTACTTTTATTTAAATCTTCAATCAACTGTTTCATTTACCATTTTACATCTTCAGATACTTTTTTACATGCTTCAACATCACCCAGAATCCCAGCTAAACGATACTTGAGCCTAGTAATTCCTCCCCCCTTTATCATTTTAGAACAAAAAGTACACTGGGTGTTATTTCTCACATCTGGCACAGCATGATCATAAGCCCATGCTAAATCCTCGAATCTTACAATTGGGCCAGATGCTACACTTGACTGATTATCAGTCATAATTCACACTGCATATATACTATCAATTATTTGTTAACAATTTTAAGTTACCTTTTTATTGATAATAATACTAAATTGTAAATTACTAATACTAACCCAATATTTCAAGCTAACCAAAATCAAGAATGAAATTACAAAGTATATAATGGAACACAGTAACCCAACAACAAAATAATATGGCCGAAACAACAATATATATCAACACAATAATCAATTTTGCTAGCGATTCATGAACACAATAACCCAACATTATATAATGAAACACATAACCCAACAACAAAATAATATGGCTTAAACAATAATATATATCAACACAATAATCTATTTTGCTATCAATTCATGAACACAGTAATTAATTTGTTATTTATCACATCATCTGAATCACCATTCCACATGAAATATAATTCCACATGGCAAAAATTAAGGCAAAATTTTACCTGAGAGTGAGAAACAGACTGGCAAAGAGACAGAGACACAGAGCAACTGAGAGAGAACGTGAGAGAAAGAAAATAAAGCAAACATAGCTGCATACAAAATAAAAAAAGAGGGAAAACGGTTAATGATTCATCAGTTAAGTGACTCCACCAATATTCAATATTATGCATTAAGTGACTCCACGAACATAGATTCTAGCAATTGTATTAGAAACCATTGAAAAGAAAATGAGTACAATGGGAAAGATACCAAAACACGGGATAGGATAACTGGATAACCAAACTAAGCTTATAGAGAAGCTAAACAAAGCAAGACAAAGCATCACAGACAGTGGAACTATAAACAAACCGCACACCCTTCCATCAAAGTTTATTACAAAGTAAACTAAACACTTTTAATTAAAGCTGAAATTGACATATGAAGCTAGATATTCTTAAATTAAAAAAAAAAACACTTTTAATTACAAAGAAAAAACAGAACTTACCTAGAATTAGACTTATCCAAAAGCTCATCTGGTTATAAGACAATCCCATCATTGTAACCATTGAAACCTAAAACCCAAAAAAGAAACAATTGAATATTAGAATTAGAAAGGTTTGGTGCTCAAAATTTGTTACTAAAACGCCTTATAATGCTAAAATTTTAGGTTGAAACAGAGACTTACGAGAACTCCTGAAAGAGTGAGAATGAGAGAAGAGAGTGAGGCCGTGAGGGAGAATAGAGAGTTAGGGCCTAAGGGTTGCAGCTTGGGTAGTGTTTAGGGTTAGAATTAGGAATTGAAATTACCATCCCTCCCTTAAAAAATTGCCACAATTACAAAAAAAAAAGCACAGCATTTTGTGTTTCGGTCAGGTATTCATTTACCGGCCGAAACAGCCGGAATTCGCCGATATAGCCGGTACGTTGCCTATACGGCCGGTATTTTTTTGGTACAAAATAGGAGGTGTACCTGTATTGGTGCACTGGCTAGTACGGTACAGTATCGATATCACTGGTCCAAAGTAGTCATCCATGACTTGACCATGTCCAAAAAAATTTAAGAGAAGAGAAACCCAACTATGGCACCATATGCATGAATAGTACCCGTCCATTGATAACAAGACCATCCAATCTTAGGATGGTCATCCATGATTCAAGGGCATGGATGACCAGTTGATACTTAGTGAATTTTATGAAAATTTCTCATAAGGTTCCATATAATCAGACTATGATGTATTACTCCTAAAACATGGAGAGGATTCTTCATAATCTGTTCCATGTAACCCATTTTCTCCATTAACCACACACATCACCCATGGTGGTGGTGGACCTAAACAAGTAGACCTACTCTTAACTCTCTATAAAAGGAGCAGATCCCATTCACCCAAGGTAAGTTCTACCATTCACTATTTCCCATCCTTGTGTTCTAAAGAGAAAATTAAATTAACCGTCTGACAGTTCTTTCTTTCCTTTCAGGACTTATAGCCATCACCACAGTCCGAAGCATTCCAGCCTATTGATTTTCATGCATCATTAATTGGCACCGTCTATGGGAATAAAAAAGTTTCTAAATATTAACTTCTTTGCTTTCCAAGACAAAATCTTGCATGGTTTGGACTAGGTCGATGGCCACCAGTCCAGGACACTAGGTGAGTGGAAATGCCTCCAGTCACCCAAACTGTGCAATAGCACCCCCGATGACCGTCCAACAATGGTTGCAGTCCATGGTGGCTGCGATGGCAGAATTGATGCAACAGAACCAGGAGTTAACTAGAAAAGTTAATAGACAGCGTCAACAACGATGTGGCTAAGAACAGGGATAAAATTCAGAGAATGGAGGGGCTGAGAACAATGCTGAAGAGGATTAGTCCAAAGGTACTGTTACTCGTAGGGTACCACATTCAGAGAGGGAGATGAATCATATGAAAAGAGCCATGGAAGAGATGAAGGAATTCATAAGGAAAGCAAATCATGTGGATGACCTCGTCCATAGGATTGACTCTCCCTCAATTGTGTCCATCACAAGTCACACCCAGCCCTCCAAGTTCAAGATGCCAACCTTGGACTCATATGATGGAACGGGTGATCCTTGTGATCACATTGCCACGTTCAAGATGACCATGCATCTCCAAGGTGTACCAGGCGATTCATGTGTAGAGCCTTTTCTACCAAGTTGAAAGGCCAGGCCAGAGTATAGTTTGGAAAACTACCACCAAACACCATAACCTCGTTCTAGGAGTTAAGTAAGTTATTCGTCAACAACTTTGTTGAAGGCCAGAGGCAAAAGCATTCCTTGTCTAGTTTGTTGAGCATAGAGTAAGGAGAGAATGAGAGTCTATGCTCTTTTATTAGTCGCTTTAATAGAGAAGCCCTTTAGTGGATGAAATGGATGAAGAAATTCTCTTGGCAGCTTTCTATAATGGAGTCAATTCAGATTTGTTCATTCACAAGTTGTATGATAAGGAGCCACAGACTATGGCTGAGTTGATACATTCAGCCCAAAGTTTCATGAATGTTGAAGACGCAATTATTGCTAAGAAGAAGAAGAAGACTGAAAAAGTGGAGAATGGTTATGTACACCATCCGGAGTAGGGTCCTCGTCCAAAGAAAGCCAAAATGAGGGAGAAAAAGGATCGTGATGGCAAGAAGGCAAGGTTGTCCTTGAGACGATACTCCAATTGCACTCCTTTGAATACCCTATGATGGGGTATGACAAAATACAACTCCAATTTCATCCATAGAGATCGCCCAGGATGAGCAAGGTGCAGGGATGAGGCGTTGCACAGTCAAGTGAGGGCCTTAGGACGAGGTAAGCTGACTTGAGGTTCTCAGGACGAGGTAAGCATGACTTGAGGGCATCACGACGAGGAATTATAGACGGCACACTGACATTTAGGAAAATTTATGAGCATGTAAAACAACTCTGTATCATACGTGTAACTCCCAATGACCGTTACGCATAAAGAATGTAACTCCTAAACAGTTAAGGAAGTTATATTCGAACACACACATCTCCGCAAATCAGGGGGAGGTTACAAACCCAATAACTACTCTTAAGACACTATATAAATGTTGATTCAGACCAAGAAAAGGTATGTTCGATGATTCCCAAAAAGTTGGAACTCAAAAATAATAGAGAGAAAACTAACTTTGTCATCAGAGGGTTATTGGTCGGCAACCCCGGTCACCTTTGATTACTGTTCTTTCTTTTTCAGGCCATTAAGTCAACCGGTAGTCCTCTCTAATCCGAAGCATCCAGTCTACTGATTTTCTTTTCTTCATCAGTTGGCGCCGTCTATAGGAAACTTTGAAGAAAATAATTTTCATTTTCTTTTTGTTTGATCGTTCGTTGTTCCATCGTTCGTTGTTCCCAGACAAAAGGCAGCTTCGGTGGGAGGAGTTATGGACAAGTAAGGCAAGGTCCAATACATGCCGAGCATAGACCTCCTAGAAGTACGGCAAATTGGAGGGGAAGAAAATTGGATGAGTCCAATAATAATTTATCTCAAGGATGGAAGGCTTCCGGAAGACAAGAACGAAGCTAGAAAACTGAGAGTCAGGGCTGCAAAGTATGTCCTTATAAACGAAGTGCTATACAAGCGAGGCTTTTCTCAGCCCTACCTAAGGTGTCTAACTCTGGACGAATCGAATTACGTTTTGAGGGAGGTTCATGAAGGAGCATGTGGAAATCACTCAAGAGCAAGATTGCTAGTCCATTAAATCGTTCATGCCGGCTACTATTAGCCCACGATTCAAGCAGATGCTAAGGCTTATGTCAAGGTGTGCGACCAATGTCAGTGCTACAGCAACATCCCTAGGCAACTGTCGGAGTACCAGACCCTAATAATGGTCCCATGGCCCTTTGCACAATGGGGACTAGATATCCTAGGTCCTTTTCCCTTAGGAACCAGACAAATGAAATTCTTGGTAGTAGGGATTAACTACTTTACTAAGTGGGTGGAGGCTGAACCTCTTGCAAAAATCACTTAACAAAATGTTAAGAATTTTGTTTGGAAGAATATTCTGTGCAGGTTCGGGGTACCTTGGGTGCTAGTATCTGACAATTGGCAACAGTTTGACAATGCAACATTCAAGAATTTTTGTGAACATTTTGGAATCAAGAATCATTATTCCTCACCCTCCCACCCACAAGAAAATGGACAAGCGGAGGTAGCAAACCGATCCTTGCTGAAAATCATCAAGACTCGGCTCGAGGGGGCAAAGGGGATATGGCCAGAAGAATTACCGGGTGTTCTTTGGGCCTACCAGACGACTATGAGAACCCCGACAGGAGAAACCCGCTTTAAGTTAGCCTATGGAAGTGAAGCGGTTATACTTGCCGAAATTCATATGGCTAACCATCGAGTGATGAAGTATCAGGAGAAAGAAAATAAAGAACTACTTCGTCTTGACCTCGATCTCATTGATGAGGTAAGGATGGATGCGGAGCAAAGGACAGCAAGATACAAGAATCTTATGGCCAGATAGCATGATGCCATGGTGAAACCCAGGCGCTTTAACGTAGGGGATCTCATTCTTAAAAGAGTATCCTTGGCAACTAGGAACCCAGATCATGGAAAATTAGAACCCAATTGGGAAGGACCATACAGGGTAGTCAACTGCAAGAGGCAGGGGTCGTATTATTTGGAAGCTTTGGACGGACGAAAGCTAGAGCATCCTTGGAATGAGTAGCACCTGAGAAGGTACTATCAATAATGGGCTTGGACGAAGTTAATCAAGGACGAGGTTACAGCTATGGATGATGCTACTACTATGTTCGCGTTTATTAATGTCTACTATTGTGTGTTCTTATTACTGCTATGGTGTGTGCTAAGAATAAAGGTGCACTAGTTCTTAACTCTTACACCGTCTACGGACAAGTTTGTGAAAGACGAGGTTATGTATTTTAAGTATTTTTCTAAGTACTTCCATAAGGCACTAGCTTCTAAGCAGGTGCCATATTTGTGAAGAATGCTTATATAATGATATGGTTTGGATTTTCAATATATTTTATACATAAAATCTGACTCCTATGGTAAAACCCACGAGGGGGGCAAAACCCTAAGACGAATGAAAAATCCCTGGACTCAGGGATGTAACGTTCACAAGCTTTCCTCAAGACGAGGATGAAGTGTAAAATAAGCTAAGGCACAAAAAATTATATAGTGAAACACTCGTCCATAGACGAGCATCTGACCAAAACAGCCAGGTGTTCTAGGACGAGTCAAACACTAGAAACGTCCTTGACAAAAGACAAAAACCAAGCTTAGGGACAAGGCAAATAAGCCAATCCTGTAGACGAGGCAAGTGAGCCAAGCTTATGGACGAGGAAAACGTCTGACAAGGCTATCATTGCTATCTTAAGTAGTCCATGTGCAAATAAGTCGTCTATATGTATATAAAAAAAAGAGAGACAAATGGATAAACTTCAAGCATCGTCCATAGAAAAAACACATGGATGAACTAATAACATCGTCCATAAGAAAAGTATGAGGACGACCCTTTAATACTTATGCAAATTCCAATCACAACAGTGACAAAGAGGGCAAACACGTCCATACAATGAAAATGAATAAAAATAAACATTCATTGAAATTTGAAAAGGGTAGACGACCACCGTCCAAAAACCCTTACAAGTTAAGCCTCAAAAGGCAATGTTAATAAGCTCGTCCAAAACATTCTAGATGAGATGATTATACTCCAATACATTTCAATGTATAAAAAAAAAAAAAGAAGAGAAGGAAAAAGGAAAAAGCAAATGACATTCAAGTAAAAAGACATTCATCTTAAACAGGTGGGGTGTTGGCATTGGATTTGTCCTGAGGGGGCAAGGTAGTAGTATCGTCCTCCACGATAATATCCTCTGAGCTAGTCTGGACGAGGAAGCTTGTAGAAGCCCCACCAAGGTTCAGCTTGATAGAACTGAAGTCCACCTCAGGGAATTTATCCATGGCGTCCATCCTAAAGTCCTCGAAGCCAGCTGCGTAGTTGGCGTCCGTTGAATTAGTAAATTCTTTGGACACCTTAAACTCTACGACGGCATCTCCACTAGCTTTTTCTAGAAGGGCATTTAGCTCGTCATTCTTCTTTTGAAGGAGAGCAAGATGGGCATCCTTCTTATGGACTTTAGTCTCCAACTTAGCGATGCGGTTTTGCAACTTCTCTACATCGTCCTTGGCCTTGGTTGCCACCTCCGCCCATCTCTTGGACTCGTCCTTTCCTTTTTTGACCGTCTTCTCCAACAGTATCCTCATCTTGTCTAGTTCAGTTGCCTGCCTAGACGCGGTGATGAACTTGCGTAGTTGGCGTCCATTGAATTAGTAAATTCTTTGGACACCTTAAACTCTACGACGGCGTCTCCATTAGCTTTTTCTAGAAGGGCATTTAGCTCGTCATTCTTCTTTTGAAGGAGAGCAAGATGGGCATCCTTCTTATGGACTTCAGTCTCCAACTTAGCAATGCGGTTTTGCAACTTCTCTATATCGTCCTTGGCCTTGGTTGCCCCCTCCGCCCATCTCTTGGACTCGTCCTTTCCTTTTTTGACCGTCTTCTCCAACAGTATCCTCGTCTTGTCTAGTTCAGTTGCCTGCCTAGACGCGGCGATGAACTTGCGTAGTTGGCGTCCATTGAATTAGTAAATTCTTTGGACACCTTAAACTCTACGACGGCGTCTCCATTAGCTTTTTCAAGAAGGGCATTTAGCTCGTCATTCTTCTTTTGAAGGAGAGCAAGATGGGCATCCTTCTTATGGACTTCAGTCTCCAACTTAGCGATGCAGTTTTGCAACTTCTCCGCATCGTCCTTGGCCTTGGTTGTTGGGATATGTGTCCTTAAATCCTATTGTATGATGCTATGTATTTTATTATGTTAGACATTATGTATGACTTAATGTTTTGGTTAATAAAGTTGTATTATTATTTGAAAATATTGGTAACATGAATATTGGGACATTATCATATAGTCCATGAGATGCATAGTATGTGATTTATGTGATTTAGTCACAGAAGATATAAATCACAAGTTCTTTGTAAACTTAGAATTATAGTTCGTAGTCGGTGATGAAATTGGGCATTTCATCTGCGAAGACTATAACATATCAATTAAGATGATTTGTCTTGATCATGGAAATGGAGATTTCTAGTTGATATGTTGATATGTTTTAAGAGTTAAGACATATTGAACTGGACCGGTGTGAGATTTATTATTCTCCTAAAGACTGTCAATAGAATAATAAACTCACGACTTATATTTGCATGAACTCTTAATCCTGAGAGGATAATGGACCTGATCATGAAGTGTAGGTTGCTTTGATATATCAGGAGTGAGATCTATGGTTAAGGTCAAAATCTCAGTATGTTGGGTAGCCACATTTAGTGTTGATGGAACATATATTCTCAAGATGGAATTCATAGTCTCTTAACGGAGATACAAAATATTCCCTTGAGATAAGTTTAATGGGTTTGTTATTCAGAAAGTTGGGCCTAACCACTTCAGTAAGGAGTTACTAAAGTATATATTTATGGAATTGGATTTCATAAATATATGATGAATAACTTAAAGAATTAAACCGGGTACTCAAGGAAGTAAGATGTAGTAATATACAAAGTGGCAGTCTTCTTTCATGACTTTGTATTACTATGAATATTTTATGAAGGGGTTGCATGTATAATAAAGTCTTGGGATATAATTTATTAATAAGGCCTAGAGTGCAACTATATTTATATAGTGGTATTAAATATAGTTAATGGTAACTTTGGACTTGTCAAGAGTTGACAGAAAAGCCCAAGGCCCATTGGAGCTAGTGTCTTATTGGTCCCTTTTGGTCCCACTCCAAGCCACACACTTAAGCCCAATTGGAAAGGCCCAAAAGGCCGGTCCAATTAGATAATCAGTTGGATACAAAGAGAGAAACACACAGAATTTTTCAGTAGAGTTTTTGGAGAGAATTCATAAAGAGAGTTTGAAAGAACACTCTTGTGAAGTAGTGTAAAGTGTTAGACACTTTTGGACATTCTCCCTTTGGAACTGATTGAGAGACCACACATCTTGGGCGTTAGTGGAATTGGAGTGAAGATTGAAAGTATTCCCAAGAGCCTCTCATCTTCAAGTTTTGAAATTCACCGCTCCAAGGTACACTATCTTGTTCTCTAATTCTGAAACTTAAATAGCCCATGTTAACTTGTATGTATGAAGTAGATCCGTTTCTTTACGCATTATACATTTATTCTTCCGCTGCGCATGTATGATTCCATCATTGGTTGCCACCTCCGCCCATCTCTTGGACTCGTCCTTTCCTTTTTTGACCGTCTTCTCCAACAGTATCCTCGTCTTGTCTAGTTTAGTTGCCTGCCTAGACGTGGCGATGAACTTGGATATTGCCTGCATAGATTAAAGTTTTATTACAATGCATGCATGAGCTAATAGCAAGACGAGACAAACATATAAAACTTACATACCTTAAAAAGATCATGAACACCAGAGTGCTCAAAATCCTTTAATGACATGTTGTAGCATATCGTCACGTCTTCATCTGTCACAACCTTCTCAAACTTCTCCCAAGCCAAGTCCTCATTCTCAAGAAGATTGTGAGGCACCTGGTAAGAAGGTTGAGACGAGACTGGGACTTCGACTCTAGACGGGATATGCGAAGATGGAAGATCCTTCAGTTTTGGATCAAAGTCCAGGATTTGAACAGGATGGCTGGGAGGGACGAGGAAAGAACTAGGTTGGTCATCCTTAGCTTGAGCGTCCTGAGGCTTGGACGACTTGTGTCTAGCCTTCTTATCCTTACACCTACTTGGGAGATTTCCCAAGTCCATGCCTAAAGAAAGGCTCTTTGTTTTGTCGCTAGAGGATGGACGAGGATGGGATCTCACCCCTTGCCCAGTTTCCTCGTCTACCATCTCCTTACCCTTATTTTGTTTCATCGTCGCCATCCCTACAAGCAAAGACGTCAGTAAAAAAAAAAAAAAAAAAAAAAAGAGAGAGGAGAAAAAGAAGGGAAAACTTATGTCTTCTGATAGTAACTTCGTGAGCAATAGCATCGTTTGAAGGCTCAGGACCTAACGCCCAGGTGGCAAGGCGCCGTAGATTGACCAAAAAATGAAAAGTCCTGTCGGTGTAAAGATGAGCCTTTTGAACTTGTTCCAAATGAAACCTATCCAGGTGGGGTCGTCTAACACCTTTTTCAAAACAAAACAAAACAAAAAGTACGTTAGACGACCATAATCAAAGATGAGTATAGCAAATGTAATGACAAACACATACCTTCAGGACGAAGGTTCCCTATCTCTCCTATGTAGGGAGGAAATGGATCCTTATTAACCTCACTAGGGCGTCCAGCCCAGAAACCAGAGACGAAGAAAAACTGTCTTCCAGTTTCTGTCTGAGGTGACTAAGGACTTTATCAACCTATAATCTTTCCCTCTGGCTATAAATTGATAGAAACCAAGGGATTGGTTAATTTCGGAGGGTTTATAACAAAAGAGGAAGTCGTCCACGGTAAGAGGACGGTTCCCCTCAAACACCTCCCTCCACAAAACTTGAATGGCTACTATTAGCCTTCATGCATTAGGGTTAAACTGACATATACCTAAACCTAATCTGGAAAGTAACTCCCTGGCGAAGGCATTGAGAGGCAACCTCAAACCCCCAAGGAGGTAAGCCTCGTAAATGCCAACGCCAAAACGGGGTTGACAACACCAATCATCATGAACAGGTATCCTAGGATTTAAACTGTCAGGGATTTGGTACCAAGTCTTAAGAAGACCCAACTTCCTCTCGTCTGTCTTAGAACCAACCCCAACGGCATAAGTGTAGACTACCTCCTCCTCGTCTTGAGCACAAGACGAGGGAGCATTTTTGCCAGCCTTAGAACCAGACTTAACCCTCGTCCTAAGCTGTTCCTGAAATACCTCTAAAGGAATCCCAGGGACGCCAGACGTATACTCGTCTGTGGTATTCCCATCACTACTGCTATTGCTACTACTAGAACTACTATCACTGGAACTACTAAAACTACTTGGGTCTTGGTACTCGTCTATGGCTTTGACAGTACTATCACTAGACGAGGAAAGGACTACCTCAGACATTCTTTAAGGAAAAATTAAAACCTGAGGACGAAGATTGAAGAAAATACTTGGATCTAGATGAGAGGAGACTATGGACGCAAGAAACTTCTAGACAAGGCGCTAAGACGAGAGAGGTCGAGGAAGAAAATTTAAGAAAATAAGGAGGGTAGTGGAGGAATTCTACTATTTATAGGCATTGACCCCAATACACGAAGTGACGCGACTAGCCAAAATGTGACAAATGGCACGTCCCTCGAAAAATGAGCTGACATGATTGGTCTCCAATTAGATCCTGACAAGTGGCACCTACAGCAGCTAACATAAGGACACGTGTCCAAATAATGACGTTAGTGCATGTGAGTCCTAGACGACCCACGGACAAGGGGGCAACTGATGGGGTATGACAAAATACAACTCCAATTTCTTCCATAGAGATCGTCCAGGATGAGCAAGGTGCAGGGATAAGGCGTTGCACAGTCAAGTGAGGGCCTCAGGATGAGGTAAGCTGACTTGAGGTTCTCCGAGGTATCATAACGAGGGCATAACGAAGAATTCTCCCAGTGACACTTGGGAAAATTTACGTGTAAAACAACTCCGTATCATACGAACTCCCAGTAACTCTCCTAAACAGTTGAGGAAGTTATATTCGAACAAACACATCTCCTCAAATCAGGGGGAGGTTACAAACCCAATAACTGCTCTTAAGACACTATATAAACGTTGATTCAGACCAAGAAAAGGTACGTTCGATGATTCCCAAAAAGTTGGAACTCAAAAATAATAGAGAGAAAGCTGACTTTGTCATCAGAGGGTTATTGGCCGGCAACCCCGGTCACCTTTGATTACTGTTCTTTCTTTTTCAGGCCATCAAGTCAACCGGTAGTCCTCTCTAATCCGAAGCATCCGGTCTACTGATTTTCTTCGCTTAATCACCCTACTTGACTAAGTGCTAATGCAGATTAAAGATGACCTGTCCTCAAAATGGCTCGAGAGGATGAAAGGAGACTCTAGCAAGTGGAACAAAAGTAAATACTATCGTTTTCTTTGAGATCATAGGCATGATATGGACGAGTGTTACGACTTGAAGGAGCAGATTGAAGTTCTTATTAAGCAGAGGAAGTTCAAAAATTTCCTTGGACGAGACCATAAGTATGAAAGGCAGCCAATGAAAGGAAAAGCAGAAGAACCGGTGCATCAATCACTTAGAGAAATAAGGATCATTGTAGGAGGCACACCAACTAGAAGCTCGTCCAAAGCCAAGAAGACCTACCTGCGGGTAGTCTAGAATGTTCAATTATCTACACGACCACCAAGAATGGTTAGGGAAGATGAGCCTACAATTGTTTTCATGGAAGAAGATGCAAGACGACTACATCATCCTCATGATGATGCAATTGTCATCACTTTGGAGATTGTGAATTTTACAACCAGAAGGGTGTTAATAGACAATGAGAGTTCAATAGACATCCTTTACTATCCAGCCTTCCAGAAAATGATGATTAACAAGGTATTACTCGTCCAGTGAATGTGCAGCTAATCAGATTCGGAGGAACGAAGGTTCTACTAGTAGACACTATCTCCTTACTAGTCGTGGTTGGCTCTTATCCAGGGTAAATCAACAAGGAAGTGAATTTCGTTGTTGTGGATTGTTCATCCTCGTATAATGCCATCATTGGACGACCAACTTTGAAAAGTTGAAGGGCTGCAACATCCACGTACCACTTATCTGTTAAGTTTCCAACAGAGTATGACATTAGGGAACTACAAGGAGATCTATTAGCTACTAGAGAATGTTACTTAGCAATGTTGGCCATGGACGAGTAGATGTAGACAATGAACATCGAAGAAAAAAGAACATTGGCTGAACTAATTGAAGTATTGGAAGATATACTGTCAGTCGAGTTCAAACCCGAGAAGTTTACCAGAATGAGGACAAGCATAGAAGAGAAGACGAAGTAGGATCTCATTGGATTCATCAAAAAGAGCATGGATTTTTTTGCCTGGAGTCATGAAGACATGCCTAGGATTGACCCAAGTGTGATTACTTATCATTTAAATGTGGCCCCAGTTTACAAGCCCGTCTATCAAAAGAAGAGAGTGTTTACCCCAGAAAGAGATAATGCCATCAAAGAAGAAGTTCAGAAGTTGGTAACTGTAGAGTTCATCCATGAAGTCTACTACCTTGATTGTCAAGTAAATGTAGTGATGGTAAAAAAAGCTAATGGAAATAGAGGATGTACGTGGACTCAAAGATTTAAACAAGGCGTGCCCCAAGGATAGTTATCCTCTTCCACTCATTGATTAGTTAGTGGACTCAATAGTTGGACACCAACTGCCAAGTTTCATGGACGTATTCTCAAGGTACAACCAGATTAAGATGGATGAGGCTGATCTGGAGAAAACATCCTTCATTATAAGCCAAGGTTTGTTTTGTTACAAAGTAATACCATTTGGTTTGAATAATGCAAAAGCTACCTATCAGAGACTAGTTAATCACATGTTTCATCCATAAATTGGGTGAAATGTTGAAGTGTACATGGACGATATGGTGGCCAAAAGTGCAAGGGAGACACAACATTTAGATGACCTTTAGGAAACTCTTGACACATTTAGATGATGCAAGATGAAGTTGAATCCAAGCAAATGCGCCTTTGGAGTTCCCTAGTTTTATGGTTTCGCAGAGAGAAATTGAAGCAAACCTAGATAAAATCCAAGAAATCATGAACATGGAGCCCCTGAAAAATGTTAGGGACGTCTAGAGCCTTACTAGATGAGTAGCTACCCTTAACAGGTTTGTTTCAAAAGCTATTGACATGTGTTTACCATTTTTTAGAGTATTAAGGAAAGCATTTGGATGGATGGACGAGTGCCAACATGCATTTGAAGACTTAAAGGCTTATCTCGCTTCAACTTCGTTGCTAAGCACGTCCAAACTAGGTGAAGAGTTTTATCTCTACCTAGCGGTGTCCCTTTATACAGTGAGTTCGGCCTTGATCAGGGAAGAAGGAAAGTTTTAAGAGGAGTTGGAGGACGATATCCGCTAATGGAAATGTTACCATTTTCATTGGTGTCAGCAACAAGAAAGCTCTGGCCTTATTTCCAAGCTCATGTAATCAACATCCTAATAGATCACTCGCTGAAGAAGGCCATGAATAAACAAGAGGCCATTGGACGATTGATCCAGTGAGCAGTGGAACTTAGTGAGTTTAATGTGCGATATAGACCAAGAGAAGCAATAAAAGCTCAAGTCCTTGCAGACTTCATTGCTGAATTCACTCCTGCCAGTGATCAGTGGAATGAAGATTAGGGGTCAAAGCAGTGGGTTGTCTGTGTGGATGGTTTGTTTACACAGCATGCAGGAGGAATTGAGATAGTTTTACAATCACTAGAATAGGGTCATCTAGAGTATGCTGTCCATCTACGGTTCCAGACAACCAATAACAAAGCTGAATATGAAGCCTTGCTTTGAGGCTTGGAGTTAGCTAAATCACTTGAAGCAAATTCAGTCCTCGTCTAGGGAAACTCACAGCTGGTGATAGGCTAAGTGAGTGGAATGAGTGAAGCTAACAAAGAACCGATGAAGAAGTACATAGGAAAAGTTAGGCAAAGCATTAAAGGCTTCACAACGATCTAGTTCAATAGATACCAAGGGAGGAAAATGTAGAAGCCGATGTCTTAGTCAAGACAACATCTTTAGACGAGATAATAGGTGATTAAATTAAATTCTAGTACATCTTGAGTATAGACATTTTGGAAGTGAATCAGGTAGATGGAGTAATCAACTTGACCACCCCCATTATGTCTTATTTCAAGGATGGAATTCTCCCTAAAGATAGAGAAGAAGCAAGGAAGCTAAGGGTAAGAGTAGTAAAGTTTGTCCTTATGGACGAGGAGTTATATAAAAGGGGTTTTTGTTAGCCATATTTGAGGTGTTTGACCCCAGACGAGTCCCATTATGTCCTAAGTGACATTTTCAAAGGAGCTTGTGGAAACCATTTAAGGGCCAGACCCCTCATCCACAAGATAGTCCGTGTAAGGTACTACTAGCCATCCATGCAAGTAGAAGCGAAAACTTACGCCAAAGTGTGTGACAAGTGTCAACGCTACAATAACATAGCTAGGAGACCATCAAAATACCTCACCCCAATTGTGGCCCCTTGGCCCTTTGTTCAGTGGGGATTGGACATCCTTGGTCCCTTTCCCATGGGGATAAGGCAAATGAAGTTCTTGGTGGTAGGGATTGATTATTTTACTAAATGGTTGGAAGCAGAGCCATTGGCAAACATTACCAAATAGAATGTCTGAAGCTTTGTTTGGAAAAACATTATCTGCCATTTTGGAATCCTTAGGGTGCTCGTCTTAGACAACGGACACTAGTTTAACAATACTCCATTAAGAGATTTTTACAAGCAATTAGAAATCAGGAATCATTACTCCTCACCCTGCCACCCATAGGCTAATAGACAGGCTGAAGTTGCAAAACAATCCTTGCTGAAGATCATCAAGAATCGGTTTGAAGGGGCAAAAGAGATATGGCTAGGTGAGTTACCGTCCTTTGGGCATATAGGATGATAGTAAGTACTTTAACTGGAGAAACTCCTTTTAAGTTAGCGTATGGAAGTGATGCAGTGATACCCGCAAAGGTTGGTCTAACTAGCTACAGGGTGGCCCACTATAACAACGAGGAGAACGAGAAACAAATTTGTTTAAGTCTCGATTTTATTGACGAGGTAAGGATGGATGTAGAATATAGGGTGGCACGTTACAAGAATCTAATGACTAAGCACCATGATGCATTGGTGAAGCCAAGGCAATTGAACATTGAAGATCTTGTCCTAAAAAGGATGTCCCTAGCCACTAAGGACCTCGCTCATGGAAAGTTAGGACTTAATTGGGAAGGATCATACAAAGTTATTAATTCCAAAAGGCGAGGTTTGTACTACTTGGAAGCCTTGGATGGACGAAAGCTGGAGCACCTGTGGAATGTAGAGCACTTGAGGAAGTGTTATCAATAAAGAGGACTCGTCAGGAAGGGTAATATGGACGAGACTAAAAGATTAATAGTCGTCACTAATGATCTGTTTATGTTATTTTTTAGCACTTATGTTTTCTAGGAGTATTTTATGTAGACATGGTAAAACGGGCGGGTCGGGTCGGGTTCGGGTTGGGTCAAACGGGTTGCAGGTCAAACGGGTCACGGGTCAAAAATGGGTCATCTTAAGCGGGTTCAAAACGGGTTCGGGTCAATCGGGTTGCGGGTCGGGTCGGGTCGGGTTGACCTATATTGACTCGTATTTTTCACATGAATTTTTTTTTTAATATAAATAAAACAACATGCATTTGTCATTTGAAAAGTTATGCAACAAATTATTTTATGTAATTTTGACTTCACCGCTTATATAAAAAATGAATTCATTTAAACTTATTAATACTTATTCAATAATTTTAAAATTATACAAATCCTAACATTGCTATCTAAAACAAAATAACACAACCATAAGTAAAACAAATACACATGTTTTATTTCTACACAATATCAACATTCCAAAATATAAAACAAAATTACAAATGGCTTATTGGATAACTCATTTCAAAAAGAATAAAAATATATAAGAAATTTACAATCTTGAAAATTAATTTTATAATCTATTATCAATTGTGGTTGGCACTTTATTTCAATTTGAGATATACGTTAAAATTGGATTTTTTACTTATTTGTACATGGTTTCTTTTATGAATATCATATCATTGTTAAGCAACACACACTCTAGGAAATATCATAATTTATTTTGAAAAGCCGTTTATTTTGGACATAAATTGTTAAAAAATGAGTCTAAGCATTCATAATTTATGCTAATTTAATACTTTGGCTTCACTATTTTTACACTTGTAAATGTTTCTCAAACATGTCTACAATTTTAAATCTATATTTTTAACTCTACTGTAACCATATTATCTTGACATGTACTTTGTTATTTAATATCTAAAAATCTTTACTCATTACAGAATGCTTAACCTTTTATTTTTCAATTAATTTGCATATGTAAATGTATCAATTGTTTCCTTAAAACTCACAATAAACAATTAAACTACTATTGTCTTAATTTTACTTTTTTTTTACAAAAAAAAAAAAAAAGTTTTAAAAAAGTGATTCGGGTTCGGGTCGGGTTGCGGGTCGGGTCGGGTCAAAAAATTTTGACCCGTTTTGCCATGTCTAATTTTATGTTCCTTAGCATTTGAATTCCCTAAAAAGCATTAGCTACTAGCATGTGCCATGTTTATAGACGATGTCATGAACAAAGTCCTTTTGCATATAAAGTAATTTGAATTCCCTAAAGAGGACTAGGTACTAGCATGAATGATGTTTATAGACAATGTTACGTACTGAGTTCTCTGTTGTCTATGGATGATGTAATGTACAAAATTGTCTATTGTATATAAAGCAGGTTGAATTCTCTAATTTAAGTGTTGATGATTCTTTGTGAAATTAATGTCCATAGAAAATTAAAGACGCCTAAAATCTCTAGACACAGAGATGTATTGTCAGGAGCCATCCTTAAACGAGGAAAAGGAAAATCATCATAAAACCTTAAGGTAATAATACAAGTACAAAGGGAAGGAACCGACCCCTTCCAGTACACTTGTCCAAAAACAAAGGACAAAGAAAGGCATGCATGTAAAATACTATTGAGTAATCCTAACTATGGACGAAAGGAAAAGCTTAGCTAACTAAAAATTCCAAAAAGTCCAAAATAAGGACGAGGAAAAAACTTAGCCATTCCAAGATAGTTCAAACCATGGATGAGAAATACTTGGATATAAAAATTGGTGGCAAAAGAAAATGTTCAAACATGGATGGAAATGTATATATAGCTAAAATTAAAGGTAGACAACCACCGTTCAAAAACCCTTGAATGTAACAGGCATAAAAAGGCAATTGTATGAAGTACCCATCCTTAAACATGGACGAGATAATGTACTTTGAGAAATTTAAATGGTCTGAAATAGTGGACCCCCCCCTCCCCCCAAAAAAAAGAGAAAAGAAAAGAAAGCAAATGAAGATGAACATAAATTTTCATTTTTAAAAACCACTGGGGGCGGTACCCCCAGACTTTGGATTTTCCTCCACAAGTTGAATAGAAGTGTCGCCTTCAATGTTTGAGTCCTTAGAGCTCGTCTAGAGTAAAGAACTCTCAGCAGCAACACAAAGTTTGATTGGACATAAATCCACCCTAGGGAAGTATTCAATGGCGTCCATATGAAAGTCCTCAAAACCAGCAGCATAGTTCTTTTCTAAGAGTTTAGTGAACTCGTTACATGCCTTGAATTCCCTGATGGTTGCTTCCCTAGTCTTACCCAAAAGAGTGCAAAGCTCGTCGTTTCTCTTTTGAAGATGATCAAGATGAGTATCCTTCTTGATGGCGTCTTCCTTTAGCTCTTCTACAAGGTTCCTTAGCTCCTTCACCTCGTCCTCTAGCTTGGCCCTCTCCCCAGCTCGATGGCTAGATTCCTTCTCCATATCACGAATCTTAGCCTCAAGCCTAACCCTAGTCTGGTCTAGTTTGTATGCTTACCTGGACACTGCCATAAACTTTGACATGACCTATTTCAAGAAATTTGGACATAAGAAAATAAAATAAAACTCAAATCTTTAAAAGATTAAGGATGAGTTTACAATATCTTGAAGAGGTCATGAACTGTAGACCGTTCAAACTCCTTCACAGACAGGTCATAGCAAATGGCAACGTCCATGTTAGAAACAAGCTTGCTTAAACCTATCCCATGCAAGGCCTTCGCTCCTTAAAAGGGTCGTAGGGCTATTACTAGAAGGTTTGGATGGGGTGACTTTAGGAGGATTGGACAGGTTTACATCAAGAATTTGCACCATGGACGGCTATTTGGCAGTAGCAGGAGGGATGAAAGAGCCAGTCTTGATGACCCCAGATTTGGACTAGCCATGTCTTGGCTTTTTATTACCTCGACGACTAGGAAGACTCCCCATATCTATAGTTTTAATAGAGCCTTCCTTTTCTCTGCACCAATTGGAAGAGGCTGAGAGTTGATGTCTTCTTCCTTCTAGACGACTTCCTCATCTGCCAAACCCTTCCCCTTGTTTTCCTTCATTGTTACCATCCCTACAAAAATAAAGATGTGTTAGGGTTTAGGCAAATTAATCAATCAAGATACAATGTAAATAACTCATGTCTACATATGGTAAGCTCGCCAGCAAGCGCTTCTTTAGTTGGTTCAGGTCCAAGTCCTCTAGTCGCTAGACGACAAAGGGTTACTAAAATAAAATGAAAATTCCTATCAGTAAAAGAACGTGTCTGTTGGACATGATCAAGATAAAATTCACTAAAAAATGGTTGTCTTACTGCTGCCCAAAAAAAAAAGAAAAAAAAAAAAGAGTTAGATAAATATAAAAAATGAAGCAAAATGAGTAATGAAAAGTAACATACCCTTTGGACGAAGATTACCCATCTCACTAGTGTAGGGAGGAAATGGGTCCCTGCTTACATCGACATGGTCCCAGCCTAGAACCTTGAGATGAAGAAAAACTCCGTCTTTAATCTTCTATCAGATAAGGGAAAGGACTTGACCAACCTATAGCTAGAACTCCTAGCATAAATTGATAGAAGCCTTGGGATTGACTTATTTCTAAGGGTTTGTAGCAATATAGGAAGTCGTCCACAGTGTGAGGATGGTTCCCATAAAAAACTTCCCTCCATAATGTTTGCATGGAAATAATGAGCCTCCATGCATCAGGGTTGGGTTAGTTTATGCCTATACCTAACCTATGAAGGATCTCCTTAACAAAAGCATTAAGAGGCAACCTAAGCCTCCCCAGTAGGTCAGCCTCATATATACCAACTCCAAAGTGAGGAGTATAGTACCATTCCCCACAAATAGCTAGACGAGGGTTAATATTGCTTGGGATCTAGAACCAAATCCTAAGGGAGTTAAGTTTCTTTTTACCAGTCCTAGAAGGGATACCTATAGCACAACAATACAAATTTTCCTCTTCACCCTAGGAACTCCAGACGAGTATTGCTTGTCTGTGGTGTTGCCCCCATTATTGCTACTACAACTACTATCACTATCACTACTACTATCACTAGTGTTACTCTCATCTTGGTACTCATCTCTCTCTCTCTCGTCCCTATCACTAGATGAAGATACCACAATTTCAGCCATTTGTAAAGAATGCTAAAGAAGAAAACCTATAGACGGGAAAATGAGGATACTTGATTTTATACGGAGAGGACGAAGGACTAGAAGAGACTTCTAGATGAGTGCAGAGGATGACTGATTTCCAAATAGAAAATATGAGAAAGTGAGAGGGAAAGAGGGGCATTGGACTATTTATAGGTAGCAGACCTGGATAATGAAGTGACAAATGCAGCTAGAGCATGCCACGTGGCAATTTTCTTGAAGAACGAAAAGATGTGACTCGTAAGCCCCTAGGATCATTCCACGTGTCAACATCTGATGCATTTAATTTTGGATTACCTTGATTTGACGCCTGGAGAACCCCTTAACCAATGGAAAAATCACCACATGCCAAGCTAACAGTAGCATGGACGACATAAGGAAAAGGGACAACTGATAGGGATCAATCTAAGATCAGTTCGTCCAAAGTAGTCATTCCATGACCTGACCATGTCCAAAAAACTTTAAGAGGAGAGAAACTCAACTATGGAACCATGTGCATGAATAGTACTCGTCCAATGATAACAAGACCATTCAATCTCAGGATGGTCGTCCTTGATTCAAAGGCATGGGTGACTAGGCGATACTTAGTGAATTCTATGAGAATTTCTTATAAGGTTCCATATAATCAGACCATGATGAACTACTTCTAAAATGTGGAGAGGATTCCCCATAATCCGCTCCACATACGCTATTTTCTCAATTAATCACATATTACCCATGATGGTCGTGGATTCGAACAAGTAGACCCACTCCTAACTCTCTATAAAAGGAGCAAGTCCCATTCACCCAAGGTACGTTCTACCATTCACTATTTCCCATCCTTGTGCCTAAGACAGAAAACAGACTTAATCGTTGGAGGGTCCTTGGCCGGGTTACATCGGTCACCCTTGATAGTTCTTTCTTTCCTTTTAGGACTTACATCCATCACCATAGCCTGAAACATTCCAGCATATTGATTTTCGTGCATCATCAAATTCTAATCCTTACTTTTATTAGAACAATTTATTAACATTTAACAAATTTTTAAAGTCCGGATGTCAAACTACATCGTGCTTACAATGGTGAAATTCTATTTTCAACATACTGTTTGTAACTTGTGAAATCTTAGGTATAAAACTTGTTTACCAACAAACAAATATAATCAATTCTAAAATATTCACAAATCTCTTGATGGTCTAAAGTTGAACTAATTAAGAACACAAAACTCCACTACATGCTCATTAAATTGATGATTTAATTATTGTAATTGAAAATTCATCACTATGTATAAATTATCTTGTTAGGGTCATATTTTCTATGTAATTTGCTAATCCTTTGACAAAACGCATGTTACTTGTAAATTAGGTGGATCTAAGTTGGGTTTGATACATATCAAGTGTTTGTATTAAAGACATGAAGATTGATCCAAGAAACAAGTGAAGGAAAACTGTTTTACTGAAGCTTGACAGAATACTGCTATCGAGACTTAATGGGCAGCTCGACACAACCTTGATCTATCGAGCTTTACAAAATCAGAATTTCCATATCAGAATTTCAGACCATGTTAATGTATTTGTTTAGGGTTTTTTTTCACAATCCAAGATATATATATATATAAGGCTTATTTTAAGAGCTGTAACACATGGATATAGAGACCAAGAGTTTATTTCTTTTCTCTTTGAGAAGCTACTACGTTTGTACGCCGTAGGGTTCTATAACCAAGTGCTTCTTGATCTTCATTATTGATGAAGTTAAGATCTTTGCAGCCAACAACAACCATTCAAGTTGCTAGAGTTAGTCATGATAGTGAACTAAAAATCGGACTATCTCTAGTTCGTCCATAGGGTCGTCCAAGACCAAAAGGGTCGTCCAAGACTCGAAAGGTTTTCCAAGACCAGAAGGTCGTCCAAGACCAGAAGGGTCATCCAAGACTTGAAAGGTTGTCCAAAACCAAAAGGGTCATCCAAGACCAGAAGGGTGGTCCAAGACCCAAAAGGTCGTCCAAGACCGAAAGGGTTGTCCAAGACTAGAAGGATTGTCTAAGACCAAAAGGGTCGTCCAAGACTAGAGAAGTCGTCCAAGATCGGAAGGGTCGCCTAGGGCTAGAAAGGTCGTCCAAGGCTAGAAGGGTTGTCCAAGACTAGAAGGGTCGACAAAAAGCCAAAAGGATTGTCCAAGATCGAAAGGGTTGCCTAAGGTCAGAAAGGTCGTCCAAGGCTAGAAGGGTCGTCCAAGACCAGAAGAGTCGTCCAAGACCAAAAGGGTTGTCTAAGACTAGATGGGTAGTCCAAGACCAGAAGGGTTGTCCAAGACCCAAAAGGTCGTCCAAGACTGAAAGGGTCGTCCAAGACCAAAAGAGTCGTCCAAGACCCAGAAAGGTCGTCCAAAATCGAAAGTGTTGTCTAACGCCAGAAAGGTTGTCCAAGGCCAGAAAGGTCTTCCAAGACTCGAAAGGTCGTCCAAGATCGAAAAGGTCAACTAAAACCAGAAGGGTCGTCCAAGACCAGAAAGGTAGTCCAAGACTTGAAAGGTCCTCCAAGACCAAAAGGGTCGTCCAAGACTGAAAGGATCATCCAATACCAGAAAGGTGTCAGAGACCGGAAGGGTTATCCAGGACCGGAAGGGTCATCCAAGACTGGAAGGGTCGTCCAAGACCATAAGGGTTGTCTAGGACCAGAAGGGTCATCCAGCTCATGAAGTGACTTGGAGGACCACCTAACACTTATAAATTTCCAGAAATGGATTTATCCACAAGAACTTGTAAGTCGGACCATGTGCTACCAAATCCTTTTTCATTGCTATTAAGTACTTAACTTCCAATGGCAGTTGTAGAAGATAAGATTGAATATTCTAACTTCTATAGCAATTGTGGAAGTTAAGTTTGAACCTTCTAACTTCCACAAATATTGAGAAAGTTACTAGATAAGTAAGCACTCCAAAAGCTCACTATATAAGGACTCATCCACATCAAATAATAGTAAGTTTCCACCACTCCTAAAGTTGGAATTCTTGAGAGAAAAACTAATTTAAGCATCAGAGGATTCTTGGTCAGTTCACCCATTGAAGCTCGGAGCATTCAGCCTACTGATTTTCTGTGCTTCATCAAGCCACGTACTGGGATCCGTGCAAAAGAGTTAGTCACAGATTGGAGATTTGTGCATTAAAGGAAAGAAGACTACTACAAGATCAAGTCTAATTAGGTATTGGATCAAAGGTTCAATTGTAGGTTGGTATTTCGGGATAGGCCAAAGTAGTGGTAAGATTCCGTATACTTGTAACCCTTGATTGTTGATTAGTGGATTATTAGGAGTGGTGACCTTAAATTCACCCTGTGGTGTTTTTGCCTCGTGAGAGGTTTTCCCATTTATCAACAAATCACTATGTCAATTTAATTTATGCTGCATTTAGTTTAATTGTTGATTTTTTGGTGTCTCCACTATTTGCATGTAATTTGACTAAATTAATTAACTTGGATAATTGAATTAATTAACTGAGGTCTGGCTATCTTAACCTAACAAGTGGTATTAGAGTGGACACACTCTAATTAGGTTTCACACTTGACACCTTGATGAATCTTGTTTAAGTGTTTTAGTTAAGAAAGGTTGCAAGTCTACCATGCCATGATCTCTCTTTCTGCAAAGTTTTTCAAGAGTTCATAGTAGGGTTAGACTTATGTACTTGTGTAAGTTAAGGGGTAGTCGTGTTAGACTTCTTTCATAATTGTTGCCTGTGGTTTTGTCACAGATTGCCAAAGGGGGAGATTGTTAGGATTATATTTTATTATAATTGGCTAATCCTTTGACAAAATGCACTTTACTTTTAATTGGATAGATTTAAGATAGGTTTAGTACTTCAAGAAACATGTTGTTCAAATTAAGTGTTAAAGACATGAAGGCTGGTCCAAGAAACAAGTGAAGAATAGTTGTTCATTAGGTCTTGACAGATAGCTTGACAGATGCCTACTATCAAGACTTAATGTGCAGCTCGATAGATAGCTCGACAGCAGCTTCATCTATTAAGATTTATGATTTTTAGTTTTTTAGATCTGAAATTCGGCCTAGGCTTATGCAATTGTTAGGGTTTCTTTTCTCACAACTCTAGACATATATAAGGCTTATTTTAAGAGCCGTCACACACAATACAAAGACCAAAAGACTTATTTTCTCTGTGTGAAGCTGCTGTGTTTGTACGTCATAGGGTTTTGTAACTGAGGGCTTCTAGATCTTCATAGTTGATGAAATGAAGAACTTCGCAACCAACAACATCTATTCAAGTTGCTTGCATTAGTCACGTACCATGGGATCTGTGCAAAGGGTTAGTCACAAATTGGAGGTTTGTGCATCAAAGGAAAAGAAGGCTACTACAAGATCAACTCTAACTAGGTATTGGAGTAAAGGTTCAACTGTAGGTTGGTATTTTGGGATAGGCCAGTGTAGTTGGTAAGATTCCTTATACTTGTGTGAGAGACCGCGCTTCTTTTTGAAGGGAAGGGGTTCTCTCAAAAAGAAATTTGGGTGCTTGTAAGGGCACCTCACTTTGGGTAGTGGTGTGAATTTGCCATTTATTTTTTACATACAAAAAATAAGAGAAAACAATTATAATTACATGTTTAAAATACTTCAAATGTCATTGATTGAATAAAGAAAAAAAATAAAATTTTGGTAAATTAACCATACAAGGCTTAGGTCCTACTTACAATCTATGCAAAAAAATACAAAGCTTTGGTCCTAGTTACAATCTACGAAAATTAAAAGACAAAACACTAATCTACCTATCCAAAAATCCTAAGCTCAGGGGTTAGGTTACATAATTCGAAAGTGTTAGGCACCCATTTTGCCCAGACAGAGTTTGGTCTTCTAAACTTTAATGATCAATACACCCTTTTTGCATGATGTTCAATGATATGCTATAATGCACATGATAAACACTTGACAAAAATTAATTGAAATAAATTTGCCTTATGAATATATCCTCTTTTTAAATAAAAATTAGACATGTTTTGAAAATTAAAAAAAATAAGACTTGGTTTGTAAAAAATTAGATCTGTATTTTAAAGGGTAAAAAAGAAAGATTTTATTAAGAAAAATCAGATCTATTTTGTGTAAAGTTAAAAACAAGAGATTTGATTTGTAAAAATCAAATTAGTTTATGTAAAGTAAAAAAAAAAAAAAGAAGAGATTTTGTTAAAAAGAATCAGTTTTGTTTTGAAAAGTTAAAAAAATGAGGTTCGTTTTAAAAAAAAAAAAAAAAAGATCTGTTGTTGAAAACAAATAAAAAACTTTTGAAAGAGGATTCGCATTCATGAGATAAACTTATTATGCATGCATCACATATTAAAAAAAAAGACTTTATCCTAACTCTTAATTCCTTCTTTGAAATTACAAAATCTGCAATTTTATAACAAAGAAAATTTTCTAGAAAATTTTTTCAGATCTGTATTTAATGAAAATACAAATCGGTTTTAAGTTTAGAAAAATCAGATTTGTATTTAATGAAAATATAGATTAGTTTTGAGTTTGGAAAAAGTCAGATTTGTATTTAATGAAAATACAGATTAGTTTTGAGTTTTAGAAAAATCATATCTATATTTAATGAAAATACAGATTAGTATTGAGTTTTAAAAAAAATCAGATTTGTATTTAATGAAAATACAGATTAGTTTTGAGTTTTTTTTTTTTTTTTAATTTTTTTTAAAAGAAACTTTGGTGATCATTAGTAGATTTTGAAATCAAAGAGAAAGAATTAAAACAAACAATCATCTAAAGAAAATATCAAAGGAAATTCCAACAAAGTATCTAAGCATGGCAATTATATATTAAGAACAAGACACAATAAAACCTATTAATCACATTCATGAGACAAATAATAACATACTAATTAATGGAAGAAGAAAAGAAAAAAACTAAAAACCTCTTGCATGAGCGTACTTTTCTAATGAAAGAATATCTTAGAAATCAAAGAAGTTTGTTCATCTCTTTGAAGTCTAAAATACTTTACTTACAATAAAGAAGTTCCTAAAGCAAAATCCTCTAGGATGTCTTTAACGTAAGGGGAACAGAAAAGTTAGAAAAAAAGAGCCTTTCATTGTGATATTTTTTCCCTCTATTTATAGAGGCTGGGATACTTACAAAATAACCTGAATGATATCAGATATGAATTGAAATGCGTCCTAATCTCTAAAAAGTCGAAAAAGATAGGCTTTATCTCAATTAGGGGGTCCCCTAGTTGGGCTGAGTGTTTGGGCCAATCGGCACTTGCCATGTGTCGATCGGCACTCTAAGAGTTCCGAAAGGCCCTTTTGGTTGCTAGGTTTGCGTTTGAGTTTTGGTTCAATCTGGACTCCTTTTTTGAGGATTTTTAAGTCGGGAATTGCACTTAGACGTATTTTTAATTCGTATTCTAAAAATTAATCCCTTTTTCTTGATATTTAGGTCTTTAAAGTGATAATTATCTTGTAGATAAATATTACAAAAAGACTTGATTATCCATAACTTCTTTGTTGTCTGATTATCCACTTTATTCTCATGCAAGCAAGTCTATTTTTGACACAAACAAACAACTAATTACAAAATTATTTAATTAATTTTAATTATTTAACCAATAAGAATTAATTTAAATTAATCATGCGTGATCAATTTCACCTAAACAAAATGCCTGCAGACCATGAAAACTTGATCTTGTGATATCCTTTAATTCGACGGTCCGATTTGGAAATTGGGCATACTGTCGCGAATGTTGGAACCTCGAGATCATTTTATGATATGCAATTAATGAATTAATGCATGTAATGCAACTCTAAGTTTTGGGTATATGAATTTTCACTCTAGTCATTTTTCGAGATTAAATTATGGGTGCAAAATTAAGTGTCTACAGAATGCCCCTCATTGATAGAACTTGCAAAGTGAATGTCAATGTAAAACAATGACATGGATTTTAGTAGCCATGATTTAATCGAGGTTGACTTTTCAATGATTGCCTAGCCCTCGAACACAAAACCATGGAACATAGAACTAGTGTTTTGCTGTTTTGAAAAATGGCAATAATGAATACTTGACCTACTTGACAATGGATAAACTTGAATTAAATCTTGATGTTTGAGGTGACCGAGAGGCTTCTCTATCTTAGTCAGAATCTGGGGTGGATTGAGAGGCTTGTCTATCTCAATCCGCATGTGGGGTGCGACTAAGGGGCTTCTCTTCCTTGATCTAACAGGGTGGTATCCAAGAGGCTTCTCTATCTTGGAACCTGGGGTGATTGAGAGGCTTCTCTATCTCAATCTTAAATTTTGGAGACTAAGAGGCTTCTCTACCTTGATTTGAATGGAAGGTGACCAAGAGGCTTCTTTATCTTGGAACTTGGGGTGATTGCGAGGCTTCTTTATCTCAATCTAAATTGTGGCAACCAAGGGGCTTCCCTGCCTCAATCTAAATGAAAGGTAACAAAGAGGCTTCTCTATCTTGGAATCGGGGCGATTAAGAGGCTTCTCTATCTCAATCTTAAATTGTAGTGACCAAGGGGCTTCTCTACATCAATCTAAATGAAAGGCAACCAAGAGGCTTCTATATCTTGGAACCTTGGATGATCGGAAGGCTCTTTTATCTTAATCTTGAAATTCGGTGACCAAAGAGCTTCTCTACCTTGATTTGAATGAAAGGCAACCAAGAGGCTTCTATATCTTTGGACCTAGGGCGATTGAGAGGCTTCTTTATCTCGATCTTGAATTGTGGTGACCAAGGGGCTTCTATACCTCGATTTGAATGACAGGTAAGCAAGAAACTTCTCTATCTTGGAACCTGGGATGATTGAAAGGCTTCTCTATCTCATTCTTGAATTGTGGTGACCAAGGGGCTTCTCTGTTAGGACATATGTAGTTCAAGTGGTTGTTACCATATGTTGTTATTTTATGTAATTGGCTTATCCTTAGACAAAACGCACTTTACTTGTAATTGGGTAGATCTAGGATGTGTTTAACACCTCAAGAAACAGTGTTTCAAGATTTAGTGTTGAAGCCATCAAAGTTTGTCCAAGGAATAAGCAAGGAAGTGCAAGTTACTAAATCTCGACACCTACCTCGACACATGCATCTATCGAGATTTAAGAAGCTGTTTTGCCCCGAGCCTCGGCAGCTTCTCGACAGATCCTCGACACCTCTATCTGTAGAGAATTAAAGAAAACAGATTTTCAGTTCTGTTTCAAGTCCAATCCGTGAATGTGTCTTTGGGACTTATTTTCTCCTAACCCTAGACATATAAAAGGACTATTTTAAGGGCCGTCAAGATGATGCAAGTTGCACATTCATTCAGAACTTCTTGTTCATGCAATTTGTGATCTGAAAGACAAAGTTCGTGCCCTAGTTCATCTCTGATGATTTGAAGAACTTTGAAGCCAACAATTCTCTCTCTAGTTAGTGTTTGAAGTCGCGTACTGGGATCCACGCATCTGGTTAGTCACGTACTTGGGAGCCGTGCATTGAAAGGAGAAACTGTCACTACAGAGCAAGTCCAATTGGGTATTGGGGTAAGAGTTCAACTGTAGGTTGGTAAGGTACTTGGGATTCCTTGCTTGTAACTGCTTGTTGTGATAATAGTGGAGTTTCGGGAGTGGTGACCTTAAATCACCCGGTGGGGTTTTTGTCGTAAGGTTTTCCCCATTAGTAAACAAATCACCGTGTCATTTAATTTCCGCTGCATTACTTAGTTTGGTGATTTGTTTGTGCTACCACGTGATTTTGCATGCTAATTTGATTAATTAATAACTGGGCTAATTAATTAATCTAAGTTATCATAAGGGGTCAACGCGTTTGTGGCCTGTCATTCTCTATCTTGGAACTTAGGGCGATTCAGAGGCTTCTCTATCTCAATCTTGAATTGTGGCAACCAAGGGGCTTTTCTACCTTGATTTCAATGGAAGGTAACCAAGAGGATTTTCTGTCTTGGAACCTAGGGTGATTGAAAGGCTTCTTTATCTCAATGGGGTGACCAAAGGGCTTCTCTACCTCAATCTGAATGAAAGGTAAGCAAGAGGCTTCTCTATCTTGGAACGTAGGGCGATTGAGAGGCTTTTCTATCTCAATCTTGAATTGTGATGACCAAGGGGCCTCTCCACCTCGATCTGAATGGAAGGTAACCAAGAGGCTTCTCTATCTTGGAACTTGGGGAGACTGAGAGGCTTTTCTATCTTAATCTTGAATTTTAGCGACCAAGGGGCTTCTCTACCTTTATCTGAATGGAAGGTATTCAAGAAGCTTCTTTATCTTGGAACCTGGAGTGATTGAGAGACTTCTCTATCTCAATCTTAAATTACGGTGATCAAGGGGCTTTTCTACCTTGATTTGAATGGAAGGTAACCAAAAGGCTTCTCTATCTTGGAACCTGGGGCGACTAAGAGGTTTCTCTATCTCAATCTTGAATTGTGGTGACCAAGGGCCTTCTCTATCTTGATCTGATTAGGAGGTATCTAAGAGGCTTCTCTTGTTAGGATGTGTGCCCTTAAATCCTATTCTATGATGCTATGTATGACATTATGTATGAATTAATGTTGTGTTTAATAAAGTTGTTTTATTTTTATCTAAAATAATGGTAACATGAATATTTGGACATTATCATATAGTCCATGAGATGCATAGTATATGATTTATGTGATTTAGTCACAGAAGATATAAATCACAAGTTCTTTGTAAACTCAGAATTTATAGTTCGTATCAGTGATGAAATTGGGCATTTCATCTGCGAAGACTATAACGTATCAACTAAGATGATTTGTCTTGATCATGGAAGTGGAAACTTCTAATTGATATGTTTTAAGAGTTAAGACATATTGAACTAGACCGCTGTAAGATTTATTATTCTCCTAACGACTGTCAAATGAATAATAAATCTCACGACTTCTATTTGCATGAACTCTTAATCTTGAGAGAATAATGGACCTGATCATGACGTGTAGGTTGCTTTGATATATCAGGAGTGAGATTTAAAATAACGGTCAAAACCTCAGTATGTTGGGCAGCCACATTTAGTGTTGATAGAACATATATTCTCAAGATGGAATTCATAATCTCTTAACGAAGATATAAAATATTCCCTTGAGATAAGTTTAAAGGGTTTGGTTATTCAAAGAGTTAGGTCTAACCGCTTTAGTAAGGGGCTACTAAAGTATATATTTATGAAATTGGATTTCATAAATATATGTTGAATAACTTTAAAGGATTAAACCGGGTACTCAAGGATAAGTTGTAGTAATTTTCAAAGTGGCAGTCTATATTTATGACTTTGTATTACTACGAATATTTTATGAAGGGATTACGTGTATAATAAAGTCTTGGGATATAATTTATTAATAAGGCCTAGAGTGCAATTATATTTATATAGTAGTATTAAATATAATTAATGGTAACTTTGGACTTGTCAAGAGTTGACGGAAAAGCCCAAGGCCCATTGGAGCTAGTGTTTTATTGGTCCCTTTTGGTTCCACTCCCAGTCACACACTAAAGCCCAATTGGAAAGGCCCAATAGGCCAACCCAATATGTGGATGAAACATATGGTTAACCAGCCTTTGATAAGTTGCCTCCGCGTTCTTCAAACTGAAGGGCATCACCTTGTAGCGAAACAGGCTTTGATCGGTAATGACGAATGTCTTCTCTTGGTCCGCCTTGTCCGTCCTTATCTGATTGTAACCTGAGAAGGTGTCCATCAAACTTAGCAATTTATAACCTGCAGTTGAGTCCACCAACTGGTCAATGCGTGGCAATGGATAGCTATCCTTGTGGCAAGCCTTGTTCAAATCAGTAAAGTCCACGCACATCCTCCATTTTCCATTAGCCTTCTTGACCATCACCACATTAGCCAACCATTCCAGGTAATAAACTTCCCAGATAAATTTTGCAAGTGGTCAACTTCTGGACTTCTTCTTTAATGGCACTATTTCGTTCAGGAGCAAAAACTCTCTTCTTTTGACGTACGAGCTTGGAGGAAGGTTACAAGTTTAGGCAATAGGTAATGACACTTGGGTCAATACCTGGCATGGCCTTATGTCTCTATGCAAACACATTAATGCTCTTCTTTAAAAACTGGACAAGGTCTTGCTTCGTCTTCTTCTCTATGCTTGCTCTAATCCTTGTAAACTTTTTAGGATTCTCGTCTAGAGGAACATCTTCCAGCATTTCAGTGGGCTCCGCAGTAACCCTTCTCTCCTCTATATTCATCATCTACCCATGCTCGTCCATAGCCAACATGGTTAGGTAACATTCTCTAAGGGCTAACTGATCTCCTTGCACTTGCCCTACTCCATAATTTGTTGGAAATTTGACAGATAAGTGGTAGGTGGATATTATTGCCCTCTAACTATTTAAAATCGGTCTTCCAATGATGGTGTTATGCGAAGATGAACAGTCTACAACAAGGAAATTTACTTCCTTAGGTAATAAACTTCCCGGATAAATTTTGCCGTGGTCAACTTCTGGATTTCTTCTTTAATGTCACCATCTCGTTCAGGAGTAAAAACTCTCTTCTTTTGATGTACGAGCTTAGAGGAAGGATAGAAGTTTAGGCAATGGGTAATGACACTTAGGTCAATACCTAGCATGTCCTTATGTCTCCATGCGAACACATCAATACTCTTCTTTAAAAACTGGACAAGGTCATGCTTCGTCTTCTTCTCTATGCTTGCTCTAATCCTTGTAAACTTTTTTAGGAATATTCTCATCCAGAGGAACATCTTCCAGCATTTTAGTGGGCTCCGCAGTAACCCTTCTCTCCTATATATTCATCATCTACCCATGCTCGTTCATAGCCAACATGGTTAGGAAACATTCTCTAGCGGCTAACTGATCTCTTTGCACTTGCCCTACTCCATAACTTGTTAGGAATTTGATAGATAAATGGTAGGTAGATGTTACTACCCTCTAACTATTTAAAATCGGTCTTCCAATGATGGTGTTGTACGAAGATGAAAAATCTACAACAAGTAAATTTGCTTCCTTGGTAATCTATTATGGATATGCTCCTACCACTACAGGTAGTGTGATGGGGCTCACGGGTTGAACTTTCAACCCCCCAAATCCTACCAAGGGTGAATTTATTGGACGAACTTGATCTCGTCCAAGCCTTATTTGTTGGAAGGCAGGGGAATATAAGATGTCCGTCGAACTCCCATTGTCTACCAACACCCTTCTAGTTGTATAATCAGCAATGAGCAAAGTAATGACGATTGCATAGTCATATGGGTGATGAATCCTTCCAGCGTCCTCATCCGTGAATGTAATGTCCTGCTCGTCTAGGCCCCTCGTCCTTGGTGGTCATCCAGAGAGTTAGACGTTTTGTACCACCTTCAAGTACGTCTTCCTTAACATGGAAGATTGCCCTATTGAAATTCCTCTTATAATAAATCTTCTTTCTCCAAATGGGGGCCGTGATAACTCTTGTACCTTTCCCTTCAACTTCTCATCCTTGTGATCTCATTGAAGAAAGTTTCTCAATTTTCCTTGCCTGATGAGATTCTCTATATATAGCCTTAAATCAAAAACTAGTCCGTGTCATGCCCGTGATCTCTGTGGAAGTGGCAATACTTGTTTTATTGCACTTATTGAGATCTTCCTTCCTCTTTTCCGGCAATACTTGTTCTTATTGCACTTATTGTTCTTATTGAGATCTCTGTGGAGTGTTCAATGGCGTATAGTGTTGACTTCTATTGTCTCGATCTTTCTTCTCTCCTATCCGGGCCTTTTTTGGACGATGACCCTATTTAGTATGGCATGAGAGATATGCTTCCACTCGCTTGGCTCTCTTTCTCTTCTTGGAAATGATTGCATCCTCTGTATTTATGAAGCTTTGGACTAAATGGACGAGTTCAGCCATGGTCTATAGCTCTTGATCATAAAGCTTGTGGATAAACAAATCAGAATTGACTCCATTATGAAAGGCTGTCAATAATAACTTGTAGGCCATTTCATCTACCGTCAGGGCTCCCTGTTGAAGCGAGTAATGAAGGATCACAGCTTTCATTTTTTCCTTGTTCTATGGTTAACAGGCTAGACGAGGAGTGTTTATGCCTTTGTCCTCTAATAAAGTTGTTGACGAACAACTTACTTAACTCCTCAAAAGAACCGACAATATTTAGAGGTATTTTATTGAACCACACCCGTGCTAGCCCCTTAAGGGTGGTTGGGAAGGCTCTACACATTATCTCATCTGGAACTCCTTGAAGATGGATTGTGGTTTTGAAGGTTGCAATATGGTCACACGGGTCACACGTTCTGTCATATGAGTCCAAGGAAGGCATCTTGAACTTGGAAGGCAGGGGATGAATGTTGATGGAAGCTATGAAGGAGGAATCAGTTTGATGGACCAAATCATCTATAGGATTCGTTCTTCTCATGTTCTCCCTTATCTCGTCCACGGCTTTCCACATTTGATCCATCTCCTTCTCTAAGTGCGGCACTCTACGTGAAGCAGTACTCCTTGACTAATTCTCGTGCTCCACATTTTCTCCTTCTCTAACTTATGAACTTTAGGCTTGTCCTTCCACACATCGTTTAGGACGTTGCCTCCTTAGGTTGATCTCCCGAGTTAACTCTTGATTTTGACGAGTTAACTCTACCACGACAGCTGCCATAGACTGCATTTGTTGAACGGAAGGCAGTTACATGACAGGTGTTGACTAGTGAGTGCAGTTGGGATGGCTGGAAGCGTTTCCACTCTCTTGATGGCCTAGACTAGTGTCCATTGACCTTGCATAGACCATACCACCTTTTGTCTAAGAAAGATAATTTGTAGAGTACAAGTTAAACTCTTTCCCATAGACGACACCAACTGATGATACATAGAAAATTAGTAGGCGGAATGCTTCGAGCTTCAATGGACTTGAGGTTGTCTGGAAGGCTTGAAAAAGAAAGAAGTACAAGATCAAAGGCAACTGGGTTGAACCGGTCAAGAACCCTCCGATGCTTAATTACTTGCACTATCAATCTTTGCTACTACTACATCTCCTCAAGCAACAATGTCTCGAATGATGTGGTACTTTCTTCCTATGTGCTTTCCTTTCTTGTAATTCCTTGGATTGTGCAACCGCTCCACTATTGTCACAGAATTGTTAGGATTAGTGCCCTTAAATTCTATTGAATGATGTATGACATTAAACATGACATTATGTATGACTTTATGTTGTATTAATAAAGTTATTTTATTATTATAATCTAAAATAATGTAACATGAATATTGAACATTATCATATAGTCCATGAGATGCATAGTATGTGATTTATATGAAAGGTCATAGAAGATATAAATCACGAATTCTTTATAAACTCAAAATTGTAGTTCATAGTCGGCGATGAAATTGAGTATTTCATCTGCGAAGACTATAACATATCAACTAAGATGATTTATCTTGATCATGGAAATAGAGATTTCTAGTTAGTATGTTGATATGTTTTAAGAGTTAAGACCTGTTGAACTGGACCGCTGTGAGATTTATTATTCTCCTAACGATTGCTAAATAAATAATAAATCTTACGACTTATATTTGCAAGAACTCTTAATCCTGAGAGAATAATGAACCTGATAATGACGTGTAGGTTGTTTTGATGTATCAGGAGTGAGATCTAAAATTACGGTCAAAACCTCAGTATGTTGGGCAATCACATTTAATGTTGATAGAACATATATTCTCAAGATGGAATTCATAGTGTCTTAACGGAGATATAAAATATTCCCTTGAGATAAGTTTAATGGGTTTGTTATTCAAAATGTTAGGTCTAACTATTTTAGTAAATAGTTACTAGAGTATATATTTATGAAATTGGATTTCATAAATATATGATGAATAATTTAAAGGATTAAACAGGGTACTCAAGGATTAAGATGTAGTAATTTACAAAGTGACAGTCTACATTTATGACTTTGTGTTACTACGAATATTTTATAAAGGGATTGTATGTACAATAAAGTCATGAGATATAATTTATTAATAAGGCCTAAAGTGCAATTATATTTATATAGTGGTATAAAATATAATTAATAGTAACTTTGGACTTGTCAAGAATTAACAGAAAAGCTCAAGGCCCATTGGAGCTAGTGTCTTATTGGCCCCTTTGGTCCCACTCCAAGCCACACACTTAAACCCAATTGGAAAGGTCCAAAAGGCCAGCCAAATTAGAGAATTAGTTAGATACAAAGGGAGAAACATACAAAATTTTTCTGGTAAGAAAAGAATAACACTATTGTGAAATGGTGTGTAAGAAGTGTTAGACACGATGACATTCTCTTTTGAAAAACTGATTGAGAGACCATACTTCTTGGGCATTAGTGGAATTAGAGTGAAGATTAAAAGTGTTCCTAAGTGCTTCTGATATTCGGTTTTGAAATTCACTGCACCAAGGTACTATCTATTGTTCTTAAATTCTGAAACTCACATAGTACATGTTAAGATTTATAAATGAAGTAGATCCGTTATTTTTCACTGCGTCTGTTTTGTATGCAATACAAACATGTATTTTTCATCAAGAACAATGTGATAGGAACTTCATCCATTCTCACAATACCAAGATCAGAAAAGAATTTCTTGAGCCAAATAGCTTCCTTTGCCGCTTCACAAGCAGCAACATATTCAACTTCCATGGTGGAGTCGGCAATACAATATTGCTTAACATTCCTCTAACTCATGGCTTCATTGTTGGGGTTTATGTCCTAAAATCCAATTTATTGGCATGTCATAAATAATTAAATTATTTAATTATATGAGACTATTTATAAATGAACTAATGGGACATTATCATAGTCCTTGAGATGCATTGTATGTGGTTTATGTAATTTAGTCACAGAAGATATAAATCACAAGTTCTTTGTAAACTCAAAACATAGTTTGTCGTCGGTGATAAAATTGGGCGTTTCATTTGTGAAGACTATAACACATCAACTACGATGATTTGTCTTGACCATGGAAGTGGAAACTTCTTGTTGATGTGTTGATGCGTCTTAAGAGTTAAGACATATTGAGCTGGGCTGCCGTGAGATTAATTATTCAATCAACAACTGTCACCTGAATAATTAATCTCACGACTTCTGATTTCATAGATTCTAAATCTTGAGAGGGTAGTGGACCTAATCATGAAATGTAGGTTATTTTGATATAACAGAAGTGAGATCTAATATTCACGGTCAAAACATCAGTATGTTGGGTAACCACACGTGGTGTTGAGGGAACACATATTCTCAAGAAGGAATCCATAATTTTTTTTTTTTTTAATAGAGATACAAAATATCCCCTTGAGATAAGTTTAATGGAAACTGGTTATTCAGGGCGTCCACTTTAGTAAGGATTTTCTAAAGCTTATATTTATTGAAATTGGATTTCAATAAATGTGAATAACTAAAAGATTAAACTAGGTACTCAAGGATAAAATAATTGTTTGCAAAGTAACAGTTCATTATGACTTTGTTCACTATGGATATTTCATGGAGAGGCCAAATGATATCATTAGAGTCTTGAGATATAATTTATTCATAAGGCCTAGAGTACAATTATATTTATATAGTGGTATTAAATATAATTGATGGTAACTTTAGACTTTTCAAGAGTTAACAGATAAGCCCAAGGCCCATTGGAGCTAAATTCTTATTTGTTCTCATTAATCCCATCTCAAGGCACAAACTAAAGCCCAGTTAGATAGGATCAAAAGGCTAACCTAATTAGATAATCAGTTTTTATTTAATAAAAGTTATTAAATAAAGTAACTACCAAGGTAGTTAGAATTTACGTATGATGAAAGGAAAAGAAAGCAGTTTTTCTCTATAATGAGAAGAAGAATAATTTTTCTTTGAGAATCAACATACATAAAGACTAATTAAGAAACCACACTTCTTGGGCACTATGTGGAATTGAGAATAAGATTAAAGGTATTCTCAAGTCTTGGTTTTGAATTTCAAAGCATCAAGGTATGCTTTCTATTCTTTGTTCTAAAATTCAAGGTTACATGTTATCTCTCATGAATGAAGTAGATCCATGTTTGTTGCTTTCGTTATGTATTTTGTATGAGATGCAAAATCAGTTTTTCTAACATCCACCTCCCAAGGTGAACACACAACCTGAAGTGGACTTTTTGAAATCAAGATCTGACTAAAAATCTGAATCTGTATAACCAATGGGAATCAAATCCTTACTATGGTAAACAAGCATATAATCTCTCGTTCTCCTTAGATACTTAAGAATATGCTTTACAGGTTGCCAATGTTTAAGTCCTGGATTTGATTGATATTGGCTGACCATGCCAACTGAATAATAGATATCCAGCCTAGTACTTAGCATGACATACATGAGACTTTCCACTACAGAAGCATAGGGAACTTGTCCCATCATATTTTCTTCCTCCAGAGTCTTAGGCCTTTGTTCATTAAACAGAGGAAATCCATGCCTGAAAGAAAGTCATCATTTCTTGGAGATTTGCATGCTAGATCGTTCTAGAACCTTATCTAAATATCCAGCTTGTGATAAACCTAATATCCTATTCTTTTGATCTCACCAAAGCTTGATCCCTAGAATAAAGTTAGCTTCACCCAAGTCCTTCATATCAAATTGGCTTGACAACCAAATCTTTGCTGATGACATGACCCCTACATCATTTCCAATATGTAGAATATCATCAACATAAAGCACTAAGAACATTACCGCTTTATCTCTATGTCTTTTGTACACACACGGTTCATCAAGATTTTGTTCAAAACCAAAAGACTTGATTGCTTGATCAAATATGATGTTCCATGACCTAGATGCCTGCTTAAGTCTATAAATAGACATTTTTAACTTCTATACCATATGCTCTTGGTTCTTTGCTATGAAACCTTTCGATTGCATCATATAGATTTCTTCTTCAAGATTGCAATTAAGAAATGCAGTCTGGACATCTATTTTACAAATCTCATAATTATAATGAGTAGCAATGGATAAGAGAATCCTAATAAATTTAAGCATGGCTACTGGCGAAAAGTTTCCTCATAGTCAATACTTTCTTTTTTTGTATACCCTTTCACCACTAACCTTGCTTTAAAGGTTTCAACCTTTTCACCTATCCCTCTCTTCCTCTTGTAAACCCATTTGTAACCAATAGGGTTAATGCCGTTAGGCACCTTTACAAGATCCCATACTTGATTGGAATACATAGAGTCCAATTCAGATTCCAAAGCTATGACCCAATGATGTGCATCAATATCATTCATTGTCTCTTCATAAGTGTAAGGATTAGATTCAACCTCTTCGAGGATAACTTCACAAGTTTCTCCTAGACCTATAAATCTTATAGGAGGAGAACAATTCTCCTACTATGATGAGGCTCCTGTGTTCTAGTCATCTCATGAGTAATATCTTGTGGTGTATCTAATACAACCACATCATCCCTATTTACATGCATCGGTTGTTCAATTACAAGTTTGTCTATTTTAGCTAAGACAACTTTATTCCTAGGATTAAAATTATTCACGTAATCATCCTCCAAAAATTTGGCATTGGTGCTAACAAACACATTGTTATCTTTATGATTATAGAATAAATAACCCTTTGTTTCCTTTAAATACCCTAAAATCATGCATACTTCTATTTTTGCTTCCAACTTTTCAGACCTCTCTTTCAACACATGTGCTAGACATCCCCAAATGTGGAGGTATCACATACTAGGCTTATACCTACTCCACAATTCCTTAGGTGTGTTGGAAACTGATTTTGATGGAACCAAATTCAAAATATGCATTGTAGTTTTTAGTGCATATCCCCAAAAGAAATTGGTAAAGTTGAGTAACTCATCATGGACCTAACCATTTCTAAAAGAGTCCTATTCCTTCTCTCTACTACATCATTTTGTTGGGGAGTTCCAAGTGCAATCAATTGGGATACAATCCTATTTTGTGTTAAGTAGTCCTTGAAATCCCCAAGAAGGTATTCGTCACCTCGATCGGATCAAATGGCCTTTATGTGTTTACCTAATTGATTCTCAACTTCAGCCCTAAACTCTTTGAACATTTCAAAGGTTTCGGACTTCCGTCTCATTAGGTACACATAATCTTATCTTGAGTAATCATCGGTAAAAGTGATGAAGTACTCATAACCTCCTTTTGCTTGGGTTGACATAGGACCACATACATCTGTATGAACTAATTCAAGTAACTCTTGGGCTCTTCTACCTTTTGCATTAAAAGGTCATTTGATCATTTTACCCTCCAAACAAGATTCACAAACTAGAAATCCATCAAAGTCCAATGGCTCTAAGAGTCCATCTTTGATCACTTTGAATTCTGTTTGAATTAATATTACCCAAATGCAAACGCAAGTGTCATACATAGCATCATGCAATAAGATTTAAAGGGCACATATCCTAACAAGAACAACATTTTAGGCCCTTTAAACTGAAGTTATGAGGACTTGAAATTAAGGTGCATACACATGGTCGAGGGTGCGTACACACCCTTAATCCCATTCGTACGCATGCTTCCCAAAACCCCTAAATTTGACTACAATTTTGGTCAGAATTTAAACGGCCATCACTTACTCAATATATATTCAAATTTGGCAAAATTAATGTTCAAATTGAAGCCCAGAATGTCTACTTTCCCACATGAAACAAACCTCACTCAAAATTTCATTTTGGATAAAAAGTTATGGTCAAAAAAGTGAGAAAATGTCATTTTTCATTATCAGTTTCAAAGTGATTTGAGCACTTTTAAATTGTGATTACTTCCAAACTATTGTGAACTCTTTAATTAACCTTGGTTGCCGTATGGAAAGTCATTATTAGAGCTAGGGACCAAAGGTTATTAACATGTACAAAATGAGGTGTCTACACCCACATATATGATCAAGTGTGAAGTCTACATATATTGTGAGAGAAATGTCTTATAAATCGTCTCATAAAATAAGACCGTCTCTCCTAATGGTTATTGCTTTGAAATAGTTGATGTTGTGGATCATGAGACGGTAACATTTCAATAGGAGAGGAATTTGATAAATTTTAATTTTTAGTGGTATTTAGAAAACATGATTGAAAAGAAGTTTGCCTGAGAAGATCAAATTTGTCAGACCTGAACCAGACCAGGTTAACCGAAATCTAGTTTTTTAATCATAGAGAACCGGATTTATTTGAAATTTTGTGAACCCCTTAAACCAGGATTAGATTGCACAAGCATGCTTGTTAATTAAGAAAAAATCAGATTAGTGCGCTTACCAAGTTTAGAACCTAGGCACGGTCAAAGTTGGAGCTAGAGCCTAACCACTCAGCTAAGCTTGCAAGTTAATGCTCAACAATAAATAAATAAATAAAATTACTTGAAGTAAACTTAACGCAATTTTTTTTTAATAAAAACAACTTAACACAATTGTATTCTACTTAATTAAATTATCTATCTTTTACAAGGAATATTAAAAAAATATAATTAAAATCTTTAAAAGATATTCAACTTTACTTAAAAAATTAATCATAAATTTTAAAGTTTTCATGGTTATTATTTTATTTTATTAACTCTCTTATTTAATTATTAAATATATGCTTGAAAATCATTAAATTTCCCTCACATTTATAGACATATTAGTCAATTTTGCTAGTTTTATAAATTTAATATCTATATTTAGGCTTTAATTAATTATTAAAGTAATTATGACGTCATCGCGATTCGACCTTAGTCTAATCTCGGTTCGATCTTAAAAACCTTAAACCTCTCCCTTTACCGGTTCTTTGAATGGTTCAGGTCTGAAAAACAAAGAGAAGATGGAGAGAGACTTTCAGCAGGACATTCAATATGGGAAATTATGGGTTTATCATTGGTCGGACTTTGACCGGTACTCGAGACAATATTTTGTGACAGAACCGAAATTAGAAGTTATAAAGGTTGGTTGGTTAGTTCATTTAAAAAATGCATTATTAGTTTTTTTTTTTTTTGAGAATTAAAATGCATTATTAGTTAATTCGTCAAAGCAGTCATAATTGTCTTGTAGTCTTACTGGAATTTTTTTTTTCCTCACTACAGTTTAGTCAATACGTAAATTTGTACATAGATCTGAATGTAATCATGCTTCTTCCCTCTTAAAACATTTTTATCTACCTGCCAGCCCTCATCCTCTAATTAATTTCAAACTCATTACATCTGATGAAGATTTTATAACATAGTAATGAATTTTTCGCATGTAATTTCCTGACCAAATTAGTGATTTACATAATTCTAAAAGCACACTTTAATTGCTGTTAGAAATATATAGTTAAATGATTAAATTTATCATATCTTAATAGCTTAAATTTTTAAAATAATTAATAATTTAACATGATATTAGAGCAAGAGGTCTGAATTCAATACCTATCTCCTAATAATAATAGCGAAAAATCCTGCTGACAAGCTTTAGTAGGATAATGTTATATTAATTACAATATTATATTATTCATTAAATATTGTTGAGTGCCAGGAATCTTTGAAATGAGCAGTAAGATATTCACGAAAACGTCAATGCTAGCCTAGTTACCGACCCATAAATTAGAGGCATTCCCATCTGCATTCCACTGAACTGATTCGTATAATTCTTCATATACATGGTAACTGAAGGTACTTGAAAGTTGAAGACTTTGAAATGGAATCAGATTTATTATATATACGCAACAAACCTATTTTGTAAGAAACAAATTTTCAGTACCTATTATTATGTAAGAACCACAAGTTCATAGTACCTGTTTCCTATTCCTTCAAGCAATCTGAAAATAGCAGCAATATAGTATAGGCTTCGGAAATGTTATCTTGGTCAGTACTTTTTGACGTTATGGCACTAATAGATAAGTTTTTATGCAAGAATGCATTCCAAATCACATGAATTAGTTAGTACTTCTGGAGCAGAGTCACGTGTTAGTTGTTACCATCTCCTCTTACATGAATGGCAAATCACACTATAAACTTTAATCAGTGAAACTCCTAATCTATATATATATATATATATATAAAACCGAAACCTCTGCACTCTCCACAATTTTCCACATCAGCAATAATTAAATTAAAAAAAAAATAATAATAATAAGCAGCCCAAAATTTTTTCTACAATCAGTGAAAAGCAAACCTGATACCCTCTCTCTCTAACCGTAGTCTAATTTTTCCACAAACCCAACCCTGAATCCTCTCGCTCTATTTCTCTACTCTTCTCCCCAAAACCCAACTCTGAAAATCAATCCCAAACGCCATCTTCTTCTCCACTCTCTTCTCAAAAACTGAGACTTCCCTAAAACCTTCTCTTCTCGCTTCCCTTGGAAACCAAATTTAATCATCAATCTAAGGCAAACCCTATACCTAAGGCTGTCGTCTCCCCAACTGCCAGATTTGTTTGTCTGATGGAATTGTCTCAGTCGCTCTCCAACGGAATTATAGCCTCTCTCCAATGGAATTGTCTCAGTCTCTGAAACTTGATTTGTCCGAATGTCCCATTAGAGTTGGTCTCTTAGATCTGATTGGGGATTTCTATGGTTTTGAAATATTTCTTGTATCAAGAAATTCTTTCTCTACGATTTTCTCTAAATCTTATTTTTTGAGTTTCTATTTTAGGTAATGAAGATGATGCCAATTACTCAGTCCCAACGCCAAGTGAACCCAAGCAGAGGTGTGGTTGCCTTTTCGGTTGTCACCGTTAACATTGCCAAGTGAAATTCTTTCTCTGTTCCTCTTATTCTTCTTTTATGCCTTATGTGAATGATCTAATTTTATTAGAAAAGAAGAGCATTTTGTGCATGTTCGATTATATATTTGGGTTGTGCTTTTTTTTTTTTTCGTCAGGAACCAATATTGTTACATAGTTGCTGAATATGTGGAACATTGAGGTGCTCTTACTGACATCAGGTTTAATATTGTTGCATAGTTGCTGTAATTTGCATAGCTATTCATTTGATGAATGATAGTTACTGATATGCGTTCAAATTTGGAGGCTCAAAGTTGAGTTTTAATTATGTCTTCAATTAGGTTTTCTTACAAAATCAAATTAGGAATTTCAATTCCTATCTTTTTGTAAGAAAATATTGTGGATATGGATGGGTTTCGTAGTGGGGATAGTATTGAAGAGTCTGAGAGTGGAGACCAAGAAAACATGTATTTTGCTTTAGCTTCAAGCTCTGCTTAATTTTGATATCTAGGTATTTTTAGCAAATCTAATTTGGCTTTGCTTAGATAGTTCAGTTTAGTTCTAGAGTTACATGCACCAAGCACATAGGCCAGTGGTGTTGATAATACTTATAGTCTCGATGTCAATATGGAGATCTTTGTTGCACTAATCTATATTTTTATCACATGTTTGGTTTGTTTAGAGAGGTCAATGCTGGTCATGCCATTGGAGTTCATGCTGTAGGTTTTGGCAAAAGCCATGGTGTTCTTTTATTGGTTTTTCTATTCCTATGTTTTTGAATGGCCTAAGAATGGGCTGGTGATTATTATTATTTTTTTGAATTATTTGGATTAAATTTCAAAATTTAAATGGATTATTTGGGCTAAATTTATTTCATTAAAGGGTCACTCTAAACTTATTTTGTTTGACTGGCAATCTATTTAAGTTCTGCCACTCCTTTAGGAGTCTCTCTCCTTCTCCATTTGTTTTATCTCTGATTTTTTTTTTTTTTTTAAATTGAAGTTGATGCATTGATTTAGATTGTGGTTTTAGAATTTTCAGTGATATATATGGGCTGTGCGGTGCAGATAGATTTTGTTTATGGGTTTCAATAAAAATCTTAAGCACGATTGATTTGATGCTATATAGTTATTGGTTTTTTTTTTTTATAGAAAATCTTTAGATTTTTGTCGTTAGTTCCTTTGATTTTTGAAAATTTTAAGCCTGCTCACCATGAAAGAGCCCCCGCATGGTTGATTTGATGCTAAATAGTTATTGGTTTTCTTTTAGAAAATCTTTAGATTTTTGTTGTTAGTTCATTTGATTTTTGAAAATTTTAAGGAGTGGATTATGAACTAAACTTTGTAGAGTTGTATCACAAAATAATAGGTGGTTGCTGAGGAGCTTTTTTATATAGAGAACTGATCGTGTGCGAAGGTATGCAGTCAATGGATAATTTTGACAGAGGAATTAGACATATTTTTGGACAGGTACAATACTTTGTCTTATTTTACACTTGGTGAAGGTATCAAACATGTACAATATTCCTATCTTTATTATTTTACTCATTGATTGTTTAGTGAAATATGATACCGAAACATTGAGCATGTGTGTGAATTTAATTAGCAATGTATATATGAAAAGTTGATTGTTTAATTTTCTTTTAGTGTTATTAGTGTGTGGTTGATGCATTGTTGTCTATATAAAAGGTTTTAATTCAACACTGTTTTGGTTTGTGACTTTTAATATCTCCCCCAAACTATTTCTCCCCCAAATTCCGATACTTCCTACCCATGGACCTCTACATTTATCAAGTATGTTGGCAAATACAGAACCCTATGTTATAAATATTGTTTTTTTTAGAGATTATTTGTTACAATCACAATTCACGGCTTAAAATTTGTATTTTTTGGTATGCCACTTTACTAATAGGCTTTGGCTTTAAGATTTTTTTTTTTTTTTTTTTTTTGTGAAGTTCTATAAAAGGAGCACTGTGATTTGTGTTGGGAAATATAGACCCCGGTTGATAGAATTAACTAGTTTTAAACCCAAGTTGTTAATTAAATTTATTATGAATAAACTTGTTAAAAACAAACAAACATGAATATCATGTCAAAATCATGCAACAGAAAATTAAATAAGACAAGATATGATGACCAGAAAAACCAATGAAATAAACTAGTTTCACAGTAAAAAAAATATGAGGAGAAACCTTCTCGAAAAGCAATCCACTATAGTAAAGAGAAGTTTTAGATCTAGTACAAAATCTTTGTCTTTAGACTTTACAATCCTAGTAGATGAATTTAAGTAGAAACCTTTTATCGCTTCAGAAACTCTGAACTCTTCAATATATGAACGCCACCTTTTGATGCACGAATCCTAGTACATGATTCACTCACCAACTTTAGGAAGAAGAATGTTGGCTACAAATTTCTTCACTTCATCAATAACGAAGATCAAGAAGCACTTGGTTACAAAACCCTAAGGAGAAAAGATACAGTAGCTTATTTCAAAGAGAATAAGGTTTCAGTCACCTTTTGCATATGTTCTCTTTGTATTCTCTTATGTGATGGCCTTTAAAATAAGCCTTATATATGTCTAGAGTTGTGAGAAAAGAAACACTACACATACATGTCAGCATGGGTTGAAAATCAAATCTGAAAATTTGAATTTCGTAAAGCTCGATAGATACAGTTGTCAAGCTAGCTGTTAAGACCTTAATAGATAGCTATCTGTCGAGACCTCGATAGATAGCTATCTGTCAAGACCTCAATATATAGCTATCTGTCGAACAGCTATCGAGCTTTAATGAATCAGCACTTCTTCACTTGTTTCTTGAACAAATTTGCATGGCTTTAATACTAGACTTGAACTCTTGTTTTTTGAAGTATTAAACCCATCCTAGATTTACCCAAATATAAGTAAAGTGTGTTTTGTCAAAGGATTAGCCAATGTATAAAATATGTCATTAACAATCTCCCACTTTGGCAATCTGTGACAAAACCACAATAAACAAATGAAGTATGAGAGAAGCCATAAATCACTCAACTTATAATCAATTGTCGAATACAATAAAATCTATACTGACACAAAAAGAAGTGAGTTCATGGCAAGGAAGACTTTGACAACTTGTATTTCTAAAACACTTTAAACAAAATTCATCAAGGCATCTATGTGTGAAACAGAAATAATAGATTGTATACAAAATATAAGAAACATGTGCATAGAGAGAGAAAAGAAACAACGCATGGTGAAGAAAACATACATCATCACATATATATCAAAGATAAGTACAATATATGTAAACATGGTCACAAGACCGGTGTACAAGAAGAAAAGCTAAAAGTAGCTCCTACAACAATAAGGAGGTAAACATTCCCTCTAACAAGATGAAACACATCTCCCCCTTTCAAGGGCGTGTATTTCTCCCCCTAACTTGTAGAATCTTAAAAAGAAACCAAAATTTATCCAATTTCTCCCCCTTTTTGTCATGATTGACAAAGGGTACAAGAAGCTATAAAGCCTCACCCGAGAAATACAAAGATGATAAAAAATGATCAAGGGGGCACAAGGAATACATAAAAATGGATTAATGTAATGAAACAAGATGCTATGGATGACAAGATTAAAGAAATATACAAAACATGTGAAAAACAATGCATGTAGGAGAATCTCGATCGATCGAGAGGTCTCGAGAAGCTAACAGCCTATCTGTTGTGAGCTATTGAGAGCTATTGAGGGGATAGAAAGTTTCTTGATCGATCGACCTAACTATCGAAAGGTACCGAGATTGTGATAAAAAGAAGTTGAAGAGCTCAATAGATAGCCTAGCTGTCGAGAGGTGTCAAGGAGTTGTTAAGATTGCTTAAAAAAGTTTTTCAAGAGAAGAAAAATACAGATATGAATGCAAACGAACATGCAATTTAATCAAAGATCCAAACAACATATTGACCTCTCAAAAACATCTCTCAACAAGAAAAATGGCATGCATTTAATCCAAAACACACATACACACTAAGCAAGTCTAACCAATTTTATATTTCAAAAATAAGTTAAGACAGTTTAGTGAACATACATTAACGTATGTAAACCTTTTGATGGCCAAATCACATTGTACCTGCACATGTATCAAAAGTAATAAAGAATATTGCATGTTGTGTGTGAAAAACATCACAAGATTGCATAAGTGTATTTATGTTATGATGATTTAAGATATGAGTAAATCAATTTAACTTACACACGATCATAACTGCTTGATGAGGACTATCACCTTTAAGATATATCCTATAACTCCCACATTTCTTAGAATACACGCTTGCAATCATATTTTAAAGCATTTTTTTCTTTTTGATTTTATTTTCTTGGCATATTTTCTTTTTATTAAGCATATCATGCATGGGTATATAAAAGAGAGAAAAGAAATACCCAATTATGTTAAGTTTTTTGACATTGCACTTTTGCTATGCCGAAGCATACAGATGTCATTTCATGATTGACAAGCAACAGTGGTGAGATGGTTATTCATGCCTCTCTCTTAGGATTTTCTAGTCCTTCTTGTCTAAAAGAGTGATACAAGTGTAAAGTACAAGAGATTATTTAACCTTACTCATCACAAACAAAGAGCCACAAAGCTCACTTGCTTAGTTGTGCATAGAAATGCTCATCTAAGCTAAAAGAGATACAAAGTTTAGAGAACTTTGTTTCAATGGTCATTCAAGGTATACAGGTACCAATGTACACGAACACACTTTTTTTGTATTTTTATGATTTTTCCTTTTTATTTTTATTTTGAAAACAAACAAAATAAAAACTAAACACCAAACAAAAACAAACAAACACCATGAAAGCATGAAAGAAAGATGCAAATACATGAATGCATGATAGAAAAATGCAAATGCATGAAAGCATGATTTCAAAAGCAGATAAGAGATCAAGAAAAGAGAGTCCTACTATAGATAGAAAAAATTAAAGTAGATGACAAACATAAAAGACAATTAAGTCTTAGGCTCCTTTCTCACACATACAGTACGAGTCTTTTGCCATGAAGATGAAAAGGCACATGTCCAGTATGTCTATTGAAGGACATAGAAGAATTAAGATTCTCCTAAAATTGAGTTAAAATGCTCAAGGCTTTTAATAACTCTCCAAACAAAGGTATAGGTACTTGAAAGGAAACCTGTAAAGTTTGAACACTTACTTTTGAGGATACAACTTAAAGCAATTAGGACGAATGTGTCTAGAAACACCACAATGGTGACAAATATGAGGTCTAGCATAAGATTTAGAATTAGTCAAATCAGTTTTGCATTTCATATCTTTATTACCTTTCTCAGATTGGGGTACAATGACAGTCCTTGATTCAAAAGCCGTGGAAGATGAGGGGTCAAAGGAGATAGCATTTCCTATGCCAGTCTTATCAAAACTAGGCTTTTAAGCACTCAAGACCTCATCAAGCTTTGCACTAGACATCCTCTCTATTTGAGTTCTAGTTTGACTAAGCTCAACCTCAAGATTTTTGACCTTCTCTTCTAATGAGATGTTCTCCATAGCAAGAGTCTTAACTAACCTTGTTGTCTCATCTAGTTTGACTAATAGATTAACTTTTTTTAGTTTTTACCTCATTAAGCTTTTTTCTACAAAGATGAGAAGTCTTTTCAGACTTTATGAATTTAGTGTATAGCTTATCATAGGCTTCTTGAAAGGTCCACTTCTTGGGAACTTCCTCATCAGAAGAATCATCACTGTCATTAGCACTCTCCACAATCACCTTATCGGTTGAGGCAACAAAGGTCATAACGTGACTACATTCATCCACATACTCATCAGAAGAGTCATTCTCAGTGTCACTCCAAGTAGCAACAAACCCTTTGTCTTCTGAATTCTTGGCCATTTCCCTCATAAGGTAGTTTGGGCACTCTATCTTTATATAACCAAAACCTTGCACTTATTGTTAGGATATGTGCCCTTAAATCTTATTGTATGATGTTATGTATGACATTATGTATGACTTAATGTTGTGTTTAATAAAGTTGTTTATTTTTATCTAAAATAATGGTAACATGAATAGTTGGACATTATCATATAGTCCATGAGATACATAGTATGTGATTTATGTGATTTAGTCACAGAAGATATAAATCACAAGTTCTTTATAAACTCAGAATTTATAGTTCATAGTCGGTGATGAAATTGGACATTTCATCTGCGAAGACTATAACGTATCAACTAAGATGATTTGTTTTGATCATGGAAGTGGTGACTTCTAGTTGATATGTTGATATGTTTTAAGAGTTAAAACATATTGAACTGGACCACTGTGAGATTTATTATTCTCTCAACGACTGTCAAATGAATAATAAATCTCATGACTTTTATTTGCATGAACTCTCAATCCTAAGAGAATAATGGACCTGATCATGACGTGTAGATTGCTTTGATATATTAGGAGTGAGATCTAATGTAACGGTCAAAACCTCAGTATGTTGGGCAACCACATTTAGTGTTGATGGAACATATATTCTCAAGATGGAATTCATAGTCTCTTAATGGAGATACAAAATATTCTCTTGAGATAAGTTTAATGGGTTTGGTTATTCAGAGAGTTAGGCCTGACCACTTTGATAAGAAATTACTAAAGTATATATTTATGAAATTGGATTTCATAAATATATGATGAATAACTTTAAAGGATTAAACCGGGTACTCAAGGATAAGATATAGTAATTTTCAAAGTGGCAGTCTATAGTTATGACTTTGTATTACTACGAATATTTTATGAAGGGGTTGCGTGTAAAATAAAGTCTTGGGATATAATTTATTAATAAGACCTAGAGTGCAATTATATTTATATAGTGGTATTAAATATAATTAATGGTAACTCTGGACTTGTCAAGAGTTGACGGAAAAGCCCAAGGCCCATTGGAGCTAGTGTTTTATTGGTCCTTTTTGGTCCCGCTCCAAGCCACACACTAAAGCCCAATTGGAAAGGCCCAATAGGCCGGCCCAATTAGATAATCAGTTAGTTATAAAGGGAGAAACATACATAATTTTTTTTTAATTAAAGAAAAGAATCGTAGAGAAAAAGAGAGAGTGTGAGACACACTTTCGTTCTCCCTTTGGAAACTGATTGAGAGACCACACATCTTGGGCGTAAAGTGGAATTGGAGGGAAGATTAAAAGTTTTCCCAAGTGCTTCTAATCTTTGTTTTGAATTTCTCCACACCAAGGTACGCTATCTTGTTCTTAAATTCTAAAATTTAAATTGTGCATGTTGTCAATCATGAATGAAATAGATCTTTATTTGTTGCTTCCGCTATATGTTTTGTATGAGATACAAAACCAGTTTTTAACCAACACTTATCGCATTGGATGAGGGGCTTCTCTTTTTTACCCTTCCTAGAGGATTTAGATTTCCAAAGAGGTTTGCCTTTATCCTTTTTCCTAAATTGAAGAAGCTTGATAATCTCATCAGTTATGAATGTTAGATCCTCATCATCATCATCATCATCATCATCATCATCTTCATCTTCAAAGTCCTCAATCTCTTCCTTTATACCCTTAAGAACCAAGCTTTTACTCTTTCCACATTCTCCCATTGAGCCTAATCCCATCTCATAGGTTTGAAGGTTCCCTACGAACTCAGTCAAAGAAAGTTAATCAATGTCTTTCACTTCTTCAATGGTAGTGATCTTGGCATGGAATCTTTCAAGTAAGGACCTAAGGATTTTTCTAATAATTTTGGATTCTGCTATAGATTCTCCAAGGTTGAAGGTAGAATTCACAATATCCTTGAGTTTAGCATAGAACTTATCAAAGGTCTCATCTTCCTCCATCCTTATTTATTCAAAACTACTAGTGACTCTTTGAAGCTTCACAATGTTTACTGCCTTGGTACCTTCATAGGTGGTCTCCAGAATGGTTCATACTTCCTTGGCAATTTCCGTGAATGATATTTTCGTGAATGATATTTTCTTCAATTAAGGCCACCCCACAAAACAAAGCAATTAAGGCCCTACTGTTGAAATTTGCCGCTATGATTGCTACATCATCCCAATCCACTGGCGCTTCTTTTGGCTTAATATAGCCAACTTCAATAACTTACCATACCTGTTCACCTAGATCCTGCAAAAAACTTTCATACAAACTTTCTTGTACACATAATTATTGCCATCAAATTAAGGAGGAATCAAAAGAGATTGTCTACGATCCATAACAACGGGGGTCAAGGATCACATTCAAGAAAATTAATCCAATCAAAGTATACCCGCTCTGATACCACTTGTTGGAAAATTTAGACCTTGGTTGATAGAATTAACAAGTTTTAAACCCAAGTTGTTAATTAGATTTATTATGAATAAACTTGTTAAAAACAAACAAACATCAATATCATGTCAAAATCATGCAGCAGAAAATTAAATAAGACAAGATATGATGACCTAGGAAATCTAATGAAACAAACTAGTTTTACAGTAAAAGAAATCTGGGGGGAAACCTTCCAGAAAAAGCAATCCACTATAGTAAAGAGAATTTTTAGATCTAGTACAAAACCTTTGTCCCTAGATTCTACAATCCCCGTAGATAAATCTACAGCAAAAACTTTCTACTGCTTCAGAACCCCTAAACTTTTCAATATATGAACGCCACCCTTTGATGCACGGAACCCAGTACGTAACTAACTTCTTTGCATGAATCTCAATATGTGACTCAGTCGCCAACTTCAAGAAGAAGAATTTTGACTGCAAAGTTCTTCACTTCATCAACAACGAAGATTAAGAAGCATTTGGTTACAAAATCCTATGGCGTAAAGACACAGTAACTTCTTTTAGAGGGAATAAGGCTTCGGTCACCTTTTGCATATGTTCTTCTTGTATTCTCTTATATGATGGCCTTTAAAATAAGCCTTATATATGTCTAGGGTTGTAAGAAAAGAAACCCTACACATACATGTCAACATAGGCCGAAAATCAGATCTGGAAATTTGAATTTCATAAAGCTCAATAGATACAATTGTCGAGCTAGTTGTCAAGACCTTGATAGATAGCTATTTATCGAGCAGCTATCGAGCTTTAATGAATCAGCACTTCTTCACTTGTTTCTTGGACAGATTTGCATGGCTTCAATAATAGACTTAAACTCTTGTTCTTTGAAATATCAAACACATCCTAAATCAACCCAAATACAAGTAGAGTGCGTTTTGTCAAAGGATTAGCCAATACATAAAATATGGCCTTAATAATGTGCTCCTATGATTTAATTTGTACTTTGTATTGATTGGTATGTGATTTTACTAATAGGTTTTGGCTTTGGGATTGTTGTTTCTAACATGCATTCGAATCTAAATAAATCATGTTTCATATGTCAAGTGCTATAAAAGGAGTAATGTGGGTTTGAAGGTTTTGTCTTGGTTATCTTTGCGTTTGCTCTCTATGTGTAAAATTTGGTCTATGGATCCAATTTGTAAAAAAAGATTTCTTCTTCAAAATGTTATTTTTTTGCACTATTTTTCTACATAAAATCTGCACTATTTTACATCTAAAATCTACTTTTTTTTCTTTACAACCAAATTTGCACAGCACTGTTTCATAAAAATCTGCACTGCACTGCACTATTTCATAAAATCTGCATTTTTTTGAATAACTTTCTGCATTTTTTTTAAATAACTTTCTTTATGAAGTACTTTTTAGCACCTATGATATAACCAATTTTCTGTTTTGTATGTCAAGTTCTATAAAAGGAGCAATGTGGGTTTGAGCGTTTTGTCTTGGTTATCTTTGTGTTTGTTTAAATTTCTCAGTGAATATGTAGAACATATTGAATGTGTGTGTGCGTCTATATATATATATATATATATATATTGGCAAAACATCAATACTGCCATGGATGATCTTAATTTGAATTCCTTTAACATTGTTTCCTTCATATTCAGAATCAATAATGATTAGATTACTAGGGCTCTCCTCTATGTGTTGGACTGAACTTTTTACTTTAGCTCACAAATTTAGTAGCAACCCTTAAGTGTTTAGCCATTCCTAACTGTAACTTGGATGATTTTTATGTTTTGAATGCTTTTGTTGATATGTTTTATTCTATTAATGTTTCTTGAATGTTGGCGGAAAATTGGATTTTATTGTTTTGTAGATAGGTATTTGGCATTTGTTATCTGGGTTATTTGGAACTGTGGATTCTTATCTGTGTAAAACTCTTAATATGACAGCAAGATGAGAAAAGCCCATTATTTACCAGCCTTCTCCTTTATTCTATACTGTTTCTTGCGTATTTATTGGTAATGTGCTTTTAGAAAGAATTTGAAATCAAAATGTGATTGCATATTTAAATTTCTTTGTTATCTCAAACTTGGTTTTATGTTTGGTTTAACTGTTTAGTTTAAATGACTATAATCTCAAATATGGATGGGAATTCTACATGATAAAATGACAGAAGTACGTATTTTTTTTAATATAGCAAAATTACAAATTTGATATTTCACTTCTATATGTTGTAATAGATTTCTCAATCTATTCCATTGATAGGCTTACATTAGTGGTATTTCAAATGAATGTGACAACTTATCAAGTGAACAAGTTGGTGATTCTACAAAGCTTCAAAAAGTTGACGTTGAAAGCAATGTACAACTTACACTAATATTTGTAATCAAGGAAAAAAAAAAGGAGTTATTCCGTGACTACTGTGAAGCAACAAAGGAAGAAAATACAAATAATACTTTAAAGTTGCCTTTCAATTTATTTCAAATATTATTTAAGTAGCTCTTTAAATTTGTGTTTTATATATTTATTGGATGATTGAGGATGTTAAGGATTGGAATCTTAATTTTAATTTTAATTTAAGTTTGATTTATATTTTTCATTATGTAATTTAATGTTTCATATCAAGGATAGAAAATTCTGAGTCTAGAATCTTAATATACAATCAAAGAGGAAGAGACAAATAATTGTTAACATCTACATACACAATAGCTTTCTCGTGCATCGCACAAGTTAGCGACTAGCAACTAGTTTTATATGAAAATAAGAAGTACCAATTTCGGAAAACTCACTAATTACTTTGCATCACACATATAAGTTGTTTATGAAAAGGTGTAATTTCTGTAAAAAAATAAATGGCTTTCCTTAAGAGAAAGAAAAAGTTATTCGGAAAAGATTGTTGATGCTGAAGTTATTATTTTTCATTTTAACCAAATTTTCTAATTTTTCTATATGATGCTCTTGCAGCTTTATAAAACTAAAGGCTGTTTTCATTTATTCTTTTCAATAAATGGATATAAATAAATGCACTAGTAAAGGGTGTGGTTATGAAATTGTGGGATGGGAAACAAGCTTCTGTTACCTTAGAATATGTATTCATTGAAAAAGCTTATTTTGGGCGGTTGTGGGAAAGTTCGTGTGGTTTGTTTCGAATATTTTATTCAAAAGGAAAACTCATGAAATATAGGTTGTGTACTAAATATATATATATATATATATATATATATATATATATATATATATATGATTTCCCTTTATGGTCCGAGGGTTATGCTATAAATTGAAACGATTGGATATGTATCAACTCCTAAAAAGAACATAACAAAGAAACTTATCCTGGTGGTAGTGGATCATGGTGTATGAATATGCTATATGCAAAGTAAGGGTTGCATATTGTCTACAGTGGTGGAGGTAACAGCGATAGTAGAAGTAAAGTTGGTGCTGCAATAGGTGATGCTGTGAATTAGCAATTCTAGTTGTTGCTGGTGCTTTTGTATCCATGAGGGAATAAAGCTTTCGCGGTTGGGATACCTTTGAAGGAATTCAGGATAATGCCAGAACAGTATTTGTTATGAGTGAAAATTCTAATCCTAATATTGAAATAGGGAAGAGTCATGACCCTATATTTTTATGTCTGTGGCACAAATAGCTGCAAGTTTCTTTAAAGAAGAATAATCATAGCTTAATAGGTGGCACAAATACTTTTCTTCATCTATGCATGTTCGGTCTCTTCTCCTATTCTTTTGACTCCTATTTCTGATTAGCTAAGAATTTCCTTTTGGTTGGCTTCTTTCTTTTTTGTTCAAAAATGACAGACACTTTGATCAATTGGACGTAGGATAAGATCCTCAGAGACTTTTATTGTGAGAACTTGTTCGTTCAAAATTGTAGTAACCTTACATATGGATGCTTGTATTTTTTTTATGTAGATGAATTTCTAGTCTTTCGTTCTATAATTTATGCAATCCCAATTGCCTTTTCATTATGTGATGTATTAGGCGTATTGGTTCCGGAAAAGTTATGCAGCTCATGTTATAAGGTCATGCGCAAATAAGGTTGTGTTACGTCCCTATCTCCGTGACTCCGTGAAGTATTTGAAAATGTCAAGGAACTCACGTAGCTAGTTGAGTTCTAGTTTTATGGATGTTGTTACCAAGTGCACATATTGAGTTTGTTGGGTTAAGATAGTTTGACCCTGGTTAATTATTTCAATTACTCAAAATGATTAATTAGATCAAATTACATACAAATTGTGGAAACACCAATAAATCACCAAATAAACTAATATGCAAAAGAAAATAAATTAACATGGTGATTTGTTGACAAATGAGGAAAATCTCACGCAAGGCAAAAACCCTACAAGGTGAATTTAAGATTACCACTCTCGAGAATCCACTAATCTGTTGGAAAACATTATTTGTATCGCATACAAAACATACGCAGTGGAAAATTAATGGATCTACCTCATTCGCAATTGTTAACATATACTATGTAAATTTCACAATTCAAGAACAAGAGAGCATACCTTAGTACGGTAAAATTTAAAATCAAAGATTATAAGTACTCGGAAACACTTTCAATCTTCAATTCAATTCTACTTCTGGTCAAGAAGTATGGTCTCTCAATCAGTATACATATATGTGTTAAAGGGAGAATAATAGAGTGGCTCACACTCACATACATACTATTTCATTCCTTATTCAACACCTATGAAATTCTGTATGTTTCTCTCCTTATTACTAACTAATTATTTAATTGAGCTAGCCTTTTGGGCCATTTCAATTGGGCTTTAGTATGTGGCTTGGAGTGGAACCAAAAGGGAACAAATAAGACTCTAACTCCAATAGGCCTTGGACTTTTTTATCAACTCTTGACAAATCCAAAGTTACCATTAATTATATTTAATACTACTATATAAATATAATTGCACTCTAGACCTTATTAATAAATTATATCCCAAGACTTTATTATATATGTAACTCCTTCATAAAAAATATTCATAGTAATACAAAGTCATGAACGTTTATTGCCACTTCGAAGATTACTACATCTTAATCCTTGAGTATCTGGTTTAATCCTTTAAGTTATTCATCATATATTTAATAAATCCAATTTCATAAATATATACTTTAGTAACTTCTTACTTAAGTAGTTAGGCCTAACATTCTAAATAACCAAACCCATTAAACATATCTCAAGGGAATATTTTATATCTTCGTTAAGAGATTATAAATTCCATCTTAAGAATATATGTTCCATCAACATTAAATGTGGCTGCCCAACATACTGAGATTTTGATCGTGACTTTAGATCTCACTCTTGATATATCAAAGTAACCTACACTTGATGATCAAGTTCATTATTCTCTCAGGATTAAGAGTTCATGTAAATAGAAGTCGTAAGATTTATTATTCATTTGACAGACGTTAGGAGAATAATAAATCTCACAGCGATCCAATTTAATATGTCTTAACTCTTAAAATATATCAACTACAAGTCTTCACTTCCATGATCAAGACAAATCATCTTAATTGATATATTATAGTCTTTACAAATGAAATGCCTAATTTCATTATTGACTACTAACTTAAATTCTAAGTTTACAAAGAACTTGTAATTTATATCTTCTATGACTAAATTGTATAAATCACATACTATGTATTTCATAGACTATATGATAATGTCCAAATATTCATGTTACCATTATTTTAGATAATAATAAAACAACTTGATTAATTACAACATAATATCATACATAACATCATACAATAGGATTTAAAGGGCACATATCCTAACAACTTGGTCCTAAAAGTGCTTAGAGATAAAACTTTTATCTAACGGGAAAGATGAATCCAAGATGGTATGGGCCTTTTATTATCAAGAAAACCATGTCGGGAATGTTGGTTAAATACATGTTTGCATTGCATACAAAACGTATACACTGGAAAATTAACGGATCTACTTCGTTCGCAATTATTAACATGTACTATGCAAATTTTAGAATTTAAGAACAAGAGATAGTACCTTGGTGCGGTGAAATTCAAAACAAAAGATCAGAAGTACTCAGGAACACTTTTAATTTTCACTCTAATTCTACTTTACGCCCAAGAAGTGTGGTCTCTCAATCAATTTTCATAGGAAGAATAAGAGAGTGTGTTACACTCACATACACACCAGTTTTTTACAATGATGTCATTCTCACAAAATTCTATATGTTTCTCCCTTTGTATCTAACTGATTATTTAACTAAACTAGCCATTTGGGCTTTTCCAATTAGGCTTTACTATGTGGCTTGGAGTGGAACTAAAAGGGACCAATAAGACACTAGCTCCAATGGGCCGTAGGCTTTTCTGTCAACTCTTGACAAGTCCAAAGTTACCATTAACTATATTTAATACCACTATATAAATATAGTTGCACTCTAAGCCATATTTATAAATTATATCCCAAGACTTTATTATACATGCAACCCCTTCATAAAATATTCGTATTAATACAAAGTCATGAATGTAGGCTGCCACTTTGTAAATTACTACATCATAATCCTTAAGTACCTGGTTTTATCCTCTATGTTATTCATCATATATTTATGAAATCCAATTTCATAAATATAAACTTTAGTAACTCCTTACCAAAGTGGTTAGGCCTAACACTCTAAATAACTAAACCCATTAAACTTATCTCAAGGGAATATTTTGTATCTCTGTTAAAAGACTATGAGTTCCATCTTGAGAATATATGTTCTATCAATACTAAATGTGGCTGCCCAACATACTGAGGTTTTGATTGTGTGCTTAGATCTCACTCCTAATATATCAAAGTAACCTATATTTCATGATCAGGTCCATTATTCTCTCAGTATTAAGAGTTCATGTAAATAAAAATTGTGAGATTTATTATTCATTTGACAGTCGTTAGGAGAATAATAAATCTCACAGCGGTCTAGTTCAATATGTCTTAATTCTTAAAACATATCAACATACCAGCTAGAAGTCTCAACTTCCATAATCAAGACAAATCATTTTAGTTGATATGTTATAGTCTTCACAGATGATATGCCCAATTTCATCACCGACTACGAACTATAATTTTGAGTTTACAAAGAACTTATTATTTATATCTTCTGTGATTTTTCACATACTATGCATCTCATGGATTATATGATAATGTCCAATATTCATATTACCATTATTTTAGATTACAATAATAACAACTTTATTAATTACAACATTAAGTTATACATAATGTCATACATATCATCATACAATAGGATTTAAGGGCGCACATCCAAACAATCTCCCACTTGCTCTAAAGATTATTGTGCACTAATCTAACTCTCATTCCTTCCAAATGTGACTCAAAAGTCCTTTGGGGCAAGGGTTTGGTAAAAGGATTTGCTAGATTACTTGCACTATCAATCTTTGCTACTACTACATCTCCTAGAGTAATAATGTCTCGAATAGTGTGGTACTTTCCCTCAATATGCTTTTCTTTCTTATGATTCCTTGGATCTTTGGATTGTGCAACCGCTCCATTATTGTCACAAAACAATGTAATGAGAACTTGCACCATTCTCATAACACCAAGATCAGAAAGGAATTTCTTGAGCCAAACAACTTCCTTTGTCGCTTCACAAGCAGCAACATATTTAGCTTCCATGGTGGAGTCTGCAATACAAGATTTCTTAACACTCCTCCAACTTATGGCTCCACCTCCTAAGGTGAACACATAACCTAAAGTGGACTTTCTAAAATCAAGATCTAATTGAAAATTTGAATTTGTATAGCCAATGGGAATCAAATCCTCACTATGGTAAACAAGCATATAATTTCTTGTTCTCCATAGATACTTGAGAATATGCTTTATAGCTTGCCAATATTTTGGTCCTAGTTTTGATTGATATCAGCTAACCATGCCAACTGAATAACGGATATCCGGCCTAGTGCATAGCATGGCATACATGAGACTTCCCACTACAGAAGCATAAGGAATTTGTCTCATCATATTTCTTCCTCAAGAGTCTTAGGCCTTTGGTCATCAGACAGAGGAACTCCATATCTAAAAGAAAGTAATCATTTCTTGGAGTTTTGCATGCTAAACCGTTCTAGAACCTTATCTGTATATCTAGCTTGTGATAAACCTAAGATCTTATTCTTGCAATCTTACCAAAGCTTGATCCCTAGAATAAAGTTAGCTTCACTCAAGTCCTTCATATCAAATTGGCTTGACAACCAAACTTTTTACTGATGACATTACCCTTCCATCATCACCAATAAGTAGAATATCATCAACATAAAGCACTAGGAACATTACTACTTTGTCTCGATGTCTTTTGTACACACATGGTTCATCAAGATTTTGTTCAAAACCAAATGACTTGATTGCTTGATCAAATCTAATGTTACATGACCTAGATGCTTGTTTAAATTCATAAATGGACCTTTTCAACTTGCATACCATATGCTCTTGGTTTATTTGCTATGAAACCTTCTGGTTGCATCATATAGATTTCTTTTTCAAGATTGCCATTAAGAAATGCAATCTTAATATCCATTTGCCAAATCTCATAATCATAATAAACAGCAATGGATAAAAGAATTCTGAAAGATTTAAGCATGGCTACTGGTGAAAAAGTTTCATCATAATCAATACCTTCTTTTTGTGTATACCCTTTCGCCACTATTTTTGCTTTCAAGGTTTCAACCTTTCCATCTATCCCTCTCTTCCTCTAGTAAACTCATTTTCAACCAACAGGTTTAATATTGTTAGGCACACTTACAAGATCCCAAACTTGATTGGAATACATAGAATCTAATTCAGATTTCATAGCTTGGACCCAATGATGTGCATCTATATCATTCATTGTCTCCTCATAAGTGTAGGGATCCGATTCAGCCTCTTCTGAGATAGCTTCATAAGTTTCTTCTAGACTTATAAATCTTATAGGAGGCTAAACAATTCTCCCACTACAACGAGGCACCTGAGTACTAGACATCTCATGAGTAGTATCTTATGGTGTATCTAATACAGCCACATCATCCCTAGTTTCGTCCATTGGTTGTTCAACTACATGTTTATTCATTTCAGCCTAGACAACTCTACTTCTAGTAGTATAATCATTCATATAGTCATTTTCCAAGAATTTGTCATTTGTACTAACAAACACTTTATTATTCTTATGACTAAAGAATAAAACTCCAATGGTTCCTTTTGGATACCCTACAAAGAAAACCACTTTTGTTTTAGACTATAACTTGTCAGACTTTTCTTTCAACACATGTGCTTGACCACCCTAAATATGGAGATGTCTCATACTAGGCTTATGCCCAGTCCACAACTCTACAGGTGTTTTAAGAACAGACTTTGAAGATACTAAATTCAAAAGATATATTGTAGTACTTAAGGCATATCCCTAAAAGGAAATTGGTAGAGTCGAAAACTCAACATGAACCTAACCATATCTAAAGAGTCATATTCCTTCTTTCTGCTGCACCATTTTGTAGTGGAGTTCTAGGTGCAATCGACTGGGATATAATCTCATTTTCAGTCAAGTAATCCTTGAAATCCCCAAGAAGGTATTCTCAATCACAATCAGATCGAATGACCTTTATGCGTTTACCTAATTGATTCTCAATTTCAGCCCTACACTCTTTGAACTTTTCAAAAGTTTTGGACTTCCAATTCATTAGATACACATAACCAAATCAAAAGTAATCATCAGTGAAGGTAATGAAATACTCATAGCCACCTCTTGCTTAGATTGACATATGACCATAGACATCTGAATGTACTAGTTCTAGCAAATCTCGAGCTTTTCTATCTTTTGCATTACAAGGTCGTTTGGTTATTTTACCTTCTAAACAAGATTCACAAACTGGAAAACCATCAAAGTCCATGGGCCCTAAGAGTCCCTCTTTATTAAATCTTTGAATTCTGTTTGAATTAATATGATCCAAACGCAAGTGCCAAAGATATGCATTACTTGTGGATTGAAACTTTCCTTTTAATGATTTTACATGAGAGTCATTATCTAATACAGAATTGTATAATTCATACTTATCAGGAGTTAAAATATAAAGACCATCAATAATATTGCCAGAACAGATAAACACTTTACCCTTCTTTATTACAACATTGTCTTTTAGGATAACACAATATCCATGTTTACCTAAATAGGTTGTAGAAATTAAATTCCTACGAACATTAGGTACATACAAACAGTCTTCCAATATTAAAACTCTAGATTCAAAACATAAATTAAACACTCCAATAGTTACAATTGGAATCCTATTCCCATTAGCCAAAGTAAGAAACATTTTCCCTTCATTCAACTTTCTGGTCTATTGGAACCCCTGTAAAGAATTGCAAATATGATTAGTACAGCTTGAATCCACACACCAGGAATCCGTGGGATTCTATACCAAACATATTTCAAGAAGAAAGGAACTTTTCATACCCTTATTCTTAGCAGATCTAAATATTGGACAATTCCTCTTCCAATGTCCTTTCTCACCACAATGGAAACACTTTCTTTTAGTTTTCTTTCCCTTATTGGCAACTCCTAAGGCAACTTGTTTACCATCTTGCTTGGTGAAGTCCTTCTTCTTCTTTTTCTTCTTCTCACCCTTACCTTTCGACTTAGGTTGAGAAGTAGAAGCTTCAGCCATATTGACATCAATATTAGAAGTACCAAGTATGCCTTCTACCGCTACCAACTCATTCATTAATTCAAACAATGAATAAATCTTTTTTTTCATATTATAGTTAAGTTTGAATTCCTTGGATGATTCTGGTAGTGATTGGAGTATCTGTTGGGTTCTAAGACTTTAGATTTAAATGTATTAGGACCTCAATTTGTAATGTTGACAAACTATGATCAAAATGTTTAGTTTTGTTTTAGACTTGCTCAAAGTATGTTTAAGTTGTAAAGTTGGAATCGAGTGTTTTGCAGGATTTACTGTGTAAATCTGCCTGGCTGAATCAATCGAAAATTAGACTCGATTGATTAAAGCTCTTGCAGATTGTTTTTCTGTAGAATTTTCCAACTCAGCCCAAGCCTAGTTTTATGTGTAGGTTATTATGTTTTGCCCTAGGTATAAAAGGGAAAACCCTAGCCACGTTTTAAGTATGCTCTTTATGCTATGTGTGTGAATCTTTTGTGAGATCTAGAGATGTTTGCCTCCATATACACTTAGGGTTATCAAGATCTAGATTGATGTCAAGAGCTTGGTGATCAATTCAGTTGCAGATTCAAGAGCTTAAAGATATATAAGCGGGAGTGCTTGTGCTTGCTAGGAATTCAAGAAAGAAGTAGTCCGTGGACTCAGAGCTGTTACATGGTCGTGGTAGTAAGTTTTCTACTTGAGATAGCAATAATATTTTAGTGGTCTAAGTCGCTATTGTGTAAACTTCAATTTTTTCATAATGGATTCAGTTTTAACTTGATTATAGCTAGGTTAAAACCTCCCCCGGTTTTTTACCAGTTTGGTTTTCCTAGGTCATCATATTGTTGTGTTCTTTATTTTCCACACTTTACAATGATATAATTTATATGTGTTAACCTAGATTTGCATAATTTACCTAAGTCAATCACTTGTCTTAATAACTAGGTTAATTTGGTTGTGTTTTAAGGGGTCAAAAAACGTACAGTATCATATCCACTTAGGATTCTCCATTAATATCGGCACTTAAAACTTCCAGTGTATTCAGATTAGAGATCATCCTAAGACAATGCTCCCTCACTGAAGTACCTTTAGCCATTTTGGTATTATAAATCTGCCTTATAGTTTCTTGCCATGCAGAACGACCTTGCTCACCAATCATCTCCTTTGGACTTAGCATAATGTCTGAAGCCAGTTCTACATACTGCATTTGATGTTGTAGAACATTTGAGATAGATGCTAGGATATAGCATTTGGCCATCTCATTAGATTTTTGCCAATGATCACATCGCTGTTTTTCCTCAATAGGAGCATCTAATGATGGAAAGTTAGGACATGGTTAAGTAAGCGCATATTTGTGCTCTTCAACCAATAAGAACAATGTCCAAATTTTTTTTCCAGTCAATATAGTTGGATCCAGTCAGTTTGTTTTGATTAAGAATAGCAACAAGTAGACTAAATGATGCCATAATTTAAATATAATAATAATAAACATAAATATAATAAGTAAATTGGACATTATCAATTTAGCATATAAACATATAGTATGAAATCTTAATAAAACCATAATATAATATATGCAACGACAACCCAATCCCATATTCAATATCAGTCAGCATAGAGTGAATATTAAATACTATGATTGATTGAGAACTATTCTCATTATTAGTGCTATCACAATAACTCTTATCAAACACTAATAATATATCGTTTTACATTTGGCCTATAAATAATAATAGTAAGAACTCAACATAGAAGATACTATAATATTTAGTCTAGTGTATACCATTGTTTAGAATCATGTGTAGCCACATTTTATCCCCTTAATAGGCTTATTTTGTAGTACCATGATACAAAACACCTTCCACATGAAATACAAAGCTCAAGGCTATGAGAAGGTGTTTGATCAAACCACTATAAACCATAAAATTCAATCTTGTAGGACTATGAAATAAATACTCTCTACATGGAATGCTATGCTCGAAGCAAAGGCATTTTTGTGAGAATCTCATGACTAAGCTCTTTTCTCGAAAAAGGGTTAAGGCAAAATAGTGAAAACACAAAATTCAGACAGAAACTTTTGCGACTGTCTCGCAATTATTTTGCAAGTGAAGCTTACCCGCGAAAAGTTTTGTGCTTTAGAGGCATTTTTCGTAAGTAACTTCACAAGAAGGTAACCCGAGAAAAACGTGTTTTTTCAGTTTTTACAGGGAAAAAGTTAACAGTTTTCAACAGTTTTTCATGAACAAACAACTACCATATGAACATAATAAATAGAATTTGATATCAAAACTGAATTCCATTGATGTTATAGCCTTAAAGTTCAATTGAACATACTTAAATTCAAATTTAAACAACAACATAACATCAATATCACTTTATATCAAATCATAGTCTCAACAACCATGCAAAAAGTTAAATACATATATAATCTTCTAACATCACGAAACTATTATCTCTAATTCCAAAACTCACAAAACATGTTATACATATTTGAAATTGAAGACCGCTTTGATACCAATTGTTGGTTAAATACATGTTTGTATCGCATGCAAAACATACGTAGTGAAAAATTAATGGATCTAATTCATTCGCAATTTTTAACATGTACTATGCAAATTTCAGAATTCAAGAACAAGAGAGCGTACCTTGGTGCAGTGAAATTCAAAATAAAAGATCAAAAGTACTCGAGAACACTTTTAATCTTCACTCTAATTCCACTTTAAGCCCAAGAAGTGTGATCTCTTAATCAGTTTTCAAGGGAAGAATAAGAAAGTGTCTCACACTCATATACACACCATATTTTTACAATGATGTCAGTCGCACAAAATTCTGTATGTTTCTCCCTTTGTATCTAATTGATTATCTAATTGGGCTAGCCTTTTAGGCCTTTCCAATTAGGCTTTAATGTGTGGCTTGGAGTGGGACCAAAAAGGGCTAATAAGACACTCGCTCCGATGGGCCTTGGGCTTTTCTGTCAATTTTTGACAAGTCCAAAATTACCATTAACTATATTTAATACTACTATATAAATATAGTTGTAATCTAGACCTTATTTATAAATTATATCTCAAGAATTTATTATACATGCAACCCCTTCATAAAATATTCGTAGTAATACAAAGTCATCAATATAGATTGCCACTTTGTAAATTACTACATCTTAATCCATGAGTACCCGGTTTAATCCTCTATGTTATTTATCATATATTTATGAAATCCAATATAATAAATATATATTTTAGTAACTCCTTACCAAAGTGGCTAGGTCTAACACTCTGAATAACTAAATGCATTAAACTTATCTCAAGAGAATATTTTGTATCTTCGTTAAGAGACTATGAGTTTCATCTTGAGAATATATGTTTCATCAACATTAAATGTAGCTGCCCATTTGTTGGAAAATTTGGTTTTGTATCTCATACAAAACACATAGTGGAAGCAACAAATATGGATCTATTTCATTCATGATTGATAACATGGACCATGTAAATTTTTTAATTTAAGAATAAGATAGCGTACCTTGGTGTTATGAAATTCAAAACAAAATATTAGAAGTACTTGGGAATACTTTTAATCTTTACTCCAATTCCACTTTACGCCCAAGAAGTGTGGTCTCTCAATCAGTTTCCAATGGAGAATTATCGAGTGGCTTCACTCACACATACACACCATTTCACAATAATGTCTATCTTTTTCTAATAAAAAATTATGTATATTTCTCCCTTTATAACTAACTAATTATCTAATTGGTCTTTAGTGTGTGGCTTGGAGTGGGACCAAAATGGACCAATAAGACACTAACTCCAATGGGCCTTGGGCTTTACTATCAACTCTTGACAAGTCCAAAGTTACCATTAATTATATTTAATATCACTCTATAAATATAATTGCACTCTGGGCCTTATTAATGAATTATACCCCAAGACTATTATAATATCATTTGACCCCTCCATGAAATATCCATAATGAACAAAGTCATAATAAACTGTCACTTTGTAAACAACTATTTTATCCTTGAGTACCCAGCTTAATCTTTTAGTTATTCACATTTATTGAAATCCAATTTCAATAAATATAAGTTTTAGTAACTCCTTACTAAAGTGGGCGTCCTAAATAACCAATTCCCATTAAACTTATCTCAAGTGAATATTTCGTGTCTCTATAAAAAGAGATTATAGATTCCATCTTAAGAATATGTGTACCATCAATACTACGTGTGGTTACCCAATATACTGAGGTTTTGATCGTGAATATTAGATCTCACTCCTGATATATCAAAGTAACCTATATTTCATGATTGGGTTCACTACCCTCTCAGGATTGAGAGTCTATGAAAATAGAAGTTGTGAAATTAATTATTTAGGTGATAGTTGTTGATTGAATAATTAATCTCATAGCAGTCCAGTTCAATATGTCTTAACTCTTAAGATACATCAACACATCAACTAGATATCTCCACTTCCATGATTAAGACAAATCATCTTAGTTGATGTGTTATAGTCTTTGCAGATGAAATGCCCAATTTCATCACCGACTACGAACTACATTTTGAGTTTACAAGGAACTTGCGACTTACATCTTCTGTGACTAAATCACATAAATCACATACAATCCATCTCATGGACTATGATAATGTTCCATTAGTTCATTTATAAATAGTCTTATATAATTAAACAATTTAATTATTTATGACATGCCAATAAATTGGATTTTAGGGCACAAACCCTAACACCAACATACTGAGGTTTTGATTGTGTCTTTAGATCTCACTTCTGATATATCAAAGCAACCTACATTTCATGATCAAGTCCATTATCCTCTAAAGATTAAGAGTTCATGTAAATAGAAGTTGTGAGATTTATTATTCATTGGACAGTCATTAGGAGAATAATAAATCTCACAGCGGTCCAGTTCAATATGTCTTAACTCTTCAAACATATCAACATACCAACTATAAGTCCCCACTTTCATGATCAAGACAAATCATCTTCATTGATATGTTATAGTCTTCGCAAATGAAATGCTCAATTTAATCACCAACTACAAACTAAAATTCTGATTTTACAAAGAACTTGTGATTTATATCTTTTGTGACTTTTCACATAAATCACATAAATCACATACTATGCATCTCATGAACCATATGATAATGTCCAATATTCATGTTACCATTATTTTCGATTATAATAAAACAACTTTATTAATTACAATATTAAGTTATACATAATATTATACATAGCATTATACAATAGGATTTAAGGGCACACATCCTAACAGGGAGGTGCTACAAGGATTACAAATTTGGATAGGGAAGAGATGCTTCGCCCAATCAACATGGATAGACTCTAGAGATACAATGTCTAATAAAGAAAAGTAGGAGAAAAAAAGGTTTGCTAGGTTGAAAACCTGAAAGGGAGGCCTAGGCAAAAGTTAAGGCAAAAGGACCCGTTAGGTTGAAAATTCGAAAGGTCGATCTAGGCAAAAGATAGGGGAAAGACCATGGCCTTGACAAAAATTCCTTCAAGGACGTCATAGGTAAAAATTACATGGCATGGAAAAAAAGAAAAGAAAAAGAAAAAAGAAGAAAGAAAATAAATACAATAAGCAAAGATAATAATGAATGACTCTCTTATTACTCTAATTAAAAGATGGTAAATTGTTTCCATAGGGGATTTGGAACATTCCAATCCTTTATTAAATTCAAAAATATTGCAAAAAAGATGAGAATCATAAATTGCAAAAAAGTAAAATTTGGGCCACATCAAGTAGTCATGCAACCCTCTTCCTTTCGCTAGACTTCTTATAAGCTTTCTCGTCTATAAGGACCCACTTCATGTCATCTTGTAGCAACTTCTTGTAACCCAAAGTTGGATGAAGGAATTGAGGAGGCTGAATGTCCCTAGTCACCCTCCCTTGTGGCCAAGCCTCACGGATCCTGCTCAAAGTCCTATCAACAAACTATCTAGCAATGCGACATGTAGAGTAGTAAGAGCAATAGCAAAGTCCCACCAAAGGAACACAACTGTCCTTAAGGCTACAGTAAGCCATGCTTAAGATGCACCACCACTCCACCACCCATTGGATGTCTATAGCATCAATACACTCCATAAGCTTAGTAAACTCTTCAAAACTCATCTCCGCACACTTGGGCCTATAGTCATGATATTGCTTGGGTAGGTATTGACTAGGAGGAATAGCAGAAGGTTAAAGCAAATGGAGCCTCTAAGACAACCATATCTACAAAAGGAGGTGAAGAAGAAAAAGTGAAAAAGAGAGCATGTGTAAAAAAAGCGTGAGGAAGAAAATAATAAAAAATAGTAAAAAAAATGTAAAAGACAATATAAGGTGCCTCGATCAGTTGAAAACTAAAAGGCAACCCACGCAAAAATTAGAGGAATCCTACTAGGATGGAAACCTAGGCAAAAATTAGGGACCATACCTGAAGGAGGAGAGGGCTCCCTGCAAAGAAGTTTGCTTCCTTCCTATGAAATGCATCCAAGCCATTAAGGCAACCAAGATCATGCCCACAAGTTTTCTATTCTTTAAATCGGTAACCACCAAGCACATCCTATGATCCACACAATAAGTCTCTTGAACCAAGAAGTATCTTGCAAGCATGCATAGGCAAATGGGATTGAGGAACCGGGAGCGTTATATCTTGGTCGTTGGGATAGCTAAGCGAGAGAAGTTTGCAAAGATGAAATGAATATTCAACCTGCCCAAAAAAAAACCATCGCTTTACCTTTTCAAGAGGGACACCCAACAACGTCATTCACTGAAGGTTCACCCATGATTGCACTAAACTCCTCAAGAGTAGGGCATATCTCTACACCGTTAACTTGAAAAACATGTCAAGTATAGATCCAATAATTGGTAGCAGCATGAAGAAGAGGTTCATCCACCTTGATTTGATGGTATGGAAAAATGCAAGAGAGACCATAAGGAATGATAGCCTCTTTGAAACTAGGGCCAAGCTTCCTAATCCAAGTCGAGACTTTGAAGGTGGAGAATTCTGCCATTGGGAAACCTTAAAAGAGTGTTTTCTAGGAGCAAAATACATTTGGTGAGGTTTGGGAGTCCCCAACGGCTATTTTATACTAAGGAGGAGCAGCTAGGGTTTTTCTAACCCATGACATGCATATGAAGGTCAAGGCTGCATATGCAAGCTTCTTTACAGGCACGCATAGTAAGAGGCAGAACCCTAGTTTTCTTTGTTTAAAGTAGGGTTATCTTTCACATGCTTCTCTTATAGATCCTATGGCTCGAAGGACTACTCAAGACATAACTCAATTTCAAGTTTTCAAGCAACAAAGATAAGAAAAGTATAAAGTTGTGCATCCATTCCCATAAGTTGTAAATTAAGTATATATCCCAAATTAAAAGCAAGAATTTAAAAGATGTTCTTAAAATATAACCCGATGTCTCAAATCAAATCCAAAGTGCAAAAATGTATACTAAAAGGAAACAATAATTATAAAAGCAACAAAAGAAACAGAAAATCATACGCTGTGTGCTGTGTCTGTCTATTTGCCATGTAAGGATCACTGAAAACACCTCTTCCTTGGTCGCTGACTGGGGGCCACCTCCAAGTCCTCACCACCATCACCATCGCTGTCGTCATCATCATCACCATTACTAGGATAGGCAAGTCCTCTAGAGCCATACAAGTCCTTTAAATACTGAGTCACCTCTAACTTGAGCTTCCCAGCCAGCCAAACCAACTCCTCATGCTCCTGGATAATGGGCTGAAATTTGAAGGACAACGACTTAGAATAAGCAGTTGAAAGATGCAAGAGAAGAAGAAGCAAAAAAGAAATAAATGGAAGAGAACTCACTGCCCGTGTGCCGTCTAAAAAAGTATAGCCCAATGACATCTATGTTACGAGGCATGGGATGCTCCCTTACAAAGCCGTCAGGGCCATAAGCATAAACCATCCAAGGCAAGTGAGGAGGGTCAATAAGAACACTAAGAGTAGGGGCATCTAGGTACAAGTATGTCAGTTGAATGTCACTATGTAAAAGAATACAAAAAAGGAGAGTAGGAATGGAAAAGTTAGGAAGAAAAAAGCAATAACTCGAAAATAAAGGAGGGCATGAGGTGAGTACAGTTGAACTCATCATAGTCTAACTCCTCCCTAAGGCGGTTGACATAGGCCACACCAGGGTTCCACAAGGCGTACTCAGCGTCAATTATAGAGAGTGGGGCAAGCATGAACTCTGGCGAGTCTATAGGCACCTATGGGGCATCCTCGCACACCAGTTGGTAGCACACTCACTCTACCAAATAAAGCACCCTCAAGCCCGCACCCTCTAAAGGCTAGGTGGTCTCAGAGATAACAATAGCAAATGCCCCCAAATCAGGAGTCATAGCAGGAGGAACGCTAGCCCATGGGTTCCAATTGATCTATAAAGATGCATAAGGTTAGAAAGAAAGCATAAGAGGCATGTTGAAAAACACAATGAAATGCATTGAATCTCAAACTCACATCATCAGATGGCAACCCTTCAAGGTGGGCCCTCACTGCAAGAGAATTTCTAAGGCTTAGGTTCAGCCTTGGAACAATAAGACCACATCGAACAACCCAGGGCTAAAAAGAAAAAGAAAAAGGAAGCATGAAAATAGTTTCCAAGAATACAGTGTACGAGTGAATACATTTTGCAAGGCACAAAGAGAGTAGGAATACAGTTTGCAAGAACACATTTCCTTTAGCATGTACAAGAGCTACAGAGGACAAGAGAAAGAAACTAGCCTCCAGAAGCTTCCAAGGCCCCACCAGCTGGTGGAAAGTCCCCCAGTTGAATGTATTTAAGCATGAGTACAGATAGGCAAGACATGCCTGCCCCTAATTAGCTCCCCCAGCATCCCTAAAGTCACAGAATAAGGCTAACCACCTTAATGACACGGTTTGCCCTCCATTGGCAAAGAGATATGTCCCTAGGATGTATAGAAAGAATGCCCTAGCCATTCGGGCACAGTCCATAGTCGTCTACTACAAAAGAGGCCGGTAATCTGTCTCAAGGTCAAAGTAGCAAATTGTGTCTGTGGAATACCTCCTCCCGAGCAAGTCGATCACCAAGTCGATCACATCAAATCACAAGAAGTCACAGTGTAGACACCTCATTTTGTATCCGGTTAGAAAACTTTAGTCCCTAGTCTCAATGATGAGATTGAAATTTCTACTAAAGGTAATTGAAGTTATTTTGGTAGTTTGGAAGTAATCACAACTCAAAAGTGCTCAAATCGCTTTGAAAACGATGCTGAAAAATGACTTTTGCTCAAATCGCTTTGATTCGATCACATCAAATCGCTTTGTGTTTTTGTTATTACTAGTTAATTTATATGTTATTCATGGTTTGAAATATGTTTTGTTTTGTTTGATTTTATTTTGTTTTGTCTCATCATGTTTTGATTGGAAAGTTGATATGATTTGATATATTGATGAATAAGTTTTGATGTTCTAAGTGTTGCTCTTATTTGTTGTTAGATCCAATGCATGTTTAGGAATAGATTTTGTTTTGTTTATCTTTAATATCTTTGTTGTTAGTTTAGATTGTTTAGTTTTATATTAGAAGCATGATAGGTTTGGTTTGATTGTTATTTTGTTGCATACTTTAAAACTGTGTTTCTGTGCGTGTATGCGTACGTGTTAGGTTCTAAGACCTTAGGGACTAATGTATTAAAACCTCAATGTGTATTGTGTTGGCAAACCATGATCAAAACATATAGTCTCGGTCTAGGCTTACTTAAAGTATGTTTTATTGTAAAGTTGGAATTGAGTGATGGCATAATTTATTGGACTAAATCTGCATGGCTTGATCAATTGAAAATTAGGCTCGATCGATCGAACCTTGTGTAGTGTGTGAATCTCTTGTGAGATCTAGAGGTGTTTACCTTCATATATACTTAGGGTTATCAAGATCAAGATTGATGTCAAGAGCTTGGTGATCGTTTCAGTTGCTGCACAAAGAACATTCAAGAAGATCAAGATTCACAAGTAGAAGAACTTGTGGTTGTTGTGGACCAAGAGAAAGAGGTAGCCCGTGGACTCAAAGCTGTCACGTGGTCGTGGTAGTAAGTTTTCTACTTAAGGTAGCAATAGGATGTTAGTGGCCTAAGTTCTATTGTATAAACTTCAATTCTTTCATAGTGGATCTATTTTACCTTGAGGATAGCTAAGTTAAATCCTCCCCAAGTTTTTTACCAGTTTGGTTTTCCTGGGTCATTAGATCTTTGTGTTTTTTATTTTTTCCACATTATATTTATGTTACACATATTGGTTTAACCAAGTGTTAATTAACAAACTTGTTAATCAACTTAGCTTAATATTAGGTTAATCTTATTGTGTTAAGGGGTCTAAATCTTAACAAGTGGTATTAGGGAAGGTTAGCTCTTATGTTTAGATCTTTTGATCTAAAAGTTGATCCTCGATCCCTGTTATCATGGATAATTTTAAGTGTCTTACTGTATTTGATTGCGATGATTTGAATAAAAAGGACTCTATTGTTTTTGTTAATCTTTTTGATGCTTATGAAATTCTTTGTAAGTAATTATCTAAATCTTTGAAAATTGCTAAGAAATTTAAAGAAGAGTTTAGAATTGGCTAATCTTGAAAAAGAGGAATTGATTGTGAGATTAGATGAATCTAATAAAAAGAATGAATTTTTGAGAAATCAAATTTCCTCTCAAGATGAAAAGCTTGGAACAAGAGTTAGTTGAATCTAAATCTAAAATTGAAAATTTGACTAGCTTCAAGCCTATTGTTGATAACAGAAGTGTTTCTGTTTCTTTTAAGCCTAAAACTTAGAAAGTTTATATCCCTCATTTCAAGAGGAATAATAAAGAAAAGGCTTATTTTCCTAGGTTAGACAAATGTAAAAGTTCTTATGTAGACATTGAAGTTTCTAAACCTATGTCTAAACCTACTGTTAGAGAGCATAATAAATCCATTTTTGTGCCTACTTGTCACCTTTGTGGTGTTGTTGGTCATATTAGACCAAATTATTCTTTGTTGAGGCAAAAACCAAAATCTAAGACTAGATTTACTATTAGGAATACTGATGTTCCTAATTTTGTTCCTAGTTGTCACTTTTGTGGTGTCTTCGGTCATATTCGTTCTAGTTGTCATAAATTGAAATTTAAGTATTCTATATTTCAATCTAAGATATGTATTTCTCCTGCCATAAGTCCATACAAATTGTTTTGTATTCTTTTGAAAAATTTAAACTTGTTGGCTTGTGAAAGGAATTTGTAGGATTTCAATCTTTCTCAGAATATTGGTGTGATCCCTCAAATATACTCTGCTTCTCATGGATTTTCACCTTCAAAGTCGAAGACTCGTGCTATATGGGTAAGAAAATACTTGCTAAGGTGAGTGTTGTTCACTTGTCCTTGATTTAATTCTTTCAATTGTTTATGGACATGTTTACTTTTAATTCTTGGTTGGTTTATTTTCCTAGGTTGTTTTGTTTAATAAAAAAATCCAAAAAACATTGAAAAATTTCAAAAAGACAAAAATATTTTATTTTGTGTCTAGCTTTTTTTTTTTTTTTTTGAGGATTACATGAATTATAATATCTCTATTGATTTAGAACATGCTTGACATTGTGGAGAGACTTGAATATTATGTGTTATATAAGTGCTAAGCTATTTCTAATTTTGTATGAGTATGTACTAGTTTGTTCATGTACTCATAGGTTAATTAAGAAATTGATATTTCTTGTTTGTGTACCCTCTATAGCTTAGTTTTGCACTATCATGCATTGCATTTGCATTTTTAAACATTTAGCATAATGTATGCTTTTTAGTTTTGGTCCTAAATTTGTTTTGGAAACCAAAAAGATTTTTATTTCTTTTGTATTACACATCATGGATATGTAATTGAGATTGGCCTATTATCTTTACATAACATGCTTGTGTATCTTGTTTAGCTTGGATGAGCTTAATTTTATTGCACTTTGCTAGTTTAAGCTATGTAGTGCATGTTGTGTTGGAATTGTTTATAGTTTCTGATCACAAGATCTTGTTTTTGAAGTCACATGCTTTTGATTGTTAGGACTAAAAAATCGTAAGAGAAAGGCAATCATGAACACCTTAGTGCATATCATAAGATTTTGTGCTAGAGAAAGTGTAGCACATGCACAAAAAGAACATAAGGTGTAGCCTCAAATATAATAAATTCAAATGAAATAAAATTGGTGTGTACATTATTGGGCTATAATAAATTCAAATGAAATAAAATTTGTGCGTACATTATGAGGCATTACAAGAAACTTTCATGATTGCAAGCTTGTTTTCTAGGAGATGTGGGAGTTATATGATGTAACTCTTTAGGTGATAATCACTTTCAAACTTATGTGATGAATTCTGTAGAAAATGTGATTGATTACTATGTACTTATCACCTCACATGTATCTCATGCTTTTGCTAGTTGCACACACTATACAAGTTATTTTTTGCTAAACTTAGTACATGATATTGTGTGTGAATTTGTTTTGGTCATCCAAGGTTATATGTTCCTTGATTTTAATGCACAATGTTTTAATGTTTGAGTTTTTGGGGACAAATTGTGTGCAAAATCTTGTTTTTGGAAGATCTGGGTTAAATTCAAATGTTTTTGAAAAACTTTTTATCTCATACTCATGCATTTCATTCATGAAATATGGTGCTTTGAGGAGTGTTTGCATAAAACTGCACTGTTTTTCAAAAACGTGAATTTTACAGATTTTTGATTGATCAAACTTGTTTTTCAATCAATCGAAAATGCGATAAAAATTTTGGTTTGAATCTGCCTGGCTCGATCGGTGCTCGATTGATGCTAGATCGATTGAATATGATTTTTGATCGATCGAAGCTTATTTTCGACTGATCGAAATTCAGTCAGAAGGTGTTTTAAAAAGTATTTTCTCACATGTTCTTCATGCTTTTTCAAACTTTTCAAGCACTTTCTCTCTATTCCTCTTCGACCGATCCAATCTAAACCATTTTTGTCGTTTTCTTCCTCAATTTTCTCAAGGTTTTTTGTCTTTAAGTACCTGTATGTCTCTTTTACCCCTTATTTTTCAACTTAATCACATTTTTCATGCATTTTCATTGAAAATTTTGAACCATGCATTTTAGGGATTTTTTATTAATTCAGTTGTTTTTAATCAATTTTTTTCAATGGGTTTTTTTTCTTAGATGCCATTAAAATAATTCCCATGCATTAATTTGATTAATTTTGTGATTTGGGAAAATTGAATTTTCAAGGGGTTGAAACTTTGTGAAATTGGGGATTTTGTTCAATTGGGCCAAAATTGATGAAATTGACTTGTGTTATTGATTAATTATTTCATTATATGTTGGTTAATTGATCAATTGGGTTTAATTTTTGAAATTGGTTCTTTCAAAATTTTAGGTTTTTGGAATAAAACTCTATGTTCAAGTCAATTGGTGTTTTCTGAAGTAAAATTGAACAATGTCAATGCATTAAAGCATGCATCATATATACATTCATCACATGCATCAAATAGATTGTTATTTATTGAGATTTTTGTGCACTAACCTTGTCTAATGCAGTCTGTCCTTGTGTTTTTTTTTTTTTTCCTTTTGTCTACTCTCTTAGCATCGTGGTTAGGAAAACTAGAGCAAACAAGAAAACCACCACCACCTCTACCCTTATTTTTTAGAGTGATAGGTTTAGAACAGAGAAAAACCAAGAAACCTATAAGAAGCTTAACATCCATAGGTCGGTTTGGGTTGAGCATAAGGTGATTCTAGATAAGCTTGATGGGGAGATTAGGAGGAACTTTAAGAGATGGGGTTGGACTAGGAGGAACTTTGAGAGTTGGGGTTGGTTAACTCTCTTAGATGTAGAGCATCCTCCTTCAACTGCGTTGATGAGAGAGTTCTATTCGAACCTCTCTATCCACTTCGATGATTCCAGCACTCAGATTGTGAGGAGTTGGATAAGGGTGAGGAGTATGTCATTACACCCTAGGTATTGGCCTCTGCTCTTAGTGTACCTTTGGTATGGCAGCCTGTGTATCTGTACACTGAGACCCCTCCTCTTGATGATATCATGTCCTTACTCTCCAGTACTACCAGTAGATGGGGTACTAATCCTCGGATCACCTCTCATGAGCTTACTGAGCTCAACTATCCATTTTTTCGGATATCTTGTCATTCCATTTGGCCTATCTCTCATTTACACACTATCCTTTTTAAGAGATGTGCATTTTTGTACGCTGTTGTCACTGATACTCTTATGGGTTTTCCTACTCTTTTCATTTGTTCTTTGCTTGAGGTTCATAGGAGTAGTGCAAAATGTCATGGTCTTTTCTTTCCTGTTTTCATTCATCGGATTTTTTTAGACTTAAGTTAGGACTTTCCTACATCTGAGCCTGTCCATATTATTACTCCCATAGGTGCCACCTTCCTTCAGCAAAGAGCAACTTAGATGAAAGCTAGCTCTAAACGCCTTAGAGTAGAGTCTCCCACAAGTAATGCATCTAGGCCTTCTTCTTCAAGCAATCCTTTTGCTGAGGAGTTTGTCAATCCCACTGCCATTGTTGATCATTCACCTTCTTCTTTAAGTGATCCATCCATTTGGAGGATGTTGGACACTGTCATGACAGTTCAGGTGGCACATGGATAGATTTTGTTGGATGTGCTTATGGAGCTTCAGGCTTTGCGTGGTGATTTGGTTGGTGCTCGTCAGTCTTCTCCACCACCTCCTTTTGAGTCCTGATTGCCCTTTGGCAATTCGTCATAAAAAGGGGGAGTACATGTATGGAGATATGGGGAGTTTTGGAGTATTTGATAGATTGTATCTAGGAGCTTTTTGATGTATATTTTTTTTGGCTCATGATGTCTGTATATGTTAGGGGGAGACACTATGCTTAATGCTTTATGCTTTGTTTCTTTTATTGTTTCTTATTTCACATGTGCTACATTGGTTATTGATTTATATTATGAGGTTATTCTTGGTATTTGTTTTTTGTTTTATGTTTTTGTGAAATCAAGAATTAATTTTGGTTTACTTGTTTTTTTTCACACATGCGTTTATGTATTTGTTGAAGTGTTTCAAGAATATACAGGTTAATTCAATCGTGGCTACTGTCTACACTGGCAATTGATAGATAGTAGTTAGGTTGAATTGTGTTTAAGGTATTTTAATTTTTAAATGGGCTATTTTGTAACTTTGAGCATTTCATGCTTGTGATGTGTTTTTTCACAGATTGCCAAAGGGGGAGATTGTTTGGTTCTAAGACCTTAGCGACTAATGTATTAGGACTTCAATGTGTATTGTGTTGGCAAACCATGATCAAAACATATAGTCTAAGTTTAGGCTTGCTCAAAGTATGTTTTATGGTAAAGTTGGAATCAAGTGACTGCAAAATTTATTGGACTAAATCTATAAGGCTCGATCCACCAAAAATTAGACTCGATCGATCGAACCTAGTGGAAATTGTTTTTTCTATAGAATTTCCAACTCAACCCAAGCCCGTTTGATGTGTAGGATTTTATTTTTTACTTCTCATATAAAAAGAAAAACCCTAGCTACATTTTATTGGCTTTTGATATGCTATGTGTGAATCTCTCGTGAGATCTGGAGGTGTTTACCTTCATACATACTTAGGGTTATCAAGATCAAGATTGATGTCAAAAGCTTGGTGATCGTTTCAGTTGCTGCACAAAGAACATTCAAGAAGATCAAGATTCACAAGTAGGAGAACTTGTGGTTACTATGGATCAAGAGAAAGAAGTAGTCTATAGACTCGAAGCTGTTACGTGGTCGTGGTATAGGATGTTAGTGGTCTAAGTTCTATTGTATAAATTTCAATTCTTTCATAGTAGATCTGTTTTACCTTGAGGATAGTTAGGTTAAATCCTTCCTAGATTTTTCTCTGGTTTGGTTTCCCTAGGTCATCAGATCTTTGTGTTCTTTATTTTTTCCACATTATATTTATGTTACACATATTGGTTTAACCTAGTGTTAATTAACAAACTTGTTAATCAACTTGGCTTAATATTAGGTTAATCTTATTGTGTTAAGGGGTCTAAATCTTAACAGTACGCATACTAGAGGCTTGCGTACGCATACTTGTGCCTAGAAATGCAAATTTAGGGTTCTTGCAATTTTGATTGTTTTGCTTAGTTCTAAATCCTCTGTTTAAGTCTTGTTGAGTCTAATTTTCATATGTTTAGGCCTAGGATTAGTAGAATAACATGTTTCACATGTTTTGATTATTGAATTGATTAGGGTTTATATCTTGGTTGAATCATATGAATATACGTATGAACATGAACATACATTTATGCATAAGGACTGTGGTTCTATGAGGTAAGTGGGGCAAGTCATGCATAATTACACGGGCATGCATTTGATTGGGATGATGAGCATGATATGGTTTATGAACATGATGAATATTCTTGGCTAATACCATGATGCTATGCTTGGATGTATGGGATATGCTTGATGTCAATGCCTTGTTGATGCTACCGTATTGTGATATGCTTGCTGCCTTGGATGAAATGAGATAGATGTATGCTTGGGTTGTGTTATGCCATGATAGATGAGTGATTAGGTTTTGGGATGATTGACACCATGTTGATTGTTCAGTATAGATGCAATGTTGAATGAATAGGGTTAAGACATAAGATACAATAAGAGGAAGCCAACCTTAGGGTTGGGCAGTTTTGGGTGCCTAACACCTTCCCATGACCATACCTTAACTCCGAACCCATATCTCTGGTAGTAAGATCAATGATCCTTCTTGGAAAGGACGCAATATATCTCCCCCTTGTGTCCACACACAGTCATCTCCCTCTCAGCAATATGGAAGGTGTGGCTAGTGTCCCATCACCTCTTGGCAAGACATTGCACTAAGATGGCACTCATCGACCTCTACGGTAAAAGACGGATGATGGGCTCAAAACCCGCGGCATAGATGTGAGCCTTTGTCACCTCAGCAAGCTCCTCATACCACTCGACCACCTTGTTAGAACTACCCCTAGAAGAATACGGGGACATATCTTGCAAAAAAAGAGTGGGGTGATGTTAGATTCACAATTTGGATCAAGGATCAAGGAAAAGAAATTTTAGAATTCTAATGAGGTGCAAAATGGTGTTAGAATCACATTTCAAATGCATAAATGATGAAAGGGTGTTAAATTTGCAATTGGATGAGAAACGGATGAAAAAGGAGTTCAAAATTGTCAAGACAGGGTTTCTGCCTAGAAGTGTGCATACGTAAGCCCAAGCCTGTGTATGCAGACACTAAGCACTCATACGTAGGCTGAAGCCCATGTACACAAATTCTCAAGAACAAGCCCATATACACAGGAAAAAGGGTTGCATACGCATGAACATAGGCCGCATACGCAGGCTCGAGTCCTCGTATGCCCGAACCAATGCAGAGAAGTGTTCTTTAACATTTTCAAGCATATGTCAACCAAAATTCATCCTAAAAATATTCCAACCCCTCCTAAGGTGTCAGGTTTTCATCTAAACCCATCCCACAAGAAAACCTCCAGCATTTACAAGTCCAAAAATAGATTAAAATAGAAGATCAAAGGTGTAAAGTTGTGATTCACAGCTATGTTTTATGTTGGCTTTATTCCATGACAAAAAGTGTTGTATTTGCTTTAATTTGTTTCTTGTATTTTGTGGGTTTTTATTTTATTAGGTTTAATATTAAGTTAGTGAAGAATTAAGCATAAAATGAAGAATCAGTGAATTTCACAATTGTCTCACTAGAAGCTAACCTGAAAATAAGCCACATGAGAAACACATGTAGAAGCTGAAGAGTCATGCCAGCCTAGAGGATTTCTCGCAGGTAAGGCCTTCTTGCGAGATACCCGCAAAACTTTTTGCCTGGAGGATTTTTAAGTGTGACTATCTTACCCTTCACCCATACTATATATACCCTCATTACCCACAAAAGAAAAAGATGCTATTCAGAGAGAAAACCCCTAGATAGGTTTTCAACAACACACACACCCATCTTTTAAAGAGAAAGCTACCCATCCTTAATGAGAAATCATTGTAGCCTCTTTTCCTTCCCTTTCCCATTGTCATACCTTGAGAGGAGATTTATACCCAAACACAACCTACACCGTTTCAGAGTGTAGAGAGTGTTTTGGAGATTGGGAAGCTTTGAGGATTTGCCAAAAGAAGTCGGTGAGGCTTGGCGGATGCAATCGGGCATATTGCAGGATCCGAAAAGCTAGACAAGACATGGTTCCCAAAAGCCTTGTTGGAGTAGGAGCTTAGAAAGCTTAGGTACATTGGGTAGATTAGGCTTGGAGGGTCTCTTACTATTCGTGTATCCCAACTTATTGTCTAGTGGATCGATTTACCACTTGGAGGATGGCAGAGAGGTTTTTCGCCGAGTTCTTCGGTTTCCTCTTCGATAACACATCGTTGTGTTATCTTGTGTTTGCATATCTCTTCTCTTACTCTTGTGCTCTACTTTTATTGTTTGTTGTTCATGTTTGTGCAATTGAGTAGTATCGGTTAATTGCCCTTCATTTACTCTTGTTCCGCACTTAGTTAAGTTAAAGTAAAATCAACTGAGCTGTATTTTTTTATTTGGGATCTAAACAACTCTTGTGTTTTAAACTTAAATCTAAGCTTTCAATTAGTATCAGAGCGGGTACACTTGTATTGGTTTCATTACCTAAGTGTGATCCTTGACCCCTTTGTGTGTTTTGCCATGGACAATGTCTTGTATGCTTTTATGGATGTTGTTGAGTGTAACATGCCATGTGTTTTTGAAAATACCTCTATGAGTGTTAATCTTCAAAATTGTGATGACATGTTACATGAATCTATAGGTGTTGTTGTTAATATTCTGATGGGGTGTGATAGAATACAACTCCAATTTTGTCCATGGAGATCGTCCAAGACGAGCAAGGTGCTGAAGACGAGGCAAGCTGTCTTGATGTGCTTAAGACGAGGTAAATTGCCTTGATGAGCTCAAGACGAGGTAAGTTGCCTTGATGAGCTCAAGACGAAGTAAGCTACCTTGATGTGCTCAAGACGAGGTAAGCTCCCTTGATGTGTTCAAGACGAGGTAAGCTGCCTTGAAGGCCTCAGGACGAGGAATTATGGATGACACGTGGGCACTTGGAAAATTTATGAATGTGTAAAACATCTCCGTATCATACGTGTAACCCCCAGTGACCATTGCGCACAAAGAGGGTAACTCCTAAGCAGTTGAGGAAATTATATTCGAACACAAACCTCCTCAAATCAAGGGGAAGTTACAAATCTAATAACCGCTCTTAAGACACTATATAAACGCTGGTTCAGATAAAAAAAAGGGAGGTACGTGAAATAATTCCTAAAAAGTTGGAACTCAAAAATAACTGAGAGAAAACTGACTTTGTCATTGGAGGGTTATTAGCCGGCGACCCCGGTCACCTTTGATTATTTTTTTTCTTTTTCAGGCCATTAAGACAACCGGTAGTCCCCTCTAATCTGAAGCATCCAGCCTACTGATTTTCTCCACCATCATCAGTTGGCGCTGTCTGTGAGAAACGCAAAACAACTTAGAAAATAATTTGTTTCCTTTTGAATGTATGTTCGTTGTTCCTAGACAAAAGGCTGAATGATTCGGACAAGATCAAGGGCTACCAGCCCAGGCCACCAGGAGAGTAGGGATGCTTCTAGTAATCCCCACCTTGACCGTCAGTTAGCGCCTGTTGCGCAATCGCCTTCTGTTCAACATATGCAGTCCATGGCTGCTGCTATGGCGGAATTAACCCACCAAAATCATGAGTTGAATAGGGAGATCAACTTAAGAAGGCCACGGGATGAAGTGCATGCAAAAGGACGAGCCCAAAGTCAGGGCAAAGGAGAGCATATTGAGTCCGAAGGTCAGTCCAGGGGTACTACTTCAAGAAGAGTGCCACAGTTGGAGAGGGAAATGGACTTGATGAGAAAAGCTATGGATGAAATGAAGGAAAACATGAGGCGGGCGAACCCCGTAGAAGACTTGGTTCACCGAACGGACTCCCCTTTCACGACTTCCATCAACAGTCATCCTTTACCCCCTAAGTTTAAAATGCCTTCCTTGGATTCATACGATGGAAATTGTGATCCGTGTGATCACATTGCTACTTTTAAGACAACCATGCACCTGTAGGGAGTTCTAGACGAGATAATGTGCAGAGCGTTCCCCACAACTTTGAAGGGGCCAGCGAGGGTATGGTTCAGCAAAATACCTCCAAATTCTATCGGGTCGTTCGAAGAGTTGAGTAAGATGTTTATTAATAACTTCATCAGAGGACAACGCCACAAGCGTTTCTCTTCCAGTTTGTTAACCATTGAGCAAGGGGAGAATGAGAGTTTACGGTCCTTTATCACCCATTTCAACAGGGAGGCCTTGACGGTGGACGAAATGGACAACAAGTTGCTATTGGCCGCTTTCCATAATGGAGTCAATTCTGACTCGTTCATTCATAAACTGTACGAGCAGGAGCCTCAGACTATGGCTGAACTCGTCCATTCAGCCCAGAACTTTATGAACGCTGAGGATGCAATAATAGCCAAGAAGAGGAAAAGGTTAGAACGTTTGGAAGTAGGTCATCAACGACATCCAGATCAAGGTCCTCGTCCTAAGAAGGCTCAAGTAGACGAGAAAAGGGATAGAGATGGTAAAAAGGCAGGTTCATCATCAAGAAGTCAGCAGTACACTCCCCTGAATACTTCGCTAGAGCAGGTCCTTATGCAAATCAAGGATGATCCGACCTTGAAGTGGCTGGAGAAAATGAAGGGAGATCCTAACAAGCGCAACAGGAACAAGTATTGCCGCTTTCACAGGGACCATGGGCACGACACGGACGAGTGTTTTGATTTAAAGCAGCAGGTAGAGAACCTCAACAGGCAGAGAAAGTTGAGGAATTTCCTTGGACAATACCACAAGGACGAGAAGTTGAAGGCCAAGGTGGAAGAGTCCTCACGACCCCCGCTAGGAGAAATAAGAGTTATTATAGGAGGAACCTTAGCAACGCAGTCATCCAAATCAAGGAAGACATACCTAAAGGTGGTTCAAAACATCCAGCTGTCAGGACGATCTCCCAGGAAGAGGGAAGCTGACGAGCAAGCCATCACGTTCACGGATGAGGATGCTGGAAGAATTCATCACCCCCACAATGACGCGATTGTCATTACCCTATTTATCGCCGACTATACCACCAGAAGGGTGTTAGTAGACAATGGAAGCTCGGCGGACATTCTGTATTACCCCGCTTTCTAACAAATGAGGCTAGGGCGATATCAGCTTCGTCCAGTGAGTTCGCCCTTGGTAGGATTTGGGGGAATGAAAGTACAACCGGTGGGCATCGTCACACTACCAGTAGTGATTGGAGCATACCCGCAGCAGATAACCAAAAAGGTAAACTTCCTCGTAGTGGATTGTTCATCATCATATAACACTATTATCGGAAGGCCTACTTTGAATAGTTGGAAGGCAGTAACCTCTACCTACCATTTGTCCATCAAGTTCCCAACTGAACATGGCGTGGGTCAAGCGCAAGGAGATCAGTTAGCTGCTAGAGAGTGCTACCTAGCTATGTTGGCGATGGACGAACATGTACAAACAATGAGTATAGACGAAGGAAGAAGCACAGCGGAGCCTGTTGAGGTGTTAGAAGATGTTCCCTTAAACGATAGTAGAACCGAGAAGTTCACTAGAATAAGGGTGAGCATGGAAGAAGAGGTGAAGAATGCACTGGTCCAGTTTTTGAAGAAAAGTATTGATGTCTTTACATGGAGTCATGAAGATATGCCGGGTATTAATCCAAGTGTCATTACCCACCGTTTGAATGTATGTCCTTTCTCCAAACCCGTGCGTCAGAAGAAGAGGGTATTTACTCCTGAGCGAGAAAACGCCATCAAAGAAGAAGTCCAGAAGTTGATCACGGCGGAGTTCATCAGAGAAGTCTACTATCCGGACTGGTTGGCAAATGTAGTCATGGTGAAAAAGGCCAATGGCAAGTGGCGAATGTATGTGGATTTTACTGACTTAAACAAGGCTTATCCCAAGGACAGTTATCCATTGCCATGCATTGACCAACTGGTAGACTCAACAGTAGGTCACAGGCTGCTAAGCTTCATGGATGACTTCTCAGGCTTCAACCAAATAAGGATGGATGAGCCAGACCCAGAGAAGACTTCATTCGTCACCAGCCAAGGATTGTTTTGCTACAAGGTAATGCCTTTTCGGTGTGAAGAACGCGAGGGCGACTTATCAAAGGCTGGTGAACCACATGTTCCATCCTCAGATTGGACGAAATGTAGAAGTCTACGTTGATGATATGCTGGTAAAGAGTTTGGACGAGGGAAAACATTTGGACGACCTTCAAGAAACCTTTGACACACTTCGACGGTACAACATGAAACTTAATCCAAGCAAGTGTGCCTTCGGAGTTTCATCAGGGAATTCTTGGGATTCATGGTTTCACATAGAGGCATTGAGGCAAATCCAAATAAGATCCAAGCAATACTCAACATGGAACCGCCGAAAAACATTAAAGAAGTCCAGTCCCTTACAGGACAAGTTGCCGCCCTTAACAGGTTTGTTTCGAAAGCTACTGACAAATGTTTACCGTTCTTTAAAGTCCTCAAGAAGGCGTTTGAATGGATGGACGAGTGTCAAAGGGCCTTCCAAGATTTGAAGACTTACCTCACAAAGGCACCGTTACTAAGTCTATCTGTACCTGGTAAAGAGCTGTATTTGTATTTAGCGGTGTCCCCGTATGCCATAAGTTTCGCGCTGGTCAGGGAAGAAGAACAAATGCAGAAACTGGTATACTATACCAGCCGGGCACTTAGAGGAGCGGAGGGACGGTACCCGATGATAGAGAAGTTAGCTTTCGCCTTGGTCACGGCTTCTAAGAAGTTGAGGCACTACTTTCAAGCTCATGTCATCATTGTCCTAACGGATCATCCCCTAAAGAAAGCAATGAATAAATTGGAAGCCGCAGGACGGCTAGTCCAGTGGGCAGTGGAGCTTAGCGAATTTGATGTCAAGTACCAGCCAAGGAATGCAGTAAAGGCGCAGGCGCTGGCGGACTTTATTGCGAAGTTCACACCAAGCCAAGACGAGCTGGGTAAGGACGAAGGAACAAGAAGGTGGGTTATCAGTGTGGATGGGTCATCTACAATGTACGCAGGAGGGATTGAAGTCATACTTGAGTCCCCAAAAGGTGATAAGTTGGAGTATGCAGCTCGTCTACAGTACCAAACTACCAACAATGAAGTTGAATATGAAGCACTACTCAAAGGGTTGGAATTGGCTAAGTCTCTCGGAGCGGAGTCAGTAATAGTCAGAGGAGATTCTCAGCTAGTCACAACCAGGTGAATGGAATGTGCGATGCTAAGGAAGATTGAATGAAGAGATACCTCAGCAAAGTGAGGAGGCTTGTGCAAAAATTTTCAGAAGTAAGTGTTGTTCAACTCCCGAGGGAGGAAAACATGGAAGCAGATGCGTTGGCGAGAGCAGCATCAGCAGGTGGAGTTATGGACGAGTATGGCAAAGTCCAATACAATTGGATGAGTCCAATTGTAATCTATCTGAAGGATGAGAAGCTTCCGGAAGACAAGAACGAAGCTAGGAAACTGAGGTTCAGGGCTGCAAAGTATGTCCTTATAAATGAAGTGCTTTACAAGCGAGGCTTATCTCAGCCTTACCTAAGGTGCCTAGCTCCGGACGAAGCTAATTATGTTTTGAGGGAGGTTCATGAAGGAGCATGTGGGAATCACTCGGGGGCAAGATTACTCGTCCATAAGATCATTCGTGCCGGTTACTACTGGCCCACGGTTCAAGCAGATGCTAAGGCTTATGTCAAGGTATGCGACCAATGTCAACGCTACAGCAACGTCCCTAGACAGCCGTCGAAGTACTAGACCCCGATGATGGCCCCATGGCCCTTCACGTAATGGGGACTGGATATCCTAGGTCCTTTCCCCCAAGGAACCAGACAAATGAAGTTTTTGGTAGTAGGGATTGACTATTTTACAAAGTGGGTGGAGGCTGAACCCCTTGCAAAGATTACACAGTAAAACGTTAAGAATTTTGTTTGGAAGAATATTCTGTGTAGGTTCGAAGTACCGAAGGTGCTGGTATCGGACAATAGACGACAGTTTGACAACGCACCATTCAGGGACTATTGTGAGCACTTTGGAATCAAAAATCACTACTCCTCACCCTCCCACCCACAAGCAAATGGACAAGCAGAGGTAGCAAACTGATCTTTGCTGAAAATCATCAAAATTCGGCTCGAGGGGGCAAAGGGAATATGGCCAGACGAGTTCCCAGGCGTTCTTTGGGCCTACAAGACACCTATGAGAACCCCGATAGGAGAAACCCCCTTTAAATTAGCCTATGGAAGCGAAGCAGTGATACCGGCAGAAGTTCATATGGCTAACCATCAAGTGATGAGGTATCAGGAGAAAGAAAACGTAGAATTACTCCGTCTTGACCTCGATCTCATTGACGAGGTAAGGATGGATGCGGAGCAAAGGACAGCAAGATACAAGAATCTTATGGCCAGGCAGCATGATGCCATGGTAAAACCCAGGCGCTTCAGCGTAGGGGACCTCATTCTCAAAAGAGTATCCTTGGCAACTAGGAACCCAGCTCATGGAAAATTAGGACCCAATTGGGAAGGACCATACAGGGTAGTCAACTGCAAGAGGCAGGGGTCATATTACGTTCTTTGGGCCTACAGGACAACTGTGAGAACCCCAACAGGAGAAACCCCCTTTAAATTAGCCTATGGAAACGAAGCGGTCATACCGGCAGAAGTTCATATGGCTAACCATCGAGTGATGAGGTATCAGGAGAAAGAAAACGAAGAATTACTCCGTCTTGACCTCGATCTCATTAACGAGGTAAGGATGGATGCGGAGCAAAGGACAGCAAGATACAAGAATCTTATGGCCAGGCAACATGATGTCATGGTGAAACCCAAGCGCTTCAGCGTAGGAGACCTCGTTCTCAAAAGAGTATCCTTGGCAACTAGGAACCCAGCTCATGGAAAATTGGGACCCAATTGGGAAGGACCATACAGGGTAGTCAACTGCAAGAGGCAGGGGTCATATTACTTGGAAGCTCTGGACAGACGAAAGCTGGAGCATCCTTGGAATGTGGAGCACCTAAGAAGGTACTATCAGTAATGGGCTTGAACGAAGTTAATCAAGGACGAGGTTACAATTATGGACGACTCTACTACTATGTTTAATAGCTACTAGTGTTCTTACTACTGCTATGGTGTGTACTAAGAATAAAGGTACACTAGTTCTTAAACTTTTGCACCGTCTATGGACAAGTTTGTGAAAGACGAGGTTATGTATTTTAAGTATTTTCCTATGTACTTTCATAAGGCATTAGCTTCTAAGCAGGTGCCATGTTTGTGAACAATGCTTATATAATGATATAGTTTGGATTTTCAATGTATTTTATGCATAAAATCAAACTTCCATGGTAAAATCCACGAGGAGGGCAAAACCTTAAGACGAATGAAAAATCCATGGACGCAGGAATGTAACATTCACAAGTTTTCCTCAAAACGAGGACAAAGTGTAAATTAAGCTAAGGCACAAAAAATTATAGTGAAGCACAAGTCCATGGACGAGTATCTAGCCAAGACACACAAGTGCTCTAGGACAAGTCAAACACTAGAAAACGTCCTTGACAAAAGGCAAAAAGCCAAGCTTATGGACGAGGTGAAAGCCAAGCTTATGGACGAGGCGAGAGGTAAGCTTATGGACGAGGCAAACAAGCCAATCCTATAGACGAGGCATGTGGGCCAAGCCTATGGACGAAGGAAATGTCTGACAAGGCTATCCCCACTTCGTCTATAGGAAAACATATGGATAAAAAAATAACATCGTCCATAAGAAAAGTATAAGGACGACCCTTTAATACTTTAGAAATATACAGGCTTCAATCACAATGACAGAGGGCAAGCACGTCCATACAAAAACAAATAATGAATAAAAATAGACATTCATTGAAATAGAGAAAAAGGGTAGACGACCATCGTCCAAAAACCCTTAAATTAAGCCTTAAGGCAATTGTTAATAAACTCGTCTATAACATTCTAGACGAGATGATTGTATTCTAATACATTTCAATAAAAAGAAAAGAAAAAGAAACAAAGCAAATTACATCAAAGCAGACATTTTAAACTGATGGAGTGTTGGCATTGGGCTCGTCTTGAGGGGGCAAGGTGGTAGCGTCGTCCTCCACATTAATATCTTCAAAGCTAGTTTGGACAAGAGAGCTTGTAGACGCCCCACCAAGGTTCAGCTTGATAGAACTGAAGTCCACCTCGGGGAATTTGTCCATGGCGTCCATCCTAAAATCCTCGAAGCCAGCTGCGTAGTTGGCGTCCATTGAATTAGTAAATTCTTTAGACGCCTTGAACTCTGCAACAGCGTCTCCTTTAGCTTTCTCCAAAAGGGTGACTAACTCATCATTCCTTTTTTGAAGGAAAGCAAGACGATCATCCTTCTCATGGACTTCAGTCTCCAGCTCAACGACGCGATTTCGCAACTTCTCCGCATCATCCTTAGCCTTGGCTGCCACCTCCGCCCACCTCTTGGACTCGTCCTTCCCTTTCTTGACCGTCTTCTCCAACAATATCCTCGTCTTGTCTAGTTCAGTTGCCTGCCTAGACGCCACGATGAATTTAGACATTGCCTGCATAGATCAAAGCTTTGTTATAATGCATACATAAGCTAATAACAAGACGAAACAAACATATAAACTTACATACCTTGATGTGCTTAAGACGAGGTAAACTGCCTTGATGAGCTCAAGACGAGGTAAGCTGCCTTGATGAGCTCAAGACGAGGTAAGCTGCCTTGATGTGTTCAAGACGAGGTAAGCTGCCTTGAAGGCCTCAGGACGAGGAATTATGGACGACATGTGGGCACTTAGAAAATTTATGAATGTGTAAAATGTCTCTGTATCATACGTATAACCCCTAGTGACCGTTACGCACAAAGAGGGTAACTCCTAAGCAATTGAGGAAATTATATTCGAACACAAATCTCCTCAAATCAAAGGGAGGTTACAAATCCAATAACCGCTCTTAAGACACTATATAAATGCTGGTTTAGATCAAAAAAAGTGAGGTACGTGAAATAATTCCTAAAAAGTTGGAACTCAAAAATAATTGAGAGAAAACTGACTTTGTTATCGGAGGGTTATTGGCCGGCGACCCCGGTCACCTTTGATTACTTTTTTTCTTTTTCAGGCCATTAAGACAACCGGTAGTCCCCTCTAATCCAAAGCATCCAACCTACTGATTTTCTCCACCATCATCATATTCCAAATGTTAAACTCTTGAAGAAAAAGGCTAAGAAGGTTCATGAGAATTTGAGCTAGTTTATATGTGAAAAGGATGATTTAATTGCTAAGCTCAATGAATCCAACAAATTGGTTGAAAAGCATAAGAAACTTGTGAAACATTCTCTTGAAAAACTAGAGGAGTTTGAGTGTTTGAATATGAACTTGGATGCTAAACTTGTTTTGTCTAACAAACTTGTTGTTGAGCTAAAATGTGAAAATGAATCTCTTAAGATGCATGACAGATGTTTGATTGCTAAACCAATTGCTAAAAAGGATGAAAATATTTGTTGCAATCATGTTGTGGTACCCGATTTTATGCTTATTGTGAGTTCTACCTCTAAAGACAAATCAGTGTACATTCCTCCATACAAAAGAAACCAAAAAGTAGAGAGAAAGACTCTTAAGCCAAAGCCTCCATTTAGGTATTAACCTAAGGTTTTGGATGGATCTAAGTTTGTTCCAATTTGCCACCATTGCGGTGTGATCGGTCATATAAGATCTCAATGTCCTAAGTTGAAGAGAGAACAAAACCATGTTGCTAGATCCCTCCCTAAGAAGCCTAGTGAACCTAAACTCATTGTTTGTCACCATTGTGGTTCTTTTGGTCATCTTAGACCTCATTGCTTTAAGTTTCAAGCTCTTAAAATAATAAAAAGAAAAGAGAAACTTGAGCTTCTTGGAAATTGTGCTATGAAAGCTAAACCGGTTTTGGGGGAAAATAGTAAGTTATTGAAGAAAGTTTTTGATGTTCTTACGTCCTTGTCTATGTGCATCTTCGTTTCTCATTCTTCCAACCCTCGTCTCACTTCTCATGAGACACTTATTCCAAACAATTGTTCCGTTTGGATGAGGAAGGGTTCCTATGGTTGAGCGTTTGCTCTTTTGATCCTTGATCCAATTCTTTCGATCTATGTAGGACCATTCGTGCATTGTATGTCATATCTTCATGCATTTTGTGCATCTTGCATTTCTTTATATGCATTGTTTTTGTTTTGATCTTACTTTTATGTTTTTGTGTGAGTAAAAGTCCAAAAAACACACAAAAAGTGAAAAAATCAAAAAGTTTGATCATATATGTTTGAGCACATATTGTTAGGATGTGTGCCCTTAAATCCTTTTGTATGATGCTACGTATGACATTATGTTGTGATTAATAAAGTTTTTTTATTATTATCTAAAAAAATGGTAACATGAATATTCGGACATTATCATATAGTCCATGAGATGCATAATATGTGATTTATATGATTTAGTCATAGAAAATATAAATCACAAGTTCTTTGTAAACTCAGAATTTAAGTTCGTAGTCGGTGATGAACTTGGGCATTTCATCTGCGAAAACTATAACATATCAACTAAGATGATTTTTCTTGATCATGGAAGTGGAGACTTCTAGTTGGTATGTTGATATGTTTTAAAAGTTAAGATATATTGAACTGGACTGTTGTGAGATTTATTATTCTCCTAACGATTGTCAAATGAATAATAAATCTCATGACTTCTATTTGCATGAACTTTTAATCCTGAGAGAATAATGGATCTGATCATAAGGTGTGGGTTGCTTTGATATATCAGAAGTGAGATCTAAAGTAACGGTCAAAATCTCAGTATGTTGGGCTGCCACATTTAGTGTTACTAGAACATATATTCTCAAGATGAAATTCATAATCTTTTAATGAAGATATAAAATATTCTCTTGAGATAAATTTAATGGGTTTAGTTATTCAGAGTGTTAGGCCTAACCACTTTAGTAAGGAGTTACTAAAGTATATATTTATGAAATTGGATTTCATAAATATATGATGAATAACTTAAAAGACTAAAATAGGTACTCAAGGCTTAAGATGTAGTAATCTTTCAAGTGACAGTCTACATTCATGACTTTGTATTACTATGAATATTTTATGAAGGGGTTGCACATATAATATAGTCTTGGGACATAATCTATTAATAAGGCCTAGAGTGTAATTATATTTATACAGCGGTATTAAATATAATTAATGGTAACTTTGGACTTGTCAAGAGTTGACAGAAAAGCTCATGCCCAATGGAGCTAGTGTCTTATTGATCCCTTTTGGTCCTACTCCAAACCACACACTAAAGCCCAATTGGAAAAGCCCAATAAGCCTGCCCATTTAGATAATCAGTTAGTTATAAAGGGAGAAACGAACAAAATTTTTTATTAGAGAAAAAGAGAAAAAATAAGAGAGAGACATCACTGTGAAATGGTGTGTATGTGTGAGTGAAGCCACTCGATTATTCTCCATTGAAAACTGAATGAGAAACCACACTTCTTGGGAGTAAAGTGGAATTGGAGTGAAGATTAAAAGTGTTCTCGAGTACTTTTAATCCTTTGTTTTGAATTTCTCCACACCAAGGTGCGCTATCTTGTTTTTAAATTCTAAAATTTACATAGTGCAAGTTTTCAATCATGAATGAAATAGATCCATGTTTTTTGCTTCTGCTGTGTGTTTTGTATGAGATACAAAACTAGATTTTCCAACAATTAGTATCAGATCCAGGTTTTCATCTCATTCTTGTATAACATGTGATTCAGTTTTAGAATTTAAGAAAACCGTCATCTTTGTGTAAACATGGTTTTATGAATTTATGATATTAGCATTGGAATTTATATGCCATGATTCATATATTGAAAAAGAATGAATCTGTATGTCATAATATGGAATTAATCTATATATATGATTGTTATCATTTAGTTTTATTCACAAGCCACAATAGTTGTTGAATGATGCCGACAAGATCATGTTAATGGTGTCGTGTCTTTGTAGTTGCTTGGATATGGTTATTGAAGCTGTGCAATAAGACAATTATATATATATGATTGTGCCGTGTCTTATCGATGCCAAGGATACAGTTATAGAAATTCAATAACTGTTATGTGTGGTACCATTGATTGCACCGCTTGGACAATAATTGATTGCACCGCTTAGTCTTTATTGTATGGCTTGCATGTTTTGAATGTTAGACAATTTAATGTTAATTGTTTATACAGGTTGGATGACATTGGCCATCTTGCATGTATTATATGAAGGATTCTAACAATCTGTAAGTTATATATATATATATATAATGTAATAATCATATATTACATATAATAATCCGTATATTATATTATATATATAATATAATATAGGTTTATAATGTAATATGGGTTTATTATACATTATATAAATTTATATATATTAATGCTAGTTTAATGAAATTCATTCCTAATGAGATTTGGATTATGTTTTTCAAGGGTTTCTAGCATTATTATGGTTCTTGATCTTAAAAACTTTTAATTTAAAATATCTAGTGGGAGAGAGATACAAGGGTTGGATCTCACGGCCTCCATTATCAGTTCATAATAGTGTGGGTAAACACCTCGTCTTGGCGTATATAACTCGTGATCCCAAAGGAGGGTGTTTACTTCATAGTACTACAAGACTGAACTTACCCGTTTAAAGTAGTGTAGACAAACACCTCGTCTTGGCGTATATGCCTCACGATCCCAAAAGAGGGTGTTTTGTTTCATGGTCCTACAAGTTTAAAAACTATAAAAGGGAGATGAAATGTGGCTACACATGACTCTAGTGTATACTAGACTAAGTGTAATGTTAACCTCCTAAAGGAGCTATGTCATTATTACTTAGAGGATAAAAGGTAATATGACATATTGTTAGTGTTTGATAAGAGTTATCATGATGGCATTAATAATGAGAATAGTTCTAAACCAATTAATGTGTTTATAATAAACTTGCTACCAAGGAATTATAGACATGGATTAGGCTGTCGTTGCATATATTATTTTATGGTTTTATTAAGGTTCCATATTATATGCTTATATGCTAAATTGATAATGTCCAGTTTACTTATTATATTGATATTTGTTTTTTTCATATTTAAATCATGGCATCATTTAGCCCACTTATTGCTATTCTTAATCAAAACAAATTTACTGGATCCAACTATGTTGATTGGAAAAGAAATTTGGACATTGTTTTTACTAATGAAGAGCACAAATATGTGCTTACTCAACCATGTCCTAGGTTTCTATTATTAGATGCTCCTCTTAAGGAAAAACAACGATATGATCTTTAGCAGAAATCTAATGAGATGACTAAGTGCTATATCCTAGCATCTATTTCAAACGTTCTACAACATCAAATGCAGGATGTAGAACTAGCTTCGGACATAATGCTAAGTCTAAAGGAGATGCTTGGTGAGCAAGGCCGTTCTGCAAGGCATAAACTATGAGGAAGATTTATAATACCAAAATGGCTGAAGGTACTTCAATGAGGGAGCATTGTCTTAGGATGATCTCTAATCTAAATACATTGGAAGTTTTAGGTGCCAATATTGATGGAGAATCCCAAGTAGATATGATACTCTAGTCACTACCAAAATCATTCAAGGAATTTAGACTTAACTATAATATGAACAAAAATATTTATTCATTCTCTGAATTGATGAATGGGTTGGGAGCAGCGGAAGGCATCCTTGGTACTTCTAGTGTTAAAGCCAATGTTGGAGAAGCTTTTACTTCTTAACCTAAGTCGAAAGGCAAGGGTAAGAAGAAAAAGAAGAAGGACTTCACCAAGTAAGATGGTAAACAAATTGCCTTAGGAGTTGCTAACAAAGGAAAGAAAACCAAAGGAAAGTGTTTCCATTGTGCTAAGAAAGGACATTGGAAGAGGAATTGTCCAATATTCAAGGCTGCCAAGAATAAAGGTATGAAAAGTTCATTTCTTCTTGAAATATGTTTGGTACAGAATCCCACGAATTCCTGGTGTGTGGATTTAGGTTGTACTAATCATATCTGTAATTCTTTGCAGGAGTTCCAGGAGACCAGAAAGTTGAATGAGGGAGAAATATTTCTTATTTTGGCTGATGGGAGCAGGATTCTGATTGTAGCTGTGGAGTGTTTAATTTATACTTTAAGTCTACAGTTTTAATATTGGAAGACTGTTTTTATGTACCTAATGTTTGTACGAATTCAATTTCTGCAACTTGTTTAGGTAAACATGGGTATTGTGTTATCCTGAAAGATAGTGTTGTAATAAAGAAGGATAAAGTGTTTCTCTATTCTGGTTTCTCTATTCTGGCAATATTGTGGATGGCCTTTATATTTTAACTCTTGATAAGCATGAATTATATAATTCTGAATTAGATAATAATTCACATGTGAAATCATTAAAGAGAAATTTTCCTTCTACTAGTGAAGCATATCTTTAGCACTTGCTTTTAGGTCATATTAATTCAAACAAAATTCAATGACTTATCAAAGATGGACTCTTAGGGCCCATGGACTTTGATGGTTTTCTAGTTTGTAAATCTTATTTAAAAGGTAAAATGACTAAACGACCTTTTAATGCAAAAGGTAGAAAAGCCCAAGATTTGCTAGAACTAATACATTCAGATGTATGTGGTCCTATGTCAATTCAAGCAAGAGGTGGCTGTGAGTATTTCGTTACTTTCACTGATGATTACTCTGGATTTGGTTATGTGTACCTAATGAGATGGAAGTCCAAAGCCTTTGACAAGTTTAAAGACTTTAGGGCTGAAATTGAGAATCAATTGGGTAAACGCATAAAGGTCATTCGATCTGATCAAGGTGGCGAATACCTTCTTAGGGATTTCAAGGATTACTTGACTGAAAGTGGGATTATATCCTAGTTGACTGCACTTGAAACTCCACAAAAAAAATGGTGTAGAAGAAAGAAGGAATATGACTCTTTTAGATATAGTTAGATCCATGTTGAGTTATTCGACTCTACCAATTTCCTTTTGGGGATATACCTTAAGTACTGTAATGTATCTTCTGAATTTAGTACCTTCGAAGTCTGTTCCTAAAACACCTGTAGAGTTGTGGAATGGGTGTAAGCCTAGGATGAGACATCTCCATATTTGGGGTTGTCTAGCACGTGTTAAAAGGAAAGTTTGACAAGTTACAGTCTAAAACGGAAGTGGTATTTTTTGTAGGGTATCCAAAAGGAACTATTGGAGGTTTATTCTATAGTCATAAGGACAATAAAGTGTTTGTTAGTACAAATGTCAAATTCTTGGAAAATGACTACATGAATAATTTTACTCCTAGAAGTAGCGTTGTGTTGGCTGAAATGAAAGAACCTGAAATTGAACAACCAAAGAACCTGAAAGTGTTGTGGTGTATTAGATACACCACAACATACTACTCATGAGATATCTAGTACACAAGTGCCTCGTCGTAGTGAGAGAATTGTTCGGCCTCCTATAAGATTAATAGTTTTGGGAGAAATCTATGAAACTATCTCAGAAGAGGATGAATCGGATCCCTACACTTATGAAGAAGCAATGAATGGTATAGGTTCACATCATTGGGTCCAAGTTATGAAATCTAAATTGGATTCCATGTATTCCAATCAAGTTTAGGAACTTGTAAAGGCGTCTAACAACATTAAACCAGTTAGTTGCAAATGGGTTTACAAGAGGAAAAGAGGGATAGATGGAAAGGTTGAAACCTTTAAAGCAAGCCTAGTGGCAAAAGGGTATACACAAAAAGAAGGAATTGACTATGATGAAACTTTTTCGTTAGTAGCCATTCTTAAATCTATTAGAATTCTCTTATCTATTGTTGCTCATTACGATTATGAGATTTGGCAAGTGGATGTCAAGATTGCATTTCTTAATGGCAATCTTGAAGAAGAAATCTACATGATGCAACCGGAAGGTTTCATAGCAAAGAACAAAGAGCATATGGTATGTAAGTTGAAAAGGTCCATTTATGGACTTAAACAAGCATCTAGGTCATGGAATATCAGATTTGATCAAGCAATCAAGTCATATGGTTTTGAACAAAATCTTGATGAACCATGTGTGTACAAAAGACATCGAGATAAAGTAGTAATGTTCCTAGTGCTTTATGTTGATAATATTCTACTCATTGGAAATGATATAGGGGTAATGTCATCAGTTAAAGTTTGGTTGTCAAGCAAATTTGATATGAAGGACTTGGGCAAAGCTAACTATATTCTAGGGATCAAACTTTGGCGAGATCAAAAGAATAAGATGTTAGGCTTGTCACAAGCTGGATATATAGATAAGGTTTTAGAACGGTTTAGCATGCAAAACTCCAAGAAATGATAACTTCCTTTTAGACATAGAGTTCCTCTGTCTGATGACCAAAGGCCTAAGACTCTTGAGGAAGAAAACATGATGAGACAAGTTCCTTATGCTTCTACGGCAAGAAGTCTCATGCATGCCATGCTTTGTACTAGACCGGATATTTGTTATTCAGTTGGCATGGTTAGCCGATATCAATCAAATCCAGGACCTAAACATTGGTAAGCGGTAAAGCATATTCTCAAGTATCTAAGGAGAACGGGAAATTATATGCCTATTTACCACTGCGAGGATTTGATTCCCATTGGCTATCTAGATTCAAATTTTCAGTCGGATTTTGATTTCAGAAAATCCACGTCGGGTTATGTATTCACCTTAGGAGGTGGAGCCATAAGTTGGAGGAGTGTTAAGTAATCTTTTATTGCCAACTCCACCATGGAAGCTAAATATGTTGCTGCTTGTGAAGCAGCAAAGGAAGCTGTTTGACTCAAGAAATTCCTTTCTGATCTAGGTGTTGTGAGAATTGAGCAAGTTCCTATTACATTGTTCTATGACAATAGTGAAGCGATTGCACAATCCAAGGACCCAAGAAATCACAAGAAAGGAAATGACATAGAGAGAAAATACCACATCATTCGAGACATTGTTGCTCGAGGAGATGTGGTTGTAGCAAAGATTTATGGTGCAAAGAATTTAGCGGATCCCTTTACCAAAGCCTTGCCCCAAAGGACTTTCGAGTCACATTTAGAGGAGAAAGGAGTTAGATTAGTGCACAATAGTCTTTAGGGCAAGTGGGAGATTGTTAGGATGTGTGCCCTTAAATCCTATTGTATGATGCTATGTATGCTATTATGTATGACATTATATTGTGATTAATAAAGTTGTTTTATTATTATCTAAAAATAATGGTAACATGAATATTGGGACATTATTATATTGTTCATAAGATGCATAGTATGTGATTTATGTGATTTAGTTACAGAAGATATAAATCACAAGTTCTTTGTAAATTTAGAATTTTAGTTCGTAGTCAGTGATGAAATTGGGCATTTCATCTGCAAAGACTACAACATATCACCTAAGATGATTTGTCTTGATCATGGAAATGGAAATTTCTAATTGATATGTTTCAAGAGTTAAAATATATTGAATTGGACCGCTGTGAGATTTATTATTCTCCTAATAACTGTCAAATGAATAATAAACTCACGACTTCTGTTTGCATGAACTCTTAATCTTGAGAGAATAATGGACCTGATCATGAGATGTAGGTTACTTTGATATATCAAGAGTGAGATCTAAAGTTACAGTCAAAACCTCAGTCTGTTGGGAAACCACATTTAGTGTTGATGGAACATATATTCCCAAGATGAAATTCATAATCTCTTAACAGAAATACAAAATATTCGCTTGAGATAAGTTTAATGGGTTTAGTTATTCAGAGAGTTAGGCCTAACCACTTTAGTGAGAAGTTACTAAAGTATATATTTATGGAATTGGATTTCATAAATATATGATGAATAACTTCAAAGGAGTAAACCAGGTACTCAATGAATTAAGATGTAGTAATCTATAAAGTGGCAGTCTACATTCATGATTTTGTATTATTACGAATATTTTATGAAATGGTTGCATGTACAATAAAGTCTTGGGATATAATTTATAAATGAGGCCTAGAGTGCAACTATATTTATATAGTGGTATTAAATATAGTTAATGGTAATTTTGGACTTGTCAAAATTTGACAAAAAAGCCCAGGGCCCATTGGAGCTAGTGTCTTATTGGTCCCTTTTGGTTACACTCCAAGCCATCACTTAAGCCCAATTGGAAAGGTCCAAAAGACTAGCCCAATTAGATAATCAGTTAGATACAGAGGAAAAAACATACAAAATTTTGTGTGAGTGAAAAAAAAGATAACACTATTGTGAAATGGTGTATGAGTAAGTGTTAGACACTTTGACATTCTCCCTTGAAAAACTGATTAAGAGACCACATTTGTTGAGTGTTAGTAGAATTGGAGTGAAGATTAAAAGTGTTCCCAACTACTTCTGATCTTCTTGTTTTGAAATTCACTGCTCCAAAGTACACTCTCTTGTTCTAAATTCTAAAACTGACATAGTACATGTTAACATTTATGAACAAAGTAGATCCGTTATTTTTTCGCTACATATGTTTTGTATGCGATACAAACATGTATTTATCCAATATAGACTTGTGCCTATATCTTTTCCCACGTTTTTATGATTTTTCTTAAAGAGCTCATTAAATATAAATCTCAAAATGAAAAGAGATATTGAGTTGCAAAAGCCGTCACACATACTAGTAGTTAACTAGAAAAAGAGAAAGAGACTTGTATTGAAATGTATGGTGCCTCAAAAATCAAAGGCTCACTCACAAATTTGAAATATCAAAAATTTCAAGCATCGATCTCAAAATGAGATGTATTTTGTTCAAAAATGATCAAATGTTATAATTTGTAAAGAAGTCAAATGAAAAGCTTTAAAGAAATGTAATCATTTTCTTGTGGGAGATCATATATGTTCATTTCTATAATTGAGATAGTCCTCTTGACTTAGTACTAGTTGTGTATGACTTGATTGAATTGATCATTGAAGCTTCACTCTGGACTAGGGACTATTCTGTTAGATAAAAATCTGGTTTTGTATCTCATACAAAACACACAGCGGAAGCAACAAACAAGGATCTATTTCATTCATGATTGACAACATGCTCTCTATGAATTTCAGAATTTAGAACAAGATAGCGTACCTTGGTATGGAGAATTTCAAAACAAAGATTAGAAGCACTTGGGAAAACTTTTAATCTTCACTCCAATTCCACTTTACGCCCAAGATGTGTGGTCTCTCAATCAGTTTCCAAAGGGAGAATGAAAGTGTGTCTCACACTCTTTATTTTCTTTTCAAAAAATCACGTTAAAAAATTTTGTATGTTTCTCCCTTTCTAACTAACTGATTATCTAATTGGGCCGGCCTATTGGGCCTTTCCAATTGGGCTTTAATGTGTGGCTTGGAATGGGACCAAAAGGGACCAATAAAACACTAGCTTCAATGGGCCTTGGGCTTTTCCGTCAACTCTTGACAAGTCCAAAGTTACCATTAATTATATTTAATACCACTATATAAATATAATTGCACTTTAGGCCTTATTAATAAATTATATCCCAAGACTTTATTTTACACGCAACCCCTTCATAAAATATTCGTAGTAATACAAAGTCATAAATATAGACTGCCACTTTGTAAATTACTACATCTTATCCTTGAGTACCCGGTTTAATCCTTTAAAGTTATTCATCATATATTTATGAAATCCAATTTCATAAATATATACTTTAGTAATTTCTTACCAAAGTGGTTAGGCCTAACTCTCTGAATAACCAAACCCATTAAACTTATCTCAAGGGAATATTTTGTATCTCCATTAAGAGACTATGAATTCCATCTTGAGAATATATGTTCCATCAACACTAAATGTGGTTGCCCAACACACTGAGGTTTTGACCGTCACTTTAGATCTCACTCCTGATATATCAAAGCAACCTACACCTCATGATCAGGTCCATTATTCTCTCAGGATTAAGAGTTCATGCAAATAGAAGTCGTGAGATTTATTATTCAATTGACAGTCGTTAGGAGAATAATAAATCTCACAGCGGTCCAGTTCAATATGTTTTAACTCTTAAAACATATCAACATATCAACTAGAAGTCACCACTTCCATGATCAAGACAAATCATCTTAGTTGATACGTTATAGTCTTCACAGATGAAATGCCCAATTTCATCACTGACTACGAACTATAAATTCTGAGTTTACAAAGAACTTGTGATTTATATCTTCTGTGACTAAATCACATAAATCACATACTATGCATCTCATGGACTATATGATAATGTCCAAATATTCATGTTACCATTATTTTAGATAAAAATAAACAACTTTATTAAACACAACATTAAGTCATACATAATGTCATACATAGCATCATACAATAGGATTTAAGGGCACATATCCTAACATATTCCACATTTGATACTCACACATAACACATAAGATTTTGTTCAATGAATGCTTATTTCATTTGTGTGTTTGTACATGTTCATTTGTGATGTGTGTGTGCTCAACCATATGTGGATCAAACCAAAAAGATTTTTGTTCTTTTTGTTTGCTTTTGGAAGTGATTTGTATCACCCAAGTTTTTCAAAGTTTTTCAAGTTGTTTTGTGTGAAAAACATGTTTTATGGGTGTTTTCATGACCTATTTCATGTGTAAGCTCAACTGGGAGTTAAATGGTCCAATTCTTCAGTTTTCAACCTTGGACAGAGAGTTTCACGACTATTTCACAAATAAGGCTTACCCGCGTAACTTCTTGCAAAAATTCTCAGATCAGCTTTTTAAAGGGCACTTCGTGGGACATTTGTTTTAAACTTCTCGCATCTTTTCAAACTCCTATTTTACTGCTTCAACATCAATACCCAACTAATTTCAAGTGTTTTACATTCTATAAACATCTCTAAGTTAATCTTTAACTCTTTTCATTAATTTTGATCCTTAGATTATGTTTTTGGGAGTTTTATGTTCATAGTTGGAATTTTCTCAAATGGGAGTTGGAAAACTTATTTTTTGTCAATCTTTTTTATTGGGCTTTGTTTTAAATGGTGATTTGCTTTGGATGTTGGCCCCTTGTGGCAAAAATAACATGTATTTAGGCAAGTTTTTTATATGTTCATGCATTGTTTAACATACATGTGTAGTGTGTGCACTCTATATGTTTGACAAAATGCCCGAATGGCATTTTGTTGTTGTTTTGGACTCCGATGAGTACCAAATTTTTGGGATCACCATAATTATTCATGTTTATCATGTTTTGATCAATGGTGGTGTGTTTTATACACCCTGCCCCGTGAGTGCTCATTCATGCATTGGTCATGCATCTCACATGCATACTAGATGTACAATAGATGCAACTTTGTTGCACACACTCTAACATTTAACATGTTTTGTACTTCACTCATGCTAGTTAAGTCTTTTTAGGCCTTTTAGCACACATATCATGTTCTTGTGCTTATGTCATACCTAGGTCCATATCATGTTCCATCGTCCTTAGCATGTCATGTTTACTTTATGCTTTGTAGCATTTTTTTTAGATGTTTTTGTCTTTCATTTGAGCTTCATTTTCTCATTCATCTTGCACCACTCATGCATCATTATTTCCCTTGTTCATATCTTCTTTTCTTTCCCTTCTTTTCTTTCCCTCTTTCCTCTTGCTTCATTTGTCTATTCATGACAAAAAGGGGGAGAGTATACCGGAGTGTATCGTCATTTCAATATGACTCATGTGCACATTCTTAAGGGGAGAAATTCTACCTCGTGCACATTAATAGGAGGAAAAAGCCATAGGGGAGATGCATATACCAAGGGGGAGAAGACAACCTTTTTGAGAAAACCTTGTTTTGTTTGCTTTACATTATGCTTGTTTTCTCATTGTTTTATGGTGTTTTGAGTTACATTTAGTATCTATGCTTTATTACTCTCATTGCACCGTGTTTATGTGTTGGAACATACTTGTGCCCCAATTGGATCTTGTATCCTTAATGCAACTACTTTTTGTGTTTTGCATTGGTTGTGTGTTCTTGTGCCCTTGTTAGATCTTGTATCCTTGATCCAATTCCTTTGTGTTTTGCATTGGTTGTGTGTTGGACATGCATATATCCTTATGTCTTTGTGCTTTAATGATTGCATGATTGGATGATCATTAGCTTTGCTATGTGATCATTGTAGTCATTTCTATATGGCTGTTATGGTGTATGATCAAGTTGCTCATATGTTTCACATCATGTTTACTTAATCGCATTTTACTTGTTACATTATACTTGTCTTTTTATTACTTGCTTTACCTTAAGGGTCTAATGTATTTTGTGCAAGTGTTTCAGGTTACAAGTATATATGTTCCAAGTGCTTCACAACTTCTAGATTTAAGTGTGTGTGAGTTTTGCCATTATTCCCAAACTCACGTTTAAGTATAGAGTTTGTTATAGGGTGTTTTGTCACAGAATAGCCAAAGAGGGAGATTGTAAAGTTATGACTTAGAACTATATTTTATGTTGGCTTTATTCCATGACAAAAAGTGTTGTATTTGCTTTAATTTGTTCCTTGTATTTTGTGGGTATTTATTGTATTGGGTTTAGAATTAAGTTGGTGTAGAATCAAGCATAAAATGAAGAATCAGTGTTTTTCGCAACTGTCCCACTAGAAGCTAACCAGGGAAAGAGCCACGTGAGAAGCACATGCTAGAAGCTGAAGAGTCATGCCAGCCTAGAGGATTTTGCGAGTGTCCCGCGAGTAAGGCTTTCCTACGAGATACCCACGAAACTCTTTGCCTAGAGGATTTTTTAGTATGACTTTCTTACTCTTCACCTATACTATATATACCCTCATTACCCACAAAAGTAAAAGAGGCTATTCCGAGAAGCCTTGTTGGAGTAGGAGCTTGGAGGGTCTCTTGCTATTCGTGTATCCCAACTTATTGTCTAGTGGATCGATTTACTACTTGAAAGGCGGCAGAGAGGTTTTTCGCCGAGTTCTTCGGTTTTCTCTTCGATAACACATCGCCGTGTTATCTTGTGTTTGCATCTCTCTTCCCTTACTCTTGTGCTCTACTTTTATTGTTTGTTGTTCATGTTTATGCACTAGAGTAGTATCAGTTGATTACGCTTCATTTACTCTTGTTCCACACTTAGTTAAGTTAGAGTAAAATCAGCCGAGCCGTATTTTTTTATTTGAGGTCTAAATAGCTCTTGTGTTTTTAACACAAATCGCTTTCAAAAGGAAAATGAGAAAAATTGGAAAACTCACCAATCTGGCCCGGGCATTTGCAAAAAGATGATCCTCCGGCCGATATGTCAATGAAGGAGGTTCTAGCAACCTCACTACCCTACTCCAATGGGTGAGATTGAAGGCGTCAATTGTGAGAACGTAGGAGGTTTTCTTGGACTTGGGTGCCATGGAGAAGATGGGGAAGTTTTAGGAAGGAGAGACTTTCAGAAAGAATGGAAAGGGAAGAATCAGATTGACAAAGAAAGAGTGAGAGAAAGAGAGAGAAGGCAGTCTCTTTTTGTAGAGAGAAAAAAAAAAGTTGAAGAGTTAGAGAGAATATGAATAGGCAAGGAAGATGAAGAGAAAGAAAAAAAACGATTAGTAACCGTTGAGAAAATATGAAGGGGCGGGAACACACCTAGTGACTAAACTATATGTAGTTTAGTCCACTACTAAACTATGTGTAGTTTAGCAACAAAAAAAATTATATATTCCTATGGAGTGCCTAAAAGGCTAGAAGTGCAAAGGAAAATTCAAGAATACACCTAGAAGTGACAAGAATGCCCCTAGTTTAGCAGGAAACCTCAAATCTCCATCGGATTCCCAAAATGTAAAAACTGCAAAAGAAGAATCTAAGAACATATCAAAATGACCAAAATGCCCTCAATTGGGTAAAAGACACAAGAATCACGTAAGCATCTATGGCAGATTGAAAGCATCAAAAGCATCCCTCAATGGACTATAAATCAACAAAAGGACTCCCCCAAGAGTTCAGATTTTCAAACAAATCCCCAATATGGTACAATATCATGAAGGGACTTCCCCATGAGTCCAAGGCACAATGGCAACCCCTTCATGAGTTGTGAAGAAGATAATCCCCATGGAGTTGATGAGCACCCTCTTAGGTAGAGTCAACACAAGTTCCCCAATAAGCCATGAAGAAAGAAAAGAAATCTTCCCCAGTGGATCACACATCTTCAAAGACTTCCTTGTAGGTCAAAATCACCAAATTTCTCGGTAATTTATTTTTTCCCCAATAAGAACACTCCTTAGAGGGTCACCAAAATTCTGAGAAGATCATACTCCCCAATGAGTTTCCCTTTATCATCCCCAGGGAATTGAATATACAAGTATAGTAGAAGAGGTAGAGATAGAGATAGAGACCAAGGTCACCCCGAGACAAGAGCCTCACAAAAATAGGTAGAGCTAGAAATGGAGAACACACGAGGTGCAAGCCACCCATAAAAGTTTGAGGCTAGAGCCCTAAGTTGGACACCACATATATATATATATATATATGTCCTTTTAAGCTCATAAGAGCACACTTATTTGTTTGTTTTTTTGAGCTTATAAGAGCACCTTTGTTTGTTTTTCTTTCTACGTGACTCTAAGATAGTGAGTCACTAGCCTTGTACTTGCAATTGGCAAAAGAGGATCTGAGATAGTGAACCTATCGTTGCTCATTTCCTAAGCAACAAAGGTGAGAATTTTGACATTCGAATCCCACGTGACTCTGCGAAGTCACACCCTGCCCCATTTATGCTTGATATGTGTTGTGTGCGTGGGTTGGGCCCAAGTCGTACATCGAAACAAAAGTTTTGTCTCTTATTCTTTTGATTCCATGAATGAAGCCCATGAATCTAAAGAGGGGCATCTATAGACACTACATTTTATACCCTTTACAACTTGGACCCCTCTTTCCCAATGATGCTAAAATTCCAAGACCTAAGGTTGGTTTAGGGCCCAATCAAATTACAAATTGACTTGAGAGATGTTATATTGGAAAATATAACTTTTTATCAAGCAAAAAATCTATTTTTGGAAAATAAAGGCAACGAGAAACCTTAAGCCTGCGTACACAGGCACGATTCTACACACGCGGGTAGGGTTTTAGAAGCACCAAAAAAATAAGTTTTCTACATTAAAGACTGAGGTTTAAAATGAATCCCACATCATCTAGAAGCTGGTTGAAATCCCCATTTTCACAATATAAATAGCCATACATGGTACCTTTCAAAAACATATAGAAATCCCACGAGAAAACACTAAGATTCATTATAAATAGTGAATCAAAAAGGGAGTTTTTTATAAAACATCCTCAAGTCAATTTTATTTGATTAGGGCCTTTTTTGGCATTGGTCCTTGAATTTTAAGATTAATAATCACATTCTTATTGGTTTGTGATAGATTTAACTGAAAGGAACTATCGAAAATCGAGCCTAGGAGCTTTTGCTTTGAGGTATTCTTTTTGAAACCCTTCTTTCATTTCTGCTTTTAGTTTATGTTTTAATCTCTTTCTTTGCCTCATGTATATTTATAACATGTTTGTTTAGACTAGGTTTACATTTTCCTTATGTTTTAAGCATGTTAGGTTGCTAGAATGTGTGCTTTAAACTGTGCTATATTTGCTATGTTTTTAGGGTTTCTAGGCAGAAACCCACTTGCATATGAGCAAGGCTGTGTACGTAGGCTTGATTATGCATACACAGGGCTGTTCACGCGTATGCATGAACCAGGCCAAAAACCCTAATTTTCTTGTGTTCTGTTTTTGCTCTTGCTTTCACATGAATACTTCTAGTTTAGATCATTTTTCATGTTTACAAGATTTTAAGCTTCTGTTTCACATGATTAATTAAATGATATCCTTTCACATGATAGAATTAGGGTTTTTTTTGTGTTTTCTTTATTTGAATCCCATGATCACATATTCATATACTCATGAAAGCCATAGGTGCTAAGTTGCTGAAAGATAAGGGAGGTAAGTCATGCATTCACATGAGCTTGCATATTTGATATGATCTTGCTTAACAATGGTTTTGAATATGCTTGCTTAGATAATTTGTGCTTAATCACATGTTTGTTTGGACCTCTTAATGCCCACGTTTCTGTCTTGGATGGATATGATTATATGATACTTAGGTTTATGCTTGAATACATTATGATGCTAGATGTATGATATGACTTATAATGTGAGATAGAAGCATGACTAGGGTTTTTGGTGTGATGAAATGCCTTGGTAATATGACATGTATGCTAGATGAATGATAGGGTATGCCATGATAGATGTATGGTTAGGGATAGTTGATGTCATGTTGTGTGTATTAAATGTATGCAAGTGTGTGTGTGTGTGTGTGTGTGTGTGTGTGTGTGTGTGTGTGTGTGTGTGTATGTGTGCGTGTAGCTGCAATGTTGAGTATATCTTCAGTAGGGTTAAGACATAAGACACAATGAAGGGAAGTCACCCTTACGGTTGGGCTATTTTGGGTGCCTAACACCTTCCCAAGACCGTACCTTAACTCCGAACCCATATCTCTAATGGTAAGATCAAAAGGTCCTTCTACGAGAGGACGTTATATATATGGTTCCTAGACCATTACATATATGTTATATATGTGAATGCATTGGCTGCATTAGGATCATGAATAGCGTTTGAAGGAAGTAGCACCATGGTAGAAATCAAGAAGAGAAGAGAATCCATTATTGAAAGACTCAAGGAAAAGTTTGTGGAAGACGAAGAAGAATGTGAGAAAGACTGGAGAACTCCAATCAAGGAGGCTTTGTTGGGCAATGGAACCATGGAGGACTTGAAAAATATGAAGGATTACGTCCTTGTGAAAGGAGAACTCTACCACAAAATGTCCCGAGGAATCTTGGCAAGATGTGTCGAGAAAAAGGAAGCCCAAAAGAAATTAGACGAAGTGCACAGAAAGACCTGCAAATGTTGTAGAGAGGTTAGCTTGTACCACATACTACAGAGGGCAGGCTTCTACTGGCCAAACATGAGTAAAGAATTGAATCAGGTCCAAAGCCAATATGAAGCCTGCCATCTTGCCATGGATCGGGAAGAAAGTTATGTTGTGTTGGAAAAGCCCTTTCATTGAATATCTATCCAACGACACCTTACTGGAGAATCATGATGGCAGGTACAAGCTAAAGAGACTAGCAACCCGCTACTTTCTGCATGAAGGAATCCTTTTCAGGAAAGGATATGGTGGGAACCTACTACGATGCCTAGAGCCAAAGATAGCTAAGGAGATGTTGAAAGAAGTACACTTTGTTAAGTGCTGAGAACACCAAGGACAGAAGAAGCTATACAGAAGTATCCTACAAATGGGATATTATTGGCCAACTATGAAGAAGGATTTAGCAGAATTTGTAAGGAAATGTCATAGGTGTCAAGTGCAAGCAAATGTAATCCACACCCACCCCTAAAGCCTACAAACTATGGTAACCCAATGGCAATTTCACACTTGGGGGTTGGAATTGGTGGGGCTGATCAATCCTCCCTTGAACAGGAAAAATTGGATTTTGGTGGCCACAAAGTACTTTACCAAATGAGTGGAAGCAATTCCACTTCGCAAAGCCACTAGGGGAGCCGTGGCAAATTTTGACGGATAAATACATGTTTCTATTGCATACAAAATATACGCAGCGAAAAAATAACAGATCTACTTCATTTATAAATGTTAACATGTTCTATGTTAGTTTCTGAATTAAAGAATAAGAGAGTGTACCTTGGTGCGGTGAATTTCAAAACTGAAGATCAAAATCACTTGGGAACGCTTTCAATCTTCACTTCAATTCCACTAACGCCCAAGAAGTGTGGTCTCTCAATTAGTTTTCCCAGGAAGAATGTCAAAGTGTCTAACACTTACACAAACACACCACTCCACAATAGTGTTATTACCCTATATTAAATTATGTATGTTTCTCCCTTTGTATCTAATTGATTATCTAATTGGGCTGGCCTTTTAGGCCTTTCCAATTGGGCTTAAGTGTGTGGCTTGGAGTGGGACCAATAAGACACTAGCTCCAATGGGCCTTAGGTTTTTTTGTCAACTCTTGACAAGTCCAAAGTTACCACTAACTATATTTAATACCACTATATAAATATAGTTGCACTCTAGGCCTTATTTATAAATTATATCCCAAGACTTTATTATACATGCAACCCCTTCATAAAATATTCATAGTAATACAAAGTCATAAATATAGACTACCACTTTGAAGATTACTACATCTTAATTTCTTAAGTACCTGGTTTAAACCTTTAAAGTTATTCATCATATATTTATGAAATCTAATTTCATAAATATATACTTTAGTAATTTCTTACTAAAGTGATTAGGCCTAACTCTCTGAATAACCAAACCCATTAAACTTATCTCAAGGAAATATTTTGTATCTCCATTAAAAGACTATGAATTTCATCTTGAGAATATATGTTCCATCAATACTAAATGTAGTTGCCCAACATACTGAGTTTTTTACCGTAACTTTATATCTCACTCCTGATATATCAAAGCAACCTACACTTCATGATCAGGTCCATTATCCTCTCAGGATTAAGAGTTCATGTAAGTATAAGTCGTGAGTTTATTATTCATTTGACAGTCATTAGAAGAATAATAAATCTCACAGTGGTCCAGTTCAATATGTTTTAACTCTTAAAACATATTAAAATACCAACTAGAAATCTCCATTTCCATGATCAAGACAAATCATCCTAGTTGATACATTATAGTCTTCACAAATAAAATGCCCAATTTCATCATCGACTACGAACTAAAATTCTAAGTTTACAAAGAACTTGTGATTTATATCTTCTGTGACTAAATTACATAAATCACATACTATGCATCTCATGGACTATATGATAATGTCCCAATATTCATGTTACCATTATTTTTAGATAATAATAAAACAACTTTATTAATCATAACATAATGTCATACAGAGCATCATACAGTAGGATTAAGGGCACAAATCCTAACAAACTTCATCAAAGAAAACATAATTACAAGGTTCAGAGTACCCCATAGAATCATAAGTGATAACAGCACACCTTTTGTGAATAAGGAAGTTAGGAGAATGTTGGAACGCTTACCATCGATCTTCACTATACTACCCACAACGTAATGGGCAATTTGAGTCAACAAACAAGACCCTCATCAAGATCATCAGCAAAATGAACCAAGAGTACAATGAAAGATGGGTCACACACCTGGCATATGCATTATAGGCCTACCGTAGTTCACCAAAGTCTGCCACAGGATTCTCCCCTTTCTTGTTGGTATATGGAACAGAAGCTATGAGCTTCATAGAATTGATGATACCAACTCTGAGAGTCCTTCAAGCATAGAAGAAGGAAAACAAGAAGCATATATTCCTAGCAGAAAAGTGTAAAAACCTGGAAGGATTAGATAAGAAGAAGGAAGAAGCCCTACAACATAGTCGTAAGTACATGTACGGGATGGTGGAAGCCTATGAGAAGACTATGAAGGAAAGTGTGTTTATAGAAGGACAGTTAGTATTGAGAACATAGAACATGTTACGAGAGGATTAGTGCGCTCATCCAAGTTCTCACCAAAATGGGAAGGACATTCCGTGATAAGGGAAGCCAATACAAGTGGGTATTATCACCTAGCGAAAATGAATGGAATTGATTTGATGGATTCCATCAATGACAAGTGGCTCAAACGTTATTATGCCAAAGTAGAATTATGTAATTTTACCTTTTTTATATTTCCTCCAAATGACTGCCCTTGCAAGGGATATTATGTCTCAAGAAAGTAATTTAGTATTTTGTAACTTAAACATTGTCATGAAAAGAGTGAGAAGTAATGAAAATGGCATCATGAAAAATGAGGCATTAGTGGAAATACATTGTATTATAATGCATGTCAAGCATTGTAGTAGAAGTAACAATAAGTTACAAAACAAAAGCATAAGTCATACTAAACTTAGTACGTATAGTCATAAGTAGCAAGCAGAATAAACATACTATGAGAAATGAAAGAGAAAAAAGAAAAATATAGAATATTCAAAGAAACCAAATACATAACAAGGAATCATAAGCTGGTAATAAGGGGGTTGTCCTGGAAATGATCAGGGGCAGCCACACCAAAGAGAAGACGCTCACGACAAGCCTCCAAGTTTGCTGTCTCCTTCTTCAAGCTGTCAATCCTAGTATCAATGGCATCAACAGCAAGCTGGACCTTCTTCCTAAAGAAAACACAATCAATCTCTCAAAGATGATCCAAAATGAACCCCACTTAAAACTCAACACGAATCAACTCCTAAACCGTATCCCTCCACTATAGAATATTTTCCACAAAAATTGTGTCCACGAAGTTATGCTAAATGCTATTTAAAACACAACTTAACAACTTTAGCAAGTGCTCCCTGACAGAATGACCAAGGTTGAACCTTTGCATAAAGTCCTCATGGTCTTTGTAAATAGCTTGCCTACGGTCTAGACAGTCCTAAGGCACTTAGAATCCATAAAATTCCACATAGGGAGGGCCAGTACCCTAGAAACATATTGGCTCAACATCGTTGCTCTCCACCTGCTCGAAGCAATTAGAGAAGGAGGTGGCCTCTTTGACGGTGTCAACAATAGTGACAAAATAGTCTGGAAAGCAAAAAGAAAAGAAAAATGAGAATGGGAAAGCATGGCCAAAGCAGAAAAGTAAACTTTCTTGGTCTAGCAGGGGTAGGCTTTGCAAGAAGTCTTGCTTCTCAAAAACCTCAAATGCCTGCATGACATAGTGATATGCATGGTAAGGAAAAGAACATACAAAAGGGATAAGAAAAGAAGAAGGAAAGGCAAAGGAAGAAAAGCCATACCTGTGGTTGCAACATCAAACTCTTCCTCACCAAATGCACCCTCAAAATTGGAAACTCAAGTTTTTACGATGGGCTCATCATCCAAGTCTTCAAGAACCTCATCGGATCCCTTATCAAGAGACAACTCCACATCGAGCATCTTGGTGGCAGAAGAAGGAATGGAAAACGAGGTAGCCACCAATGAATGCCCAGCTCCAACCACGTAAGAAAGGCAATGAATGTGTCAACGAAGGATATGACAGGAGAAGGAGTGGCAAGAGGAGCCTCTTTAGCTCGAGCACCTGTGGGGGAAGCACTACCCCTTGGAAAGGTGGAAACCTTAGCAGAAATCCCATCGGTAGCAAGACCAGGTCCCTCTAGAACCTTCTCTTCAATAAGGGCTCCTTCCTCAGCAAGAACTGACTCTAATAGGGGAGTTGGGGCCTTGCTAAAGACATCACCAATAGTAGCAATAGCCAAGGCATTCGCAATCACATCAACGCCTGTAAAGAATCCCTCCATGGAAATATCAACAGCTACAAAAACCTCTTCTCTCTTATTAGCGTCACCCTTAGCAGAAACTACTTTAATGTCAACAATAGACCCAATGAAAGCCTCCTCATTCATGGGAGCATAAACGAAAATGGGCTTAATGTCAATTTGAATAGGACAAAATGAAGGGAAGAGTGAACAAGATAAAGAAAGCAAAATAAGGAATACCAAGAGAGAGAGAGAGAGAGAGAGAGAGAGAGAGAGAGAGAGAGAGAGAGAGAGATTTACCTCGGTCTCATCTAATAGAATGGGTCGTGTGGTAAAAGTGTCTTCCTTAAGCTTAGACTGCCAAAAAAGAAAAGGATGCACACACAAGGTTAGCCGAAAGTGAAGACACTAAAGAACTAAGATAAATATAAATGGAAATTTAAAGATAGCATACGCTCCTTTAAAAATGGACAAATAAAGCCAGGAGAAAAGTCTTCCTCTTGCTGCCATAGGTCCTGTTGGAAGGGGGCATCTGTCGGCTGCCTTGATAGTGGGGGCTTGGGCCTGGCTATAGTAGACCTCCTAGTAGAACTAGTCCTTGCAAAAGGAGACGGGGTGTTCTATGGGCGCAACAAGGAGTACGCCTTAGCCTAATGGAACGAGGCAGAGAAAAACAAGGAGACGCCACCTAGTTTTATGGTCTAGGAACCATGAATATAACGCCCTTACGTGGAAGGACTAGTCTTACTACTAAAGTATGGATTCGGAGTATAAGTACGATTTTGGGAAGGTGTTAGGCACCCAAAACCACCTAACCCATGGGTAAGCTTCCATTCATTGTGTCCTATATCTTAATCCTATTAAAAGCATATTCAACATTGCATCTACATACACATACTAGCATACATCTAAGCATACAACATGGTATTTCATCCCAAACCTAACATACATCTATCATGGCAATCAACCAACCCTAGCATGCATCTATAATGGAAATCAACCAAACCTAGCATACATCTATCATACATAGCATCCATTATATCCAAGAAAAACAGAAAGATTAAAAAAAGAAAAAAGTAAAGAAATTGAAAGCTCAGTTAGTGTGAAAACACTAAAGCTTGTTCGAACCCCCAATTTTAAATTACAGCTAAATTGGTTGCATATTCTGATGATCATTTGTTTTGCTATGTGATCATTGTAGTCATTTCCATATGACTGTTTCGTTTCTAATCAAGTTGCTCATATGTTTCACATCATGTTTATTTGATCACACTTTTACTTGTTACATTATACTTGTCTTTTGATACTTGTTTTACCTTGAAGGTCTAACATGTTTTGTACAAGTGTTTCAAGATACAGATATTTTGTTCCAAGTTCATCACAAGTTTTAGATTTAGGTGTGAGTGAGTTTTATCATTGTTCCCAAACTCACGTTTAAGTCTAAAGTCTATTATAAGGTGTTTTGTCACAGAATAGCCAAAGGGCGAGATTATAAAGTTGTGATTTACAACTATATTTTATGTTGGCTTTTTTCCATGAAAAAAAGTATTGTAATTGCATTAATTTTGTTCCTTGTATTTTGTGGGATTTTATTGTATTGGGTTTAGTATTAAGTTAGCGAAGAATCGAGCATGAAATGAAGATTAGTGCAGTTTTGCGACTAGCTTACAAGAAGTTTGCGAGTAAAGGTTCCCACAAAAAAGCTACGTGAGAAGCACATGCTGGAATCTGAAGTGTCAAGTGTCAGGCTGTATTTCGCTAGTACTTCATGAGACAGTCCATCTCACAAGGTACCCACGAAACTCTCTACCTAGAGGTTTTTAAGTGTGAATTTCTTATCCTTCACCCATACTATATATAACCTCATTACCCACAAAAGTAAAGGAGACTAATATTCCGAGAGAAAACCCTAGATAGGTTTCTACAGCACAACACACCCACTATTTTAGAAAGAGAGCTACTTATCCTTTAGTGAGAAATTAGTGTAATCTCTTCTCCTTCCCCCTCCCATTGTTATACCTTAAGAGAAGATTTGTACCCAAACATAACTCACACCCTTTAAGAGTGTAGAAAGTGTTTTAGGAGCTTAGGAAGTTTTGGAAATTTGCCAAAAAAAGCCAATGAGGCTTGGTGGATACAATTGAACGGCATTGCGAAGATCCGAAAAGCTAGTGAAGACAAGGCTTCGAGAAGTTTGTTGGTAGCAAGAGCTTGGAGGGGCTTAAGTACATTGGATAGACTAGGCTTGTAGGGTCTTTTTTTATTCGTGTACTCCAACTTATTCACTAGTGGATCGATTTCGGCTTGGAGGATCGCAGAGAGGTTTTTTGTCGAGTTCTTCGGTTTCCTCTTTGATAACATGTCATGATGTTATCTTGTGTTTGCATATCCCTTCCCTTACTTTTGTGCTTTAATTTTATTGTTTATTGTTCATATGTATGCACTAGAGTAGATCAAATGATTACGCTTCATTTACTCTTATTCCACACTTAGATAAATTAGAGTAAATGCAATTAAGCCATATTTTAAAATTGGGGGTCTAAACAAGCTCATGTGTTTCACACAAATTTGAGCTTTCACATGGTATCAGAGCAGGTACACTTGTATTGGTTTAGTTACCCAAGTGTGATCCTTGACCTTTTGTTTTTTTTTGCAATGGATGGTGCTTTGTATGCTTTTATGAATGTTTTGGATGTTGTTGATTGTAAGATGCCATGTGTTTGTAAAAGTGTTTATCCTCATGCTTGTGATGATATGTTACATGACTCTTTGGGTGTTGTTAAAATTCCAAAAGTCAAACTCTTGAAGAAAAAGTTTAAAAAATTTCTTGAGAATTTAAGCAAGTTCACTAGTGAAAAGGATGATTTGATTGCTAAGCTCAATGAATCCAATAAATTGGTTGAGAAATATACGAAACTTGCTAAAAATTCTTTTGAAAAGATGAAAGAGTTTGAATGTTTGAATATAGACTTGAATGCTAAATTTGTTTTGTCTAACAAACTTATTGATAATCTCAAATGTGAAAATGAATCTCTTAAGATGCATGCCAAGCATTTGATTACTAAACCTATTGCTAAAAAGAAAGAAAATCTTTGTTGCAATCATGTTATGTTGCTCGCCTATTGTGAGTTCTACCTCTAAAGACAAATCGGTGTACATGCCGTCACACAAAAGAAACCAAAAAGTGGAGAGAAAGGCTCTTAAGTATAAACTTTCATTTAAGTCTCATCCTAGGGATTTGAATGGATCTAAGCTTGTTCCTACTTACAGATGAAAATTACATATTTGTATCGCATACAAAACATACGCAGTGAAAAATTAACGGATCTACTTCATTTGCAATTAATAACATGTACTATGTAAATTTCAGCATTCAAGAATAAGAGAATGTACCTTGGTGTGGTGAAATTCAAAATAAATGATTAGAAGCATTTGGGAACACTTTTAATCTTCACTCCAATTCCACTTTATGCCCAAGAAGTGTGGTCTCTCAATCAGTTTCAAATGGAGAATGATGGAGTGTCTTACTCTCACATACACACCATTTCACAATGATGTCTCTCTTTTTCATACATCAGAATTTTGTATGTTTCTCTATTTATAACTGATTATCTAATTGGACTAGCCTTTTGGGCCTTTCCAATTGGGCTTTAGTATGTGGCTTGGAATGGAACCAAAATAGACCAATAAGACACAAGCTCCAATGGGCCTTGGGCTTTTCTGTCAAGTCTTGACAAGTCCAAAGTTACCATTAATTATATTTAATACGACTATATAAATATAATTACACTTTAGGCCTTATTAATAAATTATATCCTAAGACTTTATTATACATGCAACCCCTTCATAAAATATTAGTAGTAATACAAAGTCATGAATATACACTACCACTCTGTAAATTACTACATCTTATCATTGATTATCCGGTTTAATCCTTTAAAATTATTCATCATATATTTATGAAATCCAATTTCATAAATATATACTTTAGTAACATCTTACCAAAGTGGTTAGGCATAACTCTCTGAATAATTGAACCTATTAAACTTATCCCAAGGGAATATTTTATATCTCCATGAAAAGATTATGAATTCCATCTTGAGAATATATATTCCATCAACACTAAATGTGGCTGCCCAACATACTAAGGTTTTGACCCTTACTTTAGATCTCACTCCTGATATATCAAAACAACCTACATTTCATGATCAAGTCCATTATCCTTTTAAGATTAAGAGTTCATGTAAATAGAAGTCGTCAGATTTATTATTCATTTGACAGTTGTTAGAAGAACAATAAATCTTACAACAATCCAGTTCAATATGTCTTAACTCTTAAAATATATCAACATATCAACTAGAAGTCTACACTTCCATGATTAAGTCAAATCATCTTAGTTGATATGTTATAGTCTTCGCAGATGAAATGCCCAATTTCATAACCGACTACGAACTATAATTCTGAGTTTACAAAGAACTTGTGTTTATATCTTTTGTGACTTTTCACATAAATCACATACTATACATCTCATGGACTATATGATAATGTCTGAATATTCATGTTACTATTATTTTAAATAAAATTAAAACAACTTTATTAATCACAATATTAAGTCATACACAATGTCATACATAATGTTACACATAATATCATACATAGCATCATACGATAGGATTTAAGGGCACTAATCTTAACAATCTCTCACTTGCCTTAAAGACTATTGTGTACTAATCTAACTCTCATCTCCTCCAAATGTGACTTGAAAAGTCTTTTGGGGCAAGACTTTGGTAAAAAGATCTGCTAGATTCTTTGCACTTTCAATCTTTGCTACTATTACATTTCCACGAGCAACAATGTCTTGAATGATGTGGTACTTTCTCTCAGTGTATTTTCCTTTCTTATGATTCCTTTGATCTTTCGATTGTGCAACCGCTCCACTATTTTCACAAAACAATGTGATGGAAACTTGCTCCATTCTCACAACACCAAGATCAGGATGGAATTTCTTGAGCCAAACAGCTTCCTTTGCCGCCTCATAAACAGCAACATATTTAGCTTCCATGATGGAGTCCGCAATACAAAATTGCTTAACACTCCTTCAACTTATGGCTCCACCTCCTAAGTTGAATACACAACTTGAAATGGATTTTCTGAAAATCTAAATCTGTATAGACAATGGGAATCACTCACATCGGTAAATAAGCTTATAATCTCTCATTCTCTTAAGATACTTGAAAATATATTTTACAGCTTTCCAATGTTTTAGTCATGGATTTTATTGATATCGGCTAACCATGCCAACTGAATAACAGATATCTGGTCTAGTACAAAGCATGGCATAAACAAGACTTCCTACTACAGAAGCATAAGGAACTTGTCTCATCATATTTTCTTCCTCTTGAGTCTTAGGCCTTTGGTCGCCAGACAGAGGAACTCCATGTCTAAAAGGAAGTAATCCTTTCTTAGAGTTTTGCATGCTAAACCGTTCTAGAACCTTATCTATATATCTAGCTTGTGATAAGCCTAACATCTTATTCTTGCAATCTCGCCAAAGCTTGATCCCTAGAATAAAATTAGCCTCACTCAAGTCCTTCATATCAAATTGGCTTGACAACCAAACCTTTACCGATGACATTACCCCTACATCATTCTGAATGAGTAGAATATCATCAACATAAAGCACTAGGAACATTACTACTTTATCTTAATGTCTCTTGTACACACATGGTTCATCAAGATTTTGTTCAAAACCAAATGACTTGATTGCTTGATCAAATTTGATGTTCTATGACCTAGATGCTTGCTTAAGTCCATAAATGGACATTTTTAACTTGCATACCATATGCTTTTAGTTCTATGCTATGAAACCTTCCGATTGCATCATATAGATTTCTTCATGATTGCTATTAAAAAATGTAGTCTTAACATCAATTTACCAAATCTCATAATCATAATGAGCAGCAATAAATAAGAGAATTCTGATAGATTTAAGCATTGCTACTGAGGAAAAGGTTTCTTTATAATCAATATCTTCTTTTTTTTGTATACCCCTTCGCCACTAGCCTTACGTTAAAGGTTTCAACCTTTCCATCTATCCCTCTCTTCCTCTTGTAAGCCCATTTGCAACCAACAGGTTTAATGCTGTTAGGCACCTCCACAAGATCCCAAACTTGATTGGAATACATAAAATCCAATTCATATTTCATAGCTTGGACCCAATGATGTGCATCTATATCATTCATTGCTTCGTTATAAGTGTAAGGATCCAATTCAGCCACTTCAGAGATAACTTCATAAGTTTCTCCCAAACCTATATATATTATAAGAAGCTGAACAATTCTCCCACTACGACGAGGTACCTGAGTACTAGACATCTCATACATAGTATCTTGTGGTGTATCTAATTTAGCCACATCATTCCTAGTTTCATCCATTGGTTGTTCAATTACAGGTTCTTTTATTTCAGTCAATACAACTCTACTTCTAGGAGTAAAATTATTCATGTAACCATTTTCCAAGAATTTGGCATTTGTGCTAACAAACATTTTATTATCCTTATGACTATAGAATAAACCTTCAACAGTCCCTTTTGGATACCCTACAAAAAATACTACTTTTGTTTTAAACTATAACTTGTCAGAATTTTCTTTTTACACATGTGCTGGACAACCCCTAAATATGGAGGTGTCTCATACTAGGTTTATGCCCATTCCACAACTCTACAAGTGTTTTAGAAGCAGACTTCGAAAGTACTAAATTCAGAAGATACATTGCAGTACTTAAGGCATATCCCCAAAAGGAAATTGGTAGAGTTGAATAACTTAACATAGATCTAACCATATCTAAAAGAGTTCTACTCCTTCTTTTTGCTACACCATTTTGTTGTGGAGTTCCAGGTGCAGTCAACTGGGATATAATCCCATTTCTAGTCAAGTAATCCTTGAAATCCCCAAGAAGGTATTCGCCACCTCGATCAGATCAAATAGCCTTTATGTGTTTACCTAATTGATTCTCAAGTTTAGCGCTAAACTCTTTGAACTTTTCAAAAGCTTCGAACTTCCGTTTCATTAGGTACACATAACCAAATCTAGAGTAATCATCAGTGAAAGTAATGAAATACTCATAGCCACCTTTTGCTTGGATTGACATAAGACCACATATATCTGAATGTACCAGTTTTAGCAAATTTTGGGCTCTTATACCTTTTGCATTAAAAGGTCCTTTGGTTATTTTACCTTCCAAACAAGATTCGTAAGCTAGAAAACCATCAAAGTCCGTGGGCCTTAAGATTCCATCTTTGATAAGTCTTTGAATTCTATTTGAATTAATATGACACAAACGTAAGTGCCAAAGTTATGCTTCACTAGTAGAAGGAAACTTCCTCTTTAATGATTTCACATGTGAATTATTATATAATTCAGAATTATATAATTCATGCTTATCAGAAGTTAAAATATAAAGACCATCCACAATATTCCTAGAACAGATAAACACTTTACCCTTCTTTATTACAACATCGTCTTTAAGGATAACACATTATCCATGTTTACCTAAATAAGTTGTAAAAATTAAATTCCTACAAACATTAGGTACATAAATACAGTCTTCCAATATTAAAACCATAAACTCAAATTATAAATTAACAACTCCAACAGTTACAACCGGAATCCTGCTCTCATCAGCCAAAGTAAGAAACAATTCCCCTTCATTTATTTTTTTGTCTCCTAAAACCCCTGCAAAGAATTGCAGATATAATTAGTACAACCTGAATCCACACACCAGGAATTCATGGGATTCTATACCAAATATATTTGAAAAAGAAACGAACTTTTCATACCCTTATTCTTGGCAGCTTTGAACTTGGGACAATTTCTCTTCCAATACCCTTTCTTACCATAATGAAAACATTTTCCTTTGACTTTCTTTCCTTTGTTAGCAACCTCTAAGGCAATTTGTTTACCCTCTTGCTTGGTGAAGTCCTTCTTCTTCTTCTTCTTCTTCTTCTTCTTCTTCTTCTTCTTCTTCTTCTTACCCTTGCCTTTCGACTTAGGTTGAGAAGTAGAAGCTTCACCCATATTAGCTTCAACACTAGATGTACCAAGGCTGCCATCCGTCACTACCAACTCATTCATTAATTCAGACAATGAATAAATCTTTTTGTTTATATTATAATTAAGTCTGAATTCCTTGAATGATTCTGGTAGTGACAGGAGTATCATATTCACTTGGTATTCTTCATTAATATTGACACCTAAAACCTCCAATGTATTCAGATTAGATATCATTGTAAGACAATGCTCCCTCACTGAACTACCTTTAGCCATTTTGGTGTTATAAATTTGCCTCATGGTTTCTTGCCTTACAAAACGACCTTGCTCACCAAACATCTCCTTCATACTTAGCATAATGTCCGAAGCTAATTCTACATCTTGCGTTTGATGCTATAAAACATTTGAGATAGATGCTAGGATGTAGCACTTAACCATCTCATTAGATTTCTGCCAACGATCATATTGCTGTTTTTCCTTAGAAAGAGCATCTAATGAAGGAAAGTTAGGACATGATTAAGTAAGCACATATTTGTGCTCTTCAGCTGTAAGGACAATGTCCAAATTTCCTTTCCAGTCAACATAGTTGAATCCAGTCAGTTTGTTTTGATTAAGAATAGTAACAAGTGGGATAAATGATGCCATGATCAAATATGAAAATAATAAACAGGAATATAATAAGTAAACTGGACATTATCAATTTAGCATATAAACATATTGATGGAATCATACATGCGCAGCGGAAGAATAAATGTATAATGCGTAAAGAAATGGATCTACTTCATACATAAAAGTTAACACGTACTATTTAAGTTTCAGAATATATTAACAAGAGAGTGTACCTTGGAGCGGTGAATTTCAAAACTTGAAGATGAGAGGCTCTTGGGAATACTTTCAATCTTCACTCCAATTCCACTAACGCCCAAGATGTGTGGTCTCTCAATCAGTTCCAAAGGGAGAATGTCCAAAAGTGTCTAACACTTTACACTACTTCACAAGAGTGTTCTTTCAAACTCTCTTTATGAATTCTCTCCAAAAACTCTACAGAAAAATTCTGTGTGTTTCTCCCTTTGTATCTAACTGATTATCTAATTGGGCTGGCCTTTTGGGCCTTTCCAATTGGGCTTAAGTATGTGGCTTGGAGTGGGACCAAAAGGGACCAATAAGACACTAGCTCCAATGGGCCTTGGGCTTTTCTGTCAACTCTTGACAAGTCCAAAGTTACCATTAACTATATTTAATACCACTATATAAATATAGTTGCACTCTAGGCCTTATTAATAAATTATATCCCAAGACTTTATTATACATGCAACCCCTTCATAAAATATTCATAGTAATACAAAGTCATTAAAGAAGACTGCCACTTTGTATATTACTACATCTTACTTCCTTGAGTACCCGGTTTAATTCTTTAAGTTATTCATCATATATTTATGAAATCCAATTCCATAAATATATACTTTAGTAACTCCTTACTAAAGTGGTTAGGCCCAACTCTCTGAAAAACAAACCCATTAAACTTATCTCAATGGAATATTTTGTATCTCCGTTAAGAGACTATGAATTCCATCTTGAGAATATATGTTCCATCAACACTAAATGTGGCTGCCCAACATACTGAGATTTTGACCGTTACTATAGATCTCACTCCTGATATATTAAAACAACCTACACTTCATGATCAGGTTCATTATCCTCTCAGGATTAAGAGTTCATGCAAATATAAGTCGTGAGTTTATTATTCAATTGACAGTCGTTAGGAGAATAATAAATCTCACACCGGTCCAGTTCAATATTTCTTAACTCTTAAAACATATCAACATATCAACTAGAAATCTCCATTTCCATGATCAAGACAAATCATCTTAGTTGATATGTTATAGCCTTCGCAGATGAAATGCCCAATTTCATCACCGACTACGAACTATAATTCTGAGTTTACAAAGAACTTGTGATTTATATCTTCTGTGACTAAATCACATAAATCACATACTATTGCATCTCATGGACTATATGATAATGTCCCAATATTCATGTTACCATTATTTTCAAATAATAATACAACTTTATTAACCAAAACATTAAGTCATACATAATGTCTTACATAATAAAATACATAGCATCATACAATAGGATTTAAGGACAAATATCCCAACACATATAGTATGGAACCTTAATAAAACCATAACATAATATATGCAACGACAATCTAATCTCATATTCAATATCCCTTAGCATAGAGTAAACATTAAATACAATGACTGATTGAGAACTATTCTCATTATTAGTGCTGTCATGATAACTCTTATCAAACGCTAATAATATGCCGTTTTACATTTAGCCTTTAAGTAATAATAGTAAGAGCTCAGCATAGAGGATACTATAATATTTAGTCTAGTGTATACCATTGTCTATAATCGGGTGTAGCCACATTTCATCCCTTTAACAGGCTTATTTTGTAGTACCATGATAAAAACACCCTCAGCATTGAACGCAAAGCTCAAGGCTAAGACAAGGTGTTTCATTGAACCACTATAAATCAGGAAATTCAATCTTGTAAGACCGTGAAATAAATACTCTCCGCATGGAATGCTAAGCTTGAAGCAAAGACAAAGTATATATTTTACAAAACTATGAACCAACAATGAAGGCTGTGAGATGCAATCCTTGTATCTCTCTCCCACTAGATGTTTTAAATTAAAGGTTTTTAATTTGTAAACATGTGAAAACACAAAATTCAGACAGAAGCTTTCCCGACTGTTTCACGACTAAAGTTTACCCACGGAAAGACCTGTGTTTTCAATTTTCAAAGGGAAGATCTGAACAGTTTTCAACGGTTTTTGCATGAACAAACTGTTAGGATATGTGCCCTTAAATCTTATTGTATGATGCTATGTTTGACATTATGTATAACTTAATGTTGTGTTTAATAAAGTTGTTTTATTTTTATCTAAAATAATGGTAACATGAATATGGGACATTATTATATAGTCTATGAGATGCATAGTATGTGATTTATGTGATTTAGTCACATAATATATAAATCACAAGTTCTTTGTAAACTCATAATTTATAGTTCGTAGTCGGTAATGAAATTGAGCATTTCATCTGCGGAGACTATAACGTATCAACTAAGATGATTTGTCTTGATCATGGAAGTGGAGACTTCTAGTTGATTTCTTGATATGTATTAAGAGTAAAGACATATTGAACTGGACTGCTGTGAGATTTATTATTCTCCTAACAACTGTCAAATGAATAATAAATCTCACGACTTTTATTTGCATGAACTCTTAATCCTAAGAGAATAATGGACCTGATCATGACGTGTAGGCTGTTTTGATATATCAGGAGTGAAATCTAAAGTAACAGTCAAAACTTTAGTATGTTGGGCAACCATATTTAGTGTCGATGGAACATATATTCCCAAGATGGAATTCATAATTTTTTAACGAAGATATAAAATATTCCCTTGAGATAAGTTTAATGGGTTTAGATACTCAGAGTATTAGGCCTAACCACTTTATAAGGAGTTACTAAAGTATATATTTATGAAATTGGATTTCATAAATATATAATGAATAACTTTAAAGGATTAAATCGGGTACTCAAGGATAAGATGTAGTAATTTTTAAAGTGGCAGTTTATATTCATGACTTTGTATTACTACAAATATTTTATGAAGGGGCTGCGTGTATAATAAAGTCTTGAGATATAATTTATTAATAAGGCCTAGAATGCAATTATATTTATATAGTAGTATTAAATATAATTAATAGTAACTTTGGACTTGTCAAGAGTTGATAGAAAAGCCTAAGGCCCATTGGAGCTAGTGTCTTATTGGTCCCTTTTGGTCCCACTCCAAGCCACACACTAAAGCCCAATTGGAAAGGCCCAATAGGCTAGCCCAATTAGATAATTTGTTAGTTACAAAGGGAGAAACATACATAATTTTCTTTTTTAAGAAGCGTAGAGAAAAAGAAAAAGAAAGAGAGTGAGACGCACTTTCATTCTCCCTTGGAAACTAATTGAGAGACCACACTTCTTGGGCGTAAAATGGAATTGAAGTGAAGATTAGAAGTGTTTCCAAGTACTTCTAATCTTTGTTTTGAATTTCTCCACACCAAGGTACGCTATCTTGTTCTTAAATTCTGAAATTTACATAGTGCATGTTGTCAATCATGAATGAAATAGATCCTTGTTTATTGCTTCCGCTGTGTGTCTTGTATGAGATACAAAACCATATTTTTTCCATCAATTGGTATCATAGCCAGGTTTTCATCTCATGATTGTATAATATGTGATTGAATTTTAGAATTTAAGAAAAACCATTACCTTTGTGTTTCAATTTTCTGCATCAAGTTATGGTGTTGTGCCATGGTTTTTAATTTTCATGAAATTCGTATATATATATATTGCAAGTGGGATTGAATAGTGTCAGATATTGTTAATGGTGATGTGTCTTTGTCGTTGCTTGGATGTAGTTATTCATTGTTGAAGTAACTGTAACCCTGATTGCACCATTTGGTCCTTAATGCATGGATTGCATGGCCTGGCTTTTTTTTTTTTTTTTGGCACGGCTTGGACTTAATGAAATTGTGTGGATTGCATGGCTTGCATTTATTGCATGACTTGGACTAGTTTGCTTGATTTTTATATATATTATATACGGATTTGCTTATCAAGTGATAACCATCCTGTGCACCTTAATATTGCACCTTTTGGATTCATATTGCACCACTTGGCATGATTTATACCAAGTAATTGTGTCATGTGCCTTGAAAAGGTTGAATTCGTATATTGTATTAAGGATTCTGACAATCTGATGGTTATATATACATACACACACACACATATATATATAAAGTAATAATTATATATTATATATAATAATCCTTATATTATATTATATATATAATATAATATAGTTTTAAAAATATATATGAGTTTACATTACGTTATATATATTTATATATATTAATGCTAGAATTATGAAATTTATTCCTAATGAGATTAGGACTATGTTTTCAAACTGTCTAGCATTATTATGGTTCTTGATCTTAAAAACCTTTATTTTAAAATATCTAGTAGGAGAGAGATACAAGCGTTGCATATCACAGCCTCAATTGTTGATTCATATTAGTGTGAAACATATATTTGTCTTTGCCTCGAGCTTAGCATTCCATGCGGAGAGTATTTATTTCATGGTCCTACAGTATTGAATTTCCTGGTTTATAGTGGTTTCATAAACACCTTGTCTTAGCTTCAAACTTTGCATTCCATGTGAAGAGTGTTTTTATCATGGTACTACAAAATAAGCTTGTTAATGGGATGAAATGTGGCTACACATGATTCTAGACAATGGTATACACTAGACTAAGTATTATAGTATTCTCTATGTTGAGTTCTTGCTATTATTACTTAGAAGCTAAATGTAAAATGGCATATTATTAATGTTTGATAAGAGTTATCATGATAGCACTAATAATGAGAATAGTTCTCAACCAATTAATGTGTTTATAATAAACTTGCTACCAAGGAATTATAGACATAGATTGGGTTGTCGTTGCATATATTATATTATGGTTTTGTTAAGGTTCCATATTATATGCTTATATGCTAAATTGATAATGTCCAGTTTACTTATTATATTCATGTTTATTATTTTCAGATTTAAATCATGGCATTATTTAGCTCACTTGTTGCTATTCTTAACCAAAAAAAACTGACTGGATCCAACTATGTTGACTGGAAAAAAAATTTTGACATTGTTCTTACTGCTGAAGAGTACAAATATGTGCTTACTCGACCATGTCCTAGCTTTTCTTCATTAGATGCTCCTCTTGAGGAAAAATAACGATATGATCATTGGTAGAAATCTAATTAAATGGCCAAGTACTACATCCTAGCATCTATTTCAAATGTTTTATAGCACCAAATGCAGGTTATAGAACTTGCTTCGGACATAATGCTTAGTCTAAAGGAAATGTTTGGTAAGCAAGGCCGTTCTGCAAGGCAAGAAACTATGAGACAAATTTATAATACCAAAATGGCTGAAGGTACTTCAGTGAGGGAGTATTGTCTTAGGATGATGTCTAATCTGAATACATTGGAAGTTTTAGGTGCCGATATTGATGGAGGGTCCCAAGTGGATATGATACTCCAGTTACTACCAAAATCATTCAAGGAATTCAGACTTAATTATAATATGAACAAAAAGATTTATTCATTGTCTAAATTAATGAATGAGTTGGTAGCGGCAGAAGGCATCCTTGGTACTTCTAGTGTTGCAGCCAATGTTGGTGAAGCTTCTACTTCTCAGCCTAAATCGAAAGGCAAGGGTAAGAACAAGAAGAAGAAGGACTTCACTAAGAAAGATAGTAAACAAATTGCCTTAGGAGTTGCCAATAAAGGAAAGAAAACTAAAGGAAAGTGTTTCCATTATGGTGAGAAAGGACATTGGAAGAGGAATTGTCCAACATTCAAGGCTGCCAAGAATAAGGGTATGAAAAGTTCATTTCTTCTTGAAATATGTTTGGTACAGAATCCAACGGATTCTTGGTGTGTGGATTTAGGTTGTACTAATCATATCTGCAATTCTTTGTAGGGGTTCCAAGAGACCATAAAGTTGAATGAGGGAGAACTATTTCTTACTTTGGCTGATGGGAGCAGGATTCCAGTTGTAACTGTTAGAGTGTTTAATTCATGCTTTAAGTCTAGAGTTTTATATTAGAAGATTGTTTGTATGTACCTAATGTTCATAGAAATTTAATTTCTGCAACTTATTTAGGTAAGCATGGATATTGTGTTATCCTAAAAGACAATGTTGTAATAAAGAAAGATAAAATGTTTATCTGTTTTGGCAATATTATGGATGGTCTTTATATTTTAACTCCTAATAAGCATGAATTATATAATTCTAAATTAGATAATAATTCACATGTGAAATCATTAAAGAGAAAGTTTCCTTCTACTAGTGAAGCATATCTTTGGCACTTGCGTTTAGGTCATATTAATTCAAGTAGGATTCAAAGACTAATCAAAGATGGACTTTTACAGCCCATGGATTTTGATGGTTTTCTAGTTTTCAAATCTTGTTTGGAAGGTAAAATGACCAAACGACCTTTTAATACAAAAAGTAGAAGAACCCAAGATTTGCTAGAACTAGTACATCCAGATGTATGTGGCCCTATGTCAATCCAAGCAAGAGGTGGCTATGAGTATTTCATTACTTTCACTGATAATTACTCTGGATTTGGTTATGTGTATCTAATAAAACGAAAGTCCGAAACCTTTGAAAAGTTCAAAGAGTTTAGGGCTGAAGTTGAGAATTAATTGGGTAAACGCATAAAGACCATTCGATCTGATCGAGGTGACGAATACCTTCTTGGTGACTTCAAGGATTACTTAACTGAGAATGGGATTATATCCCAGTTGACTGCACCTGGAACTCCACAACAAAATGGTGTAGCAGAAAGAAGGAATAGAACTCTTTTAGATATGGTTAGGTCTATGTTGAGTTATTCGACTCTACCAATTTCCTTTTGGGAATATGCCTTAAGTACTGTAATTTATCTTCTAAATTTAGTACCTTCGAAGTCTGTTTCTAAAACACCTGTAGAGTTGTTGAATGGGCGTAAGCCTAGTATGAGACATCTCCACATTTGGGGTTATCCAACATATGTGTTGAAAGGAAGGTCTGACAAGTTACAATCTAAAACAGAAGTGGTTTTCTTTGTAGGATATCCAAAAGGAACTGTTAGAGGTTTATTCTATAGTCATAAGGATAATAAAGTGTTTGTTCACACAAATGCCAAATTCTTTGAAAATGACTATATGAATGATTATACTCCTAGAAGTAGAGTTGTCTTGGCTGAAATGAATGAACCTGTAGTTGAATAACCAATGGATGAAATTAGGAATGATGTGACTGTATTAGATACACCACAAGATACTACTCATGAAATGTCTAGTACACAGGTGCCTCGTCGTAGTGGAAGAATTGTTCGGCCTCCTATAAGATTTAGAGGTTTAGGAGAAACTTATGAAGCTATCTTAGAAGAGGCTGAATCGAATCCTTACACTTATGATGAAGCATTAATGATGTAAATACACATCATTGAATCCAAGCTATAAAATCTGAATTGGATTCTATGTATTCCAATCATGTACGGGATCTTGTAAAGGTGCCTAATAGCATTAAACCTGTTGGTTGCAAATAGGTTTACAAGAGGAAGAGAGGGATAGATGGAAAGGTTGAAACCTTTAAAGTAAGGCTAATGGTGAAAGGGTATACACAAAAAGAAGGTATTAATTATGATGATATTTTTTCGCCAGTAGCCATGCTTAAGTCTATCAGAATTCTCTTATCCATTGCTGCTCATTATGATTATGAGATTCGGCAAATGGATATCAAGACTGCATTTCTTAATGGTTTTCTTGAAGAAGAAATATACATGTTGCAACCAGAAGGTTTCATAACAAATATCCAAGAGCATATGGTATGCAAGTTAAAAATGTCCATTTATGGACTTAAACAAGCATCTAGGTCATGGAACATTAGATTTGATCAAGCAATCAAGTCATTTGGTTTTGAACAAAATTTTGATGAACTATGTGTGTACAAAAGACATCGAGACAAAGTAGTAATGTTCCTAGTACTTTCTGTTGATGATATTTTACTCATTGGAAATGATGTAGGGGTAATGTCATTAATTAAAGTTTGGTTGTCTAGCCAATTTGATATGTAGGACTTGGTTGAGGCTAACTTTATTCTAGGGATCAAGCTTTAGCGAGATCGCAAAAATAAGATGTTAGGTTTATCACAAGCTGGATATATAGATAAGGTTCTAGAACGGTTTAGCATGCAAAACTCCAGGAAAGGATTGCTTCCTTTTAAACATAGAGTTCCTCTATCTGATGACCAAAGGCCTAAGACTCAAGAGGAAGAAAATTTGATGAGACAAGCCTCATTTAGCAAATGGCTAAGGACTACATAAAGGGTTAAGAACACCTCCTGGTTGGTGGATATTGGGAGCAAATCTCTGACATTGGTCACACTTCTTTACATAATTATGTGCTTCTCTTTGCATATTGGGCCACCAATACCCTTGTGTAATAGCTCTACAAGACAAAGACCTTCCTCCTGTGTGACTTCCACAAATCCCTTCATGCAATTCTTCCAAAAGTAATTCTGTTTCTTCAGGGTGTATACACAGTAAATATTATCCCAAAAAAGAGCGTTTGTACAACTTTCGGTCCTCAGACAGCCAAAATCGTGGCGCCTTTCTGTGTACTTTATCTGCCTCGGACTTCTCTTCAGGCAAGATATCGTTCTTAAGGAAGGACACTATAGGATCCATCCAACTAGGTTCCCCCCAATCTGATGTACCAAGGATGGTGTGACCACTCGTCTTAATGGGTTTACACAAGTCTTCGATAATGATGACCCTAGGTAGGCCTTGTGCCGAGGATGTCACAAGGGTAGCCAGGGAATCAACATGGGTATTCATACTTCTGGAAATATGCAACAAGGTGAAAGATTCAAATTTCGATTGTGAATACCTAATCCGAGTTATATATTCTTGCATTCTCGGATCTCTTGCCTTCAACTTTCCTTCCACTTGGCCCACTACTAACTGTGAATCAGAGAATATTTGCACCATTTTTCCACCCATTTTCTGGACCATATCCATTCCCACTAGTAGAGCCTCATATTCTGCTTCATTGTTGGTGGCCGAGAACCCCAATCTTAGGGATTTCTCAAAAGAAATTCCCTCAAGGGACACTAAGACTAGCCCCACACCAGATCCTCTCTGATTCGTTGCTCCGTTAACATACACTTTCCATATCAAAGGTTCCTTGCACGAGATCATGCCAACTGATTTTTCATCCATGTCCAACCTCTTAAGATTCTCTTCTGATGAAGGTTCAGCAAACTCCGCAACCAAATCAACAAGGACTTGGCCCTTCGTGGAAATGCGAGGCATATACTTGATATTAAAAGCCCGTAGAATGGTACCCCATTTGGCAATCCTTCCCGTGTAGTCAGCACTCCAAAGTATAGACTTAAGAGGGAGTTGAGTTAAAATAACAAATGTATGAGATTGGAAATAATGAGGAAGCCTATGCATAGCATGCATCACTGCCAAGATTGCCTTTTCTAATGGTAGATATTGCACCTCGGCCTCATGCAAGGATTTGCTCACGTAATAAACTGGCCTCTGCACACCATTATCAACCCATATCAGAACCAAATTAACAACATGATTAGCCACAGCAATATACGCGAACAGGACTTCATCAACTTCAGGTCGAGACATAACAGGTGATCATAGAAGATACTCCTTAAGCTGTTGAAAAGCCAAAGCACATTCCTCAGTTTATTCAAATCCCTTCCACTTATTCAACAATTGGAAGAAAGGCTTGCACCTATCTACGGTCTGAGAAATAAATCGGTTGAGGGCAGCAATTATCCCTGTCATCCTCTGAACTTTCTTAGGATTCTGAGGCGGTTGTAAACTATTAATTGCCTTAACCTGTGCAGGATTGACTTTAATTCCCCGATGAGTTACCATATAATTTAGAAATTTACCTGATCCCACCCCAAAAGAACACTTTGAGGCATTAAGACGTAACTTGTGCTTCCTTAGCGTCTGAAAAGTGTAATTTAGATCTTCCCTATGCATAGAAACCGTTTTACTTTTCTCCACCATGTCATCCACATATACTTCAATTGTTTTTTTCCTGCTGTGACTCGAACATCCTAGTCATCATCCTTTGATAGGTAGCCCCAGCAGTTTTCAAACCAAAAGGAATTACCTTATAATGATAATTCCTTGTAGGGATGACAAAGGCAATCTTATGCTGATCATCCACAGCTGAAGGTATTTGGTGAGAACCCTGAAAAGCATCCAGGAAACTCATTTGAGGATGTCCAATAGTGGCATCCACCAACTAATTTATACGAGGCATTGGGAAAGAATCTTTAGGGCAAGCCTTGTTTAAATCAGTGAAGTCTACACACACTCTCCACTTCCCATTCTTCTTCTTCACTACCACTGTATGTGCCAACCATTCAGGATAAAACACTTCTTTGATAGCACCAGCCTTTTTTAGCTTAAATACCTCTTCCTTGACGGCCTCAAAATGCTCTTTAGATGAGCGCCGAAGTGGTTGCTTCTTCGACACCTCAGCCGGATTGACATTCAAATGATGACAAATGAAACTCGGATCAACCCCGGGGACTTTATAAGCATCCCATGCAAATACATCTACTTTCTTCTTCAGAAATATAACCAATCCTGCCTTCTCCTGAGGTGGCAATAGAACCCCGACCTAAAAGAATTTTTCAGGATCACCTGCTATAAGAACCTTCTCTAAATCTTCACACACTGGTTCTTCCACCACTACTACCCTGAGCATGGCTAGAGACATTGATTGCTATGAGCCCCCCTCAGTTGAGGCCGAGAACCCCCCTCAGGCTGATGTAAAATCGCAGCTGCCATGCACTGTCTAGCCATAGACTGACTCCCAACTAATTCCTCAATTTGATCTCCAGGCAGGAACTTTACCTTCAAATGCAAGGTTGAAGAAACTACGCTTAAAGCATGAAGCCAAGGTCTTGCAACAATGGCCGTGTAGGGAGAATAGGCATCCACTACAATAAAATCCACCTCCACAATCTCGAAACCTAATTGCATCAGCAATCTAATCTGACCCATTGGTATAATAGCCTTCCCTTCAAAGCTTATTAGTGGTGAATCATAAGTCGCCAAATCCTCAAGCTTTAATTTCAACTCCTTGTACAAGTTGAGGTACATAATATCCGCCTCACTGCCTTGGTCCACCATCACCCTCTTTACATCATAGCCCCCTATTCTCAGCGTAACCACCAAAGTATCATCATGAGGTTGGATGGTTCCGATCTTATCTTCTTCCGAGAAACTCGGAGTAGATGGGACATTCCCTTTAATCCTCTTCGGCTCAGAGCTAGACTCCTCGGTAATGGTTTGTGCTATAGACATCACCCTGAAAGGATGAGAACCAGTCCTCCTAGGAGTAGCAAAAATAACATTAATGGTACCTAGGGGAGGCCTTGATGAAGTATTGCCCTGGTTCACTAAGCCTGAATGGTCCTCTTGACCATTAGGCCGATACAAAAACTATTTTAACCTTCCTTCCTTAACCAACTGTTCTAAATGATTCCGCAAAGTCTTGCAATCCTCAGTGGTATGACCCCTCTCTTGGTGATACTGGCAATGAAGGCTTTAATTGCGCCTCATGAGATCCCCCGCCATCTTGTTGGGCCATTTGAAGTATGGTTCATTCTTAATTTTCTCCAACAACTGATGCACTAATTCTTGGAATACTGTGTTAACCACTTGAGAAGCGGTCGAACCGGATGGTCCAACGAAATCTCTTCGGGGCCTGTTGTTGTTGTATCTATCCGACTTGAAATCCCTCCTCTCCTGAGGGATAACCTTCGCATTTCCCTTACCCTGTTGATCTTCCTTAACTCGTTTGTACTCATCTATGTGATTCATGAGCCGATGCACACTCCTTATCGGTTTTTTAGTCAAAGATTTCCTCAAGTCGTGCTCAGTAGGAAGTCCAACCTCAAAAGTCCTTATTTCTACATCGTCAAAATCACCATCAATCTCATTGAACATCTCCCAGTACCTGTCAGAATATGTTTTCAAGGTCTCCCCTTCTCTCATGGCCATGGACAATAATAAATCCAGATGCCGAGGAATTCTACTACATGTGATGAAACGTAACCCAAATGCCCTAATGAGTTCCATGAAGGAATCAATAGAACCTGCCCTCAAGCCATTAAACCACCTCATTGCAACAGGTCCCAAGCTAGAAGGGAAGACTTTGCACATTAAAGTTTCATTGTTGGAGTATACCGCCATTCTCCAGTTGAAATGACTCACATGCTCTATAAGGTCCTTTCAGCCATTATAAATGGTGAACGTAGGTTAAGTGAACTGCCGTGGGAGCTTCCCCTTCTCCACCCTACGTGTGAAAGGTGACTTGGAGATTTGGTACAACGCCCTACTCATAGCATCATTTCCCAAGCCTCTGGAGGAAGACTTCCTATCCTTATGATCATGAAAATAATCCCCCTCATAGGAGAAAGACTCACTAGGAAGAGTTCTGACCTGAGCCTATAACTGTTACCCTGGGAATCTTCAGAAGAAGGATCAGAAAAGAGGGAGTTCGTCTTTGCCTCTCACGACGCAGCTTCTTCTTTAAATGGTCAATTTCCTTCTACATGGCCTTAGCATTTTCCTCGTGAGGGATTCTGCTTCCACCTTGTGAACGATTCCTGCCAATGTGCCTTATATGCACACTGCCCTCTCGATCTATTTCCTACTTAAGATGCAAGAAGTGATCGTCATGCTGGGACCCCATAGACTCTGCATGTTGTGCACTTGAGCCTACCATACTGTTACACTTCCTAAAACACAAGATTTCCATTAGACGGTGCAAATTGTAAGGACACAATTTATGCCTATACCCAACAGCGAGAAGGAAATAAGCCCAAAAAGCCCAATACAATGAAATTTATAGAAAGTGGACTTGAAATCTAGGTTCCACGGATGTTGGATAACAAAGATAATGAGCTAGTTTACCACATCACGTCAGATGAATAGTTATACAACAGAATCTCTCCTCGACGTAAGCCGAGAATAGTTTATATTATCCTTCCTTTAATAGATTACAATTGGGGATGGTGGTGTGTACAGGGTTTTTTCTCATTCTTCTCTAATCCCCCTCTTGAATGCCTCCCTTTTTCTTTTATTCTTCTCCTTCTTCTCTCCCTCATCCACGTATGGATCAAATCACTAATTTAGATACTTGTCCCATCCACCGCCCTCCTAAAGTCTTCAAACAATAGTTATAAAGTTGGTCACCACTATTTAGATGTCATTTCCTTATTAATGCGGCCAGAGAGGTAGGTGCAGAGTCTTTAATGCGGTGGTAACAGCTTTTTCTAAGATATTTCTCACGCGTCTTCCTCTCTGTGCCCTTGTGGAACACATCTTCATCCACAAATCCTTCTAGAATCTCCTTCTAAACATCATGGCGTATCATATGATCTACACTTCATTAACTAAGGAGATGCCCCTCCTCAGACAATTTCCAACAGCCTCTATCCCAACAGTTTGCTTGTGGACTTTTAAGTTTGATATTATTACTACCATTAAACCCTCCTTGGACTCGCCATTACCTTTGGATCAGGCCCAAGGCCTAAGAACAAGCCCTGGACCTTTTGTCCTCACAGTACCAATATACCCCATTGTCATAGTCAATCTTTCTTTAGAAGACTGATTTTCTATTGGTAATCTAGTCACTTCTATGATACCATTTCTATTAAATGGTCTTCAATTGGCATATCTCATCCATATATGTTAAGAAATCACACTAGATTAATTTACATATTTTAGCAAGTAACAAATATTGATTTCGGAGTTTAATCAAACAAATTGGAAACAAAGAGAGACTATATACCAATTAGGAATAGCTACCAAATTGAATTCAAACCCACAATTCCATTGATTAAATAGTACAAAAAAATTAATGTTTTTTGGTCAAAGTAATTTCTCTTTCATGTACAGCTTTTGTTATATTTTTTTGGAACATACCTTTTTATTTATAACAAAAACATATAAACATTGTAAATACCAAGACAAAGAAGAATGTACAACAGAAGGAAAATGTGAAGTTACAGGCTATAGATTAAATCAGACAGATATTACAATTGTATAGGTCAATACAATCCAAATACTTGACAAGAATGCAACTTATGCATAGGTTAGTGCTTTTTAATTAACTTTCATATTTATTTGTTTCTAATTTCAATACAAATGAAAGTCAATTATAAAGTCATCAAAGGATAAATAGAATTAACAAATTAGTAAATAACAGAATACTGGAATTGTTCTTCCATGAAATCTATAGACCAAAACCCAGAAACACCAAAAAAGAATAAATGCTAGAGACCACAAACCAAATATAAAACCTGATTTGAAACTAAAATTAATGATTACATAATCATCACTAATAGAAACTCTAATCCTTCAAAACCAACACAATGTAATCATTGAGCTATACTGAATAGTAAAATTGCATAAAAACAAATAAGCCAAATTGATTGCAAAGTAGAGCAAACATAAAAATAAAAACCCATGGACTAATCAAAAACATTAATGTGTTTATAAGATTTTAGTTTCAAGTTGAACACTTTTACTAATGCTTTGGTATCAGTTTAGTAAAACTGCCATTATTTTAGATTGCTCAAAAAATAAATCATAGCAGTTTTAAATTGTAGCAGAGAAAAATGAAAGAAATACTGCAAAAAAAGCCTGAGAAAACATTGAACATATGAGTTGAATTGTAAACAACACACCATTTAATCAAATCTATGACATTTATTTCTATGTTTCTATTTCAAAGAAGGCAGTAAATAATCGAAGAAAACAATAATTTCAATTTGGAAAAGATTATAATGTAACAAAAAATAGGAAAAACAAAGATTATAATCTGAGACCAAATCATTCAAAGAGATATAATAAATAGCTGGATTTTAATTCAAATTTGAGGAGTTCAGAGAAATTAGTGCATACCTTCTTAATACACCAGGTTTTAATATGCAATAACACCAATCAAGCAATAACAACCAAGGAAGAAAGAATACCACCTTTTAAAATTGTGAAAAGAAAAAGAAAACACAGACACACACTCTTGTTTAGAGAATGACCAACATGGCATCAACACATGATCTAGAAAAAATGATAATTAAAATCTCATAAGCTATAACTAATGCAGATTTGAAATAAGTAGAAGGGAAAATTGGCTAAAAGAATCAATTTGTAAAGAAAAAAGTTGACTAAAACACGCAAATCAGAGCCAATTGAAACACAAATATTGTAAGTGTACAAAATCTAATACAAAGTATGAGATAAGTAGAAGGGAAATCAGACTATCCTAACCTATCAGTTTGTTCCAACAACGTTTGTTACAAAAATGCCTAGTGAACATTATAAATCTATCTAAACAGGACATTCATCATGTCATGTTTGATATATAACTTAAGTATTAAGCATATGTCAAAGCATAATAAGGAATCTTTCACTTAAACCTGAGGCATTTAGTAATTTAAGATGCCCAATAAAAACTCACACACCGTAACTGTTGGGTCAATTGGTATCTCTTGATGTCCCTAACTTACACGTTTAGGATTTGCAGCTCCTCTCCTCCTCTCTTAGCTTAATGCAGGAAAAAAAAAAAAAAAACCTGCAAACCCCACATGGAAAAAAATAATCAAATCTCTCACTATTAGTTAATGTAACACCAACCTCTCCTTCAGTTTCACATACACCATCTGTGGAAGACACTAACAGAAACTTTGTAGACACAAAGGAGCTGTTTGGGTTTAATTAATATCAAATAAAAAAAAGGAAATATTTTCTCTGATTTAATCAAATAAAATATATGGCACTTGCGATTTGCAAATAAAACAGTAAAACAGAGACCAGAGAAAAGAGTTTGAAGTAATTGTTGCAAAAAACAGTGCCTAAAAATCTATTGCAAAGTGTATAACATACATTAGTTATCAATCTTTTTATTTGTTTTTTTAAAATGCAGTAATTAACCCAAAAAATCCCATAATCCCACTTATAAAAAACTTATAATTACTATACACTCTAAAGCATCCATGTTGAAATTTGTTTATAATCCCTAATGTATAATACAATAGACCAAAGAAAAATAACAGTTTGTACCTTGTACAAAAGAGAAAGTGTATAATACAATAGTCAAATTTTGGCTGAATGGCTTTCACAAATGGTTTAATTATTCCTAGCCCGTTGACCTCATGTAAACATTCCCAGCAGAATTCCATTCAAGCAAACTATAATAAATGGTAAAATGGTTTTATTTTTCAATAATCTTCTCAATGTTCCCCTTAAACAAAGCAACTTAAGAAAGAGAATAAACATCTGAATTTCAATTCAAATTCAAACACAGAGAAGTGATGCATACCTTTCGTCGGTCTGTGTTTAGTTCCGATTATGTTGGTCACGGAGTAGTGCCGATCCTCAATCTCAATTCCTATGTGCTTACGGACTGTATCTATCTCTCTCTATTTCTGTTTCTTTATTACTGTCTCTCCATTTCTCTATATCTGCCTCTCTCTATTACCGGTGCTAGTTAAGAGAAAAACCCAGAAAATTTGCTGCAACCACTGGTTCAATATTTTGATAGTTAACAAACTTTAACAATGAAAATTATTCAATAATCCTAACCAGGTAAATATCATAAAATTAGTATTTTAAAAATTTATCTCATTGGACCCATTATAATAGCTTGAAATATCAATGGCCAAAGATATCATTCAGATGCAGTTACTAACATATCAAACCAATAATAATAATAAATATCAATGGCTAAAGATATCATTCAGATGCAATTACTAACATATGATAATAATAATAATAATAATAATAATAATAATAATAATAATAATAATAATAATAATAATAATAATAATAATAATAATAATAATAATAATAATAATAATAATAAACAAACAAACAAAGAAAAACAAAAATTGTTCTTCTTTTTTTTAATTTTCCAAAGAGTTTTAGCCATGAAACTAAATCATGGTTTGAGCGCTATTACAATATTAAAAAAAAAAAAAACTCTTAAAAACCGCCAAACTAAGAACCAAACACAGAGGCAATAGTTTGACAGAGCCTTCTGTAAATGGGTTAGGGGAAACAATGCATTAGAAAGAGAGAGTTTGATTGGGTGGTTCTGTTATCCAAAAGAAAAAGCAAATCTAACACAGATATTTGATATTAAAAACCATTCTATCCCAAATTCCTTACTTGAAACTGAATCTAAGCCAAAACCTAAATGCAATCCAATACATTCCAATCCAATCCAATCCAACACAATTAAAATACCAAACCTAGATCATATTTAAACCCAAATTTAAAGAACCAAAAAACAAAGACAAACTGATGAAGGATACGGATATGATGGTCTGTCTCTCTATTTCTCTGTATCTGCCTCTCCGTATTTCAATACTTTTTGAACCTTTAATCGTATTTAGTTTTAACTGGTGGTAGTTCTCTCTATCTCTGTATCTCCCTTTCACCAAACCGTTTCAACAAACCGTCCACCTTTATGGTCTAGGTTTTGGACAATGAAGAATGGGGTTGGCCATGGAGTGTGTTTTGGAATGTAGAAGTGGAACAGGGAAGGAGAAAGGGAACGGGAGAAACAAAAAATCAGAATTTTGTTTGTTGTATTCAAGGGTTTTATGTATTATCGTTTAAAGGAAAAAAAATGGGATTTTTGTTCTCTCTCTTTCTTAATACCTGTAGGACGAACGATTGATCGCATGATTCTCCACTAGATTGCAAGCTTTCTTCTTTTCTTTTCTTTTCTCCTTCCCTTTGTCTGTAATGCAATATTGCTTTTTTTTTGTGGAGAGAGAGAAAATGTTAAGCAGTCTGATGAAAAGAAAGAAATCGGTAGGGCTTTTTTATTGCAACGTTTTTTTTAACCGGTTATTTAATTTATGCTTTTTTAATTGCATGCGTGGTAGAATTATGAAAGACCATTCGTTGTAAGTGCAACTGTTTTTCTTAAAAGTTGTATATGTGGCAGCATTTTAAGGGGTCTTTTTTCCTATTTGTTAACACCACCTTAAATGTAAGAATCAACTTTCTCTCAACTTCTACTATTATATATATGATGATATGATATATGATATGGTATTATATGATGAATAATAATAATAATAATAATAATAATAATAATAATAATAATAATAATAATAATAATAATAATAATAATAATAATAATAATACTTAACAGCCAAAAACAATATAACAAAATTAAAAACTTACCGGTAATGTTTTCAAAGAAGTTCTGGTCTGATTATAAAGTCCCTCAGATTTTTCTCTCCCTCTCTGACTCTCTCTGTCCCTTATTGATGCTCTCAATGAACAATAATAATGTAAGGCTCTTTTGTTTTTTTTTTTTTTTTAAACCACAAATTTACTCCAAATTAAGATAACAGGTAAAGGGGAAAACCTAAAATTAAAATAAAAACATCAGGGGAAAAGCTAAAATTAAAATAAAAACATCACTAACCATTCTTTAAAACTCCAAGAGACGAAGCTCATGTAGAATTTGATCTTCTTCTATAGGGTTTCCCCAGGTTCAACGAAACCAACATCGTTTAAATCCGTAGTTGAATAGCAAACCATGATCTTAGACAATTTAAAAACAAATTAGAATCTTTACTTTGCTGAAATTTGGAACTAAGGGTGAGAGAGGGGGAGAAACTGTTGTGAGTGAGAGATGGGTAGCGCTAACAAGTGTAAAGCTGGAGAAGGGTGGTACAAGAGAAGGTGGAGCCGTTGAGTTGTGGGAGAGAAGGGCTAATGGTGGCCTGAGTTTTGGATTGAAGGTGGAGCCATTGAGCTGCGTTTTGTGTGTAGGGGAACGGCAAAGCATGGGTCTACGTTTTGGTAAAAAGATAATTAATCAACCACATAGTAAAAAAAACTAAAAGAACTATTAATCTATTGTCAAGGGGTCAAATGACAATGTGGAAAACATTTCATAAATAACTTATTGATAACAGGTGTAGAGCGGGGACTTTCATAAATCATCAATGAATTGGAGTCAATATCTCATTGCAAATGGAATGTAGCTCTATATTAAAACTAAAAGTAAAGTTTCAATGATTCTCTTTCTATAAAAAATTATCGAAACTATATGTAGTTTACCTCGGTTTCAAATAGAAATCACTGGAAGAAACAACTATTTTGAATCATTATCTGAAAAAGGAGTGACATAAAAAACTTAAATAGGACGAAATTCATCAAACATATTTCAGCGTCAATAACCAAGTTGAGCTCTATGTATAGCAACCAATTAGTCACTCCAATTGAAAGCACAATGTTTGAAAGAATCTGTCAAGTATCTTGCTCACTCACAATTTTCATCCACCTCCCTAGATCACTAAACTATACATCTAACTACCTTAACTTCAATATTGAATATAAAGACAGAGCCAAAATGTCTCATAAGAAAATGCATACAATATAGAGCCTTGAAGTCAATAATATCCTCTAAATTACTTTGCATAAGAACAATCTGATTTATTCTATATAAAAAAAAATAAAAAAATAAAAACATTGAATATTCTTTCCTAGTCCATTAGCAACAAAAAACTATTGAAGCAGTTATTATTAACCATAAAATAAAATAAAATAACTATTGAATGTGTTAAAAATATTAGCCTACATATTAATATATTGTATACCTTAGCTTTCCTAGTCCATTAGCACTTGGCTGACAAACACAATCCAAACCAAACTTGAACTATGCTTAATGTCAAAATACTATCTTTATAAGCCATGCATCCAAACCCACTATCTTTATCAAAAGGAAAAAAAATAAAAGACAGCTAAATCCTCATGTTCTCCAAATCAAAATTCACATATAGACTGTTTCCCTAATAACATGCACGTTGTAGTATCATAATAGGTCCGGCTTATCTTTTTCCACATAACATTTAGTCCCCACCAAAACTTCCAACACCTTTTAAGCCTTAATAATGAACCTAGTAAGGGAGAAATTATTGTATAAAATGTTCATGCTGATGAACAGTGGTAACAACAAAAAACAAAAAAAACAACAAAGAACTAAAGGACGCAAGGGACTATTCTAAGAGAAAAAATGATTTGGCAAGCTCTTTCACTGTGATGTTCTTGAAGCATTCACTAACATAGCAGCATCAGCAATTAAATGTGATAAGTCTGTAAACCAAAACATTTATATCATACTACTACTTTGCACATAAATCTTTTTAATTACAAATAATTTCTTGCACAAAAATATCACTAAAAGTACTTAATCTCAACGTGAATCTCCATGTAATATAGCAAAGAAACTTGATTTGTCCCAACATCCCATGAGAGGCGGTCTCTTAGATCTGATTGGCGTTTAGGTTTTGGGGAAGGAGAAGGGTAGAGAGATAGAGAAAAAGAGAGAAGGGTATGGGTCTTGCAGTGTGTTAGACTGAGTCTGCATTTGAAGGAGAGACAGAGACTGAGAAATAGTTTTTGTATCGGGTATTGTTTAGGAGTTGAAGATTATTAGGTTTTTTTTGGGAAGAAATATTTATTGGGTTAGAAATAGTTATGGTGTTTAGAGTTTTATTTTTTTTAATAGTTTTATTTTTTTAAATAAGAAATAGTTACGGTGTTTAGGGTTTTTTTTTAATAGTTTTATTTTTTTAAATAATGCTAACGTGGAAAAATGTGGGAGCTTCAAAAGTTTCGGTTATATATATATATATATATATATATAATAATGAATTGCAGTTGGTACCTATCCTAAGGCCTTTCTTCGTCAAAGGCCCACAACCTTAAGAGACACAATATGAATATATGATAGGCTTCCTTTCTTATAGTCTTTTGACGAAACTGATAGCAGTTTTATTGCCTTATAGTCGAGGCTGGAGCCAATTTGAAAATGCTATTGTTGAAACTGTTGAGGTTAATGCTTTTGTGGTTAATTTGAAAATCCAATTGAAGCATGTGACATTAATAGTGGAGGTTGTTAGTTTGGTAATGTTTTGCTTCTTGAGTAATCTTTTTCAATTTTTCTATCCTTCAATGTCCTTTTTTCCTTTGTGCAACACAAGTAGTACCAATTACCAAAAGACCCCAATCTCTCCATAGTCAATTTTTGTTCCAGAACTTATCTCTCATGGCTTGCTCTGCGTAGGCATCAACAAAAACTTCCCTCTTTGCTTTCTCACCATTGGTGCAATCACCACTATTGCTTACCCCTTTTTCACAGTCCCAAAATTTGTCAAGCAAGTTAGAGTTGATGGAAGCAGCTTATGAGATAAAGATACAAAAAAGAGTTAAAAGAAAGATATGAAGAGAAAGATAACAAGGCTGGAGAGATTTTTTATATATTTATTTATTATTACTTTTTAAAAATATTAAAGCGAATTAATGAAGTTAATCACTAATTTTTAGGACAATAAACTATATGACTATTAGTGTTTTTCCACCCTTAAATTTAATAAAAATCAATGGTATAAAAAAAGTGTAACCTTTTTAAAGTTACACCAGATATAACTTGAATCCATCTCGAGAAACAATTAAAAGTCTACTAGTCATTGAGTATGTCTTCTCTATCGTTTTTTTTTTTTTTTTTTGGGTAATCATGTCTACTCTATTTTTTTTTTACCTATAGATGAATACTTTTCATTTATCCTAATTAGAGGGTTGCTGTGTTTTACGGTCATTGAAAACCTGATTGTCCCATTTATGAATTGGTTGTGCAAGTTAGGCTTCATTGTCAAAATGTTTGCGTCCTTAACTTTATCCTAGGAACTAACATATTTCACTTTTTTTTCTTTTTTGAGAAACAACATACTCCACGAAAATAAAACTAGGAAACAAAAATATTCTCAATAATTATTAGGGGTGACAATTCGTGTTTACATGTCAAGTTCGTGTCGTATCAACTCGTGAGTATCTAAATATATGAGTCTACATTGTGTCGTGTCAACTCATAAGTATCTGACTATAAGGGTCAACACTAACCCAATATGTTTATTAAACAGGTTAAGATTCCTCAACTCTAATATGACCTATTTATTAAACGGATCAGTCGTATCAACCTATTTATTAGATTTATCAAAATATAAAAAAAAAATGAAAAAAGAAACAAATAAATATTTTTTTTGATATAAAATTCAAAACTAGCGATTAACTGCACCACAAATAATCATTCAAAATTAAAACATATCTCAATATCACAAATAATCAATCACAATATGTCAAAGAAAGTAAACCACAACAATTGATGAGTTTATATACCTTGAGTTTGAACGGTATATTGACAAAATGTCATTTAATTAAACGGGTCAAATGAGTTCCATGGGCTAAATACTAACATAACCCGTTTATTAAACAAGCCAGTCGTATCAACCCAAATATGACAACCTATTAAGTCTCAATTCACGACCTGCTGCTAATTAGGTGCCGTATTATGTCAGATTTGCGTCTTTAGTCCAATTTTGCCGCATTATTAAGATACGTTGACAGTCTTTTTCCTGCTTTGGACATTTGAAGACAGAACAAGCCCGAGCCCAAACTTGGCCCATTAACGGCGGCGTAAGAAAAGAATAGAAGTAGGGTTTTAGGGTTTGCCATATATAAAACGTCGTTTAACAAATCTTTTCATTTCGCTTCTCTTTCTTCGCCAAAACACACACCCTTTGCTTGCTGCTTCGGCTGCTGCTGCTGCTGCCCCCTCCTCATCTTCTTCTTCAAGGTCTCCCTCTATTTCGTTGCCTCTGTCTGTAAGCTGTTATTTCTTGGGATCTGATATTTATGCCTTCTTCTTTTTGTGTTATTCAGGAACTTTAAAGAATTTTTTTACTCATCGACAATGTCAGGGTAAGCAATCGTATGATGATTTTCCCTTCAATCTTACTTTTCGTTTATGAACATGTTCTAAATATCGATTAATGTTCCTCTTTTTTTAAAGAAAAAAATTAAATTATAATGACTACTTTTGGGCTGCTACCGTCTTGTTGTTTTTAAGAATTTTTGAAAACAAAGTAACATGAATAATTTTTTGGATTTTGTTGCACTAAAGACTGAAGATTAGGTTACTGTTTGAGTCAATTGGGAGTTAATGTAAGAAAGTCTTATTTTCTAGGCTTGTAGATACAATTCATTTATACACTTTTAATAGTGGCACATGGATTAGCTAGACCTTATGTTATTATGTTGGTATACTTATTGAGATGAAAATGACTGTTCAGAAAGCAAAGGATCTATAAATAAAAACTCCTAGCTCTTTGTTTTGACAAGAATCAAGGAACTTGTAAATGTTCTATATGAATGTGTGTGGACTGTGGGAGAGATGGGAGATGACTGTCGTTTATGGGTTACTCACTGATTTCAATTTGTACCTTGAGCAGTGAAGAGGTTGCTGTTCCAGCTGAGGCACCAGCTGCAGCTCCTCTAGGGGAGGCCATGGACATCATGACTGCCTTACAGGTTGTTCTTAGAAAATCACTTGCTCATGGCGGACTTGCTCGAGGCCTTCATGAAGGTGCGAAAGTGATCGAAAAGCATGCTGCCCAACTTTGTGTACTGGCAGAGGACTGCAACCAGCCCGATTATGTTAAACTGGTTAAAGGACTTTGTGCTGACCACAATGTAAGCTTGATGACAGTCCCAAGTGCAAAGACCCTTGGCGAGTGGGCTGGTGTAAGTATCATTCATTAGGAAGTTTTTGATGCTTTGTGTTTCCTTTGTTTAGATGCTTTAAATCTCCTTTGCCTTTTGGATGTAAAATGGTGGTTGTGTGTTGTCCTATATAAGACATTTTTAAGTTAAAAGCTTAGCCCTACGAAGCACATACACCAACATGACACAAGACAAGCTATATGGTAACGTGACATGTTGTGGATACGGATTTTTAGATATATTATATATAGTTTTGGACATATTTATCTATATTTCTGGTTATATAAATAAAAGCCATCAATTAATTTAAAAACAGTAATAGATAGTAAAGAAGTATTGTGATAACTATAAATATTTCAATTTAAAAATCAATAAAACAATGAAACTAAACAAATTAACTATCAACATTATAACGTTAATTTTAATAAAAGATTTTCATCAGACCTATTAATAAATAATAATATTTTTTATATATAGTTTAAATAATAATATTAACTTTTAAGTCTTTCCTGACATGATTTTCAAAAAAGACTATTCATAATAGTCTATATGTGAGTCTAATAGCCCATATACAATTATGGCATGTTTGGTAGACCGTAATAGACGTTGTAATGTAATAGTTATTCCTATAGTTTAGTTATTCTTTAATTTGGTTATGTTTTTATTATAAGAAATAGTCATTCCTTATGAATACCTATTCTTCAAAATGAGGAATGATTATTCCTCTTTAAAAGGTTGTGTTAGCTATTAAGTGTATTAGGATGTATTAGTTTTACAATGAACTTAAGTAAAAGATTGATGTGGCATGTTCTTATTGGTTGGTGTAAACCAAAGAGTTTACACCCCATCCTTATTGAATTTAATCTCCCTTCATAAATGCAATAATTCAAAACTTAATATATCTTCAAATAAACAAACTTTCCATATACATCTAACAATTATAAAAATAAAAAATCATAAAAAACAACACATATCTCTTAAATTTAAAAATAACAATTTTTAAAGGAGATACAATTGTATGAGTAGATATTTTACAAAAATAAATGTTAAAACTTCATTTTAATGTTATAACTCAACCAAACTAATGAATAGGTTTAGTAATTACATTACAACACATTTTATTCTTAGTAATAAAAATTACAATTCCTGTTGTAAGCTCCATTCAGTGTACCAAGCGTACCCTTAGATCTATAGACCATAACCGGACCCCAATAGAAGTAAAAGTCCCAAACTCTATAGTCATTTAAAAATAAATAAAATTTAAAAACTAAAACATTAAAAGTAGTAAAAGTAAAACCCACATACCAAGAGTTCTAAATACCCAAACTGCGAAATAAGAGTGGGTAAACAGCTAGACACGTGGGCAAGAGAGACTGGTTGCAGATCCATGAATGAGAGCTGCCTGATGCCCGACGTGCAGTGGGAGAGAGAGGAAGAGGGAGTCAGTTTGATGCTAGTATTATTTGAATTTTTGAATTTTCCAATCTGGTTTTTTCTTTCCTTTTTTTTTTCCTATAAAAAAATCTTTGGTGGACCGTTTCTAGAACGTGTCCCCAATTAAAAAATTAATTTTTTGGACACTCCATGGACAAGCTTGCAGTCATGTCAAATGTGTCTGTCCAGCATATCCCAGACATGGACTTGCAGCCCATTTTGTTGTGTCCATACTTCACAGACTTTGACTATGATTAAAGGTAATACCTGGACATTGAAAGACAAATTAGGAGTTCTGTTTATTGTTCTGGAGTTGGTTGTTTATGCAAAGAGGAAGTTTTGCCTTAAAATACAGTCACCATGTTTACCAAAGATGTATGGCAATCATTGCAAAATGTTCTGACTTTATTGTAAAGGTGCGCCTATCCTTGAATTGTTCTAGCTCTGATAAGAATCTAGAATAATGAAATATAATGAAAAAATTTCCATCCACTTGTACAATGGAACAAAAAAAATTGGCTTTTGTACCAAATAAGAAATTCTTGCTTATGAAAGTCAGCTGATATTAGCTAGTAATGTAAAATATGTTAGTGTATTAGATTTCTAGTTTTTTACAGTTTAACCAACCAGCACTCTAGTGTGGTTAACTGTGCAGTTACTCCCAAGCATCTAAACGTAAATGTGATATACCTATAATGTTTGTTTCCCTCATTTTTTGTGGTTTTGTTTCCGTCTGTTTGCTGGGTGTTATATAGTCATTATTTGGTTTGCATTGTTTATTTAATGTGAAATTATGATATATATAATTGGCAAAACTGTATTGTAATTCTCTCATGTTGGTTTCTATGCAGTTGTGCAAGATTGATTCTGAGGGAAAGGCTAGGAAGGTAGTTGGTTGCTCTTGTGTTGTTGTGAAGGTAAGAATCCAGCAAGTATTCATGTGATGCTGTTTATAGTATTCTGTCAAAAGGAGTCACTGAATTTTGTATTGGCTTGCAGGATTTTGGGGAGGTTCATGAAGCTCTTCATATTGTTCAGGAGCATGTCAAGTCTCACTGAGGAACTTAAGAAAATTTGATTTGATGTGATGTTTTATCCATAGAGACCTTAACTTTTTGTCCATTTGATGGAGTCTCACTAGGAGTTTTTGTTGAGTGTTTACTAGTGTATAACTTGAATGGTTCTCATTATTTTCTTTTGAACACTTCAATATATGCTCTACTTTTCCCCCCGTTTTGCTCAATTTTACTTCAAAAATTATGGCAAACTATAAAAGAATAGTTCACATGTGCAAATGAGAGAGATCACCATTAACTATCAATAAGATATGTAGAAGGTTTCCTCCCCTTGTGTTCTGCAGGAAGACAGTTTTGTTTGATGTTATTATTCTTGCAAATTTGGGTGTGCTCATCTCTGCTTGGGCTAGTGCTTGATGTAGCCAGTGACAGTATTTATCGTGTTGCATCATGAGCTACATGATCACCACTTTGTCACTAACGAGTATTTTGAATGGGAGAAAGCGGTTCAATTTTTAAGGGTCTTGAAATCCTGAGCTACAACGTCATTTCTCTACAACCATGTTAAATACTGTTATTTTGAGGGGCTATTTATTTATTTATAGCTGTGCAACATTACACTAGGTTTGCCTATGAGACACTCCTGGAGAGTGCATAGATACATATGGTATATGATATAGGACACTCACGAGGAGTTCCAATTTGCAAAGATTCCGAACATTTTTACTGGTTACAAAAGGTGGATGACATAAGAAAAATATGGTAAAACAAGAAAATGTTTAATTGTTAGGTAAGGTGTTCCTCCAGAATTTTCTTGAATCTACAATAATGGTTATGATAAGAGTTTCTGCTATATATATAGGAACAGGGGGGAGGGATTAGATATAAGTAACACAAGAAATGATAATAACGCATTGCGGAAGAGCAATAGGATGTGAAAGTGAAGAAATTATTGAGAGGGAACAATTGTTTTTTCATAACAGAAACTTTATTGAAGTCCAAGACGGGCAAAAACTATACAGCAAGAGGGGCTGCCCATAAACTCAATGACAAGCCTCACATACGCAACAAAGTTCTTAATTCTTCAAGAAATTGTAGCAGCACCATCCCATAATGCCTCAATGCAAGCATCTAGTATTGCCTTGGCTTCTGTTTTGGTTATTTATGGCTTATTTGGATGTTTAAAAATGAATGGGGAGAAGAGTAGAGGAAGGGAGAGTAATTTAATACCCTTTGAAAGTTTTTTAAGGAAAGAGGGGGAGGGATTTGGAGGGGTTTCAATTTTCTCTAATCTCTCATTTTTAATTCCCCCAAATTGGAGAGATTTGGAGAGAGAGTGGAGGATAAAAATGCTTGACCAAATGAATTACCAAATTTGTCCTTACTATTTTTAACAAAATTACAAATGAAAAGACTAATTACTCTCCTCCTCCTTACTTAATTTTAAAAACATCCAAACAGATGAAGGATAATCATTTTTCTCTACTCTCCTTCCCACTACTCTCCTCCCCTCTACTCCCCTCTGCTGTCCTCCCTCTCTAAACTTCCAAACAGACCATTAAAGATGTGAGAAAAGGTAAAAATAAAATCTACATGTTAATGGACAATAATAAATTATGATTTAAATTTTCCTCTGAGAAAAATTCAATTCACCAATTTTTTTTTTTTTTTTTTTTATGTAAGACCTTGATTTTATACATTATCTTATCATTTTATGCAAAAGTACTCATTATTTCATGTGAGAGGAATTCACGAACATTACAAGAGTGTTCATAATAACCGAAAAAACAATTTATATAGCTGGTCAAAACCAATCCTAACCAACTACAGAAGTCGTGCATATATCAAATATGCAACAATTAATGGTCAATGGTGAAATGGAAATAACCAACTAGCTTGGTTAGGCTATCAGTGTAAAGTTTTGAAAATCGACGATAATCAAATTGACCAACATTCAAAAAAATGTATACATTGTATCATTTTTTTTTATATGTTTAACGTAAAAATATCTCTCCTACATGCTAATGAGCTCTAGTTTTACCGGCACCTTATTCCCTTGTAAGATTTTTAGGTAGATAATGAGATTAAGGATTCAAGATCCATCAAATGCGTGCGTAATTTATCAACAATATATATATATATATATATATATATAATTAAGGCCCAGTCCATTCGGCTCATAAACTAGCCCAACTAACCAACATAATTGAACCAATTTTACAAAAACCAGCTAACTTTAGGACGATCAGCCCTTGTCACAAGCAATGCAGTACAATCTGAAGTTTCTTCAAACCGACCTATTGGACTACACCCCAAAACCCATTAGTCGAGCAGATGAACACCCATCTATTTACGGTTATGGCTGATTGATAAATATCTTAGACTTGACTTAATAAAAAGCTCGTTCATTTTTATTTATTTATAAAAAAACCAAACTTAAGCCTTAGTTTTTGACTATGTTTAATAAACAATCCAATCCCAAATAATATATATATATATATATATATATTTATATATATTGTCCTTTAACAAGCTTGTGAACTTCAACAAGCTTGTGAACATTAGGGCTTGATAAAAAATAAGCTAAGTCTAGACTTGTTTATACTTTATAGGTTTGATAATAAGTTTAATATGAGATTAACAAATAAACTCATACCTTACTAGGATTTTAATTATTTGGGAATTTGTACCGCTTATTCAAACCAAATGGGCTTGATAATAAGCTTGATATGGGTTTTAATGTACTTGTTTTTATCCCAAACTTAAAAGCATTATATCGAGCTCAAACTCAACTTGACTAATGAATCAAGCCATGCCAAACTAAGCTCAAGTTTTACGACTTTTTGATGAGTTTGAGCTCGGCCATTGTAGATAAATTGACTTAATTTAAGGTAGTCACATTTCATAGAGAAAGAAAAAGACTAAGAGAGAGAGAAAGATGCACTAATACACTAAGAAATTGGTTTATTCTTCAATGATATCTAATGTTGAATTATAATCATGTATTTATAGAAGACTACATCTAATCTCATTGGCCCACATGGCACAAGATAATTGGCTAGTTAATTCAACATGTGCTCTATGAATTAAGCCATGTATTAAATGAGCTAATGTGCTCAAATCCTAACAAAATCATACTCATCTCATCCAACTAGCTAACTACCTAAATAAAGGGATTACAAGAATTATTTCATTTTCCTAACAGGTTTGCGCTCAAGTCGAGTTTAAATGCTTTACTCTTGTTGTTGAGCTAAGCACAAACATCCATTGCTCGACGAAACTCGGATTTTGACAAGCCTATGCATCACAAAACAAAACTCGGCCTTTGACAAGCCTATCCATCATTATGCTGTGAAAGTCATTGCTCATCCAATACAATTATTTGCAAAATTCATTGAACTAAAACAAAACAAGCATGAAAGTTATAGTAGAATATTGCATTCGCACAAGCTAATTGGAAGAAATCATAAAATGATAAGTAAAGTGGGATATTATTTGAAAGAAAAAAAGAAAAAAAGAAAAAAAAAGCTTCGTCAAAATTAAACTTGATTTAAATAAGAAATGAGTTTAGCTAATTATGCAACTTAAAAAAGCAAATATGCTAATCCTAGATCCTCTACAAGATAGCTACGTATTATAACAAGGTTGTATCATTTAAAATGAATTTCCTTTCACTCTCTCTTCAGTCTCTCACTCTCTCTTTTGTCCCTATTTCTCTCTCTCCCAAACTCTCTCTTTCTCACCTCTCAAGTCTACCCCTCTCTCCTCTCTCCGACTCTCTCAACTCTCACCATCGCTCTTGAATTTTGTGGCTTTTTGTAGGTTCATGGTGGCAGTGGTGGTGGTGGCGGTGGTGGTGGTGGTGGGGGGCGGGTTTCATTGTAGGTTTGCGGTTGTGGCAGTGAATTTTGGGATGGTTTTTCAATTTTTTGTGGGTTTTTATGCATATGTAGGTTCATGGTTGCCGTGGTGGTGAGTGTGGGTTCACTGTGGGTTTATGGAGGTGGCAGTGAATTTTGAGATTGGTTTTAACTTTTTTGTGGATTTCTGTGCACTATAGGTTCATGGTGGTGGCAAAAAGGGGTTGCCGTGGTAGTGGGGGTGGGTTTGTGGTGGTGGTAGTGGATTTTAGGATGGGTTTTGCCTTTGGATTCAAATTTGTTGGGTTTTTGTTGTAGTGGGTTTTGCATTGATTTTTTTTTTTTTTTTTTTTTTTTTTGTGGGTTTTTGTGCATCTATAGGTTCATGGTGGTGGTGATGGTGGTGGTGGGGATGGGTTTCACTGTGGATTTACGAAGGTGGCTATGGATTTTTGTTGTGGATTCTACGTGGGTTGGCAAATAGAAAGGAAGAGAGAGGCATAAAGAGAGACACATGGGGCTAGAAGAGAGAGAAAGAGAGTATATATATATATATATATAAATGAATAGTATTTGTTGTGATGTGAAAAATAAGAACTAGAATGTAGTGTAAATTTTAAAATGAGGTTGTAAAATTGATAACTAGGTTTTTAGATGGTAAAATGAGTATTTTGTTAAACACCCAAATGTGAATGCTCTAAGAAATCTTAAAAAAATTCAGACCACTTCAACACATTTTAGAATTCCCTTACCATATAATTAAGTTTCTTAAAACGCCCTCAAAGATGCCCACTACCCTTCTGATTGTATGGGTTCGGCCTCTACTATATCTAGGCATGCCTAGCTTTTTCTCTCTCTTCCACTACCTATCCCGTAACAAATTCTTATTCATTTCATTTTGTCATGTACCTCTCTCTCTCCTTTGAAGGGTAAAACCTTGGGTCTTTCTCTACCAATCTCTAACACGCATTAAGTGGTCCCAGTTGGTTTGCTACCTATTTTGAGGAAAAGATGCTTCCCAAGCAGAGCATTCCCTAAAAAAGGTCCAGGTAGGATACCAGAAATAAGCTCTCTTTGTTGGAATATCTGGTTTTGTATCTCATACAAAACACACAGTGGAAGCAACAAGCACGGATTTACTCCATTCATGATTGATAACATGCACTATGTAAATTTCAGTATTTAAGAATAAGAGACCATACCTTGGTGTGGTGAAATTCAAAACAAAATATTAGAAGTACTTGAGAACACTTTTAATCTTCACTTCAATTCCACTTTACGTCCAATAAGTGTGGTCTCTCAATTAGTTTCCAAGGGAGAATAATCGAGTGGTCTTACTCATACATACACACCATTTCACAATGATGTATCATATATAAAATTTTATATATTTCTCCCTTTATATCTAACTGATTATCTAATTGGGCTGGCATATTAGGCATTTCCAATTAGGTTTTAGTATGTGGCTTGGAGTGGGACCAATAGGGGCCAATAAGACGCTAACTCCAATGGGCCTTAGGCTTTTCTCTCAAATCTTGACAAGTCCATAGTTACCATTAATTATATTTAATACTACTATATAAATATAATTGGACTCTAGGCCTTATTAATAAATTATATCACAAGACTTTATTATACATGCAACTCCTTCATAAAATATTCGTAGTAATACAAAGTCATGAATGTAAATTGCCCCTTTGAAAATTACTATATCTTAATCCTTGAGTACCCGGTTTAATCCATTAAGTTATTCATCATATATTTATGAAATCCAATTTCCTAAATATATATTTTAGTATCTCCTTACTAAAGTGGTTAGGTTTAACACTCTGAATAATCAAACTCATTAAACTTATCTCAAGAAAATATTTTATATTTCCGTTAAGAGATTATGAATTTCATCTTAAGAATATATGTTCCATCAACACTAAATGTGGCTGCCCAATATACTAAGGTTTTGATCATGACTTCAGATCTCACTCTTAATATATCAAAGTAACATACATTTCATGATCAGATCCATTATCCTCTCAGAATTAAGAGTTTATGCAAATAGAAGTCGTGAGATGTATTATTCATTTGATAGTCGTTAAAAGAATAATAAATCTCACAGCGGTCCAGTTCAATATGTCTTAACTCTTAAAACACATCAACATACCAACTAGAAGTTTCCACTTCCATAATCAAGACAATCTTAATTGATATGTTATAGTCTTCGCAGATAAAATGCTCAATTTTATCACCGATTACAAACTATAATTCTAAGTTTACAAAGAACTTGTGATTTATGTGATGTGATTTATATCTTTTGTGACTTTTCACATAAATCACATACTATGTATCTCATGGACTATATGATAATGTTTAAATATTCATGTTACCATTATTTTAGGTAATAATAAAACAACTTTATTAATTACAACATTAAGTCATACATGATGTCATACATAGCATCATACAATAGAATTTAAGGGCACACATCCTAAAAATCTCTCACTTACCCTAAAGACTATTATGCACTAATTTAACTCTTATTCCCTCCAAATGTGACTCAAAAGTCCTTTGGGGCAAGGTTTTGATAAAGGGGTTCGCTAGATTACTTACACTATCAATCTTTACTACTACTACATCTCCTCAAGCAACAATGTCTCAAATAATATGGTACTTTCTCTCAATGTGCTTTCCTTTCTTTTGATTCCTTGGATGTTTGGATTGTGCAATCGCTCTACTATTGTCGCAAAATAATGTGATGAAAATTTGCTTCATTCTTACAATACCAAGATCAGAAAGAAATTTCTTGAGCCAAATAACTTCCTTTGCCATCTCACAAACAACAACATATTCAGCTTCCATGGTGAAGTTCGCAATACAAGATTGTTTAACACTCTTCCAAATTACGACTCCACCTCCCAAAGTGAACACACAACCTGAAGTGGACTTTTTGAAATCAAGATCTGACTAAAATTCTAAATCTATATAACCAATGGAAATCAAATCCTTACTATGGTAACAAACATATAATCTCTCATTTTTCGTAGAGACTTGAGAATATGTTTTACAGCTTACCAATGTTTAAAACTTGGATTTGATTAATATTGACTGACTATGCCAACTAAATAACCGATATCTGGTTTAGTACATAGCATGACATACATAAGACTTCACACTGCAGAAGCATAAGGAATTTGTCTCATTATATTTTCTTTCTCAAGAGTCTTAGGCCTTTGGTCATCAAACAGAGGAATTCCATGTCTAAAAGGAAGTAATCATTTCTTGGAGTTTTGCATGCTAAACTGTTCTAAAACCTTATCTATATACCTAGTTTGTGATAAACTTAACATGTTATTCTTGCGATCTAGCCAACACTTGATCCCTAGAATAAAGTTAGCTTCACTTAAGTCCTTCATATCAAATTGACTTGACAACCAAACTTTTACCGATGACATTACCCCTACATCATTCTTAATGAGTAGAATATCATCAACATAAAGTACTAGGAACATTACTACTTTATCTTTATGTCTTTTGTACACACATGGTTCATCAAGATTTTGTTCAAAATCAAATGATTTGATTGCTTGATCAAATCTGATGTTCCATGACCTAAATGCTTGCTTAAGTCCATAAATAGACATTTTCAACTTGCACACTATATACTCTAGATTATTTGCTTTGAAACCTTCTGGTTGCATCATATAGATTTCTTCTTCAAGATTGTCATTAGGAAATGTAGTCTTGACATCCATTTGCCAAATATCATAATCATAATGAGTAACAATGGATAAAAGAATTCTGATAAATTTAAACATGGTTACTGGGGAAAAAGTTTCATTATAATCGATATCTTCTTTTTTTGTATACCCTTTCACCACTAGTCTTACTTTAAAGGTTTCAACCTTTCCATCTATCCCTATCTTCCTCTTGTAAACCCATTGAACCAACAGGTTTAATGCCGTTAGGTGCCTTTACAAGTTCCCATACTTGATTAGAATACATAGAATTCAATTTAGATTTCATAGCGTAGACCCAATGATGTGCATCTATATCATTCATTGCCTTTTCATAAGTGTAGGGATCCGATTCAGCCTCTTCTAGGATAGTTTCATAAGTTTCTCCTAAACCTATAAATCTTATAGGAGGTCGAACAATTCTCCCACTACAACGAGGCACTTGTGTACTAGTCATCTTATAAGTAATGTCTTGTGATGTATCTAATACATCTACATTATCCCTAGTTTCATACATTGATTGTTTAATTATAGGTTCATCCATTTTAGCAAAAACAACTCTACTTCTAGGAGTATAATCATTCATATAGTCATTTTCCGAGAATTTGGCGTTTGTACTAACAAACACTTTATTATCCTTATAATTATAGAATAAACATCTAACAGTTCCTTTTGGATACCCTACAAAGAATACCACTTATGTTTTAGACTGTAACTTGTTAGACTTTCCTTTCAACACATGTGCTAGACAACTCTAAATATGGAGATGTCTCATACTAGGCTTACGCCCAGTCCACAACTCTATAGGTATTTTAGGAATAAATTTTGAAGGTACTAAATTCAAAAGATACATTGCAGTACTTAAGGCATATCCCCAAAAGAAAATTGGTAGAGTCGAATAACTCAACATGGATCTAACCATATCTAAAAGAGTTTTATTTCTTCTTTCTGCTACACCATTTTGTTGAGAAGTTTTAGGTGTAGTAAACTGGGATATAATTCCATTTCCAGTCAAGTAATTCTTGAAATCTCCAAGAAGGTATTCGCCACCTTGATCAGATCTAATGGTCTTTATACATTTACCTAATTGATTCTCAACTTCAGCCCTAAACTCTAAACTTTTCAAAAGTTTCGGACTTCTGTTTCACTAGGTATACATAACCAAATCTAGAGTAATCATCAATGAAGGTAATGAAATACTCATAGCCACCTCTTGCTTGGATTGATATAAGACCATATACATCTGAATGTACTAGTTCTAACAACTCTTGGGCTCTTCTACCTTTTGCATTAAAAGGTCATTTGGTCATTTTACCCTTCAAACAAGATTCAAAAATTGAAAAACCATCAAAGTCCATGGGCCCTAAGAGTCCATCTTTGATAAGCCTTTAAATTCTGTTTAAATTAATATGACCCAAACGCAAGTGCCAAATATATGCATCACTTGTAGAATAAAACTTTCTCTTTAATGATTTTAAATGAGAGTTATTATCTAATTCAGAATTGCATAATTCATGTTTATTCGGAATTAAAATATAAAGACTGTTTACAATATTGCTAGAACAGATAAACATTTTATCCTTCTTTATTACAACATTGTCTTTTAGGATAACATAATATCCATGTTTACTTAAATAACTTGCAGAAATTAAATTCTTTTGAACATTAGGTTTATACAAACAGTCTTTCAATATTAAGACTCTAGATTTAAAACATAAATTAAACACTCCAATAGTTACAAATGAAATCCTACTCCTATCAGCTAAGGTAAGAAACATTTCCCCTTTATTCAACTTTTTAGTCTCCTGAAACCCCTGCAAAGTTTTGTAGATATGATTAGTACAACCCGAATCCACACACTAGGAATTCGTGGGATTCTGTACTAAACATGTTTCAAGAAGGAATATACTTTTCATACATTTATTCTTGGTAGCCTTAAATACTGGACAATTCCTCTTCTAATATCCTTTCTCACCACAATGAAAACACTTTCCTTTAGCTTTCTTTCCTTTGTTGGCAACTCCTAATGCAACTTGTTTACCATCTTATTTGGCGAAGTTCTTCTTCTTCTTTTTACTCTTACCTTTCGACTTAGGTTGAGAAGTAGAAGTTTCAGCCATATTGACATCAACACTAGTAGTGCCAAGGATGTCTTCCGTCACTACCAACTCATTCATCAATTCAGATAATGAATAAACCGTTTTGTTCATATTATAGTTAAGTTTGAATTTCTTGAATGATTCTAGTACTGACTGGAGTATCATATCCACTTGGGATTTTCCATCAATATCGGCACCTAAAACTTCCAATGTATTCAGATTAGAGATCATCATAAGATAATACTCTCTCACTGAAGTACCTTCAGCCTTTTTGGTATTATAAATCTACCTCATAGTTTCTTGCCTTGTAGAACGGCCTTGCTCACCAAACATCTCCTTCAAACTTAGCATTATGTCCGAAGCTAGTTCTACATCCTGCATTTGATGTTGTAGAACATTTGAAATAGATGCTAGGATATAGCATCTCATTAGATTTCTGCCAATGATCATATCGCTGTTTTTCCTTAATAGGAGCATCTAATGATGCAAAGTTGGACATAGTTGAGTAAGCACATATTTGTACTCTTCAGTAGTAAGAACAATGTCTAAATTTCTTTTCCAATCAACATAGTTGGATCCAGTCAGTTTGTTTTGATTAAGAATAGCAACAAGTGGGCTAAATAATGCCATGATTTTAAATCTGAAAATAACAAACATGAATATAATTAGTAAACTAGACATTATCAATTTAACATATAAACATATAGTATGGAACCTTAATAAAACCATAATATAAAATATGCAATGACAACCCAATTCCGTATTCAATATCCCTTAGCATAAAGTAAATATTAAATACTATGATTGATTGAGAACTATTCTCATTATTAGTGCTATCATGATAACTTTTATCAAACACTAATAATATGTCATTGTACATTTAGCCTCTAAGTAATAATAATAAGAACTCAGCATAGAGAATACTATAATACTTAGTCTAGCATATACCATTATCTAAAGTCATGTGCAGTCATATTTCATCTCCTTTAACAGGTTTATTTTGTAGTACCATGATACAAAACACCCTTCGCATGGAATGTGAATCTCAAGGCTAAAACAAGGTGTTTGATCAAACTACTATAAATCAGGTAGTTCAATCTTATAGTACTATGAAATAAATACCCTCCACATGGAATGCTAAGCTCAAAACAAAGACAAAGTATATATTTCATACTACTATGAATAAACAATGAAGGCCGTGAGATCCAACTATTATATCTCTCTCCCACTAGATATTTTAAATTAAAGGTTTTTAAGGTCAAGAACCATAATACTATTACTATCAAGACAGGACACCATTAAAAAGCATGAATATAATAAGCTTTAATATTACCGATACACATTTGTGTTCATCGATAATTCATGAACTATGAAATCACGGCACCGTAACTAAGTAAACATCATGTGAAAATCCATAACTTAGACTCATATACTCACATGAATCCACATATATATTAATAAACAATATCAATGAAACAACGTTGAACATCATCATGCGAACGAATTCACTGAAGCGATATTAATATAATATAGAAAAAAAAAAAGTCAAACCACTATTCTATATATGCATAAAGAGCAATCAAACTAATAACAATGATGCCAAGTGCATTGACAACATCAACTAATAGTTATTGAATTTCATTCAATAACTACTCCCAACCATAGTTTTAAAAACTGACCGGACCGGCCGGTACGACTGGTTCAACCGAGAACTGGCCCTCAATCCGGTCCAGTTATGTCATAAAACTAGAAATAAGCTAAAAAACGTTAAAAAGTAAAAACCAACCGATTCAACCGAAAAATCGAAAACCAGCAAGGTCGAACCGGTCAATAACCGGTTTGTCTTTTCTCACTTAAAACTACGTCGTTTAAGTGGAGGAGTCCTAAATCTAACCCTAACTGAGCTAACACTCTCATCTAAACTCACTTCTCTCACTTTCACTTCACACTTCTCTCTCAAGCCTCGCGCCTCACGTCTCTCAACTCTCAAGCCTTACCGTCGAGTAACCTCACCCACTCTACGAGTCATGCCTCACGCGGCACACCTCTCAACTTTCAAGACTCACAGTTGAGCGGCCTCACCGTCAAGCGGCCTCACCCACTCTGCGAGTCACACCTCACACGGTATGCCTCTCTGCCTCGCCCACTCTGCCTTGTCCTCTCTGCCTCACCTCTCTGCCTCCACACATGTTGCCACACCCACGATCTTCTCTTCTCCCAATCAAAAATGAAAATGGTATGGTTCAATTTCATTTTTCATTTCAATTTCCCTTTCTTTCTTTTCTTTTTTCACTTAAATCTCTCATTTCCATGCTTCAATTCTCATTTGCAGGAGAAATTTCTCGACCTTAGAGACAAATGTTGCAATTTATGGTTGTGATCGTGGACCTCTAAAGTGCTGGGTTTTTTTTATTATTTTTTCCTCTGAAGTGCTCTGCTTTCTGTTTCTTGGCTTCATCAGGTAACATTCTTTCCTTTTGATTTTGATTTTGGTCATTTTCTTTTATCGGTATCGGTTTTTTTTTTTTTTTTCATTTCTCTCGGCTTCATCTCAGATTCTCCATTCATGTTCTTGGCTTCATCTCAGGTTCTCTGGTTCTCTGTTCTATGACTTCTTGGTAAGTGGTAACTTCTATCTTTCAATTATTAGTTTACACTTACAGAGTATGTTGTGGATTTGATTTATAGAGCATTATTATTTATGAAATATAGTTTACAGAGTATTTTACAAAGTATGTTGTGGATTTTGCATATGTTGTGGATTTGATTTACAGAGCATTATTGTTTGTGAAATATTGTTTACAGAGTATTATATAATTGTTTGTGTATGTCACTATGTTGTGTTGATGAATTTATTTGTTGATAAAATAGTTGTTGCTAGTCTGAAATTGTTGACGTTGAGTGAAATGGAGTCCACCTCTATACCATCTAATGAACATGCTTCTACAACCGGGTCTAATGCTAATTCTTCATCTGCGAGAGCGAAATGTGATCTCGCATGGAATCATGTAACCGAAGAGTTGAAAGACGGAAAAAGTAGTTATAGATGTATACATTGTGGGAAAAGTTATAAAGGAAGGAGCATTAATAGGATGAAAAAACATCTAGCTGGAATTAAAGGTGATGTGGCTGCATGTATGGGTGTACCTTATGATGTTAGGTTTCAAATGGTTGAGAATTTGAAGGAAATTGCTAAATCTAAAGAACAAACAAAAAAAATTCAATAGGCTAAAGACACAATCTGCTATGACAGATGTTATTGAATCAAAAGTTTCAGTTGGTCGATTGAAGTTGGTGGAGGAACTAAGGTTATTTCGAAAGCGTGAACAAACTTTTGGAACCTAACTTGCTCAAGAATCAGCCAAGACATCTCAGCCGGATAAGATATTGTTTACTTTAGCTAATAATAAAATGAAAGTTTGTTTTAAAGATCATAGCTCTTTTTTATATTTTTGGGATAAGTATAGTTTTGTTTATTGATTCATTGTATCTTTGTTTTGTGTTATATATGGAACTTAGATGAGTGGTGCAAGTTGTTTGGATTTAGTGCTCTAACCTTACAAAAGTTTGTAATTCAAATCCTTAGCCAAACGGCTACCTCTTCGGGATGTGAGCGGAATTTGAGTGTTTTTGAACAAATACATAGCAAGAGAAGAAATAGATTGGAGCATCAACGACTTAATGATCTTGTGTATGTTCATTATAACTACCGATTAAAAGAAAGGTAAATATTATATAATCTCTTTGTTTCAACATTTATGTGGGAAAATATGAGTTATTCACTGATTTGGTCAAGTGGGTTCTTTGTGATTGTGAAATATAAGTGATTTGGATATCAATTATTCATTGTGTTCATCTTATGATATAGAGTCAAAAGGAAGCAGTTCAATTTTGATCTTATTGATTATGCAAGTATTGATAAAACTGAATTTTGGGTAGTGGAAGATGAGGAACCTCCATTTATGGATCATGAGGAGATAGAGAATGCATTATATGAAGATAGAGCCTATCTAATCGTAGAAGGGTCTTCTAGCCATGCACAAAGAGGTTAGCTTATAATAATTTTTTACCTAGTTGCGTATTTTAATTAGACTATTTATGATTTATGAGAAATGATTATTAGAGTAATTATTTCATTTAATGTTCTTTGGTTTTGGAATTCGTATAGATATGGACAATGAAGTGATTGAGGATGATGATGACATCAATTTGGAATCATTTGGTGATGAAGATGATGCTCCTCCTGGATTTAGAGATAAAAATCATCCTAATTCCTGTTGAAGATGAAGAAGATGAGGATGATGATGATGATAATGATGCTAGTGGTGGAGCATTTGGTTCACATGATATTGATTTCAATTTTCTTCATAACAAATGAGGCTTGGGTTTTAAAACTTATTAGTTGTTTGTTTGAAACTTTAAAACTTATTTGCTATTTGGTTGTAATGAACTTATTTGCTATTTGCCATTTTGATGTAAATGTAAAGACTATTGAACTTATTTATTTGGTTTTGTTGAAAGCTTATTATGTTAAGGATGATTATTTTGTAATGTTATTATGTTAAATTCTTTAAAAAGATGTTATAGACTTATATACTTGTATTTTTTTTAAATGAAACGTATTTATTACTATTGGTTTTAGATTTTTAGTATATTAAAAAATTATTAATTATTTATATAATTTAAATAAATAATAATTAAATTATTTATAACGTTACTGGCTCAACCATCGGTCGGACCCTATTCCGACCTTAAAACCAGTAATTAGCTTATTTTTCGGTTCTTTCACCGTACCGGTTTTTAAAACCATGCTCCCAACTACCAATGATGTCCAAGCGGTGCATAACAAAGTGAACGCACTTGACTGCTATTTCAGTTACATTCAATTACTATATCCAAGCAATTGAATTTAACGTATTCATCACTAAAACCAATACTATGAAAACATGGCACTGTAAATAATGAACATGAACATGAACCACTTCGAATAACTAAGCTCAATTGCCAACAACCGAAGTAGTTTAGTTAAATTCATACTCTCAAAATTCAAATGATGTCTTTCATAAAAGAACACGACACATGGGTCCATGGATAACAAAAATTATGCAGAAACTTGAAACACAAAGATAACAGTTTTTTTAAATTCTAAAACTCAATCACATGTTATACAAACATGATGTTGAAGACCGCTTTGATACCAATTGTTGGAAAATCTGGTTTTGTATCTTATACAAAACACACAGCAGAATTAACAAACACGAATCTACTTTTTTCATGATTGATAACTTGCATTATGTAAATTTTAGAATTTAAAAATAAGAAAGCGTACCTTGGTGTGGTGAAATTCAAAACAAAATATTAGAAGTACTTGAGAATACTTTTAACTTTCACTCCAATTCCACTTTATGCCCAAGAAGTGTGGTCTCTCAATCAGTTTCTAAGGGAGAATAATCGAGTGACTTCACTCACACATACACACCATTTCACAATGATGTATTATATATAAAATTTTGTATGTTTCTCCTTTTATATCTAACTGATTATCTAATTGGGCTGGCCTATTGGGCATTTCCAATTGGGCTTTAGTGAGTGGCTTGGAGTGGGACTAAAAGGGACCAATAATACACTAGCTTTAATGGGCCTTGGGCTTTTCTGTCAACTCTTGACAAGTTCAAAGTTATTACTATATAAATTAATTTCACTCTAGGTCTTATTAATAAATTATATCCCAAGATTTTATTATACGTGCAACCCCTTCATAAAATATTCATAGTAATACAAAATTATAAATGTAGATTGCCACTTTGAAAATTACTAAATCTTAATCTTTGAGTACCTAGTTTAATCCTTGAAGTTATTCATCATATATTTATAAAATCCAATTTTATAAATATATACTTTAGTATCTCCTTACTAAAGTGGTTAGACCTAACACTCTGAATAACCAAACCCATTAAACTTATCTTAAGGAAATATTTTATATTTCCATTAAGAGATTATGAATTCCATCTTGAGAATATATGTTCCATCAACACTAAATGTAACTGCCCAACATACTGAGATTTTGATTGTGACTTTAAATCTCACTCCTGATATATCAAAGTAACCTACATTTTATGATCAGGTTCATTATCCTCTCAAGATTAAGAGTTCATGTAAATAGAAGTCATGAGATTTATTATTTATTTAACAATCGTTAGGAGAATAATAAATTTCATAGAGTTCTAGTTCAATATGTCTTAACTTTTAAAACATATCAACATACCAACTAGAAGTCTCCACCTCCATGATCAAGACAAATCATTTTAGTTGATATGTTATAGTTTTCACAGATGAAATATCCAATTTCATCATCGACTATAAACTACAATTCTGAATTTACAAAGAACTTATGATTCATGTCTTCTGTGACTTTCACATAAATTATATATGTAAGGACACAAATTGCGCTTGGTTGAAGCTACTTTTTCAGACCAGCTCAATGGGCCTTAGACAATGAATTTATAGAGAGTGGGTTTCTAATCTAGGGTTTTGAGCAGTAGATAACACAAGAATTGGATTCAGTTACAGAATGTTAAGACATATGTCGTTCAAGTCTGTTAACATATGTCGCTATTTTATGTAGTTGGCTAATCCTTTGACAAAACGCACTTTACTTGTACTTGGGTAGATCTAGGATGTGTTTAATACTTCAAAGAACATGTTGTTCAAGTTTAGTATTAAAACCATGAAGATTGGACCAAGAAACAAGTGAAGAAAAAGTGTGTACTAAAGCTGGACACCTGGTGGACACCTGGTGGATAGCTGCTGGACACCTGCGGACAGATAGCTATCTATCGAGCTATCTATCGAGGTATCTATCGAGAATTAATGAGTCTCGACAGCTGCCCGATCGATCGAGGTATCTATCGAGGTTACGGGAATTCAGTTTTCCAGATCTGATTTTTGGGCCAGGCTTTTGTATTTGTGTAGGGTTTCTTTTCTCACAACCCTAGGCATATATAAAGCATCTTTTTGAGGCCGTCACATAAGAGAATACAAGGAGAACACATGCAAAAGGTGACCGAAGCCTAATTCTCTCTGAAAGAAGCTACTGCGTCTTTGCGCCTTAGGGTTTTGTAACCAAGTGCTTCTTAATCTTCATCGTGTGTATGAAGTGAAGAACTTTGCAGCCAACATTCTTCTTCCTCAAGTTGGTGAGTGAGTCACGTACTGGGATTCGTGCAAAGGAGTTAGTCACGTATTGGGATTCGTGCATCAAAGGGTGGCGTTCATATATTGAAGAGTTCAGAGGTTCTGAAGCAGTAGAAGGTTTCTGCTGTGAGTTCATCTACGGGGATTGTAGAGTCTAGGGACAAAGGTTTTGTACTAGATCTGAAGCTTCTTTTTACTATAGTAAATTGCTTCTCGGGAAGGTTTCCCCCCAGGTTTTTTACTGTGAAACTGGTTGGTTTCATTGGTTTTCCTGGGTCATCATATCTTGTCTTATTTATTTTTCCGCTGCACTTAGTTTTGACATGATATTGATATTTGTTGTTTTAACAAGTTTTATGCATAATAAATCTAATTAACAACTTGGGTTTAAAACTTGTTAATTCTATCAACCGGGGTCTAAATTTCCCAACACAGAACACCAGCGTACATTGCATATATGGGTGGAATATATTAATGCCGAGGGCAATACTTAGCATTTTCTTACAAGTTTTCTCTCCCCCTACCCTTTCTTCCTCCTTTACCTTTTATAGGCCTGCATCTGCTTTTCCTTTCTTCCACGTGTAGTCCAGGTGTTCCTTTTTGGGTACTTGTCCCATCATTCCTTCTTACTAAAGTCTCTGGCAGTGAGGGTAAGGTTGAATTTCACTATTCAGGCGTCACTTCCTTATTAATGCGGCCAGAGAGGTAGGTATGGTGCCTTCAATGCGGTGGTAGCAGCTTTTTTCTTGATATTTGTTTGCTACTTCTCTTTATCCCTTAATCCCGTTCTCTTAGTCGCTTCATCCGAGGTCTTCAGTACGGACATCCTTGAACCGCCGGATCATTAATACTGTCCTCGGCAGCACGCTGCCGAGGATAAGGTCATCCTCGGACGTCATGTTCTCCGGTGCTCTGCTTATGCATGGCACCTTTCTTCGTCGCGTGACTTTGAAGGCTAAATTTATCATGTCCTCGGACCATTTCATGATGCTGGATTGGACTTCCCTTCTTGTGAGAGCCTTTGGGCCGGCTCAGTACGCATTTTGGACCCAATTGTACTACAACATACTATGCATCTCATGAACTATTTGATAATGTCCAAATATTCATGTTACCATTATTTTAGATAATAATAATAAACAACCTTATTAATCATAACATTAAATCATACATAATGTCATATATAGCATCATTCAATAGGATTTAAGGGCACATATCCTAACATTTTTCCCCTTGCATTAAACCACACCCTATGTTGGTGATACTTCGACCATAGCATTGTTGTTTTATTGTTTCATGTTTTGTTTTCTTTCTTTCCCATGTGGTTTCTGCTACTGCTACCTGATTTTGTCCCATTTCGTTCTTTGTTGAAACTAAGATCTTCTGCTCGTGTTTACCCTTATGGGAAACGACATGGGCTTGTTAGGCTCATGGGTTTTTAAAACTCTTTCTCTTATTGTTTTTCTGTTAGTTCCTGCTGGGCTTGCCCATTGGGCCTTTTTCCTTTTTCTTGCATCCTTGGGCCCATTCAAGGCTTGTTTTCTTTTCTCTTGAAAAAGGCCATCTCACTGTGGCTGGCTCTTCCATATTTCCCATTTGTTATTGTGTTCTATTTCTTGTTCTTTATGGGTATCTCTTCTCTTTGGGAACTAGGGGCATGGCCCCATTATTTTTGCTTTTATTCTCCAGACTTTCCTTTCTTTCTCTTGACTTGATTTGGGCTTTTCTGCCATTGAGCCTTTGTTATTTAATCAACATGCCCTAAAAATAATTTTTAAAATTTCCCTACCATTCGATTAGGTTGACTTAGAAACACTCACCCTCGTAAATAAAATCTCTCTCTCTCTCTCTCTCTCTCTCTCTAAAGATAATGGTAAAAAATATAAATATGGAGGGACATAAAATGTTTGAAATACCTATTGCAATAAATAAATAAGAATAACTACAATATTAAGGCTAAAGGGCAAACTGCATCCCTAAAGTTAGGGAATCTTTGAATTTTACACTTTGAAGTTTCAAAATCTGGATTTTACCCTCTAAAGTTTTTTTTTTTTTTTTTTTGTATCATCAGTTGCTTCTCTATCTATATTTTTAGTTAAATGCCATATAAGCTTGTCACATATGTTTAGTTCCTCCAATAAAATGATGTCACGTCATTTTTGTAACCTAAAATTTTTAAAATAATTAAAATAAAAAATGACATAACATCATTTTATTAAATGGACTAAAAACACATAGTAAGCTTATCTGGCATTTAAAGAAAATTATGGACAGATGGGCTGTTGATGCAAATAGAATATAACTTTAGGGAGTAAAATCTAAAATTTGAAATTTCAATGTGTAAAATTCATAAAAATTCCAAAATTTAGGGGTATAGTTTGCACTAACGCTCTGTTTGTTTTGCTGAAAAACTTTTTGTAAAGATAATTTTTCACATTTTCTAGTGTTTGGTAGCACAAAAAAAATCTAGTCAATGGAAAACTTTCTTTGGTCAATGGAAAATTCTAATAAAAATAAGACTTGTTTTTTATAGGTTGTTTTCCAAATTTTTTTTCTTTGAAAACAATCTCTCTCTCACGGTATGCTCTCTCACTCTCTCTGTCTTCCCTTTTTCTTTTTCTTTCCTCACACCCTTACTGTCATTAACTCTGCTCTCTAATCTTCCATAGATCTCTCTCTCTCTCTCTCTCTCTCTCTCTCTCTCCATATTTCTCTTCCCCTTTATAAGATAGTTCTCTGATTAGATTTTTTTTCCCTCATTGCTCAGTAATTATTTCATTCCTTTCTACCAACTTGCAAAAAAAAAACATATTTGCAACGGTAATTTTTTCATTCCTCTCTACTAAAATTCCAATTATTTACTTTGAATTTCAAACTTAATTTTATTTTTTCTCTAATAAATTGTTGGTTTGATGGATTCCATGTAGAAGTTTTTTTGCACATAAAAGTACTAAAAAAAATAAAAAAGAAGAAAGAATGAAGTAAAAGACGAAAATTTTAAACATAGTGCCTATATGGCTCTAAATTACTTTTACGTAGGATAATTTTTTGTTGTTGACAGATACATTATGCAGATACTATGTAGTTATTATATATTATGTAGATACATTATATAAATACATAATTTTGAGTAATATTAAAGACTTGTGGTTGACCATAGTAGATAATTAGTGTAACAACAAAAAGAGTAGACAATTAAAAATTATTGTTATTTGTACTTATTAAAGATGTATTTTCCTGTCAATTTTATGTATATAGACAAGTGGTTGATATATATATATGTGTGTGTGTGTGTGTGTGTGTGTGTGTGTGTGTGTGTTTATGTGTGTGTGTGTGGATATATATATGAGTAAGATGAGTGGTAGAGATCATGAAAATTTGACTACTAATTTTGATTGTATCTATTGTCAAAATTTTAGTATGAAAACCAAATTCATTCTTGGTCTATTATTATTATTATTATTATTATTAATTACATTAGTTGGTTTACATAATACACATGTTTTAAATTACACAAGAAAAATAAAAAATAAAAATTTGCATACCAAACACCAGAAAACATTCTCAAGCTCATTTTTAAGGTCGTCATCAAACATTGAAAAATGATATAGTTTTCTAGAAAATGCTATTTAGAAAATGAACAATTTTTCAGAAAACGTTGATGCTGAAATAAACAGAGCTTAAAAACCTAATATTAATGATTAATTTATATATAAAAAGGAAACGAAAAAAAAAAAACTAATTATGAAAAAAAGGAAAAAACATATGATTGAAGTAGAGAGCTTTGTTTAATTAATTCTCTCTCTCTCTCTCCTTATATTACTTTTTCCTTCCTATTTTCCAACTAATTTTTTCCTAGTTCCCTAAAGAACTAATATATATTCTTTAAACATTAGATTCTGAAATTTTAAAATTTTTAGCTTACTAGCATAAATATTAGGCTAAAATATACTTTCCCACCGAAAAACTAATCCCAAGTTTGATTTTGGTCAATTAAATTTAACAAGTTAAAATTCAGTCAAAAATAAAAATAAAAACTTTATCAATTCCGCCATTTTGTCGTTTGTTGTTAAAGAAATTATATAGATGAAAGACATAATTGATAATCCTAACATGTCACTTAAAAAAGATGACTTCTCTTGGATTAGATTTAAAAGAGATAGATGGAAGGACGAAATTGTTAATTTCTAAATAGTTCAAGGAAATTTTAACTTTTTGAATTTTGTAGGACTAAAATCAAACTTGATCCAAATTTTAGGGAAAATAAATAAATTTAAACCTATTATATGGAAATAAATCTATTGACAGAAAACCAAACCAAAAAATCAACTTAAATCTCTCTCTCACTAGCTCTCTCTCATTTTAGATAATGGCCAACATATATATATGAACGAGTTTAGAGTGTCTAGACAATCTTTGTTGGGAATGACTAAAATAATAATGACGAATTTATGAAGAAAATATCAAAAATATAATCATGAAAAGAATGGAAGAAATAAAACAATATGACCTAATTAGAGTGCACCGCTTGAGAATTCTTCATTCTTATTGTATTACATAAAATAGATAGCTCTCGTCTCTGTCTGTGTCTCTCTCTCTCATGCTTGCAGTAGAGATAATGACCAAAAAAGGATATTTATGGACAGGTGTAAAACATTAAAACACTCTTCGTTGGGAAGAAAATAATGACCGAAGTAAAGGGTTTTTCGCTTAAGAAGTTCTCCATTCTACTTGTATTACATAAAATAGATCTCTCTCTCTCTCTCTCTCCTTTTTGATAAGCTTCCCTAGTGTCGTAAACCCCTAATTGAGATACAATCTTTTTTAAGCTTCAAAATTTTATCTACAAATTGTACAATTTTACTTAACTTCTTCCTCAACATCAAGCTCAATTGAGGAATTCATTGGATCTTTACTAAGGTTAGCCTAGATATGATTTTTTTTCCCATGAGTGTGCTTTATTTAATTAGTTTTTATTCTCATTTTTATACCTTACATAAGTTATTATCCATGTTAATTATCATTATTTGTTATAGGTTAAGATCCTCAAGCTCATTCAAAATTATTTATGATAACAAACAATACCAATCAAGAATAAGAGATTTGGGATACAAACGCCACTTACATTCAAAATCAATTAGTGTTTGTGTCTTAGACTTTTTTATTTTTATTTTTTGAGAAGAAGGTATCTTGAATTGATGATAAAGAGAAATCATTATAAAGCATATGCCATAGAATGAAATTCTATCCTACCTAATCTTCGGGTGATGGATCTTGCACTGTTTGTCTCAAGAAACTTCTTTAAGGTATGCATCTAATGTTGATTCACTTTAAGTATTTTTCAATACATTAAGCATTGATTTATGTTTTGCAATTTAAAATTTAAACAAATAAAGCTTATTGCTTGTCTTTCTTTAATGTTTAGTAAACAAAAGAATATCTCAAGATATATATGTGTTTTGTTTGATAAGGTAGATATGCATGTTTTGGATCTTGAACTTAAAATTCATGCTCAACTCATTATTACAAGAACAATGAATTTTATTTGAGTTAGAGTTCATTGCCGAGTATCTTAGAAAATATATGTGAAGAATTACTTATTCTATCATTTATTTATTGTAATAATTGATGACTTATTAGGTTTTATTTCTAGTTTTGTAGGCAATTGTTAGATATCATTCAGATATTTATTTCAATTATAGAAACTCATATGATAGATATCGCTTTGATTTTGTTCAAAAGTTAATTCTTATCTTTTTTTACCACAACAAAAAATTTTAAATTATAATTCAATGTGGGTGATTTCAATTACATCAATCTCAATTCTTAATCAATTTATTCAGATTATCCTCTTGAAGAAACTATTTTCCGAAATCTTCATATTTTACCTTGAACTCAAGTTAGACATAATTTCTCATTTAAATAAATTGAATTATTTTAAAATAATTAGAAAGGAGAGGACTTTCATTAAAACTAAAAGTTTACAAAAGTCTCAAGGCAAAGCATGTTAACATACAAACCTTTAAAGTCTTTTTTTTTTTAAATTTTTAAAAAGGCTAAAACATCCATAGGAAGAGTTAAGAGAAGCTCAAAATCAAATCTTTGATTTGCCCCTCTCCTTAGCATATCTACTTACTTTCATGTAACAACCAACAATTATTCACACTCACTTGAGGGATAGGAGAAATCGAACAGCCTACAATCATCAACAAGATTTACTACTGCTATGGCTTTAGAATTGGAAACCATATCCAATACGACTTTGGAATCTAATTTTTTACATATTCTAATCGATGGCTTTTACGGTTTATAAGCCCATAGCTGCCTACACTGGTTGCTAAGCCTGTATTCTTGAAATAACCTCATATCTGAATTTTTGTTGTAAACTCAAGCGTACTAGCAATTTAAAAATCGATTACGCAATCGAATAAAAGGCCAATGGAAGAATAGGGCCCGTTTGGTACATGTGTTTAAAAACTGAAAATTGTTATTTGAAAACATTTATGGAAATACATATGGGTGAAAAAATGTGTGAAAATGCATAAAATGTTGTTTAAAAACTGAAAATGATTGTTTGAAAACAACTACCAAACACCCCCTAATTGCTTAATCTCACACACACACACACATATATATATATATATACTGATTTATATATATATATATATATATATATATGTAAAACTATGAAAATTAAGAAATCATAAGACAAATTCAAGATGTATTTATTTAAAATTATTAGGAATAAAAAATATAAAATGATTTCAAAATATGAAAACTCGTCAAAGATAACAGAGTAAATTACCCCAAGTATGAGAAAGTAAATTACAATTTAAATTTATGTAACATTTTGTATGACCTTTACATTATTATAAAATTTGTTTATTTCTTTTATTAATGTTAACAAATAATTTTCGGTTCAAATTTGTTTTCCATCTTGTCTTTTAACCTTGAATTCCTTACTCGGCCACAGAGTTTGAATTACTTTGATTCTTGCTTCCATATATATATATATATATATATATATATATATATACAATTTATTTGTTTAATTTTCTCTTCTCTCTGTCATTCTCCCAACAACACTTCTAAGTTTTAACAAAACTACAAAAGCAACGTTATTCAGGAAAAAAAAAAAAAGAAAAGAAAACCACGAAAGCGACTTATTTTTTCAGAGGTTAACAACAGATTTTTTTATGCGGTATACCAATGTGAAGTGTCCCTTGTAGGGAGGGTTTGTGAAAGAGGTCCGAGGAGTGTGTTTATTTGAGAGATGGTTTTAAATTGCATTTTGTTTTTAGTATGGTTTAATTTGTTGATGTGCTGTTACACTAATTTTTAGGTCTATCTTTTATTACTTTAAATGCATATATTGTTTGTAATGTGCATTAGACTAGTGAGACATTGCCTTAAAATTTCTAGTTTGCTCAACCTGCTCAATACTGGGATTTGGATGTGGCATCAAATCAAATTATCCTCATTTCATTGGAACTCAAACTCTAGTTTGACAAACTTAAGTTCTAAAAACTATGTTACATAATTAAATAAGTTTGACTTAGTACTTTTTTCATAAAATTATACTTTTTGGCGAAAAAGCCTATTATTGATGTAGCCATTTAAGATTTCCTTCATGGATGTAAGTTGTTAAGTTGAACCATGTAATTCTTGTTTGTTAATATTTAAAATCAAACTTTACCAAAATACTTGTGAGTTAGCGGCCTTGTTGCAGGAGTCATATACACGGCCTTGTTGCAAGAGTAGTATACTTTTGAGCTTGAAATTGTAGTATTTGCTTTGACACTACTTGCAAAGAAAAAAATATTGTTGCTAATTTTTTTTTTTTTTTTTGAGAAGGAAATTTTGTTACTAATTGGTATTACATTGATATAAAAAGAGAGGAAAAATTGTAAATCAATTACTTTACATTGGTGGTAGCTGGGGCTATTTGGTCATGATTTTTCATTTTTTGTGTGCTCCAAGGGAGGGTTTGGATAGAGATTATTCTCAGCTACGTTTTGAAGGTTATGTTTTCTCCTTTTTTTTTTTTTTTTTTTTTTTCATTTTTTCTGATGGGGGACAATGTGCACTGTGCGCGCACTGTGCATGTACTTTTTTAGTAATTTTTTTATTAAAAATAGGTCCCGCAGTACTATTCACACATTTAAAAATTATTTTGTTACAGTGTTTTCAGTTTTCAGCAATAAACTCTATCCAAACGAACCCTAAACGCTTATCAAGATAATTTTTTGATTGACTCGCGCTAGTGGGGAGACTTGAACTCAAAAAAACTACATTAGTGTTGCATTTGGATTGGTTTTCTTTCTCACTTATTAGCTTATTATTTTATTTGTTTTTACAGTACTTTTACCAATTTTTAGTAAATAAGCAGATAAAATTTTCATCAAAAAGCTAATTCAATCACACAGGTAAGAACATGTTTGAGAATCCGAATCAATCATTAATGGTGTGATGCACATCTTAACTTTTTTATTTTTTATTTTTTGAGAAACAAACCCCCACACACACAATGAAAAAAGTGAATAAAATTTTAACACAAAAACACAACGCAAACCTCGCTTAAAAGCACATCTTAATTGAATATGAGTTTTACAAAAATGAGTAGATATGAACATATAAACCTATTAGTTTAGACTCTAGGTGATGGTAAATTTAAATGCTAAACCTTAATCCCAATTTGTGATTCATATATTGCAAGACCAACGTGGATGGCATGTAAGTTGTAGTCTTTCGAGTTACAACAATGTTTCAAGTTACCATAACTCTAGAGCAACATCCTATCTCCAAAATTCAAAATTGCACAAGGACAGGACAGTAATTCAATTTCTGTCAATCACACATGAAGCACTCTCTAAAAAAAACAGCAATGAAAAAGCGCCAATGGGAGAGCACCCAAAAAAAAGAAAAAAAAGAAAGAAAAAAAGAAAAGGCCTGTACCCGGATTTGAGACCCAAAAATTGAGCCAAAATTGATAAAATGAGCGGAATCCGAAACTGCCCATTTGTAAAACTCTGCTTGCATGCTTAACACTTAGCCTAAAATCCCTAAACTCTGCTTTGCTGTGCTGAGTTGTTACTTGTTAGGCATTCTTTCTTTGGTCACTAACACTGACTCATCACTCAGTTTCTTCACCAAGCTAAGCCCTTTTATTTAAATGCTCTGAAGTTTCAGTCTTTTTTTGTTTTTGTGTTTTGTGTGTGGCTCTGTGTCTGAGCTGAAAATGACTTCCTTTGACAGAGACCTTGAGGAGAAGCTTAGGGAGGCTGGGAGTACCCTCCTTAACCCTCCTTCCTCCATTGATGACCTTCTCACTCTTCTTGATGTAATGACCCTTCTTCTCTTTATTTATTTATTTTTGTTAAATGTATTTGTTGGAAATGTTGGTCTGATTGTGAGTTTATATGGGTTTCTGAGCATTTGTGGAATCAGTTTGTTGGTTTTGGGATAAAAGTTTGTTCCTTTAACAATTGGTATGTTCAAAGGTTTAGTCTTTGAGCTGAGTACATGCAAACTCATAATAATGAATTCAGTAAAGGGTTTGAATCAATGGTTACTTGATCATTGTGTGTTTGGTGAAAGTTATGGTTTTTTCATGGGTTGGTATATGGGGTTTGCTTTCTTTTTCTTTTCTCATAAGTAAGTATATTATTATTTTTTTCCTAGTTGCTTATTGTAATGTTTGGTATATTCAAATTCAGTGAAATAAGGGTATTGTGTAGTTGATAATTGATTGATAAAATCAATGTTGTGGTTTCAATGTCTTTATAATTGTTACTTTTGTTTGGGTTTTCTTCTTCCAATTGCTTGTGGGTATTGTTTGTTTTGTCAAATAGATTGATGTTTGTTTGTCAAATTAAAATGTTGAGATGTTCATCAGTGGATGTTAGGCTATGGAGATTTTTAATTTATTGAACCAATGGAATGATATGTCTAAATTATTATATTTTAGGCTCATATGGGTTCAATATCTGTGTGTGTGTTTCCCAGTCGTTATCAATTAGCTTTGGATACCACAAAATGGAAATGCTTATCTGTAGCACCTCATGTTTGTGTATTTCCCAGCTTTTAACCTATTAAGCCTAAATCATTCATATGAGCTTTGATGAAGAAAAGTTGGAACTTTAAATAAAATCGAGAGTAAAATTGTTATGCATAGAAAATAAAAAATAGAAGAGGAATGAATTATGCTATACTCTTTGTCTTGTTACTGATAGTCCCAACTCCCTCGAAAATGCTCTACCTATATAGTACTATAGACTAGATATGTCCTACACGATGTGATACAAATGTGTACTCATTGATGTGGGATCTGGATCGATCACTGTATTTTCTGCTTGAGTTTCGATTTGCAAAATATCTGATTGTATCTAGCTTGTTTTTGGACTGTTTTTTGATCATGCATTTGAATTTTCCCTATTAAATGAATAATATTTGATTAACTTCAAAGACGATAAGCATATATTAAAGCACTGGCAATGCCTAGGGTATTGTTACTCATAAGAATTTAACTAATCATGTAGGGTTGTTAATATATATATATATATATTAACTAATTGGTATTGGCATGAAAAAGCACTTTTATAATTGCTTCTTGTGATGAAAGATTTTGCTTTGCAGAGTTTTTTGATTGGCATGATGTGTTTTGGTGGCCACTTTAGCAATCTGGCTTATTTTGTTGATTATACTGTCCTCATTAATATGATAATATAAAGTTGAAAAAATTTTGATGTTACAATTGAAAAAAGAGACAAGTCTGCAAAAGTTGAATAACATCTTCTGAGCTCTAGTTGTCTCTTTCTGGGATTTTCTGTTGTAGGAAGAATGACGTGTTATCTTAGGGTTATTCTTTCCTTTTTTTTTTTTTTTTTTCCCTACAAAATTTTTAAAAAAATCTGGAATATTATGTGACATTTTAATATATTTTAGCTTCAACATGGTTTATGGAAGTAGTTAAAGATAGGGAGCAAGATCTTCCATTTTTGATTGCTAGGCATTTTACTCAAAACCATAAATTTTAGGGGTGAAAGCAGCTGCAAAAGTTTCTATTGACAAAAAATGAAGTGGTATTTATACAAGGATTTTGATATGCAGCTAGGATATTTTGAACTTATGATGCTTACAGAATGGTGATTTTGTATAATTTGTACTTATTTTTCCTCTAGATGAGTGTTTTTTCTCTTATATGTTGCTCTTTCACCTATGACTTGCACATTAGTTAGTTAGAATCGCATTTGTTCCTTCTTGATAATAGGCATAAAGCTCCTACCCCCCTTCTCCCTTTTTTCTTCTCATTTTTATCTTCATTTCTTTGATAGGTAAGTTTTTGGCCCCAAGGGGAGGGGAAGGGAGATTCGAACTATTGACCTCCACTTCATGAGGCGTGGTCTCCAGCTGATAGTGCTGCCCCTTGGGCTTCATTTTTATTTTTTATTCTTGTTTTTTAAACATGCCTTAGATCATTATATTCATTTTTACAACTATCTTCAGTCTGATCGGTTACCAATTTTAGGTTCTAGTTTGTTGTAGCATAATTGTTTTAATCTGAATTGAACTTGGAAATGTTTTGACCATTGTCTTGAACTATTTTCTTCTTCCTCTGGCTGTTTTGAAAATTTTTCCAGTTTATGTTTATTGATTTTTCCCTAATTTCTTTAAAATGGTTGTCATGACTCAAAATTTTCATACACTTTGTTTCATTTTTTCTCTCAATTGGGACTAAGGAATAGTTGAGTTGATTTGAGTTGTTTCCTTCTGTCTTCTAGAGAGTTGAAAATTTGTTAGCAAATGTGGAGCAAGCACCATCCAAATCAATGCAAGATGCACTTTTACCTTCATTGAAGGCACTGATCAGTAATGAACTTTTGAGACATGCTGAAATGGATGTGAAGGTTTCAGTTGCATCTTGCATTACTGAGATTACGAGGATAACAGCACCAGATGCGCCATATGATGATGAGCAAATGAAGGTACTGATTACAGTTCAAAACATCCTCAGATTAAAACCAAAATTTCATTAAAATAAGAAAGGCAATAAACTTTCATCATTGTTAATCTTTTCTTTTTTGTTGGGATCTTACATAGACTGTTTCTCCAATTCATTGTTGCACAGGAAATATTTCAGCTGACTGTAGCAGCATTTGAAAAATTGTCTCATGTGTCCAGTCGCTGTTATACGAAGGCAGTTTCAATTCTTGATACTGTTGCAAAGGTCAGGTCATGCTTGGTGATGCTGGACCTTGAGTGTGATGCGTTGGTTGTTGAGATGTTTCAAAATTTCTTAAAAATAATTAGGTAAAAAACTTTACTGATGGTGTTCTTTTATTTTACTGAACCTCCACTATTGCTATGGATACGTATCTGGAACAAATATTTTTCTATTTGTCTTGACAATTGAAACTTTTGTGAACTTCCATAAACTATTCTAACATCATATAATGTCCATGGTTACTGAACTTTAACCAGAATTTGAAGTTTACTGTTTCATACGACTTAGGTTTTTCTCAACACAACTAGCACAAGCTTCTATAAATTTAATTATGGGACTACAGATGTTTAGCACAAAAATCATGTTTGATATGTTGCATAAATTGCATAGGAATTTTCTCGTCACGTATTTATATTTTGTCCATCATATGGATAGCATATTTTTTCAATTGTATGTTTACTTGTGGAAGGTTTGATCATGCTTATAGGTTTTCTTTAAATAGAACTGTAGGTTCTGTGAGGTAGTTAGAGGTTTAACCTCTATATCTGAAGTGTCTGTAGCACTTGAATACTATGCTTCTGTTTGTAATGAGACAGCAATGGTAATCTGTATTGGGTCTACTTTTCTAGTTAAAAATTACTTTTAAGGGTAAAGGCTCTATGCTTGTGAATCTTTATGTCTTCACTGTTCATTGGTGAAGGATGCTGCATCGCTGAAAGTATGGCTTGCATTAGTGATGTCGATAATTTATCCATCCATGAAACACTTAAAATTAAAGCCATAAATGTAGAGGATGTTGAGATGAGTATAAGTATTCTTAAGGAAGACGAGGTTGGAAATTAGGAAAATAGGCGTGAAGTCTAGCAAGTTACTTGTTTTGGAATAACCCAAGGGCTATTTGATTTTTCCAGCAGAAGCAATGCAGAGCATTTTCTTGTGTACTCTCCAAATAAATAAGCTGATGCCAGATAGTAATGTGCTGGGAGTAGGGAGCAGAAATCTGTATACTAGAGAAGTTTTGCTTGTCTACAATGATGTCAACCAGCAGAAGCATTACAGAACATTTCCTGGGTATTAATCTCTAGTGGATAAAATGATAACCATAAGTATGTTACTTAGGGGTAGTGAGGAACAATTTGACTATGATAGAAGCTATAGCTCGTGTTTAGATGCATTAGTGTAGGTAGCTCGTACCAAATTTTATTCAATCTGATTTCATCAGAGTTGCAAATTTTGGATTTGTTTGTTTGGGGGTTTCGCGGAATTGGTTGACTAAGACTGCAAAATTATCTTGCTGTATGATTTTTGTTTTGATCAATGCACAAGTTGGTGAAATTCTTGCAGAGATGAGCTTGTTGAGTGAAATTTTAGAGACGGTGAAACTATCTTTGCTTTGTATTTGTACTTTGAAATCTTTGTGGAGATTGTTATTGGTTCAGGACTGGTTTTAGAATTCTTGAAAGTTTCATTTACTCTCCAGACTACCTGCTTAAGGAGCTAACTCCCTTGCGAGGGCACAAAAACCTGAATTTTCTTATAGGGATGAAAGAATTGGACTCTGTTCAACAGGCACAGTGCTGAGGGCCTCAGTCCTTTAGGTTGTTTATGTTAACCTTTAGAAATTGTGTTGACCAGAAGAGGACAGTTTCATATAAATATTCCTACTGATTACTGAAAAAATATTTTAAGTTAGAAAGTAACTGTTTGTAAAGGATTAAAAGTTTAGCAATTGCAATGCATTTATCTTTCCAGTTAGCATCCAGGTCTACTTTGATAATAATGTTAAAAGGTTGTTCCAACCTTGTCAGCAGAGTGCTGGAGGTGGTTTCATTTAGGATATTGGCTGTATTATTGCATTCATATCCTGGAAGTGATCAATAATTGATGCGTAGAATGCTGCGTTTCTTTTTTATGTAACTTCATTTTCCTTGTGCTAATGAATAACAATTCAGTGTTTATTTGTGCTCAACTCAAGGTCCAATCATCCACATGCTGTATTTTCAGCCATGGAAACAATTATGACTCTGGTCATAGATGAAAGTGAAGAAATTTCGTTGGATCTTCTCAGTCCGCTTTTAGCTAGTGTAAGAAAGGAAAATCAGGTAGTTTCCTTTGCTTAACATTTGCTTCCTCTTATTTTCTTGGTCAACTCGGATGTTATCTATATGGTTCATTGTTTCAGAATGTTTCACCTATTTCGTGGAAATTGGGGGAGAAAGTAATCACTAATTGTGCTGTTAAGCTTAAGCCTTATCTCAAGGAAGCTGTGGGATCTATGGGTATTGCTTTGGATGACTATGCTCAAATAGTCACTTCTGTATGCAAAAGTGAATCTGCAGAGCATTTGGTGCGTTTCAAATTCTCATTTATGAAGCTATCTTAAGTTGAGCAGTATGCTAAATTTGATATCATACTTTTGCATGCCTATACGAATTTATAACCTAATATTTTCTTTCTTCAGTATATTTCTCAAAATGAATTGGGACCCATTATTGCATATTTTTTGGATCCATCTTCCTTTTGATTTTCGGATGGGAGACAGTGAACATATAGTGCCAGTCCATTTAAGTTTTGGATCACCTGCTATTTCAGGGCTTTTTTCCCTGCATTATTTTTCCTGTGGACTGTGTTTTCTGCCTTTTGACTTGCATCCACCATTCTGAAAACTGTGAGAAGATGTCTTTAATGGCCATGGTGCAAATGGAATCAGGAATGTTAGCCAGCAGTAGAGGACCCCACTAAAGAGATGATCAGAAGCAAATGAAGAAAAAAAAAAAAAAGAATAAAAAGAACTTCATATTCAAGAGAAATTCACATACCAGCCCTATTTGTCTAATAAATAACGACTGCTTTGCCTTAAAAAAAAAAAAAAAAAAAAACCTTGGTCATATATCCTGGAAAGAAAAAAATAAAAATACAAAAGGTCTCACTCCCAATACATGATTAATTGCCTTAAAAAAATCTCAAAAGTATAAAACGTGATTTGGTGCTGCAGTGCCATCTCCTTCTCAAAGAAGGGCTCAAAATGTATTGAAATAGCCCTTGGCTTGACAATTTTGGAATAAAGGTTCAAATGTCCTGAAATCTCCAGTTTAGAGGTTACAGTGAAATGAACTATCATGAAAGAGTGGCAGGTTAGTAGAAAGAAACTTGATAGAGTTGTTGTCCATGAGTAAAATGTCCAGTCTATTGCCTAATCCTTTTTTACTTTCTATTTCTCATTCTGGTTCTAATGGCTAAAATGCTGTGAGGAATGTTTTATGCAAATCTATGTGACATTCTATGGTAAATGTTTTGGTATCCGATCATGCTGAATGACTCTATTGTCTGTGTATGTCATTAAGATCTTAGACTAGAAGTCTGATTGAATGTGTTGGTGTGATTCAGGCTGATAACAGGTTAGGAAAAAGGATAGTTTCAAGTGAGCTACCAAGGACAGATCCAAATGAGCCGTCCCTGGTATGTAATCAACCTTGTCACCTCCATTTATGTCAGTCTTCTTTTTTCACAATTATTTGTTTTGATTACTTGACACGTCACAAAAAGTTATCAGAAAATTAACTTTTTGTTACCCAGGTTACTGAGGGTCTTACTTCAGATACTTTCAAGTCGGTGGTGATTAATGGCACTCCAACTAGGAATGATGAAAATTTGAAAAATGTAAAATCTTCAAAAAGATTACAGAGTTGCCGTCTTACTAAACATTCCAAAACTGTTGGTGCAAGCAGCAATTCTGAACCTGACAACTTAGACTCCATGAAGGCAGCCAAATCAGCAACTGAGTCAGACTCTGTTCCGAAGAAAAGGGGTAGGAAACCTAATTCTCTAATGAAATCTGAGGAAGGCTATGATCATTCTTGGATTTGTACAGGAAGAAAGACTTCGAAGCTAGGTCGTCCAAGAAAGTCTCAAGATGGGGGAGTTGATGATTCACCTTCTGAAACACCAGATACTAAGGCCCCTTCACCATTGGTGATTGAAAACGTGACTGAGCCTTCAAGTTTGCAACCTAAAACTAATGAGATCATAACTGCTGCTTCTGTGTCCCCAGATCATTGCCTTCCTGATGCAAGCCATCCTAAAAGGGGACGGCCAAAGAAAATAGGGAACAACAAGAATCAAGATGCCAATCATCATTCCCTATCAATGTCAAAGGGAGGGTTCTTGAATGCTCAGGTTGAGGAGAATGCACTAAAATCTGCAGATGTTAGTTTGAACAAGGGATCTGAAGTTACAAATAACTCTGATGCAAAACCACAGCGGCACTCTAGAAAAATTCAAATTGCTATAAAGAACAATGAGGGGACGACTCAAACTCCCAGCCATGTAGCCTCAGAGAAGGAAGCTTCTGACCCTTCTGGTCCTGAGGAGAAACTGTTGCAGCCAGCAGATATGAATGTAGGGGTAACGAATATCAATAACAGGTCATCAGTCCAAACAGATAGTAAGAAAAGGAAGAGGAAATATGCTAATTCTGAAACAGACATTACTGAAGCTTCGAATAGTAAGGTACGGTAATTAATTCTCGTTAATTCTACCACAATAAATGTATGTAAACTCCAACCTATTATTCCCTTCTTTCCTTTGTTTTTTTGTTATTTATCTTATTGGTTTTCCGAATTTGTAGACAATTTTTAAGTCTGCAACTAAATCAGCCAATGGAGATGAAAGTTACTTGGAAGAAAGCCCTAAAACAAAGCTCAGGAGGAAGCGTGCTGCAAAGGGGAAGGTATGAATACATAATGACCTTTATATTGTAAGTTGTCTGGTTAGTGAATTGATGCCAAATGACAGATATCCTTTAGATTGCTTTCTCTTATAGAGTTAATCCAAGGTATTGCTTTCATTTTTGTGATCATTTAGATCATGAAATTCTTGGGAAACTTTTCAGGTTTTTCTGGACCATTTGTTTTCTATGCATAATTGAAAATGTTTACATATGGTCCTGGCTTATGGTCAATATTGCTACTTGTGCATTGAGGAAAATATTATTATGTATTTACTTTTTATTTGACCAAAGTAATCATTTATATTGAATATAGTCATTATCTTGTCCCTATTAAAGAAACAATCTACTTAGCTAAACAAACTAGATTCTTAATATATTTACTTAACGTACACACATGTGAAATCCTGATTATCATACTCAGACATATTAGAACTTTTAAAAGATTTCTTCCAACATAGAAAAGTAAAATGTCAATCATTTCTTGTTCTAATAATATAATGGCTAATACCAAAATGATCAATTAAAGAATTTAATTTCATTCTAAATGGTATATAATGAAGAAAAGAAAATTACAGGAGATGGAGCTTAGGTGGCCAAAAGCAGGGTAGATTGTAGCTTTGATTCTTACAAATGGGAAATATAACGGATAAAACCATAGTAAGGAGTCACTTATAGAACAGAAGCAGTGTTACATTTGCTAAAATTGAATGGTAAATAACCCAAAAAAAACTCTGAAAATGTGACTGATGCTAATGTGGAAACATGTGATAAATCTACTTTTTACTATGGTATGGTTATTGTGTTGATATCTAATTAAAGTTATTACATTAAAAAAACTATATAGGGAAAATTATTAATGATTGATATCTTAATGTATTGATAAACATTTTGAATATTGTCAAAATCAACTGAATTATCTAGTGACAGCCATAAATATTCAACAGTTTGGCTATATAGTCTATATATTGACATGAATAATTTTACAGATCAGACTAGCACTGGTTATTTTGTTCTAGCTCATATTTTTTTTTAAAAAAATTTTCCTCTTTAATTTGGCAATTCAATTTAACATTAAAAAGAAAGAGAGAAGAGAATACAATTATAATTTTGTTTTCCTAATAGTTGACATAGAATATGCATATTCTCTGTTCTTGTATTCTAATTGCACTGTCCTTTCAACTAAATCTGGAAGCATTATTCCGAGGCCATTTTATTGCTTTCAATATTTGCATGTGAATATGTCAAATGGGATACATTTAGTGGTGTAGACAAAACCAAATTTTTGTTCCAAAGTAATATGCAGGCAGCTTATTGCTTGAACATTGTTAAGTTATATAATCTCATCTTTGGCAGGCTTGATTCTTTTGTATTGATGCTCTGAATTTCCTGTAACATGTCAAGGAAACCGTGCAGCTTCTTAGCTTAATATTTTCCTCCTGTAATCCTCCCCTAATCTTCTTTATGTAAAATGACATATTTTACATTTTTAGTCCTCTTTAGGTTTGTGTACATAACCGGTTTGCATAAAGCTCTTCCTCTTATCAATAAAAGCTTACTAGTTATAAAAAAGAAATATTTTTACTGCAGGATTCTGGGAAGCCTGATTTTGATGAACGTTTGGTTGGTTGCAAAATAAAAGTTTGGTGGCCAAAGGACAAGACGTGAGTACTTAAGGACTAGTAGTATAATGTTTAGCTCTGTAATATTCTTGTTAATACATAGTCTTCATTCATTCGATGTAAAACATTTTCTCGGGAGTGTTTTTTCCCCAGTTGTTTGGTTGAGACTTTGAAAAGAGATTGAGCCTTGGTGCGATGGCAAGTGCCTTCCGCCAAAAGCAACAGATCGCATTTTTTTGGGTCGAGTCTTTGAAAATAACCTTCTAGTGCAATAATTTTCTAGTGTTTGGTTTGCACTAAAAAATTCAATGTTAAAACCGTCAAAAACCTAATACAGTCGCTAGACGAGGTGGCGGTGGTTTATTTTTGGGGTAGGGTGGGGGGCAAGGAGGTGGCGGTGGAGTGGAGGGGGAAAATGGTGTTGGTGGTAGGATTGGGAGGGAGGTGGTGGAGACATGAGGGAGGGGAGGGCAGTTGACAAGTCTGTGGGGAAGGAGGAGAGAGGTGGTGTTAGTGGGGAGGAATGGGATGGGGGAGGGAGGTGTTAGTGGCAGTTTGGAGGGAGAGGAGGGAGGGAGATGGTAAAGGTGGCACAAAGGAGGGGGAGGGAGGTGTTGGTGGCGGAACAGAGGAGTGTGAGCGAAGGAGGTGGGGAGGGGCAAGCATAAACCAATATTACCAAACACCAAAAAATGTGGAAAACGTTTTCCATAAATGATTTTATGACAAAACCAATGCAGCCTTAGTTTATTCTTGTAATTGAGTTAGTCTTTTCAAGTTGGTTATATTTCTAAACTCCTAGTACCACAAAGACTTTTAGACCTAATAAATTCTAGGGCTTAATAAAGTTTTGTACTATTATATGGATAAGACTGCAGGTTGCAAGGAAATATATATATATATATATATATATATATATTTTGTTGACATTTAACTTTTAGGCATGTTGGATCGTGAATTATAATGCCTCTTTAAGTATATAGGCTTCCAGATATTGGTGATGAGGCCATTGTAGAACTTTGTTTTGGCTATGAACCATAACATTCATCATCTACACGGGATTGGTAGCTGCGCAAATCAAGACCAAAACCATAGGCTACATTCGGTGATTGTCTTTCTAGTGTGTGTGATAAGCAGTAAAATTTATTAATATAATAGTTTACTTCATTTTGCAACATAACTTCAGTTACCTTAGTACATCACATTATTGATGCTGTGCTGCAGCGCACTTTTTTTGGCTGAAACTTATGGCGTTCCAAGCTGTTCAAAGTATTGTAAATATGCAATTGCTGAATGTATGATCACCTTTGGGACATGATTCTCAGTAGTCATTGAGCTTTGTTTATTTTTTTCTCCTGTGACATTTGTGGCACCAAATTAAAAGTCCCCTTATTGTTTATTATAGGATTGTTTTTATTTTGCAGGTTTTATGAAGGTGTTGTTCATTCTTATGACTCTGTTAAAAAGAAGCACCAGGTGTGATAGTTCTCACTAATCCTGACATACGATTTTGTTTCTCTTATTTATTTATTGGTTTTGCCATAACCTCTCCCAAGTAGTTGGACTTGGTTCTTGGCATCCTCTTGTCATAAACCAGCTTTATGTGGCTCCTCTTCTGTTAAGTCATAGTCAATACTGTGTTTTCTCAGCTTTGGGCTCCAGACTCTTTTCTGACTCTCCCTCTTTATCTTATTTTTGGAAACTCTTCTGTTGCCCTTGCTGTAACGTTAAGTTGAACTACTCTTCCCTGGATGAAATCAGTGGCCTTTGTGTGCTGATGCACCATCTAACCTGTTTTCTTTGACTGTCATTTTTCTTGTTTCTGCATATTTTAGTTCTTAAATTTTTGTCATGCACAGGTGTTATACACTGATGGTGATGAAGAAATATTAAACCTCAAAAAGGAACGCTGGGAACCAATTGTAGATGATGTTTTGCCAGAAGGAGTTTGTGTTTTCTCCTATATTGTATTTTGTATTTTTTTTTTCTTCTTTTACTCTACTTTTAGGGGAAAACATTGATGTGCGCTAATTTTTTTTACAGGGTCAGGAGACTGATCTTCCAAAAGCTGATGCTTCATCTGATATGTAAGTATTAATATTTTATTAGTCCTGTCCTTTCATAATAGTATTTCATTCTGCACATGGGTATTTAGCAACCAAATTTTGTTATTTATGCCTTGGAATTGAAATTTACTCTTGGTTCCGGGGTGCTTAATGTGGGTTGTTTGGCTGGAACGAAATCGTCGATCCTTTGAGGACAAAGAGAAGACGTTGGATGAATTAAAGCTTCTATGCCAGCGTAGCCTATTGGAGTGGTCTCGGTGTTGGGGTTTTACTGATTGGTCATCTCTCTTTGAGTTTTTGTCCTCCCTTAGCTTAGTTTCCTAACTTCCCTCTGGTTGTTGTGCTGTTTGTTCCTTTTTTTTTCTAGTTGTTCATCATCATGAATTTCTTGTATTCCTTTTAATTCTATTGTTTATAAAAGTTTTCTGATTACCTATAAGAAAAAAAATTATTTATTTTCAAAATTGATTCCTATTGGTCGTTATCTAAAAATTATAAGCAAAAGAATAATTTTATTTGTAATTTACCGCAGATGTTTAATTTTTATATTCTAGATGATACCTTGCATAAATCTCGTGTGGTTCATTATTGTGGGAAAAGTTTCTTGGTATATTAAGCACTAGTTACTTTTCAGAATAAAATTGCTATTTGGATCCTTTAGATGAATTATAATATCAATTTCAATTTTGTTTTCGTTTTTGTTTTCGTTTTCTCTGGTGTGGCCAATGTAATGGTACAGAGGTAATTGCAAACTTTAGAGCAGCTTTATATACAGATGAAAATTTTGCTAGAGGTTTGCAGTAAATTCTTACAATGCAATAAAGAACTCGTTTACAAACAATGAATTTTATATGTACATCTACAACTACCAGTCACTGTTGATGAGGCAGTATGTCACATGTTTATGCGTGCTTGTACACAAAGCACTGAATTAATTTCATAGGAATTCATCCAACTTGTGGATTAATTAAATGCTAGTTTATATGGTGATTATGGGGTAGGCTTTGTGCTCACATTGTTAAGCTGTTCCTGGAGGCAGTGATGCCTATACCTTGATGGGAAAAATTTAGGTGCATCCGGGGCATTGGAGGTCAACTCTACTTACTTGATAACCGTATATGACAACATTTTGTGCATTCATTTATGCCATGGAAAACAGGATAGGTAATTTAAAATGAAATGAAAAACGTAATTAGATTTCCCCATTAATTATTCTCCATCCAAAATGGCTGATGAGGCAATTGCCTCGTAGTTTGTATGATGTTTACATTACTTTTTGATCTCTTGTATATATCTTTTGGTTGTGCATTTTAAGCAGGCCAAATAAGAGGAGAGGGAAGACTAAGTCAGAGTCAACAAAACAAGAGAAGCCCAATTCTTCTTCAAAAAAGTTGGTTTATGAACTAGCATAAATATTTTTATTTTATTTTTTTTTGTTTTACATAGCACCTGACTGAAAATTCTGTGGCTCTCCAGGAGTGGAAATTCAGCCAACATGTCTAAAGTCGATTCTGCAAAAAGTGGTGGTAATTCTGCAGATGATCAAGAGCTTGACAATCCTATTATTGTTTATGAATGTGTCAATAACCCATCTAGGACAGTTGAGGGATCAAAAGATGTTGGCCACCAAAAATCTACTGGCAAGTCAAGTATTGAGAGACTAAAGAGTGGTAACAGCATGAAGCCCAAGGGATTCCTTTAACTTACAGGTCAAGTATGAAAAAGGGGTGCAAAGAAATGGAGGGTCCTATTTACCTGAGTTAGACAAGGTTGTGTATAGAGATGAGTAGTGACACAGGCTCACAGGCTTATAATTTTGGCTTTAGTACAGGGGAAGTGTCAGTATATTATCTTTCTTTTGTTTCTCATGTAGTTTCAGAAGATGGTTTTTGTCTTTCAGGGATTGGGCTAAATATAATGTCATATTTTGGACTCTCTATGTTATAAACTTTGACCATGTTATTTGCTGAGTTAGATGTAGTTCCCAAATACAAGAGTCCAAATAAAAAATGGATGTAGTGCCAAGTTTCTAAGTTGAAGAAGGCAGGAGTATCTGACCTCAAACATAACCTATTCTGGTAAAGGATCCATTTCTCAATTTTTTGAGTTAGCTTGCAAGTTTGGAAAAATCTTGGTAGAGTAGTCTCCACCAATTGGTATGGATTCTTCCTACCAGAAAATGGAAAAATAAATAAGCAAAGTAGCCTTTGACTTCCTAAAAAAAATTGTGTTTAAGATAATGAACCTGTGAGTATGAAAGATCCTGACAAATCAGGCATTCAAATATGTAGACGAAATAGGTTCAATTCAGGTGCATATATTATTATATCTAATAATATAGAGAAATCAAATCAAATCAAATCGAAGTCTTCAGACTTCAGTCGGTAAAATATAATAAAAAACTAATTGAAATTTTGAGGGCTTGGAGCCTCACCAACCAATGTCATGATTAAGTCAGATTGGGAACGCGTCATTATCCCCATGCTCATTCTTCTGCCCTTTTTCATTGTTGGGTAAGTAAAGCCATCAAAGTCTAGATTATTATTATTATTATTATTATTATTATTATTATTATTATCATTTTGAGTTGATTCAATACTTTGGTTATTTTTGTTGAACTGAAAACTGAAACTGAAATCACTGTAGCAAAATAATTTTTTAATATGTAAATAGTACTGCGAGACTCATTTTTTTATAAAAAATTGCTAAAAAAGTACATGAACAGTACGTGAACAGTAAATGAACAGTGCGTAAACAGTATCAAACAGTGATTTTTGTCTCTGCACAGTATTGCTACAGTGAAAAAGTGCATGAACAGTACGTTGAAAAAAAAAAAAAAAAAAAGGGAAAACGCAGAAGAGGAAATGCAACGTGAGAGAAGCTCTATCCAAACACTCACATAATGTCTAGGGTGTTTCCAGATGAAGTATTTGTATTTCTTAAAAAAGAAGAGGTTGATGGTTTACCTTGCAAGGTCATAATACTCATACAACTAAGGAGCACCTATATTTTAATCTCAAACTTTTGGGCGAATCATTGCTTTTTTATTTTCTCCAAATTGGGTTTGGTTTTTAACCTGTTTTAAGTTGAAGTGACAACATGGGTCTCATATGGAATAATAGAAAAAAAAAAAGTCAAAAGGCCATGTTTTAGTGATTAACAAATTTATTGTTGAGAATCTTACAATGTCATTGTTACTTCTTCACCTGTGGATGATCATGAGTGGCTAGTTCAAGATTGATGAGATTTGGGACACATTTGGTAGGTGCAACAACAAAGATGTAACATTCAAAATAATATATAAAAATGAAGAAAATCCAAATCAAATGATGGGTCAAAACTGGAGGCCCACTACCAACCCCGGTGAGGACAATTAATATTTATTTTAGTCTACGAAAGGAAGCTCAATAGTTCAAAGTCTCTCTTTCAAAAAAAAAGTCTTTCTTTCAGTACGTGCAGACTGCACACTACACCGGCCAGGCTTTAAATACGACAACGATTACCAAGTCGCAGTATTTAAAATTTGGGTCTCGGTAATGAGTGTTTTAGGGTAATAATTTACCGCTTATTTTAAAAAAATTTTGACATTATTTTTATTAAAAATAAAAAAAAAATTATCAAAATATTAATTATTTTTTACTATAAAAATTTTACTTAAATAAATTATTAATTATTGGCCTACTGACATAAATGCATATCCCTTATATTTTGGATGGGCAGAAGAAAACTCCTAATATATCATTATTAATATATATGAGAGGACCAGCCGATTGTTGTGCTCACCATTCACCAAATCCCCCTAATTATTGGTTTTACGTCACTCATTACATCCCTACTTTCTTTTTAGGTCTCAAATTTGTGAACCATGATCTAACCCGTTTTTCGCGCGTAGTTGGATTGAAAAATATCCAATTCATCCATCCCGTAAAGGCACACAATACTGTCTATATTTTTTTTATGGAGGCACACAACAATATTTTCCTATGACCACAACATTTATACCACAACTTATTCTTCGTAGCACCCCTATACAATCATTATAGCTTTCCTACATTTTTTTTTTTTTTTTTGAATCATCGCTTTCCTGCATTCAAATTATTATTATACCATACATGGATTTATTAAAAAAAAAATCCAATAATATAATTGAAAATTTACAATGAAATAGATTTTTTTTTGGTTAAGACGATATAATGAAATAGATAGCAAAAATAATAGAGCAGAAATTGATTTAAGTTTTTCGGCCAAATCATATCAAATAAGACCAAGTTTTTATCAAGATAAAAATTTATTACACATTATTTTTTATGGGAATTATTATACATTATTAAAATAATTTATAATAAAAATACTTTTAAATTTCTTGAAATCTTTGGTAATTGAGTTTTAATTTGAGTAATATGTTAAATTTCTTGAAGTTTTTTGTAATAGAATTTTACTTAGAGATATATCTATATTACATCACATTGCAAAAGCATGTTGAATGACAGGCAATATTACCTTGATTCACATGATATAAGTGTGGGGGTAAAAGGCCCAAAAGGTGCTTTCAGTCCATGGGCTTTGTCCGAAGATCATTACCTGTCTGAGGACGAATTAGTAACGATGAGGATGTCAGATTTGGGGATCCAAGGGTAAATTGTGGTAGAGGAGGCTAGTAGAAGTGATCCGAGGAGGGATATCTCCTCAGCTAATCGAGATGGGGGTAAGACAGTAAGTCATGTTGACCAGAACGATCCTATAGGAGGTTTTGAAGATGAAGATATGTCTCATGGGGGCATAGAGAGTAAGAAGAGTTGGGAAAGATCTTAGAGAAAGCTGCTACCACAGCATTGAATGCTCTGTAGCTAATTCTCTGGCCACATTAATGAGGAAGTGATTTCTGAATAGTGTTTTTCAGCTTTACAGCTATCCCCAAAGACTTTAGGAAGGTGCTGATGGGACAAGGATCAACGTAAGCAATCTACTGTCCACGTGTAGGGTAGGGATAAGAATGATGAGATAGTATAAATTTGAGTGAAGACCCTAAGAGAAGGGGATCGGAGAATAGAGAGAGAGAGAGAGAGAGCACTGTAGCAATTAAAATTGTATCTGTAACTTGTTTCGTTTGATTTATACAAGATCTGACCTCCTCGGATTGTGCCGAGGACGAATTTACTTAGGCAAATCCTTTCTACTTTTGCTTAATTGTCTTTTAAATCCATTCTAACTGTTATCCAACTCATTAAGACCTAGTTTTTTAACCCACTTTCTACAAATTCATTGTATTGGGCTCATTAGGCCTAAATCCATTTACACCTTGGGCTTGGGCACCAAATCATGACCCTACAATAAGTACAACGTGTAATATCTAGTTTTTATTATTAAAATGAAAACCTTAATAAATGATTAAATAATTTTAAAAATCCTCAAAATTATACAACTTTTGATATCAATATTTTAATCGGAGAAGTGTGTTTTAAATTTCTCAAAACTTTAGTAATTTCATTTAGAGCAACTTATGTTGATTATTAAGGAAAAAAAGAAGAAGAAGAGAGGATAAAATGTTCTTTACTTAGCATATTTGTGATAACTTAAAAATTGATCACTCGACTTTCAAAACTTATAATTTAACTCCTTAACTATAATAAAACATCTATGTCCCTCTCCTTTGTGGTCCATCACATTTTTGCTATTAGCTCATTTAGAAATATCGTAAAAAAAAAAATATATATATATATATATATATATATATATATATATATATATATTTGTTCAAAATGATATCATTTATGGATGAGTTAATGAAAAAATTGTAAAGGATGTTGACGGAAGGGGCATATTGAGATTTGCAATAGTTTTTTTTTTGGAGAAACGAGATTTGCAGCAGTTGAGCGTGAAAATTGTTTTAATTCTAACGGATGTTACTCCAAACGTGTAAAACATATATAATTTTTTTTTGATAACAAAAACATATATAATATAATACATGATTTTGTTTGAAATGTATTTGACCATTAATCCTAATACGTTTGTATAACATATGTTTCCTAAAATCGCGCAGAACAGTTACGAACATTAGGAAAATTATTGTGTACTCTCAGAGTACCATAAATGTGTACTTCATCATCTCACATAAATGTGGATCTTACTAATTAAATTCATGGTGAGGCTTACCATTTATGTAAGAGGAGAGAGTATGCACTTATGGTACAGTGAGAATACACAATAATTTTTCTGAACATTATTATTTATATTATACTAATCCATGCAATGTATGAAAGAGTCTAACAAAAGTTGCAATTTTTCACTTATAAAATTTAAAACTTAAAAGAAAAAAAAAATACAAAGATCAATAGCGATAACTCTAACACCAATAGTATTATATAGTCTCAACTTTCATATGAATAAAATGACTTGGTTAGAGAGTGAAGACAAATAAATGTACCAAATATTGAAGATTGCTTTAGTCATTTGGCTTAAATAGTAGAACTATTTAAAAAAAAAAAAAAAAAATCCTTTGGACACTTTTAAGCCAATAAACAAAACAAACCTTCATCACACACACAAACGGGAGAAATTTGGAAAGAATAGATTTTGAAATATATGAATTTAAAAAAGAAGAAGTACCAATTGAAAGGCAAAAAAGAGCATTAATAGAGTAAAAATGCAAATAGATCATATATATGAGAAAAATAAAATAAAGGGTGAGGTATTACATTCAAGCTGAAAATCAGCTACTAATAACATATTACATTTCATAATTTATATTAAAATTTAAATCTATAAAGATGTAATTCATGCCTCTTAGCCGACCTTTTCTTTACATTCCAACAATAAAAAAAAATTATAAATCAAAGTTTACAATTTTTTTTATGTGTTAGTTTTTTTATTTATTATAATTTATTATAGTTTCTTGAGTACACCTAGCATCATTGTATATGAACGCTAAAATACAAATATTTGTAATAGATTAATGGTGAATTTCAATAGCAAAAGTGATTCCCAACATGATTTGAAATCATGAAAAAGAAATAAACTAACAAAAAAAATATCCAAAATATTTTCTTTCCTTTTCAAATTAGTGGTGAGGGGAAAAAAAATAAAACTACAGATGCAATTAACTCCAATATGCCAGAGCTGGGAAAATCGATTAAAAAAAAATTCTGTCCAAACTCCTTTCATAATTCATATCTAACAAAAGCTGACACGTATAAAAAACACAAAAAGGTAGAAAATTTTTATTACCTTTAGCCTTGGAGTAAGGTTGCTCTCTAAGAAGCTTGGCTCGCTCCATAATGGTTTGCAACCATCTACAAATCAAAAAATCTCAAATTAAATTGCTGAAATTTTTTGAGATTTTCCGGTTTAGGGTTTTCTTTTTCTCTCTCTAAACATAGGATTATAAGTTAAATAAAAAGAGGCTGTATTAGGTTTGGGGTTAGTGTTGTGGAGGATTTCGGGGTAGAAATAGTTTTTTTTTTTTAATTCTTTTTTATAATGATGCTGATGTGTAAAAACATGGGAGCTCTACAAATGTGGACTAAGTTTGTGTTTGCATATGAGTGAGAAACAAAAAATGAGAAACAATTTAAAATAGTTTTTTTTTTTTTTGAAAGGAAAAGTTTAAAATAGTTTGGGTTTGTGTTTATGTATCAAGTTTTACAAAAACTTATATTTTATGCATAATTTTAAACTACAAAAACTTGCAATTTAAACAATTTATTGATGACATAACTATTGATCTTTAATTTTCTAAAAATTTTGCAAGTACGGAGGATATAAGTAGAAGGTGTAATCTAATGGCGAATTTGTCAAAATTCACCTTCAATAAAAAAATATTAAGTAAGATTGTAACCTAACACTACAATCAATATTGTAGCTAAACTTTGTCCATTATGTAATTAAGCAAATCATACATGCATGCATGAACATTAATTGCAATGAAATTCTTTCCATAATAATATAGTTAATTCTTTTGCATTAACCACTCCACACTTTTGGTGTGATGGTCACTCTACAAGTATAAGTGCTTGTGGGGTGTGAGAGATCAGAAATGGGATTTAAGTCTCCAAGAGGAGCTTCAAACATAATTATACTCTGAATTTAATATTTCTTGATTACCTAGTCAAGTGCTTATTTGTGTATTCATTTTTGTAAATAATAATCATGATCATGTTCACCTTTTAGGATTATTGATAACTTTGATTATATGTCCCGTTTGAAATTGTTTGTCATTGAATGAAAGTAAATAATGTTGAGTGAATATGCATGATGTCCCAAGGAAGTCAATACCGTACCAGAGGCTGTACCGGTTTGGCCACCGGTACGATATATTTCGGATACCAGTCAATACCGATGTACCGTTTCGGGTTTACCGCTATTTTATATATTTAATATATATACACACACACCAAATCCAAATTAAGTAAAAAAAATTGGAGAGATCAAAGATTAGGTGAAATAATGAAATTATCTACAAAATACTTTCATTATTGATTATTTTAGAGACAAAAACTGCCGCAATTAAAAAAAAAAAAAATCACACACAACATTTTGTGTTTCGGTCCGGTACGGCCGGTATGGCCGGAATTCGCCGGTATGGCTGGAACACAGCCGGTACGGCCGGTATTTTTTCGGGTACAAAATAGGAGTATACCGGTACTAGTGCACTGGCAGGTACGGTATGTATCGGCTGGTACGGCTGGTACCGGTATGGTATCGGCCACATTGTGATGTCTTGATAAATCATAAACTATTGAAAGAATTATTTTATTCTTGTATGTGTTATTCAGAAATCTTAGGTATTATTTTATGACATTTGACCTTAGATCAATAATTATACTATTTATTATTTTTAGGAAGCCACATAAAAGTGGTGGTTTATGTGTCAAGAGTCAAGGTCATACGGGTGTAAAAGTGATGATTTGGGAAAAAACAATTGTAGCAAGGTTAATTTATGTGGCTTTGAGTGAGAATATGTCAAAAATTCTTGATACTTTAGCAAGTTGATTTACTGGTTTTTAAAGTCTTAGGATTCATGGGTTTTAGGTTAAAAATTTTGGTGTAAATGCACTTTCAATCCATATATTTTGGGCTCATTTCTATTTTGGTCCATACTTTTCTATCTTTTTGCTTTTAGTCCATAAAGTGAAAAATGTGTTTCATTTTGATCCTTACCATCAACTCACCAATGCAAATTACTTACTTGGCAGACAGAGTGCACTGTTGGCACACTAAATGCTGAATTGACCATCAAAATAATATTAAAAAATTTTGTATTTAGCATTTTAAGAATGTCATGTCAGCATTTTAATTTTAAAAAATGCTACATCAGAGAAAACCATAAAAAAACAAGTTCTAAACTATTTAAAAAAAAAAACAATTTTTTTTTTCTTTTCATTATATATCTTGTTGGAAGAACATGTTCTTCATGTTCTTCCCCAAAGAACACGTTTCGCAGCCATAAAATTAAAATTAAAATTAAAATTTTTGTTTCTTTTCTTGCATTTGCATTTTCTTAGCAACCAAACATCAAAACCCATTGAGACCAAAACCCAGACATCACCAAAACACCTCAAATCCAAAACACCTAAACCCATTGAGATCAAAACCCAGCAATCACCATTTGATTGAAAGAGACCCACCAATTTGAGAGTAACACTGATTTGAGAAAGAGACTGATTTGAGAGAGGAGGAGCTTAAGACATTTGGGTCTGATTTTGAGCGAAATAGAGAGATAGAGAGAGTGGGTTGGTCAAAGAAAGAAAGAAAGAAAGTACCATTATAAATCTCAAATCCAAAGGGTCTGTTTGGTGGGGAGGATGAAAAAGTGGAAGGATAAAAAATGGTAGAAGGATAGAGAAGTGGGAGGATTAAAAAGACTTAGTTTTCCCTTAATGTGTGTTTGGTTGGAGAGATGGAAAAGTGGAAGGATAAAAATCTTTTTTGTTTGGTTGTGGAGAAAAGTAGGAGGATAGAAAATGTAGTTTATATAAATTTACTATTATGTTAAAAAAAAAAAAAAAAGATTATACTCCACTTTCTACCTTGTTTTAAAAAAAAAAGATTTGGATAAACCTTAGCACTTTAACATGTCTACAATCAGCAAAAAAAAATAAAAATAAACAAGTATATTTTTAAATTTTTTCCTCCACTTTCTCAAAAAAATTCCTCCAAATTGAACCCATCTGACACATGATTGTATAATATTTCTTGATTAACTAGTCAAGTGCTTATTTTGTGTATTCATTTTTGTAAATAATAATTATGATCATGTTCACCTTTCAGGATTATTGATAACTGTGATTTTATGTCCTGTTTGAAATTGTTTGTCATTGAATGAAAGTAAATAATGTTGAGTGAAAATGCATGATGTCCTGATAAATCATAAAATATTGGAAGAATTATTTTATTCATGTATGTGTTATTCAGAAATGTTGGTATTATTTTATGACATTTGACCTTAGATCAATACTTATACTATTTATTTTTTTTAGGAAGCCACATAACAGTGATGGTTTATGTTTCAAGGGTCAAGGTCATACGGGTGTTGGAGTGATGATTTGGGACAAAACAACTGTAGCAAGATTTATGTGGCTTTGAGTGAGAATATGTCAAAATTTTTTGATAGATTAGCAAGTTGATTTAGTGGTTTTTAAAGTCTTAGGATTCATGGGTTTTAGGTTAAAAATTTTGGCATAAATGCACTTTCAGTCTATATATTTTGGACTTATTTCTATTTTGATCCATACTTTTCTATTTTACCGCTTGTAGTCCATAAAATGAAAAATGCATTTCATTTGAGTCTCAATCGTCAACTCACCAATGGAAATTGCTTACTTGGCAGATGGAGTGTACTGTTGGCACACTAAATGCTAACGTAACCATTAAAAAAATTGTATTTAGCATTTTAAAAATGTTGTGTCAACATTTTAATTTAAAAATGATATATCAGATAAAACGATAATAAAAAAAAAACAAATTCTCAACTATTTAAAAAAAAAAAAGTTTTTCTTTTCTTTTCATTATCTTGTTGGAAGAATATGTTCTTCATGTTCTTCCTCAAAGAACATGTTTGGCAGCCATAAAATTAAAATTAAGATTTTTGTTTCTTTTCTTGCATTTTCTTAGCAACCAAACATCAAAACCCAGCCATCTCCAAAACACCAAAACATCTTAAATCCAAACATCAAAACCAATTGAGAGCAAAACCTAGCAATCACCATTTGATTGAAAGAGACCCACCGATTTGAGAGAGACACCGATATGAGAGAGAGACCGATCTGAGGAGGAGCTTGAGACCTTTGGGTCTGATTTCGAGCGAAATAGAGAGATAGAAAGAGTGGGTCGGTTAGAAAAAGAAAGAAAGTACCATTATAAATCTTAAATCCAAAGGGTTCGCTTGGTTGGGATGATGAAAAAGTGGAATGATAAAAAATAGTAGGAGGATAGAAAAGTGGGAGATTTTAGTTTTCCCTCATAGATGTGTTTGATTGGAGAGATGGAAAAGTAGAGGGTAGAAATCTTTTTTATTTAGTTGTGGAGAAAAGTAGGAGGATAGAATATATAGTTTATATAAATTTACTATTATATCCTTAGTGCATAATATGTAAAATATAATTTTTTTTATACTCATTAAAGAATAAGAAAATATTAACTATTAATAATTAAAATTAATAAAATAAAATTATATATAATGTAATATATTAATTATTATTATTATTACTCATTATATTACTTTTCTTTATTATTATATATAATATAATATATTATATATGATATATTTGTGGCTCAAAAAAAAAAAAAAAAGAAGAAGAAGAAGAAGAAGAAGTGGCAAAGAAAGAACAGAACTAGAACTGCACATGTTGTTTGATACTTTGATTGTTTTCCGTGGTTGTGGCTATGTGCAGAAGAAACAAAAGAGAAGAGATATCAGATGTATTTCATGTGCTGGAAGAGTGTAAATGAGACTTAATTTTGGGCAATATGGTAATTGGACAAGCAACAAGCTTTTCATGCTTGTTTTCTCTCCATTTTGGAGAGAGAAATTGTGTTGGCCTAGGTGGAAAATGCTTGGGCCCCACTCAAAAAATTTCTTTCCCTCCTCCTTACCAAACAACACATAAACTCATTTTTGTTTTCTTATTTTCTCTCCATTATTTCCCATCCATCCTATTCTACCTCTAACCAAACGCACCCTAAATGTTTTTCTTTGCAAAACTAATGGTTTCTCCCAATGGCTTTCTTTGACTTTCGTTTTCCATGCATTTCTTGTATCTACTAATTTCTTCAGAGCCTTATCTTAGCCTAAAGTGTTGCCTCAAATTCCAGTCAACTTCCTTGAATTGGCTAAAAGACGGTTTTTTTTTTTTTTTTTAATTTTAAAATAACTATAAAAGCCAAACAATTTTGTTAGTTAATAATGTTTTCAAATTATTTAGGAAAGTAACAACTCGAGTTTGGTAGACTCAATTTCACTGTAGCAAATCGAGTTTAAGAGACTCAATTTCTGTATTGTGGCATAATTGAGGTGGACTAAAATATCCACGTGCAACTAGAGTCTTCAAGACTCAATTTCCTGTTCAACAAAAAAAGAACCACCTCCGACACCAACAGCCCAGATCAAAACTTGAAAACTTCAACAATGACGTCGTTCGAGGCCACAAACTCAAACGCCACTCCTTCGAATTCAATAGCCCAAGCTCAACAAGTGGAGGAAAATGGCATAGTGTTACAGCTACACAAAAGAGATGAGCTACGAAGGGTACAACAGAGTGGGAACTTGGTGTTCTATGGAGGAGAGGCACAAGTGTACAATTTGGAAATGATAATGAGAACCTCAGCAGAGTTTCTTGGGAGAGGTACGGTTAAGACAACATATTCTTCTCCTCCACTCGAGTGGCGGCAAGAAACCACATGTTCGATTCGATTTCCATCGCCTGAAGCTTTCACTGCCTGGGTTTGGTCAGAATCAGCCTAGGTTGCTGGGTTTTGCATCGTTGCTTCTTTCTTCTTCATTGTTCATCTCTACGTTTTGATCTCTGTGTGATCTCTGCTTGTTGATCTCTGGGTTTAGGTGGTACTAAATCGAGTCCATAGGACTTGATTTCTATGTGACATAACTTGAGTCCGTTTGACTCGAGTTGGGTGCCTATGTGGACCAAGTGTCCACCTCAGCTGAAAATTGAGTTTATTGTACTCGATTTAGCAATCCAAAATCGAGTTTCTTACACTCGAGTTATTAGATACCTAAATAGTTTCAAAACTATGCTAACTAACAAAATTGTTTGGGTTTTATAGTTATTTTCAAAAAAAAAAAAATCCTAAAAGACCAAAGAGTTTTTATTGGATGGTGCGTATTAGGATGAAGATACATGATAACCCAGAACTTGGGTTTGATGAATTTGAGACCAGTAAGCTTATTAGATCTGAGCTTGACCAGACGGGCATCCCTTACAAATACCCAGTTGCTGAAACTAGTGTTGGTGGATACATCGGGACTGGTTCACCTCCTTTTGTCACAATCTGAGCGCATATTGGATGCTTTTGATATGCAGGTTTGCTTCAATTCTGGGGGCTATATTGTGCCGGTTTGGATACAGCTTTTTAACTCAGCGTTTGCATTTTTCAAGTTTTGCCTTTTTTTTTTTTTTTTTTTTTTTTTCGGTTTTGGTGCGTGGGGGACAAGAAGTGCAAGATTGCACTGTGCGCGCATTGTGCATACACTGTTCATGTACTTTTTTTAGCAATTTTTTATTAAAAATGGGTCCCGCAGTACTATTCATACATTAAAAAATTATTGTGCTACAGTGTTTTCAGTTTCAGTTTTCAGTTCAGCAAAAATAAGCTCTATCCAAACGGACCCATTAGCTTAGCTTCTTGAGTTTGACTTTTTTTTTTTCAATGGAACAATTATGTGAAAGATTGTGGGAACCAGTTTGAGATGGAAGTTCTGGGGTTGAAGTTTTTCTTTTTAGTTTGTGATTGTTTGAGAAAAATGCTTAATAAAATGTTATTTTGTTTAATAACATTAACAATATGAGTAATATAATGGGGAAGAACACAAAGAACGTTCTTCCCAATAATAATAATAATAATAATGAAAGGAATAAAGAAAGTTATTTGAATTGTCTTATTTTATTATTATTTTTTTAAAGTTAGAAATTCAAGAAAAAGTTAAAAAAATTTTTGTGATTTTTTATTTATTTAAATGCTGACATGGCATTTTTAAAATGCTAAATACAATTTTTTTTTTTAAATATGATTTTAATGACTTCGTCAGTATTTAGTATGCCAACAGTGCACTCCGATTGCCATGTAAACAATTTCTGTTAGTGAGATGACGGTAAGGATCAAAATAAAATGCGTTTTTCATTTTAGAGACTAAAAACAGTAAATTAGAAAACTAGGGACCAAAATAAAAATGTGTCCAAAATATAAGAACTAAAAATACATTTATGCCTAAAATTTTTAATCAGTATCTTAGAGCATGGCATGAAGTACATATACAATTAGAAAGTTCTGAACACCCACGTAATTTATTTATTTTTTTAAAATAACGGTACTTTAGCAAAGCTCATTGCTGCTAGGAGGATTAGGATCCGGAGAATCTGCCGGAGAATTAGGCCTTCAAAGGAATCAAAAAGTCTAGATAGAAGGGGTTGTAATTCGCTTTTGATGGAGCTTCAATCACGAGTAGGTTGGTCATTTGGTAGGTGAGATACAGGTGATGGCTGCTATGATTGAGAGTTGAGACCTGCACCCTCAAGTTCGATTCAAAATCTTGCAAACGTACAGATGAAATATGATGATGTCACTGTGTTAGAGAGAAAGTTTTACTTTTTGTTAAATTTGAATGAAGTAAAAATAATTTTATTTTATTTAAATATTATGCTGACGTGAAAAATTATGAAAGTTTTAAAGGTTTTAATATATATATATATATGTATATATTTTTTTTTGAGAATATATCAAAATTTGATTGTTTACTTATTTATTCATGATCTATTTTATATAATTATAAAAACATGTTATCTTTTATAAATATCATGTCATTATTTTTTTGAATAAATATCATATCATTGTTATGCAACACATACTTAACAAAATATCATCTTTTATTTTGGCTATGAACTATTAAAAAACAGGCATAATCATCCATAATTTATGCCAATTTCACTGATATACTTCAAATTCACACTTTTCATTCTTATCAATGATTACCATACATGTCTATAATTTCAAATACATTTTTTTTTTTATTTTACTGCAACTAGATTGTCTTTGTATGTATTTTGTCATTTGATATCAAAAAATCTTTACTCATCACATTATTCAAGAAAAAAAAGTCTCAATCATTCATCTTTCAATTTGATTGCATCCTTTGATTTAGGTCGGGTTGTTAAATATTGAACCATTTTGCCGTGTCTACACTTAGGCTTGTCTCTATCATCTGAGAGCAACTTCAATCCTTCACTCTTAACCTTTCCCCCCTTTATTTGTGTGTGTGGTAAGTATATATAACAAGTCCAAATCTTCTATCTCATTCTTTTTGCTCCCCTCTATGTTTCAGAAATAAAATCATGCCACATGTATACTTATTTAATCAAATGCTAAATTTATGCCTTTTATTATTTCAATTACATAAAATCAATAAAAGGAAAAAAAAAATTAGATTCTCATTGCCCCACCACCACCTTTGCCAGCAGCCACTATCAAGATTTCGGCGAAGGCATTAAAGCCTCTAGTTACCATCGAAACCCATCACTCTTCCACTTCATTCCTCTCAAACCCATTAAAAAAAAAAAAAAACACCTAGCTTAGTTACTCTTCCTAACACATTGGTATCAACCACCAATATTTGCCAATCTTTGATCGAATACTAAAAGAATTCCAAACATTGTTTTTTCATTCATAGGCGAAATACTAACGTAGTTGTTGTCTCCCCTTTTATCTATAACCAAAATGTATATCTTGAAATTTGAAGCTTAAAGGGTTATTTTGGCTGTTGAAATGGAGAGAAATGAAGGGAGGGGTGGTAGTGTGGTGGTGTTGGGTGGGTTTTTCATGGGTTTGAGAGGAATGAAAGTGGAAGAGTTATGAGTTTCGCATGAGTCGGTAGGCTTGGGGGTAGCGGCTAGTCGAAATCTTAATAGTGGTGATTGGTGAAGGTGGTGGTGGGGGCAGTGAGAATATAGAGTAGAATAAAAAGAACGAGACAGAAGATTTGGACTCATATATAGTGACTAGAGCCAATTTAATTGAAGCAGCCACTCTGTTTGTTTCAGCAACGATATTTTCTAAAAAATGAGTCATTTTTCAAAAAAAAAAAATCTATAAAACTATCTCATTTTTCTATGTTTGGTAGCTACCTTAAATAAGTTGAAAAACAATCACATAACTTCTCTTATTTAGCTTGCTGTGAGATAGAGTTGTTTTCCAATTAAAAAAAATTAGTGAAAAATAATTTCTTAAAATAAGCCATACTTTTAATGTTAACTAAATATAGTTTTCTTTTGACTCATTTATTCTAATGCTACTAAACACTGGAAAATAAGAAAAATTATCTTTACATAATGTTTTCTATTGAAACAAACAGAGCGAGCTTATATAGAAGATTTTTCCTTTTACATTAATATATTGTCCGTGCTCACTTCAATCCTTCACTCTTAACCAACACCCACCCCCCCCACACAAAACCAAAACCCCAATTGTTGTGTGTGTATATATATAGAGTCAATTTAAAGCAATTTGAAAGTATAATTTTTTTTTTTTTTTAAATCTTACATTTCATTTTCAATTATCAGATGACCTCAAAAAGTATGTATTGTAATTTTTTTTTTTAATAAAAACAACCTTTAAAAATAAACACATTAGTTAGGAGATATTTCGATAATGTACCATATTAAAATTTCATTTCTTGGCTAAGAGTTTGGAATACTTAAAAAAAAAAATTGTCATATAAAAAAAAAAATTAACAAATTGAAATATATATGTTTTTTAATAAAAAAAACCTTGGGTGGGTTTAAGAGGACAATTGGCCTCCTTGGCTCCGCCCTGGTCCCACAATTATATGGGAGTTGGAATTTCATATTTATTATACTTACGTATTACATGATTACCCACTTCAGATCATTATCCAATCGAGTTGAATTTGCCTAATAATTAAGCAATTTCTTAAAATCTCTGTTTTCACTTTGGAGGAAGATATAGCCTTAAGTGACGTTATTTGTGTCCATAGAATATAACCTCTCCAGCGACAAAACCTTTATTGGTACCGCCATTGCCAATTCCATGGCTTTGATACTTGGCTGGTTGAATATAACCATCTGGATCATACCAAACAGTTTGACCACTGGAATTGGATTTTTTTTCCCCGATCCTTTTGACCCATATGCATCAAATGGTTGAAATATTTGGCCCGCACTAAAGGCTGGCCGATTAGAGGTCTCTTTCATGTCAAAATGGATGAAAATTTCTTGGAACTTGAAACCTTCCTGGTCGTCGGTTGCAGAATCCATTGAACTGGATTTTTTTTTTTTTTTTTAAAATTTAAATAATATTCAGTTTCATACCTATCATTTACCGTTAAAATAGATACCCATATAAAAATAAGAAGCGTTATTTTCACAACATATTCACAATAAATTATAAGTGATTAGTTGTTATTGGTTCTTGTTAGGACATATGTAGAAATTGTTATGAACATATGTCATTTAGCATTGACTAATCTTTTGACAAAACGCACTTTACTTGTAATTGCGTAAATCTAGAATGGTTTAAATCTCCAAGCAACATATTGTTCAAGTCAAGAGTTAAAGCCATGCAAATCTGTTCAAGAAACAAGTGAAGAAGTGGTATATTTTAAATCTCGACAGACAGTTTGACAGATTGTATCTATCGAGGTTTAAAAAGGAATTTTAGCCTGATGTCCGACAGCAGCTCAACAGATAACATATCTAATGAGAATTACGAAATTCAGATTTTCAGATATGTTTTTCATGCATATCCAAGCTATTTGTGTAGGTTTTCTTTTTACACAACCCTAGACATATATAAGGATTATTTTAAAGGCCATCAAAGGTGAGGCAACTTGATGCAAAGTGATTATTCATTCAAATTGTAATCGGAGACAATTTGCCCTAGTTCATCTTGAAGAACCTGCTGCGTTTGTATGCCATAGGGTTTTGTAATCAAGGAGCTTGTTGATCATTATCGTATGGATGAACTTAAGAATTTTGCAGCCAACATCTTTCTTTAGTTGGTGTGTAAGTCATGTACTTGGATTTGTGCATTGATTGGTTAGTCACGTATTAGGAGTTGTGCATTGAAAGGAGAGATTGTCACTACATTACAAATCTAATTGTGTATTGGGATAAGGGTTCAACTGTAGGTTGATATAAGGTACTGAGATTTTTTTACTTGTAACCGCTTGTTTTGATAATAGTGTATTCTTAAGAGTGGTGACCTTAAATTCACCCGGTGAGATTTTGCCTCGGTGATTTTCCTCGTTCATAAACAAATCACTTGTGTCAAATTTAATTTCCATTGCATTTAGTTATTTAGTGATTTGTTTGTGCTACCATGTGTATTGCATGTTAAATTGACTTAATTCATTTACTTGGCTAATTAATTGGTTAATTTACCTAAGGGGTCAATACATTCTTGGCTTATCAGTTCTAATTTGAATCTACAATTTAAATTACTCTTTTGTCCATTCATAACAACCATGCCACTTAAGAGGTAAAAGTATTGTGAAAATGTTGTGGATATATCATTTCTCTTTAAAAATAATTTAATGGCACAAATATTGAGTTACTACTTTATTTTATTTTTATTTTTTAGAATTTTAGAATTGAATAATTTTAGAGCATTCTCACTAGGTTCAACAAAACAACATTTCAACAAAAAAATTTGGTTAAACTCAATCAAAACCAATTTGCATTCGTCTCAACAATTTATGAAAAAAAATTTATAGTCGTTTCTCTTTCTTGCACATTCTATCTCTCTCTTTGAATCAAACCTCCATGGTTAAGTTGTAAGATTTTAAGAAAATTTTATGTGGTCCACATTTAAATGATAAATGAAAACTCATGTCTTAAGGATTTTATTTGTGAAAAACGTTATGGTGAATAATAATTTCTAAGTAATTCTCAATTGGTATAACCCCTTTGGTTAATAAACACCTTGAAATTACAAGTTTTAAAATCTTTGATGGAAAGAGATTATGGAACAAATCTTAATTTTAAAGGGTCCATAGTCTAGCCTATATATATAGCCCGTTTCCATCAAAAGGAGATATGTAAGATAAAAACAATAGACTAGAAGACACCTTTTATAGATACACTAACATATAGTAAGGCTTCTTTTTCTCTAAACACTTAGACAAATATGGCTGAAGGTATGTTTGTTTTGTTTCCGCTACATACTCTAAATTTTATCTTACATTTGGTATTAGAGCCATCCTTCATGCTATGTTGTTTAGTGATTTTAGTTTAAGAAATTTCTATTATTTCCAATCATGGTATATTTGTACCATCTATGGTAAAAGTTTGTAAGCACTAATTTAATTTTGGGATGTTCTGAATGCAAATATAGAGCATGTATACTCTAAATCCTAGAGAACAAGTTTTGTTTTGCATCTTTATTGGTATTTTTCTAACGAATTACCATTGAGTTTTGAGATTGGAAGAATCAATTTGAAGTCCACAAGATTATTATCTATATAGAACTAGATAGGTTCAAAGGTAGATATGTTGTATCAATTTGTTTTTTCAATACATGTGCGATTCAAGGACGTTGCTTTCTCTAATCATAAATTGTCCACATATAGTATTTTACAATATGCTAATGTAGACTAGTGGGTGATTTGAGTAAAATACATGCCAAGGTACTTAAAGTGTTTGTAAATTTGATTTTGATTCTGATATTCATCAAGTGCTCATCCAAGTATTTACGTTTGTTTCCTAGATATAAAATTTTAATTATTTGGAAAATAATTTGTGACAATATGGTAGCTCATATGACAAACATGTCTCAATAATTTGTACAATTTTCAGTTGTAAATTGCTTTAGAGACTATTTTTGTGGATCCATATATTTGGCATGATAACACAAATGATTCTTATATTTTGGAAACCATAACGTTTTACAATAAATTATGGGGATAAATGTGTTGCAAGTAAGTTTGCAATTATTTCATAAAGTTTATTTTTATATATGAGATTTGGATCATTGAAGTGAGGAATTTGTTTAATTTAGCGCATTTTAGTTTTCTTTGCACTTATCATGTTGTGAAATATTATTTTATGTCATTTTGGAGTGCATTCTGTCATGATCAATTTTAGGATTGGTTGATCTTTATGATGCTATTTGAAGTGGTGAATATCAAAATGACTTAGGAGTGACCATAGCATCTTAAGCCATGATGATAATCACATCAAGAAATTTTTACAAGACTTCATTAGGAATAAAGGCATCTAAGTGGTAATTAATTCATGAAAATAATGATTTGGCCCCATAGGGAGGTTATTATTTTTATGATTTAATTAAAATAAAAGGGTGAATGTAGCATTTGTTAGGATTAGTGCCTTAAAATCTTACTGTACGATGCTGTGTATGATATTATGTATGATATTACATTATAAATAATAAAGTTGTTTTATTATCTAAAATAATGGTAACATGAATATTTGGACATTATCATATTGTCTTTGAGATGCATTGTATGTAATTTATATGATTTAGTCATAGAAAATATAATTACAAGTTCTTTGTAAACTCAAAACTTTAATTCGTAGTCGGTAATGAAATTGGTCATTTCATTGGTGAAGACTATAATGTATAAACTAAGATAGTTTGTCTTGATCATGGAAGTGGAGACTTCTAGTTGATATGTTGATATGTCTTAAGTGTATAAGACATATTAAGTTGGATTGTTGTGAGATTAATTATTCTATTAACAACTTTCAATTGAATAATAAATCTCATGACTTTCATTTACATAAACTCTTAATCGTAAGAGGATAGTGAACCCGATCATGAAATGTAGGTTGCTTTGATATATTAGGAATGAGATCTAATTCAATGGTCAAAACCTTCGTATGTTGGGCAGCCACACGTAGTACTAAAAGAACACATATTCCCAAGATGAAATTCATAGTCTCTTTGTAGAGATATAAAATATTCCATTGAGATTAGATTAATGAGTTTGTTTATTTAGAGTGTTAGGCCTAACCACTTTAGTAAAGAGTTACTAAATTTTATATTTCATGAAATTATATTTCATAAATATATATAAATAACTTAAATGATTAAACCAGGTACTCAAGAATCAAGAGGTAGTAGGTTGCTTTGATATATTAGGAGTGAGATCTAATTCAATGGTCAAAACTTTCGTATGTTGGGCAGCCACACGTAGTGCTAAAAGAACACATATTCTCAAGATGAAATTCATAGTCTCTTTGTAGAGATATAAAATATTCCCTTGAGATAAGGTTAATGAGTTTGTTTATTTAGAGTGTTAGGCCTAACCACTTTAGTAAAAATTCACTAAAGTTTATATTTCATGAAATTATATTTCATAAATATATAAAAATAACTTAAATAATTAAACTAGGTACTCAAGGATTAAGAGGTAGTAATTTTCAAAATGACAGTTATATATTATGACTTTCTATAACTATGAATATTTTCATGAAGGGGTTGTTCGTTTAGATAATAAAGTCGGGATTTAATTTTATTAATAAAGTTTAGAGTGCAATTATATTTAATACCACTAAATATAATTAATGGTAATTGTGAGTTTGTTAAGAGTTAACAGATAAACTCGAAGCCCATTGGATTTAGAGCTTTATTTGTCCCTTTGGTCCAATCCCAAGCTACATACTATAGCCCAATTGGACTGGCCCAATTAGATAATCAGTTATTTATTTAATAAGAGTTATTAAATAAAGTAACTTCTTTTAACAGTTAAAAACGTACATATGATTAAAAGAGAAAAATACAATTTTCTCTGTACACATCCTCTCTTGAACAAGTATGTACATAATTGATTAAGAGATCACATATCTTGGGCATATGTGGATTAGGGTGAAGATTGAAGGTCTTCCAAGTTCGAACTACTTTTGTTTTGAATTTCACTGCATCAAGGTACATCTTCCTGGTCTTTGTTTCTAAAACTTAGAAATTCCATGTTATCTCACACGAATGAAGTAAATCATTTAATTTTCGCTGTTTGTTTTGTATGAGATGCAAAACTGTGTTTTCAACATCATTAAGATGAGATTTTTACTAGGCCCATAGGTATGGAAAATTTGATTCTTAGTGTTATATTTACTAGTTTTATGAATAAAGTTTTATAGTAAATTCATGCATGCTGCGCCTCTGCCCATAAGAAGGTCAACTTTACTACTAAATTGATGCAAGTTAATTTAGAATTAAAGTTTAAGTTTCATAGCATTAAAGTTTATTTGGTTTGGGTTTATGGATCTTTGTTTTGGTACTCATGTGGATGAACCACCCATCTCATTGAATAAATATATCAAATGAGAAACTAAGTATGAGGGTGAGAGTGATCTAATTGCTCAAGAGTAAGAACTTGGGAATTTATTCCTATAATGATAAAGGTTCTGTGAAAGCTATTAATATTAATTTACAAGATCCATTAAGGTTTGACTCTCAATAAAAGTTATACTTTGCAAAAGTTAGGCATATAGATATCCTACTAATGGTATATAAAGGTTCACCAACTTTGTTGTGCCATTTGGTTTTACTGGGCACATTGTTAATTGGTCTATATACCTTAAGATTAGTGGAAGTAAATTCATTGTTTTTATGGCTAAAAATGAATGCCATACTACTTGGAACAATAGAACGATTGCAACAATAGAACGATTGGGTATCCAAATTGAATCATTACAGTCTATCAAAAGAACAACCAAGGACTTCGAAGGCAATGCTTTACACATTCAAGCCACTATTATGGAGTAACAAAATTTTTTGATAGAAGTACCGTTGCAAAAACAAGTGTTGTGTTAGCCTTCGTTCAACAAAAACCTACTAAAGAGCTTGAAAAAGAGAAGATTCCACAAGAAAGTGATTCATTAGATGGTGCTCATGCTAAAAAGTTTGAGTTTGATGAATGTTTTTATGTTTAGTCCTCAATGATGCATGACTAACAAGAGCTTATTGAAGTTAGAAAAAGTGAGACTACGATGCTTCCTGTGACTCAAGAAAAGACAACCTTGATTGCATCAATGAGTATGCACATTGATTTTTTAATTCTTGATAAATTTAATGGTGAGGAATGCAAGAATTTTCTATCTTTGGTGCTCCTAAAAGTGATTCAAGATTTGCAAGACATGCCTAACATCAAAACTTTTATCCTTCAAAATATAAATATTCGAGGTTGAATTTTCTCCAATTGAGGGCGGAGGATGTGGTGCGACCAAGCATCAATTTTCATATCTTGAAATCTTGAGAACAAAATTTCTTCAAAGGGGAAGGGAATGTTATGACTTGAGATGATGTGCTGGATAAATTGTTATTTGAATTAAAAGTATTTAAATTTAGGCTTAGTGATAGATCTTTATCTACATAAGGTAGTAGTAGATTAGTATTGTTATTTTCTTGTATTCAAATTGATTCATATGTTTTAGGATTTGTTGATGAGATTATTTCATTCTTGGCTATTTACGTACTTTAAATTAGTGAGAATTAAGCTGAAAATTAACCAAAAATTTATATTCCTCTCTCAAGTTCAACAGATTGGTCATCTTGGATTGACTAGCTATCTTTTATGTTCAACAATTTATCCCAATTCATAATACTATTAAGTTTTGGTGCTAATCAATGATTAAAAAATAAAGAAAAAAGTGAAGGGTAAAAATAGTTTGTTATGATAAAAAACTTTGCACGTTTTGTTAAAATAACAAGGGGAAGTTGACATGAACAAATAAACTATTATTTCTATTTAAAATGTTGTTGTAATTTGGTGAAGCTGTTTGGCTCAACCACGACTTCTAAGCTTTTATTACAATTTCGAAGCTGAAAATAAATTTTCCCTTACAGCCCACAATTCTACCTTAATACATGGGTTGAATTTCCATTGTTGATGTAAAAACCAACAATCCCATGACCCACGATGAAAAAAGAAGAAGAGAAGAATCCCATCTTTTTATTTTTTTATTTATTTATTTATTAATAATGTTGTCGTTATCAAAAATTGCAAAGGTTACCAACTCCGGTAGGGATGTTAATTACGTGGTCCTCTCCTCTCTAATCAATAAGGCAACGAGAGCCATTTGGTTGCCATATTTGAAGTCATATCCTTTTTAATTCTTTTGCGCATGTTATTGTTCTATCTCCCTCCTTCTAAAATCTCTCTCCATGCATAATATACAAAACTAAGGACCCTTTTTAACTTTTTAAATATAAATTATTTGAAAAAAAAAAACTGCATTAAAGAAAAGTGTTTTAAAAACTGTGCTTAAAAAAAGAAAATGTCCAAATAGGTATTACCTCATTTCTTTAATGAGAGGTGGCATCTTTGGTCTTCTTTCTAACTCATTTGAAATAATTTGGGAATCAAACGTGTTGGAGGGAATATATAATAAACAAGGAGATACCGGATCAGAGGTCTAAGATCTGACCTGTGGTGCTTTTTATTGTAGTGAAATTAATCATTTGTAAGTTTTGAATAAAATCCTTTGTTCTATATTTTTTTATTTCACTTTATGCTTCATAAATCACTATTTATTTTATTTTATTTTAGTTAAATCATAAATTATAAGTTGTCACATTTTCGTTTTCTATTATCTCTACAAAAAATGCGGGCTATAGCCGCGTTTTTAAAACGCGGCTTTAGCTCCTAAAAACGTGTCTATAGGTCCATTTGGTTTATAGCCGTGTTTCTATAGCAACATTTTTAGATGTGGCCTATACACCGTGACTATAGGTTCGACAGGTCTATAGCCGCGTTTGTAAAAATGCGGCTATAGGGTGTACATTAGCCGTATTTAACAAATGTGGCTATAGGTCCTCAACCTACAGCTGCATTTTAAAAATGCGGCAATAGGTTTTTTTAAAAAAAAAATTGGCTATAACTGTGTTTTATAAACGCTGCTATAGGGGGTTTTTTTCCTAGCTGAATCAAAATCAAACACAAACCCAAAAAATTTAAAATCAAACACAACATATTTACAATACAAACACATCCAAAAAATTCAAAATCAAACACAACATACTCACAATACAAACACAACATGCTCCAAAATACAAGAACACAAACCCATGTATCTCCTCTCATTCAACAAAACCAACCCAAATCCATTCAAGGAACACAAAAGCATAGGCTCACAAACACAAAAGAACTAGCTCAAGAACACAAACTCATTGAACCATAAGCACAATGTCAACAACACAATAGCACAAATTCAAGCACAGATCCAAAAAATTCAAAATCAAAACTCAAATCCAAATCAAGTAGGGCTGTAAACGAGCCGAGTTTTATCGAGTAGTGCATGTTTAAGCTTGGCTTGTCAGGAAAAATCAAAAGTTTGAGCTTGGCTTGAGCTTGTGACAAGTATAAAAATAATATTTGAGCTTGAGCTCATGAGAAAGCCAAAAAGCTTGAACTTGGCTTGGCTTGGCTTGATTAATTAGTCAAGCTTGATTAATTAGTCAAGCCAAACTCAAACTTAACATCAAGCTCAATCTCGAGCTTCGATCAGTTTTTTGAGCTTGAGATCTAAAAAAATTACATTATTAAATGCTTAAATTTCTAAAATTAAGAAAAAAGAAAAAAAAATAATATACTCATTTTATCATGCATCTAGTCTTACTTATGATTAGCTATTATTCAATAATAATTTACATAATTAAATTCATTCAATCATCATTCCTTATCTACAGTTTTAGCAATTGTTCAAATTTTTTTTTTTTTATATTCATGTTAGATTGTGAAAAACTGCCCTAGGAGGGGTGGCCTAGTTGGTGTGGGATTTCGCGTGCATGCATGAGGTCCCTTGTTCGAGTTGTGGCGGGTACCATGTGGGGGGATGGGTTCCTAGCATGCATTGTGCCCATTTTCTGACTCTCTTAGGGTGCTAGAGTGGGGTCTGTGGCGCCCTAATTACATAGCTATGGCTCAATCCAACATTTCCTAGCGGTGGATTGCCCCTATTAGGTCACGTCCTGGGGGTAAGCCACATATGGTAGCCCCCCGCCCCCCATTTCTATTCATCAAAAAAAAAAAAAAAAAGGTGGTGCAAGACTAGGAAAATACCTGTTTGTAATTATTATGAATGAGAAGATACTAACATGTTTCATAACTTTACTTTAGATGATTGATAGGGAAGGATTATATGTAGCCTATTTAATTATTTATTTGTTTTTAAATGTAACTATAGTCTTAAGTGGTTCTTGATCAGTTTAAATGGAAGGAAAAAAAAAAGGTAATATAGGTAGTGGTCTCATGTTGGCCATGTCATTATTAAGATATGTGTAATGAGTATATTTAGTTAACACATATACACTTATAAATGAGTCTATACTTGAATTATTGTGTATCAAGCCTAATAGTTCACAAACTTGTTCATGACAAATTTTTTTGCTTGGGCTCAGCTTGTTTATTAAACGAGACTAAAACTAAGGCTCAAGCTTGCCTTATTTATAAACAAACAAACATGAACAAGCTTTTTATCGAGCTGAGCCCGAGTTGTTCATGATCGGCTTGGTTCATTTACATTCTTAAAATCAAGACATAGACATAAATATTGCTTGAATATCCACTTCATTCAAAATTTTCAGCATTCCCTCCATATTCTTACTAACCAAACATAAAATAACCAAAAAAAAAAAACTAGATCTGTAGACAAAAGAACACAAAAAAGCAAAGAGAGAGATAAGGGGAGGGAAACAGGAAGGGGAAGGGCTAACCCATGTGGATGGCGTTGGCATGGGTGGGTCGGCGGCATGGTTTCAAATTAGTGTGCTTAAGATGAAGACAAAAAGAATGAAAGAAAGAAAAAGAAGTAGTTGCAAAGAAACAAAGGAAAAAAAAAAGTTGTGCTAGAGTAAAGAAGGAAGAAAGAAAAAGGATAAAAAAGAAAGAAAGAAAGAAAGAAAGAAAGAAGAACCCGGAGTGACTAGAAGAAGAAATGAAGAAATTAAAGAAAAAAAAAAAAAGAATGAGCAAATAAAGAAAAAATGAAAGTCGGGGTTGGTAATGATAAAGTGAAGTACAAAACATAGTATTACTATTCCTAAATTTGGATTACACATAAAATAATTTTTAACTAATTATTAATTTAAAATCAAATGTCCTCTTTAAGAAAAAGAAAGGAGTATGTCTGCAAATTTTAACGAAAACACCAAAGAAAAAAAAATACCTAATTCAGCTCCACCTAAAATTGGCTAAAAAATGTACATGATAATTTAGAATAGCATGGTTGCTAATATTATGTTTAAGTTTTTTTTCCGCTGGTTGCTAATAGTTCTTTAGATAGGTTTGAGACCAAGATAAATGAGTTTTTTTTTTTTTTTTGATAGATAGATAAATGAGTTTGAACTAAGAGTTGATAGTAATCCCCTATAGGAGCATTCAACCTATCACCTAATCATGTAAAAAAAAAATTGTAGCAAAACTTTTGTCCAGAGACTTATTATATTAGATCATAGAGTCTGATTTTTTTTTTTTTTTTTTTTAAGAGAGATTCAACCTATGGCGTCCGCTCCTGATGATCGCTCTTTATCATTAGACCATGACACCAATTAGTTTTTGGTGTAGACGGGGATTGAACCTCATATCTCTTATATAATCATCAGAAATTTTACCAGTTGAGCTAACTGGAACCCACTCATAGAGTCTGAATTAGTTTACTGTAAGTGGTAGAAAAAAATTACTTTCACTAAGCTACTTCTTTTTTGGCATTAACAGTTGATCACATTAGAGTTGGTGGTGAAAATTGTGAAAAAAAAAAAAAAATCTTTATCTAGACATTTAGAAGGCCATTAACAATCCAATAAGGACTTGTTTATTTATTTATTTTTGTGATGCTCTATTTTGAGCTTTCCATATTTTATTCATCTTTCAATGAAAGAAATTAATGAATTCAATGACAAAAAATCAATTGAACTAATTTATGCTTCAATTTCGATTATAAAAAAAGAGGGAAGTTAGCCGATACAATTACATCCCTGTTAGGAAAGTTTAAATTCTTCACATATATTTAAATTGCTTTATTTTCTCATTAACTAAGGATACATACCATAATAAAAAATTAACTAAATAACACTAATATTTTACAACCACTATAAGTTTAAGAAAAATGTTATGTCCATAATATTTTGACAACAAATTTTAAGTGGTAGATTGTTATTGGACGTTAGTAGTGGGCCAATAATCAATTTAAATTGTAAGTTCAAATTATAACCATAACACATCTAGACTATTTTCACAACCATTTTAAAACATATCCTAGGTAGTTGTTATTTGTTCTAATTTGAACCCACCAGTGAAATTATTTTTTTACTCACTAATATTCAATAACAATTTTTCACTTAAAATTTATTGTGTACATATTGTAAGCATAGCATTCCTCATAAACCAATTAGTGACTTTTAATTACTACAATAATAAACCTATTAAAAGCTTTTTAAATCTTGTTCATTATTATATCAAACTAGTATCTAACCCATATTTACATACAAGAATGATAAATTATAATGGTGTTATTAATGTTCGTTTAGGTTATTAAATATAAAGGATATTAGTTCGACCAGGAAATTTGGAGTACTAAAATGATTTTTCTTTTCAATTTATAATGATATTAGTTACACAAAGTTTCTTATTACACTGTTATTATGTATATAAATTTGAAAATCACCATTGGACATTACATATACAATATTAATTCACTATCACTATCCGTGAAATTCTACTAAATACAACACTAAATAAGAGAATAAATTGGTTCAATAATATCTCCTAAATTGAATGTAGATAGGTGCATGAGATTGTTTAGCTCAATTATAGTTTGTTACGTTCAAGATCTTTACATACAAAATATGTAAATAGAAATAGTATATATATATATACACACACACACACACACTCATTAGTTAAAAAAAAAAAATCGCAAAAATTTAAAAAATTGAATTTGTATGAAAAGCTAACATAGGAAAAATCTTATTTTAATTCTAATAAAATTTCCTCTAAGCTTTGGTTATATATATATTACCTGTAGGGGTGGAAAAGTAAGCCCAAACTCATTTGCCCGCCCAAACCCACCCACTCTAATTGAACCCAAACCCACCCAATTATTAGTTGGGTTAAATGGGCATTAACCCAATTAGACCCAGTGATTATTGGGTTTTAACTAAAAACCCATTGAGGCCCATTTAACCCAAAAACAATATATCCAAATTCAACCCAGCCCTTCTTATAAAAAAAAAAAAAAAAAAACCCAGCCCTCAAACGTTTCAGTGTTTCATGAGGGTTTTCAATTTCCTTCATTTTCTCTGCCTCCAATCACGTTTTGGCCGAGAAAATGAAGAAGCTGATGGCAGATGATCGGTCTCGATGAGAACAGGATCAAGAAGGTGATTGAGTATAAGTTCAACGACGATGGCAATAAGGTTAAGATCATAACCACCACTCGCACTCGCAAGCTCACAAATGCTAGGCTTAGCAAGCACGCCATCGAGTGCCTATCTTGGCCTAAGTTTGGCAACTCGATGCATGAGGACGTTGGAGCTAGGCTCACCATGGTCTCCACCGAGGAAATCCTCCTCGAGCACCCTAGGGCTCCTGGTTCTCTCTCTTTCTCTCTCACTTGCTCACTTTTGTATACCACCCCCTGGCTCGTCTATGATTAAGCGCTGGGCTCGCTCAATTAACATTACTTTATTCCATAACCAGCTGCTGTTCCTATTCAAAAGTTTTTTTTTTTTTTTTGTGTGATTTAATCATTTAAGGAATTAGGAATTGTTTAGGTGTGGATTTGTTGAAACAACAAAACTCAACGTTTTAGCTCTGTGTTTTTTCTCACTCGTTTGGAAGCTGAGATTTTTTTTTTTCTTTTTTGATAAGTAACTGACTCAACCGAGTTTAATCCAAAAGCATGATTCTTAGTTTGTAATTCTGTGATTGATTAGAGGTTAAATTTGTTGTTGGAGGCTGCCGAATGGAGCATAATTCTGTTTGTTTGCTAAGAAAACTAAGGAAAATAGTGAAGAAAACAAAACAATTTCCATTAGTCTTTTATTGTTTTTGGGGGGTATTTTGGCCATTTTGTAAGTTTCAGGGTTATTTTGGTAATTTTTAGGTTTTGAGGTATTTTGATCATTTTTGAAGATTTTAAAGTACTTTGGTCATTTTCACTTTAGTGGCGTTTTGGTAATTTTGATAATTGGGTAATTGGGTAATTGGGTGGGTTGGAATTTACCCATAATCATTGGGTTGGGTGGAGTTGGGTTGGGTTTGAGTTATAAGCAATTAGTTAATTGGTTTTAATGGGTAAATGAGTTTTATATACACGATCTAATTATGCTCACCCCAAAGCCACCTATTTGACACCCCTAATTACCTAGGTTTATTTATATTGGGCTTCTCATTTTTAATATTGAGTTAACTCACTTGGCACAAAAAATTAAAAATTAGGGACACGCAATGCAAAATTAAATTCTAATTAAAATCTGATTTTTACATTAAATTAATTCACTTGGTACAAAAATTTAAAAGTTTAAATTAGATAAGACATATAACGTAAAATTAGACTCTAATTAAAATTTTATTTAAAATCTAATTAGACTTTCTCTTAATTTTACCAACTAATATATATAAAAATATATAGTTTGTTCTCTTTTGAAGGTTCAAGAATTTTTAGAGTTATATAATTATAATAAAAAAGGGGTCAGTGAATTCATTTACCCAAAAAAAAGAAAAAAAAAAAAAGAAAAAAAAAAAAGAAAAGAAAAGGCAGAGGACAGTAGAAAATGGGAATCTGAAAAGAGAGCCTGAAACTAGTTTTACTTTAACCGGTGGTTGGTGAGTCTGGTAAGCTCTTTTCCCTATAAAACGGAAACATTAATCGATTTGGTTTGGCCATAAGTGCCTTTTTCTTGTTCCACCAGCTAGCAGCTCTTGAAACTTGAAACGCGCTTCTTCCTAAATATAATACCTTTCTCACCTACCACCACAAATAGCAACATTAATTCTCCTCTTCCTCTGTCCCTTAAGTTAAGATGCCTGTTTCTGGACAAACTGTATGTGTCACCGGCGCTGGTGGATTCCTTGCCTCATGGATGGTAAAGCTTCTTCTTGAAAGAGGCTATACTGTTAAAGGGACTGTACGAAATCCTGGTAAGTTGGTAGTCATTTTTTTTTTTCACCAAGAAGACATGCCATGCCACGCACATAGAGATTTTGGTTCGATTTCCTATGTAGCTTATCGTTAAAATGATATTTCTGATATAAATAAGAATTGGTAAATGTTTATTAATGTATACATATGGTTTTGTGTGTGTGAATTAAATAAATTAATATTCTTATAGATGATCCGAAAAATGGTCATTTGAAAGAGCTTGAGGGAGCTAAGGAGAGGCTGATTTTATGCAAAGCTGATCTTCTTGATTATGAGAGCCTTAAGGAAGCCATTAATGGGTGTGATGGTGTTTTCCACACCGCATCGCCTGTGACTGATGATCCTGTGAGTTACTTCTTCCAACCCTTTGAATTTTTCTATTGTTTGGATGCCAGGAATTTAACTGCCTCCAAAGAACAAGGAAAGGGCAAAATAACCCTTTTTTTATTTATCAAAATATAGAGAAAAAACAAAGGGTAAAAATAGGTTGGATAGTATTGGCTCCAACCTCAACTTCGTAACACCAAACATGGGTGGCCAGCGTTGCGATTACTTTAAACAAACTAGCGGGTCCTACATCAATTATTGCATTATGGTGGATTCAGTGTTCTTTTTAAATATAATATAAAATAGAAGAATTCACCTTTTCGTTTTTTTTTTTTAGAGGAATTGATCCAAACATGTTACCCGCATGTTACCCGCACAGTTCACTTTTATGCGAATAAAAAGGTGTGTACGGAATATTACCCACTCACAGCATTTACAGTAAATATTTAAGAGATTTACTTTTTAACCGCTTAAAACATTACTTTATTTATTTTAAAAATTTATTTTATAATACAATTTACGATAAAGATTTTATTTTAACATTCAACATATTAAAATAATATAAATAATATAATAAAATAATATATCTAACATAAAAACTAACTACTATTATGATTAATACATTAAAATATATTTTTTTAATATTTTATATTAAAATATTATATTTTGTTTTGAGTTTTGAGATAGAGTGGGCTTCTATCTGTAACCACAATTTTGGAGAATCGGTTGCTAAACGACTTTTTTGTCAATTTAGCAAGGGGATGCTCTTAGGAGATTTAGTAGTAAAAAGCTTTACGTTTTCGATAATAACATACTTTTTATTTTATATAATCATTTATCAAAACTTTCTATATCATGTTATCTATTTTATATTATATTTAATTAAAATATCATTTTTTTTAATTTTTAAAATTGTTTCTTTTTCTTTACATACAACCACCACCATTCACTTTCTTCCTTCATAAAAAAGTTAAAAAAAAAAAGAATAAACAACTAAATACAAAATGAATAGTGTTAGTGTAAATTCACATGGTTACCGTAGTAACTTTGTAAATTTATATAATTCTAAATGAATTAATATTGATCATTTTTAGACAAAATTGTGTAAATTATATACACTTTTTATTATACACTGGCTGATGTGAATGCTCTTACAATTGTGAATTTAAGAGTTGTCGATTTTGAGCAATGACTTATGTCAATATGTGGGTGGAAAAAATCTTAGATACTTTCAAAGTACGAATAATGACGCCCACTCTTTTCACATTAATGACAGACTCCATTATAAATTTAATGAGTGGTTTCTCAAAAAAATAAAAATAAATAATGAGTGGATTCCATCATGAATGTGAGAGAAGAGAGTTCAATTTTTCGTATTTTCGAAGTACCTAAGAATTACTTTAAGTGGGTGATTCCAAATCATGCATGAATTCTAGGTTTATATGGGTCGATACCACATACACAAGCTATTTTTTCTTTTCTTTTTTGGGAGAAAATGTTTACTAGAACTAGGAGTATGAAATATGAGTCTCATGTACACAATTTAACTTTTATGTGAAAAATAATGTGTCATATTTTTTTGGTGTATGAAATAAAAATTCTTAATTATCTATCATTTTCACATGGACTAATAATTCTTTTTTTCACTATTTTTTCATAACGTAGGATGTGATAAAAATTAAGTCAAATAGATTTTGTCATGAAATAATTTTATCCCATTTGGTGCCTACAAGTTAATATGTATGGGGTTAAATTTGGTTGAGTTGAGTGGATGTTGTCTTGGATTCTCCAGCTTTTCTTTTCTTATATATATATTACACCTGTTTGCTCTACGCATCATTAGCTTTCTTTAATTAATTAATAAATAATCAGAAAAGAAAAAAAGTTGATGGTGGTAATGATTTTTTTTTTTTAAAGGAACAAATGGTGGAGCCGGCTGTGAATGGAACAAAATATGTAATAAATGCAGCAGCAGAGGCCAAAGTCCGACGCGTGGTATTTACATCATCAATTGGTGCGGTGTACATGGACCCTAATAGAGGTCCCGATGTTGTGGTTGATGAGTCCTGTTGGAGTGACCTCGAGTTTTGCAAGAATACCAAGGTTCTTTACACTATATATTTATATATATATATATATATATATAAACTCGAGATAGTTAAAAAATAAGTTAGAATTGGTCAACATTGTTAGTTACTAATTATATAACAAAGACTTAATTAATTATAATAGTTAAGAGGAATGGTAAATATAAAAATATAATTATGAATTGCAGAATTGGTATTGTTATGGGAAGGCTGTGGCTGAGCAAGCAGCATGGGAGGTATCGAAAGAGAAAGGGGTGGACCTAGTGGTGGTGAACCCAGTTTTGGTGCTTGGAACAATGTTGCAGGCAACAGTGAATGCTAGCATTGTTCACATCCTCAAATACCTCACTGGCTCTGCTAAGACGTATGCTAACTCTGTCCAAGCCTATGTGCATGTTAAGGATGTGGCACTTGCACACATACTCGTTTTTGAGACTCCCTCTGCCTCTGGACGTTATCTTTGTGCTGAAAGTGTGCTTCATCGTGGAGAGGTGGTAGAAATTCTTGCCAAGTTCTTCCCTGAGTATCCTATTCCTCTCAAGTAAGTATTTTTCTACTTTACTTAAATTTATTTGTTATTATTGTAATTAGCTCAACTCTAATAATTTATTGTCCTTAAATAAGAGATCCTGCATTTGACTTTTTCCTTCACAAATAATCAATTGTTATCTTAAGTCTTGACTTTGTTTTTGTTTTTGTTTTTGTTTTTTTTTGTTTTTTTTTGGTCTTAATATGATGATATAAGAACAATCTATAAAAATTATTATTAATTTCTCTTGATTGAAAATCAGGGTAACTTTACTAATCAGTGGATTCAACAGTTTAATCCTTTAATATTTAATAGTACTAAACAAATGCGGTTATGATTCAATTAATGAGTATTTGTTGCTTAGGTCATGCACCTACGCCATGCGGTCTTATATCATATCATAGGGAGGGACTATGTGTGTGTGTGTGTGTGTGTGTGTTTTTTTTTTTTTTTTTTTTTTTATTATTTTTTTTATGACTAATTAAATGCATAGAGCATTCTAAATTTATAATCGGGCAGGGTTAATTGATAAAAATAAAAAAAAAATAAAAAAACGAAAAGCATTATAGCTATGGTTGCAGATTATTGAGGACCTAACATTGACTAATAAATTGCAAATTTTTTTTAATAGGTGTATGATTTTAGGCCCTGTTTGGATCAAAAATTTTGATCACTCATTACTCATCACTCTTCACTCATCACTTATCACTCATCACTTAAAAATACTATACCCATTTGGCACCATCACTCATTTTTCATCACTTATATTTTTCACACTCATTTCACACTATTTTTCATCACTCATTTTTCAGTGTAGCTTTTTCCTTTTTTTTTTTTTTTTTTTTTTTTTTTTTTTTTTTTGTACCAGATCACCCAAATCCAGAAAAAAAAAAAAAAAAAAAGTTCCTGCTGATTGGTCTTACCCAACGTTAAGATCAAACCCAGAAAAAAAAAAAAAAAAAAACCAACGTTAAGACCGAACCCAGAAAAGAAAAAAAAAAAAAACGTTAACATCGAACCCAGAAAAAAAAAATAAAAAAAAAGTCAGCCGGTCAAAAGTTGCGGCTGTGGGTCCCCCAATGTGTGTTTAATTACAAAAATACCATTGAATTATGAGTTATGGAAATTGAAAACAGCTAAAATGTGTTTTCAGTTTCCATAATTCATAACTCAAAAATCAGAGAATTGAGTGATGAAAACAGAGTTATAGAAATTGAGTTATTTGCTCCCAAACAAAGTTCCTGCTATGGGTCTTACCATTTTTGAGTTATGAGTTATGGAAATAGAGTTATGAGTTATGAAAATTGGCAATCCAAATACCCCCTTAGTATTTCATGGGATGCAATAGTTAAAAATTTAATTTTTCATCTTAGTCGTACAATAGAAAAAAAGTAATAAATTCAAAATATAAAAACCTAAAAAAAGAAAAAAAGGCTAAAAAAAAAACTGAAAAAATTACTTTTTATTTTCTCTGATAGTGATAGGATGGTTGAGATGAAAAATGAACTGAACTTTTCATCTTGTGCAATATTTTATATAATACCTAGATTTCCCTGCGCCTGCAGGTATTAAGTTAGACCACCGAAGATACTTCCTTCAGTCCTTCTATTTCTTTTAATTTTTTGTGTGTAAATATTAAATAGGATTCAATTTTAAATATTTCACTCAATCATTAATAACTTTCACCAATGGCGTTTGGCGTCTAAAATCACACTTCCTTTTAATGTTTGTTTAGCTTAACTTTTTTTTTTTTTTTTCTCTTTCCTTTTTTTTTTTGTTTCTTTATTTTCTTTGTTTATATAATCTTTTAAAATTTAATTTTCTTAATTATAATTTTATTTTTATTCTTAGTTTTTACGCTAAATAAAAAAAAAGATATTTCAAAATATTTTTTACTGTATTGCACAGTACTTAAAAGGGGGAAAAGTAATAAAATATTACAAAACTTGCTACTAATGCCTATGAGTTTATATTTTCAAGTTCCCATTTGTTCTCGCACACTTCACATTTATTTTTAAGAATTCTATAAAGTGGCAATAATTGGCGAGTTGTAGAAAATAATTTTTAAATAGATTTATATAATATATTTATATTTTACCGTTCACAACACGTCATTCTAATGAGTCATATTTTTTTGGAGTAAGTTGTGTCACTAAAATTTTATTTTATTAGTATTATTTTATATGAAGCTGAAAAAGAAAGAATATTTAAATGAAGTGATAAAAAAGAATAGAGTATTTGATATTGAGTGTATTGTAAAATAAAGTGTTAAATAGATAAATTAAGTTACTAAAAACTAAATTTTATAAAACTTTGTATGTGAATGCTCTAAAAGGAGAAAATAGGAAATCAAAGGTCAGTGGGAAGTTGCCAAAGTAGTGGTGCATTGGTTGAATATATATATATATATATATAGAGAGAGAGAGAGAGAGAGAGAGAGGGTTGAGTTCAAGTTATATCTGGTGTAATTCTAAGCAATATTACACTACCTAATAACTTGTTATAAAATTCTTATACTAAAAATTTTACCGTTGAATTACATGTTCTATATGTTTTTAATATTCATGACAATCTTCATGTTAATTGGATATTATTTACTATTTGATCCATAAAATTATCTTTTATACATTATTTTAAACTACAAAACTTGAAATTAAACAATTAATTGATTACATGACTATTAATTTTTGATCATCTTAAAATTTTGCAAGTATGAAATATATATGAAAATAATGTAATCTATTAGTGGATTTGTCAAATTCATATTCAATTAAAAAAAATATTAAATAGTGTAATATTACTTAAAGTTAATAACTTTCACAGAACTCATATATATATATATATATATATATATACACACACACACGCATTCCAACAAGTTCTACATTTTCTTTCTTGATTTGCTTCATAAATATTTCTATTTGTATTTTGAATAATTCCTTGAAAATGTATCTTATTTTTAAAAGAACTGCTTTGTTTTATATGCACCATTTTAAAAAATCATTTAGTGATATTTTTATTAATTTTTAACAAATAAACAAATGAAATATCAACATAAAAATAAATCCAAAGTCCTAACGCATGCTTGAACCGGAATGATTCACAAAATATTAGTGAAAATAATGAAAGCCTGAAAGAAACATGCTGGCTGAGCACTCCATGAGATATGGTTGAGGATTTATGGCATTATTATTAAAAAAATCTTTATTAATTTGTTTATTGTGACCATGTTTATCCTGAAATAGAATGAACGATGAGTAGCATTGTCTTTCTTGTATGATACTGTAGGAGCCGTTATTCTACTCCAGAATTATTTCACTTTACTTTTTGATATATTACGAAAAATTGAAAATCAGAAAAAGTAAAAAAGAAATAGAGACACACACAAATACATGGGCATGGGCATGGGCATGATGACTTACAGACCAATATCTTATTTTATTGTGGTGGGAGTGGGATAGTTGGTGTACCAACTTTTGATTTGTTTTATTATGTATAACCTATAATAAATAAATTAATGATGTTAAGAATAAGATTGATTGAAAAATATAAATTTCAATAAAATAAAAATGTACTTGTGGAGTAGAGTAGCCCTTACCAACCCCATTGTCTCTGTCAGACTCAGACCCTGACTCGATCCATTTGTTTTGGTGGATTTTCCTTTGCTTTGTCTTTGAAAAGTTGGCTGGAGTGGAATATTCCCTCTAGGAAGAGTCAGAGTCAGAGTCAGAGTAGAATGGTCTCATTTCTCCGGATTCAGTGCAGGTGCACCTTATGCAAAACCATTAAACAAAATATATTAAAAAAAAGTAAAAAAACAAAAAAAGAAAGTTAAAATTAAAAAGTAAAATATATAAAAAAATTTGTGAGAGAAAATGGGTGAATTGGATCAGATGCAATACTTAGAGTATAGCGTCTGATCTCAAATCCCACTTTTCCAATATTCTCAAGACTACTCAGTAATCCTTTTTTTTTTTTCACAAAGATAATATAATTGGGATTCAGTAGGGACACATTATTATTTATGTTTTTCCATATAAAAGAATAGAAAATTAGCTCTTTAATAAACTTTGCCTACATTTTGAATGTACCCATTTTTTTTATTATTTTAATATAAAATTTTTTGAGGTTAAAATAAGTATTGAAAATGTAATTATTGCAGGTGTTCTGATGAAAAAAACCCACGAGCTCAACCCTACAAATTCTCAAACCAAAAGTTGAAGGACTTGGGCTTAGAGTTCACGCCAGTGAAGCAATGTCTATACGACACCGTCAAGAGCTTGCAGGAGAAGGGTGTACTTCCAGCCCCTACACAGAAAGAGGATTCTATTCATATTCAGTCTTAATAATGGTCTCTCTTACTGGATATAGTAACTAGTTTTATGCAATTTAAGTGTCATGGCTGTGCTCCTATATTGTTAAGATTTGAGTTATAAAGGTGTAGAGATTAAGAAATAACTATATACTGAAGTGACTGGCAATCAAACCCTTTACTAATAGATTGCATGTTTGAATTTATTATACACACACATATATATATATATTTATGATTGTTTGATTTTGATGCTGATTGACTTTGTGGGATAAAAATGTAATAATTGGAAGATTTGTGGAATTAAATTATCATTTGGTTCAATCACAATGGGGATAAAAAAATTTGTCCCAAAATATTTAAAATCTATTTATTTGATGGATTCATAATCATATCATTTTAGTCTAAAACTCTAAATTATAGGGAATCAAATTTAGCAATTAAAAGTTTGTATATTGACTTGTCTAAAGTTCCTATACATGTGTAGTGTCAACATCTTTACACTCAGTGACAGCTGTCATTTTGGGTGTAAAATTATCAATTAAGGATCTTAAAATTTTCTTGAAAATATTGGTGTAGAGAGGAATTTATCACAAGTTGACACGTCATGCCACCAAGTTCACAAAGTATGGCTAATTACAAAGCATCACGTACTACTACTAGAAATTTGCCAAATTCCATTAAGGTAAAAACATGAAAAGCATGCAAAATATTAATCACATGGAGGCACGTGTAAGCGATGATGCAAGCGAATCCGGCCGTGTAAGCGATGATGCAAGCGAATTCGGCTGTGTAAGCGATGACCCAAGCAATCCGGCTGTGTAAGCGATGACACAAGCAGACCAATCAAGCTGTGACATGTGTCGCCAATCAAACTCCGCCATGTTTCGCTCACCTACCACCAAACTCCTATAAATAGAAGCCTTCCTATGGCATTTGGGGGGACGAAGAGATTTGAAGACATCTAGAGGAGGACACCAAGCCATTTAGAGCATAAACAACAACAAAGAAGTATTGAAGCTCTGCTGGAATCAAGCCTTGAAGCCTCCAAGAACTTCAACCTTCGAAGAAGAACCTCCAAGAACTTCAAGAACTTCAACCTTCGAATACGAAGAACATTTGAAGCCAAATCATCCAAATCATCCTCCTAGATCTCGAAGGTCATTGGAATCAAGCTCAAAAGCCACCAAAAACCTTATAAACCACAAATCAGTGAAGCTCTACGGATTCAAGCCTCCAAAGCCCCGAAGAACTTCCACCATAAACTTTCGAATACGAAGAACATTCGAAGCTAAATCATCCAAATCATCCTCCTAGATCTCAAAGGTCACTGGAATCAAGCTCCAAAGCCTCCAAAAACCTCAATAAACTACAAATCAGTGAAGCTCTACGGATTCAAGCCTCTAAAGCCCCGAAGAACTTCCACCACAAACCTCAGCAAAGAAGAACACACGAAGAACACGAAGAACGTGAAGAACAAAGAATTTCTAACAAGCTCATAGCCAGAGATTCATTGTAATTCCGTTTCAACAATCTTCGATCCATTCTTCAGCCAAATTGAAGGATATCTTGTGTTCAAATCAAAATCACTTCACCACAAAATCATACCACAAATCTTTCAAGGAGATCGAATCAGAGAATCACTCTTTTGTAATTACAGAGAGTTGTACCACACATTCATCAATACAAATTCGCATTTGTGAAATTATTTTACTCGTTTGATTTATTTCGAACCGAGAAATTTAGTCGTCCACAATTGGGTTGATTATAGACATCACCTAAATTGAAAGCTAAATTAACAATGTCATTTAGTTTTGCATAAAATTCATCAAAAGACTCATCGTTAGACATTTTAATACTTTTAAATTTGGTAGTTAACTGTTAGAGTTTGTTAATTTTAACTACCTTAGTTCTTTCATGCACTTTTTGAAATATGTTTTGTGCAGTGTGAGCTATTTTAGCATTTGAAATCTTCTTAAACTCCTCCAGTGAAACAACATTGAGTACTGCATTCATTGCTTTGTTGTTATAACTAGTAGCTTCCTTTTGAGCATCGGTCCACTCAGCTATGGGGGTAGCTAGTAGGATTAGTCCAACTGGTTTCTACAATTCCGACACTATGTCATCTAAAGACTTTAAGAAAGCATTCATTCCCACCTCTCAATAGGTATAGTTGCTCCTAAAAAAATGGGGTGGAATAACCAGAAAATGACCATGATTTATGACAGCAGGAGTTAAGGATCAACTTTACGTAAATACTACCTAATCAAGAACAACATATTTAATCAAACTAAAACCAAGTTGATTATTAGATCTATTATGCAAGCTTTAGGTTAAATAAACAATCATACATATCATGCAAATGCAAAAAATTAAACGAGGCTCGATATAATGACCTAGGAAACCAATGAAACCAAACCAGTTTCATAGGATAAACTTGGGGGGACTTGACCTAATCAATCCCGAGGTAATAGTTTCACTATAAGTTGGAGAATTACAATCAAGAATATCAATTCATAATTGAAAGTTCAAATAGTGTGTAAAACACCTATGAACGTTTAGACCCCAAATTCCAAAATTACCAACACAAGCTTATACACAAACAATATATGTGCGGAATGATGAATATAAGCTAAACCCAAATTGGTAACACATTCTAAACCATAACTAATTACAAACACAGCAGCAATTAAAATGTAAAGAGTAAGGGAAGAGAGATGCATACACAAAGATAGCACGGCGATGTGTTATTAAAGAGGAAACCGAAGTACTCAGTGAAAAACTTCTCCGCCGCCCTCCAAGAGGTCAATAATCAACTAGAGAATGAAGTTAGGATATATGAATAGCAAAAGACCCTCCAAGCCTAATCTACTCAGTGCACCTAAGCCCTTCAAACTTTTTGCTCCAATAGGGTTTTGCCAAACCTTGTCTTTTCTAGTTTACCGGATCTTCCAATAAGCCCATTGCATCAACCAAATGAATTGGTCCTTTCTGAACTGCTTCCTAAGCACCAAAACACCTCCTCACTGATATGGGTATGGTGAGATAAGGATTTGGCTAAATGTATCTCTCAAGGATATGACAATGGAGAGGGTGAGAGTAGAGGAATTTGGAGAATCAAAGGATGAAGATTGTGGATGAGTCAATTTTGTTTTTCTCTAGGGTTTCTCTCTCAAAATTCTCTCTAGAAGCTCTTTACATTTCATGGGAGTAAGGGTATTTACAGTAGGGTGTATAAGGAGTGTGAAACGTCAATTTTCATCCAAACAGGGCATTCTGGCGACTAAACCTCGCGACTAAAACGAGTCGCGAGTTTAAGTCGTGAGCTAACTGCTTGGCCAGACTGGAAGTTTTGTTCTATAGTTCTCCAGTTGTCGCAACCCTTTAGCTCCCCTGCATGCTCCACACGTATGTCACCTTTGGAGACTTGCCAGTCTCGAGATCTAGTCACGAGGCTTTTCTTGAGTGTACACGTTTGAGATTTTTTCACACTCTCTCACACACTACCCTTACATAATTCTCACATAAATACAGGGTAAAGAATTGCTAAATTACAAGAAAATTTGGCACGGAATAAAGACAACACTTGATTGAATAAATTCAACCTTACAATCTCCCCCTTTGGCTATTCCACGACAAAACCCTAAAACAGACTCTAGACTTAACATGTGAGTTGGGAACAATTGCCAAAACTCACTCACACCTAACTTTGGAAACTGTGAAGCTCTTGAACCGTACGAACAAGTTTTTCCTGAAAACAATAACACAAGAAGATCATTGTAAGCAGAAATCTTAAAGTGCATATGGAGCAAGCACAATGCGATTAAGTAGTAAAGACTAAAGCAATAAAGCATGACTTGACCAAACATGAACAATCACTATAAACAGTGATCACAATGAACATTCTCACAAGGAATGAACATCCAAACATGCAAGCTAATAAGTTCCATGCAAATGACCTCAATGCAAAGTATCATTTGCATGTCCAACACTCAACTGATACAAAAACACAAGGTAGTTGCATCAAGGATATACAATCCAACAAGGGCACAACAGTGAAGTACTAAAGAAAATGCATAACATTGACTAAAAGTACTAAGCTACAAAGCAAAGGTACAAAATATGGACTGAAAGATTTAAACCAATGTATTAAAAGCTTTAAACAAAAGCAACATAAACATCCAAATAAACTGTAAACTAGGCTATCCAAAAGTATATGTGTATGTGTCAGCTATCTCCTTTTGAGTCTAAATACCATATCATACAATAGGATTTAAGGACATATATCCCAGCTTCCTCCAAATGTGACTCGAAAGTCCTTTGAGGCAAGGCTTTGGTGAAGGGATCCGCTAGATTCTTTGCACCATCAATCTTTGCTACAATCACATCTCCACGAGCAACAATGTCTCGAATGATGTGATACTTTCTTTCTATGTGTTTTCCTTTCTTGTGATTCCTTGGATCCTTGGATTGTGCAACCGCTCCACTATTGTCACAAAACAATGTAATAGGAACTTGCTCAATTCTTATAACACCAAGATCACAAAGGAATTTCTTGAGCCAAACAGCCTCCTTTGCTGCCTCACAAACGGCAACATATTCGGCTTCCATGGTGGAGTCCGCAATACAAAGATTGCTTAACACTCCACGACTCCCCTTTTCAATACGCCCACTTCCCTTCTTGTGTTGCTCTCCCCCTTACTATATGCTATAGTCGTCCAATCTATTTGTTACTCTCCCTCTTTTTGGCATGAATAACTAAAGACTCTCATTTAGTTTGCGTTGAATAGCATCTAACTGTGTCTCAATTGTTGTGAGATGCATTTGAACCTGGTTGTTGGTGGAGTAAATGACTTTTTCAACTCCTAAAATATGTTGATGTAAACCTTTAATCAAACTACTCAACCAGTCAGCTAGAGAGTTGGATTGTACATGCTGAGTGCTAGTCGTCTGTAACTCAAGAGTGAGAGGAGATGCAGTATTGGTATGCCTAGGAGAAGTGTGAATAGCTGAGCCATGACCAGAAGGAGAGGCATTAGGGAAAGATTTACTCTTAGGTACTTTGGAAGAGTGACTTTTGCTTGCTTGAAAAGACACCATGGATATTGGACGAAGACGAACTAGTATTTTTCCATCGTTTGGTGATTTTCATGAGAAGACTACAAAAAGGAAGACATGTTCGAGTAGCTGTTTTCCCTATTGTCTGGAAAAATATGAGCATAAATATCAATCGGAACTCTAGTGATGAGATCACATAAGAACTGGGCTCTTCCAAGATTGATGAATCCAGTGTTAGATAGTGGATAAAGGTTGAAGAACATAATCAAAGTGAGAGTTTTCAGTTCAGGTGCAAAATTTGCAGTTCCCATGGATGTGCCTTACATATGGAGTGAGGTCTGCATTTGCTGGTCGAGTGATCCGAAAGACATTTGCAATGGAATCTGGAGTAAGGATGAACTCCGTTCCTCGTACCCAACACTTTAGTTCAACTCCAGTGAATCTAGCATTAAATCCTTAACTAATTCATCAATAGGATCCTCGAAGTTTCTGAATAAATTAGCCTAATCTTTTTCTTCAAAAATCCAAGGAATAAAAGTTGTTCCCAGGGTATTAAAGCTCACAATCCATTCCACCACAATAGGAGCTTTCTCAAAGATGCTGGAGAAGGTCTGAGAATCGAGGGGAGTCTTGAATCTTTCACTATTTGAGTCATGGAATGAATGACAGGTCCATTTTAAAACAAGGGATGATGGAACATCTATCACTGGTTCTTTTCCACGAGAGGAACGACGAGACATCTGCAAAAGAACAAACACCCAATAGAGAACCAAGTGCAAAAACACAAGACACAAACACAAACTTGATTAGATCCAAGTTAGTCCATGAAATAAGCACATAATGATTGATAAGATGAAATATCACTCAACACAACACAAACAAGATATACCACTCACATGAGAAGCAAACATTAAAATATGTAATGTAAGCATCACATTACCAACAACTAACAAAAACCATTCATCAAACTCAGCAAAATATCCACAAACCATATTCAAAAATATATTTTCAAAACTCAAACCCAAACACAAAATCCAAGAAATCAGAGGATGGAAACATATATTACATAGAGAAAATAATGAAACCCATACCTTTTCTTGAAGATTTGTGAAGAGATGATGATCAGAATGGAGGATTTTTAATAGAACACGATGAGTTTGTGAGGGAGAGGAACGGACAAGACAATGAACAGTCACAATGTGCGAGGGAAAAATGAAAAGTTTATAAAAACTGTCTTGAAAATGACCCTTAAAGCGCAAAACACGCGTTTTTCACGATTGGAATGAGCTGCAAATAAGTTGCTAAGTCGAGTTACCAAAAAATCGTGTGAAAAATTTTTGAAAATCTATCTAAGTGTTTTTTGTGACTGGGAGGTCCACCCGCGAATGAGTCGCGAACCATTCTGAGTAAACTTGCGACTAGAGCTTCTACTCGCGAACCAGTCGACAACACGAGTTTCGAAGATGACAAAAATCTAGAAATATTGAAATTCATTTTATGTCTTTTTCACGACTAAAGGACTTGACCCGCCACAGAGTCGCGAAAGCTTCTGTGTAAGCTCGTGACTGACTTCACCCATAAACCAGATTTTTGTGTGTCTCCCATCTCTATTTTAGGCATTGCATTCACAACAAACACAAAAAAAATAAACACAATTTCTTCCATTAAACAATTACACTTTCTTTCAAAAACATTTTCCCATAGAATTTTATTTTTCCATTAAACTACACTCAATTATTCACTCATCAAAAATGGAATGTTCCACTCACTTTTTTATAACTAACATAACGAGGCTTTAACATATATTGATAAACCAAACTATACACCCATAGTAACATAGAGATTGGGCTGGTGGTGATGGAGATAGATTGGCGGTGATAGCTTGGGCCGGTGGTAAGATTGAGAGTAAGTGAGAGTGAGTGAGAGTGGGAGAAGAGAGTTGGCGCCTGGTGAGTGTGAGCTAAATGAGGGAGGATTTGTTTAGATTTTACAAGTATGTATATATGTATATATATATATATATATATATATGAGGGCTTCTTTTGTAATTTAACTTGTAATCGGGTTAGGTTCGGGTTGGGTTTTACCAAAACCTGGACTCGACCCGGACTCGATTTGGGTTTTTCAACCCAAACCCGACCTTATTCTTTATTAGATCGGGTAAAACCCGACCCATTAGGGTCGGGCTGGGTTAGGTACTCACGGGTTGGGCAACAATTGCTATCCCTAATTATGTCCCATGTCTTAACCCTATTAAAGGCACACTCAATATTGTATCTATGCTCACTCTTACACACACACACACACACAAGTGCGCGCACACACACACACACACACACTTGTATACATCTAGCAATCAACTTGGCATCAATCATTCCGCAAAATCTAATCATACATTTATTATAGCAATCAACCAAGGCCTAACATTTATCTAATTATGCATATCATCACATCACACCCAAGCATACATCCAGCATACATGTCAAACCAACCTAGCATATATCTAGCATGGCATAAACATAAACCCTAGCATACATCTAGTATTATGTCATCACATCCAAGGAAGAAGCATATGATCAACAAAATCACGGTAGAAATAAAGCAAACAAATCATGTCATCATCCAAAACATAAAGAACACAATTTGTTGATACTGCATTTTATACCCTTTATGACTTGGGGCCCTTGTTCCCCAATGATGCTGAAATTTTAAGACCCAAAGTTGATTTAGGGCCCAATCAGATTACAAATTGACTTGTATAGAGACCTCATTTTATATAGGGTTAATAAACTTTATTCCCCGGTCCCAATGATGTGCTTGACATGTCGACAAAAGGTAATTGGAATTATTTTGATAGTTTGGAAGTAATCATAACTCAAAAGTGCTCAAGTCACTTTGATAATGATGCTAAAATGACCTTTGCTATCTGTTTTGGCCATAACTTTTGATACACAGAGAAATTTGGAGTGAGGTTTGATTCATTGGAAAGTAGACATCCTAGGCTTCAATTTGAACAAAAATTGTGCCTAATTTGAGCTTAACTTGAATGTGTTATGACTATTTGAAGTTGGCCAACTGGGTAGTCCGATTTTCTGGGTTTTAAAACTTCATTTTAAGGGTCCAAAATATTATGTTTTGATGTGAGCCAGCCCATGGACCCTTGAGAATGTCGAAATATTATTAAAAAGTTTGAAAACCCTAATTTTAACTTATAAGTACTCATCTTATTCCTTCAAACTAAAACCATAACTAGAGAGAGCCATTTTTTAGCCTCCTTCTTCTCTAAAACCTTAATTCTTTCTTCTAAAACACACACACACACAATGCCTTCGCATATTTTTTTTACAAATTATAAACCTCTCTTTAGTTAGTTCTAAGGTAGAAACTATTTTACCAATTTGACTTCTCAAAACCCTTTTCAAAACTAATCTTGTTTTCGAGTTGTGATTACCTATAAACTATTGAAATCTTCTTTTACTTTGATATCTCATTGAATCTTGTTGTGTAGGCACTGAGGGGTCAGTTAAATATCAATAAAGTTTGTATTCCATAGCAAGGTGAGTCTCTCTTCATGGCTTTTCCTTCATTTGGTTATTTTATAATTTGTGTTTTTGTTGTTCTTTGTTAATTTATATGTTATTCATGTTTAGAAATATGTGTTATTTTGTTTGATTTTATTTTGTTTTGTCTCATCATTTTTTGATTGGAAAGTTAATGTGATTTGATATATTGATGAACGTGTTTTTATTGGTTCTTGTTTGTTATTAGATCAAATGCATGTTTAGGTGTAAATTTTATTTGGTTTATCTTTGATATATTTGTTCTTAGTTTAGGTTATTTATATTTATATTAGAAGCATGTTAGGATGTTAGATTTATCGTTTCGAAGCTCTGGTTTAGTTTTTACATCACTAGGGTTTCTAGGCTGAAACCCACGTGCGCATAATCTTGGTTGTGTACACAGACTTGATTGTGTGCACGCAGGCTTGTTCATGCGCACGCATGATCCTTCTTAGAAACCTTAATTTTTTTGATTTCATTTCTGATTTCACATGCAATACTTTTGTCTTGGATCCTTTTTCATATATTTGTGTATTTAATATTTTGTTTCACATGCTTGTTATTTGCTTGCTCTTTCATATGCTTAAATTAGGGTTTGTCTTACGTTTTCTTATTTTAATGCCATGAACACGCATTCACATGTTCATGCATGAATGCATAGGTCTTGGGTTGCTGCAAGGTAAGTGAGGTAAGTCAAGCATTCACATTCCTATGCATCTTTGAATATGATTTTGCCTTGATGATGGAGATAAACATGTTTGTTAGGTTAATTTTTTCTTGAAGTATAGATGCAATCACATATTTGCTTGGATCTTTCTATGCCTATGTTGCTTCCTTGGATATGATATGTATGATACTAACATGCTAGGGTTTATGTTATGCCATGATAGATGTATGATTAGGTCTTTTTGGGATGATTGATGCCATGTTGTGTGCTTAGATGTGTGCTAGTGTGTGTGTGAGTATAGATACAATATTGAGTGTGCCTTTAATAGGGTTAAGACATAAGACACAATAAGAGAAAGCCAACCTTAGGGTTAGGCAGATTTGAGTGCCTAACACCTTCCCAAGACTGTACCTTAACTCCGAACTCATATCTTTGGTAATAAGATCAAAAGTTCCTTCCTTGAGAGGAAACTATATATATGGTTCCTAGACCATTCTAAAAACAAGGTGGCGACTCCCCCTTGTGTCCACAGTGGCGACTCCGTTGGGGATAGTGAGTTTAATTCTTATGTGTCCTATGTCTTAACCTTAATAAAGGCTTATTCAATTCTTTTTTGTACACACATCACTCGGTTCTTTTGTCCCTTAACCTCGGTTGGTGATGAATGGGAAGATGGAAGGCTCCATTTGGGCCCAAATCTTCTGGAGCTTATCCCACTAACTCACAATCAGTGCCATTGCTTGTGATGGGTTTTGAGTATGTCAAAGGTTTGCTACCAATCCACTATAGGGTCCACTTAGGCTCTTAGTTGGAATCATAGCGCACCATGTTGTGAGTGATTTACTTATCTATCCTTTTAGCCTTAAGGATCTTGCCCACACTTAAAGAGAACCTAGATCCTATCAAAAGAGGGTACCTTTTTATATCTCTTGTTTGTTCAACCATATATCTTGTGATCACCTAATTCCAAAGGACAAATAAAAGACGTAAAGGTGAAAGGATGACCCAGGAGTTATGGTATACTTTAAGAATGTTGGAATGAAAAAAAGGAGTTCTTATACATAAGAGGCCTATCCCAAAGTCCAAAGGCATTTCTTAACTTGAGAGGTTTATAAGGCCATACCTTAATTGCTCTCATAAGCCTAAATCAAAAGGCCTTTTGAAAAAGAGGACCTTGGGCCTAAGGTAATAAGTTTGCACTGGACTTAGCATTCAATATCCTTCAAAGTCCAAAATGAAACTCCCTAATCTTGGGTCTCTTTGTTGCATGCCTAGGCCCAAAATGATGAAAATTTCATGGACTTTGAGAGGAATGCTACAATATATCCTAGCTAGAGGGCTACCAAAAAAAAATAAAAATATAAATAAAAAAATAAAAAAAAAGAAGAGTTTTTTTTTTTTTTTTTTTGGTTTTTGTTTTTGTTTGTTTGTTTGTGTGCTTTTTTTTTTTTTTTTTTTTTTTTTTTTTTTTTTTTTTGCAAATAAGAAAAGTTTTCAAAAAAAAAAAAAAAATCTTTTGTAAATAATTTTTTTAAGAAGTGAAATTTTCAAAAAAAAGGGAAAAATTTAGAAACAAAAATTGAAAAGAGAAATTTGAAAAGAAGATGAAAGATGATTCACAAAGCCAAGATATACCCTAGATTTTGGGCCTATTAAAAAAAAGTTCAAATCAAGGGGGCCCAAGATCAAGATCAAGAGTATACTGTAGAATTTGGAGGAAGGCATTGGGCCATAAAGTCATAACATACCCTAGCTTTTGGGTTGAAATTCAAAAAAAAATTTTCAAAAGCAAGAGAGCCCAAGATCATGAGTATGTTATAGGTTGTATTGAAAAGATGTTGAACCCATCCTTGATTTGGGAAAGTTTTGAAACCCTAAAACCCAAAGACATGGGTAGGCTCACCAAGACCCCAATAAGGATTAAAAGAGGAAATCTTTTGAACCAATTGACCAACTCTTAGGGGCTAGACCCATTTGAGAATGAAAGATAAAAGTGGATTAAACTTTTAAAACTAAGGGAAAGGCCCTTATGAGGGGAGAGAGTAAACATTCAAGATGAGTTTTGTAATGGGACAAGTAAAAGATTTTGATGTGTTGAGATAAAGCTTGGTCATTTTGTTTCTCTTATAAAAAAAGCAAAAAAAAAAAAAGAAAAAAAAAAAAGAAAAAGAAAAGAAAAGATGTGGACTTCTAAATGTCATTACCCATTTTAAATACAAGTTAAATAAGTTTTTCATGAGAAAATAAAATTTCCAAAGCACGATGAATTTGCATTATAAATGGGGCATTGTTTTTTTGTGTTTGAATTCATTGATGAGACCATCTTCATAAAGCCTAATAAAGCACAGGATGTGGACTAACCTTGCAAAATTCATGAACAACCTATGCTTAAGCTCAAATGAGGATGAGAGGGTGAGATGAGTGACTTATAATTGGATTCAAAGCCCAAATTAAAAAATCCAAAAAAGAAGAAAAAGAAAAGAAAAGAAAAAGAATGTTGGGCTTGGATCCAAGTAAGGAAAGATGAGAGAGTGAGAAGAGTGAATGATGTAATTGGGCTTTATGCATAGGGAAAAACTTGAATTTGAAAGATTGGTGTAGCTCATTATATTTCCAAATCCAAGCTAATGGAATGATGCAAGACTTAGGATACAAATGAGGCATACATATAGTCCACAAGATGATGCAAGCAAGAAAAGTTGATTTAGACATTGGGTCCAAAACTTTGAAAGACATTGGAAGCACAAATTTATTTGATCAAGTTTTGTTTTAGGCAAAATAATATTCCCTACTTAAAAGAACTTCCTAAGCTTACTTGGTTTCAATCACCTACCCCTAGTCGCCTAAAAGAAGTTGACACTATTGTACTAGAAAGCATGGCTGAAGTTGCAAATGAGGCAATTTTCCAAATTTTGGCTAAGCAAGGAGAAATGCTTGCACAATTTGGAAATCACTTGGATTGTTTGGAAGAAGAAAGAAGGGAGAAACCCCAACAAGATAAGGAAGGTGAGGAAGAGGAGGTTAATCATGGAAAGATAGACAAGATAGCTGTTGAGACTGCCATGATAAAGGAAAAGATGGAAAAGATGCAACAAGCCTTTCATAAGGCCCAAGGGATGGATGACTTTTTGTATAATATGGGTGGATTGGGCTCAACCCCATTGGTGCCTTTGCCTCCCAAGTTCAAGATTTCTGCTGAAAAGTTTAATGGACGTGGTGATCCAAGGCAACATATTTGAGAATACTTAAGCTTGGTTGGAATGAAAGGATTAGATGAGAAGCAAGCTTTGTGTGCCTTCCCCATGTCTCTCACTGGAAATGCCTCGAGATGGTACTACAATTTGGATCCAAGCAAGACTAAGGTGTGGAGTGCGCTAGTGGATTTGTTTGTGGACCAATTCATCTTCAACACCGTGATTGAAGTGACTTTGAGAGGCTTGGAGACTACTAAGCAAGGGTTCAACGAGACATTTTTTGAGTATATGATGAGGTGGAAGAGTAAAGTTTGAAGGATGGTTAATAGGCCTAATTGAAAGGATTAGATTAACATGATCATTAAGAAATTGCTTCTAGCACACAATAATAGGCTTTTGTCATTGCCTATCAATTCCTTTGGGGAGTTATGTGATTATGGTATGAGGATTGAAGATGCCATTAATACTAGGAAGTTAGACCTAAGTGAAGCCAAGTTTCAAGCTAAGAAAGTGTTCAATGAAGGAGAAAAGGGTGGTGCTCTCAACAATGTGAATGTTGTTCATATTCGTCTATAAAAAAAGGGTGTTTGATGATCTCCAATGCCATTATCAGAAGTACTAGCAGCCTTGAATGAGGGGGGGGGGGGGGCACCTTAAGCCTTGTTATGCTTTCCTTTGTTGCATTGTCAAGTCTTTCCTCTTATCATGTTGAGTAGTGTTATTTCGAATTTTCAAATCAATGTTGTTTCAATTTCAATAAACATGGCCATTCAAATTTAATGTGTATCATGTGATCTCTTTTTGCTAGCTTTGAAATGAATGAATCCTTAAACCTAACACATTGGTTAATTCAAATAAGGAATCATAAGATAAGATTGTCTTAGTTCATTTATCATAAAGAGCAAGCATGAAAGTGAGAAAGAGGGCGAGAGATATGAGAAAGGAAAAAAAAAAAGACTTTGATCAAGACATGAGTGAGTTCGAAGATGAGAGATTCCTTGAAGAATAAGATGTGAGTGAGTTCGTAGATGGGAAAGACAAATTGAATAAATGACTTGTTGTTTCACATGGATGACACTACAATGATGAGAGATTGATGAGATGAAAAGGCTAATCTAGGTTTGGAAAGGCTAAACAATCAAGGTTGAAAGGATGAGAGGCCATTTTTTTGCTACCCTCTTTACAATGAGAGATTATTTCCACTAGCTAACCCCATTGAGTCTAGATGAATTCATTTTTCATACCCATGCCAAGAGATTACCCCTTACACCAACGGCATGTTCTTAAGAGATGGAGGTTTGAAAGATTTACCCTTTACACTAGGAGCATGCTCTAATATTGGAAAGGATCAACCCTATACTAGGTGCAAATTTTGTGGATGAATGATGGAGGGATGTGAAGATGATTTATAAGTGGAAGGATGTCCCTTTTCCTAACAAGGGGCATGGAAAAATAAAGAAAGGAGAAAAGTAAAGAAAAAAAAAAAGGAATGGAAGAGATAGAAGAAAACAAGACAGGAAAAGGAAATGGGAGTTGTGGGCACAAGGGGGGAGTCGCCACTTAGTTTTTACAATGGCCCAGGAGCCATATATATAGCGTCCTCTTGAGGGAGGACTTTTGGATCTTACTACCAGAGATATGGATTTGGAGTATAGGTACGTTCTTGGGAAGGTGTTAGGCATCCAAGACCACCTAACCCTAAGGTTGGCCTCCCATCATTATGTCTTACGTCTTAACCCCATTAAAAACATGTTCAACACTTGCATCTATGCTCACACACACACTAACATACATCTAAGCGTACAACATGGCATCTATCATCCCAAAAAAAACATACATATCCACCCCTAAAGCTTAAGAAGCCAACCCACACATAAACAACCCTAGCATTCATCTAATATGGCATCGAAACATATTCAAGGAGAAACATGTATAATCAAATCAAGGTAGAGGCATAAACATAAGGAAAGGTCCAAAAAAGTGTTTTCATCTATCCTTCAAGAAGAACTCAACCTAATAAGGATGTTTATATCTATAATCAAGGCAAAGTCATATTCAAAGATGCATGGGAATGTAAATGCATGACTTACCTCACTTACCTTATAACAACTCAACACTTATGGCATTCATGCATGAACATGTGAATGCGTGTTCATGGCATTAAAACAAAATACAACATAAAAACCCTAATCTTAGAATGTGATAGCAAATGAACATGTGACATAGGTAAACCAGAACCTATAGAGCCTAAAACATATAAAAAGGAGGCTAGAAAGAACAAACATGTGAAGGTAGAGACAAAACAAACAAAATTTATTTTGGACAACGGCATCATGCATGCTAGAATAGGTCTGTGTATGCATAATCAAGCCTACGTATGCAGGCAAGATTATGTGTATGTATGCAAATCCTTGCCTAGAAAATCTAAAACGTAGAAACAGAGTAGAACTTTAAAATTAAGATGCTAACAACCTAATATCTATAAAACATGAAAAGAACTAGAAACTAACTAAAATAGGTACAAAAATATAAACTATGCAAGGAACAAGATTAAAAGGAAGAAAGAAAAGCAAAAGAAAAGAAAAGAAAAGAAAAACAGAGAAAGAGTTAGACCTAATACCTTTACCAAAATCTTTCCAAGCTTGATTTTGACTATTCCCCTTAGTCAAGTCTATTCATAAACCAATAAGAAAGTGATTAGCAACATTAAACTAAAAGGATCGGGGCCAGAAAAGGTCCCCAATCAAATAAAATTGACTTAAGGGTGTTTTGTGAAAAACTCCCTTTTGATTCACTATTTTTTTAGCGAATCTTTAGGTTTTCCCGTGGGATTTCTATGTGTTTTGAAAATGTATCATGTAAGGCTTTTTATAGTTGAGGAAATGAGGTTTGGAATGACTCCCAAACGATGTGGGATTCATTCCAAACCTCAGCCATTATTACAAAAACCTGCCTTTCTTATGCTTTGAAACCCTACCTACATATGCAGGAATGTGTCTGTGTACGCAAGCCAAGGGAAATTTTGGTCATTTTATTTCCAAAAGTATATTTTTGCTTAATTAAAAGGTTTTATTTTCCATTTTAACACTCCTCAAGTCAATTTAATATTTGATTGGGCTCCAAACTAGCCTTGGGCCTTAAAGTTAGAGCATCATTGGGGAACGGAGGCCCGAGTTGTAAAGGATACAAAATATAGTGTCTACAGATGCCCCTTTTTTGATTCATGTGCTTCACTAACCAAATCAAAAGAATAAGACAAAACATTTTGTTTTGACGTACTGCTTGGGCTCAATCCACACACACAACACACATCACATATACATGGGGTAGGGTGCAACTCTGAAGGGCTGTGTGGTATTCATATGTCTGAAGTCCCACCTTTGTTGCTCGGGAAATGAGTAACGACAGGTTCACTATCCCAGAACTTGTTTTGCCACTTGCAAGCAAATGGCGAGTGACTCATTATCCTAGAGTTATTAAAAAAGAAAAAAAGAAAAAAAGAAAAACAAACAAGGGTGTTCTTACGATCTAATCTAACAAACAACAAAAGGATATAGTCTTTGTGGTGTCCATCTGGGGCTTTTGTCTCAAACTTCTTTGGGTGACTTATTCCTTTTGTCTTTTTCACTCTTTATTTATCTTTTCTAGTGAATGCCTTGAGTTGGCCTTGGCCTCTTTCTCTACCACTATCTCTACCTTTTTTGACCATGCCAGTATGTTCAACTTTCGAAGGATATGTGCACGAGCAGGATCCATTAGGGATGGTAAAAAACTCGCTGAGGAGTGGATGTGCATGAGGAGGAATCTTCTGCCTCCCACAACTTGCTTGGGGTGAGAAACTTGCTGAGGAGTAGTGGAGGGACTCATTGAGGAGTAGTGTAAATGGGTGATCCACTAGGGAAGAATCTTTTGCTTCCTTTACGGTTCGCAGAGTATTTTGAGGAAGAATCTTCTGCTTCCTTGCTAAGATTTTTTTTTGGGTATGTGACTCACTAGTGAAGAATCTTCTTCTTCTTTACTGGGGATACTTTGGAGAAGACTATTTTGCTTCCTCACTAGGGATTGCTTTAATATGCTTGGGTCCATGGGGGAAGAATATTTTGCCTTATCTATGGAGATGGTGCTTAATATGCTTGAACTATTAAGAGAGAATCTTTTGCTTCCTCACTAGGGATGATATTTGATAGGTTTGATCCATTTAAGGAAGAATCTTTTTCTTCCTTACTGGGGGTATTGCTTGAGGTGCTTGAAATATTGAGGAAGAGTCTTCTGCTTCTTAATTGAGGATTTCTTTAATAGGTTTAACTCACTTGAGGAAGAATCTTCTGCTTCCTTATTGAGGATAGTGTTCTTGATATGCTTGATCTGCTGGGGAAGAGGCTTCTGCTTCCTTTATGGGGATGGTGTTTCGATGTGCTTGAATCACTAAAGATGGTTCTCGATGTGTTTGAATCGTTAAAGATGGTTCTCGATGTGCTTGAATCACTGTAGATGGTTCCCGATGCGCTTGATCCACTAGAGATAGTTCTTGATGTGCTTGATGGGGGAAAAGGCTTTTAGTTTCTTTAATTCTCATTAGGTATTCTTTTAATAATTTTGTGCATAATTTGGGTAATCTTAAGATGTCCCTCTTTTTGAAAGAATTTTTTTTATTGTTCCTTACTAAAGTACACGTAGTTTAGTAGTAAGGCCTAAATTACATGTAGTTTAGCCATTAGGTGTGTTTCCCACCTTTACATTTTTCCCAACGCTTACCAACCATTTTTTTTTCTTCTTCATTCTCTTCATATTCTCTATAAGTTCCCTCTCTTTTTTCTTTGCAAAAACCTTCTCCTTTTTCTTTTCCTCACTTTGTGACTCTCTCATCTTCTCAAACCCTATCACTTTCACATTTTCTCTCATTCTCTCATCATCTTCTCCAATGGCACCTAAGGCCAAGAAGTCCTCCTACATCCTATCTTCTGATGCATTCCATCTCATCCGTTGCAGTGGATCAATGAGGTTGATGGGGTCTCCACCGCTGACATACTAGCCGAAGAATCACATTCCCATGGCTAAATCTGTAAATTCTCGAACTTTTTCTCATTTTCAAGTTTCTCTCTGATGTTTTACTTTAATGTGTTTTTGGCCATGTAAATGCATGGGTTTTGTTGTGAGATGGGTTTAGATGAAAACCTGACACCTTAGAAGGGTAGGAACATGTCTAGGATTGATGTTGGATGATGCATCTTTGAAAATGTCGAAGAACTACTTCTGTTTGTGTTCTTAAGTGTGTGGGCTTAGGCCTGCATATGCAGGTATGTTCTTGCATATGTAGGCCTGTTCTTGTGTACACAAATCTATTCTTGGGGCTCTGTGTATGTGGGAATGGGCCTGCATATGCGGGGTGTTGTTTGTGTATGTGGGCTTTGGCTCTCATACATCAGACGTTTGGCAGAAGCTCTACTTTGCACATTCTCACTTATTTTTCAACCATTTCACTCCCACATGTGACCTTAACACTCTTTTTTATCATTTTCACACCTGAATATCACTATATCATTCCTTTCATCTTCATTCTTGAATGAAAACATCATATTTTCCAAGTTCTACTTGAATCAAGAATCTAATGCCATCTTCTTTTTTTGCAGTCATAACCTCCTTATGCTGGTAATGGAAGCATAAATAAGGTGGTGGAGTGTACAACTTTTTTATCCCCGAAACTAGGGGCTATATTAGGGAGGTGGGCTTTGAGCCTATCATTGGTCTTCTTTCAGAGAAGTCTGCGAGTGCTACCTTGGTGCAGTGCCTCATTGAGAGGTGGTGGGATATTACCCACACCTTTCATATTACTGAGAGGGAGATACTGGTGACTCCCTACGACTTTTACCACATGATCGACCTTAGTTTCGAAGGGGCCATCATTAGTTTGGACGGTGTGTTGGGCATCCAACTAGGTCTTGACATATTGGGGAGGAAGTACTTCCACAGAGGACCGTGGAGGAGTGTGTCCGTATGGCTAGGGCTTTCCTTCTCCATTTGTTGGGGGCCTACCTTTTTGCCAATGGTGGGCAAACGGTATCTTTAAGGTGGCTAAACCTCTTTCAGGACTTTGGCGGCCGTATGACGGACCTAGTTCTGAAGGAATTTCCTCGAGTAGGCACACCTTGCAGGGTTAACTTCGGATGAGGTAAGTTTAAGAGTTCTAGTTGCTCATGCTTCTTCATGCATTTCCTTTAGGATTCCCTTCAAAACCTTGTGCCACTATAGGTATACTTGGCCTATGGGTTAGCCAGTGCGTTCTTGCATCTCGAGACTTAGAGCCTGCTGTTTTCATTTCTTCGGAGATTACCCGACCCCTTGAAGGAATGAGCTTGAGGGCGCTATATTTGGCAGAGAGGGTGAGGTGCCAGTTACTGGGTAGTGATGGCCTACAAATTCCTATGGACCCTTCTAAGTTCATGCTTGCCCTACACTCCATGATTGATGCTGAACACAACTCGTGGGGGAGTGGTGTTTCATATGCTGAGCGGTTTCTTAAGGGGTTGGACTATGAGGAGTTTAACATCATTCGCCTCATGCCTTCCCTTATTATTCAGGTATATGCTCAATCTCTTTTCTTCTCTCTTTTTTTTTTTTTTTTCCCTTTTGATTGTCATGACTTCTAATGTGGGGAATTGTAACAGGGGGGACCTACTGCCAGTGAGCCCTTTGATCCTCCGCATCTTCCTTGGACGCTCTATGCTTATGGCTTGGATGGCTTTGCTCGGGAGTGTGTTATACCCCATAATCCTAATGTCATGGGCTATCCTTTCCCTCCCAACACTTGAGCGGTGAGTTTTTTCTTTCTTTTGCCCTTTCTTTTTTTGTCAAATTTCTCTTCTTGTTTCAGTCACTAACCCTTCTTTCTTTGAATTACAACCTACTATCCAAGAGCATGAGGAGTTGGTGTGGTTGGCTAGGAATCTCAAGTTGGAGGTGACCAACTACTTGAGGGAGCTATATGGTCTTGAAGGAGTGGCCTATTCAGGCTATGGTGGTGATGATGATGATGGTGATGGCGGCGAGGAGGAGGATTTAAAGGCGACTCCTAGCTACCAACAGAGGAAGAGATGACATCATTGATTACCTATAAATACAACACATATAGGCACAAAACACCAGTTTCTTTTCTTCTTCTTTTCTTTTGCTGCTTTTAGTGTTTTCTTTCTTTCTTAGCAACATTGAAATTCAGTTTGAGACAAAGGATTGTAGTTAAGAACATCTTTTCACTTTTATATTTTTGATTGGAATTTAGCACTTAACTTACATGATATATCATAAATTGTATGTTTCTATACAAATTTGCTTCTTTGATGCATGCAATCTTCTGCTTAGAATGTGTCTTGAATGATTCTTTAGGTCACAAGAGCCTTAGGAATGTTTTGAAGTAGGAAAACTTTGCTTAAAATAGGGGAACATGAGCTTCTGCCAAGCACCGTGTGTACGTGGAGTTGATCCTGCATACGCAGCTTTGACTTTGTGTACACAGGGTTGACATTGTGCACGTGGGCCATAAATCCAAAAGCCCTAACCGACTTGCTTAAGTAGAAAAGGAGCCGTTTGAGTCTAAAACCCTCACAAACGTATTTCCAATCCAGAGAAAACTTTTTTGAGGTCTTATAATGGCAGAAAACTCTCCTCTTTATGTCTCCACTTGGATTAGGAAGGTTGGTCTCAATTTCAAGGATTTTGTTGCTCCCTATGGTCTTTCTTGCATCTTTCCCTACCATCATATTAGGGTAGATGAGTCTCTTCTTGGTGCTGCTGCCAACTATTGGGTTTTTTCTTGGGATGTAGTCTGCTTCAACAAAATAGAACTATGCCCCACTATTGAAGAATTAGTTGCTATCTTGGGTGAATTGGAGATTGATGATCTCATTTTCCCTACCGTGGGTGGGGATCTTCCTTCCTTGCTATAAATGGTGTTGGGCATCCTTGAGGCCATTGCCAATAGGTGATGTGCCTTTGGCAAACACAACCTTACGCTGGTCTTAGATTATTTTTCTAGTTCGGCCCTTCCTAAGGGTGAGAGGTCACGACCATACTTTCTTTGTGACTTTTGCTTATATGCCATTGTAAGGTATTTCTTGGTCTAAACATCTTATTGCGTGGACCTTTGGATGTGCATGGTGGCTTATAAGCTAAAGAGAGGTAATTAGGCGGGCTTGATCTTGGCGTATACTTTCAATGGATTAGTTGCTTTTCATAGGAAGGAAGCAAGCTTTCTGCAGGAAGTCTTCTTCTTTTTCAGGTATAATCCCTAACTTTTGCCTAGGTTCTCAACCTAGAGGGATTCCTCTAATTTTGTATGGATTGCCTTTTGATTTTCAACCTATCGAGGCACCTTATATTTTCTTTCATCATCTTTATTATTATTTTTTTTCACTCATGCTCTCCATTTTTTTTTCCAGATATGGCTTAAGAGAGGCTTCAGTTGCTTCAACCTCTTACTATACCCCTCAACATCTACCTTCCTAGGGATCTTAGGGACCACCAGCTTCATCAATATGACATGAGCTTTGAGGTGTACATGGAGCTTATGGGTCGCCTTAAGGATACTGACATTTAGTGGCTCGTAGATTGGTGGCATATCTCAAGCATGGTCCACAATTGCTGTAAGGACCACTGTGTGACTTTAGTGGAGCTTCGTTGTTGTTCTTACTACTCCACTTGTTGTATCTCAAGGAAATTTGGAGAGTGTCAAGTAATTCCTAATGATGAGGGTGCCTTCCACACTGCAGTATTCACCAATAGGATCTTAGGTAGGATTAGCGAAGCTAGGCCACATTGTAGGGTGACGAAAGACATTGTTCCTCCCAAATACATCTACCCTGCTGCAAGCTACAAGTAATGGTTAGAGGATGAAATGAAGTGGATTTTTAGGGATGAGAAAGCTTATATAAGGACTAGCAAGAAGGCAAGAAGGGCTGAGTGACCATCCTAATATGCCACATATTTTAATTTGAGTTTAGGATTCTCATGTTTAGGATTCTCATGTTTTTGTTTTTAAATTTAATAATGGATTGGGATGTTCCAAATCCCCTATTAAAATAATCTTATTATCTTTTAATTTGAGCAATGAGTGAATTTCCTTTTTATTATCTCATTTATTTATTTTTTCCTTTTCTTTTCTTTTCCTTTGCCATGTAATTTTTACCCATGATGTCCTTTGGGGAATTCTTGCCATGCGTATGGTCTTTTCCCCTAATTTTTGCCTAGACCACCTTTTCGAGTTTTCAATCTAGCGGGGTTCTTTTGCCTTAATTTTTGTCTTGGCCGCCCTTTTGAGTCTTCAACCAAGCAGGCTTTTTTTTTTTTTTAAATGTGGTATTTCCGGAGCCTATGCATGTTAATGGGGCGAAGCATCTCATCCCTATCCAAATCTGTAATTCTTGTAGCACCTTTAGACATGATCTTCTTAATGATAACAGGTCTAGACCACCTAGGCTTCATTTCTCCTCTTAGGTCAAAAGTCTCATTTCTAAGCACCTTTAGGACCAAGTCCCCTTCTTTAAGGTTTCTTCATTTCACTTTCTTGTTGAATGCTCTAGCAATCCTATTTTGGTACCTTTGTGCATGGTATTGTGCCCTAGCCCTCTTCTCATCTATCAAGGCCAATTGTTCATATCTTGATTTAGCCTAATCCTTTTCTATGACCTTGGTTTCTACCAATACTCTCAAATATTGTATCTCCACCTTAATAGGAAGCACTGCCTCACTAACATAAACTAAGGAGTAAGGTGTTGCCCCAATCGATGCACGGATAGAAGTTCTATAACCCCATAAGGCAAACAGAAACTTCTTGGCCCAATCTTTGTATGTTACTACCATCATCCTAATGGAACTACATTCTCTCTTATCGTCACCATCTGGATATGCCCCTAGTTTCAAGAAAATCATGATGTCATAGTACCACAAAACTTCTTCTTCCTCTATGGTAATTAGTAAAGCTTCGGTCTTCCTTTTGTGCACTTCCTCATAACTTTGCTCAATCTCCAAGGGTTGTGTCCATACTCTCTCAGATATTTCTGCCATGGAGGCTAAAGTAGCTAAGGCATCTGTAAATTGATTTTAAGCTCTAGGGATGATTGTGTACTAAATCTTGTCAAAGGTCTTGGTCAAGTCCTCCAAGTATTATTGATAAGGCTTCAAATGTTCCTTCTTCACTTTCCACAAATTTTGTGCTTGAGCTATAACCAAAGTTGAATCTCCAAAGACTCTGGCCCCTTTCACCCCCAATTCTCCTAGAGCTTCCATTCCAGCAACACAAGCTTCATATTCTGCCATGTTATTTGTAGCTTCAAAGTTCAACTTGATTGCTAAGGGTATGTGAGAATCCTCAGGGTTGATCATGAGTACTCCTATCCCATTCCCATATTGGTTTATAGCTCCGTCAAAGTACATCTTCCTTGTTCCTAACTCAACATCCAAATAATCCCCATTTGGAAAGCCTTCTTACCATCTTCCCCCTCTATAGGATTCTCGGCATAAAAATCTAACACGACACTCCCTTTGATAGTTTTTCTAGCCACATATTTCAAATCAAATTTTGCCCACAAGATCAACCATCTAGATAATCTTCCACTCAAAGCAAGTTTCTCAAAGAGATACTTCATTGGGTCCACTCTTGCTACCGCCCATATTTGAAAGGGTAAATTGATATGTCTCAATTTCTGTACAGTCCAAACAAGTGCGCAAAGCATGACTTTTCTATGGAAGTGTACCTAGTCTCGTAATCATGGAACCTCTTGCTTAAGTAATATATGGCCCTCTCGTTCTTCTCATCATCTTCTTGGGCAAGCATGCTTCTAATCGCATTCCCTATGATGGAAAGGTATAGGAAAGGTTTCCCATGTTGTGGAGTCCCTAAGATAGGTGGGTGGAGGAGATATTCTTAGATGAGTTCAAAGGCTTTTTGACACTCATCGTTCCATGTATGTGGTTCATTCTTCCTTAGGAGTTTAGAGATGGGCTCACAAGTGGAAGTGAGCTTGGCAATGAATTGACTAATGTATTGTAGTTGACCTAAGAAACCCCTTATCTCTTCCACACTTTTGGGTGGAGGCATCTCCAATATGGCTTTAATCTTGGATGGGTTAACTTTTATCCCTCTATCACTCATTAAAAAGCCTAGAAATTTTTCAGTGGTTACTCCAAAGGTGCACTTTTGTGGGTTCAACCTTTATCTATATTCTTTAATCCTCTTGGAGAACTTCCTCAAGTTTGCAGTGTGGCTTTCTCTATCCTTGGATTTTCACAATCATGTTGTCAATATACACTTCTACCTTATTATACATCATATCATGTAGTAAGGCCATAGCCATCCTTTGGTAAGTTGCCCCACAATTCTTGAGGCCAAATGTCATTCCTGTGTAACAATAGATTCCCCATTTGGTAGTGAAAACGGTTTTGGTCATGTCCTTAGGAGTTAGCTTGATTTGGTTGTATCCTAAAAAACCCACCATGATAGACATCAAGGCACTTCTCGCCGTGTTATCCACTAAGACTTCAATGTAAGGAAGAGGGAAGTCATCCTTAACGCATGCCTTATTCAAGTTTTCTAAAATCCACACACATCCTTACTTTTCCATCCTTCTTAGGTACGGGCATGTCATTGTCTATCCATTCAGCTTGGTGTACAAGTCTGATGAACCCTACATATAATTGCTTAGTGACTTCCTCTTTGATCTTTAAGAGCCATTTGATCCTCATTCTTCTCAGTTTTTGCTTGACGGGCACCATGTGGTGATGAGTATCAATGTGATGTTGAGCTATTTCGGGGTCAATTCTAGGCATATTTTCATAGGACCATGCCCTCTTAAAATTCCATGAGGAGTCCTTGGAGATCTTTTTTTTCTTTTTCTTTTAGAGTTGAGCCAATTTTAATTAAACGTGGATTCTCATCATTGCCCAAATTAAAAGTTTCAATAATAGGTTCCATAGGTTCAATTTTCTTTTTCAATTGTTTATTAATTTCATTTTCAAATTTACTTGAATCATTTAGGTGCAGAATTTCAATGTTATAGGACACATCAAAGTAAGCCAAATTAGAATTCATCTTCTTGAAAATGTTGAAAAGTACATTGGAACTTGCATTAAAAAACTTTTTCCCTATGTTCTCAAAAAACCCAACACAAGTCCAATTATTAAGGGGCCCTATAATAGGAATGATGAATTTGGAAGAATCATTTGGCTCTTCATTGGTGATGGCGAACACGTCCCCACTTGTCTTCATCATGGTCTTCATTGCTTTAGCATCCATGTAGTCCACCCAATCAACTTCTTCTTGCATTTCTTTGATCACCACAGTTGGATTTTCCTTAAAAGTGAGTTTTTCATTAAAAAACATCTCCCAACCCGGATACATCCTTCCATCTTTACCTATCCAAGGTTCGGGGAAGCCACAATAAGGGAAGTCTCCTCTTTCTTTCATGAAGTTCTAATTGAGAGTGCCCTGGCTTTTCTTGATTCCATTGTAGCCTTTGAAGAATTCTAGACCCTCTTTAGTCACTTGGGTCTTGGTGTTAGGGAACTCAGTTACCCCTTTTCTTCTTTTTCAAGGCGCATGATAAGCATGTATACCAGGCATGGGAACAAGTCAGTAGCATACCTCTCATCCTTCAACCCATAGTTATTCATTTTCACAAACTGAAAGCCACTAATTTCAAGCTCACTCCCTCCTTCCTCAAGCCCACACCTTCCTTCCTTAAGCCCATAAACCATTGCTAGAATTTCCCCATCTCTAAGCATTAGGGCAATCCCTCCTTTCCATGGGATCTTCATCTTTTGGTGTAATGAGGAGGGGACTGTGCTATTCGGGTGAAGCCAGGCCCTTCCCAAGAGAAGATTGTAATTTAGGGTTAATGTCCATGACATGAAATTCCACAATAGTTTCCATTGGCCCAATCTTACAAGGAGATTTGAAGGTACCTATGACCTTCCATAAAGTGTTGTCGTATGCCTTTACCATCAAGGGAGAAGGAATGCTAGCCTCTATGTCTAGGCTAATAGAGAGGGTGGTCGTAAAAGGGCAAACATTAAAGGCGGATCCATTGTCAATAAGAACCATTGGAACCTTAGCACCCATGCATTCAATGGTGATTTGCAAGGGTCTAGTGTGAGTTGCTTCTCCGGGAGGGAGATCTTCCTCGAAAAAGGAAATGAGGGGGTGTAAAGAGCCCTCGACCCTAGTGAGAGACAAAACTTCTTATGGTGTAGTTTCTATAGGTACTTTCTTCCCATTCAAGGCATCCATAAGAGCCCTACGATGTGGTTAAGAGGCCATGAGTAAACCATACAAGAACACTTGAGCTTGGGTCTTCTTCAATTGAATTACGACCCTATCCTTTTCTTCTTTGTCTCCTTTGGGTTCCATGGGTCTGGATCCTTCTCCTAGATCCCTGCTAGGATGATCCTTTTCCAAAAAGAATGGCTTGTAGTGCTTCCCATTCCTAGTGATATTTACTACATTGTCCTTTAGGACTCTTTTCTTCAATTTCCTCACTCCCTTGGGCAGTATTTCCCATATCGCTACTACCTCCTTCAGGGCTTCATCTTCTTCATCCTATATCCCTTGAACTTCTACTACATTGACATTGATATTTGTGGTCTCTATCAACTTCAAGCAATCCCATTCAACTTCATTTATTTGCACCCAGTTTTGATATGGAGGGGGAGCCCTGTGGTAATCGGGAAAAGGGTTCTTTATAATGTTGGGTTTGGTGATGATGTTGGAATTTAGGAGGGTTCCATTGTCTTTGTAGTCTTGTATCTCGTGTTTGAGGCAAAATCAATTGTCGGTTTTATGGCCAGATTTTTGGTGGTAGTGACAATATTCATTGAGGTTCCAAGAAGGAGGTATGGGATTAGGCATGGGTGTGGGGTCTAAATGTTTGATGAATCCTTTAGAGGATAGGTTTTCATATGCTTGGGTGAGGGTCATTCCTAGGCCGGAGAATTCTCGGCGAGCTTTCTTTGGGTTGGCTAGTGTTTTTTGGCATATGATGGCACTTACATTCACATGATTGGGTGCTTTAGTGGTGGCCCCTCCTCCATATGTCTTCTTGGTTGGAGGCTTGATTTCCCCTTTCTCCCATTGTCCATTATTAAGAGCAGCTTTGATTCTTGTCCTGCAATCACATAGTTCTCCAAATGAGCTAATAAGGGATGACGAGCCTACCATTATAAACTAGAAGCAAGTTCTTGATGATCCTGTTGATTTGGTCCTTCTCATTTGGCCTATTAACCATTCTAAATGCCTTGGTCTTCCATTTCGTCATATATTCAGAAAATGTCTCCCCCACACATTGTTTGGTAGTCTACAAATCCCTTAGAGTCACATCAATCATGGTGTTGAAGATGAATTAGTCCACAAAAAACTCCACTGGTTCATTCCACACCTTTTTTTTTGATTGGATCAAGGTTGTACCATCTTGATGCACCTCCCGTGAGTGAAAGGGGAAACACATGCAAAGTTTGCTTCTTATCTACCCTTTTATTTCAGCAATGCTTAGGTATCTTCTTATGTATTGCTTTGGATCCTTAGTCCCATCAAACTTTTTTGCATCAGATATCTTGAACTTGGGAGGTAATGCAATAGGGGCTTTTGAACTTACTACCCCATGTTATAGAGGTAATCATCAATTCCTTGCACCTTATGGAAGGCGAGTTGCATCTTCTCTATCTTTTCACTCATAGTTATGGTTTCGGCGGTGAGCTTCTCAAATTGTTTGCTTCTTTCATATTCTACTTTGTCCTTTTCATTCTATTCTTTATCTTCCCCCTCATTATCACAGATTTCCACATATGGAGACTTCTTGAGCTTAGATTCTTCCAACCTAGTGAGGTGCCCTCCTATTTTCCTAAGGGTTTCTCCCTATTCATCCAAAGCCTTAAGGGTCCTTTGTGCCATTAGGTCTTCCATGGAGGTAGTTATGGTGTCTTGGGAGGTTCCTTCTTCTTGGTGTGTGTCCTCAATCTTGATGAAGCACCTTCCTTACCCTCGAGTCCAAATGGGGGTGGGGATGTGTTTTCTTGACTTTGGCAGTGCAATGATGCTTGAAAAGAAGCCCCATTTTCATTAAGTTCATGCCCTAATTAAAATATTCCTTTCACTTTTAGATGCTAAGTCCATTGCGTGTTTGTTATCTTAGGCCTAAAGTCCTCTTTTTCAAAAGGGTTTTTTCCACTTGGGCGTATGATAGCAATTAAGTTATAGTCCTATAAACCTTTTAAGTTAAGATATGCCCTAAGATTTAGGGACAATTCTACTATATGTGAGAACTACTTTTCTTTTATCCCATGACATCTTAGGTTATACCATAGCTTAAGGGCCATCCCTTCCATTTTTATACCTTTTATTTGTCCTTTAGAATTAGGTGAACATATGATATATGATTGAACAAATAAGAGATATATAAATGGTATCCTTTATGAGAGGATCTAGGATCTCTCTAGTGTGGGTAGGCTCCTTAAGGCTAAAGGGATAGATAAGGAGGTCACACACAACTAGGTGGGTTATGGTTCCAACCGAGGGCCTAAGTGGACCCTATAGTGGATTGGTAGCAACCTTTAATGTACTCAAAACCTATAAGAAATGCCACCGATTGTGAGTTGGTTGGATGAACTTCAGAAGATTTGGGCTTGAATGGAGCCTTCCACCTTCCAACTCATCACCAATTGAGGTTAAGGGACAAATGAACAAGCGAATGCGTGTACAAACATGTATTGAAAAAGTTTTTATTAAGGTTAAGAAACAAGACACATAGAAGTTAAACTCATAATTCCCAATGGGGTCGCCACTATGGGCATAAGGGGGGTCCCTACCTAGTTTTTGCAATGGCCTAGAAACCATATATATAGTGTCCTCTTGAGGGAGGTCCTTTTGATCTTACAACCTGAGATATGAGTTTGGAGTTTAGGTACGTTCTTGGGAAGGTGTTAGGCACCCAAGACCATCAAACCCTAAGGTTGGCCTCCTATCATTGTGTCTTGCGTCTTAACCCCATTAAAAACATGTTCAACACTTGCATCTATATTCACACAAACACTAACATATATCTAAGCATACAACATGACATCTTTCATCCTAAACAAAACACATACATATACATTCGTAAAACATAGGAAGCCAGCCCACACATAAACAACCCTAGCATTCATCTAACATGGAACTGAAGCATATTCAAGGCAGTAACAAGTATAATCAAATCAAGGCAGAAGCATAAGCATAAGGAAAGGTCCAAAAAAGTGATTGCATCTATACTTCAAGAAGAACTCAACCTAATAAGCATATTTATCTCTATCATCAAGGCAAAGTCATATTCAAAGATACATGGGAATGTAAATACATGACTTACCATACTTACCTTGTGGCAACTCAGCACCAATGGCATTCATGGATGAATATGTGAATGCGAGTTCATGGCATTAAAACAAGAGACAACATAAAAACCCTAATCTAAGCATATGATAGCAAACTAACATGTGTAAGAGGTAAACTAGAACCTATAGAGCCTAAAGCATATAAAAAGGAGGCTAGATAGAACAAACATGCACAATTTTTAGAATTTCTAGGCAACGACATCACACACGCTAGAATAGGTTTGTGTATACATAATCAAGCCTACTTACATAGGCAGGATTAATGCATACGCAAATCCTTGCCCAGAAAACCTGAAACCTAGAAACATAGCAAAACTTTAAAACGAAGATTCTAACAACCTAACATGCATAAAACATGAAAAGAACTAGAAACTAACTAAAACTGGCATACACAAGTATAAACTATGCAAGGAACAAGATTAAAATTCAGAAAGAAAAGCAAACAAGAAAAAGAAAAATAGAGAAAGGGTTAGACCCAATAGCTTAAACAAAAGCTTTCCAAGCTTGATTTTGATCGTTCCCTTCATTCCAGTCTTTTCACAAACCAATAAGAAAGTGATTAGCAACGTTAAACTAAAATGATTGGGGCCAGAATAGGTCCCCAATCAAATAAAATTGACTCGAGGATGTTTTGTGTAAAACTCCCTTTTGATTCACTATTTTCTAGTGAATCTTTTAAGTTTTCCCGTGGGATTTCTGTGTGTTTTGAAAATGTACCATGTAAGGTTTTTTATAGTTGAAAAATGGGGTTTAGAACGGATCCTAGGCGATGTGAGATTCATTCCAGACCTCAGCCATTATTGCAGAAAACTTGTCTTTCTTATGCTTTTGAAACTCTTGTTCCATACGCAGGAATGTGAATGCATACGCATGCTTTTGCTTGCGTACACATGCTGTGACCCATGTATGTAGGCCAAGGGCTACTTTGGTCATTTTATTTCCAAAAATATTTTTTTTCTCAATTAAAAGGTTATAATTTCCATTTTAACACACCTCAATTCAATTTAGCATCTGATTGGGCTCCAAACTGGCCTTAGGCCTTAGAGTTTGAGCATCATTGGGGAACGGGAGCCTGAGTCGTAAGGGGTACAAAATGTGGTGTCTAAAGAAGTGAGAATCAAAAGGGACATGGAAAAATGGATGAAAAAGAAGAAAACAATGAGATGAGTAGTTCCTTGGCAAGTAGGATACCCTGAGAATAAAATTGAAATTAAACCGTAAATACCCTTTCTTTCTTAAGCCTTAGAATCCTAGCCTCATTACAGTCCATAAAAAAGTCCTCTTTGATCAGTTCAAATTGTTAGCCCTTCAAATCTTGAAAAGCCTATTCTTAGTTATGAAAAAAAAAAAATGGAAAATGGAAGAAAAGAAAGAAGAAAGGTCCGCTAGGTTGAAAACTTGAAAAGGCAATCTAGGCAATAGTTAGGGGACCTTGAAAAAAAAATGAAGAAAGAAACAAGGAAAATGGTGAACTCAGACCAAGCTAGGGGCAAATCATGAAGGGAAATGACAAGGGAATGAACATACAAGGGAAGATGAGACTAGTTCCAAGCTAAAACAACCACGATGGGGAGAAAAGAGACCATACATGAGAGATGAGTCGATCCTGGAGAATACAAGAAGAGGGGAATGAGAGAACTGAGGTGTGCACGTTAAAACAAGGACAATGATTGAGTTGACTAGAGATGATCAAATTTTAAATTCGTACTTGGTCTAATCTATAAAGATGGTAGGTGATTCATGCGAAACTAGTTCAAAGAGAAAACACATTGGTGTGCAAAGTCATTTGGATATATGATCTCTTGTTTTAACCTCCTTTCTTCAACTCCTCCAACAAGGTCCTCTTTGTATTCAAATCATGTTGTGCTCTACTATCTCTAAACTCTTGTTGTATTCGAAACGTCTTTGGTCTGGAGTCTCTTCCAAACTATTGTGTTCATAAATATTCATTGGTCTTAAAACTTGTATCGTGTTTAGAACTTCTTTGATCTAGAGTCACTTTCAACTATCTTTGATCTTTGTCTAAAGGTGTTAGGAATTCTAGGGAATTGACGGTCATCCAAAGGCAAAAGGTGCATAAAATAAAAATGGATGAAAGATTTGAGTAAATATGTGCCCCCATGAAAAGGAAAGAATGCAATGAACCCATGGCCTAATCAAACTCTTCCTTGTTAACGCCCTAAAAAGAAAATACTTTTTAGAAGTCCAAAAAAAAAAAAAATGGGAAAGAAATTTAAAAAAAATGTGAGATGTTGAAAATAAAGAAAAAAGAAAGAAAGATGAAGATCCAAAAAGAAATGAGGAATTGGAAAATAAGAGAAGAAAAAGAATAGATAGAGATGATGATGAGAAGAGAGAGAATAAAGAAAAGAAGGTGAAGAGTAAAAAAAAAGAAGAAGAAAAGATGAGAAGAGAAAAAAAAAATGATGAAAAGAGAAGAAAAAAAAAATGAAGAGAAGACTAAGAGGAATGATGTGATATATTGTGATTGGTCTAGTTTTGATGTGTTTGGACCTCACCTGATGTGACTTATTGTGATTGGTTTAGTCCTAATGTATTTGGACCTAATTTGATGTGACCCATTGTAATTGGTTCAATCCTAATGTGTTTGGACCTAACTAATGTGTTTGGACCAAACTCAATGTGAAATGTTGTGATTGGTTCTATCCTGATGTGTTTAGATCAAGCCTGATGTGACCCGTTGTGCCTTGATTCTGTCCTAATGTGTTTGGACCTAACTTGATGTGACCTACTGTGTTGATGTGACCAAATCATTTTGAAAATCTAAAGATTCAAAGTTCAAAAGAAAGATTCAAAAATCCAAGTGAGAGACTGGCCCGTAAGAAGAAAGTCAAAAATTTCAAAAGTCTAAGGAGAATTTCAAAAGAAAAGATTTCAAGTTTCAAAAATATAAGAGAGATTTCAAAAATGGAGAAAAGTCTTCAAAATGGATGGATTTGAATGATGTTGATTTCCTTAAATAATGAATTCTTCTGGAAATAAATGATGTGTGCCTTGATGTGTGATGTTGAGTCTCTTGAATCTTTTATGATTGGTGTTTTGTTTATGTTGTGTAGATGTGTATATGATGTTGTGTTGATGTGTTTTTGATGTTGTGACGATATGCTGATACATGATGTGTGATGTGCGAGTTTGGCTTAATATAGTAGCCATTCTTGTTGTGCTTCTTTGATTCTATGTTTAGGATAGCAAACTTAGGATCTTTGATGATTGATGTTGTGTTTATGTCATGTTGATGTGTTTATGATGTTGTGTTGATGTATTTTTGACGTTGTGATGATGTGTTGATAACATGATGTGTGATGTGTGAGTTTGGCTTAAGAAGGTAGCCATTCTTGTTGTGCTTCTTTGATTTTAAGTTCAGGATAGCAAACTTAGGATATTTGATGATTGATGTTGTGTTTATGATGTGTTTCTGTTGGCTGAAGATAGTAGCCATTCTTGTTGTGTTTATGATGTGTTTGTTAGCATAGGATAAGGGTGTCAATTCAGGTTAGCGTGTCGGGTTCGTGTCGTGTTGAGGTGGAGGGATTCAACTAAATGGCTCAACCTTAACCCGACCTATTTAATAATCATGTCATGATCCTTCAACCCTAACCCGACTTATTAATAAGGCGGGTTAACTTGACCCAACCCATTTGACACGCTTAATAAACGAGTCGTGTTACGTTGACACAAATGTAACACAACCCGTTTCAATCTGCATACTATTAAATATAACATTCATCTAGATTTTTTTTTTTTTAACATTTCAAAAGCAGTGCATACACTTCATGCTTTCAACCCACATTCAAAATAATATGGTTCAAATATAAGATGGCCAACAACCATAACGTCAAGAAGTCTTATTATCATTCAGAGAAACTAAAACAAGTGGGCCATATCATGAAATCATAAAACTATTCATATGATATCAAAAGGGACTATTACAATGTTACACGTAGTTGTAATCTTTAAAAGCGATACCCATCTGATCTAGTTTATTTATTATCTCAATAAACCCACTTGCAAGATATGCAGGCGGTGTTCAACACTAATACAAACACAAACACAAAAAAAAAAAAAAAAAAAACACACGGCACAATAAAAAAGCTACAACTGTGGCCTTAATTAACAATTAATATATCTCATATTAATAATGGCACATGCGTTCAAAGTTTATAGAACAAAAAGATAATGCAAAAAAAAAAAAAAAAAAAAAAAACGACTGCAAAATTTTGAAACACCAAGAAAATAGTTTTTTAATTCTAAAAGTCACTAAACATGTTAGAGAGAGAGAGAGAGAGAGAGAGAGAGAGAAAGAGAGAGAGAGAGTGCCATATCCGATTTAAGACTTTGAGTTTGAGAATTGGGCATAAGACTATAAGATAGAAGAGTGAGTACTTAGCAGTATGGCTGAGTTAAAAAAATAAAATTAGATATTTATAAGAAGGTTTAAAGATTTAAGGATTGTAGGGTTTAGAAATCTAACGTTTGTAAAGTTTTAATTTCTAATTATATCCCTTGTAAGTTTTTGTAGTTACTCACTTTTCTTTTAAAATTTAAATATATGTTGGATATAAAAGGTATTTGAAAAATCTAAAATAAAATGAATATTTATTTGTTATATAAGTTAAATGAGTTGTATTAAGTGGGTCATTTCAGGTTGATACAAATAAATTGGCGAGTTAAACATGTCTATTACAGGCTACACGAGTTGACCTGATTATGACACGTTTCTTATCATGTCACTTTCGAGTTGACCCATTTATGACCCAAACCCATTAAGGCCCAACCCTAACCCTAACCCGTAAAAACACATGTTGGGTTCATGTCGTGTTCACGGGTTAGGTCGAACATTGACACCCCAAGCATAGGATAGTAGCCATCCTTGTTATGAACATGATATGTTATTGACATGATGATAACATAGTATATTGATGTAATGAGTTTTATTTTTGGCTTGGGATAATAGCCACTTTTTGTTTTTCCCTTTACCAAAGGTTCTAGATAACGAATCTAGGAGAATAGGGACTTGCAGAATTCAACAATTGGATTTTGCACCCATGTCTCATGTTTGCTCGTTTGCTTGCATGTTTGTGTTGTATGCGTGTGTGAACTTAATGTTTATTAACCTAAAAAATGGTTTGTCACTTTTGGCTTTTGACTATACTTGTAGAGCAAGTACAGCTAAAAGAGGGGCATCTGTGGACACCTCATTTTGTGCTCGGTTAATAAACTTTAGTCCCCAGTTCCAATGATGAGCTTGACATGTCTACAAAAGGTAATTGAATTTATTTTGATAGTTTGGAAGTAATCACAACTCAAAAGTGCTCAAATCGCTTTGAAAACGATGTTGATTAATGACTTTTGCTCATTGTTTTGACCATAACTTTTTATATACAAATAATTTTTGAGTAAAGTTTATTTCATTGAAAAGTAGGCATCCTGGGTTTCAATTTGAGAACAAATTTTGCCTAATATGAGCTTACATTGAGTCCTATTTGAAGTTGGGCTAACTAGGTAGTCCAATTTCTGGGTTTTAAAACTTCATTTTAAGGGCCTAAAAGGCCAAAACATTATGTTTTGATGTGAGCCAGCCTATGGACCCTTGAAAACATCCAAAGGTCGTTAAAAAGTCTGAAAATCCTAATTTTAACTTATAGATACTCATCTTATGCCTCCAAACTAAAACCGTAACTAGAGTGAGCCATTTTTTAGTCCCCATCTTCTCTAAAATCCTAGCTCTCTCTTCTAAAACACACACACAATACCTTTGCACGTTTCTTTACAAATTTATAACCTCTCTTTAGTTAGTTCTATGGCAGAAACTAATTTCCCAATTTGATTTCTCAAAACCCTTTTCAAAAGTAATCTTTTTTTTCGAGTTGTGATTACTAATAAAATAATGAAATCTTCTTTTACCTTTATATCTCATTGAATCTTGTTTTGTAAGAATTGAAGGGCCGGTTAAATATCAATCAAGTTTGTATTCCATAGCAAGGTGAGTCTCTCTTCATGGCTTTTCCTTGATTTGGTTCTTTTATAATTTGTGTTTTTGTTGTTCTTAGTTAATTTGATAGGCCAAGAATGTATTGACCTCTTGTCATTAATTATTTGATTAATTAGCCAAGTTTATTAATTAATCAAATTAACATGCAAAGTATGTAGTAACACAAACAAATCACCAAATAACTTAATGCAGTGGAAATTAAATTTGACACGGTGATTTGTTTATAAATGGGAAAAACCTCCAAGGCAAAAATCGCACTAGGTGATTTTAAGGTCACCACTCCTAAGAATCCACTATTATCAAAACAAGTGGTTACAAGTAAAGGAATCCCAGTACCTTATACCAATCTATAGTTGAACCCTTACCCCAATACCCAATTGGACTTGTTCTGTAGTGACAATCTCTCCTTGTATTGCACGGCTTACAGTACATGACTTACCAATAGATGCGGGGATCCCAGTGTGCGACTTGATCACCAACTTGAGAAGGATGTTGGCTGCAAAGTTCTTCAATTTATCGCACAATGAAAATCACGAATTTGCTTTGTCACAAAACCCTATGGTGTACAAACACAACAGCTTCTTCAAGATGAACTAAAGAAAACAAGGTTTCCAATCACTTTTGTTCACACTTTGTGCGACTATACAACCTGTGACGACCCTTAAATTAATCATAATATATGTTCAGGGTTATGAGAAAAGAAAGCCCAAACACATACTTCCGGATTGGAATGAAATCAGATTTGAAAAATTGATTTTCATAAACCTTGACAGACCCTACCTATTGAGCAACTGTCGAGCCTCGGGCTGAAACAACTCTTTTTAAACCTCTATATATACTAGCTGTCAAGCTTTAATGAATAGCACTTCTTCACTTGATTCTTGGATAGATTTGCATGGCTTTAACACTTGAACTTGAAACCTTGTTTCTTGAAGCATTAAACACATCCAAGTAAAGTGCGTTTTGTCAAAGGATTAGCCAATTACATAAAAAGTTGACATATGTTCCTAATATGAATCACATATGTCCTAACATAATTTATAAGTTATTCATGTTTAGAAATATGTTTTCTTTTGCTTGTTTTTTATTTGCCTCATCATGTTTTGATTGAAAAGTTGATTTGATTTGATATATTGATGAACATGTTTTGATGCTGTCATTGTTTGTTGTTAGATCTCACGTTAAGGAGTAGATATTATTTTGTTTATCAATGATATATTTGTTCTTAGTTTTGGTAGTGTAGATCTATGTTAGAAGCATGTTAGTATGTTATATTTATCATTTGAAGCTCTGCTTTAGTTTTCGTGTTGCTAGGGTTTCTGGGTTGAAACCCACGTGGGCATAATCTTGGCTGCATACACAAGCTTGATTATGCACACGCAGGCTTGTTCATGCACATGCATGATCCCACCTAAAACCCTTATTTTTCTGATTTCGTTTCTGATTTCACATGCAATACTTCTGTCTTAGAACCTTTTTCATATATTTGTGTTTTTAATATTCTGTTTCGCATGCTTGTTATTCACTTGCTTTTTCACATGTTTAAATTAGGGTTTGTCTTATGTATTCTTGTTTTAATGCCATGAACATGCATTCACATGTTCCTGCATAAATGCCATAGGTGCTGAGTTGCTGCAAGGTAAGTGAGGTAAGTTATGTATTCACATTCCCATGCATCTTTGAATATGATTTTGCCTTGATGATGGAGATATACATGTTTGTTAGTTTAAGCTCTTCTTGAAGTATAGATGAAATCACATATTTGCTTGGATCTTTTTATGCCTATGTTGTTGCCGTGGATACGATATGTATGATAGTAACATGCTAGGGTTCTGTTATGCCATGATAGATGTATGATTAGGTCTTTTTGGGATGATTGATGCCGTGTTGTGTGCTTAGATGTGTGCTAGTGTGTGTGTGTGAGTATAGATACAATACTGAGTGTGCCTTTAATAGGGTGAAGACATAAGACACAATGAGAGGAAGCCAACCTTAGAGTTGGGTGGATTTAGGTGACTAACACCTTCTTAAGACAATACCTTAACTTCGAACCCATATCTCTGGTAGTAAGATCAAAAGGTTCTTCCTCATAAGGTTGCTATATATATGGTTCATAGACCATTCCAAAATCTAGGTGGTGACTCCCCTTTGTGTCCACAACTTGAGAGATGTTAAAATGGAAAATATAACTTTTTAATGACCTAGTTGTTAGTGATCTACTTATCTATCTCTTTAGCCTTAGGAAAGGCTACCCACACTTAGAGATCCTAGATCCAATCAAGAAGAGGATACCCTTTATATATCTCTTGTTTGTTCAACCATGTATTTTTGATCACCTAATTCTAAAGGACAAATAAAAGACATAAAATTGGAAGGATGACCTCAAGGTTATGGCATGCCCTAAGAAAATAGGGACAAAAGAAAAGAAGTTCTCTCATATAAGAGGCTTGTCCCTAAATCTAAAGGGTATATCTTAACTTGAAAGGTTTATAAGACCATTGCCTAATTGCTATCATAAGCCCAAATTGAAAAACCCTTTTGAAAAAGTGGGTGACTTTGGGCTTAAGATAATGAGTATGCTAAGGACTTAGCATCCAAAATCCCACGAAGTCAAATATGAACTTCCCTAATCCCAGGCCTTTTTGTTGTATGCTTAGGCCTAAAATGATGAGAATTTCATGGATCTTGAGAGGAAGGATACAAGCTAAAAGGGCTACTTCAAAAAAGATATGAATGATAATGAAATAAAAAAGTGATGAATATATTGTAAGCCCATGATTAAGACAATGGGTTAAAAATCTCTAAGTACATTCTAATGAAAGCCCATGAGAGTAAGATAGGAGCATTATTGTAAATGGACTGAAGCCCAATGAAACGAGGGGCAAGGTCCATGAGGGGAAAAGGGAGCAACTTTGCAATTAGGCCTTCATTGAAATGGACTCAATGATTTTCCAAGAACATCTGAGAATAAAAATAACCCTTTAATTGGGACATGGACTTAATGAAATAGGGACTTCTTTTCAGGCACCATTCCACCACCAAAGTTAAGAAAACACGTTCCCACTACAATTTGGATTCGAGAAAGGCACGGAAGGCGTTTGGTCAAGACTAAGGACACACATCAAGAAGAAGTGTTCCAAGTAAGGGAATCATCTCAAGCAACTGATGAAGAAGCTAAATTGAAGAAGCTAAATTGAAGAAGCCAAACCCACATGTAGAGGTTCTCGATGATGAAGAGGTGAAGGATTGGGATGAAAGGGACAAATATGATTATGAAAGGAAAAAGCAATTTTAGAAACTCACAGCAGAAGCCATAGCTATAAGAGAGATGATGGAGAAATAACAGCTCACCTTCTACAAGTTCCAAGGGATGGATGATTGTCTCTGTAACATGGGGGCATAAACTCCAAAACTGCCATTGCACTACCTCCAAAGTCCAAGATTTCCGATGTGGAAAAGTTTGATGGAATTGGAGACCTAAAGCAAAATGTTAGGAGGTACCTAAGCATCGCTGAAATGTGAGAAGAAAACTTAGCGTGCATTTCTTCTCTCACTCACGGGAGGTGCATCAAGGTGGCACTATAGTTTGGATCCTAGCAAAACTAAGGTGTGGAATGAATTAGTAGAATTTTCTGTGGATTAATTCATCTTTAATACTATGATTGATGTGACTTTAAGAGATTTGGAGACCACTAAGCAAGGAGTAGGGGAAACATTCTCCAAGTACATAACAAGGTGGAAGGGAAAGGCATCTAGGATGGTTAACAGGCCAAATGAGAAAGATCAAATCAACATGATTATCAAGAACTTGCATCAGCATATAATAGTAGGCTCTTGTCAACGCCTATTAGTTCTTTTGGAGAATTATGTGATTGTGGAAGTAGGATAGAGGATGCCATCAACAATGGGCAATTGGAGAAGGGTGAGAACAGACTTCCAATCAAGAAGACATATGGATGAGGAATAATTACCTCTAAAGTACCTAATCCTGTGAATGTAAGTGCCATCATACCTCAACAAACCGTAACTTGCCCATGCTTCACAAAGAAAGCCCACCGAGTATTTTCCGACCAAGGGATCCTAAGCATATGAGAATTTATTTTCCAAAGGATTCATCAAGCCTTTAGATTCGACACCCATGGCTTACCCTGTACCTCCCACTTGGAACCTCAATGAATATTTCCATTTCCACCAAAAACTTGGCCATAAGACTGACAATTATTTCCGCCTTAAACACGAGATATAGGACCTTATAGTTAAGCCAAGCATTAGGAAAAACCCTTTACCAGATTATCATCAAGCTCCTTCTTCAAATTAGAATTAGCTAAAAATTGATGAGAGTGTGGGATTGTTCAAAGTTGATAGAGACCATAGGGTTTTAACTCAATTAAAGAAGACTCAAGCTCTTGTATTGGTATGGGGTTTACTTATGGCTTTTCACAGGTATCGTAGTGCTCTCTTTGATGCTTTGAGTGAGAAAGAGGTGCCTATAGAAACTACACCTCAAGAAGTGCTATCTCTCATGGGAGTCGAGGCTCCATCTAGTCCTTTACTTGCCTTTTTTGATAAGGATCATCCACCCGAAGGAGACACTCATACTAAACCTTTGAAAATCACCACTGAATGCATGGGTACAAAAGTTTTGATGGTACTTATTGAAAATGGACCCACATTCAATGTATGCCCTCTTAGAACTGCCCTCACTATTGGCCTAGATATGGAGATAATCATCCCTTCTCCTTTGACTGTTAGGGCATATGATAACAATTCAAGGAAAGTTATGGGAACCTTCAAAGCTCCTTGCAAGATCAGCCCATTGGAAACAACTGTGGAGTTCCAAGTCATGGATTTCACTCCCTAACTATAACCTTTTCTTAGGAAGGGCACGGCTTCAACCTATTAGGGTAATTCCTTTTTCTCTACACCAAAAGATGAAGGTCTCATGGAAGGGAGGAATTGTTGTAGTGCTTTGTGACGGTAAGATACTAGCATCTATTTATGGACTTGAGGAAGGATGAAATGAGCTCCAAATAAGTGGCTTTGAATTTGTAAACATGGCTAATCATGGATTGATGGATGAAAGGTATATGCAGACATCGTATTTTTTCCACTCTCAATTTGCATGCGGGACCCAAAAAATTCAAATATATTAACTTTTCTCCATAGGGCCTTGAAAACATCTAGATTGATGTGGCACAACCCATTCAGACATCGGAGCACTTGGTCAACCCAAAATGCCCCTGGTTAACCCTACGTTGACCGAAAGTCAAAGTCAAAGTCAATCAATATCATCCAAAAATAACATTTTTCATATTTCTTCTTCAAACCCGAGCTACTAGGTGATTTTCGTCAACTTTGACCGAGTTTGACCCTAGGTTGACTTTCGGGGGGCACCATAAACCCTATATTTGATTTGATCGTTAGAATGGGTTGAAACTAGTGCTATTGCAAAGATTAATGAATTTTCTTTTCAACTACTATTAATGGGTCAAAATTGGAGTTAAAAAGGATGAGATATCCAAAAAATCATGCAAAGCACGTTAATACAAATCCTGAGGCAATAACTTTTGATTTAACCATTGGATTTTAAATTTCTTTAGTGTTTTGGAAACTAGACACCCAGAGCTTTCCAAAGACACTAAGATCAACTCAATTCGAGTCTAGGAAGATCTTCAAATATGCATTCAAAGCTTGACCAAGAAAAAGCGAAAACTACTGATGTTAGTAGGGTGGCCGATGGCCCTACAAGGTTTGCTGGAAGCCGATGGGTCATTTTTCCAATAGAAATGCCCCCAGACCCTTCATTTTGCAGAATGAAAGAAGATTTTGGGCAATTTCTAGGCAGATTCTCTCTTTCCTCTCTCTAATTTCTCTCCCAAACACATCTAAACACATCCAAATACCATTAAACACCTTTGATTCTTCTCTTTTCACCATAATTTCAAGGTAGTGTTCTTGGACCCAATCTTCCTTTCCTTGGTTCCATACCTTGGATTTGAGGTTTATGGGTGTGTGGATATAGCTTTTTAGCTACTATCCACTCCCTTTTCTTTTTATAGCCTTTTCAAGCTTTTCATTGTTCAATAATATGTGTTATTGCTTCCTAGCATGTTTTTATGGTTTTTCTAGCATGTTTCCTTGCTTATGCCATGGTTTATCACTTTGATATTGTTGGCCAAGCCTTGTTGGACTAGGATATGTCTAAATTCAATGTTTGTGCTTAGATCCACATGATTTTAGACTCTTTGCCATGCTTATGCTTAGATCTACATGCCTATGTGTTTTTGGCCACGTTGATGTTTAGATCTACATGCCTTTGCTTAGATCTATATGTTTATGTGCTCTGTTCCATGTTGGTGTGCTTAGACCTTTGTTGGTTTCTATGCCATATGCTTCTAAAGCCTTTCTGTTCCTTGATATCCCTCTTTCTTGTGTTTTTGCCCTTATTGGTGGGGTGTAGATCTAGATCTTGTGGTCTAGGCTTGCATCCCACGCTTAGGCCAATATAAAAGGGTTTGGATCATTTCCTTTCTGAATGTCTATGTTTGCTTCTATGCTTTATCTCCATATTAGCCTCTCTAGATCTAGGCTTTCCTACGCTTTTTACCCTTCGTGGGCTTATGCTCGTCGGTCCCTGGGGCCACTTACTTTGTGTGGTTGCATCCGTCCCTTCTAGGGCTTGTTTGGGTGTAACCACTTGTAAGATACACCTCCGTGGTGTTGGTATGCTTGATTCATACCTTTCTTTGCTCAGTACGATGTTGATATACTACTTGCCTTGCTTGCTTTGTGCCACCCTGTTTGGTTTTCTTTGCTTCTTTGCATTGTTGCACGCTTGCCTACAAGTTCATGCATGAGTCTATGTGTCATCCATACTCCAATCCAATGGAACTATAGACACTCGATCCAAATTCTCTTTTTATCCTTGGGCACCCCCTTTTGTTTGGCAACATGCTTGTTTTTCGTCGTTTGGCATCTTTAGCCAGCTTGTCCCTTAGCATGCTTTCCTTTTATCTCTTCCTTTGCTTGTCTGCTGGTTTGTTTCCTTGTTTGTTGAATGTACATGCATGGGGACAGGACGCTTAGAGCGATGGAATGACCTCTTAATCATAAGCAAAAAGGGCTTGAATGCGAGCCCACAAAGGAAAATGTTTAGTAGATTAGGGGGCGTAGCCCCTCTAGAGTGGTTTTCTCTCTCTCTCTCTCTCTCTCTCTCTCTCTCTCTCTCTCTCTCTCTCTTTGCAAGTCTCTTTTTAAGAGCACGTATTAGGGTCCCCCTCCATGTACCCCCTTTTATTCTCTTGCTCCTTGCTTAGGCCGTGTTCCCTGGGTATGGCAATGTTTATTTTACATTTCCTATACATTGCGGGGCCATACCTTTGGAACATTGGCAATGTTTGATTTACTTTCTTGCTCTGCATGGTTGCATAGTGCATGATGGATTTATATCTATATCTGCTTATATATGGGTGATTGTGCACTTTGTATGATGGACTTTCATGGCTATGTGAGTGACCATCTCTAGTCATGAGAGCTCTTTACCTTGTAGTGTGGGTATATGCTTAAGGCGATTACTGTAGGTGCATATTCATGCTATATTGCGTGCACGATCATCGTGATGTGATTGTCCCGATCTATGTCACCTAGTGACACTGGTTTCTCAATGGATGCAGCATGTATCAACATGCTTGATACTTTAGGGGGCTTCGGCTTGTCTCAGAGTGGGCATGTTGATATTAGCTGTATACACAGATGCAAAACCCTACCGGTGGGCTACAACACACCAAACGTGAAACTCTACTAGATTTTCACTGTGAAAATGGGGCATCCCCATTGCCATATTCTCATGTCAAAAGCTTGGTTAGAATAGCATTTTGTTTGCTATAACGCATTTGAGGTGAAGTGCTGTTGGATTTCAGCCTTGAAAATAAGGCAAAATGCTACTGGATTTTTCCGGTGGAAATTTGGCATCAATACCAAACGCATTGAGAAAGAATTGACTGGGACTATGCCCCTTCCAAAATCAAACCTCAAAGCCTAACACATTTAGAGCCCTATAAACTAATGCCAATAGCTTGTTTTCAATTGCCAATGTCTAAAAATTATGATTTTTTCCAAAACAAATGATTGTCTTCGAATAGGCGTGTGGGGTGCCTAACACCTTCTCCAAAAGTAACCAAACTTTCAAACTCAAGAATCATGATTTTTTATCCATCCATATTAGATTAGGAAAAACAACCTTTTTCTTAATCTAGGATTGGTAATAAAATCGAATAGAGTTAGGTGACCAATCACACTTATAAAAAACCAATGATTTGTGGCTACATCACTTACCCTTGATAATATCCTTAAAATTGACTCAGATTCCAATCACACACCACAGGTACGACACACCTCCATATCATTCTTGCACCGAGATTAAAGACACGTGAGCGTTGTTGCGATGGGTGGTTGTGTAGCCGCACGGTGTCGATAGACTAGTGACTCCACTGCGAACAATTAGAGAGTTTGGCCTTCAGAGCTTTTGAAAGATTCTAATCTTGGGGCAATAGCTTTCAAAAACATTGAAATTGGCGTTGGCCTTTGGGACTTTTCTTTTGAAAACTGCTTTTGCTATATCTTAGTAAACTATTTTCAAAACTCAAAAATATTTTCGAAAAATGTTTTCTAAATGGTTTTCCTAAAACCGGCTTTGAGGCATGACATCACCCCACATATTGAGTCGAACCTGGGCTCAGCGTTTAAGGCTAATACTGAATGCATATACCTTTAATAGTTATTGAATGTTAAATTGCTGGCTTTTCTTAGGTCCATGTGTTAGGATATGTGCCCTTAAATCCTATTGTATGATGCTATGTATGACATTATGTATGACTTAATGTTGTGTTTAATAAAGTTGTTTATTTTTTATCTAAAATAATGGTAACATGAATATTTGGACATTATCATATAGTCCATGAGATGCATAGTATGTGATTTATGTGAAAAGTCACAGAAGATATAAATCATAAATTCTTTGTAAACTCAGAATTTATAGTTCATAGTCGGTGATGAAATTGGGCATTTCATCTGCGAAGACTATAACGTATCAACTAAGATGATTTGTCTTGATCATGGAAGTGGTGACTTCTAGTTGATATGTTTTAAGAGTTAAGACATATTGAACTGGACCGCTGTGAGATTATTATTCTCCTAACGGCTGTCAAATGAATAATAAATCTCACGACTTCTATTTGCATGAACTCTTAATCCTGAGAGAATAATGGACTTGATCATGAGGTGTAGGTTGTTTTGATATATCAGGAGTGAGATCTAAAGTAACGGTCAAAACCTCAGTATGTTGGGCAGCCACATTTAGTGTTGATGGAACATATATTCTCAAGATGGAATTCATAGTCTGTTAACGGAGATATAAAATATTCCCTTGAGATAAGTTTAATGGGTTCAGTTATTCAGAGAGTTAGGCCTAACCACTTTGGTAAGAAATTACTAAAGTATATATTTATGAAATTGGATTTCATAAATATGTGATGAATAACTTTAAAGGATTAAACCGGGTACTCAAGGATAAGATGTAGTAATTTACAAAGTGACAGTCTATGTTCATGACTTTGTGTTACTACAAATATTTTATGAAGGGGTTGCGTGTATAATAAAGTTTTGGGATATAATTTATTAATAAGGCCTAGAGTGCAATTATATTTATATAGTGGTATTAAATATAATTAATGGTAACTTTGGACTTGTCAAGAGTTGACGGAAAAGCCCAAGGTCCATTGGAGCTAGTGTCTTATTGGTCCCTTTTTGGTCCCATTCCAAGCCACACACTAAAGCCCAATTGGAAAGGCCCAATAGGCCGGCCCAATTAGATAATCAGTTAGTTATAAAGGGAGAAACATACAGAATTTTTTATGAGATTTTTTTTTAAAGAAAAGAATCATAAAGAAAAAGAAAGAGTGTGAGACACACTTTCATTCTCCCTCTAGAAACTGATTGAGAGACCACACATCTTGGGAGTAAAGTGGAATTGGAGTGAAGATTAAAAGTTTTCCCAAGTGCTTCTAATCTTTGTTTTGAATTTTTCCACACCAAGGTACGCTATCTTGTTCTTAAATTCTGAAATTTATATAGTGCATGTTGTCAATCATGAATGAAATAGATCCTTGTTTGTTGCTTCCGCTGTGTGTTTTGTATGAGATACACCATGGGTGGACAGGATTATGCTGAAAAGGCTTCCTTGAATTGCTCTATCTCACAACTTCTATGAAGTGAAGGATTTGATGATTGAGGTCCCCTCTAAGAATAGGACCAACTTACTAGTTAAGCCACGTCTCATATAGTTGGCCTAGACAACGTCAAACCCCTGAGGACTAGGAAGGCACAAATCCGAGTGAACAACCCAGCCTAGGTTAGGATATCCTTTACAGGATTGTTTTCAAAATGAATGAAGGGGAAATTTTGCAATTTTCATTTGCAGGTTTGCCCCTTTTGCTTGCGTCAAAACGTCGTGCCCTACTCTAGGTTCTATCTAGCCTGTTTACACAGCATCTCTGATTAACCCTAGGGAAATGCAACCTTGTTGCTCACACATTAGATCATACCCAACCCTAACGGTTTCCAACCCTACAAGGGCATGCATGCATACATTAATGGCTCCATCATGTAAATGTGTATAGATAAAATATGTGGCAAGTAGCCGCAATTCTGTGCCAAGGAGGACATTGCCTAGAGTTCAAGATCTTCCCCAAGAAGACCAAGCTATTAAGAATGAAGCTTTTCATTGTAAATTTGAATTTACTAGTATTGAAAAGGGCCACTGTTTGAGCCATTGTCTACAACCTATGATTTGGGGGCATTGTAAAAAGTCAAGACTTTGTAAAATCATTTCCATGTAATCAAAAGAGAAGGGTCCAACCAACAATTTCAAGCATGATATTAATGTTCTGGTTACTTGCCAAGCTTTCGCATTAATTTTGCATCACTATAGAAACTGACCATGATAAATATCCGATCAAGGGTCCAAGCTAATATTTAGAAAATGATAGGTGCATTATTAATGAGCAAGAACATAACCTAACTTTGGGTTTATTTTGTGTTTCCACGTTGTTAAATTTTCAAATGCACCCCATTTCTTTCCCATTCCATTCTTTTCCTTTCTAGAATCCTAAAGAGAAAGGATTGCTCAAAGGAAACAGTCCAAGTTACCATCACACTGCAATCCTATCGTCACTAGGTCTCGTGCTAAAGAGATGTCTATTAGTGGTCCTTCCCCCATGAAGGTGAACACTCATGAGATTGCTCTCTTGAAAGAGCAGATGGTAGAAATGATGTGCATGATGCAACAACTAGTTGTAGGAAGGAACCAAGATTCATTTGGTCCCACTCTGGAGGGCTTTGCGCCCCATTTTGAAAACTAGAACTTGCCACCACCAAATCCAAATTAGGGCCACACCACACCACCTTCCCCCCACAAGGGAATAACCAAGAAGTGGATCCTCCAAAGGATAAGACCTTAGAGTTTAGTTATGGTTAGGTCAAATGTCAAGTGTAGAACTTGTCTAAGAAAATTCGTATCATAGAGGGCTCTAGCGTTGGAGGAAGTTTCGATCTAGATGGCTTGACCAATTTCCCCCAGGTAATTATGGCTCCAAAGATCAAGGCACTTGAATTTGTCAAGTATGATGGCATTGGAGATCCTTGCCCCTATTTGCAAATGTTTTAAAGGAAGATGGCACCCTATGGAGACAATTTTCCTCTACTTTTCCATATTTTCCCAAATAGCTTGACTAGCCTTGTAGTCACATGGTATGTGAGATTGGAAAAGACCTCCAGCTAGAGAGAGATGGCCAATGCATTCTTAGAGTTTTACTAGTTCAATACTCTGAGATAGATCTTGATCCGACAGTTCTTTAGAGGAGTGAAAAGAAGAGTCGAGAATCTTTCCATGAGTATTCTCCAAGGTTCGCGAGCTAGCCGCACAAGTGCTTCATCCCATGATGGAACATGAGATGATTAAATGGTTCATTGATAACCTTTTGGCCTCCTTACTACGATAAGATAATCAGTGCCCAAGTCACTCATTTGCAAGTCTCATTCCTATTAGGGAGCGGATTGATATGGGTATTAGAAGTAACAAAATAATCGATCCTGAGGCTCTGAATTCTATGGTAGAACAATAGGTGAAAAAGTCAACCAGCCATAAAGGGAAGGAAGCCAATGTCCTTTTGGTTGAAAAAGTGCCTAAAAGGCCCCGAGGTATTACGTTTGCTTATACAGCTCTGACCACTTGACCCTATCAACAACAGGTTCAGCCAACCTAGGCATTTCCATGAGCATTTAACCAAAGAGGAAGCCACAAAAATTCTCTCCATTAACCATGCCCATGGTAAAGCATTATGCTTATCTGTTAGAGAAGAAGCTAGTGACTCCAATATTTACGAAACCCAAAGATGGTCCTCCTCTAACTAGTTTTGACCTATCCAAGAAATGTGAACTCCATTTTGGAGCCAAAGGGCATACCTTAGAAGAGTGTACGCAGCTGAGGCATCAAATCCAAGACCACATTGACAACATGCTAATATAGGTCACCATACTATCGGGCTAAATGTCATCACTAACCCCTTGCTTCCACATTAGGAAGGGAACGTGAATTCTATCTCTACAGTGGAAGAAAGGATTCCAGATTCTCATCCCCTTCGTTCCCTTTGAAATCCATGTTATGGGCCTTAGCCCAAAAAAGTTACATTATTCTGGACAATAGAGGAGCTCTAGGTTTCAACTGGGAAGTTTGCTCATTCTATCACAATGGGGACTAACACGCATGTTGACGCTTAACCTCAATCGACAGTAGAAAAACCACCTCTGCCTTGCCTTCGTCAGACCACCCACCGTGGCAATGCTCCTTTGTGCGTGGGGCCCCGTTAGAGGGCCCTTCCCGATGGTGGTTGTGTATGTTCGCGGAGTTTTGGGTGCTCTCTCTCTCTCTCTTTGGAGGAAGGTAGGTCTACCTTTGGCATTATGGCAGGAATTTGGGTCAAATTTTAAGGGATTACCAAAAATGAGTGAAGTTGCCACCAATCATTGGGTTTTTCTATAGTATGATTGGTCACCTGTTTCTAGTTGATTTAATACCAATCCTAGGCTGACAAAAATGTCATTTTTCCTAATCTAATGTGGATGGCAAAAAATCTTGGTCCTGAGTTTGGAAGTTTGGTTACGTGTGGGGAAGGTGTTAGGCCCCCCACAACGCTTGTCCAAGGACAGTCATTTGTTTTGATAAGCCTTAATTTTTAGAAATTGGGAGTAAAAACATGATTACAACATTGGCTTCTGGGGCTTTGCATGCATGGGGCTTTGAGTTTTGGCTTTTGAATGGGTGTGGTCCCAATCTATGCTTTCCTTAAGCATTCGTGTGAAATACTAGATTTCCACGTTGAAAACCCAGCGACAAGTCACCCTGTTTTTTGTTGTGGAAATTAGGCATCCTATGCCTTAGGTGAAATGGACTGTGACAATCATACCGAAAGGGGCAATAGTAAAGTAAATGCCTACATCCCTAGAGCATGGCCCAAAATATTAGAGCATGAAATTAAACAGGGGTTTCCTAACTCTAGAGATGAGGAAGAATGGTACACGACATGATATACCTAATACAAACCATCTCAAAGAGAAAGGGAGGAGGAAGAAAAAGGGGGTTTAAAAGAGTTCATAACCCAAAGGTGTAAACTAAACTCCTAAACCTACTGTACACAGCCGCTTGTCTTAAATCTAAAAGCTTGACTCCATGCCTTTTTTGCTTGCACCTAGGAGGCCGTGCCCTAGCTCTAAGTGGCCTCACTCCATGTGTGTACTTACAAAGGCAAAGACATGAAACCAGTAGACAATTTCTTTGGCGCCCTTTTTGCTTGTGCCAAAGAAATTGTTCTCTACTCTAGGTTCTTTCTATCCTGCTTGCATAACAACCATGATTAAACCCTTAAGGAAAGCAACCCTGTTGCTTGTACATGCGAGATCGTACCCCACCCTTAAGGCTTTACAACCCTACAAGGGCATTCATGCATACACTAATTGGTTCTGTAACCTAATTGTGCAAAGATAAAATTTGTGGCAAGTAACTAAAACTCCCTAGAAGGAGATGCTATCGAAAAACTGTCAAGAATCTCAAGTGATGAGAATGCAAAATGTCATATTTTTATCCCTTAATGTTTGGTCTTCTACACTCATTTGGTGCCTAAATGTATTCATTATTCTTATATTTTGATTTAGGAAGAAAATGGAGACGTTAAGTGCAAAACATAGCTAATTGGGCAATTTTGGATAGTTTCAACATCACTTTGTAATCTGGGCATAACTCTCTCATCCGAGCTCTAATTGAGATGATTCAAGATGTTATCGAACACCAAGACAAAGCTTTACAACTTTCTAGTTTTGAGTTTTGAGAGATATGGGCTGCATCAAGGTCGAAATTGGGCTTAAAGTTGCTGCATGTACATTGCTGACGTTCTGGAATGTTCCTTTGCCTGAAATTCTAATACGTGGATTTGATGCGGTTTATTTTTGGAAGTTTCTACATCTTATGCATGAAAATTCCAGCTAAAAAACACCATTTTCCTAGTTATATTTGGACTTTTATTTTTTATTTTTTTTTCCTTAATTAGTCAAATTTAGATATTATTATTTTGAATATTTTTAGGAGATTTTGTAGGATTGGGAAATGGGGAATTAACGTGTAAAATGGGGAGTAGAAATCAAATTGGACACACACTCCTCTTTCTTCCCTCTTCTCTGACTTCTCCTTTGAGTTTCTGTCATGGCCCTGTGTGGCTAAAACTTTTATACCTGGTCAAAGGAAATGGAAGCGTCGGAATCAATAAAGCTGTGAGATCTAATTTGTTTTTATTTTTCAATTTATGCTTGAGTATCAAATGTTCTTCTGTGCCTATTTTCATGATTGTTTCATTTAATTACTAGGAGGCCTACTAGTTTATTATTCGTTGTAATCTACTGCTAGGTTAGATACCAAATCCGTAATTGTTTGACCTCTTTAATTTGTGAAGCAACCAAGATTTAATGATTTTCTATGTCAGAAATTATTAGATCTTAGGAAGAACGCTCGACTAAATTAAATGCAACCACTTGTGTTTGTGTTGTTTAGCTTCATCGATCTCTCTAGTTCTTAAAGCTGTTACTAAATTAAACCTTTAGCACTTGTTTTGGGTTGTTTAGTAGTTAGGGTTAATTAGATCGCTTGTTTTCTAATTAACTGCGGCTAAAGAGAGAAAGTAAAATAGTTCCAATGGAGAATATTCAAAGTGCGAATTGATATACTTGCATTAATGATCAGTTGTAAAATTCCAATGGTGGACGTTGTCTTAGACCAAGGTTTGTTCTTTTGATTGATTTCGATATTTTAATTTGAATTGTTCTTTAATTTTTTCTTCTTAAAGTTGTTTTCATTATACTCAAATCCCCCCTTCCTTGTTCACATAGCATAAAACTAGGCTAGATACTCTTCGTGGGAACGATCCTTACTCGCACTACTACATATATTTTTAGGAGTATAGGTTTTATTTTTGGTTGCCTACGATAGCACACCATCAAGACATCACGAGTTCAAGAATTCTCCCAAGGGAGATCCAAGTTATCAAAGAGATCCAAACTGCCAGGAGGTCAAAATTGCTAAAATGTCAAGAATTCGAGGGCTCCCTTTAGAGATCCAAAGGCCAAAGAGATCCATGTTGTCCAAGTTGCCAAGAGATCTAAGTGTCCAAGAGCTTCCCCGAGAAGTCCACATTGTGAGAAGCCGAGCTTTTCCTCGTAATTGCAAAAGGTCCATTATTGGAGCCGATGAACCTAGCATTGTAAAATCAAGCCTTGTACAAGGCATTTTGTTTCCACGTAATCAAAAGCAGGGCCTATCCCACATTGTCTAACATGTCGTGAATGTTTTGGTTACTTGCCAATCTTATGCATTAATCTTGCATCATAGTAGAAACTCACAATGACAAATACTCGATCAAGGGTGCAAAAAGAAATTTTTTTGAAAATGGTAGGTGTATGTTAAATAACAAGGGCATAAACTAACATGATTATGGTGTTGTGTTTCCACATTGTCAAATGCACCCCATTTCTTTCAACTCTTATTCTTTCTTAGGATCAAAAGATTGCTAAAAAGAAACAGTCAAAGCTACTTTCATGACGTGATCCCATCGTCACTAGGTCTCATGCAAGAGAGATGTCTACTAGTGGTACTTTTCCCCACAAGGAAAATGCTTAAGAAATTTCTCTTCTGAAAGAGCAAATGTCAGAAGTGATATGTATGTTGCAACAATTGGTTGTAGGAGGAGGATAGAACTGTTGGAAAAAATCTGGTTTTGTATCTCATACAAAACACACAGCGGAAGCAACAAACAAGGATCTATTTCATTCATGATTGACAACATGCACTCTGTAAATTTCAGAATTTAAGAAAAAGATAGCGCACCTTGGTGTGGAGAAATTCAAAACAAAGATTAGAAGCACTTGGGAAAACTTTTAATCTTCACTCCAATTCCACTTTACGCCCAAGATGTGTGGTCTCTCAATCAGTTTCCAAAGGGAGAACAAAAGTGTGTCTCACACTCTCTCTTTTTCTCTACGAATCTTTTCTTAAAAAAATCCCTTAAAAAATTCTGTATGTTTCTCCCTTTATAACTAACTGATTATCTAATTGGGCCGGCCTATTGGGCCTTTCCAATTGGGCTTTAGTGTGTGGCTTGGAATGAGACCAAAAGGGACCAATAAGACACTAGCTCCAATGGGCCTTGGGCTTTTCCGTCAACTCTTGACAAGTCCAAAGTTACCATTAATTATATTTAATACCACTATATAAATATAATTGCACTCTAGGCCTTATTAATAAATTATATCCCAAGACTTTATTTTACACGCAACCCCTTCATAAAATATTCGTAGTAATACAAAGTCATAAATATAGACTGCCACTTTGAAAATTACTACATCTTATCCTTGAGTACCCGGTTTAATCTTTTAAAGTTATTCATCATATATTTATGAAATCCAATTTCATAAATATATACTTTAGTAATTTCTTACTAAAGTGGTTAGGCCTAACTCTCTGAATAACCAAACCAATTAAACTTATCTCAAGGGAATATTTTGTATCTCCGTTAAGAGACTATGAATTCCATCTTGAGAATATATGTTCCATCAACACTAAATGTGACTGCCCAACATACTGAGGTTTTGACCGTTATTTTAGATCTCACTCCTGATATATCAAAGCAACCTACACGTCATTATCAGGTCCATTATTCTCTCAGGATTAAGAGTTCATGCAAATAAAAGTCGTGAGATTTATTATTCATTTGACAGTCGTTAGGAGAATAATAAATCTCACAATGGTCCAGTTCAATATGTCTTAACTCTTAAAACATATCAACATATCAACTAGAAGTCTCCACTTCCATGATCAAGACAAATCATCTTAGTTGATATGTTATAGTCTTCGCAGATGAAATGCCCAATTTCATCACCGACTACGAACTACAAATTCTAAGTTTACAAAGAACTTGTGATTTATATCTTCTGTGACTTTTCACATAAATCACATACTATGCATCTCATGGATTATATGATAATGTCCAAATATTCATGTTACCATTATTTTAGATAAAAATAAACAACTTTATTAAACACAACATTAAGTCATACATAATGTCATACATAGCATCATACATAGCATCATACAATAGGATTTAAGGGCATATATCCTAACAAGAACTCCTCTGGTAATATTTAGGGAGGTCCTTGAATTGAGAATGAAAACTAGCCCCTACAAGGACAAGATCAGGGCCATAATATACTACCCTAAGGCAATGACCAAGAAACAGATCCTTCTATGGACAAGAACCCCGAATTTAGAATTGGCCAAGTCAAGAGCCAAGTGAAAACTCCGGCTGAGAAGCTTCATTTCGTGGAGGGCTCTAGCACCCATGGAAGTGTTGATCTAGATAGTTTGACCAACTTCCCTTAGGTCATTGTGCCTCCCAGATTCAAGGCACCGGAGTTTGTCAAGTATGATGGTACTAGAGACCCTTACGCGGACTTGCGCATTTTTTGTAGGAAGATGGCTCCATAAGTGGATAATTACTCTCTGCTTTTCCAAATTTTCGTTGATAGTTTGACCGGCCTTGTGGCCACATGGTATGTGAGTTAATTAAAGACCTCTAGCTGGAGGGAAGTCACCACCTCTTTCCTAGAATACTACTGGTTCAACACTGAGATAGCTCTCGATCATACAGTCCTTATGAGAACAGAGAAGAAGAGTGGGGAATATTTCTCAGAATATGCCCAGAGGTGGCGTGAGCTAGCCGCACAAGTGTAACCCCCATGATGGAAAATGAGATGATCAGATGGTTCATTGACAACCTCAAGCCTTCTTACTATGAGTAGATGATCAGCACCCAAGTAACTCATTTTGCTAGCGTTATCCCCATTAGGGAATGTATTGACAAGGGTATTAGGAGCAAGAAGATCGTGGAGCTCGAATCCTTGAATTTCATGGTTGAGCAACAAGTCAAGAAAATGACCGGTCATAAGACTAAGGAAACCGATGTGCACATGGTTGACAATGCATTAGAAAGGCCATAGGGTATTACTTCTACTTATGCAACCCTAGCTGCTAGACCTTATCAGCAATAGGCTCAGTCTATTAAGCACCTAATCGACCCTTTAATCAGAGAAAGAGGCCAGAGCCACCTCGCCCCCTTAGGAGGGAAAATCAAAAGTACATTCCGTTACCCATGCCTGATTACCTACTAGAAAGGAAGCTAGTGACCCTGATGTTTGCTAGGCTTAGAGAAGGCCCTTCATCACCTGGCTTTGATCCGTCCAAGAAGTGTGAACACCATTTTTGGGCTGAAGGGCATATCCTTGAAAAATGTTACCACTTGAAAGACTGTGACTAAGATCTCATTGACAACAAGTTGATATAGTTCGATAATGCAGCCGCCTCAAACATCATCACCAACCCTTTGTCACCCCATCAAGAAGGGAATGTAAATGCCATCATCACAATGGAAGAAAGGGTCTTAGATTTCTCCACACCCTCATTCCCATGGAAGACCATGCTCTGAGCGTTAGTCTAAGAGAGCCACCTTGATCTTAAGGGTATGGGAACCCCTGGATTTGATTAGGTAATCTGCTCATTTTGCGACAATAGAGATAGGCATGCCCTGTTTGATTGTAAAGTGCTCTGAGCATAGGTTCAGAGTCTAGCCGACCGTGGTATTATCTGGATCGAAAGAGAGGTTATACGAAGAGGTGATTGCATGACAGCCAGCCTCTACCCTTTAGTAGCCCAGTTAGGAACTAGCTGCAATGCTATATCAGTGGGGTCAAGGAAAGATTGGGAGTTTGGGACGAATATTTACAAAAATGCCTTAGTAAGGTTACTTCAACGCCTCCCTCTTTAGTGGTCATTAAGGAGATCATAGAATCACCTATGAATTTAGAGTCCTCGTCTCTAGTCTTTCGTCAGGTACTTCCTTCCCTTCTTCCCTTGGTTTTTGTCTTTAGGAAGTTCTTTGCATTTTTATAAATATGTTTGCGTCTAGTGGTAGTATAGAGAGAGCAATGGACGAGTATCAGGACATGTCCTCTAGTAGTAGTGGCAGCTACGAGAGTAGTAGTGAAAGTAATGGCAGTAGTTCTCTAGACGAGCATTATTTATTTGGGGTTCCTGGAATTTCTTAAAAGGAATTCCAAGAAATGCAACGTAGGATGACTTCTGGGACTGGGGCTAGCTTGTTCAAAAGAAGTAAATTATCTAGTCTTCGAGACGAAGAGGAGGACAAAAATGTTATTTATAGCTGTGCCCTGAGGTGGCATCCCCCCTAGACAGAAGTAAGTGGACAACCTTTGTAGCTAGATTCCAGATTCCCAATGAGTTTAGACCTTGTCTACTTGAAAGTAGGGAACGGTGTTGTTCTCCCATTTCTAGTTTTGGTGTATATGCTTCCTACCTATTAGCAGGTCTTTGGTTTCCTCTTAATTCTTTCTATAGAGGTATCTTCCATAGGTTGGGTATTAGACCAAACTAGCTCAATTCTAATGGATGGAGGACAATAGTAGCCATGCAAGTGTTATGGCGTGAGGTGTTTGATGGGAACCATCCAATCACAGTGGACAAGTTCCTTTATTGTTATAAACACTCAGAAATTAAACAGTCTATTGGTTTTTACCATTTTTCATCTAGGGGCCCCCAATTTAGTTTGAGTCTGGGTCGTAATTCCTTTGATAGGTTATCGAAGAAAGAATTTTTCTTTATTTTTATTTAATTCTTTCCTCTTCTAACCTTCTCTTATATTTGTACAACTGTTACTCTTTCACACTTGGACAAGTTTCACTTAGAGTGTATTGATAGAGGTCGTGCTTATCCTGAGAGGTCCTTCCATAGCTTGGTAACCCTCCGTCATCTTATTGTTTGGGGACTTGGTCTCGATTCCACTGATGAAAATCTTTTGCACGAGGAGACCACTCGTCGAAGTAAATGTTGTCCATTGCACTTCACCATTCCTTTTCTTTTTTCTTTTTTATATTTATTAACTCTATATGTTATTCATCACAAGGTTAGCCACTGTGAAAGGGAACAAAAGGAAGAGTGTGGCTAGTGGCACTAAGGCTGCCAAGGCAAAGAACAAGGAGTTAAAGGATGAGTTCCTTTTAAATTAAGGGTAGGTGATCAGGCTGACCGAGGAGCTTACTCGTCTTCAAGGGATAGAGAAGAAGCTAAGGAACGAGGTGGAAGAGCTTAAGGCATACTCCATTGAGAAGAAGACTTATATCAATCACCTTAAGGTGGAAGCTCAAGGGTTTGCCTCATCCTTAGAGAATACTAAAAAACAAGTCATTGCAACTTTTTTGAAGTCAGATGACTTCACCAGTCGTCTAGACCATCACTAGGTTGCTGGCTGTGAAGACTTTCACTCTAACGCTAAGAAGGCCTATCCTGAGATGGATTTTGATTCCTTCATGATCTCTACTACAGCAGAGGGTTCCCTACTTCAAACTTTGAGGACGTCAATGTTCTAGATGATGCTTAAATAGAACTTGCCAAGGAAGCTGTAGAGACAGCCAAAGACAACCCAAAGTCTAGGGGTAATGCCCCTAGTGGTTTATCCCAGTAAAGTTTCTTTCTCTTTTAGAAAAAATTGTTTATTTTAGTTTGTTGGGAACGCTCGTTGTGGGTTTTATTTTATAATTTATTTAAGTACAATCTTCTCGTCCAAATGTATGGACGTATGATACAATTGCGTTTATTGGCATGCATAATTTAAGGGTTTTTGGACGATGGTTGTCCACCCTTTTTATGCTTTTATGAATTTGCAGTTTCATTTCATATCCATTGTTGAACATTTTTCTTTTATGCTTGACCGAATTTTCTGAAGTTCACATCTTCCAAATAATATTCAATGATATTTTTTAAGTGTGGTCCATCCACTTGTGAAGGGCATTTGGTTTGTCATGTTGGGACAACCCTTTTATGTTCAACATTTTACCATTCATAATATAACTATTAGATTTTACAAGTATAATTCTTCTATGAATGGAACTTCTATCACCAGCTTTCCTCATCCATGGGCTTGACTATTATAGCTAGTGTTAATTATAGTCCATAGGTTGGACGTCTTATGATTCGTCTTTGAGTAGGACGCTTCCAGCATTTCCTGGTTACACTATCCATGGATTTAAATATTTTTGCATGCATACTTTTCCTCGTCCATTAGTTAGACGAAGGACCTTATGTTTTTTTTTTTTTTTTTTGCCTTTACCTCGTTTAAGCAAGGCTTATAGATGTTACATTTCTGCATCCAGAGATTTTACTCATCTTGGGCCTTTAGCCTTCCTATGGATTAACTTAGATTAAAATTTCAACAACATAGATTGAAAATTCACACGGCTTTATACATATTGGGAATCCAAACTGTATTTACATAATATAAACATCATCCACAAACATGGCATATGTTGGATGCTAATGCCTTAGGGAATTGAAAACACTATGTACAAATGGACTAAGGTTCATTACCTCGTCCTAGAAGGTGCATATGTTAGAAGGTGTTGCACTTTAGAGAATTGATATTCTGGAAAGCATAAAATACTGATATAAAACATAAGTAGATAGAAACAATAACATAACAAAACTTAGCTGGAAGATGTCCAAGGTGATGCTTGTCCCATATGGTTCTCGTCCAAGATGTCCTTCAATGATAGTACCTTCTTAAGTGCTCTACATTCCAAGGGTGCTCCAATTTTCATCCATCTAGGGCTTCCAAATAGCATGATCCAATTTTCGTCCATCTAGGGCTTCCAAATAGTATGATCCCTGTCTTTTGCAATTGATAGCCTTATGGGTCCTTCCTAATTAGGCCTTAGTTTTCTGTGGGTTAGATTTATGGTTGCTAAAGAGACCCTTTTTAGGACGAGGTCCCCAATGTTGAATCGCCTAGGTTTTACCATCGTATCGTACTATTTGGCCATGAGATTTTTAGACCTATTCTTTGTTCCGCATCCATCCTTACCTCATCTATAATATTAAGGTTAAGACGAAGTTGCTCTTCATTTTCCTCATCCTTGTATTTCATCACCCTGTGGTTAGCCATGTGTACTTATGCAGGTATGACTACTTCACTTCCATAGTCTAGTTTCAAAGGAGTTTCCCCTATAGAAGTCCTCATGATTGTCTTGTAGGCCCATAGAACACCTGGTCGCTCGTCTAGCCATACTCCCTTTGCCCCTTTAACTTGAGAATTAATGATCTTCAACAAGAATCGGTTTGCTACTTCAGCTTGTCCATTTGCTTGAGAGTGGGAGGGTGAGGAATAATGATTCTTTATTCCAAGTTGCTCATAGAAATCTCTGAAGGGTGTGTTATCGAACAACCTTCTATTGTCTGACACTAAGACCCTAGGAACCCAACATCGGTAGATGATGGTCTTCCAAACAATATTCTTGACATTTTGCCATGTAATCTTTGCTAAGGGTTCATTTGCCTGGTGCCCATTGGAAAGGGACCCAAAATATTTAATCCCCATTGTGTAAATGGCCATGAGGCCATCATCAGGGTGAGATACTCCAATGGTTGTCTAGGGATATTACTGAAGCTCTAACACTGATCACATACCTTAACATAAATTATAGTATCTGCTTGAATGGTTAGCCAGTAGCAGCCTGCATGGATGACCTTATGGATGAGTGCTCTTTGTTAGGACATATGTGATTGGTTGTTAGGAACATATGTTCATTTTATGTAATTGGCTAATCCTTTGACAAACGCACTTTACTTGTAATTAGGTATATTTAGGATGCGTTTAATATTTCAAGGAACAAGAGTTCAAGTCCATGTATTGAAGCCATGCAAGTCTATGAAAGATTCAAGTGTGAAAAGTGTTGTTCATTAAAGCTCGACAGTTAGCATCTATTGAGATTTAAAGAGTTGTTCTAGCCCGTGGCTCGACAGCAGCTCGATAGCTAGGGTGTCTGTTGAGGTTTATGAAACTTAATTTTTCTAGACTGTTTTTCCATCCAATCTGTGATTATGTGTTTGAAATTTTTTTTCTCACAATCCTAAACATATATAAGGATTATTTTAAGGGTCGTATTTGGTTACACAGTTAAGAGCACAATTACACAAGAGCATAATTCCATAGGTGTGACTAGAAACCTAGTTTTGCCTTAGTTTTTGAAAAAGCTGTTGTGTTTGTACACCGTAGGGTTTTGTTACTAAGCAACTTCATGTTCTTTATCTATTGAAGAGAAGAAGAACTTTCCAGCCAACATCTTCCTCCAGTTGGTGATTGAAGTTGCGTATTGGGATTTGCATAATTGGTTAGTCACGTATTGGGAGCCGTGCAATACAAGGGAGAGATTGTCACTACAGAACAAGTTCAGTTGGGTATTGGGGTAAGGGTTTAACTGTAGGTTGGTATAAGGTACTGTGATTCCTTTACTTGTAACCACTTGTTTCGATAATAGTGGATTCTCGAGAGTGGTGACCTTAAAATCACTCAGTGAGGTTTTTGCCTTAGAGGTTTTCCCCATTCATAAACAAATCATCGTGAAAAATTTAATTTCCACTGAATTTAGTTGTTTGGTGATTTGTTTGTGCTACCATGCTTGTTGCATGTAATTGAACCTAATTAATTCACTTAGCTAATTAATTGGTTATCTTATCACAACAGGTCAATATATTTTTAGGCTATAAAGTGGTATTAGAGCGGGCACAATCTGATTAGGGTTTAATCTTTATTATGAGATCCATTGACCCTTGTTTGTCATGGAATCTCTTATTGCACCTCTTTTATTTGATGAAACTAACTATGCATACTAGAAAGTACGCATGAGAGCTTTTTTGCAGTCCTCATATGAAAAAGTGTGGCAAACTGTGGAGATAGGCTGGATGATGCAAAGATTAAGGCAAAGGAAGTGCCCACCAATTTGGATGATGCAAAGATCAAGGCAGCTAACTTCAACAATAGAGTATTGAATGCCTTATACAGTGTGGTCACAAAAGAGGAGTTCAAGAAGATTTCCTCTATTGAAACTGTAATGGAGGCGTGGACTATTCTCCGGATAACCTATGAAGGAACCAAGGCTGTCAAAATTTTGAAGCTTTAAAGGCTCCCTACTAGCTTCGAAGAAATCAAGATGGAGGAGGATGAGTCGTTTGATGAGTTCTTTGCCACACTCAAGTACATAGTAAACTCAGCTTTCAATCTTGGAGAAACCATTCTCGAACCCAAGATTGTGAGAAAAGTGCTTGAATTTCTGCCCAAAAGATTCCATGCTAAGATCACAGTGATTGAGAAATCAAAGGACATTGATAAAATTCCTTTGACAGAGATTGTTGGAAATCTGCATATTTATGAATTGGGTTTGTCTGGACTCGGGAAGTCAAACAAGAGTAAGAACATGACACTGAAGGCCATGAGCAGCGATACTGATGAGTCCTCCGATGATGAAGATTCAAAAATGAAGTCCTATATCACCCGGCAGCTTAAGAAGTTCATGAAGAATGCCAATGCAAGGGGATTCGACAAGGACCATAGGCAATCGAATTCTTCATAGTCTAAGAGCCAAGACAAGGGGAAGAAGGATGCTAAGGATGGCGGTCAGTATACTGTTCCCTCAGGACCAAATTGTTTTGGGTGTCAAGGTTTTGGTCGCATGAAGCAAGAATGCCCCACTTATATCAAGTCGATTAGGAAAATCAAGGTATTTGCTACTACCTTATGTGACACTGAATTCGAGGATGATTCCAACAATATGGATGACAGAATTATGAATGCTTTCACTGCTACCGTTAATCCTATTGAAGGGATTTTTGAAGAAGTGGATGAAGAGGATGAATTGGTAGAGTCTAAGTTTGAGAAGATAGATGAGCAAGATGACATCCATACTGCTTATGCAAAGTTGTACAAGGTCTCAGAAAAGCATGAGAAATTGTATAGGTTGACCTCCAAGAGGCTAAGTGATGTGGAGCTTGAGCGTGAAGAGCTTTCCAAAAAGTTTGATGAAACAAATCAGACTATTAGAGCACTGAAGTTTGATAACAACTTCCTGGTTAAGAGGACCAAGAAGCTTAAGGCAAAATTGTTAAAAGTTGGAGCTCAATTGGAAAGGACTTCAAGCACTAAGCTCAATGAGATGCTCAGTCTTCAGAAATCTTCTTCTGATCGAACCGGTTTAGCGTATGATTTCTCTATATCTAATATTGCTTCTACTAGTACTACTGTTTTCGTTCCTGCTAGTAAAAATGTTGAAATTGAGAATACTAATGTCAAAACTGATAAAGCTAGTGAGAACATAGATAAGGGTAAATCCATCTTAGGAGCACCCCCTAGGTAGGATATGAAAGAAGCTAAAAATCCTAAGGCTAATAAGGTTAAATCTCAAAAGCCTAAATAGAAGAAGCAGCAGATCTGTCATTACTGTGGCGTAGCTGGTCATACTCGACCAAATTGCTATAAGTGGCTAGCCACTCAACAAAGCAATGATATGGTCGCATCGAGAAACCTGAATCATCTTCTATCCCTTTTTGCTCCACTTGGAGATCTCATCAAAGCCTTCATGTTCCTTTTGAACCTGAGCGGTTTCAATTCTTCCCCCTCACCGCCAATTCAAGGGTTTGCTTAAAAGAAGGGTTCTTTCAAAGTGTGGAAGGAAAAGAGCTCTAAGTGATTCTATCACTTTTTCTTTTTGTGTGCATTTTTTTGTGTGCTTTTAAGTTTTGAGTCAGTCTAGTTTTATGCATTGCTTTTTTTTGTTTAGCATGTTTTTGTTTGGTTATTGTTTCAGTTTTTTTGCTTTGCTTTGTTTTGTTTTTCATTCAAAGAAAAAAAAAATTGAAAATATCAAAAATTACAAAAACAGTGTGTGTATGTGTACATTGGTTCTTGTGAACTTTAAAATGGCCATTGAAACAGAGTTTTCTAAACTTTGTATCTCACGTAGCTTAGATGAGCATCTCTATGCACAACTAAGCAAGTGAGCTTTGTGGCTCTTTGTTTGTGATGAGTAAGGTTAAGTGATCTCTTGTACTTGACACTTGTATCACTCTTTTTGATGGGAAGGACTAGAAAATCCTAAGAGAAAGGCATAAATAACCATCTCATCACTGTTATCTGCCAATCATGACATGACATGTATGCATTGGCATAGCAAAAGTGCAATGTCAATGACATCCGTATGTTTCGGCATAGCAAAAGTGCAATGTCAAAAAGCTTATCATAATTAGGTGTTTCTTTTTTCTCTCTCTTATATATCCATGCATCATATGCTTAATAAAAAGAAAAATATGCAAAGAAAATAAAAGCAAAAAGAACAAAACACTTTAAAACACGATTGCAAGCATGTATTCTGGCAGATGTGGGAGTTATAGGATTTACCTCGAAGGTGATAGTCTCCATCAAACTGTTATGATCATGTGTGAGCTAAATTGATTTACTCATACCTCAAATCGTCACAACATAGAGACATTTATGCAATCTTGAGATATTTTCACACACAACATGCAAAATTCTTTGCTATTTTTGATACATGTGCAGGTACAATGTGATTTGGCCATCGCGAGGTTTACATGCGTTAATGTGTGCTCACTAAACTATCATGACTTATTATTGAAATATAAAATTGGTTGGACTTGTTTAGTGTGTGTGTGTGTGTTTTGGATCAAAATGCATGACATTTTTTCTTATTGAGAGATGTTTTTGAGAGATCAAAATGTTGTTTGGATCTTTGGTTGAGTTGCATTCTTGATTGCATTCATGTGTGTGTTTTTCTCTTCTTGAAAAAATGTTTTCAAAGCAATCTTGACAGCTCCTCGACACCTCTTGACACATGTCTTATCTATTGAGCTCTTCATCTTTTTCTTTTCACAATCTCGACACCTTTTCGATAGCTCCTCGATCCGTCGAGAAAGTTCTTGTCAACTCGACACCTGGTCGATAGCTCCTCGATCGATCGAGCTTATCTATACTGTGGACACTTGCTCGATAGCTGCATCTGTTGAACCTTTTAAAGCTTGACACCTCTTGACACCTCTTGATTTGTCAAGAATTACTGAAGGGCTATATAAGGGGCCATCGAGATTCAAACCTCACTTCTCTCGATTTCTGTCGATCTTTCTCAACCTTTTCACCTCCCAAACCTCTCTCACTATCTTCAAACCTCTTCCCCAAAGTTTTTTGGCCTTAATCAAGTTTTTCTATACTTGGTATGTGTTCTAATCCCTTATATTCATGCATTTCATTTTTTTTTAACCTAAGTTTTTGGGATTTTTGAAAATTTTTGGGGTTTTTCAAAATCAAAGAGGTGTTTGCCAAATTTTTGGGATGGGTTTTGTAGTTTTGTTTTTAAAACTTCATGCATTGCATCTCATTTGCATTATAACTACATATCATGCATTTTAGATCTGTGCTATTTGTGTTAACTAATTGTGTATTGATAGGAATGGATTGGGCTGAGCCTATGATGTTTTTTATTTTCTATTGCATGTCACATGTTCAAGCATTCCCATGCATACGTCCTTTCTTTTCAATATATTTTGATATATTTGACCTACTTAGGACTTTTTTAATTTTTTCTCTCTCTTTCTCTCTCTCTCTCTTTTGTTTACGTTAGTCAGTTTCTATGGCACCTAAATGTAAATCTGTTCCGTCCCGGAATCCTCTTCATTCCGAGGCATCTACTTCTTTTGATCCTACTCCTTCTTATGTCCGGTTCCATGATGATAAAGCCTGGAAGGACTTTTCGGAGAACTTTTCTAGACGAGGCATTCATTCGAAACGCCAAGTAATTTTGTTGGACTTCTTTGACATTGACCTTCCTACTGTCATTTACAGTAGGGGTTGGAAGTCATTGTGTGGCATCTCAGTCACATGTCCATCTGTTCTGATCTTGGAGTTCTACTCTAACATGCATGGATTCGATTATTCAGTACCTTAGTTTTCTACTCACGTTCGAGGTACGTGCGTCGTGGTCACTCTAGCTCTTGTAGCCGACATTTTCCATGTCCCTAGTGTAGTGCATACTGACTACCCTGGTTGTGAGCGTCTTAGGACTGTATCTAAAGACGAGCTTATTTCCACTTTTTGTAAGCGACCTTCCGAGTCGGGTGATTGTCAATTCACTTCCTGCGCTCCTTTTTCTAAAGGTCCTAGGTTTATTAACATGGTTATGACATTTTTTTTTTTTTTGCATCCTCTTTCTCACTATAACTCTATTATAGAGCCTAGTGCTCGATTTTTGTTGTCCCTCATTGAGCATTTCACCATTGACTTTCCCTCTCATTTTATCCTTTCCATCATAGATGTGTGTAAGGATATGATAACCTGTAAAAAGCTCATTTTTCCATTCTGCTATCACGAGGATGTTATGCCACTTCTCTGTTCCTTCTCCTATTTCTGACCCCTTTCATGTTTCTTGTGCCATAGACACCGCTACTGTTAAACGGAGTAAGGCACAACTATGTTCGAGGCTGTTAGGATTGATGGCTCCTCCAGCTCTTACTGCACCATCTATATCTGCTCTTTCTTCTTCTACGAGTGGTGTGACTCTCGAGGACATCATGGCATAGCTTGTGTTCATGGATGCTCGACTTGACGCACTCAGTGATGAGTTATGCCAAGTGAACACCCATGTTGGTCGTATTGCATGACAGTAGGCGATCATGGATGGCTTCATTTCTTCACCTCCTCCTATTTCAGAGGCTTTTGAGGATGAGGATGATGATGTTGATGCTGATGCAGCTGGTGGTGATAAGGATGATGCCAGTGATGGAAAATAACATGCTTGTATCGCATATAAAACACACGCAGAAGAAAAATAACGGATCTACTTCATTCATAAATGTTAACATGCACTATCTAAGTTTTTGAATTTAAGAACAAGAGATTGTACCTTGGAGGGATGAATTTCAAAACGAAAGATCAGAAGCACTTGGGAACACTTTCAATCTTCACTCCAATTCCACTAACGCCCAAGATGTGTGGTCTTTCAATCAGTTTTCCAAAGGGAGAATATCAAAGCATCTAGCACTTCTTACACCACTTTACAATAGTGTTCTTTCAATTCCCCATATAGAAAAATCTGTTTGTTTCTCCCTTTGTATCTAACTGATTATTTAATTGGGTTGGCCTTTCGGGCCTTTCCAATTGGGCTTAAGTGAGTGGCTTGGAGTGGGACCAAAAGGGACCAATAAGACACTAGCTCCAATGGGCCTTAGACTTTTCTGTCAACCCTTGACAAGTCCAAAGTTACCATTAACTATATTTAATACCACTATATAAATATAGTTGCACTCTAGGCTAAACCCATTAAACTTATCTCAAGGGAGTATTTTGTATCTCCGTTAAGAGACTATAAACTCTATATTGAGAATATATGTTCCATCAACACTAAATGTGGGTGCCCAACATACTGAGGTTTTGATCATAAATATAGACCTCACTCCTAATATATCAAAGCAACCTACACCTCATGATCAAGTCCATTATTCTGTTAAGATTAAGAGTTCATGCAAATAGAAGTCGTGAGATTTATTATTCAATTTATAGTCGTTAGTAGAATAATAAATCAAACAGCTGTCCAGCTCAATATGTTTTAACTCTTAAAAAATATCAACATACCAACTAGAAATATCTATTTCCATGATCAAGACAAATCATCTTAGTTGATATGTTATAGTCTTCGCAAATGAAATGCCTAATTTCATCATCGACTACGAACTATAATTTTGAGTTTACAAAGAATTTGTGATTTATATCTTCAGTGACTTTTCACATAAATCACATACTATGCATCTTATGTACTATATGATAATGTCCGAATATTTATGTTACCATTATTTTAGATAATAGTAAAACAACTTTATTAATCATAACGTTGAGTCACATATAATGTCATATATAGTACCATACAATAGGATTTATTAGAAGTCATGAGATTTATTATTCAATTGACTGTAGTTAGTAGAATAATAAATCTCACAGCAATCCAGTTCAATATGTTTTAACTCTTAAAACATATCAACATACCAACTAGAAATATCTATTTCCATGATCAAGACAAATCATTTTAGTTGATATGTTATAGTCTTCGCAGATGAAATGCCCAATTTCATCACCGACTATGAACTATAATTCTAAGCAAAGAACTTGTGATTTATATCTTCTGTGACTTTTCACATAAATCACATTCTATGCATTTCATGGACTATATGATAATGTCCGAATATTCATGTTACCATTATTTAAGATAATAATAAAAAAAAAATATTAATCATAACATTAAGTCACACATAATGTCATACATAGAATTATACAATAGGATTTATTAGAAGTCGTGAGATTTATTATTCAATTGACAGTCATTAGTAGAATAATAAATCTCACAGCGGTCCAGTTCAATATGTTTTAACTCTTAAAACATATCAACATACTAATTAGAAATATCCATTTCTATGATCAAGACAAATCATCTTAGTTGATATATTATAGTTTTCGCAAATGAAATGTCCAATTTCATCACCGACTATGAACTATAATTCTGAGCTTACAAAGAATTTGTGATTTATAAATTTTGTGATTTTTCACATAAATCACATACAATGCATCTTATGGACTATATGATAATGTTCGAATATTCATCTTACCAATATTTTAGATAATAATAAAACAACTTTATTGATCATAACATTGAGTCACACATAATGTCATAAATAGCATCATACAATAGGATTTAAGGGCATACATCCTAACAGCTAGCTATTCCAGTGTTGACGAGATGTCTACTTGACATTCTTACCTTTTGTCACTCGTGAAAAAAGGAGGAGTAGTTTTGGTCATGAGAGTAGTCATTGTTAGGGGGAGAGTTAGTATAGGAGATTTTTGTTAAGGGGAGTATTGATATTGAGAGATGTAGTGAGGCTATTGATGTATCTTTTTTTCTTTTCTTTGTTTCTTAGATACATTGTTCTTGTACCTTAGGTCTTTTGACCATTTAACATACATTGTACTCATGTTTGCTTTATCTATATATTGATGTATGTTTTTCACCTACCTCTACGGGTGTTGTTTCTTTTCTCTCTTTATGGACATGTTTCTTATATTTTGTATGCAATCTCTTATTTTTGTTTCACACAAAGATGTCTTGATGTGTTTTGTTTAAGTGTTTTAGAAATACAAGTTTTCAAAGTCTACTTGTCATGAACTCTCTTCTTGCAATATTTTTCAAGAGTTTGCGTTAGAATAGATTTTATTGTACTTAACAGATGAGTATGAGTTGAGTGTTTTATGACTTATCTCATATGTTAATTTGTTTGTTGTGGTCTTGTCACAGATTGCCAAAAGGGGAGATTGTTAGGAGATATGTGATTGGTTGTTAGGAACATATGTCAACATTTTATGTAATTGTCTAATCCTTTGACAAAACACATTGTTCTTGTAATTGGGTAGATCTAGAATATGTTTAACAGTTCAAGGAACAAGAGTTCAAGTCCAAGTATTAAAGCCATGCAAGTCTGTCCAAGATTCAAGTGTGAAAAGTGTTATTCATTAAAACTCGATAGCTAGCATCTATCAAGATTTAAAGAGCTGCTCTAGCCCGTGGCTTGACAGCAACTCGACAGCTAGGGTATTTGTCGAGGTTTATGAAACTTAGTTTTTCTGGACTATTTTTCCATCCAATCTATGATTATGTGTTTGGGCTTTCTTTTCTCACAACCCTAAACATATATAAGGATTATTTTAAGGGTTGTATCTGGTTACACAGTTGAGAGCACAATTGCACAAAAGCATAATTCCACAAGTGTGATCGGAAACCTAATTTTGTCCTAGTTTTTGAAGAAGCTGCTGTGTTTGTACACCATAGGATTTTGTGACCAAGAAACTTCACCATCTTCATCTATTGAAGAGAAGAAGAACTTTGTAGCTAACATCTTCCTTAAGTTGATGATTGAAGTTGCGGATTGGGATCCGCGTAATTGGTTAGTCATGTACTGGGAGTCATGCAATACAAGGGAGAGATTGTCGCTACAAAATAAGTCCAATTGGGTATTGGGGTAAAGGTTCAACTGTAGGTTGGTATAAGGTACTGAGATTCATTTACTTGTAACCACTTGTTTTGGTAATAGTGGATTTTCGGGAGTAATGACCTTAAAATCATTCGGTGGTGTTTTTTCCTTGGAGGTTTTTCCCATTCATAAACAAATCACCGTGTTAAATTTTATTTCTGCTACATTTAGTTGTTTGGTGATTTGTTTGTGTTACCACACTTGTTGCATGTAATTGAACCTAGTTAATTCACTTGGTTAATTAATTTGTTATCTTATCATAAGGGGTTAATACATTTTTGGCCTATCACTCTTGCTCCCAAATGATTTGCTCATGCTCCTTCATGAACTTCCCTCAAAGCATAATTTGCTTCATCTGGAGCTAAAAATTTTAGGTAAGGCTGTGAGAAGCCTCTTTTATATAGCACCTCATCTATTAGGACATAGTTAGCTAATCTATTCCTTAGTTTTCTAGCTTCGTCTCTCTTTATCTATGCTTGGCATGTACTGGACTTCATCAAACTCATCCATTGACCCTTCTACCGATGTTGCTTTCGTTAAGGCATTTGCTTCCATGTTTTCTTCCATGGGAACTTAAAGAAAGTTGGCTTCTTTGAACTTCTTAATAAGCCGCTTCACCTTACTAAAGTACTTTTTCATTTGTCCTTCCTTAGCTTCACATGTTCCATTTACTTGAGCCATGATCAATTGAGAGTCTCCTTGGATGACTATTGGCTTTGCCCTTAAGGACTTAGCCATTTCTAGCCCTCTAAGGAGGGCTTCATACTTAACTTCGTTGTTGATTTTGTGGTACTGTAGATGAGCTACATATTTTAACTTGTTTCCTTCTAGGGATTTCAGTATAACCCCTATACCTCCTACATATGGTGTGGACGAACCATCTACATAGATGACCCACTTCTTAGTTTCATTCACCTCGTCTAAATCACCATGGTTTGGTCTTGAGCCTTTATCGCATTTCTCGGTTGATACTTGGATCAGTCGCCCTACGGCTTCCAGCTTGTTTATTTCCTTCTTGAATGGATAATTTGTCAAGACATTGATTACATGAGCCTAGAAGTAATGCCTTAACTTCCTGGAAGCTCTTATCAATGCAAAGGCTAGATTTTCCATCATGGGATATCATCCTTCTACTCCCCTTAGCACTCGGCTTGTATAATATACGGGCTTCTGAATCTTTCTTCCTTCTCTGATTAATGCCGAACTCACTACATGTGGGGATACAACTATGTATAAATACAATTTCTCACCTGGTATAGATGAGCTTAGCAAAGGAGCCTTCATAAGATAGGCCTTAAGATCCTGGAAGGCCTTTTGACACTCATCCATTCATTCAAACTCTTTCTTGAGAACCTTGAATATGGTAAACATTTGTTAGTAGCTTTCGAAACAAACTTGTAAGGGCTGTAACTCGTCCAATGAGAGATTGGACTTCTTTGATGTTTCTTGGTGGCTCTATGTCTAGTATTGCTCAGATCTTATCAGGATTTGCTTCGATTCCTCTATGTGAAACCATAATTCCTAGGAACTTCCCTAACATAACCCCAAAGACACACTTGCTTAGATTCAACTTTATGTTATATCGTCTAAGCATGTCAAAGGTCTCCTAAAGGTCGTCCAAGTGCTTCTTCTCGTCCAAGCTTTTCACCAACATGTCATACATATACATGGTAAGTGTTCTTCATACTGAAGGGCTTCACTTCATAACAAAATAGGCCTTGACTGGTAACAAAGGATGTCTTCTCTTGATCTACCTCGTACATCCTTATCTGGTTATAATCTGAGAAGGCGTCTATAAAGCTTAACAACTTATGACCCACTGTTGAGTCCACTAGTTGGTCAAAGCATGGCAATAAATAGCTATCCTTGGGGCAGGCCTCGTTTAAATCAATGAAATCCATACAGTTTCTCCAATTGTCATTAGTCTTCTTGACCTTCACCATATTAGCTAGCCAATCCGGGTAATAGACTTCCCGAATAAATTTTGTTGTAGTTAACTTCTAGACCTCTTCCTTGATAGCATTATCTCATTCAGGAGCGAAGACCCTCTTCTTTTTACGGACAGGCTGAGAGGAAGGATATACATTCAGACGATGGGTGATGACACTTGGGTGAAACCTTAGTATATCTTCATGACTCCATGCAAAAACATCAGTGCTCTTCCTTAAGAACTAGACGAGGTCTTGCTTCGTCTTCTCTTTCATGCTTGTTGCAATCTTGGTAAACTTCTCAGAGTAACACTCATCCAGAGGAATGTCTTCTAATAGTTCAATGGGTTCAGTAGCAACCCTTCTTTCTTCTATTTTCATTGCCTGCACATGCTCATCCATAGCCAACATCGCTAAGTAGCATTCTCAAGCTGCTAACTGATCTCCTTGCACTTGTCCTATTCCTACTCTGTTAGGAACTTAACAGATAGGTGGTAGGTGGATATTATTGCCTTCCAACTATTTAGAGATGGTCATCCAATGATGGCATTGTAGGAAGACAAGCAATCTACATTGAGGAAATTCACCTCTTTGGCTATTTGCTGTGGATAGGCTCCTAAAAAAAAGTTAATAACTCTTTTATAAAAATCTTTGCTGTGGCGACCCCTATAACTCTTTGATTTTTATACAAAATTTTGTGTTTAGATACAAAATTTTATAAGAATATATTCATCTAAGTGAGTTTCCATTTAAAAAAAAAAAATTATTGTACAACACTTTTTTTTACGATTCATTTATTCTAAACTCTTTGATTTTTGTACTTAATAACTCACTTAGATGAATATTTATAATGTGGTCCCACATGTAATTCTACAATTAAGAGATAGAACTCTTTAAGAATAAATAATTTAGGACACTTGGCGCAAAATTGGAACTCTAATTTGGAATTCTAATATGAGTTTCTCTCAACTTCACCTATTTTTATATACTAGCTTATAACCCGCACAACGTGCACGATACTTTTATTTATTAAAAAATTCATAATTACATAATACAAAAAATATTTTTTAAAAAATTGCAAGAAAGAAACCTAAATTCAAGAAGTCTTACATAGAGACTATGAAATCTAATCTTGAAATTTCTTACTTATTCAAAATTTTTTGAAATAGACCCCCCCCAAAAGAAAAAAAAAAGATTGTTTTCCTTCATCACATATGCACTCAAGCAAATGAAAGAAAGTGGTTTATTTTTTCTTTCTTTTGACTCCAAGAGTTAATTATTTTGTTTCTAAAAAAGGGAGTTAATTATTAAAAGCATGTTCCAAAGTTCCAAAAGATAACAAAACAAATTCTGGGTGGTCCAAGAGAGATAATTATTGATGCCCGACCTTGAGATGGCAGAACCGCTGTGGGCCTTTGTTTAACCACTCGCAGTGGCGACGCTCCCTTGCACGCGGGGCCTCATTGGAGGGCCCCTCTTGATGATGGTATGTGTGTGGCTCACACGGAGCTTAGGGTGCTTTCTTTATCGATGGAGGAAGGTAGGTCTACCTTCGGCGTTATGGTAGGAATCTGAGAAAAATTTTAAGGAATTACCAAAGGTGAGTGAAGTCGCCACCAATCATTGGGTTTTTCTAAGGTGAGATTGGTCACCTATTTCTAGTTGATTTTATTACCAATCCTAGGCTAAGAAAAAGGTAATTTTTCCTAATCTAATGTGGATGGAAAAAATTCTGGATTCTTGAGTCCAGAAGTTTGGTTACGTGTGGGGAAAGTATTAGGCACCCCATAATGCCTGTCCAAGGACGATCCTTTGTTTTGATAAAACCTTACTTTTTGGAAATTGGCAGTAAAAACATGATTTTGTCAATGGCTTTTGGGGCTTTGCATGCATGTGGGCTTCGAATTTTGGCTTTGGAATGGGTGTGGTCTCAATCTATGCTTTCCCAAGGCATTCAGGCAAAATACTAGATTTCCAAGTTGGAAACCCGGCGACATGCCACTTTGCTTTCGCTGCGGAATTGGGCATCACTTGCCTTAGGTGGCATGGACTGTAACAATCACACCAAAAGGGGATAAGCAAGTATATATATATACACACACACACACACACACACACATCATGCACAATTCAAGAACATAGAGCAGGATAGTAAATGCCTACATCCCTAAACAATGGCCCAAAATATAAGTGCAGGAAAATAAATAGGGGTCGCCATAATCTAGAGATGAGGATGAATGGTATATGGCATGATATACCTAATACAACCCATCTAAGAGAGAAAGGAAGGAGGAAGGAAGGGGGTTTAAAAGAGTACATAACTAAATAGGATAAGCTAAACCACTAAAACTACTAAACACTATTGCCTAGCTTATATTGACATGCTCGCATCCTTGCACTTTTTGCTTGCGCCTGGGAGACCGTGCCCTAGCTCCATGTGTGTACATGCAAATGTAAAAACAAAAAACCAACAGACAAGCGATGCAAAAATGTGCAGAGCATATGAAAGAGGCGTGGAGGAAATAAGCATAATATACTTGGCAAGCATAACATGTGGTAAGAGACATAACAAGCTACAGGATAAACGGACAAACAAGAAAGCCAACAAGGCAAGAAAGTAAGCAAACAAACAAAAGGTGGTGTCTGCGAGGGACAAATGTAGGTTTGGATTGAATGTCCATAGCTTCATTTTGTTAAAGTATGGATGACATACTAGGAAGAAGGACTCATACATGGACATGCAAGCAAGCATGTGAAGATGCAAAAGAAAGCCAACAGGTGGCGCAAACAAACATGACAAGTATATCATTGCATAGAGCAGAAAAAGGGAAAGGTATGCACGAAGCAACATGGCGTTCGAAGGTGCATCTCGAGCGGTTACATCCAAACAAGGTCTCATGGGCGTTAGACATAACCACACAAGCACAAACCTGCTATGGGTGTCAAGCGTGGCAAAGTCTGGAACTAGAGAGGCTAACACAAGCATAAAGTGTTGGGAAATTTTAGACCCTAGTTGATAGAATTAACAAGTTTTAAACCCAAGTTATTATTTAGATTTATTACGAATAAACTTGTTAAAACAAACAAACATCAAATCATGTCAAAACTAAGTGCAGTAAAAAAATAAATAAGTCAAGATATGATGACCCAGGAAAACCAATGAAACCAACCAGTTTCACAGCAAAAAACATGGGGGGAAACCTTCCCAAAAAGCAATTCACTATAGTAAAGAGAAGTTTCAAATCTAGTACAAAACCTTTGTCCCTAGAGAAGTTTCACAGTAAAAAACTTGGGGGTAAACTTCTCTTTACTGTAGATGAACTCACAACAGAAACCTTCTACCGCTTCAGAACCTTTGAACTGCTCAATATATGAACGCCACCCTTTGATGCATGGATCCCAGTATGTGACTCACTCCTTTGCACGAATCTAGTATGTGACTTACTCACCAACTTGAGGAAGAAGAATGTTGGCTGCAAAGTTCTTTACTTCATCAACAATGAAGATCAAGAAGCACTTGGTTACAAAACCACAAAGGCGCAAAGATGCAATATCTTCTTGTAGAGAGAATAAGGCTTTGGTCCCTTTTTCATATGTTCTCCTTGTATTCTCTTATGTGACGGCCTCTAAAATAAGCCTTATATATGTCTGGGGTTGTGAGAAAAAAAACCCTACACAAATACATAAACATGGGCCAAAAATCAGATCTGAAAATCTGAATTCTCGTAACCTCGATAGCTTCTCGATCGATCGAGGAGCTGTCGAGCTTCAGTAAACCTCAATAGATAGAGGTGTCAAGGAGCTGTCGAGCAGCTGTCTGCAGCTGTCCAGTAGGTGTCCAGCAATTTGTCCAGCTTTATTGAACACTTTTTCTTCACTTGTTTCTTGGTCTAATCTTTATGGTTTTAATACTAAACTTGAACAACATGTTCTTTGAAGTATTAAACACATCCTAGATCTACCCAAATACAAGTAAAGTGTGTTTTGTCAAAGGATTAGCCAACTACATAAAATATGTCCTTAACATAAAGCATGAAAGTGAGAAGCATAGAGACGCAAAAAAGGATGATCCAAACCCTTTGATGTGGACCAAGGTGCATGGATGATGACAAAGACCATAGGGTCTCGATCAGGTCCTAACCATTAGGCCAAAACACAAGAAAGAAAGACAAAGTGACAAAAGGGCTGCAACAACACATGGCATGACGTACATAGCCTAGGTCTAGGCACACAAGCATGGCACGAATTGCGCAAACATATGGAAGATGGGGTAAAGCACGTAGAGAACGTAGATCCAAGCACACAAGCATGTGAAAACTAGGATCTAACCCTATAGGCATAGAAACATGCATGTAAACATGTAGATCCTAGCTCATAAATAAGGAAGAACATGAATCTAGGCATATAAAAGTGTGAAAGCATGGATCTAATCCTACAGCATGGCAAAATAGGCATAAACACATAGATCTGAGCAAAGCATAGCCAAACGTCATACAAGCATGTGAGCATGTAACCCTAACGTCAACATAGAACAAAGGGATGAATAAAGAATGGGAAAAAATGGCTCAAAGCATAAACATGTAGATGGAGACAACTAGCATGTGAACAAGCATAAAAACATGTGGATCTGGCCAAACAACACATGGAAAAGATAAATCTAAGCACAAACATATAGCACAAATCATAAAAGCACGTATATCTAGACAAATAACATGTGAGTAAGCATAGAAGAACATGGGCCTAAGCTACGAACATGCTAGAAACAAAATAAAGCAAGAAACTTGTCAAAGGAAGCAATAAAACATATTATTATGGAAAAAAAGAGCAAGAACATGCTAGGAAAATGAATTAGAAAGTTAGTAGTGTGGATAATAGCTAAAAAGCTATATCTACACCCCTACACCCCAAATCCAAGATGTAGAACCAAGGAGAAAAAGATTGGGTACAAAAACACTACCCTGTACTGTTGGTGAAGACGCAAGAATCAAGAAGGTTTGATGTATCTTTTTGAATATTTTTTATGTGTTTTCTGGTGTTTGGAAGAGAGAAAATGTGTAGGAAAACACTAGGTAGAGAGCTGGATTTTAGAAAAATGTTGTATTTTCTGGTTTGAAGGGTGCCTTGGGCTATTTATAGCCCTGGCATGCGTTTCGAGGTGGCGGTCCTTGGAGGGCTGCTGGCGGCCCTCCAAGGATTGCCAGCCTCAAAAGGCCTCTGATTGGCTTGGTCTTAGCTCCCCTGGAAAGATTTTGACTTCTTGTTTCCAAAAAGGTATGGATCCTAAAAATCCAACGATCGGATCAAAAGTTGTGGCTCTTGAAATTTAAGGGTGCATCGATCGTTGCGTCATCCCGGCTCTCGTGACATCCTGGCCGTTCTAGCTCTGATTTTGACCTATGAATAGTCACTGGAATGAGAATTCGATATTATTCGCAATGGCATCAGTTTCAACCCATTCTGACAGCTAGATAAAAATTAGGGTTTTTGGGCCCACCCAAGAACGACTTCTGGGCAAATTTGGTTAAAGTTGTCAAAATTCTCCAAGAAGCTCGAGTTTCATGTAAAACTATGGAAAATGTTATTTTACGAGTCTTATGACCTCGTTTGAGCTTAGGTCCAACCTATGGTTGATTAGGGGCATTTTGGTCGTTTTAGCTGAAAATGGCATTTTGGGTGTTTCGGTGCCAAACGGGTTATGCCTTGTCATTCTAGATTTTCTCGTGGCCCTATGGAGAGAAAATGATATTTTTGGATTTTTTGTGGTTTGGCACGCAAATCATGGGCAGACAAAATATGGTATCAACAATTGCCCCTTCTTTATCTAATATCTTGAGTGCAATGGGAGGTGTTGGATAAAGAACATGATTTCGAATTTTGTTGCCCCTCGGATTTGATTTGCGTACGAAGACTATTCGTGGATCGAAATCAGACTTTATGGCTTGATCTGTTGCAGTTGGTATTGAAATATTTTCCAGACATGCCCCTGCACTCTAGGAGAGGAGAAAGAATAGATTTTTTTTTTTTTTTGGGGTTTGACTGGGTTAGCATTGACCGGTTCAATGTTGACTTGGTCAACCCTGCTCGACAACCCTTATAGGACCGCTAGGCCTAACCGGCGACCCTAGCAAGTGCGCCATGCAACCCAGGGCCTATGAAAACCTTTTTGGCTCATTTCATCCTCATTTCTCACTTTTCTCTCCACTCCTTACTTCTTAAAAATGTCTCTAGAGTGGTCTTGGGCTTAGCAGGTCCGTGCTTTCAGCTTCAATCCGTCATTTCAGTTTACTGCTTCAATCTTCTCTGCACTAAAGAATAGTGTCTATTTTTTCCTCATCTCTTATTTTTTCTACAAAATGTTAGTAGCAATACCACTAGAGATGCATGCTAGTGTTTATTTTGTTTTTGGAAATTTAAATTATATATTTTTCCCATGATTTTTGCCATGCTATCTTAGGAAAATTTGTGTATATTTTGTTATTGATATGTGAGAGCATGAATATGCGGGAATTTAAATTTTGAAAATAAAATAAGGGATACAGGTAAGGGGACTTACCTGGTAATCCAGAATAATGGAAGTGTGAGCTTAGGGTACGACCGCTAGTTTATTCACTGTAAATCGAAAACCTCAAAAGCTTTTGAATGATTGCGAGTCCAGAGACGCTTGTCGCTAGTGCCCGACTTGAGGCATACGACAAGGTCGCTATTACCTCAAGATGGGAGCGACTATATGGCATGGCTGCTATCACCCACTGTAACTAGGGATTCAAAACTTCTTCAAGAATTTGATAACCGTGATGGCGCAAAGTGTTCGACATGGTCACTATTACCTCAAGATGGGATGCGAGCATATGGCACAACCACTATCACCCATTATAAACTGGGAATTTGGAACTTCTTCAGGAATTTGATAACTGTGATGGCGAGGCGTACGACACAGTCACTATTACCTTAAGAAGGGATGTGAGCATATGGCACGACCACTATCACCCACAGTAAATTAGGAATTTGGAACTTCTTTAGGAATTTAATAAATGTGATGGCGTGAGGCGTATGACATGGTCGCTATTACCTCAAGATGGGATGCAAGCATTTGGCACGACTGCTATCACCCACTATAGAATGCGAGCATACGGCTCGACCACTATCACTCGTTATAGAATGCGAGCATACAGCACAACCACTATCACCTACTGCGTCGCCACATATCTGGATTGAGTGGTTACAAAGTAGAATTCCTTTGGGTGTTGCTCCTACTGACATTCATCTTTGACAGTTTTTCTTGTGCTTTCTTAGTAGATGCATCTTTGGCAATAACCGGTCGGTGTTGACCTACCAACTGTTGTGGGCCATGAGAGCAATCTCAGGTATTGGGAGATTCGAATGGGGATCTATCACTTATGGCTTTTTCATTGCTTTCTTGAGATGAGTCTTCCAGTGGGATTTCAGGAGTTTAGAGGGATGCTGGCAGTTTCTGACGTACATCCTATCTTTGCGACCACGGTATGCAGGCTTATCGACGATAGTGTACCCTTGAGCATATTCACGGGCTCTTTGTACAGTTACTAGGGTTGTTAAAGTGCAACCCATATATGAAGTACCTAGAGATCCACCACGTCATGGCTTGTCATTCAAGACTATTTTACTGAACAACCAGGCTTATGCGATGGGTTCTTTTAATGTTTACATGGATACCAGCTGAGATTATGTTACTTGGCTCACAGAGTCCTCCGCGGGGCCTATTATTGGAGGTGTCCCGGTGAGTGGAGTTAGGGTGCTAGGAGGCATTATTCGTGCTTAGGTGGCCACCAAAGCAGAGTGGAGAGTGAGTGCATGGGCTCTACAAGCTAGAGTGACTAAGCTTAAGACTACTGTTGCCACTAGGGAGGTGCACATAGAGGAAAAGACTGCTTAGGCGTTAGCTCGGGATAGGGAACTTTGGCAATGGGATAGATGATAGGCCACAAATGCGTTGACCCATTGTGATGAATTAAATTGATTAATTAGCCAAGTTTTTGATTAATCAAGTTAACATGAAAATTTATGTGGTAGCACAAACAAATCACCAATAAACTAAAGTACGCAGCGGAAATAAAATTGACACCGTGATTTTTTTACTAATGGGGAAAACCTAATGACAAAAACCTCACCGGGTGATTTAAGGTCACCACTCCCGAAACTCCACTATTATCACAACAAGCAGTTATAAGTAAAGGACTCCCAGTACCTTACCAACCTACAGTTGAACCCTTACCCCAATACCCAATTGGACTTGTTCTGTAGTAACAATTTCTCCTTTTAATACACGGCTCTCAGTACATGACTAACCAATTGCACGGATCCTAGTACGCGACTTCAATTCACCAACTAGAGAGAGTTATTGGCTGCAAAGTTCTTCAATTTATCCAAATGATGAAGATCAAGAAGATGAGTTGTTGGCTGTAAAGTTCTTCAATTCATCCAAACGATGAAGATCAAGAAGATGCTTGGTTACAAAACCCTACGAGCACATTACACAGCAACTTCTTCACAAGAAAGATGAACTGAGCATGAACTTTGTCTCGGATCACAAATTGCTTGAACAAGAATTTCTCAATACTTGTGTAACCTGTATACCTAATGATGGCACTTAAAATAATCCTTTTATATGTATAGGGTTAGAAGAAAAGAAGTCTCAAAGAAATATCCACGGATTGGAATCAAAACAGAACTTAGAATCTGTTTTCCTTAAATCTCGACAGATATAGGTGTCGAAGTGCTGTCGAGAAGTTGTCGAGCCTCGGGGTTGAAACAGTTTCTTAAAGCTCGATAAATGCATGTGTCGAGACTAGGTGTCGAGCTTTAATAACTTGCAATTTTCAGCTTGTTTCTTGGACAGACTTGATGATTTCAACACTTAATATTGAAACACAATTTCTTGAAGCGTTAAACACATCCTAATTCTACCCAATTACAAGTAAAGTGCATTTTGTCAAAGGATAAACCAATTACATAAAATAAGACATATTGTTCAAAGAACTTGAGCCACATATGTCCTAACAATAGAGAGGCTCGTGTTGCTACTGTAGAGAGAGAGAGAGAGAGAGAGAGAGAGAGAGAGGTACCAGCTTCAAAGTGAGCTAGCCATACTTAGTGGATATACCATGCTTCTGATGGGAGAGTTACGAGAGACTCATATTTAGGTTCTGGATCTGCCTCATATTCCTGGCTGGTATCTTCCATACGAGCCTAGGTATATGCCAGTTCCTCCAGGTCCACCAAGCAGTTGGGATTCTTTGGCTTAAACTCCGGGGCCTTCCTAGGACCCAGGGTATTGTTGAAAATAAAAATTGGTTTTGTATCTCATACAAAAGATACAGCGGAGGCAATAAATATGGATTTATTTCATTCACGATTGATAACATGCACTATGCAAATTTCAGAATTTAAGAACAAGATAGCATACCTTGGTGTGGAGAAATTCAAAACAAAGATTAGAAACACTTAGGAACACTTTTAATCTTCACTCCAATTCCACTTTACACCCAAGATGTGTGGTCTCTCAATCAGTTTTCAAAGGGAGAATGAAAGTGTGTCTCACTCTCTCTCTTTTTCTTTTTTCTTTAATCTCTTTTTTTTTTCTAATCTTTTTTTCTTTTTTCTCTAATCTTAAAAAAAAAAAAAATTCTGTATGTTTCTCCTTTTATAACTAACTAATTATGTAATTGGGCCGGCCTATTGTGCCTTTCCAATTGGGTTTTAGTGTGTGGCTTGGAGTGGGACCAAAAAGTACTAATAAGACACTAGCTCTAATGAGCGTTGGGCTTTTCTGTCAACTCTTGACAAGTCCAAAGTTACCATTAGTTATATTTAATATCACTATATAAATATAATTACACTCTAGGCCTTATTAATAAATTATATCCCAAGACTTTATTATACATGCAACATCTTCATAAAATATTCGTAGTAACACGAAGTAATGAATGAAAACTGCCACTTTGTAAATTACTACATCTTATCCTTGAGTACTCGGTTTAATATTTTAAAGTTTTTCATCATATATTTATAAAATCCAATTTCATAAATATATACTTTAGTAACTCTTTACTAAAGTGATTACGCCTAACACTTTGAATAACCAAACCCATTAAACTTATCTCAAGGGAATATTTTATATCTCCACCAAGAGACTATGAATTCCATCTTGAGAATATATGTTCCATTAAAACTAAATGTGGCTACCCAATATACTGAGATTTTGACCATTACTTTAGATCTTACTCTTGATATATCAAAGCAACCTACACGTCATGATTAGGTCCATTATTCTCTCAGGATTAAGAGTTCATGCAAATAGAAGTCGTGAGATTTATTATTAATTTGACAGTCTTTAAGAGAATAATAAATCTTACAGCGGTCCAGTTCAATATGTCTTAACTCTTAAAACATATCAACATATTAACTAGAAGTCTCCACTTCCATAATCAAGACAAATCATCTTAGTTGATACGTTATAGTCTTTGCAGAAGAAATGCCCAATTTCATCACCAATTACGAATTATAAATTCGGAGTTTACAAAGAACTTGTGATTTATATCTTTTGTAACTTTTCACATAAATCACATACTATGCATCTCATCATACCAATATCTCATAACTTTCCCAATATTCATGTTACCATTATTTTAGATAATAATAAGATAACTTTATTAAACACAACATTAAGTCATACATAATGTCATGCATAGCATCATACAATAGGATTTAAGGACACACATCCTAACAATCTCCCACTTGCCCTAAAGACTATTGTGCACTAATCTAACTCCCATTCCCTCCAAATGTGACTCGAAAGTCTTTTAAGGCAAGGTTTTGGTAAAAGGATCTGCTAGATTATTTGTACTTTAAATCTTTGCTGCCACAACATCTCCACTAGCAACAATATCTTGAATAATGTGGTACTTCCTCTCAATGTGCTTTCCTTTCTTGTGATTCCTTGGATCTTTGGATCGTGCAATCTCTCCACTATTGCTGCAAAACAATGTGATGGGAACTTACTCCATTCTTGGAACACCAAGATCATGAAGTGGATTTTCTGAAATCTAGATTCAATTGAAAATCTGAATCTGTATATCCAATGGGAATCAAATCCTCACTATGGAAAACAAGCATATAATTTCTTGTTCTTCGTAGATACTTGCGAATATGCTTTACAGCTTGCCAATGTTTTAGTCCTGGATTTGATTGATATCGGCTGACCATGCCAACTGAATAACAGATATCTGGTCTAGTACAAAGCATGACATACATGAGACTTCTCAATGCAGAAGCATAAGGAACTTGTCTCATCATATCTTCTTCCTCTTAAGTCTTAGGCCTTTAGTCATTAGATAGAGGAACTTCATGTCTAAAAGGAAGCAATCCTTTCTTGGAGTTTTACAACCTAAACCATTCTAGGACCTTATGTATATACCCAGTTTGTGATAGACCTAACATCTTATTCTTGCGATCTCACCAAAGCTTGATCTTTAGAATAAAGTTAGTCTTACCCAAGTCCTTCATATCAAATTGGCTTGACAACCTAACCTTTACTGATGACATTACCCCTACATCCTTCCCAATGAGTAGAATATCATCAACATAAAGCACTAGGAACAAATATGATGTTCTATGACCTAGATGCTTACTTAAGTCCATAAATGGACCTTTTCAACTTGCATATCATATACTCTTGGTTCTTTGCTATGAAACCTTCCGGTTGCAACAAGTATATTTTTTCTTCAAGATTGCCATTATGAAATGCAGTCTTGACATCCATTTTCCAAATCTCATAATCATAATGAGTAGCAATGGAGAAGAAAATTTTGATAGATTTAAGCATAGCTATAGGCGAAAAAGTTTCATCATAATCAATACCTTCTTTTTGTGTATACCTTTTCGCCACTAGTCTTACTTTGAAGGTTTCAACCTTTCCATCTATCCCTTTCTTCCTCATGTAAACCCATTTGCAACCAACAGGTTTAATGTCGTTAGGCGCCTTTACAAGATCCCATACATGATTGGAATACATAGAATCCAATTCAGATTTCATAGCTTGGATCTAATGTTGTTCATCTATATCATTCATGGCTTCATCATAAGTGTAAGGATCCGATTCAACCTCCTCTGAGATAGCTTCATAGGATTTCCACCTTTCCATCTATCCCTCTCTTTCTCTTGTAAACCCATTTGCAACAATAGGTTTAATGCCGTTAGACGCCACTAGGACATTACTACTCTATCTAGATGTCTTTTGTACACACATGGTTCATCAAGATTTTGTTCAAAACCAAATGACTTGATTGCTTGATCAAATATGATGTTCTATGACTTAGATGCTTGCTTAAGTCCATCAATGGACCTTTTCAACTTGCATATCATATGCTCTTGGTTCTTTGCTATAAAACCTTCTGGTTGCAACATGTATATTTTTTCTTCAAGATTGCCATTAAGAAATGCAGTTTTGACATCCATAATCAATACCATCTTTTTGTATATACCCTTTTGCCACTAGTTTTGCTTTAAAGATTTCAACTTTTCCATCTATCCCTATCTTCCTCTTGTAAACCCATTTACAACAACAGGTTTAATGCCGTTAGGCACCTTTACAAGATCCCATACATGATTGGAATACATAGAATCCAATTCAGATTTTATAGCTTGAACCCAATGATGTGCATCTATATCATTTATTGCTTTATCATAAGTGTAAGGATCCGATTCAGCCTCTTTTGAGATAGATTCATAAATTTCTTCCGAACCTATAAATCTTATAAGAGGCCGAACAATTCTCTCACTACGACGAGGCAACTGTGTACTAGACATCTCATGAGAAATATCTTGTGGTGTATCCAATACAGCCACATCATCCCTAGTTTCATCCATTAGTTGTTCAACTACAGGTTCTTCTAATTCAGCCAATACAACTTTACTTCTGGAATTAAAATTATTCACATAATCATTTTCCAAAAATTTGGCATGGGTGCTAACAAACACTTTGTTATCCTTATGATTATAGAATAAATAGCCCTTGGTTTCTTTTGAATACCTTAAAAACATGCATACTTCTGTTTTAGCTTCCAAATTATCAGACTTTCCTTTCAACACATGTGCTGGACATCCCCAAATATGGAGATATTTCATACTAGGCTTTCGCCCACTCCACAATTCCTTAGGTATGTTGGGAACAGATTTTGATGGAACCAAATTCAAAACATGCATAGCAGTTTTTAGTGCATATCCCCAAAAAGAAACTGGTAAAGTTAAGTAACTCATCATGGACATAACCATTTCCAAAATAGTACTATTCCTTCTTTCTGCTACACTATTTTTTTAGGGAGTTCCAGGTGCAGTCAATTGGGAGACAATCCCATTTTGAATTAGGTAATTCTTGAAGTCCCCAAGAAGGTATTCGCCACCTCAATCAGTTTGAATGGCCTTTATGCATTTACCCAAATGATTTTCAACTTCAGCCCTAAACTCTTTGAACTTTTCAAAAGCTTCAGACTTCCGTCTCATTAGGTACACATAACCATGTCTTTAGTAATCATCCATAAAAGTGATGAAATACTCATAACCTCTTTTTTCTTGGGTTGACATAGGACCACATACATCTGTTTGAACTAATTCAAGCAATTCTTGGGCCCTTCTATCTTTTGCATTAAAAGGTCGTTCGGTCATCTTACCTTCCAAACAAGATTCGTAAACTGGAAATCCATCAAAGTCCATGGGCTGTAAAAGTCCATCTTTGATTAGTCTTTGAATCCTATTTGAATTAATATGACCTAAATGCAAGTGTCATAGATATGCATCACTAGTAGAAGGAAACTTTCTCTTTAATGATTTTACATAAGAGCTGCTATCTATTTCAGAATTGTATAATTCATGCATGTCAGGAGTTAAAATATAAAGACCATCCATAATATTGCCAAAACAGATAACCAATTTATCCTTTTTTATTACAACATTGTCTTTAAGTATAACATAATATCCATGTTTACCTAAATAAGTTACAGAAATTAAATGCCTACGAATATTAGGTACATACAAACCGTCTTCTAATATTAAAACTCTAGACTTAAAGCATAAATTAAACACTCCAACAGCTACAACCGGAATCCTACTCCCATCAGCTAAAGTAAGAAACAATTCCCTTTCATTCAGCTTTCTGGTCTGCAGATATGATTAGTACAACCTGAATCCACACACCAAGAATCTGTGGGATTCTGTACCAAACATATTTCAAGAAGAAAGGAACTTTTATTACCTTTATTCTTGGCAGCTTTGAACTTTGGACAATTCCTCTTTCAATGTCCTTTCTCACCATAATGGAAACACTTTCTTTTAGTTTTCTTTCCTTTGTTGCAACTCCTAAGGCAATTTGTTTACCATCTTTCTTAGTGAAGTCCTTCTTCTTCTTCTTCTTACCCTTTCCTTTCGACTTAGGTTGAGAAGTAAAAGCTTCACCCACCTTGGCTTCAACACTAGAAGTAACAACGATGCCTTACGCTTCCACTAAATCATTCATTAATTCAAACAAAGAATAAATCTTTTTGTTCATATTATAATTGAGTCTGAATTCCTTGAATGATTCCAGTAGTGACTAGAGTATCATATCCACTTGAAATTCTTCATCAATATCGGCACCTAAAACTTCTAATGTGTTCAGATTAGCAATCATCCTAAGACAATGCTCCCTCATTGAACTTCTTGCAACCATTTTGGTATTATAAATTTGCCTCATAGTTTCTTACCTTGCAGAATGGCCTTGCTCACCAAACATCTCCTTTAGACTAAGCGTTATGTCCAAAGCAAGTTCTACATCCTGCATTTGATGTTGTAGAATATTTGATGCTAGTATATATCACTTGGCCATCTCATTAGATTTCTATCAACAATCATATCATTGTTTTTCCTCAAGAGGAGCATCTAATGAAGGAAAGCTAGGACATGGTTGACTAAGCACATATTTGTGCTCTTCAGCTGTAAGAACAATGTCCAAATTTCTATTATAGTCAACATAGTTGGATCCAGTCAGTTTGTTTTGGTTAAGAATAGTAATAAGTGGGCTAAATGATGCCTTGATTTAAATCTGAAAATAATAAACATGAATGTAATAAGTAAACTGGACATTATCAATTTAGCATATAAGCATATAATATGGAACCTTAATAAAACCATAAAATAATATATGCAACGACAACCCAATCCATGTCTCATTATAAACACATTAATTGGTTGAGAACTATTCTCATTATTAGTGCTATCATGATAACTCTTATCAAACATTAATAATATGCCATATTACCTTAGCCTCTAAGTAATAATGACATAGCTCCTTTGGGAGATTAACATTACACTTAGTCTAGTGTACACCATTATCTAGAGTCATGTGTAACCACATTTCATCTCCCTTTTATGGTTTTTAAACTTGTACTACCATCAAACAAAACACCTTCCTTTGGGATTGCAAGACATATACGCCAAGATGAGGTGTTTGTCCACACTACTTTAAATGAGTAAGTTCAATCTTGTAGTATTATGAAGTAAGCACCCTCCTTTGGGATCGTGAGGCATATATGCCAAGACGAGGTGTTTACCCACACTACTATGAACTGATAATGGAGGCCATAAGATGCGACCCCTGTATCTCTCTCCCACTGGATATTTTAAATTAAAGGTTTTTAAGATCAAGACCAATTATAATGCTAGACACTTTGAAAACATAATCCTAATCTTATCAGGAATAAATTTCATAATCCTAGCATTAATATATATAAATATATATAACGTAATATAAACCAATATTACATTTAAAAATCCATATTATAATATGTATAATATAATATACGGATTAATATATGTAATATATAATTATTACATTTTATATGATTATTATATGTAATCTTATATACGGATTATATAACATATAAACCAAGGCATGCAAGATAGCCAAAGTCAAACATATATATCCATACAAGTAAAATTCAAGCCATGCATTGAATGAAGTCCAAGCCATGCAATGAAATCCTAGCCATGCAATAAAGCAAGCCATGCAATGCATTAACATTCATACAATCCGTATAAACAAAAGCACATGACAATTATGTCAATTAGCCAAAAGATGTAATGAATTCCAACCAGTGCAATTATGGTTCGCACATGACAGTTATTGAAATTCAATAAATGTATCCACTAGACTAGAATCATACACAGCTCCTCTTCAATAACAACATATCCTTGTGTAGACACGGATATAGATATGTATATATATACACACACACAAGTGATACAATTCTCTACATTATATTCAAATGATGCAAAAACTATTAAGACAAGGCACCATTACTTTTTGATGCAGAAAATTGAAACACAAAGATAACGGTTTTCTTAAATTCTAAAATCCAATCACACGTTATACAATCATGATATGAAAACCTGGCTCTGATACCAATTGTTGGAAAAAAAAAAACTAGTTTTGTACCTCATACAAAACACATAGCGGAAGCAATAAATACGGATCTATTTCATTCAAGATTGATAACATGCACTATGCAAATTTTAGAATTTAAGTACAAGATAGTGTACCTTGGTGTGAAAAAATTCAAAACAAAGATTAGAAGCACTTTGGAACACTTTCAATCTTCACTCTAATTCCACTTTACACCTAAGATGTGTGGCCTCTTAATTAGTTTTCAAAGGGAGAATGAAAGTGTGTCTCATTCTCTCTCTTTTTCTTTTTTCCCTAATCTCTTTTTCCTTTTTCTCTTATCTTAAAAAAAAATGATAATTCTGTATGTTTCTCTCTTTATAACTAACTGATTATCTAATTGGGCCGGCCTGTTGGGCCTTCTTAATTGGGCTTTAGTGTGTGGGTTGGAGTGGGACCAAAAGGAACCAATAAGACACTAGCTCTAATGGGTATTGGGCTTTTCTGTCAACTCTTGACAAATCCAAAGTTACTATTAATTATATTTAATACCATTATATAAATATAATTGCACTCTAAGCCTTATTAATAAATTATATCCCAAGACTTTATTATACATGCAACTCCTTCATAAAATATTCGTAATAACACAAAGTAATGAATATAGACTGCCACTTTGTAAATTATTACATCTTGTCCTTGAGTACCCGATTTAATCCTTTAAAGTTATTCATCATATATTTATGAAATTCAATTTCATAAATATATACTTTAGTAACTCTTTACTAAAGTGGTTAGGCCTAACACTTTGAATAACCAAACCCATTAAACTTATTTCAAGGGAATATTTTATATCTCCACCAAGAGACTATGAATTCCATCTTGAGAATATATGTTCCATCAACACTAAATGTGGCTTCCCAATATACTGAGATTTTGACCGTTACTTTAGATCTCACTCCTAATATATCAAAGCAACCTACACATGATGATTAGGTCCATTATTCTCTCAGGATTAAGAGTTCATGCAAATAGAAGTCGTGAGATTTATTATTCATTTGACAGTCATTAGGAGAATAATAAATCTTACAGTGGTCCAGTTCAATATGTCTTACTTTTAAAACATGTCAACATATCAACTAGAAGTCTCCACCTCCATGATCAAGACAAATCATCTTAATTGATACGTTATAGTCTTCGTAGATGAAATGCCCAATTTCATCACTAACTACGAACTATAAATTCGAAGTTTACAAAGAACTTGTGATTTATATCTTCTGTGACTTTTCATATAAATCACATACTATGCATTTCATGGACTATATGATAATGTCCCACTATTCATGTTACCATTATTTTAGATAATAATGAAACAACTTTATTAAACACAACATTAAGTCATACATAATGTCATACATAGCATCATAAAAAAGGATTTAAGGGCACACATCCTAGCAGGTATACTCTAAGAACTTCGGGCGATGCGGGGCCTTCCACTGGCCCTTTTATAGGCAACAATGATGATGACGATGACCAATACATGAGGGATGATGATTCTCAGTAGGTTTTGCCCTTGTTGTAGCAACATTGCCTTTAAGAGGGCTTCCGATGTAGGAGCAACAATGGCTCTAATTAAGAATTACATGTACAGCTCTGGAAACTGCCTTTGAGAGGGCTGATGTTTAACTTTAGGAAAAGTGCCTTTGAGAGGGCTACCATTGTATGTAAGAAACAATGTCTTTAGGTAGAACTTACATGTGTAATGCCTTTAAGAGGGTTGTGAACATATGTGAGTGGCAAGGCCTTTGATTAGGACTTAAATGCATAATTCTGGATATCGTATTTAAGAGGGTTGTAGAAACATCACCTTTAAGAGGGATGTATGATTTTGGATGTCGCCTTTCAAAGGGCTGAAGACGTATGCATGCACTATCACATTTTCATCATAGACTGTGGTTTTGAATCGGCTTGTGTTACATTCATTTGCATTGCACCGCAACTTCACGGGTTTATCGATGAATTTTGACAAAGATTGTCCTGTTGAGGGAGAGAAAAAGAAGAGATCGCACGAAATAAACTACCCTAGTTTAGGGTTTCATGAGATTCTCGACATGAAGGACACATCCTCGATAAAACTACCTCAGTGTAGGTTTTGTGCGGTTCTTCATGAGAGGAAAGGTCGTGGTGGTATGGACCCATTCTTGCATGCTGATTAGGGTTTTGCAGGGTTCCAAGGTTGCAGACCAGCTGTAGATGGTCTTGACTCCATGGACTGTACCCAACATTGGTAATGAATGTGGATATTCCGAACGAAATCTCCCAAGACACTCCATAAGGAGGTATGCATTGATTTTTCTTGGCTCGGGTGGGCTATCATTTGAAAGACAGGTTCCTTGGGGCAACCTTATGGGAAAATACTCCCTCTGTCCTCTGAAAAAGCTAGAAAAACTATAGTATGGCTGTGAACGGGTTCTGGTACCCTTCCGCTGTGGATTCTGGTTACTGGGGCTGAACCTACCCCTGAACTAGGTCTTGAAAAATGAGGTTCAAGATGTCTGGAAGTGATGAATGAGACATGCAAAGATAAAATGTCCCAATGTAGGATTTATGTAGTCTCGGATGCATGAGAGAGAATTTTCGACGATTTGGTTTGCTTCTGGACCATTCATGCACTACGGTAGGTGCTAAAACGTGGTTAGAAACTTCCTAAGTTGGAGGGGGAGTATCAAAATACGTGTGGGTTTGTGCCTAAGGGGCTGAAAAGCCCTGGCTTGTGTCCCGAGGTCAGGCAGCCCTTGTAGGATCGTCAGCAGCCCTTCAAGGATCACCGCCTCAGGCAGCCCTTGGGGTTTATTCTACCTCTTTCTTCACTAAAAATGCTTAGGAAACACCATTTTTCATCATTTGTTGCATAGATTCTCATCAAGTCATCGGATTTAGCAAGATCCGTTCATGGATACTCTTAGCGCTTACTTAGACGACATTTTAGTCTAGCTTAAGAAGGAGTGCTTCTATGAGAAGAAGCTCCAAAGATGGTGGAGCTCTTTTTCTTGTAGTGACCAAGCTCTTCTTCGGTGACTTCTTGGAGATGCTATTGCTGTGCTTCATGCCACACTAGATTGGCATTTGTTAAAGGTTATTGTTTCTTGATGGGAGCCTGCTATGAGATGCGTCACTTTGGGGATGTCAATTTGGTGCATCTTTGGAGTTGTACTACCGCTTCCTTTCTCTTTCTACCCCACCAAGTACTATTTATGTTCCATAAGTGCAACCACGCTACCGTAAAAGGCTTGCCAGCTTGTTGGGCTTGAAGAGGCTAGTTGTGGAGGTGTTGACTTAGCATGGTAGCAGGATAGGAGGAAGCATGTCCTTTGACTTCCTATATGACTGGTTTCATCCCTTGGAGTGTATGGTTGGCTATAGAGATGACTTCGAGGATTTAGAGAAGCAGTGGGCATCCTATCGAGGCCAGACCTTCTTAGTGGCTTTCTTCGGTGCAGTGCTATTTCCTTTAGCATCAGAAGCCATCAGTTTTATCTGAATTTGTATAACTAATAAGTATCAAATCCTCGCTATGGTAAACAAGCATATAATCTCTCCTTCTCTTTAGATACTTGAGAATATGCTTTATAGCTTGCCAATGTTTAAGTCCTGGATTTGATTGATATCTGGTGGCCATGCCAACTGAATAATAGACATCTGGCATAGTACAAAGCATAACATACATGAGACTTCCTACTGCCGAAGCCTAAGGAATTTGTCTCATCATGTTTTCTTCCTCAAGAGTCTTAATGTTTGAAAGGAAGTAATCCTTTCTTGGAGTTTTGCATGCTAAACCATTCTAGAACCTTATCTATATATCCAGCTTGTGACAAACCTAACATCATATTCTTTCAATCTCGCCAAAGCTTGATCCCTAGAATATAGTTAGCTTCACCCAAGTCCTTCATATCAAATTGGCTTGACAACCAAATCTTTACTGATGACATTACCCCTACATCATTTCCAACGAGTAGAATATCATCAACATAAAGTACTAGGAACATTACTACTTTACCTTGATCTCTTTTGTACACACATGGTTCATCTAGATTTTTTTCAAAACCAAATGACTTGATTGCTTGATCCAATCTAATGTTCCATGATCTAGATGTTTGCTTAAGTCCATAAATGGACCTTTGCAACTTACATACTCTATACTCTTGGTTCTTTGCTATGAAACCTACCAGTTGCAACATGTAGATTTCTTCTTCAAGATTGCCATTAAGAAATGCAGTCTTGACATCCATTTACCAAATCTTATAATCATAATGAGCAGCAATGGATAAGAGAATTCTGATATATTTAAGCATGCCTACTAGTGAAAAGGTTTCATCATAATCAATACCTTCTTCTTGTGTGTACCCTTTCACCACTAGTCTTGCCTTAAAGGTTTCAACCTTTCTGTCTATCCCTCTCTTCCTCTTGTAAACCCATTTGCAACCAACATGTTTAATGCCATTAGGCACCTTTACAAGATCTCATACATGATTGGAATACATAGAATCCAATTCAGATTTTATAGCTTGGACCCAATGATGTGCATCTATATCATTCATTGCTTCATCATAAGTGTATGGATCTGATCCAGCCTCTTCTGAGATAGCTTCATAAGTTTTGTCCAAACCCATAAATCTTATAGGAGGCCAAACAATTCTCCCATTACGATGAGGTACCTGTGTACTTGTCATCTCATGAGTAGTATCTTGTGGTGTATTGAATACAACCACATCATCCCTAGTTTCATCTATTGGTTGTTTAACTACAGGTTCATTCATTTCAGCCAAAACAACTCTACTTTTATGAGTAAAATTATTCATATAGTCATTTTTCAAAAATTTAGCATTTGTACTAGCAAAAACTTTGTTATCTTTATGACTATAGAATAAACCTCCAACCGTTCATTTTGGATACTCTACAAAGAAAACCACTTCTGTTTTAGACTTTGACTTATCAGACTTTCCTTTCAACACATGTGCTGCACAAACACAAATATGGAGATGTCTCATGCTAGGCTTACGCCTAGTCCACAACTCTATAGCTGTTTTAGGAACAAACTTCGAAGGTACCAAATTCAAAAAATACATAGTAGTATTTAAGGCATATCCCCAAAAGGAAATTGGTAGAGTTGAATAACTCAACATGGATCTAACCATATCCAAAAGATGATGGAAAAACATGTTTGCATCACATACAAAACATACGCAAGGGAAATTAATGAATCTACTTTATTCGCAATTGATAACATGTACTATGTAAATTTTAGAATTCTAGAACAAGAGAGCATACCTTGGTGCGGTGCAATTCAAAACAAGAATCAGAAGTACTCGGGAATACTTTTAATCTTCACTTCAATTCCACTTTACGCCTAAGAAGTGTGGTCTCTCAATCAGTTTCAAAAGGAGAATGATAGAGTGTCTCACTCTCACATACACACCATTTTACACTGATATCTCTCTTTATTATATATATAAATTATGTACGTTTCTCTCCTTATAACTGATTATCTAAATGAGCTAGCCTTTTAGGCCTTTCCAATTGGGCTTTAGTATGTGACTTGAAGTAGGACTAAAAGGGACCAATAAGACACTAGCTCCAATGGGCCTTGGGCTTTTTTGTCAACTCTTGACAAGTCCAAGGTTACTATTAATTATATTTAATACCACTATATAATTATAGTTGAACTCTAAGCCTTATTTATACATTATATCCCAACACTATATTATATATGCAACCCCTTCATAAAATATTCGTAGCAATACAAAGTCTTGAATGTAAACTGCCACTTTATAAATTACTATATCTTATCCTTGAGTACCAATTTAATCCTTTAAAGTTATTCATCATATATTTATGAAATCCAATTTCATAAATATATACTTTAGTAACTTCTTACCAAAGTGGTTAGGCTTAATTGTTTGAATAACTGAACCCATTAAACTTATCTCAAGGGAATATTTTATATCTCCATTAAGAGACTATAAATAACATCTTGAGAATAAATGTTCTATCAATACTAAATGTGGTTGCCCAACATACTGAGGTTTTGACCGTTACTTTAGATTTCACTCCTAATATATCAAAGTAACCTACATTTTATGATCATGTCCATTATCCTCTTAGGATTAAGAGTTCATGTAAATAGAAGTCGTGAGATTTATTATTCAATTGACGGTCTTTAAGAAAATAATAAATCTCACAGCGGTCTAGTTCAATATGTCTTAACTCTTAAAATTTATCAACATATCAACTAGAAGTCTATAGTTCCATAATCAAGACAAATCATTTTAATTGATATGTTATAATCTTTGCATATGAATTGTCTAATTTTATCACTGACTATGAACTATAATTCTGAGTTTAGAAAGACCTTGTGATTTATATCTTCTGTGACTTCTCACATAAATCACATACTATGCATCTCATGTACTATATGATAATGTGCAAATATTCATGTTACTATTATTTTAGATAAAAATAAAACAACTTTATTAATCACAATATCAAGTCTTACACAATGTTATACATAATGTCATACATAATATCATACATAGCATGATAAAATAGGATTTAAGGGCACTAATCCTAACAAAAGAGCCTTATTCCTTCTTTCTGCTACACCATTTTGTTATGAAGTTCCAGATGTAGTCAACAGGGATACAATCCCATTTTCAGTCAAGTAATCCATGAAATTCCCAAGAAGTTATTGGCCACCTCGATTAGATCGAATGGCCTTTATGCATTTACCTAATTGATTCTCAACTTCAGCCATAAACTCTTTGAACTTTTCAAAAGCTTTGGACTTTTGTTTCATTAGGTACACATAACCCAATCTAGAGTAATCATCAGTGAAAGTAATGAGATACTTATCGTCACCTCTTGCTTGGACTGACATAGGACCACATATATCTGAATGTATTGGTTCTAACAATTCTTAGGCTTTTCTACCTTTGTATTAAAAGGTTGTTTGGTCATTTTACCCTCCAAACAAGATTCACAAACTGGAAAACCATCAAAGTCCACGGGCCCTAAGAGTCCATCTTTGATAAGTCTTTGAATCCTCTTTGAATTAATATGACCCAAACGCAAGTGCCAAAAATATGCATCACTAGTAGAAGGAAACTTTCTCTTTAATGATTTCGCATGAGAGTTATTATTTAATTCAGAATTATATAATTCATGCTTATCAGGAGTTAAAATAAAAAGACCATCCACAATATTGTGAGAACAAATAAGGACTTTATCCTTCTTTCAACTTTCTGCTCCCATCAATTAAAGTAAGAAATAGCTCTCCTTCATTCAACTTTCTGGTCTCTTGGAACCCCTGCAAAGAATTACATATATGATTAGTACAACTTGAATCCACACACCAGGAATCTGTGGGTTTCTGTACTAAACATATTTCAAATAGAAATGAATTTTTCATACCCTTATTCTTGGCATCTTTGAAAATTGGACAATTTCTCTTCCAATGTCCTTTCTCATCACATTATAAATTTGCCTCAAAGTTTCTTGCCTTGCAAAACAGCCTTGCAAAACAGCCTTGCTTACCAAACATCTCCTTCAGACTTAGCATAATATCCGAAGCTAGTTCTATATCCTGCATTTGATGCTGCCAAATATTTGAAATAGATGCTAGGATATAGCACTTGGCCATCTCATTAGATTTCAGTCAATGATCATATTGCTGTTTTTACTCAAGAGGAGCATCTGGTGAAGGAATCTTTGGACATGGTTGAGTAAGCACATATTTGCGCTCATCAGCAGTAAGAACAATGTCCAAATTTCTTTTCTAGTCAACATAGTTGGATCCAGTCGGTTTGTTTTGATTAAGAATAGCAACAAGTGGGCTAAATGATGCCATGATTCAAATCTAAGAAAAAAAAAAAAAAACAAGAATGTAATAAGTAAACTAGAATAAATACTCTCCTGCATGGAATGCTAAGCTCGAAGCAATGACAAAGTATATATTTCATACTACTATGAATAGATAATGGAGGCAGTAAGATCCAACCCTTGTATCTCTCTTCCACTAGATATTTTAAATTAAAGGTTTTTATTTAGAAATCATGTGTAATCCAGTCACGCATAGCCTTGCACTTAATCCATTTGAAAACACTTAGAAAAATTCAAAATTTACTTCTTTCGATCAATCGAATGTGCCTCTAGACTGGTTGAAAAGATTAAAAAATTTGAACCTGACAATCTACCTAGCTTTATCGATACTCGATCCCCGCTCAATCGATCAAAAAATAAAATGCAATCGATTGACTAGCAAAGTCATGAAATATGCGTAGTAATACAAAGTCATGAAAGTAGACTGTCACTTTGAAGATTACTACATCTTAATTCCTTGAGTACCCGATTTAACCCTCTATGTTATTTATCATATATTTATGAAATCCAATTCCATAAATATATACTTTAGTAACTCTTTACTAAAGTGGTTAGACCTAACTCTTGGAATAACCAAACCCATTAAACGTATCTCAAGGGAACATTTTATATCTCCGTTAAGAGACTATGAATTCCATCTTGAAAATATATGTTCTATCAACACTAAATGTGCTGCCCAACATACTGAGATTTTGATTGTTACTTTAGAACTCACTCCTGATATATCAAAGCAACCTACACTTCATGATTAAGTCTATTATTCTCTCAGGATTTAGAGTTCATGTAAATAGAAGTTGTAAGATTTATTATTCATTTGACAGTCGTTATAAGAATAATAAATCTCACAGCAGTCCAGTTTAATATGTTTTAACTCTTAAAACATATCAACATACCAAGTAGATATCTCCATTTCCATGATCAAGACGAATCATCTTAATTGATATGTTATAGTCTTCGCAAATGAAATGCTCAATTTCATCACCGACTACGAACTAAAATTCTAAGTTTGCAAAGAACTTATGATTTATATCTTCTGTGAATTTTTACATAAATCACATACTATACATCTCATGAACTATGTGATAATGTCTCAATATTCAAATTACCATTATTTTTAGATAATAATGAATTAACTTTATTAATCACAACATTAAGTCATACATAGCATCATACAATAGAATTTAATGGCACACATCCTAACAACTATGAGCTCAGGCTTCTTGTCTCTAGTAAAGTTCACCCCAATCCTAACTGGCTTTCATGTTCGCCTTCATCGGCAAGGTTGATCACCTCTATCTCTTCTATGTTGGGCTTCGACCCCTCATTTTCTCTATTTAGAGCCTCCAAAATATCATAAGGAAAGTTCAAAATTTCCTCTAATCATTCAATATCACGATCCAACTTTATTGTCTCATTAATGTTATCAATATCCTTGTTATGGTAATAGGACGATGTACCCACTTGGGAATTAGAATAGATCCTATAGAACAAAACATATACAAGGAAACATAAGACAATTTGCACACACATATTCATAGGAAAACAGATAGAGAAATAAATGCAAGGATTTCCTAAATAATAGGCTAGATAATTTCATTAATGGATTATATACATGGGGATATCAAAGTTCATGCCTAATAATGATAAAAGGGAAAAAATTTTCTTTTTATTTTTATTTTTTTATTTTACGAATTTAGTTCAGAAAATGCAAGCAAGAAATGCAAAAAGCTAGAAATAAACATGCAAAACAAACTAGATATGCTATTTCAACTCTTTTGGGCAATTAAAGGATGCAACCACACTATGATGGAATACTCTTTACTTAGCTGATGAAGCCACATAGCAGGGCTCAATGGTCTAATGGCCTACTGTCTTGCCTGGCACATAAGGCCTAATAGTAGAAGTTAGAATATCCTTCGGGGATATGATGGCATCCACTAAGAATTCCTCAGGTTATAAGCGAATGAGACATGCCAAATCTGATTCCTCCTCGCCTGAATCCTGTGCTACCTCTGATCTGATGATCTTGGCTGGAGTCGAAAAAGTGACTTTGATGTGTGGAATAGGCATCCCTTGGTCAATGCACTTCCTTTTCTTTCCCTTGGAAGCCTGGAAAAGTTCTTCATCGGGGGGGTCATAGTCTAGACTAAATCCGCATTTGCTGTTAGGGAGCTCAATCAAAGAAGCCTTCCCTTGTCCTACGACACTAAGGCCTTGCCCTAATTGATAGCCAAATTTGAGCATCTATTTGGCAGCTATTAAAGTAGTGGAGGGCCATGCGGACTCAAGTTCCAGAGCTCATAGAGACTACCTCAAAACTGTGGAGACGTAAGGGATAGAAGCCTCCTTGAAGATGGACTAGAGCTTTTCAGCCATAACAGTGATCATCTAATCCTTAGAAGGGCACTTGAGCATCCAGTGAAGGGTAGAAGCAGCTGCACCTGCGGCATGTAACCAAGGCCTTCTTAGGAGCATGTTATACGGGGAATCCACCTTAATGACTTGGAAGAGGACTCTGAAAAATTTGGGGCCGAACCCAATTGTTAATTCGAGCTCATCTTGCACCTTGTAGAGAGTGCCATCAAAGGCTCTAATGATCATGGTGGTAGGGCGGATAAGAGAGGCATCCACATCCAATTGCTCTATAGGGGAAAACGTTCAAGGCCGATCCATTGTTAATCAGTACTCTAGAGACGATCATATCCTCACACCTTACTATGTGCATGGGCAAAGTATGCTCTCTATCTTCTGGAGGTAGCTTATCATCTGTAAAGGAGATCTAGTTGGTGGCCAACACCATTGAGACCATACCCTCGAAGGAAAATTTTGTGGCATTCGTAGGAACACTCGCCTTTTTCAAGACTTTCAAGAGAGCCTTATAGTGGACCTCGAAAGATAGCGATAGCACCAAGATAGAAACTTGAGCCCACGACTTGTTTAGCTACTGAATCATGTTGTATTTTGAGTGTCTGATAATTTTTAGGAATTCCTCACCTTCATCTGTTGTGACCCTATTCCTGACAGGTTCAATTGTACCCTTACTAGCCTCTTTCCTTCTCTTTTCTAATTCCTCAGAAGTATATCAACAACCACTCCTAGTAAGCCTAGATAGACCTGAAGAGATGTTGGAGCAAACCTCCTCTTTTCTAGTTCATGTGGAGATCAAAGACACCTTGTATTTCCACGGGACACGATGGTTATCCTTATAAGCGAACGGCTTTGGCATATGAATGATAACACCTTCCTGAGTTTGCAAATTGAGCATTATGGAAAACATTCTCAGATTAATGGCCACTAGACCCATCAGAATGGCTTTAAAAGCTTTTGAGTTGAATTTCTTCGTTTATAGTGGTTTGATGAAACACCTTGTCTTAGCCTTCAGCTTTGCATTCCAAGCGGAGGGTGTTTTTATCATGGTACTACAAAATAAGCCTGTTAAAGGGATGAAATGTGGCTACATATGATTCTAGACAATGGTATACACTAGACTAAGTGTTATAGTATCCTCTATGCTGAGTTCTTACTATTATTACTTAGAGGATAAATTTAAAACGGTATATTTTTAGTGTTTGATAAGAGTTATTATGATAGTACTAATAATGAGAATAGTTCTCAATCAATCATAGTATTTAATGTTCACCCTATACTGGGGGATATTGAATATAGGATTAGGTTGTTGTTGCATATATATTATGTTATGGTTTTATTAAGGTTCCATACAATATGTTTATATGCTAAATAGATAATGTCCATCATGATAGCACTAACAATGAGAATATTTTTCAATTAATCATAGTATTTAATGTTCACTCTATGCTGAGAGATATTGACTATAGGATTAGGTTGTCGTTTCATATATTATGTTATGGTTTTATTATGGTTCCATACTATACGTTTATATGCTAAATAGATAATGTCTAGTTTACTTACCACATTCATGTTTATTATTTTTCAGATTTGTACATGGCATCATTTAGCCCACTTGTTTCTATTCTTAATCAAAATAAACTGACTGGATTCAACTATGTTGACTAGAAAAGAAATTTGGACATTGTTCTTACAGTTGAAGAGCACAAATATGTGCTTACTCAACCATGTCCTAGCTTTCCTTCATTAGATGCTCCTCTTGAGGAAAAACAACAATATGATCATTGGTAGAAACCCAATGAGATGGCCAAGTGCTATATTCTAGCATCTATCTCAAATGTTCTACAACATCAAATGCAGGATGTAAAACTTCTTAGGATATGTGCCCTTAAATCCTATTGTATAATGCTATGTATGACATTATATATAACTTAATGTTGTGTTTAATAAAATTGTTTATTTTTTATCTAAAATAATGGCAACATGAATATTTGGACATTATCATATAGTCCATGAGATGCATAGTATGTGATTTATGTGAAAAGTCATAGAAGATATAAATCACAAGCTCTTTGTAAATTCAGAATTTATAGTTCGTAATTGGTGATGAAATTGGACATTTCATCTGCCAAGACTATAACGTATCAACTAAGATGATTTGTCTTGATCATGGAAGTTGTGACTTCTAGTTGATATGTTGATATTTTTTAAGAGTTAAGACATATTAAACTGGACCACTGTGAGATTTATTATTCTCCTAATGATTATCAAATTAATAATAAATCTCACGACTTTTATTTGCATGAACTCTTAATCTTGAAAGAATAATGAACTTGATCATGACGTGTAGGTTGCTTTGCTATATCAGGAATGAGATCTAAAATAACGGTCAAAATTTCAGTATGTTGGGCAACCACATTTAGTGTTGATAGAACATATATTCTCAAGATGGAATTTATAGTCTCTTGATAGAGATATAAAATATTCCATTGAGATAAGTTTAATGGGTTTGGTTATTCAGAGAGTTAGGTCCAACCACTTTGGTAAGAAATTACTAAGGTATATATATTTATGAAATTAGATTTCATAAATATATGATGAATAACTTTAAAGGATTAAATCGGGTACTCAAGGATTAAGATGTAGTAATTTTTCAAGTGGCAGTCTATGTTCATGACTTTGTATTACTACGAATATTTTATGAAGGGGTTACGTGTATAATAAAGTCTTGGGATATAATTTATTAATATGGCCTAGAGTGCAATTATATTTATATAGTGGTATTAAATATAATTAATGGCAACTTTAGACTTGTCAAGAATTGATGGAAAAGCCCAAGGCCTATTAGAGCTAGTGTCTTATTGGTCCCTTTTGGTCCCACTCCAAGCCACACACTAAAACCCAATTGGAAAGGCCCAATAGGTCGGTCCAATTAGATAATCAGTTAGTTATAAAGGAAGAAACATACAAAATTTTTTCTTAAAGAAAAGAATCGTAGAGAAAAAGAAAAAGAGAGAGTGTGAGACATACTTTCATTCTCCCTTTGGAAAACTGATTGAGAGACCACACATCTTGGGCGTAAAGTGGAATTGGAGTGAATATTAAAAGTGGTCCCAAGTGCTTCTAATCTTTGTTTTGAATTTCTTCACACCAAGGTACGCCATCTTGTTCTTAAATTCTAAAATTTACATAATGCATGTTGTCAATCATGAATGAAGTAGATCCTTATTTGTTGCTTCCACTGTGTGTTTTTTATGAGTTACAAAACTAGATTTTTGTCCAACAATTGGTATCAGAGCCAGGTTTTCATATCATGATTGTATAGCGTGTGATTAAATTTTGGAATTTAAGAAAACTGTTATCTTTGTGTTTTAATTTTTCTGCATCAACTTGTGGTGTTGTGTCACGTTTTTTTTTTTTTTTTTAATTTTCATGGAGATGCCGTGTTCTTGATATGGTTATTGAATGAATAACCGTCCTGTGCTATGCATTTAGAAACCAAGCCGTGCAATTAAGAATATGCACTCCAATTGAATGTAGTCGTGTAGAATTGAAATGGGCATATTCAATGTCTATGGCAGTGATATTCATTCGAAAGGAGTAGTTATATTACAGTGGTAGTTACTATAATGTAGGCACGAATAACTATCTTTTCTCCTTGCACCGTTTGACTTGGTTTTATTGCATGACTTGACTATTATACATACACTTAGTACTTGTCAAATGCTTTGGAAAAGTTGAAACCGCACCTGAAGGTTTTCAACCATCTAAAAGTATTATATATATGTATATATAATATAATATAATTTTAATATATTATATATTATATTATATATATATATAATATAATTAGTTTTATAAATATATATATATATATATATATATATATGAGTTTACGTGACATGATATATATATTTATATATATTAATGGTAGGATTATGAAATTTATTCCTAATGAGATTGGGACTATGTTTTCAAAGTGTCTAGCATTATTATGGTTCTTGACCTTAAAAACCTTTATTTTTAAATATCTAGTGGGAGAGAGATACAAGGGTTGCATCTTACGGCCTCCATTGTTGGTTCATAGTAGTGTGAAATATATACTTTGTCTTTACCTCGAGCTTAGCATTCCATGCAGAGAGTATTTATTTCATGGTCCTACAAGATTGAATTTCCTGGTTTATAGTGGTTTGATAAACACCTTGTCTTAGCTTCGAGTTTTGCATTCCATGCGGAGGGTGTTTTATCATAGTACTACAAAATAAGCTTGTTAAAGGGATGAAATGTGGCTACACATGATTCTAGACAATGGTATACACTAGACTAAGTATTATAGTATCCTTTATGATGAGTTCTTGCTATTATCACTTAGAGGCTAAATGTAAAACGGCATATTATTAGTGTTTGATAAGAGTTAACATGATAACACTAATAATGAGAATAGTTTTCAATCAATCATAGTATTTAATGTTCACTCTATGCTGAGGGATATTGAATATGGGATTGGGTTGTCGTTGCATATATTATTTTATGGTTTTATTAAGGTTCCATATTATATGCTTATATGCTAAATTGATAATGTCTAGTTTACTTATTGTATTCATGTTTATTATTTTCAGATTTAAATTATAGCATCATTTAGCCCACTTGTTGCTATTCTTAACCAAAACAAACTGACTGGATCCAACTATGTTGACTGGAAAAGAAATTTGGACATTGTTCTTACTACTGAAGAGCACAAATATGTGCTTACTCAACCATGTCCTAGCTTTCCTTCATTGGATGCTCATCTTGAGGAAAAACAACGATATCTCAAATGTTCTACAGCTTCAAATGCAGGATGTAGAACATGCTTCAGACATAATGTTTAGTCTGAAGGAGATATTTGGTGAGCAAGGCCGTTCTGCAAGGCAAGAAACCATGAGGCAAATTTATAATACCAAAATGGCTGTAGGAAGTTCAGTGAGGGAGCATTGTCTTAGGATGATTGCTAATCTGAACACATTGGAAGTTTTAGGTGCCGACATTGATGGAGAATCCCAAGTGGGTATGATACTCCAGTCACTACTAGATTCATTCAAGGAATTCAGACTCAATTATAATATGAACAAAAAGATTTATTCTTTGTCTGAATTAATGAATGAGTTAGTGGTGGCAGAAGGCATCCTTGGTACTTCTAGTGTTGAAGCCAATGTGGATGAAGCTTCTACTTCTCAACATAAGTCGAAAGGCAAGGGTAAGAAGAAGAAGAAGAAGAAGGACTTCACTAAGAAAAATGGTAAACAAATTGCCTTAGGAGTTGCCTATAAAGGAAAGAAAACCAAAGGAAAGTATTTCCATTGTGGTGAGAAAGGACATTGGAAGAGGAATTGTCCAACATTCAAGGCTTCCAAAAATAAGGGTATGAAAAGTTCATTTCTTCTTGAAATATGTTTGGTACAGAATCCCATAGATTCCTGGTGTGTGGATTTAGGTTGTACTAATCATATCTGCAATTCTTTACAGGGGTTCCAAGTGACTAGGAAGTTAAATAAGGGCGAACTATTTCGTACTTTGGCTGATGGGAGCAGAATTCCGGTTGTAGCTGTTGTAGTGTTTAATTTATGTTTTAAGTCTAGAGTTTTGTTAAGGACATATTTTATGTAGTTGGCTAATCCTTTGACAAAATGCACTTTACTTGTATTTGGATAGATCTAAGATGTGTTTAATACTTCAAAGAACATGTTGTTCAAGTCTAGTATTAAAGCTATGAAGATTAGACCAAGAAACAAGTGAAGAAAAAGTGTGTACTAAAGTTGGACACCTACTGGACACTTGCGGATAGCTACTGGACAGATAGTTATCTATCAAGGTATCTATGAGGTTTAATGAGGTTCGACAGTTGCCCGATCGATCGAGGTATCTATCGAGGTTACGGGAATTCAGATTTCCAGATCTGATTTTTGGGCCAGGCTTTTGTATTTGTGTAGGGTTTCTTTTCTCACAACCCTAGGCATATATAAGGCTTATTTTTGAGGCCATCACACAAGAGAATACAAGGAGAACATATGCAAAAAGGTGATTGAAGCCTTATTCTCTCAGAAAGAAGCTACTGTGTCTTTACGCCTTAGAGTTTTGTAACCAAGTGCTTCTTAATCTTCATTGTTGATGAAGTGAAGAACTTTGCAGCCAACATTCTTCTTCTTCAAGTTGGTGAGTGAGTCACGTATTGGGATTCGTGCAAAGGAGTTCGTCACGTATTGGGATTCGTACATCAAAGGGTGGTGTTCATATATTGAAGAGTTTAGAGGTTCTGAAGCAGTAGAAGGTTTCTACTGTGAGTTCATCTACGGGGATTGAAGAGTCTAGGGACAAAGGTTTTGTACTAGATCTGAAACTTCTCTTTTCTATAGTGAATTACTTTTCGGGAAGGTTTCCCCCCAAGTTTTTTACTGTGAAACTGGTTGGTTTCATTTGTTTTCCTGGGTCATCATATCTTGTCTTATTTATTTTTCCGCTGCACTTAGTTTTGACATGATATTGATGTTTGTTTGTTTTAACAAGTTTTATGTATAATAAATCTAATTAACAACTTGGGTTTAAAATTTGTTAATTCTATCAACCGGAGTCTAAATTTTCCAACAAGTTTTAATATTGGAAGACTATTTGTATGTACCTAATGTTCGTAGGAATTTAATTTCTGTAACTTATTTAGGTAAGCATGGATATTGTGTTATCCTGAAAGACAATGTTGTAATAAAGAAGGATAAAATGTTTATCTGTTCTGGTAATATTGTGGATGGTCTTTATATTTTAACTCCTGATAAGCATGAATTATATAATTCTGAATTAGATAATAATTCACATGTGAAATCATTAAAGAGAAAGTTTCCTTCTACTAGTGAAGCATATCTTTGGCATTTTCGTTTGGGTTATTTTAATTGAAGTAGGATTGAAAGACTAATCAAAGATGGACTTTTACAGCCCATGGACTTTGATGGTTTTCCAGTTTACGAATCTTGTTTGGAAGGTAAAATGACCAAACGGCCTTTTAATGCAAAAGGTAGAAGAGCCCAAGATTTGCTAGAACTAGTGCATTCAGATGTATATGGTCCTATGTCAATCCAAGCAAGAGGTGGCTATGAGTATTTCATTACTTTCACTGATAATTACTCTAGATTTGGTTATGTGTACCTATTGAAACAAAAGTCCGAAGCCTTTGAAAAGTTCAAAGAGTTTAGGGCTGAAGTTGAGAATCAATTGGGTAAACACGTAAAGGCTATTTGATCTGATCGAGGTGGTGAATACCTTCATGGTGACTTCAAGGATTACTTGACTGAAAATGGGATTATATCCCAGTTGACTACACTTGGAACCCCACAACAAAATGGTGTAGCAGAAAGAAGGAATATGACTCTTTTGGATATGGTTAGATCCATGTTGAGTTATTCAACTCTACCAATTTCCTTTTGGAGATATGCCTTAAATACTGCAATGTATCTTCTGAATTTAGTACCTTTGAAGCCTGTTCCTAAAACACCTGTAGAATTGTGGAATGGGCGTAAGCCTAGTATAAGACATCTCCATATTTAGGGTTGTCCAACACACGTGTTGAAAGGAAAGTCTGACAAGTTACAGTCTAAAATAAAAGTGGTTTTCTTTGTAGGGTACCCAAAAGGAACTGTTGGAGGTTAATTCTATAGTCATAAGGATAATAAAGTGTTTGTTAGCACAAATGCCAAATTCTTGGAAAATGACTATATGAATAATTTTACTTCTAGAAGTAGAGTTGTCTTGGCTAAAATGAATGAACTTGTAATTGAACAACCAGCGGATGAAACCAAGAATGATGTGGCTGTATGGATACACCACAAGATATTACTCATGAAATGTCTAGTACACAGGTGCTTCGTCGTAGTGGGAGAATTGTTCGCCCTCCTATAAGATTTATAGGTTTGGGAGAATCCTATGAAGCTATCTCAGAGGAGGTTGAATCGGATCCTTACACTTATGATGAAGCCATGAATGATATAGATGAACATCATTGGATCCAAGCTATGAAATCTGAATTGGATTCTATGTATTCTAATCATGTATGGGATCTTGTAAAGGCGCCTAACGACATTAAACCTGTTGGTTGCAAATGGGTTTACAAGAGGAAGAAAGGGATAGATGGAAAGGTTGAAACCTTTAAAGCAAGACTAGTGGCAAAAGGGTATACACAAAAAGAAGGTATTGATTATGATGAAACTTTTTCGCCAGTAGCCATGCTTAAGTCTATCAGAATTCTCTTATCCATTGCTGCTCATTATGATTATGAGATTTGGCAAATGGATGTCAAGACTGCATTTCTTAATGGCAATCTTGAAGAAGAAATATACATGATACAACCAGAAGGTTTCATAGCAAAGAACCAAGAGCATATGGTATGCAAGTTGAAAAGGTCCATTTATGGACTTAAGCAAGCATCTAGGTCATGGAACATCAAATTTGATCAAGCAATCAAGTCATTTGGTTTTGAACAAAATCTTGATGAACCATGTGTTTACAAAAGGCATCAAGACAAAGTAGTAATGTTCCTAGTACTTTATATTGATGATATTCTACTCATTGGAAATGATGTAGGGGTAATGTCATCGATTAAAGTTTGGTTGTCTAGCCAATTTGATATGAAGGACTTGGGTGAGGCTAACTTTATTTTAGGGATCAAGTTTTGGCGAGATCGCAAGAATATGATGTTAGGTTTATCACAAGCTGGATATATAGATAAGGTTCTAGAACGGTTTAGCATGCAAAACTCCAAGAAAGGATTGCTTCCTTTTAGACATGGAGTTCCTCTGTCTGATGACCAAAGGCCTAAGACTTAAGAGGAAGAAAATATGATGAGACAAGTTCCTTATGCTTCTGCAGTGGGAAGTCTCATGTATGTCATGCTTTGTACTAGACCAGATATTTGTTATTCAGTTGGCATAGTCAGCCGATATTAATCAAATCCAGGACCGAAACATTGGAAAGCTGTAAAGCACATTCTGAAGTATCTTAGGAGAACGAGAAATTATATGCTTGTTTACCATTGTGAGGATTTGATTCCCATTGGCTATACAGATTCAGATTTTCAATCTGATCTAGATTTCAGAAAATCCACTTCAGGATCTATTTTCACCTTAGGAGGTGGAGTCATAAGTTGGAGGAGTGTTAAGCAATCTTGCATTGCGTACTCCACCATGGAAGCCGAGTACATTGCTGCTTGTGAAGCAGTAAAGGAGGCTGTTTGGCTTAAGAAATTCCTTTCTGATCTTGGTGTTGTAAGAATGGAGTAAGTTCCCATCACATTGTTTTGTGATAATAGTGGAGCGGTTGCATAATCCAAAGATCCAAGAAATCACAAGAAAGAAAAGCACATTGAGAGGAAGTACCATATTATTCGAGACATTATTGCTCGTGGAGATGTTGTGGTAGCAAAGATTGAAAGTGCAAGTAATCTAGCAGATCCTTTTACCAAAACCTTGCCTCAAAGGACCTTCGAGTCACATTTGAAGGAAATGGGAGTTGGATTAATGCATAATAGTCTTTAGGGCAAGTGGAAGATTGTTAGAATATGTGCCCTTAAATCCTATTGTATAATGCTATGTATGACATTATGTATGACTTAATGTTGTGTTTAATAAAGTTGTTTATTTTTTATCTAAAATAATGGTAACATGAATATTTGGACATTATCATATAGTCCATGAGATGCATAGTATGTGATTTATGTGAGAAGTTACAGAAGATATAAATCACAAGCTCTTTGTAAACTCAGAATTTATAGTTCGTAATCGGTGATGAAATTGGGCATTTCATCTACCAAGACTATAACGTATCAACTTAGATGATTTGTCTTGATCATGGAAGTGGTTTCTTCTAGTTGATATGTTTTAAGAGTTAAGACATATTGAACTGGAACACTGTGAGATTTATTATTCTCCTAATGACTGTCAAATGAATAATAAATCTCACGACTTTTATTTGCACGAACTCTTAATCCTGAGAGAATAATGGATCAGATCATGTCGTGTAGGTTGCTTTGATATATCAGGAGTGAGATCTAAAATAACGGTCAAAATCTCAGTATGTTAGGCAACCACATTTAATGTTGATGGAACATATATTCTCAAGATGGAATTCATAGTCTCTTAATGGAGATATAAAATATTCTCTTGAGATAAGTTTAATGGGTTTGGTTATTCAAAGAGTTGGGCCCAACCACTTTGGTAAGAAATTACTAAAGTGTATATATTTATGAAATTAGATTTCATAAATATATGATGAATAACTTTAGAGGATTAAACCGGGTACTCAAGGATTAAGATGTAGTAATTTTCAAAGTGGCAGTCTATGTTCATGACTTTGTATTACTACGAATATTTTATGAAGGGTTTACGTGTATAATAAAGTCTTGGGATATAATTTATTAATAAGGCCTAGAGTGCAAGTATATTTATATAGTGGGATTAAATATAATTAGTAGGAACTTTGGACTTGTCAAGAGTTGACGGAAAAGCCCAAGGCCCATTGGAGCTAGTGTCTTATTGGCCCCTTTTGGTCCCACTCCAAGCCACACACTAAAGCCCAATTAGAAAGGCCCAATAAGCCGATCCAATTAATAATCAGTTAGTTATAAAGGGAGAAACATACAGAATTTTTTCTTAAAGAAAAGAATTGTAGAGAAAAAGAAAAAGAGATAGTGTGAGACACACTTTCATTCTCCCTTTGGAAAACTAATTGAGAGATCACACATCTTGGACGTAAAGTGGAATTGAAGTGAAGATTAAAAGTGGTCCCAAGTGCTTCTAATCTTTGTTTTGAATTTCTCCACACCAAGGTACACCATCTTGTACTTAAATTCTGAAATTTACATAGTGCATGTTGTTAATCATGAATGAAATAGATCATTGTTTGTTGCTTCTGCTGTGTGTTTTGTATGAGATAAAAAACCAGATTTTTACCCAACAAAACTAACTTTGGACATTATGATAAGTCTGAAGGAGATGTTTGGTGAGCAAAGTCGTTCAGCAAGGCAAGAAAGTATGAGGCAAATTTATATCACCAAAATGGCTGAAGGTAGTTCAGTGAGAGAGTATTGTCTTACAATGATCTCTAATCTATCTCTAATCTAAATACATTGGAAGTTTTAGATGCCGACATTGATGGAGATTCCTAAGTGGATATGATAATCCAATCACTACTAGAATCATTCAAGGAATTCAGACTGAATTATAATATGACCAAAAAGGTTTATTCATTGTTTGAATTAATGAATGAATTAGTGGCGGCGGAAGGGATCCTTGGTACGGAATCCCACAGATTCCTGGTGTGTGGATTCAGGTTGTACTAATCATATTTACAATTCTTTGCAGGGGTTTCAAGAGACCAGAAAGATAATTAAAGGGGAATTGTTTCTTACTTTTGCTGATGGAAGCAGGATTTCGGATGTAGCTATTGGTGTAGATAATTTGTGCTTTGAATCTATGGTTTTAATATTGAAAGACTGTCTTTATGTACCTAATGTTCGTAGGAATTTAATTTCTGCAAATTATTTAGGTAAAGACAGATATTGTGTTATCCTTAAAGACAATGTTGTAATAAAGAAGAGTAAAGTGTTTATCTATTCTGGCAATATTGTTGATGGTCTTTATATTTTAACTCCTAATAAGAATGAATTATATAATTCTGAACTAGATAATAATTCACATGTGAAATCATTAAAGAGAAAGTTTCCTTCTAGTAGTGAAGCATATTTTTGGCATTTGTGTTTGGGTCATATTAATTCAAACAGAATTCAAAAACTTATCAAAGATGGACTCTTAGGGCCCGTTGACTTTGATGGTTTTCCAGTTTGCAAATCTTGTTTGGAAGGTAAAATGACTAAATGACTTTTTAATGCAAAAGGTAGAAGAGTCCAAGATTTGCTAGAACTAGTACATTCAGATGTATGTGGTCCTATGTCAATCCAAGCAAGAGGTGGCTATGAGTATTTCATTACTTTCACGAATGAGTACTCTAGATTTGGTTATGTGTACCTAATGAAATAGAAATCCGAAACCTTTGAAAAGGTTAAAGAGTTTAGGGCTGAAGTTGAAAATCAATTGGGTAGACACATAAAGGCCATTCGATTTGATCGAGGTGACGAATAACTTCTTGGTGATTTCAAGGATTACTTAACTGAAAAAATGGGATTAAATCCCAGTTGACTACTCCTGGAACTCCATAAAAAAATGGTGTAGCAGAAGGAAGGAGTAGGACTCTTTTAGATATGGTTAAATCCATGATGAGTTATTCAACTCTACCAATTTCTTTTTTGGGATATGCCTTAAATACTGCAATGTATCTTCTGAATTTGGTACCTTTGAAGTCTGTTCCTAAAACACCTATAGAGTTATGGAATGGGCATAAGCCTAGTAAGAGACATTTTCACATTTGGAGTTGTCCAGCACATGTGTTGAATGGAAAGTCTGACAAGTTACAGTCTAAAACAGAAGTGGTTTTCTTTGTAGGGTATCCAAAAGGAACTGTTGGAGGTTTATTCTATAGTTATAAGGATAATAAAGTGTTTGTTAGCACAAATGCCAAATTCTTGGAAATTAACTATATGAATAATTTTACTCCTAAAAGTAGAGTTGTCTTGATTGAAATGAATGAACCTTTAGTTAAACAACCAATGGATGAAATTAGGGAGGATGTGGCTATATTGGATACACTACAATGCTATGAAATCTAGTACATAGGTGTCTTGTCATAGTGGGAGAATTGTTTAGCCTCTTATAAGATTTATAGGTTTAGGAGAAACCTATGAAGCTATCTCAACAGAGGCTGAATTGGATTCTTACACTTTTGAGGAGGCAATAAATGATATAGATGCACATCATTGGGTCAATGCTATGAAATCTGAATTAGATTCCATGTATTCCAATCAAGTTTGGGATCTTGTAGAGGTGCCTAACGGCATTAAATCTGTTGGTTGCAAATGGGTTTACAAGAGGAAGAAGGGGATAGATTGAAAAGTTGAAACCTTTAAAGCAAGACTAATGGTGAAAGGGTATACACAAAAAGAAGGCATTGACTATGATGAAACTTTTTCACCAATAGCCATGCTTAAATCTATCAGAATTCTCTTATCTATTGCTGCTCATTATGATTATGAGATTTGGCAAATGGATGTTAAGACTGCATTTCTCAATGGCAATCTTGAAGAGGAAATCTATATATTGCAACCAAAAGGTTTCATAACAAAGAACCAAAAGCATATCGTATGTAAGTTGAAAAGGTCCATTTATGGACTTAAGCAAGCATCTAGGTCATGGAACATCAAATTTGATCAAGCAATCAAGTCATTTGGTTTTGAACAAAATCTTGACGAACCATATGTGTACAAAAGACATTGAGACAAAGTATTAATGTTCCTAGTACTTTATGTAGATGATATTTTACTTATTGGAAATGATGTAAGAGTAATGTCATCGGTTAAATTTGGTTGTCAAGACAATTTGATATAAAGGACTTGGGTGAAGCTAACTATATTCTAAGGATCAAGCTTTGGCGAGATTGAAAGAATAGGATGTTAGGTTTGTCACAAGCTGGATATATAGATAAGGTTCTAAAACAGTTTAGCATGCAAACTCCAAGAAATGATTACTTCCTTTCAGACATGGAGTTCCACTATCTGATGACCAAAGGCCTAAGACTTAAGAGGAAGAAAATATGATGAGACAAGCTCCTTATGCTTCTGTGGTAGGAAGTCTCATGTATGCCATGCTTTGTACTAGACCAGATATTTGTTGTTTAGTTGGCATGGTCAGCCGATATCAATCCAGTCCAAGACCTAAACTTTGGCAAGTTGTAAAGCATATTCTTAAGTATCTAAGGAGAACGAGGGGTTATATGCTAGTTTAACGGAGTGAGGATTTGATTCCCATTGGCTATACAGATTCAAATTATCAATCGGATCTAGATTTTAGAAAATCCACTTCAAGATGTTTATTCACCTTGGGAGGTGGGGCCATAAGTTGGAGGAGTGTTAAGCAATATTGTATTATGAAGTCTAGCATGGAAGATGAATATGTTGCTGCTTGTGATGCAGCAAAAGAAACTGTTTGGCTCAAGAAATTCCTTTTTGATCTTGGTGTTGTGAGAATTGAGCAAGTTCCTATTATATTGTTCTGCAACAATAATGGAGCGGTTGCACAATTCAAGGATCCAAGGAATCACAAGAAAGGAAAGCACATAGAAAGAACGTACCACATCATTCGAGACATTATTGCTCATGGAGATGTGATTGTCGCAAAGATTGATGGTGCAAAGAATCTAGCGGATCCCTTACCAAAGCCTTGCCCCAAAGGACTTTCAAGTCACATTTGGAGGAGATGGGAGTTAGATTAGTGCATAATAGTCAAAAGGGCTAGTGGGAGATTTGTTAGGATGTATGCCTTTAAATCCTATTGTATGATGCTATGTATGACATTATGTGTGACTTAATTTTATGATTAATAAAATTGTTTTATTATTACCTAAAATAATGGAAACATGAATATTCGGACATTATCATATAGTCCATGAGATACATAGTATGTGATTTATGTGAAAAGTAACAGAAGATATAAATCACAAGTTTTTTGTAAACTCAGAATTATAGTTCGTAGTCGGTGATGAAATTGGGCTTTTCATCCGCGAAGACTATAACATGTCAACTACGATGATTTGTCTTGATCATGGAAATGGAGATTTCTAGTTGGTATGCTGATATGTTTTAAAAGTTAAAACATATTGAACTGGACCGCTGTGAGATTTATTATTCTAATAACGACTGTCAATTGAATAATAAATCTCACGACTTCTATTTGCATGAACTCTTAATCCTGAGAGAATAATGGACTTGATCATGAGGTGTAGGTTGCTTTGATATGTCAGTAATGAGATCTATATTTACGGTCAAAACCTCAGTATGTTAGGTAGCCACATTTAGTGTTGATGGAACATATATTCTCAAGATGGAATTCATAGTCTCTTAACGGAGATACAAAATATTCCCTTGAGATAAGTTTAATGGGTTTGGTTATTCAGAAAGTTAGGCCTAACCACTTTAGTAAGGAGTTACTGAAATATATATTTATGGAATTGGATTTCATAAATATATGATAAATAACTTTAAAAGATTCAACCGGGTACTTAAGGAATTAAGATGTAGTAATCTACAAAATGGCAGTCTTCTTTCATGACTTTATATTACTACGAATATTTTTTGAAGAGGTTGCATGTACAATAAAGTCTTGGCATATAATTTATAAATAAGGCCTAGAGTGCAACTATAGTGGTATTAAATATAGTTAATGGTAATTTTGGACTTGTTAAGAGTTGACAGAAAATCCCGAGGCCCATTAGAGCTAGTGTCTTATTGGTCCATTTTGGTTCCACTCCAAGCCACACACTTAAGCCCAATTGGAAAGGTCCGAAAGGTCAGCCCAATTAGGTAATCAGTTAGATACAAAAGGAGAAACGTACAGATTTTTCTATAAGGGGAATTGAAAGAACACTATTGTGAAGTGGTGTAAGAGGTGTTAGATGCTTTAATATTCTCCCTTTGGAAAACTGATTGAGAGACCACACATCTTGGGCGTTAGTGGAATTGGAGTGAAGATTTAAAGTGTTCCCATGTGCTTCTGATCTTCGGTTTTGAAATTCACCGCTCCAAGGTACAATCTCTTGTTCTTAAATTCTGAAACTTAGATAATGCATGTTAACATTTATGAATGAAGTAGATCCATTATTTTTCCGCTGCGTATGTTTTGTATACGATACAGGCATGTTATTTTCCATCAAATTTCATTACCAATCCTTGGCTAAGAAAACGGTAATTTTTCCTAATCTAATGTGGATGGCAAAAAATCTTGTTTCTTGAGTCTAGAAGTTTGGTTATGTATAGGGAAGGTGCTAGGCACCCCACAACGCCTGTCTAAGGACAGTCCTTTGTTTTGATAAGACCTTAATTTTTGGAGATTGGTAGTAAAAATATGATTTTGGCATTGGAGTTTGGGGCTTTGCATGCAAGGGGACTTTGAGTTTTGGCTTTTGAATGGGTGTGGTCCCGATTTATGCTTTCCTAAGGCATTCAGGTGAAATGCCAGATTTCCATGTTGAAAATTAAGTGACATGCCACCTTGCTTTCACTGCAAAAATTAGGCATCGCTTGCCTTAAGTGACATGGACTGTGACAATCACACTGAAAGGGGGCGAACAGGTATATGTATACTACATCATGCCCAATGCAAGCACAAAAAGAAGGAAAATAAATGCCTACATCCCTAGAGCATGGCCCAAAATATAAGTGCAGGAGAATAAACAAGGGTTGTCATACTCTAGAGATGGGAACGAATGGTACATGGCATGATATACCTAATACAACCTTTCTAAGAGAGAAAGGAGGGAGGAAGGAAGGGGGTTTAAAAGAGTACATAACAAAATGGGTAAGCTAAACCCCTAAAACTACTAAACACTGTTGCTTGGCTTATATCGACATGCTTGCATCCTTGCCCTTTTTGCTTGTGCCTGGGAGACTGCTCCCTAACTCCATGCGCCCTTGTTTCATATGTGTACATGCAAAGGCAAAGCAAGAAACCAGTAGACGAGTTATGGAAAAATGTGTAGAGAATATGAAAGAGGCATAAAGAAAATAAGCGTGATAGACATGGCAAGCATAGCATGTGGCAGGAGACCTGACAAGCAACAAGATAAACGAACATTCAAGAAAGCCAACAGGGCAAGAAAGCAAGCAAACAAACAAGCAAATAAACAAAAGGCGGCGTCCGCAAGGGATAAATGTAAGTTTAGATCGAATGTCCATAGCTTCATTATGTTTAAGTATAGACGGCACATTAACAAGCAAGACTCATGCATGGACACGCAAGCAAGCGTGTAAGATGCAAAGAAAGCCAACGGGTGGCGCAAACAAGCATGGCAAGTATATCATTGTATGGAGAGAAAAAGAGGAAGGGTACACTCGAAGAAACCCGGTGTCTGGAGATGCATTCCAAGTGGTTACATCCAAACAAGGCCTTATGGGCGTCGGATGTAGCCACACATCCACAAACCCGATAAGGTTATCAAGCATGGCAAAGCCTGGAATTGGAAAGGCTAACATAAGCATAAAGCATAAAATTAAGCAAGCATATACTTGCAAAAAAGGATGATCCAAACCCTTTGATGTGGACCTAGGTGCATGGATGATGACAAAGACCATAGGGTCTAGATCAAGTCCTAACCATTAGGCCAAGACGCAAGAAAGAAAGACAAAGCGAGAAAAGGGTTGCAATAGCACATGGCATGATGTACATAGCCTAGGTCTAGGCACACAAGCATGGCACGAAGTGCGCAAACACATGGAAGATGGCATAAAGCACATAAAGAACGTAGATCTGATCACACAAGCTGTTAGGATATGTATCCTTAAATCCTATTGTATGATGCTATATATTTTATTATGTATGACATTATGTATAACTTAATGTTGTGATTGATAAAGTTGTTTTATTATTATTTGAAAATAATGGTAACATGACTATTGGGACATTATCACATAGTCCATGAGATGCATAGTATGTGATTTATGTGATTTAGTCACAGAAGATATAAATCACAAGTTCTTTGTAAACTTAGAATTTTAGTTCATAGTCAGTGTTGAAATTGGACATTTCATCTGCGAAGACTATAACATATCAACTAAGATGATTTGTCTTGATCATGGAAATGGAGTTTTCTAGTTGGTATGTTGATATGTTTTAAGAGTTAAGACATATTGAACTGGACCGGTGTGAGATTTATTATTCTCCTAACGACTGTCAATTGAATAATAAACTCACGACTTATATTTGCATGAACTCTTAATCCTGAGAGGATAATGGATCTGATCATGAAGTGTAGGTTGCTTTGATATATCAGGAGTGAGATCTATAGTTACGGTCAAAATCTCAGTATGTTGGGTAGCCACATTTAGTGTTGATGGAATATATATTCTCAAGATGGAATTCATAGTCTCTTAACAGAGATATAAAATATTTCCTTAAAATAAGTTTAATGGGTTTGTTATTCAGAGAGTTGGGCCTAACCACTTTAGTAAGGAGTTACTAAAGTATATATTTATAGAATTGGATTTCATAAATATATGATGAATAACTGAAAGGATTAAACCGGGTACTCAAGGAATTAGGATGTAGTAATAAATAAAGTGGTAGTCTATTTTCATGACTTTGTATTACTATGAATATTTTATGCAGGGGTTGCATGTATAATAAAGTATTGGGATATAATTTATAAATAAGGCCTAGAGTGCAATTATATTTATATAGTGGTATTAAATATAGTTAATGGTAACTTTGGACTTGTCAAGAATTGACAGAAAAGCCCAAGGCCCATTGGAGCTAGTGTCTTATTGTTTCCTTTTGGTCCCACTCCAAGCCACACACTTAAGCCCATTTGGAAAGGCCTAAAAGGCCAGCTCAATTAGATAATCAGTTAGATACAAAGGGAGAAACACACAGAATTTTTCTGTAGAGAATTCGTAGAGAATTTGCAAGAACACTCTTGTGAAGTGGTGTAAAAAGGGTTAGACATATTTTGACATTTTCCCTTTGGAACTGATTGAGAGACCACACATTTTGGGTGTTAGTGGAATTAGAGTGAAGATTGAAAGTATTCCCAAGAACTTCTGATCTTTGGTTTTGAAATTCACCGCTCCAAGGTATACTCTCTTGTTCTTATATTCTGAAACTTAAATAGTGCATGTTAACTTTTATGTATGAAGTAGATCTATTTTTTTTTCCTTCCGCTGATATGTTTCTTTGATGTGATACAAACATGTTATTTTTCCATCAAATGGTATCAGAGTGGTCTTCTTTACATATCTGTTTAACATGTTTTAATTTTTGGAATTTATGACAATAGTTTCATATTGTAAGAAATTAGTTTTTTTGCAAGGTTGTTGAAATTATTGTTCTTGATAAAAACTGATTTTGATGTTATGATGTTGTTTAATTTTTAGTTTAAGTATGTTAAACTGAAATTTAAGGCTATAACATCAATGAAATTTAGTTTTGATATCAATTCATGCTCATAATGATCATATGATGGTTGTTTTGTACTTGAAAATGTTGATAAACTACCTTTGAAAAATTATGGAAAATTCAAAATTCGCGAAGCTCGATCGATCGAGAATCTGTTGAGAATCGATTGAGTTGGCATAAAGTTTCTCGATCGATCGAGGATCTATCAAGGATCTGTCAAGCTTCGCGAAACTGTTTCTTGATCGATCAAGAATCTGTCGAGGATCGATTGAGGACTGTTGATCCAAAATTTTTTCTAAGTGTTTTTCCATATATAAAAGAGCAAGGCTATGCGTAATTATATTATGCATGTTTTATATTTAAAAACCTTTGTTTTAAAACATCTAGTGGGAGAGAGATACAAGGGTTGTATCTCACGGCCTCCATTGTCGGTTTATAGTAGTGTGATTAAGCACCTCGCCTTAGCGTATATGCCTTGCTCCTTCGGAGGGTGTTTAATTCATGGTACTACAGGTTAAACTTCTTCATGATGAATAATATGTGTTTTTACATTAATAACGACCACGCTTCTGTGGAGTTACTTTATGACTCACATAGAATTCAGTCAATGGTGTACACTAGACTAAGTTTAATGTTAATCTCCCTTTGGAGCTATGTCATTATTACTTAGAGGCTAAAGTAAAAATGGCATATTATTAGTGTTTGATAAGAGTTATCATGATAACACTAATAATGAGAATAGTTCTCAATCAATCATAGTGTTTATAATTTACTTGCTTCCAAGGAATTTTAAACATGGGATTGGGTTGTCGTTGCATATATTATTTTATGGTTTTATTAAGGTTCCATATTATATGTTTATATGCTAAATTGATAATGTCCTTTTTACTTATTATATTCATGTTTATTATTTTCAGATTTGAACATAGCATCATTTAGCCCACTTGTTTCTATTCTTAATCAAAACAAACTAACTGGATCCAACTATGTTGACTAGAAAAGAAACTTGGACATTGTTTTAACTGCTGAAGAGCACAAATATGTGCTTACTCAACCATGTCCTAGCTTTCCTTCATTAGATGCTCCTTTTGACGAAAAACAACGATATGATCGTTGGTAGAAATCTAATGAAATGGCCAAGTGTTATATCCTAGCGTCCATCTCAAATGTTCTAAAGCATCAAATGCAGGATGTAGAACTAGCTTCGGACATTATACTAAGTCTAAAGGAGATGTTTGGTGAGCAAGGCCGTTCAGCAAGGCAAGAAACCATAAGACAAATTTATAATACCAAAATGGCTAAAGGTAGTTCAGTAAGAGAGCATTGTCTTACAATGATCTCTAATCTGAATACATTGTAAGTTTTAGGTGCCAACATTGATGGAGAATCCCTAGTGGATATGATACTCCAGTCACTACCGGAATCATTCAAGGAATTCAAACTGAGTTATAATATGAACAAAAAGGTTTATTCTTTGTCTGAATTAATGAATGAGTTAGTGGCGGCGGAAGGCATCCTTGGTACTTCTAGTGTTGAAGCCAATGTTGGTGAAGCTTCTACTTCTCAACCTAAGTCGAAAGGCAAGGGTAAGAAGAAGAAGAAGAAGGACTTCACTAAGCAAGAGGATAAGCAAATTGCCTTAGGGGTTGCCGATAAAGGAAAGAAGCTTAAAGGAAAGTGTTTCCATTATGGTGAGAAAGGACATTGGAAGAGGAATTGTCCAAAGTTTAAAGCTGCCAAAAACAAGGGTATGAAAACTTCCTTTATTCTTGAAATATGTTTGGTATAGAATCCCATGGATTCCTGGTGTGTGGATTCAGGTTGTACTTATCATATCTACAATTCTTTGCAAGGGTTTCAAGAGACTAGAAAGTTGAGTGAAGGGGAATTGCTTCTTACTTTGGTTGATGGGAGCAGAGTTTTGGTTGTAGCTGTTGGTGTTGTTAATTTGTGCTTTGAGTCTAGGGTTTTAATATTGGAAGACTATCTGTTTGTACCTAATGTGCGTAGGAGTTTAATTTCTACAACTTATTTGGGTAAACACGGATATTATGTTATCCTGAAAGACAATGTTGTAATAATGAAGGATAAAATGTTTATCTGTTCTGGCAATATTGTAGATGGTCTATATATTTTAACTCCTGTTAAGCATGAATTGCAAATTTCTGAATTAGATAGTAACTCTTATGTAAAATCATTAAAGAGAAATTTTCCTTCTAATGATGCATATCTTTGGCACTTGCGTTTAGGTCATATTAATTCAAACAGAATTCAAAGACTGATCAAAGATGGAATTTTAGAGCCCATGGACTTTGATGAATTTCCAGTTTGTGAATTTTGTTTGAAAGGTAAAATGACCAAGCGACCTTTTAATGCAAAAGGTAGAAAAGTCCAAGAGTTGCTTGAATTAGTTCATACAGATGTATGTGGTCCTATGTCAACCCAAGCAAAAGGAGGTTATGAGTATTTCATCACTTTCACAAATGATTACTCAAGATATGGTTATGTGTACCTAATGAGACGGAAGTCCGAAGCCTTTAAAAATGTCAAAGAGTTTAGGGCTGAAGTTGAGAATCAATTAGGCAAACGCATTAAGGCCATTCGATCTGATCGAGGTGGCGAATACCTTCTTGGGGATTTCAAGGATTACCTAATTCAAAATGGGATTATATCCCAATTGACTGCACCTGGAACTCCTTAACAAAATGTTGTAGCGGAGAAAAGAAATAAGACTCTTTTGGAAATGGTTAGGTCCATGATGAGTTATTTAACTTTACCGATTTTTTTTTTGGGGATATGCCTTAGATACAGCAATACATCTTTTGAATTTAGTTCCATCAAAATCTGTCCCCAAAACACCCATGGAACTGTGGAGTGGGCGTAAGCCTAATATGAGGTATTTTCACATTTGGGGTTGTCCAGCACATGTGCTAAAGGGGAAGCCTAATAAGTTGGAACCAAAATCAGAAGTATGTTTGCTAGTGGGTTATCCAAAAAAACTAGGGGTTATTTATTCTATAGTCGAAATGATAACAAAGTGTTGTTAGTACAAATGCTATGGAAAATGACTATATGAATAATTTTACTCCTAGAAGTAGAGTTGTATTGGCTGAAATGAATGACTCCGTAAATCAATAACCATTGGATAAAGCTAAGGAAGAAGTGGTTGTATTAGATACACCACAAGATACCACTCATGAAATGTCTAGTACACAAATGCCTTGTCGTAGTGGGAGAATTGTTCGGCCTCCTGTGAGATTTATAGGTTTAGGAGAAACTTATGAGGCTATCTCAGAAGAGGCTAAATCGGATTCCTACACTTATGAGGAGGCAATAAATGATATAGATGCACATCATTGGATCCAAACTATGAAATCTGAATTAGATTCCATGTATTCCAATTAAGTTTGGAGTCTTGTAGAGACGTTAACGGCATTAAACCTGTTGGTTGCAGATAGGTTTACAAGAGGAAGAGAGGGATAGATGGAAAGGTTGAAACCTTTAAAGCAAGGCTAGTGGCAAAAGGGTATACACAAAAAGAAGGCATTGACTATGATGAAACTTTTTCGCCAGTGGCCATGCTTAAATCTATCAGAATTCTCTTATACATTACTGCTCATTATGATTATGAGATTTGACAAATGGATGTCAAGATTGCATTTCTTAATGGCAATCTTGAAGAAGAAATCTACATGTTGCAACTAGAAGGTTTCATAGCAAAGAACCAAGAGCATATGGTATGCAAGTTGAAAAGGTCCATTTATGGACTTAAGCAAGCATCTAGGTCATGGAGCATCAGATTTGATCAAGCAATCAAATCATTTGGTTTTAAGCAAAATCTTGATGAACCATGTGTTTACAAGAGACATCAAGACAAAATATTAATGTTCCTAGTGCTTTATGTTGATGACATTCCACTCATTGGAAATGATGTAGGAGTAATGTCATCGGTTAAAGTTTGGTTGTCAAGCCAATTTGATATGAAGGACTTGGGCAAAGCTAACTATATTCTAGGGATCAAGCTTTGGTGAGATCAAAAGAATAGGATGTTAGGTTTGTCACAAGCTGGATACATAGATAAGGTTCTAGAATGGTTTAGCATGCAAAACTCCAAGAAAGGATTACTTCCTTTTAGACATGGAGTTCCTCTGTCTGATTACCAAAGGCTTAAGACTCAAGAGGAAGAAAATATGATGTGACAAGTTCCTTATACTTTTGCTGTAGGAAGTCTCATGTATGCCATGCTTTGTACTAGGCCGGATATTTGTTATTCAGTTGGCATAGCCAGCTGATATCAATCAAATCCAGGACCTAAACATTGGCAAACTGTAAAGCATATTCTCAAATATCTACAGAGAACAAGAAATTATATGCTTGTTTACCATTGTGAGGATTTGATTCCCATTGGCTATACAGATATAGATTTTCAGTCAGATCTAGATTTTAGAAAATCCACGTCGGGTTGTGTTTTCACCTTGGAAGGTGGAGCCATAAGTTGGAGGAGTGTTAAGCAATCTTGTATTGCGGACTCCACCATGGAAGTCGAATATGTTGCTGCTTGTGAGGCAACAAAGGAGGTTGTTTGGCTCAAGAAATTCATTTCTAATCTTGGCATTGTAAGAATTGAGCAAGTTCCTATTACATTGTTCTGTGACAATAATGGAGTGGTTGCACAATCCAAAGATCCAAGGAATCACATGAAAGGAAAACACATAGAAAGAAAGTACTACATCATTCGAGACATTGTTGCTCGTGGAGATATGATTGTAGCGAAGATTGATGGTGCAAAGAATCTAGTGGATCCCTTCACCAAAGCCTTGCCTCAAAGGACTTTCGAGTCACATTTGGAGGAGATGTGAGTTAGATTAGTGCAAAATAGTCTTTAGGCCAAGTGGGAGATTGTTAGGATGTGTGTCCTTAAATCCTATTGTATGATGCTTATATTTTATTATGTATGACTTAATGTTGTGATTGATAAAATTGTTATATTATTTTTTGAAAATAATGGTAACATTAATATTGGGACATTATCACATAGTCAATGAGATGCATAGTATGTGATTTATGTGATTTAGTCACAGAAGATATAAATCACAATTTCTTTACAAACTCAGAATTATAGTTCGTAGTCGGTGATGAAATTGGGCATTTCATTTGCGAAGACTATAACATATCAACTAAGATGATTTTTCTTGATCATGGAAATAGAGATTTCTAGTTGGTATGTTGATATGTTTGAAGAGTTAAGACATATTGAACTGGACCGGTGTGAGATTTATTATTCTCCTAACGACTGTCAATTGAATAATAAACTCACGACTTATATTTGCATTAACTCTTAATCCTGAGAGGATAATGGACCTGATCATGAAGTGTAGGTTGCTTGGATATATCAGGAGTGAGATCTATAGTTACGGTCAAAATCTCAGTATGTTGGGCAGCCACATTTAGTGTTGATGGAACATATATTCTTAAGATGGAAGTCATAGTCTCTTAACGGAGATACAAAATATTTCCTTGAGATAAGTTTAATGGATTTACTATTCATAGAGTTGGGCCAAACCACTCTAATAAGGAGTTACTAAAGTATATATTTATGGAATTGGATTTCATAAATATATGATGAATAACTTAAAGGATTCAACCGGGTACTCAAGGAATTAACATGTTGTAATAAACAAAGTGGCAATCTATTTTCATGACTTTGTATTACTATGAATATTTTATGAAGGGGTTGCATGTGTAATAAATTCTTGGGATATAATTTATAAATAAGGCCTAGAGTGCAACTATATTTATATAGTGGTATTAAACATAGTTAATGGTAACTTTGGACTTGTCAAGAGTTGGCAGAAAAGCCCAAGGCCTATTGGAACTAGTGTCTTATTGGTCCCTTTTGGTCCCACTCCAAGCCACACACTTAAGCCCATTTGGAAAGGCCCAAAAGGCCAACCCAATTAGATAATCAGTTAGATACAATGGGAGAAACACACAAAATATTTCTATAGAGAATTCATAGAGAATTTGCAAGAACACTCTTGTGAAGTGGTGTAAAAAGTGTTAGACACTTTTTGACATTTTTCCTTTGGAACTGATTGAGAGACCACACATCTTGGATGTTAGTAGAATTGGAGTGAAGATTGAAAGTGTTCCCAAGTGCTTCCGATCTTCGGTTTTGAAATTCACTGCTCCAAGGTACACTATCTTGTTCTTATATTCTGAAACTTAAATAGTGCATGTTAACCTTTATGTATGAAGTAGATTCATTTTTTTTTTCTTCCACTGCGTATGTTTCTCTGATGTGATACAAGCATGTTATTTTTCCATCACAAGCATGTGAAAACAAGGATCTAACCCTATAGGCATAGAAACATGCATGTAAACATGTAGATCCTAGCTCATAAACAGGGAAGAATGTGAATCCAAGCATATAAGCGTGTGAAAGCATGGATCTAACCCTATAGCATGGCAAAATAGGCATAAACACATAAATCTGAGCAAGGCATAGCCAAATGTCATACAACCATGTGAGCATGTGACCCTAAAATCAACATAGAACAAAGAGATGAACAAAGAATGGGAAAACATGGCATAATGCATAAACATGTAGATTGAGACAACTAGCATGTAGACAAGCATAGAAACATGTGGATCTTGCCAAACAACACATGGAAAAGATAGATCTAGGCACAAACATATAGCATAAAGCATAAAGCACATTGATCAGAACAAATAACATGTGAGCAAGCATAAAAGAACATTGGTCTAAGTGAAGAACATGCTAGAAAGAAGATAAAGCAAGAAACATGTCAAAGAAAGCATAAAACATATTATTATGGCAAAAAGAGCAAGAACATGCTAGGAAAATGATTTAGAAGGTTAGGGGTGTGGATAATAGCTAAAAAGCTATATCCACACCCTTAAACCCCAAATCCAAGATGTAGAACCAAGGAGAAAAAGATTGGGTAGAAGAACACTACCTCGTATTGTTGGTGAAGATGCAAGAATCAAGAAGTTTTGGTGTTTCTTTGAGTGTTTTTTGTGTGTTTTTTGGTGTTTGGAAGAGAGAAAACGTGTAGAAAACCCCAAGCAAAGAGTTGGATTTCATAAAAATGACGTCTTGTCTAGTCTAAAAGGTGTTTGGGGCTATTTATAGCCTTGACACGTGTTTCAAGATTTTGACTTCCTGTTTCCAAAAAGGTATAGATCCTAAAAATCCAACGGTCGGATCAAAAGTTATGGCTCTCGGAAGTTAGCGGTGCGTTGATCGGTGCGCCATCCCTGTTCTCATGATATCTCGGCTGTTCTAGCTTTGATTTCGACCCATGAATAGTCTTTGGAATGAGAATTTGATAATCTTTGCAATGTCGTCAGTTTCAACCCGTTCTAACAGCTAGATTAAAATTAGGGTTTTTGGGCCCATGCAAGATCGACTTCGTGTCAAACTTGTTCAAATTTGGTCAAAGTTGTCAAACTTCTTCGAGAAGCTCGAGTTTGATGTAAAACTGTGGAAAATGTTCTTTTGCGAGTGTTTTGACCTCGTTTGACCTTTGGTCAAACCTAGGGTTGGCTAGGGGCATTTTGGTCATTTTAGCTGAAAAGGACATTTTGGGTTTTCCGACACTCGAACGGGTTGTGCCACATTGTTTTGGATGTTCTCAAGGCCCTATGGAGAGAAAATGATATTTTTTGGATTTTTCAGGGTTTGGCATGCAAATCGAAGGAGCACAAAAGAAGGTATCAACAATAATGGTTGTCTTTGTTTTCGCTAGAAGCAAGTACTAGCGTTTTTTTTTTTTTTTTTTTTAAACTCAAGTACTAGTGTTTTCATCTAACAATAATTAATAATTTAAATATCATGAAATCCAAATCCTATTGTCTCACAGAATTTACTTAGCCCCCAAAAAAAAATCACATTTTCACTATAAAAGCAATTCCAAAAATGTGGTGCCACTAATTTATACCAAATTATCAATTTCACCTTTTTTTTTTTTTTTTTTTTTTTTTATGACAATACCTACTACATGAAAGGAAAATGCAGACAACGTTTATAATGTAAAAATATGAAAATGTAACAAACCGTGGGTGAAGCCTACTGATTGTATTCAAGCAATAAACTATTGACCAAATGAAGGCCAGTTTAACTATGAGAAATCTCAACCATGTATAAAAATCAAACTGAATATTACAATTTTTTGTATATAACTGTGAGAAATCTCAACCTTGTATAAAACTGAATATGTTATTCATTTAACTACTGATATAGAGTGTCCATTTAAGGTAGCAAGATCATAAGCTCTACCAGCGACCTCCTCATCATAATACTCACCAGTATACAAAACGTAAATAGATGAATACACGATTTATATGAGATAACACATCTATTACCAAGTTTATCCCCCATAAGTCTATGGAGCTCCATTTGGGTTCTAAAGTCATCATACTTTCTGAACATTCACAAATAAGAATGAACTCTTAAAATTTCATCAATAGTATCCAAAAAATATTAGATATCAAGGTCTCATTTTGACCACAAACATTATAATATTCATATAGTGTTACCAAGTAAACCGACTAAAAAGAGTAGGTATTTTCTTCGTAGACACTCGTAGTTCAATCCATCTAATTTAAGAGGCCAACTTGTATTTTCTAGGGTTTTTGCTTTATATTTTGTTTACTAAATTTATGCTATGTGATGCAATCAAAGCATAAATGCAATAGTTGTATTTTGCTTTCAGTTGTGATGTATATTATTAGTTTTAAAAAAAATCAATCAATTTTAGTAGGAAGAATAGAAACCTTTTAGAGGTAGGGCTATAGATTTGAGTAAAAAACTATACCAATAAGGGCGTAAGTTAAGAATGATTTTTACAGTATTTTAGAATGTCACTCTTCTCCCTTCCTTTCTAATTGGTGAAATTCACTTGTTGCATCATTGCAGTATGTTTAATTTATTCCTTTAATTTCAAATATATCCAGTTATCACCTTTTTAAGAAACATGAAAACAGAATTTGTATCACTTCTAAAATATGATTTTAGAGAATCAACATGGGGACATGAATATACATGTTTGTATGATCTAGAGGATAAATGATAGGACGCTCATTACAAAATTATTCCCTACTGCCATATATGTAAGAAGAGGTACTCATAAAAATGAAATAAAATAAAAGCCCATTGGAACTCAAAATCAAGGAAAAAAAATCCCATGTCATTTTGTAATTGGATACATATGCTTTAAAGTAAAAAGTGGGAATTGTCAAAACCCACTACGTCTCCAACTCCACGAATCTATGAATTTACTTTCTAATTTGCTCATCATTCAAGTTTATGCGTAATGAATTAAAATAAACAATGGCCAATACAACAGAATTAGAAGAAGACAAAAATTATTAAATGATCACCCAACAATGTTGTCAAGATAGTAAAACATGCAAATTATAGCCAATTGAAAGACAAATACACTAAATGGACAAAATCTAATACGAAGTATAAGTAGAAGGGAAATCAGACTATCCCAACCTATCAATTTGTTCCAGCAACAATTCTTGCGAAAATTCCTGGTGTGAGGAAGTTAATAACAACATCTAAAAATCTGTTGGAAAGTGTATAACATACGTTAGTTAACAACCTATTTATTTATTATTTTAAAATGCAGTAATTAACCCAAAAAATCTCATAATCCCACTTACAAAAAAATTATAATCAATATACATTCTAAAGCATTCATGTTGAAATCTAGTTATTAAAAACAAGGGTGAAAATCCCTAATGTTACCAAAACTTAAGGCCAGGAAAATAATAATTTCAGACCAAAGTAAAAGATTTTTCTCATTTAAAAGGTAATTCAACAATTACTCTTCTTTTTTTTTTTTTTTAGCACAATTCAACAACATTTGGATCTATGGAAACTAAACAATTGTATCTCTTATTGCAAGAAAATATCTAGATGAACAAAAAAAATCTAGAAGAGCAGATGATACTCATATTCTACATGAGCACAACAAAGTTAGGCTATAAGAGTCAAAGGAGGAAAAATATCAAGAGAATACATTTTTGCCAAAAAAATATAAAGGCAGAAAACTCATAATAAACTTTAGGGATAATAATTTAATGATTTAATTATTTTTAGAGATAATTTTATTACTAAATTCATAGAAAATAAGTTATAAACACTCCCTCCCTTGCAAACTTTAAAAACTATTATTCAAGCAAAAGTAAATAAAGATATGATGACTACTGAAATAGCTTTGACAGAAATATTTAGAAATTCCCAAGGTCTTTATACACAAAGGTAAAATAGATCTCCAATGTACAACTCCTAATTTCATTTGAAAATATTATATGCAAAATAAGAGAATTCATTCCTAAAAAATAAGTCATTTAGAAGGAAATTAAAAGAATCAATATATATTTTCTATTGTTAATGGAGACTTACAATTAGTATGCACATTGTTCCCTTTACTACCCATCCAAAACAATGGAAAGAAAGATTTGACTAGTGTGTATATATATATATATTTACTAGTAAGTGTACTTTGCATAAATCTATGGATTTCTTATACTAAGGAGATAAAACAATTATGAAAGGTACTATTTATTTCGACATGAAATAATAAAAATAAAAAGAATAATCATAATGAATTGAAAAGTAATCAGTTTGGCCGGGTTGAGGATGATGATCCAATTTTTTTTTTTTTTGATAATATTGAACACCAATGCAAGAACCTAAAGTAATTTTCATTAAACATTACATTTATCAAGAATTCTACCCAACACATGCTAGAATCTTTTAATTCAAACACTTTTCACAAATAAAGAAAATCAAATATGACTACAAATGAAGTGAAAAAAATTTAAAACTTTATTAGCAAAATATATTAAAAAACAAACATAGACCAAGTACAATATAAACTGATAAGGAACTTCATTAGCACAAGTTTCCAATCAAAGAATAGAAGCGTACAAAAATAAAGAAAATGCTAATTGTACTAGTAATTTTACAACCAAAGGATTGGAAAACTTCAATGTAAAAATTAAAGGGGTGAAATTTCAAAAAATTTCCACAAATGAGTCATTCTATCCACTACAATGACAACTTCAAATTCTAAAGTATCATCTAAGATGTCGCATTTGAGAACGTAGTATTATACAAAATATGAATGATTCCATTCATGGGCAACTAAACAGGCCTAATAGATGCGCCTAATGAGGGAAAAATGAAAAGAAAAAACCATTGTCAACTCAAATTTTATTTGCCCTAGTCAAATGAGTTTGATGTTAATAAATCATAATTTCCCTACAACTAAAAGTAATGGCTAATAGGGATTTATCATGACCAATCCTACAACATGACAGAGAGACTTTTCGAGGATGTTACAAGACCCTAAGAAATTGTATGTTGGAGATGGTGAATTTAACCCATACTTATGCACGGGAATGGTCAATTGTAGTGATGTTATTAATGTTAAGCTTGGGTTATTAAACAATTTTTATGATATTGTTTAGACTACACTTAAAAGATAATTTGGGTTTAATTTGAATTCTAATTGTACTTCTACTTAATACAATATATATGATTATATTTTTGTCAACTTTTAACAAATTAACAAAATGCTAAATTGAACAGATTGAAAACTATTGCAAATGAGATTTAAAGAAATATTAGGTTTATTTTTCTTATTTTGTTGAATATTTGAAAGAGATGTTTTACATAAAATTAAGTTATCATTCAAACTGCAGAAATAGCTAGAGATGACAACAAATCTAGATGCCAAAGAAAAAATAAAATAAGATTGTACAAAAGAAACACAACTTGACATTTTGAGATACACTTTCAAAACTACAACTATACATAAAAATAGTGCCTTAGAGGGCCTAAACAACATGACACTTGATAGGGGTATTTTTTACCATAACCCCGACATGTCATACATAGGCACTGACGACACCCACGGGTTTGTCAGTCCCACTTTAGCATATGAAGGACCCAAAGCAACAAAAAGAGATGGAACCACATTATAAACCTGACGGACAAAAATCCCGATGGATGAAGGAAAAGCCGATGCGTCAAGCTAAAGCCTGACAGAGCAAGTATTAAGCCATCGGGTTCAACGGAGTCTTGGTTACCACAAAAGTCCATATAAGGAAATATCTTGCATACCACACAAAGTGAATCCGCTACAGAGTCATGTTTCCCTCATATGGAAATACACCCTACAATCTCGGGAACCCTAAATACTAGATTTTATCCACAAGGAAAAATCCGCATGCTCAAGGGATCTTGTCTTACTACTAATTGCTATATAAGCATCAGATCTCCACTTTTCACAAGTACATAGAAAATTCCTAACTCTCTCACTAGAGAGTTTTTAGAGATTTCTCATTCACTAACTCGACCTTTAGTGGGTTTTTAGCTGGTACCTTTAGTTTGGTCAATTTGTTCTTATTCCACAAATACCCATTGGAGTGAATTGGAGCCTACAACTCACTGAAGATTTCAGACCATCATCAGTTGGCATCGTATGTGGAAAATCTGTTATGATTAACCATATCATCGATTATGAGATAAAAGAGTTGCATGGTCCAGACACGTTCAATGGCTACCACCAACTAGGAAACAAGGAATCCCACCAATGCCTTGGAAAGACAAGTGCAAACCCTAGTTGCAGCAGTAGAGCGACTTACCTAGTGCAACCAAGAGTTAGAGCAACAACTAAACCAAAGGAACAAGTAAGGCCACTGCAATGAGCAGGATGCCGACGAGTAAAATGGTAGCCACCTATCAATAGGAGATAGACAAGAGAGGGAAAACCAGGAAGTAAGCAATGTCCCCAATAGAAGGGACAGTCAAGAGGATACCAATCGACCTTCTGAAATGGAGGTAAGCATGATATGCATAGGGCAGGATATGCAGATGATGAAGGAAAAGATGGATATGATGATGAACGCCATGAGGGGACGAGTGTCCACCAACCTAGACGAGTTGGTCCATCGGATGGACTCTCCATTCACTACCCAAGTGGCTTCTTTCCCCTTTCAAGCAAAATTTTGGATGCTACAAATAGAAGCATACAACGGATCAAGGGACCCGCTTGACCACTTGGAGTCATTCAAAACCCTCGTGCACCTCCGAGGAGTTCCAGACGAAATCACGTACAGAGCTCTCCCCACCACATTAACGGGGCCAGCGAAGGTATGGTTCAGTAAGCTTATCCTGAATAGTGTTTCTACCTTCAAAGAGCTGAGTGGACACTTTGTCACACACTTCAACGGGGGATAGAGACACAGAAGATCCTTAGCAGCTATACTGAGCATCACACAGAAGGAAGATGAGAGCCTAAGGTCCTACGTGACCCACTTTAACAAAGAGGCCCTCATGATTGACAAAGCCGACGACAAAGTCCTTGTCACAGCCTTTACCTGGGCGTTACGACCAGGGGAATTTCTCTTCTCCCTCTACAAAAATAACCCACAGATGATGGCCTAGACACTATACGAAACCACGAGATACATGAACGTTGAAGATGCGATGATAGCCCAGGGAGACGAGCTAAGGAAGAGACAGTGTCAGGATGACCCTCGTCTAGACAAGAGTTGGATGTTAGCCCGAACAAGTGATCAAAGGGAAGATAGGAGGTCTAGGCCTTAGTAGGGGCAAGTGACAAACTTCACTCCTTTAAACGTTACATTGGATCAAGTGCTCATGTAGATAAGAGACGACGCAACCTTAACATGGCCAGATAAGTTGGAAAGAGATCCAAACAAAAGGCCTTAGAACAAGTACTGTCGCTTCCACCAGGACCACTGGCATGACACCTCTGAATGCTACAACCTCAAGCAATAGATTGAAGCACTTATCAAGCAGGGGAAGTTGCAACAGTTCATCAGGGAAGTGAAAACCCACCTAGGGACCCTGAAACTAACCGACAAGCAAAGACCTAAAGTTCTGCTCAGAGAAATAAGGGTGATCGTAGGAGAAAACACTATGGCCGGATCATCTAAAAAGGCAAGGAAGACATATTTATGTATGGTGAACAGCGTCAAAATCTCCGAGCGGCCTTCTAAGGCAACCAAGGTTGACAACCCTATCATCAGCTTCACAGAAGACGACGCTAGATGACTACACCACCACATGACAATGCCTTGGTCATCAACCTGTCAATTGCAGATTTCACTACTCGATGAGTTCTAGTACATAATGGGAGATAAGTAGATATCCACTACTACTCGGCATCCCAACAGTTGAGGATTGATAGAGAATGTCTCCTACCCTTTGATGTGTAGTTAGTAGGGTTTCGTAGCACCAAGGTCTTCCTCATGGGAACCATCACCTTGTCGGAAACCATTTGGATGTACCCTCAATAGCTTATCAAGGAGGTCAGATTCCTAGTGGACGATTACTTCTTTGCCTACAATGCCATCATTGGCCAACCAATGCTTAAGGCATAGAGGGTAGCTGCGTCCACATACCACCTATAAATGAAGTTCTTGACGAAACACGAGATAGAGGAAATGCGAGGGGACTAGATGGCCACTCGCAAATGTTATGTTGCCATGCTAAAAATGGATGACCATCTACATGCAGTGAATATCGAAGAGAGGAGGGTAGCAGTAGAGCACATGAAAGACCTAGAGGAAGTCTCTATGGACGATAATATTCCAGGCCAGACCATTCATATTGGCACCCAAGCCAGCTCTTTAGTTTATAGAGAGCTTGCCCCCTTTTTAAAAAGCAATTGGGACGTCTTCACTTGGAGCCACGAAGACATGTCAGGGATCAGTCTAAATACCGGGGTCCACAAGCTTTTCGTATGCCCATCCTTCCCCTCGGTCTAACAGAAAAAAAGAGTCTTTACTCAAGAAAAGGTCAAAGCTATAGCCGAAGAGGTACGCAAGCTACTAGAGGCAGATTTCATTAGGAAAGTCTACTACCCCGAATGGTTGGCCAACGTGGTCATGGTCAAAAAAGCAAACGACAAGTGCAGAATGTGTGTGGACTTCACTGACTTGAATGGAGCATGCCCGAAGGATAACTATCCACTTCCACGTATTGATCTCCTCGTGGACTCTATGGCTGGCCATTAGTTGTTAAGCTTCATGGATACCTACTCCAAGAACAATCAAATTAGGATGGATGAAGCAAACCAAGAGAAGACATCATTTGTCACAAGCTAAGGAATCTTCTACTACAAAGTTATGTCTTTTGGTTTAAAGAATGCTGGGGCAACATACCAAAGGCTTGTGAATAAGATGTTCACCCGATAGATAGGGCAAAATGTGGAAGTATACGTAGACGTAAAAAGCGCAAAGGAAGCTAACCACTTAAATGACCTTGGCAAAACATTCGACACCTTTCGCCTCCACGACATGAAGCTGCTCAACCCCAAAAAGAGTGTATTCAGTGTGGCATTAGGAAAATTCTTGGGCTTTATGGTATCACAGTGTAGTGTAGAGGTCAATCCAAAGCGCGAAGGAAGCTAACCATTTAGATGACCTTGGCAAAACAGTCGATACCTTTCGCCTTCAGGACATGAAGCTCAACCCCAACAAATGTGTATTCGGCATGGCATCAGGAAAAGTCTTAGGCTTTATGGTATTGCAGTGTGGTGTAAAGGCCAATCCAGACAAAGTTCGAGCGATAATGGAGATAACCCCTCTGAAGAACATCAAGGAGGTGCAAAGCTTGAATGGTAGAGTTGCAGGCTTCAATAGGTTCCTCTTTAGATCAATAGATAAGTGTCTACCTTTCTTTAAGGTACTATGGAAGGCTTTTTAGTGGACCGACGAGTGCTAGAAGGCTTTTGAAGAGCTGAAGACATACCTTGTGTCTCCCCCATTGCTTAACCCATCCAAACCTGGTGAAGAGCTCTTCCTCTACTTAGCCATGTCCCAAACGGTTGTCAATTTCGCTTTGGTATGGTAGGAAGATAGAGTACAGTTGCCCATTTACTACAGTAGCCAAGCTCTTTGAGGACCTAAAGGAAGAGCTAGCCTTCACACTGATCACAATTGCATAGAAACTCAGGCCGTACTTCCAAGCGCACACCATAGTGGTCCAAATAGACAAGTTGCTATGAAAAATGAAGAACAACCTAGAGGTAGCAGGATAAGTAGTTCTATAGGCAATAGAGCTTGGTGAGTTTGATGTCTAATACCGACCTAGAACCACAATCAATGCACAAGCACCGGCTGATTTCATTGCAGAATTCACAGTAAGAGAGGTTGAAGATGAGGAACCAACAACATGGATAATATGGACAGTCAAATCGACTAATTAACGGGCATGAGGAGATGGGGTCCTACTACAGTCAACAGAAAGAGATATAAATATAGTGCAGCATTCCATTTTGACAAATCCAGCCATGAAGCTAGTCAAGTAGAAATTAAGAAGAATGATGCTTCAATGGACTCTTAAGATCAATGAAAGGGTCGAGAAACAATATAATGCAGGATTCCTGAGGGTGGTCAACTATCCAGAATGGTTAGCTAATGTGGTTTCAGTGCCAAAGAAAGATAGGAAAGTGAGGATGTGTGTAGACTTCAGAGATCTGAATAAGGCCAGCTCAAAAGATGATTTTCCTTTGCCACACATTGGCATCCTAGTTGACAACATAGTAGGACATGCCTTGCTATCATTTATGGATGTATTTTTATGTAATTAATTAGGTTCAATTACATGCAACAAGCATGGTAGCACAAACAAATCACCAAACAAATAAATGCAGCAAAAATTAAATTTGACACTGTGATTTGTTTATGAATAGGGAAAATCTCCAAGGCAAAAATCCCACCTGGTGATTTTAAGGTCACCACTCCCGAGAATCCATTATTATCAAAACAAGTGGTTACAAGTAAAGGAATCCTAATACCTTATACCAACCTACAGTTAAACCCTTACCCTAATACCTAATTAGACTTGTTTTGTAGTGACAATCTCTCCCTTGTATTGCACGGCTCCTAGTACGTGATTAACCAATTGCGCGGATCTTAGTACGCGACTTTAATCACCAACTTGAGGAAGATGTTGACTGCAAAGTTCTTTTTCTCTTCAACAGATGAAGATCGTGAAGTTTTTTGGTCACAAAATCCTATGGTGTACAAACACAGTAGCTTTTTCAAGAACTAGGGCAAAACTAGGTTTTCAGTCACACTTGTGGAATTTTGCTCTTGTGCAATTGTGCTCTCATCTGTGTAACTAGATACGGCCCTTAAAATAATCCTTGTATATGTTGAGGGTTGTGAGAAAAGAAAGCCCAAACATATAATCACGGATTGGATGAAAAATAGTCCAGAAAAATTGAGTTTCATAAACCACGACAGATACCCTAGCTGTTGAGATGCTATCGAGTCATGGGCTTGAATAGCTCTTTAAATCTCGATAGATACTAGCTATTGTGCTTTAATGAACAACATTTTTCACACTTGAATCTTGGACAGACTTGCAAGGCTTCAATACTTGGACTTGAACTCTTGTTCCTTGAAGTATCAAACACATCCTAAATCTACTCAATTACAAGTAAAGTGCATTTTGTTAAAGTATTAGTCAATTACATAAAATGTTGACATATGTTCCTAAAAACCAATCACATATGTTCTAACAATCTCCCCTTTTGGCAATTTGTGACAAAACCACAACAAACAAATGAACATATGAGAGGAGTCATAAAACACTCAACTCATACTCATTTGTTAAGTACAATAAAATCTATCTTAACACAAACTCTTGAAAAACTTTACAAGAAGAGAGTTCATGACAAGTAGATTTTGACAACATGTATTTCTAAAACACTTAAACAAAACACATCAAGGCATCTTTATGTGAAACAAAAATAATAGATTGCATACAAAATATGAGAAACATGTGCATAAAGAGTGAAAAGAAACAACACATGTAGAGGTAGGTGGAAAACATACATCAATATATAAATAAAGCAAACATGAGTACAATGTATGTCAAATGGTCACAAGACCTAAGGTACAAGAACAATGTACCTAAGAAAGAAAGAAAAGAAAAAAAGATACATCAAAATCCTCACTACATCCCTCAATATCAACACTCCCTCTAACAAAAATCTCTAATACTAACTCTCCCCCTAACAATGACTACTCTTATAACCAAAACTGCTCCCTCTTTTTGTCACGAATGACAAAGGGTAAGAGTGTTAAGTAGACATCTCATCAGCACTGGAAGAGCTAGCATCATCCTCATCACCACCAGATGCATCAGTATCACCAAACTCATCCTCATCCTCAGAAGCCTCTGGAGTAGGAGGAGGTGAAGAAACAAAGCCACCCATGACCGCCTACAGTCGTGCAATATGACCAACACATGTGTTCACTTGGCACAACTCATCACTGAGTGCATCAAGGTGAGCATCCATGTGCACAAGCTATGCCATAATGTCCTCGAGAGTCACACTCCTCGTAGAAGAAGAGGGAGCAGATGTAGATGGTGCGGTAGGAGCTAGAGGAGCCATTGATCCAAACTGCCTCAAACGTAGTTGCGCCTCGCTCCATGGCACAAAAGAAATGAAAAGGGTCAAAAACAGGAGAAGAAACAAAGAAGTGGTGTAAGATCCTCGTGATAGCAGAAAGGAAAATGGTGAGAAAGAGGTAAAGCCAATGGTGAGATGCTTAATGAGGGGCAACAAAAATCGAGCATGAGGCTCTGTAATAGAGTTATGTGAGAAAGAGGATGCAAAACAAAAGTCATAATCATGTTAATAAACCTAGGATCTTTAGCAAAAGGAGAGAAGGAAGTGAACTGACGATCACCCCACTCAAAAGGTAACTCACAAAAAGTGGAAATAAGCTCGTCTTTAGACACATTCTTAAGACGCTCATAACCATGGTAGTTAGGATGTGCTACACTAGGGACATGGAGCACATTAGCGACAAGAGCTGGAGTGACCACAACACGCATACCTTGAACACGAGTAGAAAACTGAGGTACTGCATTATCGAATCCATGCATGTTGGAGTAGAACTCTTGGATTAGCACAGATGGACATGTGACAGGGACATCACACAATGACTCCCAACCCTTACTGTAAATGATAGTGGGTAGGTAAGTGTTAGAGAAGTCTGACAAAATGACTTGGCATTCCGAATGAATGCCTCGTCTAGAAAATTTCTCCAGAAAGTCCTTGCGGGCTTTATCGTCAAGGAATCGAACATGAGAAGGAGTAGGATTAGAAGAAGTAGATGCCCTAGAATGAAGAGGATTCCGAGACGGAACAAACTTACGTTTAGGTGCCATAGAAACTGACTAACGTAAACAGAAGAAAGAGAGAGAGAGAGAGAGAGAGAGACAATCAGAAGAGTCCCAAGTAGGTCAAATATATCAAAATATATTGAAAAGAAAGGACATATGCATAGGAATGCATGAACATGTGACATGCAATAGAAAAAAAAAACATCATTGGCTCAGCTCAATCCAATCCTATTAGCACACAATCAGTTAACACAAGTATCACACATCGAAAATGCATGATAATGTAGTTGTAATGCAAATGAAATGCAATGCATGAAGTTTTAGGATCAAAAATACAAAACCCATCCCAAAATTTTGGCAAAAACATCTTTGATTTTGAAAACCCCCAAAAATTTTCAAAAATCCCAAAAACTTAGGTTAAAAAAAATGAAATGCATGAATATGAGGGATTAAAACACATACCAAGTGTAGAAAAACTTGATTAAGGCCAAAAAACTTTGGGGAAGAGGTTTAAAGTGATGGAATCATACATGCACAGCGGAAGAAAATATAATGTGTAAACGGATCTACTTCATACATACAAGTTAACATGGGCTATTTAAGTTTCAGAATTTAAGAACAAGAGAGTGTACCTTGGAGCGGTGAATTTCAAAACTTGAAGAACGGAAGCACTTGGGAATACTTTCAATCTTCACTCCAATTCCACTAACGCCCAAGATGTGTGGTCTCTCAATCAGTTCCAAAGGGAGAATGAAAAAGTGTGTCTCACACTCTCTCTTTTTCTCTATGAAAATCTCTACAAAATCTCTTACAGAAAAATTCTGTGTGTTTCTCCCTTTGTATCTAACTGATTATCTAATTGGGCTGGCCTTTTGGGCCTTTCCAATTGGGCTTAAGTATGTGGCTTGGAGTGGGACCAAAAGGGACCAATAAGACACTAGCTCCAATGGGCCTTGGGCTTTTCTGTCAACTCTTGACAAGTCCAAAGTTACCATTAACTATATTTAATACCACTATATAAATATAGTTGCACTCTAGGCCTTATTAATTAAATTATATCCCAAGACTTTATTATACATACAACCCCTTCATAAAATATTCATAGTAATACAAAGTCATGAAAGAAGACTGCCACTTTGTATATTACTACATCTTAATTCCTTGAGTACCCGGTTTAATTCTTTAAGTTATTCATCATATATTTATGAAATCCAATTCCATAAATATATACTTTAGTAACTCCTTACTAAAGTGGTTAGGCCCAACTCTCTGAATAACAAACACATTAAACTTATCTCAAGGGAATATTTTATATCTCCGTTAAGAGACTATGAATTCCATCTTGAGAATATATGTTCCATCAACACTAAATGTGGCTGCCCAACATACTGAGATTTTGACCTTAACCATAGATCTCACTCCTGATATATCAAAGCAACCTACACTTCATGATCAGGTCCATTATCCTCTCAGGATTAAGAGTTCATGCAAATATAAGTCGTGAGTTTATTATTCAATTGACAGTTGTTAGGAGAATAATAAATCTCACACCGGTCCAGTTCAATATGTCTTAACTCCTAAAACATATCAACATATCAACTAGAAATCTCCATTTGCATGATCAAGACAAATCATCTTAGTTGATATGTTATAGCCTTCGCAGATGAAATGCCCAATTTCATCACCGACTACGAACTATAATTCTGAGTTTACAAAGAACTTGTGATTTATATCTTCTGTGACTAAATCACATAAATCACATACTATTGCATCTCACGAACTATATGATAATGTCCCAATATTCATGTTACCATTATTTTCAAATAATAATACAACTTTATTAACCAAAACATTAAGTCATACATAATGTCTTACATAATAAAATACATAGCATCATACAATAGGATTTAAGGACAAATATCCCAACATAAAGATAGTGAGAGAGGTTTGGGAGGTGAAAAGGTTGAGAGAGATCGAGAGAAGTGAGGTATGAATCTCGATTGCCCCTTATATAGCCCTTTAGTAATTCTCGACAGATCGAAAGGTGTCCAAAGGTGTCGAGCTTTAAAAGGTTCGACAGATGCAGCTATCGAGCAGGTGTCCATAACAAAGATAAGCTCGATCGATCGAGAAGCTATCGAGAAGGTGTTAAGGAGACTAGAACTTTCTCGATGGATCTAGGAGCTATCGAGAAGGTTTTGAGATTGCAATAAGAAAAAGATGAAGAGCTCGACTAATAAACCATGTGACGAGAGGTGTCGAGGAGCTGTCGAGATTGCTTTAAAAACATTTTTTCAAGAAGAGAAAAACACACACATGAATGCAATCAAGAATGCAACTCAACCAAAGATCCAAACAACATTTTGATCTCTCAAAAACATCTCTCAATAAGATAAAATGTCATGCATTTTAATCCAAAACACACATCACACTAAACAAGTCTAACTAATTTTATATTTTAAAAACAAGTCATGACAGTTTAGTGAGCATACATTGACGCATATAAACCTTGTGATGGCCAAATCACATTGTACTTGCACATGTATCAAAAATAGAAAAGAATTTTGCGTGTTGTGTGTGAAAATATTGCAAGATTGCATAAGTGTCTCTATGTTTTGACGATTTGAGGTATGAGTAAATTAATTTAACTCACACATGATCATAGCTATTTGATGGGGGCTATCACTATCGAGGTACATCCTATAACTCCCACATCTCCTAGAATACACACTTGCAATCATGTTTTAAAGCATTTTGTTCTTTAGGCTTTTATTTTCTTTGCATATTTTTCTTTTTATTAAGCATATCATGCATGGGTATATAAAAGAGAGAAAAGAAATACCCAATTATGTTGAGCTTTTTGACATTGCACTTTTGCTATGCCAAAGCATACGGATGTCATTGACATTGCACTTTTGCTATGCTGAAGCATATAGATGTCATGTCATGATTGGTGGGTAACAGTGGTGAGATGGTTATTTATGCCTTTCTCTTAGGATTTTTTAGTCTTTCCCGTCAAAAAGAGTAATACAAGTGTTAAGTACAAGAGATCACTTAACCTTCCTCATCACAAACAAAGAGCCACAAAACTCACTTGCTTAGTTGTCCATAGAGATGCACATCTAAACTACAAGAGATACAAAGTTTAGAGAACTCTGTTTCAATGGCCATTTTAAGGTTCACAAGAACCAATGTACACACACACATTGTTTTTGTAATTTTTGATTTTTCAATTTTTTTCCTTTGAATGAAAAAAAAAAGAAGCAAAAAACTGAAAAAATAACTAAACAAAAACATGCTAAACAAAACAAAGCAATGCATAAAACTAGACTGACTCAAAACTTAAAAACACACAAAAAGTGCACACAAAAAGAAAAAGTGATAGAATCACTTGGAGCCCTTTTCCTTCCACACTTTGGAAGAACCCTTCTTTTGAGCAAATCCTTGAACCGGCGATAAAGGGGAAGAATTGAAACTGCTCAAGTTTAAAAGGAACATGAGGGCTTTAATGAGATCTCCAAGAGGAGTAAAAGAGGATGGAAGCTGATTCAGGTTTCCCGATGTGACCATACCATTGCTTTGTTGAGTGGCTAGCCACTTATAGCAATTTTGTCGAGTATGATCAGCTGCGCCACAGTGATGACAGAGATGCTACTTCTTCTGTTTAGGCTTTTGAGATTTAACCTTCTTAGCCTTAGGATTTTTAGCTTCTTTCTTATCCTGCCTAGAGGGTGCTCCTAAGATGGATTTACCCTTGTCTATGTTCTCACTAGAAAAATCTGTTTTGACATTAGTGTTCTCAGTTTCAACATTTTTACTAGGAGGAACAAAAACAATAGTACTAGCAGAAGTAAAATTAGAGGTAGAGAAATCATACCCTAAACTAGTTTGATTAGAAGCAGATTTCTGAAGACTGAGCATCTCATCGAGCTTAGCGCTTAAAGTCCTTTCCAGTTAAGCTCTAACTTGGAACAATTCTGCCTAAAGCTTCTTGGTATTCTCAACTAGGGAGTTGTTTTCAAACCTCAATACTCCAATAGTCTGATTTGCTTCATCAAACTTTATGGAAAGCTCTTCATGCTCAAGTTCTACATCACTTAGCTTCTTGGAGGTCAACCTATACAATTCCTCGTGCTTTTTTGTGACCTTGTACAACTTTGCATAGGCAGTGTGGATGTCATCTTGTTTATCCATCTTCTCAAACTTGAACTTTACCAATTCCTTTTTTTTCATCCACATCTTCAACGCTCCCTTTAGTGGGATTGACAGTAGCAGTGAAAGCATTCAGAATTCCGTCATCCTCATTGTCGAAATCATCCTCGAGTTCGGTGTCACTCAAGGTAGCAATAAATGCCTTGTTTTTCCCAATCGACTTGAGATAAGTAGGGCATTTTTGTTTCGTGTGACCGAAGCCTTGTCACCCAAAGCACTTTGGTCATGAGAGAACAGTATACTGACTGCTATCCTTAGCATCCTTCTTCCCTTTGTCTTGACTCTTTCACTGTGAAGAATATGATTGCCTACGGTCCTTGTCGAAGCCCATTGCATTGGCATTCTTCATGAACTTCTTGAACTGTCGGGTGATATAGGACTTCATTTTTGAATCTTTATCATCGGAAGACTCATCAGTGTCGCTGCTCTTGGCCTTCAGTGCCATGCTCTTGCTCTTGTTTGACTTCCCAAGTCTAGTCAAACCCAACTCATAGGTCTGCAGATTTCAACTAAACTTTGTCAAAGGAATTTTATCAATGTCCTTTGATTCCTCAATTGTTGTGATCTTAGCATGGAATTTCTCGGGCATAGATCTAAGCACTTTTCTCACAATCTTGGGTTCGGGAATGGTTTCTCCAAGATTGAAAGTTGAGTTTACTATGTCCTTGAGTCTAGGATAGAACTCATCAAACGACTCATCCTCCTTCATCTTGATTTCTTTAAAGCTAGTAGTAAGCCTCTGAAGCTTCGAATCTTTAACAGCCTTGGTTCCTTCGTAGGTTGCCTGGAGAATGGTCCACGTCTCCTTTGCAGTTTCAGTAGAGGAAATCTTCTTGAACTCCTCATTTGTGACCACACTGAATAAGGCATTCAATGCTCTACTGTTGAATTTAGCTGCCTTGATCTTTGCATCATCCTAATCGGCCAGCGCTTCCTTTGACTTGGTCTAGCCTATCTCCACAGCTTGCCATTCTTTTTCATCTAAGGACTACAAGAAGCTCTCATGCGTACTTTCCAGTATGCATAGTTAATTCCATCAAATAAATGAGGTACAATAAGAGATTATCCTCTATTCATGACAAACAAGGGTCAATGGATTTCATAACAAAGATTAAACCCTAATCAGAGTTTGCCCGCCCTAATACCGCTTGATAGGCCAAAAATGTACTGACCCCTTATGATAAGATAACCAATTAACTAGCCAAATGAATTAATTAGGTTCAATTACATGCAATAACCATGGTAGCACAAACAAATTACCAAACAACTAAATGCAGTGGAAATTAAATTTGACACAGTGATTTGTTTACAAATAGAGAAAACCTCCAAGGCAAAAACTCCAACCGGTAATTTTAAGGTCACCACTCCCGAGAATCCACTATTATCAAAACAAGCGGTTACAAGTAAAGGAATCCCAATACCTTATACCAACCTACAGTTGAATTCTTACCCCAATACCCAATTGGACTTGTTTTATAGTAACAATCTCTCCCTTGTATTGCACAGCTCATAGTACATGACTAACCAATTATGTTAATCCCTATACGTGACTTCAATCACCAACTTGAGGAAGATGTTGGCTGCAAAGTTCTTCTTCTCTTCAACAGATGAAGATCGTGAAGTTGCTTAGTCACAAAACCTTACGGCGTACAAACACAGCAGCTTCTTCAAGAATTAGGGCAAAACTAGGTTTCCGGTCACACTTGTGGAATTATGCTATGTGAAATTGTGCTCTCAGTTGTGTAACCAGATACAGCCCTTAAAATAATCCATATATATGTTAAGGGTTGTGAGAAAATAAAGCCCAAATACATAATCATGGATTGGATTAAAAACTGTCCAGAAAAACTGAGTTTCATAAACCTCGACAGATACCCTAGCTGTCGAGATACTGTCGAGCTACGGGTTAGAATAGCTCCTTAAATCTCGATAGATGCTAGCTGTTAAGTTTCAATGAACAGCATTTTTCACACTTAAATCTTAGGCAGACTTGCATGGCTTCAATACTAGGACTTGAACTCTTGTTCCTTGAAGTATTAAACACATCCTAGATCTACCTAATTACAAGTAAAGTGCGTTTTGTCAAATGATTAGCCAATTACATAAAATGTTGACATATGTTCCTAACAACCGATCACATATGTCCTAACACCACTAATCAAAACAGAAGTAGCAATAGGGTTCTCTTATTTTTTCCAAAAGGGACATACAACCCATTTTCAAGTAGGTTTAACTTTCTTGCCACTAACAATGCCACTAAATATGAAGCTTGCATCATGGATTACAAGCAGCCCTGGGCCTTGGGGTGAAAGAATTAAAGGTATATGGTGACTCAGCCTTGATAATCTCTCATATTCAAAACAAATGAAAGATCAAAAAAGAAAGGTTAATGCCTTATCATGAATGTTTTTAAAAGTGGGCCTTAAAATTTAGCAGGATCCAATACCAATATGTGTCAAGAATACAAAATCAGATTGCTGATGCTTTAGTAATGATGGCATCCATGATGGATGGGCCAAAGAAAGATGAAGCTAGACCAATAGTGGTGGAATAGAAAGAAGAATCAGCTTATTGCATGTTAATGAAGAAGGTGAATGGTATTCAAATATCCTACAATCCTACAGTACCTTATGGATGGGACGAACTCAAAGTCTGCAGACAAGAATGACCAATTGACCATCAGGAGACTGTCTACTAATTATATTATTTGTGGTGAGAGGCTTTACAGAAGACTATATGATGGAATTCATCTCCTTTGTGTGACTGCCAAGGAAGCATAACAAATAATTGAAGAGGTTCATGAATCAAGTTATAGGCCACATATGAATGCACACATGTTGTCACGGAAAATATTGAGACAAGGGTATTACTAAACCATTATGGAAGTCGACTGTGTGGCTCATGTTCGGAAATGTCATCAATGCCAAGTCCATAGGGATCTGAAGCACATACCACCCATGCTATTACATACCATTACATCACCCTAGCCATTCTCTACATGAGGGATAGACATTATTGGGAAGATTTACCTAACAACATCCATTGGCCATGAATTGATACTCGTAACCATTGATTACTTCACTAAATGGGTAGAAGCTACCTCATACAAGGTTCTAAACTCAAAGAAATCTGGTCAATTCATTTAGTCCAACATCATTTGCATATATGGGGTACCACATGAAATTATCTCAGACAATGGTCTGCATTTCAAGGGAGAAATAGAGAAGCTACTATGACAGTTCAACATGTTAGGATGTGTGCCCTTAAATCCATTTGCATGATGCTATGTATGACTTGCATGATGCTATGTATGACTTACTGTTATGATAAACAAAGTTGTTAAATTATTATTTAAAATAATGGTAACATGAATATTGGGACACTATCATATAGTCCATGAGACGCATAGTATGTGATTTATATGAAAAGTCACATAAGATATAAATCACAAGTTCTTTGTAAACTCAGAAATGTAATACATAGTCGATGATGAAATTGGACATTTCATTGACGAAGACTATAACATATCAACTAAGATGATTTGTCTTTATCATGGAAATGTAGACCTCTAGTTGATGTGTTGATATATTTTAAGAGTTAAGACATATTGAACTGAACCACTGTGAGATTTATTATTCTCCTAACAACTGTCAAATGAATAATAAATCTCACGACTTCTATTTACATGAACTCTTAATCTTGAGAGGATAATGGACATGATCATGAAATGTAGGTTACTTTGATATATCAAGGGTGAGATCGAAAGTAACAGTCAAAATCTCAGTATATTGGGCAACCACATTTAGTGTTGATAGAACATATATTCTCAAGATAGAATTCATAATCTTTTAACGAAGATATAAAATATTCCATTGAGATAAGTTTAATGGGTTCAGTTATTCAGAGAGTTTGTCCTAACCACTTTGGTAAGAAATTATTAAAGCATAAATTTATGAGATTGGATTTCATAAATATATAATGAATAACTTTAAAGGATTAAACCGGGTACTCAAGGATTAAGATGTAGTAATTTTCAAAGTGGCAGTCTATATTCATGATTTTGTATTACTACGAATATTTTATGAAGGGGTTGCGTATATAATAAAACCTTGGGATATAATTTATTAATAAGGTCTAGAGTGCAAATATATTTATTTAGTGGTATTAAATATAATTAATGGTAACTTTGAACTTGTCAAGAGTTGACAGAAAAGCCCAAAGCCCATTGGAGCTAGTGTCTTATTGGTCCCTTTTTATCCCATTCTAAGCCACACACTGACAGGCCACAAATGCGTTGACCCCTTGTGATAACTTAGATTAATTAATTAGCCCAGTTTTTAAGCAATCAAATTAACATGTAATATCACGTGGCAGCACAAACAAATCACCGAACTAAGTTAAGCAGCGAAAAATAAATAACACGGTAATTTGTTCACGAATGGGGAAAACCCTTACAGCAAAACCCCACCGGGTGATTTAAGGTCACCACTCCCGAAACTCCACTATTATCACAACAAGCAGTTACAAGTAAGGAATCCCAGTACCTCACCAACCTACAGTTGAACTCTTACCCCAATACCTAATTGGACTTGTTCTGTAGTGACAGTTTCTCATTTCAATGCACGGCTCCCAAATACGTGACTAACCAGATGCGCGGATCCCAGTACGCGACCTCAAATACCAACTAGAGAGAGAGAGTTGGCTGCAAAGTTCTTCAAATCATCAGAGATGAACTAGGGCACGAACTATGTCTAGGGTTAGGAGAAAAGAAGTCCCAAAGACACACTCACGGATTAGACTTGAAACAGACTTGGAAATCTGTTTTCTTTAATTCTCGACAGATAGAGGTGTCGAGAGGTGTCGAGAAGCTGTCGAGGCTCGGGCAAAACAGCTTCTTTAAAGCTCGATAGATGCATCTGTCGAGGTATGTGTCGAGCTTTAAAAACTTGCACTTCCTTGCTTGTTTCTTGGACAGACTTTGACGGCTTCAACACTTGACCTTGAACCACTGTTTCTTGAAGTGTTAAACTCATCCTAAATCTACCCAATTACAAGTAAAGTGCGTTTTGTCTAAGGATAAGCCAATTACATAAAGTAGCGACATATGTTCACGGACTTGAACTACATATGTCCTAACACACACTAAAGCCCAATTGGAAAGGCTCAATAGGCCAGCCTAGTAGATAATCAATTAGTTATAAAAGAAGAAACATACAGAATTTTTATTAGAGAATAAGAAAAAGGGAGACAACATTGTGAAATGGTGTGTATATGTGAGTGAAGCCACTTGATAATTCTCCCTTGGAAACTAATTAAGAGACCACACTTCTTGAGTGTAAAGTAGAATTGGAGTGAAGATTAAAAGTGTTACCGAATACTTCTAATCGTTTGTTTTGAATTTTACCACACCAAGGTATGCTATCTTGTTCTTAAATTCTGAAATTTACAAAGTGTACGTTGTCAATCATGAATGAAATAGATCCATGTTTGTTGCTTCCGCTGTGTGTTTTGTCTAAGATACAAAACTAGATTTTTCAACAATTGGTATCAAAGCCAAGTTTTCATATCATGATTGTATTGCATGTGATTGGATTTTAGAATAAAAGAAAAATGGTCAAGATTATGTCTTTCCATGTATGGAGTGTTATGATTGTGTTCATGTCCAATGCATTGATAGAGTTTGATGTATCGGTCTCTTGTTTTCTTGCAATGGATTGCTATATTAATGTCAGTGGAGTAACTACCACGATTAAGATATGTATTGTGCCATGTCTTATGGATGCCAAAGGATATAGTTATTGAATTTCATAACTGTCATGTGGGTGATTCAGTTATTGTACAGCTTGGAATTCATTGCATGGTTTGAATATTATTGCATGGCTTGGACTATTATTGCAAGGCTTGGCTATTCAAGCATTCAATTGTCTTGCATGTGTTATGGCCAACTTGTATGCATTAATATAAAGGATTCCATTTGCATGTATAATCCGTATATAAGATTACATATAATAATAATATATAATGTAATAATTATATGTTACATATATTAATCCGTATATTATATTATATATAATGTAATATGGGTTTATATTACATTATATATATTTACATATGTAAATGCTAATTTAATGAAATTTATTCCTAATGAGATTAGGATTATGTTTTTCAAGGGTTTCTAGCATTATTATGGTTCTTGATCTTAAAAACTTTTAATTTAAAACATCTAATGGGAGAGAGATACAAGGGTTGCGTCTCACGGCCTCCATTGTTGGTTCATAGTAGTGTGAAATATATACTTTGTCTTTGCCTCAAGCTTAGCATTCCATGCGAAGAGTATTTATTTCATGGTCCTACAACATTAAATTTCTTGTTTATAGTGGTTTGATAAACATCTTGTCTTAGCTTTAAGCTTTGCATTCCGTACGGAGGGTGTTTTTATCATGGTACTGCAAAATAAGCCTGTTAAAGGGATAAAATGTGGCTACACATGATTCTAGACAATGGTATACACTAAACTAAATATTATAGTATCCTCTATGTTGAGTTCTTACTATTATTACTTAGAGGCTAAATGTAAAACGGCATATTATTAATGTTTGATAAGAGTTATCATGATAGTACTAATAATAAGAATAGTTCTCAATCAATTATAGTATTTAATATTCACTCTATGTTGAGGGATATTGAATATGGGATTAGGTTGTCGTTGCATATATTATTTTATGGTTTTATTAAGGTTCTATATTATATGCTTATATGCTAAATTGATAATGTCTAGTTTACTTATTATATTCATATTTATTATTTTCATATTTAAATCGTGGCATCATTTAGCCCACTTGTTGCTATTCTTAATAAAAACAAACTGCCTGGATCCAACTATATTGACTGAAAAAGAAATTTGGACATTGTTCTTACAATTGAAGAGCATAAATTTGTGCTTACTCAACCATGTCCAAGCTTTCCTTCATTAGATGCTCCTTCTGAGGAAAAACAACAATGTGATTGTTGGCAAAAATCTAATGAGATGGCTAAGTGCTATATCCTAGCATCTATCTTAAATGTTCTACAGCATCAAATGCAGGATGTAGAACTTGCTTCAGATATAATGCTTAGTCTGAAAGAGATGTTTGATGAGTAAGGCCATTTTGCAAGGCAAGAAACAATGAGACAGATTTATAATACCAAAATGGCTGATGGTACTTCAGTGAGGGAGCATTGTCTTAGGATGATCTCTAATCTGAATACATTGGAAGTTTTAGGTGCCAATATTGATGGAGAATCCCAAGTGAATATGATACTCCAGTTACTACCAGAATCATTCAAGAAATTCAGACTTAACTATAATATGAACAAAAAGATTTAGTCATTGTCTGAATTAATGAATGAGTTGGTAGCAGCGGAAGGCATCCTTGGTACTTCTAGTGTTGCAGCCAATATTGGTGAAGCTTTTACTTCTTAACCTAAGTCGAAAAGCAAGGGTAAGAAGAAGAAGAAGAAGAACAAGGACTTCACCAAGCAAGATGGTAAACAAATTGCCTTAGTAGTTGCCAACAAAGGAAAGAAAACCAAAGGAAAGTGTTTCCATTGTGGTGAGAAAAGGACATTGGAAAAGGAATTGTCCAACATTCAAGGCTGCTAAGAATAAGGGTATGAAAAGTTCATTTCTTCTTGAAATATATTTGGTACAGAATCCCACAGATTCCTAGTGTGTGGACTTAGGTTGTACTAATCATATCCGCAATTCTTTGCAGGGGTTCCAAGAGACTAGAAAGTTGAATGAGGGAGAATTATTTCTTCTTTGGTTGATGGGAGCAAGATTCCGGTTGTAGTTGTTGGAGTGTTTAATTTATACTTCGAGTCTAGAGTTTTGATATTGGAAGACTGTTTGTATGTACCTAATGTTAGTAGGAATTTAATTTCTGCAACTTACTTAGGTAAGCATGGATATTATGTTATCCTGAAAGACAATGTTGTAATAAAGAAGGATAAAATGTTTATCTGTTCTGGCAATATTATGGATGGTGTTTATATTTTGACTCCTGACAAGCATGAATTATACAATTCTGAATTAGATGGTAGCTCTCATGTAAAATCATTAAAGAGAAAGTTTCCTTCTACTAGTGAAGCATATCTTTGGCACTTGCGTTTAGGTCATATTAATTCAAACAGAATTCAAAGACTTATCAAAGATGGACTCTTAAAGCCTATGGACTTTGATAGTTTTCCAGTTTACAAATCTTGTTTGGAAGGTAAAATGACCAAACAACCTTTTAATGCAAAAGGTTGAAAAGCTTAAGATTTGCTAGAACTAGAACATTCAGATGTATGTGGTCCTATGTCAATCCAAGCAAGAGGTGGCTATGAGTACTTCATTACTTTCACTGATGATTACTCTAGATTTGGTTATGTGTACCTAATGAAACGCAAGTCCGAAGCCTTTGAAAAGTTCAAAGAGTTTAGGGTTGAGGTTGAGAATCAATTGGGTAAACACATAAAGGCCATTCAATCTGATCGAGGTGGCAAATACCTTCTTGGTGACTTCAAGGAATACTTGACTGAAAATGAGATTATATCCCAGTTAACTGCACCTGGAACTCCACAACAAAATGGTGTAGCAGAAAGAAGGAATAGGACTTTTTTAGATATGGTTAGGTCCATATTGAGTTATTTGACTCTACCAATTTCCTTTTGGAGATATGCCTTAAATACTACAATGAAAGGAAAGTGGTATTTTTTGTAGGGTATTCAAAAGGAATTGTTGGAGGTTTATTCTATAGTCATAAGGATAATAAAGAATTTGTTAGCACAAATGCCAAATTCTTAGAAAATGACTATATGAATAATTTTACTCATAGAAGTAGAGTTTTCTTAGCTGAAATGAAAGAACCTGTAGTTGAACAACCAATGGATAAAACTAGGAATGATGTGGCTGTATTAGATACACCACAAGATACTACTTATGAAATGTCTAGTACTCAGATGCCTCATTGTAGTGGGAGAATTGTTCAGCCTCCTATAAGATTTATAGGTTTGGAAGAAACTTATGAAGTTAGCTCAGAAGAAAATCAGATCCTTGCACTTATGATGAAGCAATAAATGATATAGATGCACATCATTGGGTCCAAGCTATGAAATCTGAATTGGATTCTATGTATTCCAATCATGTATGGGATCTTGTAAAGGCACCTAACGACATTAAATCTGTTGGTTGCAAATGGGTTTACAAGAGGAAGATAGGAATAGATGGAAAGGTTGAAACCTTTAAAGCAAGACTAGTGGCAAATGGGTATACACAAAAAGAAGGTATTGATTATGATGAAAATTTTTCGCCAGTAACCATGCTTAAGTCTATCAGAATTCTCTTATCCATTGCTGCTCATTATGATTATGAGATTTGGAAAATGGATGTCAATACTGGATTTCTTAATGGTAATCTTGAAGAAGAAATATACATGTTGCAACCGGAAGGTTTGATAGCAAAGAACCAAAAGCATATGGTATGCAAGTTGAAAAGGTCCATTTATGGACTTAAGCAAGCATCTAGGTCATGGAACATCAGATTTGATCAAGCAATCAAATCATTTGGTTTTGAACAAAATCTTGATGAACCATGTGTGTACAAAAGACATCAAGACAAAATAGTAATGTTCCTAGTGCTTTATGTTGATGATATTCTACTCATTGGAAATGATGTAGGGGTAATGTCATCGGTTAAAGTTTGGTCGTCTAGCCAATTTGATATGAAGGACTTGGGTTAGGCTAACTTTATTCTAGGAATCAAGCTTTGGCGAGATCGCAAGAATAAGATGTTAGGTTTATTACAAGCTAGATATATAAATAAGGTTCAAGAATGGTTTAACATGCAAAACTCCAAGAAAGGATTACTTCCTTTTAGACATGGAGTTCCTCTGTCTGATGACCAAAGGCCTAAGACTCTTGAGGAAGAAAATACCATTAGACAAGTTCCTTATGCTTCTGCAGTGGAAAGTCCCATGCATGCCATGCTATGTACTAGACCAGATATCTGTTTTCAGTTGGCATGGTTAGCCAATATCAATCAAATCTAGGGCTTAAACATTGGCAGGGTGTAAAGCATACTCTCAAGTATCTATAGAGAACTAGAAATTATATGCTTGTTTACCTTAGTGAGGATTTGATTCCCATTAGCTATACAGATTCAGATTTTTAATCGGATATAGATTTCAGAAAATCCACTTCAAGATATGTTTTCACCTTGGGAGGTGGAGCCATAAGTCGGAGGAGTGTTAAGCAATCTTGTATTGCGAACTCCACCATGAAAGCTAAATATGTTACTACTTGTGAAGCAGCAAAGGAGGCTGTTTGGTTTAAGAAATTCCTTTCTGATCTTGGTGTTTCGAGAATGGAACAAATTCTTATCACATTGTTTTGCGACAATAGTGGAGTGGTTCACAATCCAAAGATCCATGGAATCACAAGAAAGGAAAGCACATTGAGAGAAAGCACCACATTATTCGAGACTTTATTGCTCGAGGAGATGCAGTAGTAGCAAAGGTTGATAGTGAAAGTAATCTAGCAGATCCCTTTACCAAAACCTTGCCATAAAGGACTTTTGAGTCACATTTGGAGGGAATGGGAGTTAGATTAGTGCACAATAGTCTTTAGGGCAAATGGGAGATTATTAGGATGTGTGTCCATAAATCCTATTGTATAATGCTATGTACGATATTATATATGACTTAATGTTATAAAAAATAAAGTTGTTTTATTATTATCTAAAATAACGGTAACATGAATATTGGGACATTATCATATAGTCCAAGAGATGCATAGTATGTGATTTATGTGAAATGTCACAGAAGATATAAATCATAAGTTCTTTGTAAACTCAGAATTGTAGTTCGTAGTCGATGATGAAATTGGGCATTTCATCTGTGAAGACAATAACATATCAACTAAGATGATTTATCTTGATCATGTAAGTGTAGACTTCTAGTTGATGTGTTGATATGTTTTAAGAGTTAAGACATATTGAATTAGAACACTGTGAGATTTATTATTCTCCTAACTACTGTCAAATGAATAATAAATCTCACGACTTCTATTTGCATGAACTCTTGATCTTAAGAGGATAATGAACCTAATTATGAAATGTAAGTTGCATTGATATATCAGGAGTGAGATCTACAGTAACGATCAAAACCTCAGTATATTGGGCAACCATATTTAGTGTTGATGGAACATATATTCTCAAGATGGAATTCATAATCTTTTAACGAAGATATAAAATATTCCCTTGAGATAAGTTTAATCGGTTCAGTTATTCAAAGAGTTAGGCCTAACTACTTTGGCAAGAAATTACTAAAGTATATATTTATGAAATTGGATTTTATAAATATATAATGAATAAATTTAAAGGATTAAACCGGGTACTCAAGGATTAAGGTGTAGAAATTTTCAAAGTTGTAGTCTATATTCATGACTTTGTATTATTACGAATATATTATGAAGGGGTTGGGTGTATAATAAAGTCTTGAGATATAATTTTTTAATAAGACCTAGAATGCAATTATATTTATTTAGTGGTATTAAATATAATTAATGGTAACTTTGGACTTATCAAGAGTTGACAGAAAAGCTAAAAGCCTATTGGAGCTAGTGTCTTATTGGTCCCTTTTAGTCTCACTCCGAGTCACACATTAAAGCCCAATTGGAAAGGCCTATAAGCCATCTCAATAAGATAATCAGTTAGTTATAAAAGGCGAAACATACAGAATTTTTTATTAAAGAATAAGAAAAAGAGAAACATCATTATGATATGGTATGTATGTGTGAGTGAAGCCACTCGATAATTCTCCCTTGGAAACTGATTGAGTGACCACACTTTTTGGGCGTAAAGTGGAATTGGAGTGAAGATTAAAAGTGTTTTCGAGTACTTCTAATCTTTTGTTTTGAATTTCACCACACCAAGGTACGTTATCTTGTTCTTAAATTCTAAAATTTACATAGTGCATGTCGTCAATCATGAATGAAATAGATCCTTATTTGTTGCTTTCTCTATGTGTTCTATATGAGATACAAAACCAGTTTTTCCAACACAATATTCAACACAACAAATCCTCGCTCTACCTTCCTCAGACTAATGGAGCAGTTGATGCTGCTAATAAGAATATAGGGCGAATCTTGGAGAAGAGCATGAAAAACTACAAGGACTAGAACCTACAATTACACTATGCACTTTTGGAGTAGAGGAGATTAATTCGATCTTCCACAGGAGCCAGTCCTTATTCATTGGTGTTTGGGATGGAAGCAGTCCTCCCCATTGAAATGGGCATTCATTCATTAAGAACAGTGCTGAAGAGTAAAATCCTTGAAGTAGACTAGTTGCAAAGTAGATATGACCAATTATGCATTGTTAGAGACATATTTTAGGTAATTGGCTAATCCTTTGACAAAATGCACTTTACTTGTAATTGTGTAGATTTAGAATGGGTTTAGGGCTTCAAGAAACATGTTGTTCAAGTCAAGTGTTAAAGTCATGAAGATCTGACCAAGATGCAAGTTAAGAAAAGTTGTTCATTAAATCTTGATAGCAATCCCAACAGAAAGACTTCTATCAAGGTTTATAGTCGAAGCTTAACACAAGCTCAACACAAGCTATTTCTATCGAGACTTATGAAATCAGAACTTCCAAATCTGTTTTTTGGACCATGCTGAAATATTTGTATAGGATTTATTTTCTCACAACCGTAAACATATATAAGGCTTATTTTAAAGGTCGTCGCGCATGCAGAAAGTGAACTAGTTCATTATTCTCTCTAAAGAAGCTATTGCATCTTTACGCCAAGGGTTTTGTGACCATGGAGCTTCCTAATCTTCATTGTTGATGAACTGAAGAACTTTGTAGCCAACAATCTCTTCAAGTTGCTGGAGTTAGTCACGTACTACGATCTATGCACATTGGTTAGTCATGTACTGTGATAAGAGCATCAAGGCAAAGATTGCCGCTACAATACAAGTCCAATTGAGTATTGGGGTAAGGGTTCAACTATAAGTTGGTATTTTGGGATAGGCCAAAGGGTTTGGTAAGATTCCTTATACTTGTAACCACTTATGATTGATAATAGTGGACTTTTAGGAGTGGTGACCTTAAAATCACCCGGTGGAATTTCACCTCGATGGTTTTCCCCATTCGTAAACAAATCACCTATGTCAAATATATTTTCTGCTACATTTAGATGATTTGATGATTTGTTTATACTGCCATGTTATTGCATGAAATTTGATCTAATTAATTAACATGGGTAATTAATTAATTAATTGCAAAGGGTCAATTCATTTTTTCCATAACATGCATGATGGATGAGAAGTGACTTAAGGCCCTATATCATATTCAAGGTTATCAAAGGAAACCAAGGAAAACTTTTGACAAGAAACTAAGAACCAAAGATTTGAAGTTGGGAGATTTAGTGCTAAAAGAGATTTGTGGCTCAATCAAAAATGCAAATGGGAAGTTCAAGCAAAATTGGGCAGGTTCTTACATTATCAAACAAATAAACTTTGGGGGAGCAGTAAGCTTGATGGACTTAGATGCAAATCTTTTCACTGAGCCAACCAACACGGATCAATTTAAGAAATACCACATCTAAGGTGGCAGTCTCAAAGCACCACGTCTGAGGTGGTAGTCTCAAAGCACCACGATTGAAGTGGTTGTAAATTATGTTATTTTCCATCCTAGGTTTGTTAAAAAAAAAAAGTTGGTTGAAAACCCAAAAGAGCAATCTATACAAAAGGAGAGTAAAAAAAAAAAGAGTGAAAGAGCCCGCTAGGTTAAAAACTCAAAAGGGCAGCCTAGGCAAAAGTTAAGCCCAAAAAAAATGAACTACGTGATGACTTGATTCTTTTGCTAAGAGGGTACGTAGGCAACCATACATTGGCCAAGAATATATTGACCCCTTGTGATGAATTAATTGATTAATTATCCAAGTTTATTAATTAATCAAATTAACATACAAAAGTGTGGTAGCACAAGCAAATCACCAATTAACTATAGTATGTAGTGGAAATTAAATTGACACAGTAATTTGTTTACGAATAGGGAAAACCTACACGGTAAAATTTCCACCGGGTGATTTTAAGGTCACCACTCTCGAGAATTTACTATTATCACAATAAGAGGTTACAAGTAAAGGAATCTCAGTACCTCATACCAACCTACAGTTGAACCCTTATCCCAATACCCAATTGGACTTATTCTGTAGTGATAATCTCTCATTTCAATGCACGACTCCTAGTATATGACTAACCAATTGCGTGGGTCCCAGTATGCGACTTCAATCACCAACTAGAGAAGGTTGTTGGCTGTAAAGTTCTTTATTTCATCACACGATGAACAAGAGGTTACAAGTAAAGGAATCTCAGTACCTTATACCAACCTATAGTTGAACCCTTATCCTAATACCCAATTGGACTTGTTCTGTAGTGACAATCTCTCATTTCAATGCACGACTCCCAGTATGTGACTAACCAATTGCGCAGATCCCAGTATGCGACTTCAATCACCAACTTGAGAAGGTTGTTGGTGTTGGATAAAAATCTGGTTTTGTATCTCATACAAAACACACAGCGGAAGCAACAAATAAGGACCTATTTCATTCATGATTGACAACATACACTCTGTAAATTTCAGAATTTAAGAACAAAGTAGCGTACCTTGGTGTGGAGAAATTCAAAACAAAGATTAGAAGCACTTGGGAAAACTTTTAATCTTCACTCCAATTCCACTTTACGCCCAAGATGTGTGGTCTCTCAATCAGTTTCCAAAGGGAGAACGAAAGTGTGTCTCACACTCTCTCTTTTTCGCTACGATAAAAATCACATTAAAAAAATTCTGTATGTTTCTCCCTTTATAACTAACTGATTATCTAATTGGGCCGGCCTATTGGGCCTTTCCAATTGGGCTTTAATATGTGGCTTGGAATGGGACCAATAAGACACTAGCTCCAATGGGCCTTGGGCTTTTTCGTCAACTCTTGACAAGTCCAAAGTTACCATTAATTATATTTAATACCACTATATAAATATAATTGCACTCTACGCCTTATTAATAAATTATATCCCAAGACTTTATTTTACACGCAACCCCTTCATAAAATATTCGTAGCAATACAAAGTCATAAATATAGACTGCCACTTTGAAAATTACTACATCTTATCCTTGAGTACCCGATTTAATCCTTTAAAGTTATTCATCATATATTTATGAAATCCAATTCATAAATATATACTTTAGCAATTTCTTACCAAAGTGGTTAGGCCTAACTCTCTGAATAACCAAACCCATTAAACTTATCTCAAGGGAATATTTTATATCTCCGTTAAGAGACTATGAATTCCATCTTGAGAATATATGTTCCATCAACACTAAATGTGGTTGCCCAACATACTGAGGTTTTGACCGTTACTTTAGATCTCACTCCTGATATATCAAAGCAACCTACATCTCATAATCAGGTCCATTATTCTCTCAGGATTAAGAGTTCATGCAAATAGAAGTCATGAGATTTATTATTCATTTGACAGTCGTTAGGAGAATAATAAATCTCACAGCGGTCCAGTTCAATATGTCTTAACTCTTAAAACATATCAACATATCAACTAGAAGTCACCACTTTCATGATCAAGACAAATCATCTTAGTTGATACGTTATAGTCTTCGCAGATGAAATGCCCAATTTCATCACCGACTACGAACTATAAATTCTGAGTTTACAAAGAACTTGTGATTTATATCTTCTGTGACTAAATCACATAAATCACATACTATGCATCTCACGGACTATATGATAATGTCCAAATATTCATGTTACCATTATTTTAGATAAGAAATAAACAACTTTATTAAACACAACATTAAGTCATACATAATGTCATACATAGCATCATACAATAGGATTTAAGGGCATATGTCCTAACAGTTGGCTGCAAAGTTCTTCAGTTCATCACACGATGAAGATCAAGAAGCTCCTTGGTCACAAAACCCTACGGTGCATAAACACAGCAGCTTCTTCACAAGAAAGATGAACTAGGGCAAATTCTATCTCTGGTCACAATTTGCATGAACAAACTTTGCTCAACACTTGCGCAACTTGTGTCACCTTTAATGGCCTTTAATATAATCATTTTATATGTCTAGGGTTGTGAGAAAAGAAAGCCTAAACATATAAACACGGATTGAATGAAAAATAGACCATAAATTCTAAGTTTCATAAACCTCAATCGATACCCTAGCTGTCGAGCCTCAAGCTTAAACAGCTCTTTTTAAACCTTGATAGATGCTAGTTGTCGAGCTTTAATGAACAAAACTTTTCACACTTGAATCTTGGACAGACTTGCATGGCTTTAACACTTGAACTTGAAACAAGGTTTCTTGAAGCATCATACACATCCTAGATCTACCCAATTACAAGTAAAGTGCGTTTTGTCAAAGGATTGGCCAATTCCATACAACAGTGATATATGTTCCGAACATTGAATCACATATGTCCTAACATATGTTAAATACCTTGTCATCTAGGTCCCTCCTTTTAAATTCATAGTTATTAGTCTCGTGTCTTTCTCGGTTGTCTCTAAGGAATCGTTTTCTCATAGCAACCATGTTAGCCTCCTTGTCCACAATCTTGTTCACTAGCCAGTTGAAGTAGTTTGGGGTCATCCTTTGAAAGTGAACCTTAACAAAGGACTGATCCACTCGGTCAGCCATCTCCAAGCCCAACAACATGTTCCTTATAGAAGTAGGATTTGTGTCCATAGGAGTAAAAGGTTTTCTTCTTTTTCCACCAGTTATTCCTTGTTTATATTGAAATTGCCTCAAGTTTTTGTTAGCCTTGTAGAAAGTTGCTTTCCTTAACCCAACTAGGAAAATATGATCTAATCCTGGAGATAGCAACAAAAGGGGTGGGCACTTCCACCAATAACAATTCCACCAAATTGAGGCACTAGATTTTTTTGTTCAGAAGTTTCACCCAGTCAACTCTCAATTTGACACTCGAATTTGAGGGCAGTCCTACTGAGAAAATTGCCAGGGCCATAATCAGCAGTAGTAGGCGTAGTAATCATGTCCAATCTTTCCACCAACCATATTTGCAAAGCCAAGGGACTCCTGAGAAAGTTCTGTGACTCTTCACCATGAAATACAGAGTCTAATCCCAAAAGAGTTTCTGCTAAGATCATAGGAATAGGATTATCACCATCTTTAATCTAATTCACAACACTTATGGCCCGAGCATCCAAAAAATTAGGCCTTCTAGAGGAAAGAAAGAATTTTTCCACAAAGAAAAAAGCTAAGCCAAAATTCTTTTGCATGTTGTTAGTCATTCTGTGTGTACATTTATTAATCAGTCTTGAAAGAATTGCACAAAGATCCACCATGTGCCCTTCGATCATGCTACCTATAAGTTAAGTAGGAAGTCCTACAACATTAAACAAACTTTCCCTATGCTTGGGATCACAAGAAACTGCTACAGAATTCTTGCTGGGATCATAATTTGGAATAGCTAAAAATTCTTCAATGGTGGGACAAAGTTTATCAGTTTGAAACCTAAATACATGATCTTCAGTATCCCAAAACTTCACGGCAGCACAAGGAAATCCCACTTGATCTTGACATTCCTCAAAGCCTTAATTACCTATAGTTTGTAGGTTGTAAAATTGGTCTTGGTGCTAAAATCGAAGTTACGAACCCATCTGTCAATATCATGAATTGTTGAATGAGAAACATTTTGATTGTTAGCCATGGATAACTCTTGCTTGTGATTATTATGTCTTGCTAACATTGATGCAGAGATTTGTTTGTAGGATAGATTGCTAAGGTAATCTAATTCAGCTCTTAATCATGTTTAAATAAGTTTCAAAGAGTTTGTAGCTGAGTAGGAAAGTATTTCACGAACACAAAACTAAGAAATTATCTTTCAGAAAACTCGAAAATGCAAAAGACATGTCGATGAAAACACAAGGAGTGGGCCCACCATGGAGAGTTCTAGTCGGCACCTTAAAGTGCAATTTGGCACTTTAAGAGTGCTAATCGGCACTCCAAAAGTGTCGATTGGCACCTAGTATCACTGAGGTCCATTTGCCCGGTTTTGTGAATTTCGGGCACTCCTCGGGCCTGTTTTGACTCTAGTTTTCACTCAAAAAATTATTTTTCTAATTAGGCCATAAAGCTTTCAAGAATTTGCATGAATTTTTAAACTGGGGCATTCAAACATGCCTAACCCATTTGTTTTCAAAAAAAAAAAATCACTTGCATCACTACTTTCAAAAAAAAGAAAAAAAAATTGATCAAATTAAGATTTTTTTCAAAACCATGAATTCATCTCTCAAACTAGGGGCATTCAACCATGCCTAATTCATTTTCAAAAAAAAAAAAGACCATCATCATCATCATCTTTTCATAACAAATCAAGATTTCAAAAATCATGCATTCATTTCTAAACTAGGGGCATTTGGCTCCACCTCTTTCAAGTAAGTGCAAATTCCATCATAATTGGTTAAGATAAGTTTAAATTGGTAGTACAAGACTTCATCAAGTGAATTCTAAACTTATCTCATTTAAAGTTTGTTGATACCCATTTTCGCGACAGATTTCGTATAAGCCCAATTCAACCAAGCTCAACTTCCTTGTGCGCTCAATTCATGTATTATATTTTATTTTATTCTTTTAAGCATGGCCCAAGCCCATGTGACTTATTGGAGAAATTGAGGAAGTGTGGTTTGGAAGGTATGGATCGATTCCTTTTGGACCTTTTGCATGAGCCTAGCCCATGCGTGCTACCAAGTGGGTAAGGGGCATTGGTAGCACCTTAGGCTTATGGAGGAGGTCTTTTATGCTCTGGGTGACTGTGGCCCAAAGTTTTTGCCCTAACCTAATTTTGCTTCCATATTTTCTTTTCCACCCAAAAATACAGCTCACCCTAAACTAATTAGCTAGCCTATTGTAGCCAACAATTGCAGCTATCAAAAGCCTACAATGACAAGGAAACAATAGCTAATGGAGTCAGCCACTTTATTTCCAAACTCATGCTAAAAGCATGCAAAACTCTTCCCTAACCAAAAGCAACCCAAGCCAAAAACACCAAATTAGTATCATGGGGAATAAAAGCCTCTTCCACTACTCAAAACCAGTCAAGAGCAACACCCCAAAATCTATCTAAAACTCTCTCTTTAGTTCATAAAGGAAGGAGCCACATTCTACCCTTATACCTGAAACATTAGAGTAAAAGCTCATTCAGCCAGTCATCAATCTCACAATTCCGAAGCTTGGGGGTGAAAATATGGGCACAGGAGAACCTTCCCTCTCTTCCTCACGATCTCCCTCAATTTCCTCTTCTCGGTGACTGTGGGTTGAAGTTTCAGACCTGTTGAACCACATTTTCCCCATAAAGCTAAAACTTGAGAGCAAAAACCCACTGAGCAAAGAAACATTCTCACAATTTTGAACCTTAGGGGTGGATATATGGGTACAAGGGAACCTTCCCTCTCTTCCTCACAGCCTCTCTCAATTTTCTCTTCTCGGTGGCTGTGGGTTGAAGTTTTAAACTTGTAATGTTTTTATGCTTTTTCTGCACTTTTGTTATTAGCATTTTGATTCTCTCTTGTCAAAGCACCATTAGCCTTTATTTTCTATACATTGTGAATTTTAGGCTTGATTCTCCACAAATAAACACTTCTAAAGAACCCAAGGGGAGATTTGGGCCGTTTGTGCATTTTCAGCCCATGTTGCAAAAAAGCCCCTAACATTTTGGCGAATCCACTGGGGAGTCAAGCAGCTGAAACAAGAGGAATTATGTCTCTGAAGATGCGAAGTCAACAAAATATGATGCTATCAACACCAAATTGTCATTTCAAAAGGCATCGTATGATGCCTTGTTATCACGAAAGGAGCATCGTGATGTAGAGTAAGAAGTGTTCCATTTTTAGCTTGTCAACATGCTAAGGAAACTCTAAGACATGCGACAAATCTACTCCAACTTTGTAGAAACCATCCAAGAAGAAATGGACTTTGAGGATAGAAAAGGAACTAACTCTCTTATTCATGGGAAAAATTTTCTTCTACTCACCTATATTCTTTTTTTAACTATCATACTTATTGGTGAATCATCCTATATCGCTTGATTTACAAGATATTTGTGAAAATTTTTATTGTTGCTTGAAAATGTGAAATGGTGAGCCGCAAGTCCAATCTCAAAGGAAATAACGACTCCAACCAATAATCAACAAAGCAAAGCTCAAAACATCAATTTCAAACCAAGAACTCCAACGACAATGCTGAAAGCTCATCATTGACATCTCCTCAACATATGTCTTCTTCATTATTTGAGTTTAATTGTTGTCGAGGTTAACGCTGAGCGTATGGGGGTTGTCGCTAGTGATTGACTCATTTTGGGACGAGTATAAATGCTACTATATGCATCCTTTTGTAGCTGAATAGTTGATGTCACCACTAAATAAGGTCTTCACCAAATAGCTGAAGGCCATAGCCAAATGGCCTACTGCAAGTCGCGAGATATTCCACACACCAAGTCTTCAAGTCGATAAACCAAGTCTTGAAGTCATACTAGCAACATACTAGCGCCAATGCATGTTTAAGCTAAGACTTTCAAGCACTCTCTTTACTAATTAAATTTATCTATGTCATTTAAATCACTTCAACACTCTAAACTTGTCATCAAAATATTTTCTAAAATTCGTGTGTGCTACTACACTTAGCCGTGACCATTGCTTACTAATGTAAATCGCATTTGCACTAGGGCGCAAAACGGAAACCTTCTTGGAACATCCAACAATGATGGAAATCCAAACTTAATCCTCTCTCACCCAAGCCGTGACATGCTCATGCACTCCAAGCCATGACAAGCTCACACATCCAAAGTCGTGGTCGATCCGCGCATGCCAAGCCATGGCATATTCATATGTTTCAAGTCACGACAAGCACATGCATTCCAAGACATGCTAATGCCTTGATCATTCTTGAATTCAAGATTATTCTCGAAGAGGGGAGCAGTAATGTTATCATCCTCAAGAAAAAAAATTTTGTCACTCAACTCTTGCAAGGAGAATTCCTAAGTAAGCCTAATGGTAAAGGACTCGGCACACACCTTTGAAGAATGTTTGCTAGACCTTGCTTTAGATATTGATGTCAAATAGCTCAAAAGCTTGAAAATGCAAAAAAAATGGTGAGCTGCAAGCCCAACCATGAAAGGAAGGAAGGCTCCGTTCAATAATCAACAAAGCGAAGTTCTAAACTTCCATTTCAACCTAAGAACACCTCACGCGCTGAGCATATGGGAGACATTATTAGTGATTGACTCATTTCAGGACTACTATAAATGTTGTTGTGTGCGTCTCTTCACAGCTGAATATTTTTGGTTTCACCACTAAATGTAGTTTTCACCAAATAGCTAAAGGCTATAGCTAAATGGCCCATTGCAAATCGCTAGATATTTCATATACCAAGCCATGAAGTAGCGATGTTCCATACGCCAAGTCTTGAAGTCATACAAGCGATATACTATCGTCAAAGCATGCTTAAGCTAAGACTCTCAAGCATTCTCTTCTCTAATTCATCTTTTTATATATCGCTTAAACCATTTTAATCCTTCAAATTTTTAATCAAAATATTTTCTATAAGTCGTTTGTACTAAAGCTTAGCCATGACTATCGTTTACTAATACAAATCATAATTACTCTAGGGGACAAAATGGAAACCTTCTTGGACCATCCGACAAAGAGGTAAAGCCAGACTTGATTCCCTCTCAACGAAGCCATGACCTACTCATTCACTCCAATCCATGACACGCTTGTGCACTCTAAGCTATGACAAGCTCACACATCCAAAGTCATGGTCGATCTGCGCACGCGAAGCCATTACATGTTCATGTATCTCAAGTTGCAACAAGAGCATGCATTCCAAGTCATGTCAATACCTTAATCATTCTTGAATTTAAGATTATGCTAGAAGAGGGAAGCGCCAATGTTGCCATCCTCAATAAAATTTGTCATTCAACTCTTGCAATTGAAATCCACAACTAAGCCAACTAATAAGAAGGGTTTGCATGCATGCCTTTGGAGAATTCTTTGCTTGACCTCACTCTAGATATTGAAGTCAAAAAGCTTAAAAATCACATGCTAGTTGCTAGAAATCCATTCCAAAGATCTTCAAGTGAAATCTTAGTATAACGTGGAAGCTTGGAAAAAGCAGCATGAAGGCAAATGAGAAAAAACTATTGTCCTAGGATGAAACAACCCTATACCGTCATCTCTAATGCTTAGCCTATCATTGTCCCAAAATTAGAAGTCAAATCAATGAAGTATGGAGTCGCTGTTTGTGGTACAACAAATATTTGACAAAGAGGAATCATATTATACCCTCCATATTGCATATGGGAGAACCCCCCATTTTCAGAAGTTATCTTTAAGTCATATGGAGAAAGATAAGGAAGGAAGAAATCCCACCAACAAATCTTGGCATATCCTATAAATCTTCAAGACATGAATGTCCCAAAGCATTCCACACTTGAGGGCTTGATCTACCTGAAACTATCCATTTGCCCTTGAATGGTTACATTTAGGGCCTTGCCGCCACTAAGTAATTTATTAAGTGGGTAGAAGAAATTCCACTCAAGAAAGTAATGGGAGTAGCCAGAGCACATCATTCATCGCTTTGGCATCTCGCACAAGATCATAAGCGACAACAATATATCTCACTCACACCAATTTTTGGAGGCAAGCCCTATGAAACATTAGGAAGCCTACGAACTATCATATTATCCAAGCATGGTGAGAACCCTACGTGTGAAAGTGCAATGCTTTCAATAAGGTAGGGAAAGCTAGCACTTTCTCCTAATGACAAACCTTGCAAAGCAGTGAGAAAGCCTATGAATTACTCTTACGACAAAGCCTCTACATGCAAGGGTGAAAATACTCTCAATAAGGTAGGGAAAGCCAAACACATACTTTCTCAATGGTAAGCCCTATCAAATGGTTGAGAAGCCGATGAGAGGTTTCATTATGGCGATACTCCTACTTGTGAAGGCATAACTAGTCCTCAACAAAGTAGGAAAGTCAATACGTTCTCAAAAGGTAAGCCCTACAAAATGATTAGTAAGCAAACGAGATGTGATATCATTTATATGTGGCAAGACGTAGGGAAAGCCAACATTTTCTTAATGGCAAGCCTTACGAAGCGGTAGGGAAGCCAACATAACATCTGAAAATTCAAGCATGGTGATCCACTACATGTGGGACATAGCCAGCCCTCAAAAGGATGAGAAAGCCGATGCATAAAACTTGTAAAGCAGCAAGGAAGTCAATGACCTATTACCCCATTGCCATATGGTAATTCGTTATATGCAAGGATAAAACTCCTTAAAAAATTAGCAAATCGTTTCATGCAAGAATGTGATATCCTCAAAAGATGACAACTATACAAGTTTTATTCAAACCGCTGTCTGTGAAAACGCAATCAACCTCAATGAAATGGTGACAAACAAGTGCGCCATATCCTACAATGTGCAAAAACATAACCCATATGTGGGCCCTTCTTGAAACTAACAAAGTAGCAACCTAATACATGTCGAGAATAAGTCAACTACCAAACAGCGAGCCAAGTTTCAATATATATGAGCTGCTATTTGCAAAACCAAACTTGCCCGTCAATAGAGCACTAAAAAATAGTGCACAGCCGATGAGATGTGTGCTTAGCCAAAACTTGTTCACAAAGGCATGACAACCAAGCAACATGTCTACTAACTTGGCCTTGCAAAGGCAAAATCAAATTCACAACATATCCGATCAAGCACGAGTCATCCTCAAGAGACTAAATGTGTACAATCTATCAAAGTTATGCTACTCAACTACAAGGTATGCATGGTCTTTTCAAGCAAGTTTTCCTTAACATATCAAAGCATTCATAAGGGTTATTGTCACAACAAAAACATACTCATAGCTTATCAGAGAAAAGTACAAAGTCATTCTCAAGGTACAAATTACAAGCCATATACATCCTTGAGGTACAAATCATTTTTTCATTCCAAAATATAAAATTTACATCCAAATGTCATATATGTTTGCTTTGTACAAATTGCAAATTGTGTCTACTAACTGTGACAGTACAAACTCAAAGTGGCACCAATACATCTAGATATGAGATGCTCTATACATAAGTGGGTTGTTCATAAGGGTGAAATAGAAGAGAAATTGTCTCCAAGGTAGCAGCCCATATTACACACTTTAACTAGTTTGAAATTTCAAAGCTTGGGGCTCAATACAAGACAATCGGATAAAAAAAAGGGAAGCAAGAAAGGAGGAGAAGAGAAAAGTTGAAGCAATGTTGTAGTCCCCATCCAATGTCACCATCGACATTGGCTTGCAGTCACTCTCTTCTTTACTTGAAAGCCGCAAGTGAAAGACGGACCAAAATGGTTCATAGTTACTAACGACTGTCATGGTACCATCTATTGTAGCTCTACGTTGCTGTCCATAGCGGCTTCAACCTCAGAAAAATGATACATTAGCAATAGGATTGGCCTCAAGAATGAAAGTGCCAACAACGGTATCATGATTGTCTATGCCAAAGTCATCTTACAAGAGACCATTCTACAACACACTTAGCAACTCATATTGGCATGACAAGAAGGGGTGCAACTGGTTTTGACTTGTCACATTAAGTTTTGACTTGCCAAGGAAGTCACAGCTTCGTTCGCAAACAAATATAGTAGTTGTTTGTGTACCATTTTTAGTATGTTACAATGGTATAACAAGAATAGTGGCTGCGACATTGCCAAAAGCGAAATCATTTCAACACAAAAAATTTTCATTGAACAACGTCTCTTATAGCCACCCATTGTTGACGAGCATCTCATTCAATAATAAATTACACTATCCATTTCTTTTGGTGAACACAATGACCATCTTACAAGGCATCTTTTGGTGAACACAATGACCATCTTACAAGGCATCTTCTCATACTATCATGGTCTATTTTGCCCTATCAAGGACTAAGACACAAGGGCTATTATGGATGGGCAATACCATGATAAAAAAGATGCACATTATATGGAATCACTAATCTTGACTTTGCTAACACTTTCCTTATCAATACAACAAGCACAAAGCAACAACTTGTGACTCTAACTTCTACTTGCATTTGTCACACAATACTAGGGGCTACCAGCCCACATAGTGGCTCTGCCTTATCTCTATATTACATCAGCAAGTGATATATTCGCTCCATTCCATCTCAAATGCGCTATCCTAAAATGGCCAGCAATATTACTTATCGCTCATGGTTACAACTTCATTGAAGTAAATCTTGGCAAACACAAGCTCATCAAATTGACCAGCAATCAAGCAAATCAAGAAAATTGGAGCATCCTCAATGTGGTACAATTTGCATAGAGGTTCAAGATATCCTCTCATTCAGCATCATTCTTCTCCTATGGACCCAATTCAAATTTACAATCAAATATGCTACTCCTACATCCAACACCAATGCCAACTCAATATCAGGTGTGGTTATGCTACAAACTGATTTCCATGCCCTACGACTATCAGAATCTATGAGAATTGACTTCAATATGAAATTCAGCTTCAATTACAGCAACGGCTGAACTTCGTGGGTCTCTATCTAGCAGTAGGTCTGTGATTTCTCAAAGAAGATCCATCCTATACAATTCATTCAACACATCTCTAAATATAGCCAAGAGATTTGCAAAAACAAAAATTAGCTCACCAAGGTGGGTGCCCCATCCAATTTATTGATCTTATGCAAAGAATAGTTTCAACACCTTATTGCTGCATTCAGTGCCATTCTCCTGCAACAAGACCTTGCTCCTTAGTGATGACGGTTCTTTTCTCTTTGCCGACGGCATCGCTTCACCGCCACCATTGCCACCAACAAATTTTCCAATGAAGCCCACTTGCTCCCCATCAACTATGATCTTCTCTTTTGCCCCACCATCATCTCATCTCCCTTGGGTTTCATCAAATATGGGTGGAGGATTGAAAGTGGGTGTTGCAAGATTTGACAGGGTTTAAAGGGTTTTGAAAAAAAAAAAAAAAAAAGCTTGACAAATCTTGATTCGGAGAGCTCGACTTTGGAAGACTAAGAGAAGTAAACTTTTTTTGGAAAGCCAAAAGCAATAAAAGAAAGGACTATTGAAAATGTATTAAACTGGTGCATGGTTTAAGGAAAATATAAAGGAAGATATAAGTGGCATGAGAAAGCTTCAAGAAAACTAAGGAAGCTAAGATGTAAAAGACAGGAAAGGAAAATATGTGTTATATGTGAGAGTAGCATGAAGGCCAAAGTCTTTAAAGAAAATACGGCTAAAGCTACATGGCCTTCATGAAGGGCAAGACATTTAAGTGCTATAAAGGGCTAAAGTTATCTTAAGTAGCATGAAAGACACTACAAAGAGATGCTAGCTAAAATCACCATGGTGATCACAAAAGCAATCAAGGAGAAGATTCTAAAGCTACATGTGAGCATGAAAGCCAATCCTTATAGCTTTTCTTGAGGTACTTCGAACCATTTATGCATAAGACACTACATATATTGGCCGATTGATGTTCTTTAGTGGAACAAATAACCATCAAGTGTCTATGTCCATGACCCACGAAATTTTCAAAAGTGGGCTTCTTCAACTTAATGTCTTTACGCAAGTTGGCTTCGCAATCCATGACATCTCAACAAAAATTAAAGCGTTTGGGTAAACTAATTCCCAAAACCGCAGCATCTACAAGTAATGGGAAACATCAACTACTCACACGCATGCCACAAGCGCCACACATGTGGGGAAATTGAGGGAGTGTAGTTTGGAAGGTATGAGTCGATTCCTTTCGGACCTTTTGCATGAGCCCAACTCATGCATGCTATCAAGTGGGCAAGGGACATTGGTAGCACCTTAGGCTCATGGAGGAGGTCTTGTACACAAAATTTTCACTTCAGAAGAGCTTTTATGCTCTGGGTGACTGTGCCCCTAATTTTCAGCCCAGCTCCTTTTTATACACCAAAACATAGCTGACCCTAAAATAATTAGCTAGCCTATTGTTGCCACCAAATGCAGCTATCAAAAGCCTACAATGACAAGGAAACAATAGTTAATGGAGTCAGCCACTTTATTTCCAAAATTATGATAAAAACATTCCCAAACAAAAACAACCTAAGCCAAAACACCAAATTAGTATCATGGGGGATAAAAGCCTCTTCTACTACTCAAAAATTAGTTACTTAGTGCACCCCAAGTTCAATACAAAAGGCCCCAATCAGATTCAAAAGACACCAACCAAGTTCTACCCACATACCTGAAACTTCAAAGCAAAAACCCATTCAGCCAATCAATAATCTCACAATTTCAAAGCTTGGGGTGGAAATATGGGTACAGGGGAACCTTCCCTTTCTTCCTCACAACCTCTCTCAATTTCCTCTTCTCGATGATTGTGGGTCGAAGTTTCAAACCTGTTGAACCACATTTTCCTCATACAACTGAAACTTGAGAGCCAAACCCCACTAAGCCAGGAAACATTCTCACAATTCTGAGCCTTAGGGGTGGAAATATGGGTATAGGGGAACCTTCCCTCTATTCCTCACAACCTCACTCAATTTCCTCTTCTTGGTGATTGTAGGTCGAAGTTTCAAACCTGTTATGTTTTATGCTTTTTCTGCACTTTTACTATTAGCATTTTGATTCTCTCTTGTCAAAGCACCATTAGCCTTTTGTTCATTATATATTTGGAATTTTGGGCTTAATTCTCCACAATAAACACTTCTAAAGAACCCAAGGGGAGATTTAGGCCGTTTTCACATTTTCGGCCCTTGTCGTAAAAACCTTCCCAACAAAGTTCCAACAAGATCAAAAGCAATTCAAAGGAGAAAGAGATTAAAGTTGAAAATAATACAAGTTTGTCTAAGGAACACTTCTTGTTTTGCAGGATAAGTAAAAACACAAATCAAGCATCATTGGAACTCCGGGTCCGCCTATGTGAAGATCTCCTCGACCCACCTCTAGAGGAGCCGCTCTCAGTGTTTGCTTCTTGACTTGCATAAAACCGTGATTCTTGCTGCTAGTTTTCCATGACCAAAAAATCTCATGCCCAACAAAAAATTCTCCCATAACCAAAAATCTCATGCCTAACAAAAAATTTTCCCACGACCAAAAATCTCATGACCAACAAAAAAATTTTTTCCCATGACCAAAAATCTCATGCCCAACAAAAATTTTTCCATGACCAAAAATTTATTGCCCAACAAAAAATTTTCCTATGACCAAAAATTTAATGCCCAACAAAAATTTTCCATGACCAATACTCCATGACCAACACAAAAACACATGCCACCACAAAATTTTTCCATACTCGTACCCATTAAATTTTTCCATGCTCATAAAACAAGAATTACAAATTCCAACAAAATTTTTTCATCCATCAAAAATGAATTTGTTCAACCAAGCCTATACAACAAATTTTTCATAACTTCAATGCCCCTGAAATTCAAGCCAAAATTCATTCAACAACACCACATATTACCAACATTGCTAAATTCCATGAGTCTTCAACATTGATCAAGTTACACCATGTCAAAAAAGTCAACAATTCGAAAAATATCCCCAAAGCCAAGATTACAACATGATAAACCCTACAATGTCCAAAATTTCAACAAGAGAAAACAACAACAAAATGGCATTGTCTCAACACTAAACTCTCAATGAAACATGAAATCAACAAATGTTCCAACCAAAAAAAAAAAAAAAAGCAAGCAAAGCAAGCTCACCTTAAAATCCTTGTTGGAGTGTGGAGCATGGGTCTTGGGGTCTTGAAGGAGCCCTTCTCCATCATTCCATTCAAGAGATGGATGGTATTTTTTCCCATTACAAGTGAGAAAAGAAGGCATGTGGAAGATGATGCCATTGTTAATGCAAAGAAAAAGGAAGTTTGGAAATGGGTTTCACAAAATGGTTGTGTAGTAAAAATGGCCAAGAACACATAGATTTGAAAATATATTGAGCGAGATGACTGAAGGAAGGTTGAGAAGCTTAGGAAAGTGATTTTTTTAGAGAATAAATGGTGTAGTGAAGGAGAAAATCCAAGTGGAAGAAGGAAGTGAATAGTGACAATGGAGGAAGAAGGAAGAAAGAAGAGAGAAAAGCAAAAAAAAAAAAAAGGAATAAGACAAGGAATGGGGGCCAAAATTCGCCCTCCACTTCTTTCAACAATCTAAGTTGCTGAGTCAACTCCCAAAATAAAAAAGATTTTTCTTTTTTTTTTCTTTCTTTTTTAAGAAAAAGAAAAATCAAGAAGGATAAATGAAAATTTTTCGAAGTTTCAAAAAAGATCAATTAAGAAAAAATATTTGTGACTTTGAAGAAATTTTTTTTTTTAAGATGATCAAGGACAAAGATACCATTTTTCTTAAGGAGAAAAAGTTTTAAACTCTCAATTCCAAGTTTTAAACTCTCAATTTCAATTCTCAAATTTTCAATCCCAAATTTCAAATTTTCAATCCGAAGTTTCAAATTCCAAATTTCAAATTTTCAATCCCAAGTTTCAAATTCCAAATATCAAAATTTCAATCCCATGTTTCAAATTCCAAATTCTAAGTTTCAAGTTTCGAATTCCAAGTTTCAAATTTCAAAGAATTTTTTTTTTTCAAGGGACTACAAAAATCAATCAAAGTTTTCTTGCTAAAAATGAAAAAACTCAAATCAAGAAGGAACAAATGGAAATCACACATCTCAAAATAATGGAACAACAAAGCACTCATCATTTAAAGTCTAATCCCAAATTTTAGTTTTTTTTTCAAGCAAAACTCTGGGTTCCGAGGTAGAGAAGCCCTTTGGTCACCTTTCATCAAGATCAAAGTAGAGAAGCAACTTGCTCGGCATAACCCAGGTTCTGAGGTAGAGAAGCCCCTTGGTTACCTTCTGTCAAGATTGAGGTAGAGAAGCCCCTTGGTCACCTTCCATAAACATCGAGGTAGAGAAGCCCCTTGGCCACCACAACTCGGGTTCCAAGGTAGAGAAGCCCCTTGGTCACCTTCCATCAAGATCGAGGTAGAGAAGCCCCTTGGTCGCCACAACCTAGACTCTGAGGTAGAGAAGCCCCTTGGTTACCTTCCATAGAGATCAAGGAAGAGAAGTCCCTTGGTCGCAACAATCTAGGTTTTGAGGTAGAGAAACCCCTTGGTCGTCACAACCCAAGTTCCAAGGTCGACAAGCCCCTTGGTCACCTTCCATCAAGATCAAGGTAGAGAAGCCCATTACTCACAATAATCCAAGTTTCAAGGTAGAGAAGCCCCTTGGTTACCTTTCATCAAGATCAAGATAGAGAAGCCCTTTAATCGCCATAACCTAAGTTCCAAGGTAGAGAAGTCTCTTAGTCACCTTCCATCAAGATCGAGGTAAAGAAGCCCCTTGGTCGCAACAATCCAGGTTACAAGGTAAAGAAGTCTCCTGGTTACCTTTCATCAAGATCGAGGTAGAGAAGGCCCTTGGTCACCACAGCTCAAGTTCCGAGGTAGAGAAGCCCCTTAATTGACCTGCCACATTTAGACTGGGATAGAGAAGCCTCTCAGTCACCCCAGATTTCAAGATCCACTTCAAAAGTTATTAGTTATCAAGTAGGTCAAGTATTCAAAATTTTCATTTTTGTTAAACAGTAAGGCACTAGTTCTATGTACCAAGGTTTTAGGTTCTGGGGCTAGGTAATCTTTCAAAATTCAATCCCAATTAAATCATGACTGCTAAAATTAGTGTCTTTGTTTTACATTGATGTTCGCTTTGTTGGAAAATTTGGTTTTGTATTTCATACAAAACACACAACGAAAGCAATAAACATGGATTTATTTCATTCATGATTGATAACATACATTATGTAAATTTCAGAATTTAAGAACAAGATAGCGCACCTTGGTGTGGTGAAATTCAAAACAAAAGATTAGAAATACTGGGGAAGACTTTTAATCTTCACCCTAATTCCACTTTACACCCAAAAAGTGTTGTTTCTCAATCAGTTTTCAAGAGAGAATAATCAAGTGGTTTCACTCACACGTACATACCATTTCACAATGATGTCTCTCTTATCTAATAAAAAATTCTATATGTTTCTCCCTTTATATCTAACTGATTATCTAATTGGGGTGGCCTATTGGGCATTTCCAATTAGGCTTTAGTGTGTGGCTTAGAGTGGGACCAAAAGGGACCAATAAGACATTAGCTCCAATGGGCCTTAGGCTTTTCTATCAACTCTTGACAAATCCAAAGTTACCATTAATTATATTTAATATCACTATATAAATATAATTGCACTCTACACCTTATTAATAAATTATATCCCAAGACTTTATTATACATGCAACTCCTTCATAAAATATTCATAGTAATACAAAGTCATAGATGTAGACCACCACTTTGAAGATTACTACATATTAATCCTTGAGTACCCGATTTAATCTTTTAAGTTATTCAACATGTATTTATGAAATCCAATTTCATAAATATATACTTTAGTATCTCCTTACTAAAGTGGTTAGACCTAACACTCTAGATAACTTTTCACATAAATCACATACTATGCATCTCATGGACTATATAATAATGTTCAAATATTCATGTTACCATTATGTTAGATAATAATAAAACAACTTTATTAATCAAAACATTAAGTCATACATAATGTTATACATAGCATCATATAATAGGATTTAAAGGCACACATCCTAACAATCTCCCACTTGCCCTAAAGACTATTGTGCATTAATCTAACTCTCATTCCCTCCAAATATGACTCAAAAGTCTTTTGTGACAAGGCTTTGGTAAAGAGATCTGCTAGATTACTTGAACTATCAATATTTGCTACTACTACATCTCCTTGAGCAACAATGTCTAGAATAATGTGGTACTTTCTCTCAATGTGCTTTTCTTTCTTATGATTCCTAGGATCTTTGGATTGTCTCAACGCTCCACTATTGTCATAAAACAATGTGATAGGAACTACTCTATTCTCACAACACCAAGATCAGAAAGGAATTTCTTAAGCCAAACAACTTCCTTTGCCGCCTCACAAGTAGCAACATATTCAGCTTCCATGGTAGAGTCTGTAATACAAGATTGCTTAACACTCCTCCAACTTATGGCTCCATCTCTCAAGGTGAACACACAACCTGAAGTGGACTTTCTGAAATCAAGATTTAACTGAAAATCTGAATCTGTATAACCAATGGGAATCAAATTCTCACTATAGTAAACAAGCATATAATCTCTCGTTCTCCGTAGATACTTGAGAATGTGCTTTACAGCTTGCCAATGTTTAAGTCCTAGAATTGATTGATATTGGCTGACCATGCCACCTGAATAACATATATCTAGTCTAGAACATAGCATGGCATACATGAGACTTCACACTACAGAAGTATAAGGAACTTGTCTCATTATATTTTCTTCCTCAAGAGTCTTAGGCCTTTGCTCATCAGACAAAGGAACTCCATGTCTGAAAGGAAGTAATCCTTTCTTGGAGTTTTGCATGCTAAATCGTTCTAGAACCTTATCTATATACCTAGCTTGTGATAAACCTAGCATCTTATTCTTGTGATCTCGCCAAAACTTGATCCCTAGAATAAAGTTAGCTTCACCCAAGTCCTTCATTTCAAATTGGCTTGACAACCAAACCTTTACCGATGGCATTACCCCTACATCATTTCTAATGAGTAGAATATCATCAACATAAAGCACTAGGAACATTACTACTTTGTCTCAATGTCTTTTGTACACACATGGTTCATCAAGATTTTGTTCAAAACCAAATGATTTGATTGCTTGATCAAATCTGATGTTCCATGACCTAGATGCTTGCTTAAGTCCACAAATGGACCTTTTCAACTTACATACCATATACTCTTGGTTCTTTGCTATGAAACCTTCTGATTGCATTATATAGATTTCTTCTTCAAGATTGCCATTAAGAAATGCAGTCTTGACATCCATTTGCCAAATCTCATAATCATAATAAGCAGCAAAGCAATGGATAAGAGAATTCTGAAAGATTTAAGCATGGCTACTGGTGAAAAAGTTTCATCATATTCAATACCTTCTTTTATGTATACCCTTTTGCCACTAGTCTTGCTTTAAAGGTTTCAACCTTTCTATCTATCCCTCTCTTCCTCTTGTAAACCCATTTGCAACCAACAGATTTAATGTCATTAGGCGCCTTTACAAGATCCCATACTTGATTAGAATACATAGAATCCAATTCAGATTTCATAGCTTGGACCCAATGATTTGCATCTATATCATTCATTGCCTGTTCAAAAGTGTAGAAATCCGATTCAGCCTCTTCTAGGATAGCTTCATAAGTTTCTCCCAAACCTATAAATCTTATAGGAGGCCGAACAATTCTCCCGCTATGACGAGACACCTGTGTACTAGTCATGTCATGAGTAATGTCTTATGGTGTATCTAATACACCCACATCATCCCTAGTTTCATCGATTGGTTGTTCAGCTATAGGTTCATTCACTTCAGCCAAAACAATTCTACTTTTAGGAGTATAACCATTCATATAGTCATTTTCCAAGAATTTGGTATTTGTGCTAACAAATACTTTATTATCCTTATGACTATAGAATAAACCTCCAACAGTTCCTTTTGGATACCCTACAAAGAATACAACTTCTATTCTAAACTATAACTTGTCAGACTTTCCTTTCAACACATGTGCTGGATAACCCCAAATATGGAGATGTCTCATACTAGGCTTACGCCTAGTCCACAACTATATAGATGTTTTAGAAACTGACTTCGAAAGTACTAAATTCAAAAGATACATTGCATTACTTAAAACATATTCCCAAAAGGAAATTGGTAGAGTCAAATAACTCAACATGGATCTAACCATATCTAAAAAAGTCCTATTCCTTCTTTCTGATATACCATTTTATTGTGGAGTTTTAGGTGCAGTCAACTAGGATATAATCCCATTTTTAGTTAAGTAATCCTTGAAATATCCAAGAAGGTATTCGTCATCTCGATCAAATCGAATGGCCTTTATGCGTTTACCTAATTGATTCTCAATGTCAGCCCTAAACTCTTTGAACTTTTAAAAAGCTTCAAATTTTCATTTCATTAGGTACACATAACCAAATCTAGAGTAATCATCAGTGAAGGTAATGAAATACTTATAGCCACCTCTTGCTTGGATTGACATAGGACCACATACATCTAAATATACTAGTTCTAGCAACTCTTGGGCTTTTCTACCTTTTGCATTAAAAGGTCATTTGATCATTTTACCCTCCAAACAAGATTCACAAATTGGAAAACTATCAAAGTCCATGGACCCTAAGAGTCATCCTTTGATAAGTCTTTGAATTTTGTTTCAATTAATATGACTCAAACGCAAGTGCCAAAGATATGCATCACTTGTAGAAGGAAACTTTTTCTTTAATGATTTTGCATGAGAGTTATTATTTAGTTCATAATTGTATAATTCATACTTATCAGGAGTTAAAATATAAAGACTATCTATAATATTGTCAAAACAGATAAACATTTTATTCCTCTTTATTACAACATTGTCATTTAGGATAACATAATATCCATGTTTACCTAAATAAGTTGTAAAAATTAAATTCTTACGAACATTAGGTACATACAAATAGTCTTCCAATATTAAAACTCTAAATTCAAAACATAAATTAAACACTCCAATAGCTATAATTGGAATCCTGCTCCCATCAGCCAAGGTAAGAAACATTTCCCCTTCATTCAACTTCCTTTGGTTTTCTTTCCTTTTTTGGCAACCCCTATGGCAACTTGTTTACCATCTTTCTTGGTGAAGTCCTTCTTCCTCTTCTTCTTTTCACCCTTGTCTTTCGACTTAGGTTGAGAACTAGAAGCTTCAGCCATATTAGCATCAACACTAGAAGTACCGAGGATGCTTTCCGCCCGCTACCAACTCATTCATTAATTTAGACAACAAATAAATCTTTTTGTTCATCTTATAGTTAAGTCTAAATTCCATGAATGATTCTGGTAGTGACTGGAGTATCATATCCACTTGGGATTCTCCATCAATATCGACACCTAAAACTTCTAATGTATTCAGATTAAAGATCATCCTAAGACAATGCTCCCTCACTAAAGTACCTTCAGCCATTTTGGTATTATAAAGCTGCATTATACTTTCTTGCCTTGCAGAACGGCCTTGCTCACCAAACATCTCCTTCAGACTTAGCATTATGTCCGAAGCTAGTTTGATATCCTGCATTTGATGTTGTAGAATATTTGAAATAGATGCTAGGATATAGCACTTAGCTATCTCATTAGATTTCTGCAAACGATCATCACTGTTTTTCCTGAAGAGGAGCATCTAATGATGGAAAGCTAGGACATTATTGAGTAAGCACATATTTATGCTCGTCAGAAATAAATAAAATGTCTAAATTTCTTTTCCAGTCAACATAGTTGGATCTAGTCAGTTTGTTTTGATTAAGAATAGCAACAAGTGGGCTAAACGATGCCATGATTTTAAATCTGAAAATAACAAACATGAATATAATTAGTAAACTAGACATTATCAATTTAGCACATAAACATATATTATGGAACCTTAATAAAATCATAATATAAAATATGCAACGACAACCCAATCCCATATTCAATATCCCTTAGCATAGAGTGAATATTAAATACTATGATTGGTTGAGAACTATTCTCATTAATAGTGATGTCATGATAACTTTTATCAAATACTAATAATATGTCATTTTCCATTTAACCTCTAAGTAATAATAGTAAGAACTCAGCATAGAGGATACTATAATACTTAGTCTAGTGTATACCATTGTCTACAATCATGTGTAGCCACATTTCATCTCCCTTAACAGGTTTATTTTGTAGTACCATGATGCAAAACACCCTCCGCATGGAATGCAAAGCTCAAGGCTAAGACAAGGTGTTTGATCAAACCACTATAAACCAAGTAGTTCAATCTTGTAGCACCATGAAATAAATACTCTTCGCATGGAATGCTAAGCTCAAAGCAAAGATGAAGTAAATATTTCATACTACTATGAACAGGCAATGAAGGTCATAAGATGCAACCCTTGTTTCTCTCTCCCACTAGATATTTTAAATTAAAAGTTTTTAAGATCAAGAACCATAATAATGCTAGACACCTTGAAAACATAATCTTAATCTCATTAGAAATAAATTTCATAACCCTAGCATTAATATGAACTGTTTGACTATAAATATATGATGCAAGGCAAGCAACAATATGATGAATCCTGTTGAGGACAAATTTTTCACACCACATAACTTCATTTCATTGGCAACCCGTACCACATTAGCATTATCATGGATTTTGGGAAAAAACCTCTTTTAAAGCCCAAAACAGCCCATGTTTACATAAACAGGCATCAAAGCCCATGGTTCAAGCTCATAGCACATCATCTCATTTTTGGCTCATGATCCAAGCTCATGAGTCTCATTGAGAGAATTTTGGGAATCGTGGTTTGGAGGGCCAAGAAGTATGTTCAGTAAAGCTCTAGTGGTTCAAAGTTGATAAAGGAAAGCATGTTGCTTGGCATGTCTTCCCCAATTTCCTAAACTCTAACTGGTCAATGTGCAATAGGTAACATTTGGGTAAGCCTCTCATATCACGTAACACTTAAAATGATAAAACTTTCTATGCTCTTTACATAAAAATTAATGTTCATCATATAATATAAGTTTAAAAATATAATTATAGTATTTCATATAAATTATATTATTATCATTTAAATCATCCAAGCACATGGCTAAATATATATTAATATCTCATATCTAGCATTAAAATACTCTCCTTACTCTCCAAGATTTGGTTAAAATACAAAAAGACCATAATTACATCTCTAAAACTTCATCAAATATCAACCAACTAGTCTATTACTTACCAAAATTATATATGGACTAAACACATAATTTTCCAAAAGAGAAAACTTAACCAAAAATACCAGCAGTGGCTTCAGCAGAAGCTGCAAACAGCTCTAGTAGAAGCAGAAACTACAACAGCTCCAACTGTAGCACCAAAAATAGAAGGATCCCATAAAGATTAACTTGCCATCTTTAGCCAAACCATGAATTTAATGCCAAAGATGTCATTTAGATGACATCATCCAGCTGTGACAACAACATTAAAGTCTCAAATTATCTTCTTTTGGCTAAAAGATAAAAAACCCAATTACTTTGTCAAAGATTTTTCCTTATTTGCTAAATTTCCCTTCAACTAGTTCTAATCTAGTTACATGCTTGGCTCTATATAAAAAGGACCAAGCTACACACTAAAGGGATCCACCATCCATCCCTCTCTCATCCTTAATATTCTGAAACTTCTTTCACTTTTGCTACCATATCTCTAAACATCTCCATATCTTTCTTTATCTCTCTTACAAAATCCCTCTTCTTAGATAACACCTATCACATACACTACTACCCATCTCTCCCACACTTTAATATTCTGAAAATTCATCATTTTGCCACCCAAAAACACGTCTCTATTTCATTCTTTACTTCTCATACAAAACCTCACTTCCTAGAAAGCAACATAACCAATGTCATAACATAGAAAACAACTACGGTAGCAGCCTTTACTATGTTTAACCTTCATATTTTCTATCTCACACTTCCATATATTTTACAAACACATTCCTCACAAAATACCCATACATACTTCTCATATATCCTTAAACACCATGTCTCACAAAGTATACATATACAAAATCCATGTCCAACAAAGTACCGACATATAATTCCTATATATATTACAAACACCATATCTCACAAAATATATGTATTTCTTACCATCTCCACACATCCTAAAAAATATCAAACACTCTTCAAAGAACTTATTACTAAAAGTCCTTCTTATGAAAGGCAAAAACTTATAGTACTAGAAGTCATTCTCATGGAAGGCAATATCACTCATATTTGACTAAAAACTAAAAGAGTGTTACATGGGGAAAGTCATTTAAGTGCATGATGAAAGGGGATAAACTTAATCAACCTATGCACACAACTGGACATATTCTTTCTCCCTCTAATTGCACCCATTTTTCCCCTTCGATCGTGAAGTCACCATGGAAGGACTCATAACATCATATTGTACCACTAGAACCATTTTCTCATGCTACTGAAATGTTTAAGTTCACTGTTGTTCTATGGCTGGAGCCATAAACTATGAAGATGAGTCATTATATTTTACCTCAAACTTATATTATTATGTATATTTTATTCATTATCATTACACCACTTAACTAATGTTATTATACCGCTAGAATGTTAGTAGCTTATTGATACTATGCGGCTGAAGCTACAAACTGTGAAGCTTACTAATGATTTACGGTTGGAGCCACAAATCATATAAAGAATAAGGTGATGTTGTACAACTGGAGTCAAAAAATACAAGATAAGTCAAAATCTCCCTATCTTCGAGATTACATTATTAAGTACATGTTAATTCATTATTATTGTACCGTTGGATGCAAGTTACTTTAATATCATCTCACCATTTAATAAAACATGGTCTCACTAATACTTCATTGATGAATATACATATTAATAAGTTGATCTAACACTGTTGCACATATATTATTTGGACATATGCTACCTATTGACACATATTATTTGGACATATACCACCGATTGACATATATTATTTGGACATAAAACATTGTTGAACATACCTTATTATATTGGACATGAACCACGAACCACAGCTTAATATGGAATATTTTGGACTTATCCCATTACTAGACATATGACACTTAATAAATTGCTTTCTAATATTGGACATCACTTAATATACATAATAATAATATCAAATCACCATTTAATCAAAGCTATCATGCTAAGCATATTATTTATATATTTCAACAATTATCATAATTCTAAGATTTTGGGCTTTATCTATTTTGTAAGCTTAAAAATACACCGGAAGCCATTGGTCTATGCGGCCTAATGTCGAGTTCCGAGTTGAACTCTCCAAAACAAATCCGGGCTTAGCAAAGTCATGCCTCCAATGGAAGACACGTGGCTATGCGCAAAAAATCGCTTCTGACAAATCCTTTATAAACAATTTGCATGTAGACCCATATATATATATATATATATATATATAATTTAATATATGGATTGAACATCCAAGGCAAATATTACATGCTTATGATAATTAAACCATGCAAGCCTTTTATATATATATATATATATATATATATATCCAAGTGGTGCAAAGCAAGGTGCACTAACCCAGTGCAATAACCAAGCGGTGCAATAAAGGATCCAAGTTGTTCAAAACATAATTCACATGCAAGGGTCATCCAATCTGTATAAACGATCAACGCATGACAGTTATTGATATATATAAAGCCAAGCCGTACAATAACAAAAGTAACCCACACGACAGTTATGTCAACACAATTCAATAACTATATCTCCTTGGCAATTACTATTAGAACACGGCCAACTATATATCCTTGGCAAACCAAGATGTCCATTGACAACAATAATCATTAGTTATTGAATGAAATTCAATAACTACTCCCAACTGCCAATAATATCCAAGCCGTGCTTAACAAAAGTAAACCCATTCTCAAGATGTGAATATGGTGTCCTTGATGAATACAAACACCAAAAACATACGGCACAAAACAAAAGTTACAACCGTGTCCTCTTACAATCATGCAAAATAATATGTCCCATATATTGATCAATGCACACAGGGTTTATGGAATAATTACTGTATGCAGAAATTTGAAAATATAAAGATAATGGTTTTCTTAAATTCTAAAACTCAATCACATGTTACACAAACATGATATGAAAACCTAGCTTTGATACCAATTGTTGGAAAATCTGGTTTTGCATCTCATACAAAGCATACAACGGAAACAACAAACATGGATCTATTTCATTCATGATTGATAACATGCACTATGTAAATTTCAGAATTTAAGAACAAGATAGTGTACCTTAGTGTGGTGAAATTCAAAACAAAAGATTATAAGTACTTGGGAAAACTTTTAATCTTCACTCCAATTCCACTATACACCCAAGAAGTGTGGTTTCCAAGGGAGAATAATCAAGTGGTTTCACTCACACATACACATCATTTCACAATGATGTCTCTCTTATCTAATAAAAAATTTTGTATGTTTCTCCCTTTATATCTAACTGATTATCTAATTGGTTTGGCCTATTAGGCCTTTCCAATTGGGTTTAAGAGCGTGGTTTGAAGTGAGACCAAAAAGGACCAATAAGACATTAGCTCTAATGGACCTTGGGCTTTTCTGTCAACTCTTGATAAGTCTAAAGTTACCATCAATTATATTTAATACCACTATATAAATATAAATGCACTCTAGGCCTTATTAATAAATTATATCCCAAGACTTTATTATACATGCAACCCCTTCATAAAATATTTGTAGTAATACAAAGTCATGAATGTAGACTGCCACTTTGAAGACTACTACATCTTAATCCTTGAATATTCAGTTTAATCCTTTAAATTATTTATCATATATTTATGAAATCCAATTTCATAAATATATTCTTTAATATCTCCTTACTAAAGTGGTTAGGCCTAACACTCTGAATAATCAAACCCATTAAACTTATCTCAAGGGAATATTTTATATCTCTGTTGAATATATGTTCCATCAATACTAAATGTGGCTACCTAACATACTGAAGTTTTGATTGTGACTTTAGACCTCACTCCTGATATATCAAAGTAACCTACACCTCATGATTAGGTCCATTATTCTTTCAAAATTAAGAATTCATGCAAATAGAGGTCGTGAGATTTATTATTCATTTGACAGTCGTTAGAAGAATAATAAATCTCACAGCGATCCAATCAATATGTCTTAACTCTAAAAACATATTAACATATCAACTAGAAGTCTTCACTTTCATGACCAAGACAAATCATCTTAGTTAATACGTTATAGTCTTCACAGATGAAATGGTCATTTTCATCAACGACTACGAACTATAATTCTGAATTTACAAAAAACTTGTGATTTATATCTTCTGTGACTTTTCATATAAATCACATACTATGCATCTCATGGACTATATGATAATGTCTAAATATTCATGTTACCATTATTTTAGATAATAATAAAACAACTTTATTAATCATAACATTAAGTTATACATAATTTCATACATAACATTATACAAAAGGATTTACGGGCACACATCCTAACACGCTTTACAAGTTCGTCAATGAGGGGCATTCTGAAGACATTCGATTTTGCACCCATAATTCAATCAATAAAGATGACGAGAATGACCATTCATATACCCAAAATTCATGATTGCATTACATGCATTAATTCATTCATTGCATATCATAAAAATGATTTTGAGGTAAATTAATTCTGATTGACTAGACAATTAAAATTAATTAAATATTTTTGTGATTGGTTATTAGTTAGTGTCAAAAATAGACTTTCTTGCATGGGAATAAAAAGGATAATCTAATAACAATAAAATTGTGGATAATCAAGACTTTTGGGAGTGTTTATCTACACAATAATCATTGCTGTAGAGACCTAAATCATCAGAAAAAGTGTTTAATTTTTAGAATATGGATTAAAAATTCGTCCAAGTGCAAGTCCCAGCTTTAAAAACCTCAAAAAATGAGTCCAAAGTGGACCAAAACTCAAACACGGGTCCAGCACCCAAAAGGGCCATTTGGCACTCTTGAAGTGCCAATTAGCACTTATCAAGTGCTGATAGGCACAAATGGAAGCCCCGGCCTGATGGCACCTGGATTGAGATAAACCTTGCATTTTATGATTTTTTAGGGATAAGGATGCATCCCAGTTCGGATTCTGACCATTTAGCTAATTTTTCAAACATTCCAGCCTCTATAAATAGATGATGCCTCTCAAAATTCAGCACACTTTTTTACATTCTCTGACTCTCCTCTTTCTGGCTCTTCTCTTTTTTTCTTTTCTCTCTTGCATTAAAGACGTTCTGGAGGCTCTGGCCTTAGGAATTTCTTTTCTGTAAGTAATATAATTTAGGTTTCAAAGAGAATTAAATAAATTTTTTTGAACCCCAAAATATTCCTTCACCAAGAAAAGTTGGTTTTTCTTTTTCCTTTCGTTTTTCTATTCCTTTCTATTAATTCTACTTGATGATGCATGAAGAGATTTAAGGTGTTTTTATTATTTCAGATTTCTGATGTTATTGTCGTGTGTTGTTAAACTTTTCTTTAAATATATTCTTAGTAGATTCTTGTTGTATGATTTCTCTTTTGAATCTCAAAATCAGCTAAATATCAAATATTTTTTTTAACAAAGAACTGATCTAAATTTTTCAGATCTAATTTTCTAAATTAAAAACTGATCTGTATTTTCATTAGATACATATTTGAATTTTTAACACACAAAAATTGATTTATATTTTCATTAAATATAGATCTGAATTTTTTACACATAAAAACTTATCTATATTTTCATTAAATGAAGATCTGATTTTTTTTAACACATAAAAACTAATATGTATCTTCATTAAATGCAAATCTGATTTTTTTACACACAAAACTGATCTATATTTTCATTAAATATAGATTTGATTTTTTTTTAAAACACATAAAGCTGATCTGTATTTTCATTAAATACAAATCTGATTTTATTGAGAAAATTTTATTTGTCACAAAATAGCAGATTTTGTAGTTTAAAAAAAGAAGTTAAGAGTTGAGATGCATGTAACATAGATTTATCTCATGGGTGTAGTTCCTCTTCTAAAAAAGTCTTCTTCTTTTTTTTTTTTTTATTCATAAAAAGCAGATCTGATTTTTTCTCTACAAATCTAGATTTTCTTATTCACAAAACAGATTTGATTTCTGTTAATATAAATCACCATTTTTAACTTTGCTCCAAAATAGATCTGATATTTTTTAGCAAAAACCCTGTTCTTTCTTTATATAAAAATAGATCTGGTTTTCTTTACAAAACTATTTTTTTTTTATATACAAAAACGGATCAAGTATCTTTTTAATGAATCAATTTTTTATTTTTTTTTTTACTTTACAAAAACAGATCTGAATTTTTTTTCTAAAAAAGAGGATCCATTCATAAGATAGATTTATTTGAGTTCGTTTTGGTTAAGTGTGTCATGTATGCAACATATCATTCAGATCATGCAAAAAGGGTATGTAGGTCATTAGAGTCTAGAAGACTAGACTCTGTCTAGGCGAAATGGGTGCCTAACAACTTCTCATTCGGTAACCTAGCCTCCAAACTTAGTTCTTTTGGATTGGCAGACGTATGCTATCTTTCTTTTTATTTTTGGGTAGATTATAACTAGGACAAAAAGCCATATATTCTTTTGGGTAGATTGTAACTAGGACTCAAAGCCTTGTAAGATTTAATTTATCAAGATTGTATTTATTTTTATTTAATCAATGACAATGAAGTATTTTAAGCATGTAATTTGTATTTATTTTTTCTAATTTTTTTGTATAAAAAATAAGCGGTAACTCCACACCACTTACTCAAAAAGAGAGGTGCCCTGAAAAAGCACCCAAATCTCTATTTTGAGAGCACCCTTCCAAGAAGTTGCGGTCTCTCACAATAAGACTAAAACAAGTTATATTGAAAAGATTGCAACATGAGCTATCTAATGATCTATATTGTTGGTTTTGTGCCTACTAGTTGGAAAAATGACAGCGTCTAATGCTAACCCAAATATCATCAATTATGCCAAATTCGACATTAACATTAACAATATTAGAAATTTTCTATTCTTTTACCTTCTTGAACTTCCTGCCAACCCAGGAGAAAGAGAAAAGGTACTTGAAATTTGAGAAGTAAGGACAAAATCTAGCCAAATGAAGTGTAAATTGCATAAATGATTGACTCACAAATAGCCTTAAAACCCCCAAAAGCCCAATCTTCTCCTTTTCTTTTTTTCATAATTCCCATTAACCAAATAGAGAAACAGTGAGTAACATACTATCTAAAAAAGCACCTGAAATTTGGGGAATATATGAGACTTCAATCTACCAAACAATGTAATCCTCAATTAAACAAATAAAAGAATATATTAGATCATTTTATTAAATAGCCATAAAACCATCAAATGATTGTAGAAATATTACTTGGTAAGCACAAAAAAAAAAAAAAAAAAAAAAAAAAAAAAAGCTAGCCAGATAGGTTAGTTTTGAACTTAACTTTCATCCAATGAAAACAAAGACATTTCCCAAATTTCATACACTATTACATTGACAACCCTACTTTTACGCTTGAACTCAACATGGTTTCATTCGATTTAATTGTTGCATAGGATTAAATGCATTTTTTTTTTCTAGTGTTGAGGCTTCTATATAATTGTGTTGTTTTCATATTGTTAACACAAAATAGTATACAATACATGAGGAAGACATACAATTAATTGAAAAAAAAAAAAAAAGCCAAAACAGAACTATAATCAATTTATTTCAGCAAAACAAAATTATTGACTCACCTAAAACCAATTTGAAAATCTTTTCATGTTTTGCTAATTTACTCTGCAACAACAAAATATATATATATATATATATATATATAAATTTTTTTGACTACCTAAATATTGGAAATTTGATTTGAGAGAGAGAGAGAGAGAGAGTGTAAATAAAACTCCACACAGGCAACATGCGTAGCAAGTCAATGACCATCCATCATTTCAGAAGAAAGCAATACAACATATTAAATCAAAGACTTCTTCATCCTCTACAATTGAGAGAATACAATTCATGATGCACAAATTATTCAGGATAAAATATTATTTTGTCCAAATGGTTGTGTTATGCAAGTCTAGATTGATTGTTAAACCAATCTTATGTAGCAGTGGCAGCCACTGTTGTTGTTTGATATAAATTTTTTTTGTTTGGACAAAACCTGAGACCAACTCTAAAATTCAAACCCATAGCTTAATTTCCCCTAAAATTTCAAATACACAATCTCAATGTCTATTGTGATTCCATCTTGATTCAAATTAAACTATAAATCCCGAATGGAATCAAATAAGAATTGGAATTTTAAATTCCTTATGAATTTTGAAATTATATCCAGAATTTAAAGACTCACAAATCAATGCCTACAAAGAAACTATACACTAAAATCAAGTTTCTAAGTGGTAGCCACATGAACCCAGACAAGAATTCAAAAAAATTAAATCCAAAAAAAAGAAAAACAAAAGACATAACAAAAGTAGAACTAACAATATTAGCAAAGGAACTGAATATATAATATTACTTAGAAAGAAAGGAGAAAGATTGGACACACATGATCTTAAGAGCATCTCAACTGCATAAACTGGGGCTAGAGCTTGAACCATTGGTAAAAGTGCCTGCTTCTTGAGGCTTGCATGTATTAATGTTTCCTACAAACATTTCAAATGAATTAACCCTTGATCAAAACCATATATGTGCTTAAGATAGAGATCAGTAATTAAATTACGCCTTAAATGAATAGGAGCAGTGCATAACTACCTGCAAAAGAGACTAGAAGATTGATTATAAAGCAATAACATTTGATCTCTGCTTTCTAAAATCTAACAAAAATCTACCAAAAAGGGAAAAAAAATTCTAACCAAAAGATAATAATCAACAAAACAAAACCCAAGAAATTAAAATTAAGAACAGAAACAGGAACTAAACCTAACAAAAATGTACCAAGTAGGGAAAAAAATTCAAACCAAAAAACAATAATCAACAAAACAAAACCCATTAATTTTTTTATTACACAAATCGAAATTGAAATCAATCAATGACAAATGAAATTTACAACTGAATCCAAGAGAGAGTTAAAAACAAAAACCTAAATTTGCACTTGATAAACATAGTGTAAAACGATTGAAAAATCTTTGCCAAGAATGCTCATTCGAGAAGTGTAAAGAAATTGAAGAGACCAAAATTACTCTTTGCTTTCTACCTTGATTGAAAAATTAACAAAAACCAAATGAACAACACAAATACCCAAGCATAAACCAAATATAATTTAATAACCTTAATCAAAATCAAATGTAACCCAAATGCCTAAATTAAACCTATACTAGCAAACACCCAAACATTAATCATAGTTATTGTGTAATTTTAAAAATAAAATAAAGAAAACTTTACCTGTAATGGTTCCAGCTGCGTGACGGTGGTGGCTACCCTGAGATTTATCTCTCTTTCAATCTTTATTATTCTTCTTCTACCATCTCAAATTTTTCTCTCTCCTTAGTCCCCACTTCGTGCCTTTTCTGTTTACCGTTTTGCTTAGGTTTTGGGTTTGCAAAATCATGTTTTGAAACTTTTTGATTTCTTATGCCCAATCAATGCAGTGCTAACCCTTCTGCCTCTTTCTCTGTTTCTTTCTCCATATCCTAGGCCTCATCCTCTCTCTATTTCATCATCTCTCTTTCTCTGTTTCTTTCTTGATATGCCATCTTATGAAAGTATTGCATTTTTTTTCCTTGATAAATACTATTGTAAAATTTGTTTGTAAAATTAAATAATTTGTTGTGATATTGTACCTATGGGCTATTGCGTGTAAATTAACTACTCGCTCTTGCTTGCTGGTGCTAAGGGATTTAACTCAGTGGAATAGTAGGCAATTGACATAGTCCAGAAGATGCTATAATTTCTAGTGCTAAGAGCATATGCAACAGTGTAGCTAAATAGCTATATAGCTATTTTAGCTACCCCAAAACACCAAAAATCCTCTTGCAGCAGTGGAGGTATAGCTAAAATTTTTAGCTTAATTGCTACAGTGCTCATGTATAGATACATGAGCACTATAACTCAAAGCTAAAAGAAAAAAATAATTTTTATTCTTGCTTTTATTAAAATATTACTTTTTCCTTTTTTTTTTTTTTTTCTTCTTTTCTTCTCAGAACTCTCAACTCTCTCTAGCTGCCGCCCCCTAACCCACGCCACCACAAACCCAGCTCACTGCCCAGCTCCGACCCACACCTCACGCAAAGCACAACCACTCAATTTGATTTCCACGGCTCCACTGCTCTCCACATCGATTCAAACAAGCTCCAGCCACCAATTCAAACGCAACAACAAAATCTACACCGATTCAAAATGCAAAGCACAACCACCAATTTGATCTCCATGGCTCCACCACTCTCACCGATTCAAACAAGCTCCGGCCATCGAAATTGATTCAAAAACCCACTACTGATTCAGCAACCCACGCCGATTTAACCCACCTCTAAAACCCAGCCACCGATTCAACTTCACTAGAATTGAAACCCAGCCAACACACCTCTGAAACCCAGCCGATTCAAACCACCTTTGCAACCCACGCCAATTCAAGCCACCGATTCAACCCACCTCTGAAACCCAGCTGATTCAAACCACCACTTTAAACCTAGTAAAAATCGATTCAACCTAACCAAAAACAACCGAGTGAAGAGAAAAAAGAATGGAGAGAAAAGGAGAGACAGAGAAATAGAAAGTTAGAGAAGGGGGAGAGTCAGAGAAGAAAGGGAGAAATAGAATAAACATTAGACGATAATAGGCCGTGAGAAATTTTTTTTAATCCAAAGATAAATTTTTATATATATAATTTGGGGTTAAAACAAAATATTATTTTTACTCTAGTTTCTTATTTGCTATCATGATGATTGAGAAATTGTTTTAGTAAAAAAAACAAGTATAATTTGGGGTTAAAAAAATCAATAGGCGAAAATGGGTATTTAGCCCTCACGTTCCAACTATATAGTTAGTGAGCCCCGGTTATGAACTATATAACTTCATAGCATCTCGAGTCTTAAAGGCTCGATTTTGGGCTTGTAAATCGAGCCTTTAAGTCTCGGTTTCTTGCGTTTATATTCCACGTGGCATCCACGTATAAATCGAGTCTATAAGACTCGACTTTTAAACCGAGTATTAAAGACTCGATTTCACAGGGAGAATGCCACGTAGACTCCACGTTGGACTCGAGGCTTAGAGAGTCGGTTTCTTAAAGTAAAACCGAGTCCCAGAAACTCGATTTTTGATCCCTGTAGCTTCCTCAGGTCCGGTCATGTCCACCTGTGAGCTTTCCCATCTTGCCAGTTATGTCTGGCAGGTGTCAATATGAAATGCAATGCAACTGAAAAAAGAATATGTGGGCTTTTCCGTCTGGCAGGTGTTAATATGAAATGCAATGCAACTGAAAAAAGAATATGTGGACTTTTCTCCCATCTGATAAGTGTGACAGGTGTTTAAATATGAATGCAGTGTAAATGAAAAAAGAATTCACGTGAATGAAATGTGAATGAAAAAAACAGTATTTTTTTTGTTGTTTTCACTGTCTGAAATTTCAATAGTAAAAGTTAGAGATTTTGCAAGATTCAGTAAAAGAGCATTTCCCATCTAGCTTGTTTTATCTGGGAGTATTGAAATTTGACCGTCTCAAATTTCAATACTAAAAAAACATAACCACTTGCAAGATTCAGCAGAAAAGCAACTCTCATACACATTACAATGCAAGCAGTGCTCCTTTCTTAATTATCATACAAGCCCAACCTTCAGTGTAGTTTTCCTCTGTCATTCTTATACAATCCCAGCAGCATATTTGCACATCCTCATGTCAGGTAATGGTCTCCTCACTCTCTAGTTGGTTGTTTAGTGTATATAAGTGCTTTAGAAAGTGTTGATCTCATTGAATTTGTCATGAGATTTTTTGATTATTTGTTTGTCTGCAACCACTTTATATATAAATGTATTTATATTTATATTTATATTTATATTTACATTTATATTTACATATATTTACATTTACATTTATATTTATATATATATTTACATTTACATTTACATTTACATTTATATTTATATTTATATTTACATTTATATTTACATATATTTACATTTATATTTATATATATATTTACATTTACATTTACATTTATATTTATATTTATATTTACATTTTTATTTACATTTACATTTACATTTACATTTTTATTTACATTTATATTTATATTTACATTTACATTTATATTTATATTTATATTTACATTTATATTTACATTTACATTTACATTTATCTTTATATTTATAATTTATTGATATATTTATATTTATCTTTATATTTATATTTATATTTATATAGATGTAAATATATATATAAATATATATATATAATATTTTAGATCATATTCATATTTATATATATATTTATATTTATCTTTATCTTTATCTTTATCTTTATATTTATATTTATAATTTATTTATATATTTATATAATATTTATATTTTGATTGCTCATGATCATATTCACATTAGTGTTTTTTTTTTTTTTGTTTTTTTGTTTTTTTGTTTTTGTTTTCTGATGAACTCTGCTCTATGTTATTTCATTAATAGTAGTGTAATAGGGTATGCCATGAATTTTCTTGCATTGGAATGATGAGGTTACATAATTGCACTCATTCATTTGCACATTCTTATGACTGTTGTTGTTTGGTTTGATATATTTATTTATATTTTGGTTAGAACTGAGTTGAAATTTTGTAATGGGAGTGAGTTTTGTGTTTAGTTTTTTTATTTGTTTGAGTATAAAATGATAATGATTTCTTTGAGTGTGTTTGTATGTGATATGGGGTGACAGTTGTAATTTTTGTAATTTTAGTAGATAGAAAAGGTTTTGTAATTGATGTTAAATGAAAGAGATAAAATATGTCACTAACATATTATACTTTACTCTCTAATAGGTTCACAGTCTCTGAAGAATATTGATATAAATGTATACTACGGTGGCCCTCTTGACAATCCTGGAGAGATTGACGGATTCCCATTTAGAGGGCCGGGTATCCAATGTTACTACATGATGATACGTCGTAAGTTGAAGACGTTGAATGATTTGAAGAGGAAAATAATGGCTGAATTGAATTTGAACCCTGGTTGGTATGATATCAAGATTATTTATCGTTGTCCACAAGAAGTCCTTCATGAACGGATAAATTACGGGTATATGGCGATCAAAGAAGACAAACATGTAAAGATGATGTTTAATAGGATCCAAAAAATGACCCAAGTAAATGCTGCTGAGTTGTACGTAAGTTCGGAGCTGCTTGCACCAATACATGCTGAGGTGGTGCAACAAACAACTACGTCTTTACAATTTACAGCCCTAGATGATGGATGCACTACAATGAGAGGGTATACAATGGAAGGTTATACGCTCCCATCTGAAGATCATGTTGCCAATACTGGTGAAACCCTCCATCCTCAAGAGACACATGTAGAGGAGGAAGACGAAGACGAAGATCATACCGAGAATGACGATGAAAATATTGATGATGTGGATGAGTTTGAAGAGAGGATTGAGCGAGGCGACTTTGAGAACGATGTGGATGACCATGACCAAGTTCCCAATTTTGAAGAGGAAAATATGGAGTTAGGTGATGAAGGTGATGCAAACGATGATGCCAACGATGATATTGGCATCCAGCATGATACAAATACGACCACTGCCTACGCACCTCCTGCTGACTCATTCTATGCAAATACTTGGGAAAATATGGTTGATCCTTCGCGTCTTCAGATACCATTTGTTTCTACTTGGGAAGAGGGGATGCATTTTTGTAAAGGGTTGACTTTCCCAAATAAAGCGGCGGTGAAGCGTGCATTGATAATATACGCAGCAAATGATAATAGACATTTTAAAATTCGGAGGTCGACCACAACTAAATTGTGCGCCGCATGCATCGACGACAACTGCAACTGGTATGTTGGGGCATTCATGAAGGCTAAATTGAATGGTCTGTGGATGGTCACGTCTTATGTGGGTCCACACACTTGTATACCTTTTGGCGTGCGAAGAGACGGAAAAATGATGGATTCTAATTTTGTTGCATCAGAAATTGTGGGAAAATTGCGACAAAATCACACTGCTCGTATTAATGAGCTCTGGGAAATCATACATATTAAGTATAAACATGACCTCTCTTATTATAAAGTATGGGACGCAAAACAAAAGGCAATTGCTAAGATATTTGGGGATTGGGAGGAGTCTTACCAAAGGTTGCGAAAGTTGTTGTTGGCATACTTGGATCAGGATTCGGGTACCCAGTACAACTATCACACCATACCTAGGCCATACGAAGATACTGCGTTACTGCGCTATGTATATTGGGCATTCGCTCCATGCATTGCTGCATTCCAATATTGCAGGCCAGTGATCAGTATTGATGGAACTCATTTGTATGGTAAATACAGAAGGGTATTGATGATTGCAATGGCAACTGATGCTAACCAAAAGGTTTTACCTCTCGCCTTTGCTGTTGTGGACAAGGAGTCAGAGCCTAGTTGGGGGTGGTTTTTAGAGTGTCTCAGGACTTCGATAGAGCATGTCATACCTGACAAGGGCATTTGCATTATTTCTGATCGACATAAAGGTATCAAATGCGCCATTCGACAGTGGCCTAGAGGTCAGGACGAAAAAGAACGGGTATTTCACCGATATTGCCTTCGACATGTTGTTAGCAATTTCAACAGACGCTTTGATGACCCGACTCTAAAGGCATTTGCCTTGAAAGCTGGATATGCGACGCATGAAGCTAAATTTGAGTCCATAATGCAAATCATTAAGGAGGCCGAGATTAACTTACTGAGGGGTGTAGACCCTACTGATCGCCATGTTGCACGCTATATGCCACACACATATTTAATGAGTGAGGAAGTGGACAAATGGACCCAGTCACATGATGGTGGAAGACGTTACGGGGCAATGACAACCAATATCTCTGAGTGCTTTAATGGGGTATTGAAAGGTGCCCGCGGTTTGCCCATTGCGGCAATGGTTGAGTTCACTTGGTGCAAACTTGTTGCATATTTCTGCGATCGACATAAACAAATTACTGAAGATCTCTCTCGAGGTAAGGTGTGGAGTGATTATGCTATGGAGATCTATAACAAAAATGAGCAGAAAATCGCAGGACACACTCTAAGGGATTTTAATCATGAAACTGGTGTATATCAAGTGCTTACCCCATACAACGACCACAGAGGTGGAGGGGGAAACCACAGTCATGAAGTGCGCGTATTTGAAGGAAGATGTGGTTGCGGAAAGTGGCAAAACTTGAAGATCCCTTGTTCACATGCAATTAAAGTTCTTGAGGGCTTGCACCTCGATGCGACCAGCTACATTGACCCATGTTACAGTTTGAACAACGCCATTCACACATATTCACATCATTTTGTTGTGCCAAAGTCAGAGTCATTGTGGAGGGATGTTCGCGGACCACGGTGGGTGCCTGACCCACAGCTGTTGCGGGCCAAAGGTCGTCCTGTGCAGTCAAGAATAAGGAATGAAATGGATGGGGTAAGGCGAGAACGAGGAAGCCGGAGGGAAGATCCGGACTTGAGGGAGATTCAACCGAGGCAACGATGTGGACTGTGTCATCAAGAGGGGCATAACCGCAGATGCTGTCCCAATTCCCGTGGGGCTTCGACTAGTGGTAGCGCTACAAACTAGGCAAGTGTCTTCACTATTTTTATATTATATGCTCAGAATTTCATTTCGTTTTGTTCTTCGCCTTTCGAAACTAACGACCGTATTTCAATGTTTGTCAGGCGAGCGCAGACTTCATTTTCGAGCAGTTGATTGCACGTGGGACTTGCGGTTATCTTTTGTGAAAACAAGTGCTAGGCGACTATGTAGACTATGTTAATTTCACTTAGTTGTTATTTACTTTATTGTTGAATGTCGTTGTAATTGAAGTATTTGCTATCTATTGTACTCGTTACATTAGTTGCGTTGTGCACCTTCTGCCTATAATGGCAGCAATGATATTACTTTGGCATTCACCGGGGTCTTCTTTGAAGCGATGGTAGCTACTATTGAATGGTTTTGTGTGGTAAGAGGGCAATTGTTTTAATCCGGTTGTTTGTATCTAAGAAAATCCTTTCACCAATATCATATGCTTTTGTAGGTACTTGTTTATCGCTGCTTATGTGATGTGTTATCTACTTTACTGCTATAGGGGAAGGAAAAAGTAATCCCAGTTTACTGCTGCAGGAGTAGCTGCAAGCAAAAAGGGAAAAAAAAAATCCCAGTACAAATCGAGTCTGAAAGACTCGATTTCCTTAAAACTTAAAAAAAAAATACGTGCGTAGTTGCAACACAAATTCATGCAACAGAAATTCAAAAAGAAAATATCCCCAAGGAAATCGAGTCTCAAAGACTCGATTTCCTTGGGTGGCACATTTGTAATAACTGCCACAATTTACTGTCGCGGAACAAAAAATTTTTTAAAAATAATATCCCAGCAGAAATCGAGTCTCAAAGACTCGATTTCCTTAACTGCCAGCAAAAATTTGGAAGGAAAATGAGTGATGGAAATCGAGTCTCAAAGACTCGATTTCCTTTTTTGTGGCACTCTCATAAATAACTGCCACAATTTACTGCTACGCAACAAATAATTTTTTTTTTTAAAATTATCCCAGCTGAAAACGAGTATCAAAGACTCGATTTCTTTGGACGCTTATGAAATCAAGTTTGAAATACTCGATTTCGAAAGAACTGGAGGCTTTGATACTCGATTTTTTTAAAAACGATTCTGACATGTTATTTTTTTATTCCATACATTTGAGAAAAGGAAATGAAGGCTTTGAAACTTGATTTCTGCAAGAAAAAGAGTTTTTAACTTGATTAATTTCTACTATGTTATATATTTTTTTTCAAAATTCAGAAAAGGAATTCCAAACTTTTAAACTTGATTTCTTGCAGAAAACGAGTTCTCAAGTGTCAATTTCTACTATTTCTTTACAAAGTTTACAAAATGAAATGGTTGTTTTGAAACTCGATTTGTACTATGTCCCAATGGAATTTCCTTTTGTAGAATTTCAGAAAAAAAAAATCAAGCCTATGAAACTCGATTTCTTTTAGGAAAATCCCTATTTAACAAAAAGAACCATCCTTTTCTCCAAAATATATAAGGCTCGGAAGATATCATTTTTTTTCCCCAATGACCAGCAACTCTATAAATAACAAAACGAAAAAATTAATAAGGGGAAATTATCATAACCAAGTCAATTTGTGTATAAATAAAGTTAGTCCTACATATATATATATTAGGTAACGGAATACCCTAATTGTCTTGGATTGAAGGTTGACAAGATTCAAGAAGTTACAACATCAATAAATATCTCAATTGCAATTTTTTCCATAAATCATTTCTTCGTCACACTTTTGTTGCTTATTTCTTTAGCCATAATTTGGCAAATGACCAACAAGCATCATTTCAAACTTTACAGTTGCAAATTCAAAACCTATACGTACAATCTTCCATTGGAGATTGTTGCACGAATACAATGGGGTTTTATTATTTTTTATTTTTATAGGTACACCATTACATTTGATGATATGAAAAAAATAGAGAGCATAGTTAAAAACTCATATGCCTGAAGACAATTAACCACAAAATCAGCTCCATATATTGAAAGTGGTTAGGGGTTCCAACGACCATATGTCAATAAACTCACATCATAACTCACACCGCCACATAAAATCAATCATTGGCTACAGAAGTTACTGAAATTTGAAATCTTTTGGAGGTTCATAGAACGGCAGAATCTCCAACTCTGCTTCAGCAACTGCAACAACGTCTTTAGCTTTAATCATTCTTTGTTGACGACATTCCTCTTGCTTCCTGAGTCTTCCATTTCTTTATATTTTTCCCAGATACTTGCACCCCCTATAGAAAATGAAATGAATGTAAACGTAAGGATTTAGGAGAAATATAATCGTGTGAGAAGAAATGTAGAACTACGCACCACAAAGAATGCATAACAAAATTGTTAGATCTAAATCACCTAGCTATAATATAAGAACACTTAATCTAGTAACAAATGCAGGAAAAATATCACTGAATTAGTCCAATACACACCCTTTCCACAAAATCATCAAGACAGCTTCAAACGACCAAAAAAATAAAAAGGTTCAATATATAGGAAACAGCATTTATCTAAAAAAATGTCATCTTCTCATCATATTCCACAAAAACATTCCTCTTATTCATTATTCCAAACACCAACATGTTGAAACTTATGCTATGATAGCTGATTGTAGAACCAAGATTTTCAAGTAAACCATTGATGGCCAAATAAACGTGTGTTACCAATAATGCCTAAAACCCAAGCCTAATGCAACAATAGCAAGCAATCCAGCAACAGAATATAATAATATGAACATCTCTGCTAAATTAGCCATCACATGCAAATTTGAAAACTCACACTGTTCACATCAGATGTGTGTGTCAGAGAGAGAGAGAGAGAGGAGGTATTGACTTAAGATTGACCTAGAAAAACGGGGGGTGGAGTGGAAAGTAACAGGTTTTAACAGAGAAACTAGGGGGGGGGGGGGGATTAGCATACATAGAATATGGCATTAAGCGAAGAAAAAAGAAATTTGAAGTTACATGCTACATCAAACAATTTTCCATTAACCACTACGAAAAAATTGGTTTTACGCGGCATTTGCAACTTATCATTTATCTTTGGCTCCACAAATTACAAATAACTTCAATAAAACAAAACAATGCTTCTTAACAACTCCGTGAAAGTTAAATGGGGGCAGCACTAAATGTCATTAAACGAAATACAAAAAACAAAAAAAAATTGTTAAGACTTACGAAAATACTAATTGCATATGGCACTCCTCTTACTTAATTTTTGTTCTACAAACAAAACTAAGGTTCTGTGCTTTCAAAGAAACTACAACTTCATATAAAAGAAAATCAGAAATCTTGATATCAAAGACACCTCAAAATCTTTGTTTGAGACCCCAACATCGCCATTCACATCCAATCAACGAATATCCCTCTACTTGTGAACATAAAACACAAACATCAAAACACATCAAATTGTGCCCACAACTAAAACAATAGTACCTATAGAAAATAAGTTTGACATTAACTCCTTAACATCGACACAGTAAGCCAAAAAAACAGAAATGCCCTTAAAAAATCCATGCATTCTCCTTTCGTGTCTTCCATTACAACTTAGAACCAACTCAGCTTCTTCCTCGGTAAGACTTTGTTCCATGTGGAGATTTATATAACAGTAAAGCAAAATCACAAAAGTCAATCACAAAAGGGTAATTTCATCCTATTATTCATTTCTATTACGGGCTGGCCAAATGAAATAGGAGGAATGTTATCAAAATCAAATTCTAAAAAAAGAAGAAAAAAATGAGCAAAACACTTGGGCATTTTAACAAACACTGTACGTGCAAATACGCATTTTGATATTCAAGTAGACAACAAAACTATTTAAATAATAAAAAGGAGAGAAGAAAATAGAACGCAAAAAATTCTAAAGTTTAGCAAAGAAGGAATGAACAACTATCAGAGGAAGATGTAAGCTTCAAAGCAGATTGGTATCAATGGAAGAAGCAAAGGCAAAGTGAGAGAATAAAATCAGAGGTACATAAATATAATGGCATTTCGGATATTGTCAAACAAAACAATACACCTGTTCACTTTTCTTTGTCCAGCGAGCTATAGGACTATAACAGGTTTTTATAACATGCAAATAATGGTAATAAATGTAATTAATCAACCAGGAAAAAAAGAATAAAACATGTCAGAACACTGCTGGTACAGGCACAATGGAATTTAAGAAAAATAGAAGACATACCTCAATTCATTTCTTCTTGAAGTCTTCACCCCATGTTCTTTGTTTAGGAAAGATGTCGGGTTTAGTTAATTGTGAACCCGAAAGAGGCATGTCATAAACCTGACCAGCCTGTCATAGTAACAAAAAACATATAGCATCACATTTCAGATCAAACCTGAAAACCCCTAATATCCCATTCTGAAGCCACTAAAGCCTTCACACATGGGTTTAAATGCACACAAACAGCAAATGGAAGTAATCTATTGTTCGCTAAATGGCAATAATAGTTGAGAAAATAGTTCATCACCTTCCGCTTTTGAGCACGAGATTCATTGATAGCCCTAAGGCGTTTCCTGATTGCCTGCAAAGAAAAGTAAACAATCACAAATCATATAGCATGATCATCATTTTCCCATAAAGAAATCTCTATTTTTTTCCACTCTTGGGAAACTATGAGAAAGGAATCAAACATTCAAAAAGTATGATAACAAAGTGAGCAGGCATAAGACACTAAATATAAACAATGTGTGGGGTGGAAGTAGACAGTACAGTTGTTCATTCTCTGCAAAAAAGAGCATGAGAAGACTGATATTTATGGGACCCATTTACCTAGAATTCAGTGAAAAATTAGCTGGCAATGAAGATGAATCAGCTCGGGCAGTCTCCCTAGCTGGAAGACCTCAAGAAGCAAGAACAATGCAACATCTTTTAACAAAGAATCATTAAAGATAAAGAGGATCTTGCTGCTGCTGAAGCACAACTGGAAAATCTGCCTTCGTATGAACCTCCAAAAGATTTCAAACTCAAAGCATGTAACTTATTAATGCCAATGATTGATTTTATGTGGCGGTGTGACTTATGATGTGAGTTTATCGACATCTAGTCGCTAGAACCCCTAATCACTTTCAATATATGGAGCTGATTTTGTGGTTAACTGTGTTCAGGCATGTATAGCAAAACTGAGGGGGCTTTCTGATTGACTATTTCCAAAGTTTATTAGGGATGGAGGGACAAAAATCCGGCATGAACAGTAGCTGGCTGAGGGGAGCTGTATAATTTCACCGTATTTTTAATGCTAACTCTCCCTATAAGACAACGTATTTTTAACCTTCATACTTTTGGAATTCTCTAACCTTCCCCTTAAGACACTTGTTTCAAAACATCCACATCTGTTATGGTGCACTTGTTCTTTCTAAAATATCTTAGTTTGTCAAGTATCTTTTTTTTTATTCATTTAATAGCACTTCAAAATCCAAATGACCACTACATGAAATGACATCAACGCAAAAGCCTTTTATGTTAGGGCTAGCACCAAAAAAACTGTTCACAGTTTACGCCTGCAAATGAAAACACATAAAATATACCGTGAGAAAGGTCTTCAATTGAAAAGAGAAATATTAAAACAATAAAGCTAAAATCTACATTAGGAAATGAAAATGTTTTTGAATAGAATGGTAAGTTAAGTGCACAAAAATTTGAAGAATTTTAATTATATGACGTTGGAAATTTGCCTATCTTCAATGATGTTGATGTTGGTTTTCATCCTCTATTTCACTAAACCATAGACATAGCCCTTTTTCTCAAGTTCCTAAAGAAGCATTTAAGCACAAAATCTTGGCTTCTAAGAATGTAAAAGAAGTTTGTTTTCATGTCAAACATTCCTCATGAGTGGTTTTTAAGTCTCCATATTGCCCTTGTGCTATCGGTAAATTGCCCAAATTGCATATTTCTTCTCTCTTGAATTAAAAAAAAATTGCTACTCATAATGTAATTGTTATTATGCCTTTCAAAAGAAAGAAAGGAGAAATGCAATGTTATTAAGATCCAAATAAAATAAGAAAAATGACTGCTTCTCATGACCAACTTGCAGGAAGGAACTATATAAAACTATCGGACAAGCAACAATTATGAGGTACAAATGCAGAGGTGAACATCTGAAGTAGGACTTGTGACATGCTATACAAAACACACCTTGTGAGGTATCAGCAGCCCCAGGTAAATCAAGCCAGTCATATGAGTTAACATATAATGTACCATAAACAAGCTTGCTCCAAACAGTCATTCACTGAGGATTATCAAGAGGTATGATAGAAGTAGGTGGCATGCAGAAAATTCCTATCTGCACACAATTTTAAATACAAGTAACTATTAGTAATTTCGTTTTCACTTTTAAATTATATTATTAATTAAGTTTTTCAGCCTTCTAAGTTCTAAGCGCAAGTTTTATGGAAAATATATGGTGTGTTCAATCAACAGAATTCCTAAAAGTGTAACTTCCAAGTCTAAATACTTCAAAACAGATTTGCAATTAAAAACTGATGAATTAAAGCCTTGAGCTTACAGAGAAGCTTTCACACTGATGTAAATGCAAGTATTTTATTGTAGGCAGTGACTGATGGCCCCCATTACGTTCACTCGCAGGACCTGACCAGCTTCGTACCAATTGGGCAGGGATGTTCGAGACCTACGTCAGAAGGCTTGATTTTCTCTGAAATAAAATTGTCCACATTAGAAAGCGCAAAGAAGCATAAACATCAAACAGGAAAGAGAGTAAAAATCAGGAACTTCATAGAAGATGTAATTTAGGATTTCAATGGGTATACAAAATATAGCAAACAAGTAGAAACTCTGCTCATTTATAAATTGTTACAGCACTTCAAAAAACCCCTCTAGCGAGATGTGGAACAACTTGCATCCAACAGTTAAAGTAGATCTTACATTCACACACTTGAGCTGATAACAGACAGTCACAAGCCTTTGGAAACGCTAGTACAAATAAATCAAAATATGCATCAGTAGAAACACACACAAGCAGACTCAAACACAATAAAAGTATTTGTTGATAAGTAATAAAAAACATTAACAGTCTTGGATGAGAATTGTTTGATTGCAACCATTCCAATTTCAGCAGTTTTTAACATACCATCAAAAATTTTGCAACCCCCACCTCTGTAACGACAAATGCTTATTTATAACTTTTCTTTTCATGCGGGCATGCATTGAATAGATGCATGTCAAACAAAATGACATGACCACATTATGGAACTCATGAGTGGCTTGTAGGTCTCAATACCAGACAAAGACACCATTTCAGCTTCCCAGAAATACAATTACAAGTGAGTAATCAATGGACAATTGTTAACCTAATTATACTAAATACACAAAAAAGACGTGCATAAATCCAAAAACAAACACATTTTTTGTTTTGAATAAAATAACATGTAAAAAGGAATTAATATTGCTTTGAAATAAGATACCTAATAAGTGGTTTCTGTTGTACCACAGCAGCAGGAGTGACATTTAACAATGGTGCCGCAAGTTCCGTAGGCTTTATAGGGGGGAAAAAAGACAAGGAAAGAGAAATGGTAAACACTGTCAGAACATTTTCACTGAATATATTACTTACAAGAACATTCCTTTTCATTAATAGCCAGTCTAGCCAAATGCGGTTAAAGCAGTAGTGATGCAGAATAAGCATATATTGAACAGTAAGTGATGACTCCACATCAACACACACAGACACACACACAAAACCCAGAGATAACCTAGCGTAGCTTGTTTGGTTAAGGCTCCATTATATAATTATATTTATATTTGCACATGTTTGAAACGAAAAAGTGGTGTCTGGAAAAGTGGTGTCTTGAAAAGCCCATCTTCTGTCTTGCCAGTTAATATATGAGATCTTGAAAAGTATCAGAAAAGCTACTCATTTCATCACAACTATTTTTTAAATTGGTGATGAGCTCATATATCATGAAGCACATAAGCCTTTCAAACAAGTACAAAAATAAATGCAAATCATTTTCATCCAACTAAACACAACAAATAATAGATTTCCATTTCGTCGTTGAAGTTTTATTTTTTTTGGTGGACGCCCAAAAAAAAAAAAAAAAAAAAAACCCAGATTACCTTGAGGTTAAACATCAAAAAAACATAGATTTCATCTATTTAAAGTAACTAAAACTAGCACGTGTGAATAAAACAGAATAAAAATTTGCAAGGAGAACCCAATAGAGACATGTACGCTCAAAATAAAAGGTCACAAGTTTAGTAAATCGGACCTCAAGCTCCTCTAAGCTCCCATTGGAACATAAACCACCGGAAGAACCAGTTCCATTGGTAGATGGTACTGGCACTGCTTCTGCTGCATTAGCTGTTGAAGACTCAATAGGGCTACCTTTCATGTTCCCCCTTGTATCTTTAACTTGATTTGTATATTCAAAATCATCCTCAACCTCATCGAGTTCTTCTGGAAAAGCTTGGTGGGCAACATATGGCCCTGACATTATCTTCTCAATTGCTAGACTCTCCGCTTCTTTAGAGCTTGTATCAGCAATAGCACATGGAGCTAAGTTAGGTGGACTGCATCTTGCAAATCCATCAGCTTGACTGTGGGTATCCATATTATCGCCTTGAATAGAACATGAGCTGACAGTGCTGACAGGGCTACCCTCATGAACTTCTCCAAAAGAGGGAGGTTCAGTAGCTAAGCGCTTGGCACTTCCTCCACAGTTAACCTTATATCAAACTGCTCACCCTCGTTCACTGGAACGCCTTGTTTTCGCTGCAAACCCATGAAGTAACAGCAATAGAAAGGCCTAAATGTATCGGAAAAATCCCCTGGGTGTGGGTGGCACTGAAGCATCTGATAAGACAGTTTCTCAATCTACGGTAACACATGATAAGCTAAATTCGGAATCTATAAATTGGAAACCAGAACCGGATAAAAGAACAAAAATAAATAAAAAGCTGGAAACAACAAACTCTGAGAGTTTCCACCTTCAATGTTAGCTGGCGGAGGCCAGACTCAACCCAGCCTTTCCAATTTCTCAGATCATCAGCATTTTCTGCGGTAATCTGTATTTGTGGGTAATTCTTATATGCTTCAAAGAATGCAAAAGGTTCAAAAAGAGTATCCCAATCTGCCTTGCTTGCCTCCATGGCCTGCAAGCACTAACAAACGTCAAATTCTAAAACTAAAATAATGAAATTAACCACCACAAGCCAATATATAGTAGCTCAAATGGAAAATCCCCCCACCCTAGCTCTCTACCCCCCCCCCCCCCCCCTTTAAAAAAAAAAAAAAAACGAAAACAAGATATTGCAAAAAAGAGTAGTAATAATAATAGTATAGATTTAATCATTTAATTTGATTACAAAAAGAGGTCAACTTAAATCACAATACCCAAGGCGATTCTGAGTGTGCATAATATGATCAATGCACGTTAATTCAATGAAAAGAGTTAAGGAGAAACATATCACAAATCAAACAGTGGGATCATACCTCACAAATCTCACTCCCACTCTGAAACTCCTCTGAGATAATTCGCAAAGTACTAAATGAGACATTGTAGCTAGAGTTCATGCAGGGGTAAGCAGGAGTTAGTATAGGCATCAAATGGAATCTGTCCTTCGGGTTTCTCCTAGGATCCCAAACTTGAAGTCCAAGAGATCCTTCTTCAATGGAGCAAAGCATTACTGGATTTGGCCAATGCCACTGAGTGTAGACCCTGAAGAATGGAGACAGTAACATATTGGGCAGCGCATTGGGATATAGCTGGCATATGCGAGCAACCAGCAATGCCCAGCTTATACCACCAACAAACCCTGAAACCTGCCCATGACAGGAAAGAAAATGCCCTAATAAATGAGACAGAATAGTAATAAATAATGAAATGATTTAACCACACCCTACATTTGTAAACGCCACGACGTTTTGCCGAAAACCTCATGCACCTCAGTGTTGTGTGGAAATTCTGCACTTCAAAAAACAAACAGGCAATCAGGGACAATAAATTCAATGGAGAATTTCAAAAAAGAAAGTTATAAGCAGATATAATTTAGAAAAAGCAATCACCACGACCTGAATGTTTGGAACCAAACGCAAAATTTGGTCAGTAACTCTACAGCCATTGAGAGTACGAACTGTCTGTTCATCTGCATTCTGTAGTATTGAGTCCTGTGAAATATCTAGGTCCTGCAGCAGAAGTACTTGTTAAAAACAGAAATGCACACACATTGCAGCAAACTTACAAGATATATCCTTTTAAGCACCATCCATGGAAACAAGAAATCAAAATATACTAGTTTCATTTCTATCCACCCCAATGTCAATTGGAATGTCCTATAATGTAAGGAATCTGTTTGATGAGTTTACTGCATCCCCAACAGCTCATCTACACCCAAAAATTACTTTCACCTAATCCAAAATCTCCCAAGAAGCAGCCATCTAAAGGCAACTGCAATACTCTTATCATCTTCCAGAACTTCATAAGAAAACTTTAACCATGTGACATGAGGTACATTGCATTAATTGTACTGCTACTAAGTTCAAAGTTGTCACTATTTGTAACCCTGTTCAAGTCCTAGCACTCCACCCATCCTTTTCAGTAGAAGAAGACAACAGCTATTTAGCCTCTAGCCTCTTAAGGCAATTGGACAAAGGGGAGGAAACACGAAGGGAATTTCATATGAAGATGAGGCATGAAAACTAGAGCGTAAAAGTAGTACACTCTTCAAAATAATAGGTCATCAGCATGCAATTAAACATGTTAAATAAGACTCCTGCTGCAAAATTTGACACCACATAATATTCCAGACAGAAAGAAATAGGAAATCAAAGAAAAGAGGACTCAAGCAGCACGAGGACATAATTTCTCTTAAAAAAAGCAAAATTGGTATATGGATAAGCATGTATAACACACCTACAAATTTCCCACAATGTAACTCTTATTTATTCTTTCCTTCAATTGGAATTGCATATGTTAATTAAGTAGTATGAGTTTTCCAGTAAAATCAATGCCATACAAACAGGGTTTAAATTTCAACAATTAATTGAGAAAGAGTAGGCCAGTTTAGTGAAGGTGCATTGTGATATGATTCCTGTTTTAAAAAGATTGGTAGAATCACAGATAATAACACAATTCTAAAGTCGACCATCTTTTCCAAATTAATGTTAACCTGATGACTGCACAAGCAGATTGGTATCAAATCTGAATTTTCTGCAACTCATGTCCCTGGTTGACAAAGTAATTGTGATTTTCGCATAAAGAGGCATACGAATAAACATCATTCATGAGGAGCATTCAGCATTGTAAATATGAAAACAAAACAAATACTTGCATCAGGGAACATATATGTATATATAAAGGATAGGATAGTCATGTACAAACCTCTAGCAGGAGATCTATAACACGCTTGATTTGGGCTCCGACAGGGGCTTTCCGGAAACTGTTGATATGTTGAAGTCTCTCTGTATCATTTGAAAATTTGACAGCAGGAGCGGGGGCGCTTGCACCGACTGACGGTGCTGCTGGCGCTGGCGTAAATTTATGACTTGTCACCTTATTAGATGCAGCAATGCTTCTGAGGGTTGACTGGCACTTCTCTTGCTGCTTCTTGAATCTATCTAATTTCTCTTGTAATGCCATCTACAAATAAAAATATTTTCTTTAAGGCTGCTCAAACCCACCAATAAAATGTAAAAATATGACAAAGAAGTGCTTTAATTCTGAGATTGTAATATTGGTTAGAGTTTAAATTAACAATTTTAAATCACCACAATGATTTCAAAACTTAAATCAAGTCATAACATGAAAAATGCAGGAAGAATAAACAGCTAGAAATGAAGACATAGCTAAAAGTTACTAAGAAAGCTTCATACTACAATATCATGCAAGCACAAGTCAACTAGAAACACAAGCAATTCCAAAAATTCCAATTTCTTCTTAACAGAACACTAATGGAAGTGATGAGGCCGTTCACGGACAATATTTTAGAACTTTTAATGACAGACCCACAGTTGAATGAACATGTCTCGTTGGAAACCGAACTACGAATGACAAAATACTTCAATAGTCTCCCTACATTAAACCTCTGATCTTTTTTTGTCATTCATAGTTAATGCAATAACAATAATCAAGCCTATGATCTTCTATTTTTTTTTTTTTTTTAATCAGAATCCAATTGCAAAAGATGTAAAAAAAATATAGATCCCAATACAAATTTAAATAACCAACTGATATTTGTAGTCCTAACAGAATGCGTCATTACTATCAAAACTGTCATAGCAAGTAAGGACAAAGTCACTTTGCTCAAGACATTGGATACTCGTTATATCTTAGATGATGCCAATCTTGTTTGCCACGTCCAAGGCATCATAGTCTGGTCTCAACCTAACATACGCCTGTCTTAGTTCCATCAGGCCTGATCAAAGTGTTCACTTTCTTGGCCTGAATATCATACATCTTCTTCACAGCATCCTTGATCTTCTTCTTGTCAGCACGGATGTCAACAATGAAAACGAAGGTGTTGTTGTCTTCAATCTTCTTCATTGCAGACTCGGTAGTCAACGGAAACTTGAGAACTTTTAATGACCCATCTTATTTCTAGGTGGAGCACTGATGCAAGGATACTTGGGGTTCCTTGCCTTCTTCAATGTCCTTGGCCTATGAAATGTGACAGATGTCCTGCTCTTCTTAGTTTTCTTCTTAAAGGTTGCTCCAGACTTCACAGCCTTGGCAGCCTTCAAGGCTTGAGCCTTTGCATCAGACTTTTTTGTGCAGTCAGCTTTAGCAGGAGCCATTGCAAAAAGAAGAAAACTCTACCCAAATCACTTCCAAGGCTATGATCTTCTAATTTTTGCCAAATGGACAACTTGCATAGAATTGTCTAAGTGGTTTGTTATCGAATTCAAATCATGTTTAAAATATAAAAATTTTCCATTTGATTGTTTGTAGGGCACATCATTGTAATTCTGATTTTCTAAATAAAATCCCTTTATGAAAATTTCAAAGCCAAAAATACTGATTCTTCTCCTACCACCACCAGCAGCTGCATGTGCAACCTTAATGGTGGACCTCATATCGCAGTCACTATCTATCCTATACTGACCGACAATGGAATTTATGTGATCTGATTTTATCATTTATAATGATTGTAAAACTCATGCCAGCTATTTAGTGACGTGGCAGTGTTTTTTCTGTGCTGTTTTTTTACAGTGAACTCCGATGAGTGCTTGATGACAAGAATTCAAGAAATGTCATTGGATTACCATTTCACAGTGGAGCAAGAAGTGGGGTCCTCCACCTATGCCTTCTTTGGTTTCAATGGTAAATCACTAGCTAAATTTTTTTTTTATCAGAAATCACAGTTATCCTTTAATGTTGACAGTTTGATAAAAAGTTTAATGTTTTACTATTGGTTTTGTGTAAAAGTAAATAAATTATAACCTAACTTTTAATATTGAAATGATACAGGGACAGCAGGTGTGTGGAGAATTGCTGCACTTAATGAAGCTGGAGGATGGAAAGATAGGACCACCGTGGAAGATATGGACCTAGCTGTTAGAGCTAGTCTCAAAGGATGGAAATTTTTGTACCTAGGAGGTGTTAAGGTATTCAATGATTATAAAAAGTTTAGTCATAAATTGATTTGGAGGAAATCTCTCCAATCCATTATGTGGGAATTGATAACGTGCCGCCACGTAATGGGTTGGAGGACTAAATATTGTCCTCAGTTGTTAAGTAGTAAGTGTAGTAGAGACAAAAATTACACAACTGTTGAGTAACCTATTACTATTAGTGCATAATAAAAGTCATATGCAAAACCATGTAAAAGTGACTTTATTTCGATTATAAGTTATCACTTTAGAGAATTGTGAAATTGGTTTTGAAAATAGTTGTGTCGTAGTATTACTCTTTATCAATAGTCTTATGCACAGATGTTTATTGCTCTCTTTGCTTTTTGCTCAGCAGTAGAGCTGTGCTTTGCAATTAGGAGAGTCAATCACAGTTAGCTTCTGTGATTCAAGATATCCATTAAGAATGGAGGAGAATTTGAACTCTTATATAGTCACTTTGAATCCCACTGAACTAGGCCACTAAGCAAAAGAAAACGCCCATGATTAAATAACAAACAACACATACTGGCTTTTGTTGATTAAGGTTTCTATATACAGACTGTAATGTTTATACATGTTTTTAATATCACTTTAGGTGAAAAACGAATTGCCTAGTACATTGAAAGCCTATCGGTACCAACAACATCGGTGGTCACGTGGTCCGGCTAATCTTTTCAGGAAAATGGTAATGGAGATTATAAGAAACAAGGTCAGTCTACGTACAATCTTCTGTCAAATATAACAACTTTGAGGAAGTAAAATGAAAGGTTTTTTGTCAGCTCACCCTTCATTTTTATGTGTCTAATGCAGAAAGTATGTTTGTGGAAGAAGGTACATGTGATATACAGCTATTTGTATATTCGGAAGATCATAGCCCACATAAACACATTTGTGTTTTACTGCATTGTACTACCAGCAACTGTTGTAGTACCCGAAGTTGCAGTTCCAAAGTGGGGAGCAGTTTATATTCCATCCCTCATCACCCTTCTGAATGCTGTTGTTCCTCCAAGGTCAGCTATTCTTTTCTGATAGGTTTACAGAATTTTGGCATTGAGCTTTTGAAATTTGAGGGAAGCACTATTTGGTGGAAACTAGGTTCTTTATCTTACCTTTGGGTGACAAGTCTACTTCACCTATTTTTCTGTAAAAATAGTTCCTAAGGATTCAACTTCCTCTGCTTCTTGATGAACTTAAAGCAAGGACTAGAATAATTCTTGAAGGAAACATTTTCCAGGAAAAAATACACAAACGACTAAACCTTTAAAAAAATAAAAATAAAACCCAAGTGTTGGTCTTGTGGTTTCCAAGTCTTGGGTGATCCATAAGGTTGTAGATTCAAGTCCCTTACCATTGCCTTCAAACCAGCCTGAAGGGATTTCTCCTTATGACACAAGGGATTAGTTAGGTGCCTTAAGAGCTGGACACCATGTTAGCCAAAAAAGGTTTCAATGTTTTTTCAAATTATTAACTTACCTGCTACCTGGGCCAGTGAATGTTGCTTCAGCAATTATATTAAGTGTCATTTCGTAGACATTGTTGCCATAGTGATCTAGGCCTTACTGATTTTTCTTGGGTTTTTGTTCATGTTCTTTCATAATCTTTCAGGTCACTCCATTTATTGGTTTTCTGGATCCTTTTTGAGAATGTCCTGTCACTACATCGAATGAAGGCTACCATCATTGGTCTACTAGAGACAAATCGAGCAAATGAATGGATTGTAACAGAGAAACTAGGAGATGCTCTCAAAGCTAAAACAGGCTTGAAAGCACCAAGAAAACCTCGGTTCAGAATTGGAGAAAGGTATACATTCTTCCTAGACTTCCTGTGCAGTTTAGTCATGCCCTCCTTTTTAAAGTAATATCATCTATACTAGAGAATATCTGATCAATATTTGACATTTTGTTCTTAAACTGTAACAGACTCCATTTACTAGAGCTTGCAGTTGGAGCTTACCTATTATTTGTTGGCTGGTATGATGTTTTCTTTGGAAAAAACCACTTCTTTCTATTCCTTTTTATGCAAGCAGCTGCCTTCTTCATCGTGGGGTTTGGGTACGTTGGCACCTTTGTCCCAAACTCTTAAGGAACTCCCAACAATGATACTGAAGTTCTTTTTGCCATTTTGTTAATGTGTCTGTATAATGTCTGCTTCAGCAACATATACATGACCATTCATACCGACAATATCTTGAAATTATAGCTTTGTAAAAAAGAACAAAACTATATATGGTCAATTTTCTAGGCTCGCATAATATTTTCAGTTAGTGAGGAAAGTGAGGAAATTACAGAACAAATGGATTGTTACCAGAATGTGCATTATACAGAACGGAGGAACTGAAGGCAGTTTGTGGGATGGACCCAGACCCCAAAGTAAATATCTTTGAGTGGTTTTTTTGTCTAGCTTTTTATCAACTTTTTCTCTGTTCTTAGGCCCATATTTTGTTGGATTTCTTTGAAGAAGAATAAACAGTAAACAGTTGGGAAAGGAAAAGATCAATGTTACATCTCTCTCTCTCTCTCTCTCTCTCTCTCTGTTTTGCAAGCATTAGGTATGTATGGCAAATATGTTACTGACCAAATAGGTAGTACAGTGAAGGAGAGTAAATAACTGAACATTATGCAGGAAAACAATGAACAATGAAATGGCTACACAGAGTTGAATGATTCGTACACCAAGATTACTTTTCCTTTAGATTTTTCATTACAACCAAATGAAAACCAAAGAATTAACCCAACCAAAAACCAAACAAACAAACAAACCAACCAACCAACATACAAAAGTAATTGAGGTAGTTCAAATTTTGTTCAATTCTATACTTCTCATCTATTATCTCAATAAACCGAAAACAAGGTAAAGAATCAAATATAACTTTCTAAGAGAAAAACCCATTTCAAGTTATATTGATATGTGCACAAAAATCCTGAAAATGGACGAAATTTTGAGAGTTTGAACGCAGAATTAAGAAAGAAGAAGAAAACCTAGATTGGATCAGAACTTGAAATAGCCATTGGAAGACCCAGCAAGTGAAAAGCGAAGAGAAGAAGCAGAAAGAAGATCTTGAAGTTCACCTTGATGAACGTAGGTATTGATGATTTGCGCAGGTCATTCCAGTTAATGTCCTTATTTGTATTATTCACCTAGTTCCAATAATGTACGTTACAACCATATTGAAAACAAAAATAATATCATCAAGTAATCAAGACTAGATTGAAAAGCGGTATTATACAAATGAGTCCTAGGAGTTTCATAAAGTGTGTTGTTTCACATTAAGCTTGAAGTTACCTTTTTTGAATCTTATGCCGTCTCGTATAATGAGGAGGAGGTCTTGCATGTTCTTCGTCAGATGCCTCGGGCCCAACATTGTGTCCATGTTTGTGCCCCCCTGTCCCACAAGGAGGTGGCTTTGATATGCGTTTCGGCCGACCTTCTGCCACTGCAGGTAAGTCAACAGTCTGCTCAGCCTGCACATGGGGTGGGTTGATGGCTGAAGAAAGGGCAGTAGATGTACTGTGGGAGGGTGGCTCTTGCTGCATGTCGGGTGGGGTTGGATCAATACCCAGGTCAAAGGATGGAATGGGTGACAGCTGAGGAAATGACCGTGGGCTTGGTGTACGAATGTCATACCCAGGACAAGGATGTGGGGTGGGTGGAGGGATGGTGGGGCGAGGAGATGGATGTGGGGTCGGTGAAGGGACGGTGGAGCTAGGGGATGGATGTGGGGTGGATGAAGGGATGGTAGGGCTAGAGGATGGATGTGGAGTGGGTGAAGGGATGGTGGGGCTAGGGGATGGATGTGGGGTGGATGGAGAGGGATCAGGGGTAGGGACAACCCGAGGGGTGGCAACAGGCGGACGACGACGACATCTGGCCGGAGCAGTGCTCGTGCTTGGGCCCTCAGTAGTGGTTGGGCCCACAGGAGTAGCTACGTCCTCATTCGAGGCCTCAGAGATAGGAGGTTGTACACGTTCAATTGCATGCACTGCGGTTAGCACCTCAGTGATGTCCTTGTGGTCCTCTGTGCCCACTGGGTGACGCCTCAACAAACGAACGTATCCTTCAATCTGTACATGGAAAACCAGACATTAGTAATGCAATACCAAATGAACTATTTATTTTGGATTATTAAATAAATGTTTGCTCTAAATTGGTTCTACTAGTAATAATTGCAAATTATAAGGAGAGCAAGGGTGGCAGAAAATGTAGTAACATAAGTTATGGTCTCTAAACAGTGCTTTAAAAATAAAAAGTACGGTAAGATGTAGAAGACATTGAGAAGTTACCAGCAGAGTCACTATAGCACCAGGCTTATCAATGAACCTTCGAGTTATCGTTTTGAACCAGTCGTGGTACTCATGTTGTAGAGGCATATCACCAAACACTCCTTCACAACGCTGTTGAAGGCGATTACCCCACTCATCGATATGCACAGCATGTTTTCGCATCCAATCAACACCGACCTTCCCCCTCAGATCAATGCCATGCAGGACTGTGTCAGTGTCAACATCGCGGGGAATTTCTTGGATCATCCCAAATTGCCGAACGACACGATCTGGTGTATGTTTTTCTACTAGGTGGAAACATACAAGCGGCACCATTGCCGTCCACACGGCCCTCCCTGCAATGCACCACGGCGGAAGGTCCTCTAACTCAGCTTCATACGGTTGCCACACCACCTACAACAGCCAAAAAAGAAGTACACAACACATTAGGCAACATTGTTTATATTTCAAAGCTCACCAAACCTATAACTTGTTCCTAAACATATAAAACAATGCATTTTCATACCTGGCTTGGCAACATTGAAGCTATTTGCTCACGATATCTGTCCCTGAAGATGTGGGCGGGCCTATTTTTCTTGTTTGGGACCCACAACCACCTACAATCAAGAGCAAGGGATCAATAGCTACAACTTTCCTACTGAGATAATTCTAATGTTAAAACTATAATGTAATCACATATAACTACTAAGATAACCTTATACATATTTACGTAATTAATAATATCACTAGAATAAGAAACAGTCCTTATAAAAAACAAAGCACATACAAGCCACATGACAATCATCGTCTTAAAGAATATTAACGTAATCATATATATTGAACCTCTGGATGCATTTACGCAATGTTGACATCAAAGATTGCTAGAAGCCTTTAAAATAAATAAATAAAATCAAGTTTCATGATTGTGGGATTAGGTAATTATCACATAATGTATATGACGTGCATGAGGTAGAAACTTACTTCAGAGACAGTGGACCACGCACTGGAGGACCATAAGCACCCACTGGCGGGCCATGCTCAACTGCCGGGCACAAATAAGGGAACCTGGCCCAAGCCCAATACTGGACCAACAGTAAGCACCCACCAATCTGACTGGTGTCCTCGCTTGCCCTACATAGCTCTCGATACAGCCATGCAAGGCAAGCACCTCCCCAACTGTACCTTCGTGGGTTGCGAAGGTCTTCCAACTGCTGCACCCACATTAGATGCACCCTATCGCCGGATTTGTCCATGAATATTGTGTCCCCCAGTAGCGCTAGGATGTAGCATCTTGCGTACTTATGCAACTGGTCCTCTTCAGCATTAGGAAGCAATGGATTAGCAACTTGCTCCAAAAGGCGGTTGATGAGAATCCTTTGCCCAGTAAGTTGCTTATGGTTGTCTTGATTTGTAGGTTCAAAGCCAAGGAAGTCCCGACACACCTCCACCCAATTTTTCTGCGTGCTCCCCGTTATAGCGTCACCATCAACAGGAAGCCCGAGAAGAACCTCCACATCCTGCAATGTGATGGTCACCTCACCATGTGGCATGTGGAAGCTGTGAGTCTCGGGCCGCCATCGCTCCACTAAGGCCGTTATGAGGCCATGGTCAATCTCTCTACCCGGGACCCAAAGGAGTCCCTCCAAACCGACTGCTTTGATGATGTTCCTCACTCGGTCGTCAACCATTGGCTCTCGATTGGAGAACTCTGAACTACGGCTACGGCAGGTAACGGACCCTGGATCCTGCACAGAACAAAACCATGGATTAATATATGAAGGCAAATGCATGTACATTGTATGGATTAAATGCATGAGAAATGAAGTTAAATATTTAGTGTTCTGTTTTACCTGTCCATTCCAAATAGCTTCGGAGCGATGCTTGAGCTGCTTTGACAACACCGACCTATCAATAGGTCCAGGCTGTGTATAGTCAATCCGCCCAACATTTGCAGCAGCCATACTGCAGTCAAATGATAAGCAATTAGTTTGAGAAATGAACACACAATATGCTTATGGAACTAGGTATGGGTTAGAGCAAGTAAAGCCAATTTGTACAACAAGAGAAGGGTGGTCCTAGTTTCACTTGACATAGTTTGGTAATGCTTTAGTCAAAAATATTGAGTTGATTTAAGTTGAGAGAACAAACAATTATTGAGAGAAGATAGGAAATATCAATTAGTAGAGTTGATTTAATAATGTTCAATTTACTCATTATAAACAAGATGATGTGGGTGCTTTTCATGCCATATTGTGTAAATTCTATTACTTTTTGTATTTTAGCATCACTGGTGCAACTGCTCTAAGGGTATTACTATAGTCACACTTAGATAAAAAATTTACATTGGCCGCCCTTTTTTATTGAATTTTTCCTAACAAAAAAAAAAAAGAAAAAATCTCTAAGTAACATATTGGGGCCATTCCAAACAAATTTCTATTTGTAACTATATGATGTGGGTAGGATAAAACACTACATACATAGAAGAATAATTAATTACGCTATCAAAGAACTCTGAAAGTGTCTTAGGTTGAAAGGGATCCAAGAAAGTGAAATTTGAAAAATGAAATTCAACCTAATCTGTATATGAAATTAAGTTTGACGCTAAAAAATCCTACTAATTTTTTTTAGGAAGAAAATACTACCAAAATGAATCCAAGTGTCAATATGATTAAAATTATTGATGTTTAATGTAAATAATGTCTTAGGTTGTACATAATAGTTCATAGAATGATTTCTTTTTAATAGGCAAATAACGCAGGGGTTTTTTTTTTTTTTTAAAAAGACAGGCAATGACACGGTATTTGAATATCCATTCATGCTTAATTACTAAAAAATTACGAGGATATGTCCTCAAAGGAAGTGTTTTTGTTGCATGCAAAGGAAGTGTTTGTTGCATCTATCTTAACAAATCCTAACATCAACGCCCAGTTAACAAACCTAAAATCATCAACATAGCAATTTCAAATTTCCCTTATATGAACCCACGAACAGAACAAAGAGCAAAACAAAACCGAAAAAAATAAAATCAAACCCACAAACCAATTCAATCTCAAAAATCGTGTTTGTTGCATCTATCTTAACAAATCCTAACATTAACACCCAGTTAACAAACCCTAAAATCATCATCAACATAGCAATTTTCAAATTTCCCTGATATGAACCCACGAACAGAACAAAGAGAAAAACAAAACCGAAAAAAATAAAATCAAACCCACAACCCAATTCAATCTCAAAAGGAAGTGTTTGTTGCATCTATCTTAACAAATCCTAACATCAACACCCAGTTAACAAACCCTAAAATCATCAGCAACATAGCAATTTCAAATTTCCCTGATTTGAACCCACGAACAGAACAAAGAGCAAAACAAAACCGAAAAAAATAAAATCAAACCCACAAACCAATTCAATCTCAAAAAACAATAAAGCTTCCATCTTTTTAACAGTTCTATTACAAATTCAATACGGACACCAAAATAGAAAAACACTTGGTGAAACCAAACTTTCTTTGATTTTTCCCATTGTTTCTCGGCAACCAAACACAGAACATTGTACAAAGCGACTCACTCACCTCTTTTTTTAGTTTTCAGAGACCGCGTAGTGGAGACCGACAGTGGAGACGATGAGTACGAAGATGGAGAGATCACCCTGCTGTGGCTTTACCGTCAAATAATGGAGACCGAGAATGGAGATGATGACGACGAAGACGGTCAGTGAGTGCGAGTGAGAGGAAGAGGAAGACGAAGACGGTCAGTGAGTGCGAGTGAGAGGAAGAGGAAGACGAAGACGGTCAGTGAGTGAGCGTGGAGAGAGTGAGGCTGAGGTTACATGCTGTGTTTTGGAGAGAGAAAGAGGTGAGTGAGAGTTCTGTGACAGGTGAGTGAGAGTTCTGTGACAGAGGCGTTAATTTTGAAAAGAAACCCAAACTGAAATCGAGTCTGTAAGACTCGATTTTAGGGTCTTTTCCACGTGGACACGCCAGGTCAGAGGAGTTTGCCACGTCACCTAAATCGAGTCTCTAAGACTCGATTTACGGTGGAAGCCACGTGGAAAAGGAGCCACATCACACCGAAAAACCGAGACTTAAAGGCTCGATTTACAAGCCCAAAATCGAGCCTTTAAGACTCGAGATGCTATGAAGTTATATAATTCATAACCGGGGCTCACTAACTATATAGTTGGAACGTGAGGGCTAAATACCCATTTTCGCCCACTTATTAACACTAGACGTTTATTTACTATCATGTGGCAGCGGCGGCAGAAGAGTCGGTGACAGTGGCGGTGGAAGAGTCAGTGATCGTGGTGGTGGAAGAGTCAATGGTGGCGGCGGCGATGGCAACAGTAGTGGCAGCGGTAGCGGTGGAAGAGTCAGTGACAACGACGGTAGTGGTTGTGATTGTTGTTTATTGTAGTAGATATATTATTTTATTGTAGTAGATATATTATTTTATTGTGATGTTTATATTATTTTAATATATTGAAAGCTAAAATAGATCTACTACTGTAACATGTTTTGTAAAATGAGTAAATAAAATAAATAAAATAACCTTTTATAAAGCTAAAAATCTAAATTTTTAGTTTGACTGGTGTGGATGCTACAAGGATGTTGTGATATTAAGCGTGTATATATACAGTACAGGGTTCAAATTTTCAGTCCAAAAAACGAGATTTCTGCAAATCTGCAATGGCAAATCTTATTCTTCCCTCCCTTGCAAGGAGACTGCAACGAACACCTCCGCATCTCTTCCTACTCTCCCACATTATTCCTTCACTCTCTTCCTCACTTTCTCCTTCCTTACAACTCCCATTCCATTTTCTCTTTCACGAATTTCATCAAACAAGTCCCATACCCACTCTTCAGACCCACCATTTCTCAACCTTCCAACCCTTCTCAGCTCATAATCTCGACGACCCATTTGACTTCAACCACCCCAGATTCCGAAGCTATGATCCTCACGACCGGATTCTTCTTCGATTCCTCGAATTGCTCAGAGAAGTCCCCCACTGTCCCTCAGAAGCAGAGGCCATGACCTCTCTTGACGACTCGGGCATTGAAGTGAATTCAGAAATGATCTATTCGGCAGTTTGGGAGCTGAGGGAAGAGTGGAGGCTGGCACTTTTGGCTTCCAGATGGGGTGAGAAATGGGGCTGCACTGATGAAAAATCTAGTAATCTGATGATTTGGGTTTTGGGGAATCATAGAAAGTTTAATACGGCTTGGTGTTTGATTCAGGACATGCACCAATCCAAAGTGGATACTCGAAGGGCAATGCTTATTATGATTGATAGGTGAAGGTTTTCTGCCTTTTTTTCTTTTTTTTTTTTTTCTTTCAACGTTTGCCTGTATTGTTTACCACCAGTTTACAGTATATGTAGTTATAGAACTGACAAGTTTGAGATACTCACTGTAATTTTAACTCAAAAGCTTTCAAAAAAAAAAAACTCATAAAAAGAAAGTTCCAACCTTAAAAAAATTTTTATTTTTATGATTGTCCAAATTCTCTCACAAGGTTGTTTGAGCTTTTGAAGTTCTAAGATTGTGACACTAATTTTTCTTATTCATTTTTTATAAATTAATTTTCTTTATGGTTCCAATCATTCTTGATTTATTTCTTTTAAGCTGAATTTCTTGTTCAATTCTTGAATAGTTCGAAGAATTCAAGGTCATTTCTGATGGTTAATACGAACATCTCCTTCCCCTCTGCCCCGGGCCCTATGAAGATGTAATTACTTGAAGTCCTTCTTGCCTTCTCAATTCTTTTCAATAAATTTAACTTGAATCACACCATATTCTTTCTGCTTCCACTTGATTAGATGGTAACTGAATTCATATATAGGTTGGGTTTTCGGTTGGTTCTTAGAAGTTGAGACAACATGGGTATGGAATCTTTGTGTTTTAGTTTCTCTAGCATGCCATACCATAGACAGAATGGCTTGGAACTGGATTATGCTTATCAAAATCCTGTCTTGGTTTATCAAAATCCTGTTTTAGCCTTATGGAAATTTCTTATGTATATATGGAAAAAAAAGAAGGTTTTTCTTATGTAAGTGGAGAAGAAATGAATATAGACGTAAATTGCCAGAGACAAAATTATGAGAGAGCGAGAGAGAGAGAGAGAGAGAGAAAGAGAGATTGAATTTTCATGTGATGTCAAATACTTATCAAAGTTCTTTTGAATTGACTTTTTTTTTTCTCTCGAATTATTGAACTTTCTGAAGCTTTCTATTTTGTTCTTGGAGTAAGAATGAGCAGCAATTACATTATGTACAAGAGTACTAGTTAAATAGTTTTTTATTTTTATGTATTTTAAGTACTGATTACATATTGTGCTTTCTCTACCATACTCAAAATCTTAATTCAAGTTGTTGTTCTTTCTTTGCTTCATTGGGGCAATAATCAGATATGCATCTGCAAATGATCCAAGCAAGGCTATTGGGACATTCCACATAATGGAGAAGTTCAGATTGAGCCCTGATCAGCAAGCATTCCACACTGTCCTTAATGCTCTCTGTAAATATGGAAACGTTGAAGAGGCTGAAGAATTTATGTTTGTAAATAAGAAGTTATTTCCCCTGGAGACTGAGGGCTTTAACATTATTCTTAATGGATGGTGTAATATATCTCTAGATATATTTGAAGCAAAGAGAGTTTGGAGAGAAATGTCGAAATGCTGTATTACACCAGATGCAACTTCATATACCAACATGATTTCATGCTTTGCAAAGGTTGGGAATCTCTTTGACTCTCTTAGACTTTATGAGGAAATGAAGAAACGGAGTTGGGTCCCAGGCCCTAAGGTGTACAATTCTTTAATATATGTACTAACTTGTCAGAATTGCTTGGAACAAGCTCTAAAAATCCTGGCCAAAATGAAAGGATCAGGTTTGCAACCAGATTCTGCCACTTACAACTCAATGATACATCCCTTGTGTGAAGCAAAAATGTTTGAGGAGGCAAGAAATATATTGACCACTATGATGGAGGAGAATCTTGGCCCAACCATGGAGACCTACCATGCATTTCTTGAGGGTGCAGGCTTTGAGGGAACTTTGGAAATCCTTAACCGGATGAGGAAAGCTGGTTTAGGTCCTACTGGGGATTCCTTTCTTATAATTCTAAGTAGGTTCTTCAAATTAGGGCAACCCGAGAATGCATTGAAGATTTGGGTGGAAATGAAGCAGTACGAAGTAGAGCCCAGTCACACACATCAATCAGTTTTGGTACAAGGGCTAGCAACATGTGGTTGGTTGACCAAGGCCAGGGATTTCTATGCTGACATGAGATCAAAAGGATTTCCAGAAGATCCAAATCTTAAGAAGCTCTTGAAGGAACCAGCACAAGACAGTATGCATAAAGGCAAATGGCGGGTCCAACAGCTTAATAGAGAGGGGTGGGTGAATCATGGAAAAGGTAGTAGAGTGAGGTGGAAAATTCATCGAAACAAATCAAGGAAGAAAAAAGAAATTAAAAAAATCTAACTTGGAACTTTGACTGGTCATGGAAGTCATGGAAAATTGTCTATGCCAGTTCTCAAGATGATGAACTACTGCTGGTTGTACATACTGACAGAGTGACACAAGCTGCTTCTATAGGTTTGCTCTGAGGAACCTCATAGCTTAGGCCCTTGGGTTCTCACTTCTCAATTACTGACACAAATAGAATCGATTTGGCATGTCATGAGAGAAGCAGCTTTGCCGTTTCCAATTGGTGAGAACATTTTCTTTCCTAGTTTTCAAATAACTGGGAGTTATGCTTTCAAATTGTTGCCATATGCTCCTGGTACACTTTTATTTATTTAATTATTGTGGTTCATGGTGCCCCATTGGCAAGGGACTGCAACTTTTAGTTGGTTCAATAACATTTAGCAATTGGTTCATGATACACCCTTGCCCCATCACATATTTGGAATAGCATGCTTTCTATGTTTAAAATCTGGTTTTTTATCACAAAATGAGTTAGAACTTCCTAAAAAATTCTGTTAACCAAAATCTTCAACCCACTTATGGTGAAAACGTCCTTAAATTGTCCTTGTTCTTTTGTAATTTTTGAAATATTTGCAAATGCCAATTGATTGAGGACCATGCCTTATGAAGGAAAGGTCGCTAGTTTGAATATTTCATTCCCTCTCCCATTGCACCCACAACTCGCTCATTAAAAAAAGGAAAAAAAGAAAGAAAACAAGTGTAACAAATCCTGTATATCCATGATTTTGTGGAACTTTGTCATTTTCCATAATTCCTAACAACAAATGCATGCGTCCTTCCACACAGCATAGAGGATTCATGGTTTTGTTTTTGGAAAGAAATGGGATGACTAATAACTCCCCCAATGGGTTGACATGCTCATTTGTTATCTATAAGCGCTCTTCACTGGATAGTGGATATAGCAAATATAAAAGGCAAAAATATACTTTTGATCCCTACATTTTGGGTCCATTCCTATTTTGGTCCCAAAATTGATTTTGTTACTAATGTCATCTCTAAAAAAAGAAAATCGTTTTTAAAATGGTCCTTACCGTTAGTCAATCAACGGAAAAATCTTACGTGTCTAACGAAATGTCTTGCTTGTTGACATAGTGCTGACATGACCATTAAAGTATTATTAAAAAAGATTACTTGGCATTTTTAAATACCATGTTAGCATTTTAATTTTTTTTTTAAAAGCCATGTTAGAAAATTTAAACAAAAAATAAATTAAATTTTAAAAAAAGCCTTAAATCTAATTTTATTTATTTATTTATTTATTTTTACTTTTCATTATTTTTTTCGTAAGAACATAACAATTTGTTCTTCATGTTCTTCCCAAATCCAAGAAACAAACCTAGCAACCAAATCCAATCTCCATCAATGCCCAGAAAAAAAGAAATAAATCTAACAAACCAACCAATCTCCAACAACCCCATAAACTCATAAATTTCACATTCAAATTATCAAATTCCTATTCCAAATTCATCTTGATCATGAACACACAAGAACAACAAACCCAGAATATTCAATCCCAAGAACAAAAGAATGAAAATCCAAGATATTTCAAAATTTGTACACAAATTCTTCCACAAAAATCAATTGTACACAAACACCAACCCAGATTTGAATGTTTTTTTTTTTTTTCCTTTCCTTTTTTATGTTTTTATCAAGAGCATATCTGGGTTTGGAGCAAACCAATAGCACCGTTTCACACCACCAACCCCAATACCAAACCATCATAATCCACCTTCTCAGCCACTCGTCAAAGGATGCCATCCCAACCACGTAACGACTCCTTGGCCAGCTCGTCTTCGTCATTGTCCTCATCAATTGAGTCTTAGCAACTCGTGGTCGTGAGAGGTAGAGCTTGGAGTCTTTGGCCATAGGCAGATCGAAGAGAATGTTTTGTTTTATTTGGCCATGGGTGTCTAGGTATGGAGCAGATCAAAGAGAAATTAAAGAGGCAAAGAGTGAGAGAACAATGGGTAGAGAGGGGGATTAAATTGATGTTGTGATGTTGGTGACTAAGAAAATTTGATGTTGGGTTAGGGAACTTGGGTTTGTGGGGTTGGGATTGAGGTTTGGTGCAAAGGATTGTGATAAAAAATTTTAAAACTGAGAATTGAGAAATTAAAATTTCAGTTTAAATCAAATTTGTATTTTCGATTTAAATTAAAATTAAGAAATTAAAGGTTTGTTTTTTAATTTAGTTTAAATACTTTGATCTAGCTTTTTATTATTATTATTATTAATTTAAATGCTGACATGGCATTTAAAAATGCCAAATAATATTTTAATGGCCATATCAGTGTCATGTCAGCAAGCAGTGCATTCCATTAGACACGTAGGATTTTTCCGTTGGTTGGCTGACGACAATGACCATTTTAAAAATGATTTTCTTTTTTTAGGGATGACATTAATAACAAAATCAATTTTGGGACCAAAAAGGGAATTGACTCAAAATGTAAGAACCAAAAATACATTTTTGCCAATATAAAAAGCAATTTTATTTATATATTTATTTTTTTTAATCTCTTCCAGTAAAATTGGGTGGTAAAATACATCATTGTAGGAGTTAGGATCTATTTGGGATTAGTTTACTTTGCTAAAATTGAAAACTTTTTGCTGAAAGTACTGTAGATAAAAGTAAAAGTTAGTTGAAATAGTATAGTGGGACTCATGAAGAGTACAAAAAAGTGCAGTGAGACCCATAAAAAGTAATAAAAATAAGCTGAATAATAAAATAAGTTAGCAAAATTAATCATGTTAAACAAACACTTAATAGTTAATGCTTAATACATGATTTTGTTTTCCAAATAACTTTATTATGCTAACAATTTCGTTAGTTGCCCGGACTAATAAGAATGTGGGAAACTAGCATCTCGAGTTTTAAAAACTCGAGATTTATATAAAACTCGAGTTTTTAATACTCGATTTTAAAGGTTTTTTATAAGATGATGTGGACTAAGTTTTTCCACGTGGAGGGGCGTTCAAACCACAGATATCCCAAATTGGAGTCTTTTGTATTGGAAGGAAATTATCCAAATCATTACTTCAAAGTTTCAATCAATTTTTTTTTCTTCTCTTTCTCTTACTGTGCCTTCTAACTAAAAAGTTTCTGATGTAACAATTAGCTTGAAACTAATTAGTAATTCCATAGGCCAATATTGGGGGCTAGTTTTAGTGAATCAATGTGCATTTTGTCCTAAGATTGCTATTGAAACATTATTGTAGGTTAAACCGTAATTTTTACCAAGTTTTTAATTTAGTAAGAGAGCTTATAATTTATAAGTTTTTAGAAAATTCTTTTATTAACATTATGGTTCGCATTACTAAGCTTGTTCATTATGATAGGTAAGACCCATAAAATAGAATTTATATCATTCTGTTTGGTTGTTTGAAAAATGAGTAAATAAAAAAATGATTTTTTTGAACAAATTGAGCATTGGAATTGTTGTTATGAAATTAGTGTGAATTCCGATAGTGTGAAAAGTGTTAATATCTATATTACATTGATATTTAATCTAGTTTGATTTTTTTTTTTTATCATTGTTTTTATTTTATAATTTTTTGATTCTGCGTTTATTGAATGGAATTTTGAATTTTTGTAGTTGAATTGACATTTAATCTAGTTTGAAATTTGGACTCTTTTTAGCTCATACATTACATTGTTTCAAAAATTCAAAAGTAGGATTTTGGAATCATATTTTAGCCTAAATGTCAATGTTCACGATTTAGCCTAAATGTCATATTTTAACATTTGTATATTGTTTTTACTGTAATTTTGATTTAACCAAATTTCATAATCTTAATGTGAAGTTTTTACTACTCTATATATTTTAATAACCAATAACGAGGAATATCTCATAAATAGTAACAATATTTGTTATTCTTATCCATTCTTTGATGATAATGATATTTCATAATTCCATATGAGCCTCAGTCACTAATTTTGATGATAATGATATTTTATATCTTCATGTGAAATTATTGTGTGTTTTGGTAATGCCTGATTTGTGATGACTCTCACACCAAATAATGTATGTCTACCACTATGTATGATAGAACAGTAGCACTCTTTGTAGTATGGAGCCTCAGAACAATGAGGAGCTAGAGATTGTGTGCCCTAGTCCAGAAATTCCTTCATTGTTGATGCAACAACAAAATCATCAATCAGAGGACATTTGGAATGGCGAGGTTGTATATCTAGTTCTAACAACCGCTTTAATTTTTACGTTCTCTTTGACTTTTTGCAAGTTCTTTCAAAGTTGTATATCTAGTTCTAACAACCGCTATAATTTTTATCGATTTTGCAGGACCTGGGCCTACTTAAGTGTCGTGGTCGCGCTAAGGAGATGGCAAACATAACGATGCAAGATAATCGGGTGATTGACATTATCAAGTTGGTGGGGCTAGAAGGATTGTTTAGGGCCCTTTCTAGAGAGATAGATCATTGCCTAATATCGGCCCTAGTTGAGCGATGGCGGCCGGAGACTCATACATTCCATCTTCCACATGGTGAGATGTCAATCACCCTAGAAGATGTGGAGGTCATTTTGGGACTTCCTATAGACGGTGAGGTCTTGGTTGGGCCAACTGCTACAGAGGATGGGGATTGGAGGCAACTGTGTGTGGAGTTGCTTGGTTTTGAAGTTCCGCAGAATGACAACAAAACTTTGGTGGGACAAAGAATTCTCATCAGCCGCCTTGTTGAGCACATTGAAGAGCCACTACCTCATGATGCAAAGGAAATGCAAATACATCAGTATGCCCGATGCTATATATTAGCACTACTAAGGGATAAGATTTTCATGGACAAGTCAGGAGATAGGGTGCATCTGATGTTTTTGGAGTTCTTGTGGAACTTTTGTGATCTGCGACAGTATAGTTAGGGTAATGGTTGCCTAGCATGGTTGTATAGAGAGTTGTGTCGGGTAATCCATAAAGAATCATCGCAGATTGGTGGGGCAATGCAATTAGTCTAGTATTGGGCATGGGCGAGGTTGCCATTTTTGTGCCTGAGGATAGATCCCCCACTTGGATGTGATTATGGCCCATGGCCAAATGCTCCACTTGCATTTAAGTAAATATTTTCATGATATTCAGTGTATTATGGAATTTACTTTTCTTAGTATCGAAGTGGTATTATCTTATCTTATGTTATTCGCTCGTAACTATAGGTGGGTGTGGGTGCCAAGCTCGAAGAGTAGGCCATCCGGTATGGCGTTGATCCACTATCACAAGCAATTAGTTAGAATGAAGTCGGACCAGGTAATAATATACACAAATTCTGTTTGGTTATGCTAATTAAAGATTATTATCACACGTTCAGTAGTTGAGAGCCTAGGGTGTCCGCTTAAGTTTTAGGCCATGATCAGGCTTTGCAGTTACTTGAAAGTACCTGTTATCTCATTAGTGTGCCTGTCATCCTTTGGCAGTGCTAGAAGGGACCCTCCCCCTTCATGTCAATTTTAGATAATAAAGTTCTTACGTAATTGCCTTTGTAAAAGAACCTCTATGTATAGTATTATGGACCAATGACGAAGCCACTGAAACTAGACCACATTTACATTTTTAGCACCCACAAAAGCTCAATGAGAATTAGGGGTTCAGGATAAACATGTTGGGGGTTCCTTTGAAGTAAATACTAAATAGTTTCATCATATTTATTTAATTGACTTCACTAATGTTTCATTTCTTTATTTTTTTCTTGCCTAAAGATTGGATCCATATGTATAATTTTCCTTACGAATATGTTAAAATCATTTTCCCTTGTTGCACATTTTAAGATGTTATGATAATTATTTTTTGTTTTTATTGTAGATTATGTGGCTGCCATATGAGGCAGACTTAGGCCACCTTCCTGCCTTCTGTGTTGCAGGGAGGGATATATGGACGGCAAGGGTGCCACTTTTGTGTTTTTGCATAGTAGAGACACACCACCCAGACTGTGTCCTTCGACAGTTTGGGTTGGCGTAGGAGCAGCTCAACCATGTTATGTACGATGTTAGACTGCATGGAATAGACTTGCGTGGGAAGGTGGAAAAAAATTGGACGAAGGAGCATGCATCGTACATCCTCTCATGGGGTATAAGACAACAACAACTTTGCCATGCACCTCCTCAAATGGGTGAGATGCCCCACGATCATGCCTATCACCGCTGGTACCGTTCGGTCACTCAAAAGTATGTCGACCAAAACAGTGCTAAATTACATATGATGGTAATGTGTTCTAACTAGATTTTATTGCCTGCTTTGTTTTTTCTTTAGTACATGTATGAACGTAGAATCAATTGATTTCTTTCTTGAGCAAATCTGGTTTGATTTGATTGACATCCAATTAAAAAGACTTTCTATTACATATAGTATTCTAATAAAACTTTTAGTTCTTAGTTGAGTATTTGAGTAGATATTAATCTCAAAGTTCTAATTTTCAGTTGAGTATTTGAATATGGAATTAATAAGTACTATATTATCCATTCTGTAATTAATACATAAATGTCTCAAATAGGACTGTACTAGTCGTTTCTCTGTTTCAAATTGAAAGCCATAATGCGCTGTTGGAGATGCTTCCTGAAGGCAGCCCAGGACACGACCATGTTCGGCATGTCCTAAATGCTATCGTTGGGCTTCGTGTTGGTCTTGCAGCAAATGTGCTGGCAAACAATAGGCATGAGACTGAATCAGCAGCTGCTGCAACCCCAAGCACAAGTGCAACACCCCTAAGTACACCGAGCCGTGGTCGGCTTGCTACTGCAAGTCCAAGCACAAGTGCAGCTAGGGGCCGTGGTCGACGTGCTACAACAAGCCCAAGCACAAGTGTAGGTAGGGCTCTGTCTCAATTTATCACTCACAACTTTATCACTCAATTTAAAAGACTAGACCATATACTCTGTCTCCTCTCAACATGGAAAACTTAACCCAGAACTTAAACAGAGAGAACAATCAAAAAATGGGTCAAACAAAGCAAGGTATCTTAACTAAGTTATGTTAACTTAAATAGTCAAACTCTTTTAACCCACACTCAACAACAAATAATACCCAACAAACAAATAATACTCAACTCCAATGACAAAGTCCTCAAAAAAATCCATACCTGATTTATGAATTTGTTGAGAGGGAGGAGCAGTGAGAGAGGCAATGTGGTGAGTGAGGCAGTGAGGCTGAGTGTGGGTGAGAGAGTTCTAAGTGAGGCTGAGTGTGGGTGAGGCAGTGAGAGCAAAGTGAGTGTGAACTGATATGAGTGTGAGTGAGAGAGTTCTAAGTGAGGCTGAGTGGGTGAGGAAGTGAGAGCTCAACTGAGTGTGTGTGCGTGAGTGCGTACTTATATTTTGCCTAGCAAAACTTGGTCTCTAAGACTCGAGATCTATGTGTCAAAAATGGTTTCCTCGAAGAAAATCGAGTGTCTAAGATTCGATTTTCTGTTTCAAACAACTCTATTCTTTAAAACTCGAGATCTATGTGGCGTTTTCTGTCCACTTCATCAATTACAAAACGGGCCGAAATCAAGTCTGTGAGACTCGAGTTTTATCCACATCTCGAGTTTCTAAAACTCGAGATGCTTATTTTTAAATGCTTCCACACCAGCGTTAACTTATTAAATTTTTCGTCCCTACTGTGCTAGCCTGCAAATTCCCCCCTTAATACAACCATGATTTTTCAAATGCATCAAATTATTGTACAAGGAGTAGGAGAAAGTGTATATATATGATGGTTCAGGAACTCCGACACAGCATCCATTTGATATTTCAAAAGCCCAATAGGTAAAGGTCTCACGAGCTGGGTTCATGCCCCACTCGTTATCGATGATACTGAATGGTGATACCCTTCTAGGCATTGGCGTGCTAGCAAGAAAAAGCAATGGCTTGTAGGCATTAGCAAAAGAATTGGCCTTGTAGGCGAATTCTAGCATGCTTGCAAGAAAAGGCGATGCCTTTTTTATGAAGCTATGACCAATGGTCCACGAAAAAATTGGTTCAACATATATGGATAAATAATAAAAAGACCAAACGAGTTCCATTTGTGAGTCTCCACATATGAAAACATTGAATTGCTTTAATAATTCAAATCTTTAACCTACTCTACTCAGCAAAAATAATTCAAATCCACCATACTTTTGTTGATAGAAACCCATGTGATAGTATCTGCGAAAGGACCACTAAATTTAAAATTCCTTCAACCTCTCCCTGCGCATATTTATTCTGCCAGGTGTCAGTTTGCCACCTGCTAGCGGTAGTGCCATTATTACCACTGTCTAGTCTAGTCACAAAAAGAAACAAAGTATCCCAACTCTCTCTCTCCCACTCAAAAATCTCATCTCATCTCATCAATCAAGGAAGGAGTGGGGCATGAACAAGGCAAGACCATGTCCAGTTCAGCCCACCTGCTCATCTTCTCCATCTTCCTCATCTCCACCGCTTCAACAATCCTTGCTACCGACCACATTGTTGGTGCCAACCGTGGCTGGAACCCCGGCATCAACTACACCCTTTGGGCCAACAACCACACCTTCTATGTTGGAGACCTGATCTGTATGTAATCCTCCTCTCTCTCTCTCTCTCTCTCAGTGTATATGTTTTACATGCTGGATCTGTTTAAACGTTCAAATCGGCAGATTATGCTCAAAGATTCTATTTCAAATAAGTAGATATTGGGTTAAAACATTCACAAACCTATGTTTAAACTGTTGGGAAATGAGTAAAGAACACATATCAAAGTAACATAACATAACTTGCCTTTTTGGGTATTTTTATTTAATTTATTTTGAGGAACGACTTTCAAACATATGCATATTTACTTTTCTCCTCTATGTTTATATATTTATCTAATATAATCTAATATAATGTAATAATGACTATGTTTCTTTCCTAGTATTAATATTGAGTTTGTTACAACAGCATTTAGGTACCAAAAGAATCAGTACAATGTGTTTGAAGTAAACCAAAGTGGGTATGACAACTGCACCACCGAAGGGGCATTTGGGAACTGGAGCAGTGGCAAAGATTTCATACCCCTGAATGATGCCAAGAGATATTACTTCATTTGTGGCAATGGTCAATGCTATAACGGAATGAAGGTCTCTGTTGTTGTCCATCCTCTGCCCAATGAGCCCACTCCTCATATCTCACTGCCACTGAGCTCTCACTCTGCCGCCCCAATGCCAGTAGTTTTGCACAGGGGTTGGGGTTTCCGCCTTCTGCCTCTGCTGCTGTTTTTTGCTTTGATTTGGTTTGGATCTGATTGGATGTAGTGCTGATTTTCTTTTTTCTTTTTTGCCTGGTCTTTTCTAAGATTGAACATGGTCTAGATTTTAGCTAAAGCTTTTAAGGGAAATCTATATTTTGTTGGAAAATTCTATTGAGCCTCTAAAATTTGTGGAGTGGTCAGGGCTGGTAACTAATTTTTGTTTTGTTTCCTTTTTAATTATTAATTAATGATATTTATTATGTTCTTAAAATTCATTACTCACATTTATTGATAATTTTATGAAGTAATTTTAGCAATTTTCTAGACTTAGCAAAATTGAGAGAAATTATAAAATTCTTACGGACAAGTGATGTAATTCATCCTTCTATTAAAAAACTCATATATGTTTAAAATTGCTAAATGAATTTTTTTTATTTAAATAGAAACTGATACTGATTTCACAATTTTAAACAAGTGAAAATTTTATAGTGAAATAGTAGACAAATAATATTGTTCACCGTAAAAACTGTGTAATTTTTCTAAAATTAGATTTAGAGTTTTCAACCTGCCAAAATCCAAAGGATAAGTATGGTTGTCCTTCAGGATTTTTTGGGCTTTGTGAAAAAATTCAGTCGTTCCAATCCTAAGCAATTTCGGGTCAGTTTTCTCTGCGCTTTTTTTTTTTTTTTTTTAAAAAGAGTCTTCAGTCCTCTACACTTCTATTTTTATAATTTTCTTTATAGAATGGTCATAATTATAAAATTTTAGTTTTTTATAGGCTATACTAAGTTATAGTAAAATTTTAAATTGTAGTTGAAAATATTGACAGAATTACTTACTAACTTGAGGTGCAATTAATGGGATCCAACTACAATCTCTGCAAAAAATACTTGCCAGGGTTGGATAGTCTCTCAGTCACTAACTGTGTAGAAGTTTAGGGCTTGTTTGGTTTAAAAAAATAGTCACTCAATTTTCGTCACTCATCATTCATCACTTAAAATATCCTACTCATTTGGCATTATCACTCATTTGTCATCACTCAATATTTTTTTACACTATTTGTGAGTTCTATACCTGTCACTTAGTGCAGTTTTTTTTTTTTTTTCTTCAGTACCTAAACTCACCGAACCCATAAAAAAAAAAAGAAAAAAAAAAAGGAACAACTGAAGATCGAACCAGTAAAAGAAGAACGAAAAAAAAAAAAGGAAGGAAGAACTGAAGACTGAACTAGTAAAAGAAGAAGGAAAAAAAAAAAGAAGAAGAAGGAAGAGTTGAAGATTGACCAGTAAAAGAAAAGATAAAAAAAAGAAGAAGAAGTGGAACTGGAGATCGAACCTAGGAGAAGAAAGAAAAAAAAAAAAAAAATGTCAAAGGGTCAAAAGTTGCGGCTTTGGGTCCCTCTATGTGTGTTTAATTACAAATATGCTATTGAGTTATGAGTTATAAAAACTAATAACAGCTAAAATGTGTTTTTAGTATCCATAACTCATCACTCAAAAATCAGAGAATTGAGTGATGGAAAATGAGTCACGGAAACTGAGTCATGGAATCCAAACAACTTTTCTCCCGTGGGCTCTATCAGTTTTGGGTCATGAGTTATGAAAACTGGATGATATCGTCCAGTTTTGTGGGTTTCCAAACAACACCTTAGTCTCTCAGTCACTATGACTGTAGAAGTTTAGTCCCTTCCTCAAAGGAGAGTTTGTCTAGGAATTTTTTTTTTTCTTCTTTAGGAGTATTAGGTATACTCTTATACTCTTAAAGCTAGTGGTACTTTTGTTGTGGGGTTAATCGTGGGAAATAGTTTTTTCCTTCTACTCTCCTTCACGTTACTGCTTGGAAAACTTGATAGTATAGCCATGGAGCAATTGACCATGAATTGGAACATGTCTTTGTCTGACAAAGAACAAATTGACTTCATCCTTCCTGAGGATCATAGGAAAAGAGAGTTCGTTATTGCAGTGAAATTCTTAACCTCATGCTTTCTTCAGATGGAGGCACTAGCAAACATGTGGATTCAAAGCAAAGGTGCTTTGACAACGGACCAGCAAGAGTTTGATTCTTTTTTATGAGCTCCAGCACATAAATCTTCCGGCAAGGATGTGGTTTATGTTCTGAGTTATTATGAGGAATGTAGCGGCAAGGCCAAGGAGAAAAAAATCGAGTTGGCTGCCAAAGTAGTGGCGAGAGCGGCCTCAGCAATAAGAATGCTGTCTACGGTGGAACATGACAGGGATACCGAAGGATCAGGGGAGATCATTAATTCTGTCTCTATGGAGTTGAAAGCTGAAGTTAATGTGCAAGAGGAATGCGTTACAGATGGTTTACAAGTGGACGAGAGTTTGATTGCAAGTTTAAAGGAGAAATTATTGTACCATAATTACTCGGTATTTCCCTCAGAATCTGTCTTGGTTTAGAAATTAAACAATGATAATGCAGAAACGGCAATAACGGACAAGGGAAGAGAGGTTCCTAGAATAACGGAAGTTAATGCTGGAGATTTTCGCTTCAATGCAAATTGCATTAAATCTCAAAATATTCAACGTGCTCCCTTATTAAGTGAAAAAACTCTAGCTGACCCTTCCATCAATGGTTATGACTTTAACCACTCCCTTCCATCAATAGTTGAGATCACAGGCACGACAAACAATCTCAGAACTTGGAAACCTGATCAGCCAAGCTAACCTCCACCTCGACTTATGGAAACTTCCTCCTTGGTCGAAAATCAAAGTAAATTTTGACAGGGCAATGTTTAGAGAAGACAACCTTGAGGATGTTGGAAATGGGGAAGGTAGTGTAATGGCCTTCATGGCAGAGAGCTTCCAACTACCCTTCTTGATCACCGCAGTTGAAGTGATAGCAGCAAAGAAAGCACCACAGTTTGCTTTTGATCTTGGTCATTCATCTATTGTCCTTGAAGGTGACTCAAAGATCACTATTAATGGTTTAAGGCGTGAAGAATTAGCCTTGGTAGAGTATGGACACTTACTAGATGAAGCAAAGGACAAAGTAAAGCAAAGCAATTCCCGGAAGTAAGGTTTAATCACATGCTAAGATTGGCTTCTTGCTCACAAAAAATCCCTCAAGCATACAAGGCTGAAGAGATTGAGTCACTGGCGGCCCTTAAGGCATTGTCTTTTGTGTTTGAGATGGGATTTCGAAGTGCTAGCCTTGAAGGTGATTCTCTTGGACTGATTCAAGCTTTGAAGTCAGAGGAGCATAGCTTATCACCAACAGGTTTACTAATTGAAGATATGAAAGTGTTTGCTAACAATTTTGTAAGATTGTTGTATTCTCACATTAAGAGAATCGACAATAAGGTTGCTCATAGTTTGGTTAAAAATGCATTGTGCATACCAGATTTTCAAGTATGGATGGAAAATATTCCATCACATTTTGTTTTGATTTTAAAATTGGATGTAGTTGAATTACATTAATAAAATCCATCAGGTTCCTTCTCAAAAAAAAAAAAAAAACTTGAGGTGCAATTCTCAATTATGAATATTTTCATTGATGGATCTACAACTAATATTGAGTGGATTGAGATACAATTTATATTAATTAATTAATTATTTTTCTTTACCTATAATGTTAGTTTCTACTTGATAAGTCAAGAATGTATTAACTTCTAGTGATGAATTAACCAATTAATTGGTCAAGTGAATTAATTAGGTTCAATTACATGCAATGAGCGTGGTAACACAAACAAATCACCAAATAAAATATAATGCGGTAGAAATTAAATTTGACATGGATTTGTTTACGAATAGAGAAAACCTACAAGGCAAAAACCCCATTGGGTGATTTTAAAATCACCATTCTTGAGAATCTACTATTATCATAATAAGTGGTTACAAGTAAAGGAATCTTAGTACCTTATACCAACCTACAGTTGAACCCTTACCCCAATACCCAATTGGACTCGTTTTGTAGTGACAATCTCTCTTAGTATTACACAGCTCCCAATACGTGACTAACCAATAGATGCGCCAATCCCAGTACGCGACTTTATCACCAACTTGAGAAGGATGTTAGTTATAAAGTTCTTCAGTTCATCACACAATGATGATCACGAAATTTCTTGGTCACAAAACCCTACGGTGTATAAACACAACAACTTCTTTAAGATGAACTAGGGCAAACTAAGTTTCCATTCACTCTTCTTCACACTTGTGCAGTTGTGCTCTTGTGCAACTGTGCTATCTGTGATGGCCCTTAAAATAATCCTTATATATGTTAAGGGTTATGAAAAAAGAAAGCCCAAATATACATTCACGGATTGGATGAAAGTTAGAACTAAAAATTTATTTTTCATAAACCTCGACAAATGCCCTATCTATCGAGCAGTTGTTGAGCCTCGGGCTGAAACATCTTTTTAAACCTCAATAGATACTAGCTGTCAAGTTTTAATGAACAACACTTCTTCACTTGATTCTTGGACAGACTTTCATGGCTTTAACACTTAAACTTGAAACCTTGTTTCTTGAAGTATTGAAAACATCCTAAATCTATCCAATTACAAGTAAAGTGCGTTTTGTCAAAGGATTAGCCAATCACATAAAATGTTGACATATGTTCCTAACATGAATCACATATGTGCTAACACTATTCTTAAACATTATGTAATTAGTAATTTTTGTAGGTCATCTAACTTATATTTTACATGCAATAGGTGCACTTGATGACGTTGATAACGTGATATGGTCCACATTTTTTTTTTCTATTTCTTATGACGATGAAATTAATAAAAAGCTTAGAACACTAGCATTATCAGTGCTAAAAAAATATATTATTATAACAAAAAATTGCTTTATCTATTTTAACGTATCACTTTTTTCTATATGACTTTTTAGCATATCACTTAGCAGTACACTTTACATCTCATCTTCTATTTGAAGATATAACACATTTGTTAAGGACATATTTTATGTAATTGGCTAATCTTTTGACAAAATGCACTTTATTTGTAATTGAATAGATTTAAGATGGGTTTAGTACTTTAAGAAATAAGAGTTCAAATCAAGTATTAAAGCCATGAAAATTAGACCAGGAAACAAGTGAAGAATGACTGTTCATTAAAGCTTGACAAATACTTCGACAGAAACAGTATCTATCAAGATTTAAGAGCGAAGCTCAACGTAAGCTGAATCTGTCAAGATCTATGAAATCAGAATTTCTAGATCTGATTTTTTGCCCTAGCAGACATGTATGCGTAGGGTTTTTTTTCTTACAACCCTAGACATATATAAGGCTTATTTTAAAGGTCGTCATACAAGGAGAACACATGTAGAAAGTAACCTAGTGCCTTATTCTCTTTGCAAGAAGTTATTGCGTCTTTTGCGCCTTAGAGTTTTGTAACCAAGTACTTCTTGATCTTCACTATTGATGAAGTAAAGAACTTTGCAGCCAGCAACATCTTCAAGTTACTGGAGTTACTCATGCATTGGGATCCGTACAAAAGGGTGGTGTTCATATATTGAAGAGTTCGGTGGTTTTGAAGTGGTAGAAGGTTTCTGCTATAAGTTCATCTACGGAGATTGTAGAGTCTAGGAATAAAAGTTTTGTACTAGATCTGAAACTTTTCTTTACTATAGTGAATTGCTTTTCAGGAAGGTTTCCCCCAGGTTTTTTACTATGAAACTAGTTTATTTCATTGGTTTTCTTGAGTCATCATATCTTGTCTTATTTACTATTTCGCTGTGCATGATATTGATGTTTGGTTTTTTTTTTTTTTTTTAACAAGGTTTATTCATAATAAATCTAATTAACAATTTGGGTTTAAACCTTGTTAATTCTATCAACCGAGGTCTAAATTTCCTAACAAGTGGTATCAGAGCAAGTACACACTGATTAGATTAATTTCCTGAGTGTGATCCTTGACCCCCATTGTCATGGATCGTGGATAATCTCTTTTGATTCCTCCTTTGTTTGATGGTACTAACTATGCATACTGAAAAATATGTATGAAAGCTTTTTTGCTGGCTCTTGATGAAAAAGTATGGCAAGCTGTTAAAGTCAACTGGGTTAAGTCAAAGGAAGCGCCGGTGGATTAGAATAAAGCAAAGATCAAAGTGGCAAATTTCAACAGTAGGGCTTTGAATGCTCCGTTTAGTGGTGTGACCAATGAGGAATTCAAAAAAATATCATCCACGAAAACTACTAAGGAAACATGGATTATTCTTGAGACTACCTATGAAGGTACGAAGGCAGTGAAGACCATTAAGCTTTAAAGACTCACTAGCAGTTTTGAAGAAATAAAGATGGAGGAGGATGAGACCTTTAATGAGTTCTATACTAAACTCAAGGATATTGTGAATTCTGTCTTCAATCTTGGAGAATCTATTGTGAAACCCAAAATTGTTAGGAAAATCCTTAGGTCCTTACTTGAAAGATTTCATGCCAAGATCACTGCCATTGAAGAAGTGAAGGACATTGATCAAATTCTTTTGGCTGAGCTTGTAGGGAACCTTCAAAACTATGAGATAGGAATAGGTAAAATGGGAAAAGGTGGAAAGAGTAGGAATATGGCTCTTAAGGGTATGGAGGAAGAAAGTGATGACACTGAAGATGAAGATGAGAACTTAACCTTCATAGCTAATGAGATTATCAAACTTCTCCAATATAGGAAACATGATAAGAACAAATCCCCTAGGAAATCTGAATCCTCTAGGAAGGGCAAGAATGAGAAGCCCTTCATCTAGTGCCATGCATGCAAAGGTTTTGGTTATATAGGGATAGAGTGCCTAAACTATCTTATAAACGAAAAGACCAAGAATTTAGAAGGTAAAGTGTTGGTTGCTACCTTGAGTGATTCTGAGAGTGATCTTTCTGATGCGTATGAGGATGGATGTGGTCATTATATGGCTTTTGCTGCCACAACCGATAAGGTGATTATGGAGAGTGCTAGTGACAGTGAGGATTCTTTTGATGATGAAGTACCCAAGAGGTTGTCCCTTCAAGAAGCCGATGATAAGCTATGGACTGAATTTATGAAATCTGAAAAGACTCCTCATCTTTGTAAAAAAGAGCTTAATGAGGTAAAAATTGAAAAAGCTAAACTGTTAGTCAAACTAGGTAAGACTACAAGGTTAGTTAAGACTCTTATTGTGGAGAACACCTCATTAGAAGAGAAGGTCAAGAATCTCGAGGTTGAGCTTAGTCAAGCTAGAACTTAAATAGAGAGGATGTCTAGTCCAAAGCTTGATGAGGTATTGAGTGCTCAAAAGCCTAGTTTTGATAAAATTGGCTTAGGATATGCTGTTTCCTCCAGCCCCTCCTCTTCCACAGCTACTAGATCAAAGACTATCTTTGTGCCCAAATCTGAGAAAGGTGATAAAAGTATGAAATCCAAAACTGATTTGGCTAATTCTAAATCCTTTGTTAGACTTCACTTTAAGAAGTCTAGTAGTTCAAAAACTACTCATGTTTGTCACCATTGTGGTGGTTCTGGTCACACTTGCCCTAATTATTTCAAGTTGTTTCCTCATAATCGAGTGTCCAATAGGTCTCATCCTTTGTCTAAAGGCTTTGTACCTATTCTTGGTGAGTTATTAGAAGTTTTAAGCTTGTTAACTCAATTTTAGGGGAATTCTAATTCTTCTATATCCTTTAGTAGATATACTAGGATTCATGCCTTTTCATCTTTACGCCCAAAGACTCGCGCTGTGTGGGTGAGAAAGGAGCCTAAGACTTAATTGTCTTTTTTGTTGACTTGTGCTTTAATTCTTTCTATCTAAAGCATGACTTTCTTGCTTGATTTCTTATTTGCTTTTGGAATCGTGCTTTCATGCATCTGCATCATTCTTTCATTGTTTTCATGTTTTTTTTTTTTTTTTTTTTTTTTTTTTTCCTATTTTTGTTTGGTTGTTTAGTTTTTATTTTGTTTATTTTTCAAAATAAAAAGAGAAAAATTAGGAAAAAAAATTACAAAAACAGTGTGTTTGTGTATATTAGTACTTGTGTACCTTGGATGGCCATTGAAACAAAGTTTCTAAACTTTGTATCTCTTGTAGCATAGAAGCGCATTTTAATGCACAACTAAGCAAGTGAGTTTTGTGTCTTGTGTTGGTGATAAGTACGATTAAGTAATCTTTTATACTTAATACTCATATCACTCTTTTTGACGGGATGGATTAGAAAATCCTAAGAGAAAGGCATAAATAACCATCTCACCACTAAAGCCTGCCAATCATATATAACATTTGTGTGCTTCAGCATAGCAAAATTGTGATATTTTGGCTTACATAATTAGGTATTTCCTTTTTCTCTTATATGTCCATACATGATATGTTCAAAAAAAAAAAAAAATGCAAAGAATGTAAAAGCAAAAAGAATCAAAATACTTTTAAAATGATTGTAAGTGTGTTTTTAGGAGATGTGGGAGTTATATGATGTACCTTAAAGGTGATAGTTCCTATAAAAAAATTACGATTATGTGTAAGTGTATTAGATGTTCTCATATCTCAAATCGTCATAATATGAGAAACTTGTGCACACTTGTTGTGTTTTCACACACAACACGCATACTTTTTGCTACTCTTGATACATATGTAGGTACAATGTGTTTTGGCCATCACAAGGGATACATGTGTTAATATATACTTGTTAAACTGTCTTAACTTGTTTTTGAAATATAAAATTGGTTAGACTTATTTAGTGTGTTTGTAGATCTAGGAATGCTTAGCATCTAGAGTTGAGGTGTGGTTTAAGTGCTTAACATGTTACTTGGATGCTTGTTTGAGTAGCCATCTTGTTGCTTTCTCATCTTATGTGTTTTTCCCCTTTGAAAAACCTCTTTTATGCATCCTCGATAGCTTCTCGTAGAATCTTGACAAATACCTCTTCTATCGAGATTTTTGGGTTTGACCTCAACAGCTTCTCAACAGATAAGTCGATCCATCGAGCCAAAATCTTGTGCTCTCTGTTTGCTCAACACATCCTTGACAGATTCTCGATCCATCAAGGTTGGCTTTTTCTCGATAGATTCTCGACACCTCCTTCATCGATTAAGATGCCCTTGCATGCATTTCATTTTTCCATGTTTTGCATCTTTTTATTATTTTGTAATCCATGGCATATTGCTTCTTTACATTCATGTTTATATGGATTCCTTGTTGATAGGCCACAAATACGTTTACCCCTTGTGATAAATTAAATTAATTAATTAGCCAAGTTCTTAATTAATCAAGTTAACATGCAAATTCACGTGACAGCACAAAAAAATCACCAATAACTAAAGTATGTAGCAGAAAATAAATGATATGGTGATTTGTTTATGAATGGGGAAAACCTGACGGCAAAAACCCCACCGGGTGATTTAAGGTCACCACTCCCGAAACTCCACTATTATCACAACAAGCGGTTACAAGTAAAGGAATCCCAGTACCTTACCAACCTACAGTTGAACCCTTACCCTAATACCCAATTGGACTTGTTCTGTAGGGACAGTTTCTCTTTTCGATGCATGGCTCCCAAGTACATGACTAACCAATTTGATGCGCAGATCCCAGTACGCGGCTTACTCCTTTGCACGAATCCCAGTAGGTGACTAATGGGCTTAATGGGCTCTTCTATTCCAAATAGGTTTACACAAATCTTGGGCTTTCCTAGTCCAATAAGAATTATACAAACCTATAAACAATTAGCCTTTTAGAGTAAAAATGTTGCTGGCTATAATTTGACTCTCATAAGCTTAATTGATCGAGACATCTGTCGAGATTTAATGAATCTTGATAGATCGAGATTCTGTCGAAGAGGTATCAAGACCTGCAATTTGCACTTTTTTTGAGCAGTTCTTAAGTAATCTTCATGTCTTCAATTTAACCACTTGTAATGTCATCTTGAACCTACTTAGATTTACCCAAATACAAATAAAGTGCGTTTTGTCAAAGAATATGCCAATTACATAAAAATATGTCCCCAACAATCTCCCCCTTTGGCAATCCATGACAAAACCACAAGAGTACATTGAATGTCCTAGAATACATTCTACTCAAGAATAAATAAGCCTAGTCTAAAAGATTTGAACCTTGGAAGTTGCTGCAAGAAGAAGGTTCGGAATCTTAACTTGGCTTTAACTTGTCTTTCCTGAAAGGCACTAAACAAAACACATCAAGGTACCATGTGGAAAACAATGACAAGTTGAATAAACAAGAAACATGTGTATAAATAGAGAAAAGAAACAACACATGTGAGATAAAGAGTGAAACACATACATCATCATATATACCACTTGATAAGCATCAAGTATGTAAAAATGGCTACAAAACCAAAAGATACACAACACAAAAATATATCAATATCAATGTGTATCAAACTAACTCTCCCCCTAAGTTAGTTACAACAAAAAGTTTCCTCCATTTAACATGAAATCCTCCCCCTAAGTCTATTACTCCCCCTGAGGAATGATATTCATAACTCAAATTTCTCCCCCTTTTTGACACGATTGACAAAGGGTATAAAAAGCCAAAAGACTTGACCGGAGAAAGACAGAAAATAGATATAGAGGGAATGAGGAAAATAAGGAACCATAGACCCACAAGAGAAAGAAAAACAAGATGCTATGGAAACAAAGGAAAAACATACAAAACAAAGAAACATGAAATGCATGCAAGGGTATCTCGATCGATCGGGAGGTGTCAAGAAGCTATCGAGCCAACCTCGATGGATCGAGAAGGTGTCGAGGATCTATCGAGCAGACAGAAGATATTTCGATTGATCCACCTAGCTATCAAGAGGTGTCGAGATTGCGATAAGATGCAACTAAAGATCTCGACAGATAAGCCAAGTATCGAGAGGTGTCGAGATGGCTTAAAAGCAGTTTTTCAAGAAGAGAAAAACACAGATGTGAATGCAATCAAGCATGCAACTCAACCAAAGATCCAAACAACATATTAAGCTCTCAAAAACATCTCTTAACAAGAAAAATGTCATGCATTTTGATCCAAAACATACACACACACACACACACACTAAACAAGTCTAACCAATTTTATATTTCAAAAATAAGTCAAGACAGTTTAGTGAGCATACATTAACGCATGTAAACCTTGTGATGGCCAAATCATATTGTACTTGCACATGTATTAAGAATAGCAAAGAATATTGCGTGTTGTGTGTGAAAAACATCACAAGATTGCATAAGTATCTCAAAGTTATGACGATTTGAGATATGAGAAAATCACTTTAACTCACACACAATCATAACTGTTTGATGGGGACTGTCACCTTTGAGGTACATCCTATAACTTCCACATTTCCTAGAATACACGCTTGCAATCATATTTTTAAAAGCATTTTGTTCTTTTTGCTTTTTATTTCTTTGCATATTTTCTTTTATTAAGCATATCATGCATGGGCATATAAGAGAAAGAAAAGAATTACCCAATTATGTTAAGCTTTTGACATTACACTTTTGCTATGCCGAAGCATACAGATGTCATTGACATTGCACTTTTGCTATGCCAAAGCATACAGATGTCATATCATGATTGGCAGGTAATAGTGGTGAGATGGTTATTTATGCCTTTCTCTTAGGATTTTCTAGTCTTACCCGTCAAAAAGAGTGATACGAGTGTTAAGTACAAGAGATCACTTAACCTTACTCATCACAAACAAAGAGCTACAAAACTCACATGCTTAGTTGTGCATAAGAATGCTTATCTAAGTTACAAACGATACAAAGTTTACAAAACTCTGTTTCAATGGCCATTTTAAGGTTCACAAGAACCAATGTACACAAACACATACTGTTTTTGTATTTTTCTGATTTTTCCTTTTTTATTTTATTTTGAAAACAAAACAAAATAAAAACTAAACAACCAAAAAAAAAAAAAAAAAACAGACAAACGACATGAAATCGTGAAAGAAAGATGCAAATGCATGAAAACATGATAAAAGGATGCAGATGCATGATAGCATGATTCTAAAAGCAGATAAGAAATTAAGCAAAGAGAGTCCTACTTTAGATAGAAAGAATTAAAGCAGAGGACAATCAGAAAAGACAATTAAGTCTTAGGCTCATTTCTCACCCACATAGCACGAGTCTTTGGCCGTGAAGATGAAAAGGCACGTGTCCTAGTATGACTACTAAAGGACATAGAAGAATTAAAATTCTCCTGAAATTGAGTTAAAAAACTCAAGACTTTTAATAACTCTCCAAACAATGGTGTAGGTCCTTGAGAGGAAACCTGTGACCGTTTAGACAATTGCTAATGAGGATACAACTTAAAGCAATTATGATGAATGTGTCCAGAAACACCACAATGGTGACAAACATGAGCAGTTTTAGAGCTACTCGGCTTCCCAGAAGGAGGTCTAACCTTAGAGGTTTACAAAGACCTCAACTTAGGATAATTTGGCCTAATATGACCAACAATATGACAATGATGACAAGTAGGGACAAATTCAGAATCTTTATTCAACCTAGGAGGAGTTTTAGATATAGGTTTAGAAACTTCAGCGTTGACATCAGATTGTTTACCTTTGTCTATCCTAGCAATATTAGCCTTCAATTCTTCATTATTCCTTTTGAATGGGGGAATATAAAAATCCTTTTCTTTTGAGTTAGGCTCAACAACAAGTTTGGCACTAGTTAATTTTTCAACTTCAGTTTTAAATTCAACTAGTTGTTCTTCCAAACTCTTTATTTTGTCCACCTGAGATGAAATTTGATTTTTAAAATTCTCATTCAAATTAGTGGTTTCATCCAATTTTGCAATCAAATCATCTTTTTCAGGCTTGACCTTTTTAAATTTAGCTTTTAATTTTGTAGAACACTTAAGAGATTTCATACAAAAATTATAAAGCTTGCAATAGGCATCATGGATATCATCATCATCATTCAACACAAGATCATGCAAATCAAAACAATCAAGATTTTTCATGACAACAGGGGTCAATGGATCACACATCAAAGATTAAAACCTAATCAGAGTGTGCCTGTTCTGATACCACTTGATAGGCCACAAATGTGTTGACCCCTTGTGATAAATTAAATTGATTAATTAGCCAAGTTCTTAATTAATTAAGTTAACATGCAAATTCACGTGGCAGCATAAACAAATCACCAAAAAGTAAAGTATACAGCGGAAAATAAATGACACGATGATTTGTTTACGAATGGGGAAAACGTGATGGCAAAAACCCCACCGGGTGATTTAAGGTCACCACTCCTGAAACTCTACTATTATCACAACAAACGGTTACAAGTAAAGGAATCCCAGTACCTTACCAACCTACAGTTGAACCATTACCCCAATACCCAATTGGACTTGTTCTGTAGTGACAGTTTCTCCTTTCGATGCACGGCTCCCAAGTACATGACTAACCATTTTGATGCGCGGATCCCAATATACGGCTTACTCCTTTGCACGAATTCCAGTGCGTGACTAACTCCACAGCAACCCTTTGATTGTTGTAGTTAATATGCAGTAGCTTCACATAGAAACACCAATAAGATCTTCAATGTTGGTGCAAGAGACTTTGCTTGGTTACAAAACCCAAAGGCGTATAAGAAACGCAGCATGAACTCTTTCTTCTATAGGAGGAGGCTAGGGTTTCAAAAAGAGAAACTTTATAAAGCTCTCTAGGGTTAGGTTTTTCTTTTTCCACATCCTTTAAATAGGAGCTGAATAGGTTCTTCTATTCCAAATAGGTTTACATAAACCTTGGGCTTTCCTAGTCCAATAAGAATTATACAAACTCATAAACAATTAGCCTTTTAGAGTAAAAACGTTGCTCACTATAATCTGACTCCCGTAAGCTCTATCGATCGAGACATCTGTCGAGCTTTAATGAATCTCGATAGATCGAGATTCTGTTAAGGAGGTATCGAGACCTGCAATTTGCACTTTTCTTGAGCAGTTCTTGAGTAATCTTCATGTCTTCAATTTAACTACTTGTAATGATCATCTTGAACCTACTTAGATTTACCCAAATACAAGTAAAGTACGTTTTGTCAAAGGATATGCCAATTACATAAAAATATGTCCCCAACACTTATGTCCCTTGATTATCTTAAATCATCTTTATGTTTCTCGGGTGAAGCTTTATAGTTTCTTGTACCCTTTGTCAATCATGAAAAAAAGGGGGAGAATATGTGGTTTTTTTTTAAGATTCTACATGTTAGGGGGAGAAATATATGCCTTTGTAAGGGGGAGTTGCGTTTCATCTTGTTAGGGGGAGTGTTTACCTCCTTATTGTTTTAGGAGTTTCTTTTAGCTTCTTATACACTGGTCTTGTGACCATTTTTATATACATTGTACTTATCTTTGATGTATGTATATATATATATATATACATGATGTATGTCTTCTTCACCTGTCTTTACATGTGTTGTTTCTTCTTTATCTTGATACGCATGTTTCTATATGTACGTAATCTTTATTTCTTTTTCACACATGATGCCTTGATGAGTTTTGTTTAAGTTTTTTGGAAAGACAGGTTGTGGAAGTTTATCTTGTCATGAACTCTCTTCTTGCAAAGTTTTTCAAGAGTTTGTAGTAAGGATAGATTTATTTTGTAATACAAAAAGTGGTTATGAGTTTAGTGATTTAAGACTTCTTTCATGATTAGTTGTTTTGTTGTGGTTTTGTCACGGATTGCCAAAGAAGGAGATTGTTATGGATATATTTTATGTAAGTGGCTAGTCTTTTGACAAAATGCACTTTACTTGTAATTGGTTAGATCTAGGATGGGTTTAGTACTTCAAGAAACAAGAGTTCAAGTCAAGTATTAAAGCATGAAGATTGGACCAAGAAAAAGTGAAGAAAAGTTGTTCATTAAAGTTCAACAAATACCTTGACAGAAACAATATCTATTGAGATTTAAGAACGAATCTCGACAGAAGCTGAATTTGTCGAGATCTACGAAATCAGAATTTTCAAATACGATTTTTGGCCCTAGTTGACATGTATGTGTAGGGTTTCTTTTTGTACAAGCCTAGACATATATAAGGCTTATTTTAAAGGCTGTTATACAAGAAGAACACATGCAGAAATTGACCTAGTGTCTTATTCTCTCTACAAGAAGTTACTACGTCTTTTGCATCTTAGGGTTTTGTAACCAAGTATTTCTTGATCTTCACTATTGATGAAGTGAAGAACTTTGCAGCCACCAACATTTTTAAGTTGCTGGAGTTAGTTACATACTGGGATCTGTGCAAAAGGATGGCGTTCATATATTGAAGAGTTCAGAGGTTTTGAAGCGATAGAAGGTTTTTACTTTAAGTTCATCTACGAGGATTATAGAGTCTAGGGACAAAGGTTTTGTACTAGATCTGAAACTTCTCTTTATTATATTGAATTGCTTTTTAGGAAGGTTTCCCCTCAGATTTTTTACTGTGAAACTAGTTTGTTTCATTGGCTTTCTTAGGTTATCATATCTTGTCTTATTTACTATTCCGCTGTGCATGATATTGATATTTGTTTGTTTTGATAAGGTTTGTTCATAATAAATCTAATTAACAACTTGGGTTTAAAACTTGTTAATTCTATTAACTAGGGTCTAAATTTCTCAACAACATTAAAATAACTTTAAAACTCCTTTAGTATTAAAAAATAATAATAAAAAACCAACATCACTCCCGTAACCCACCACCACCACCACTCCCCATAACCCATTGCTATCATAAACCCACCATAATCAATCACCACACAAAATCAACCTAACCAACATCGACCACTATAATTGTTGGGTTAAAATAGATTGACCCTAGTTAATTAATTTAATTGCCCAAGTTGATTAATTAGGTCAAATTACAAGAAATCATGGAGGCACCAAAAAATCACCAAATAAACTAAATACAATAGAAATATAATTGAAACGGTGATTTGTTGACAAATAGAAGAAACCTCTCTCAAGGTACCATAAGATGAATTTAAGTTCACCACTCCAAAGAATCCACTAATCAATAATCAAGCGGTTATAAGTATGAGGAATCTTACCACTACCCTTCGCTTTGATACCCATTTGAACTTGATCTTGTTGTAGACTTTTTCCTTTGTTGCACAAATCTCTAATCTGTGACTAATTCCTTTGCTCGGATCCTAGTATGTGACTAATTCCAACAACTTGATTGATCGTTGTTTGTTGCAAATTTCTTCACTTTATAAATGATGAAGATTAGGAAGTACTTGTTACAAAACCCCAAGGCACACAAATGCTGTAACTTCTCACAAAGTATATGAGTTCTAGGTCTTTGTTTTTATGTATGATGATTTTTAAAATAAGCCTTATATATTACTAGGGTTGTAAGAAGAGAAATCCTAATCATTCAAGTTATTATGGGCTGAATTTCAAATCCGAGATTTCTGAAATCATAGATCTCAATAGATCGAGCTTGTGTCGAGCTTCTCCATTAATCTTTGATAGTAGCATTTGTTGAGCTTGTGTTGAAATTTAATGAAATAACCTTTCTTCGCTTATTTCTTGGATTAACCTTCATGCCTTTAATGATATCACTTGTTATGCTTGACCACCATACTCCTTGATACATTAAACCCAACTTAGATCTATCTAATTACAAATAAAGTGCGTTTTGTCAAATAATTAGCCAATTACATAGAAATATGACCCTAACAATCTCCTCTTTTGGCAATCCGTGACAAAACCACAGGCATAATTATGAGAGAAGTATAAAACAAGAATCTTTATAACTATTGCATAGAAAGTACATAAGTCTAACTAATACAATGAACTCTTGAAAAATTTTACAAGAAGAGAGATCACGACATGAAAGACTTGTAACTTGTCTTAGTTGAAACACTAAAAAAAGATCCATCAAGGCATCAAGTGTGAAAGATAGACAAGTTATATAAGCTAAGAAACATGTGTGTAAATAGAGAAAAGAAACAACACATGTGTGATAAAGGTGAGAAACATACATCATCATATATATCAAAGAATACAATGTATGCAAAGTGGTCACAAGACCAAGGTATATGTAATGGGAACTGTACATCATTAGCCTCACTACATATTCGAAAGGTACTCTTCCCTTATCATTAGTCTAGCTCTCCCCCCAACGACAAGATTATTCTCTCATAACCAAAGCTACTCCTCCTTTTTGTCACGAGTGACAAAGGGTGAATCACTGAGAAACAGTAATTTCATTATCATGTGCAGAGCCATAAGCATCATCACTACCATTATCTCTACTATTAGAGGGCTCTGCAAAAGGATCAGGTAAGGGAGAAGGAGCAAAACCACCAAGACGGGACTATCGGTGAGATACAACCAATCCTGGTGTTCATTTGACACATCTCTTCAGAAAAATGGTCTAGAAGATTACCAAAATTAGTACACATGAGATGAATTTGATCCATGATGACAGTGAGTGATGCCTTTACTCTGGAAGAAGAAGATGGAGCAGGTGTAGAAGAGGGTCGAGAGGCATAGGCAACATTCTCGGTAGCTCGAATATCAGCCTCCTCCTACTGAGCGGGAGTGAACTTTTCTCGAGGCCGTTTGGCCATAGAAGTCAGTTAAGCAGCGCTCATTTGCATAGATTCTTGAGTAATAGCACCTATGAATAAGAAGAGAGGGGCAGAATGAATAGGAATATACATGCGTGTGAGAATGCGTGTGATAGCCGAAGGGAAGATAAGCTTATCATGTGTAGTAGTGTCTTAATAGATATTTATCACAGATACTATCATGTGTAAAGGAAAGTTTATAGAGAGACCTTCCAAGAGAGAGACAAGAAAATAAGCACGGGGCTCAGTAATAGCGTTATAGTGAGACCATGGAAAGAGAATAAAGGTCATCCCCATATTAAGGATCCTTGGACCCTTAGCAAAGTTAGGCGTGGTGAAGTTAAGAAAATCACCCCTCACAATGGTTTTCTCACAGAATTGTGAGGCCAACTCATCTCAAGAGATGGAACAGAGGCGAGGATAACTACGATACGTGTTCCTTAGAATACTATAGTAAACTAGGGAATAAAGGTATCGATAGTGTGTATGTTGGAGTAGAACTTTTGTATAAACATGTAGGGACAACTAAAGGGTTTTTTGTTGAGAGATTCCCAACCCTGGAGCTAAATGCATCGGAAGAGGTGTGTTTGGAAAATCAAACAGAATGATTTGGCATTTTGAATGAATTGTCCGGTCACAAAAGTTCTCCTCAAAATCCTTTTGGGATTTCGAATCATGGAACCTATCTTTAGAAGGAAGAGAAGAAGAAGATGAAGAACCATAATGAGATATCAGGTTCTTTGAAGGAAAGGATTTCTTAGGAAAGAGCATGTAACATGCAAATAGAAGGGAAAGAAACTAAGGGAAAGAGCAAATAGAAGACACAACAAGAAATGATGCTTATGGGCATGTAACATGAAATGATGCTTAAGAGAAAGATAAAGAAGAAGAAAAAAAAAATGCATGGTAATGCATGAGCATGTAACGTGCAAAAATAAAAGCATCATGGGCAAAACCCAATCCAAACTACAACACTCACAATTTATAAAAAGTCACACAATCCTAGAATGCATGACCATGTGAATAAAATGCTAGAGAATGCAATGCATGATCATATGATTACATAACAACAAAACCCAACCCAAAAACTTTCACAAAAACACAAAAACCCCAGTTTTCCTAAAGAAAGTAGAAAACCTAGGTCTAAATGCATGAAATACATAAAAGAAGAGGAAAAGAAGGGATAGAGACCACTTACTGAAGGATTTAAGCTTGGAAGAGGCTGAAAATGAAGAAGAAGGATTTTGGTGAATAACATGGGTTTGGATCTACAGAGAAGAGAGAGAGATCAAAATATTTGAGTGAGAAATGAACTGGGTCGAACCTTAAGTATATATAGATCCAGGCATTTTGATAGATTGAGGAGGTATCAAGAGGTGTCAACAACAAAATCTTGATAAATTGAGAGGTATTGGGGAGGTGTCAATAGCTAAAATCTTTGATGTATCAAGGAAGGAATTGAGCCTCTATCAAGCAAATAGAGAGTTTACAAATATGGCTCAATGGATTGGGCTATGTATCGAGAGGTATTGAGGAAAACTTATAAAACTTTGATAGAAGAAGCAAGTGTCGAGAAGGTATTGAGCGTCTATCAAGCTAGTATCAAGAAAATAGATTTGTAAAATTCGTGTGGAAAGTGTGTGAGCTATCTAACAGTACATTTTGGTGAAAAAGCTTGAAAACAATAAAAATGGAAGCTTTGACACCATCATGTCGAGAGAAAAAGAAAGTAATGCAAGGAAAGATAAGATGACAATGGGATGTATGTGGAAAACCTTTTGAAAGGGAGAAAAAATCATGGGTGAGCGAGGATCAAGTTTTGTATTATGTAACAATTGAGGTTTCCCTTATACAGTGGTAATATTCTCACTAAAAGAAAGACCTTTTCCCTATCTTACTTCCTTACAAACTTTCTCTCCTTTTCTCCATTTTTCTTTCTTGGTTCTTACCCTAATATTCTAGTAACATGTTCCTCTTATAGTCCGAGGAATGTTGCTGGGTATAGGATAGATGTCACATTATGATTCCCTTATTTGAACCCTAATATAGCTACTGTACTATGTAGTAGCTAGAGGAGAGAGAAAGGGACATCAAGAGGCTTGAGAGTAATGCACGTGTCCCCATCAGTGGCCCAACACAAGAATAGCTAATGGAAGGGAAGGATTTCATACCTCTGACCAAAGGGAGTCATTATCTCCTTTTTGTGATTGCTGGGTGTTCATGTTAGGTGCAAATCTCACTTTCCCCAAGGTGATATTGCTGTTGGAATGGACCAGAGACCCCTTATCCCAACCAAGTTTCCTTTTCCTTGCTCACAGCCATTCCACGTGTAGGGTCTGGATCCAGCCATGTTAGCATTCTCCCATGCCTTGGTTGTTGTACTATACAGACACTAAACCAAACATCAAATAAGCATGTTGAGTACTTAAACACATCAAAAACTCTAGATGAAAAGCATTCCTAAATCTAAGAACACTAAACAAGTCTAACCAATTTTATTTTTCAAAAACAAATTAGGACAGTTTAGTAAGCTTATACTACAACATGTATTCCTTGTGATGGCTAAATCACAGTGTACCTGTACAATAGTATCAAGAGTAGCAAAGAGTTTGTGTGTTGTGTGTGAAACTTTTGCAAGAAAGCATGTGTCTTATCATATGAAAATAATGATATAAGAGAATCAAGAAAATCCACACAAAATCATAATCATTTGATGGGGACCTGTAGACATTGCATTTTTTACCCCTTGCAACTCAGGCCCTCGTTCACCTGATAATGTTGGAATTCTAAAGCCCAAGGTTGGTTTAGGGCCCAATCGGAAAGAAATTGACTTGAGGAAGTGTTTTTGGAAAAAAAAAAAAAAAAGAAACTTAATTCTGGAAGAATAAATCAATTTTTGATAAATAAGGATCATAGAAACCCTAGGGCATGCGTATCCAAACACATGTATGTACGCACATGCTAAATATCTGTGTGCGCATGCTTCATGCATGCGTATACTGTTGGTAAAAATACATGTTTGCATCGAATACAAAACATATGCAGCGAAAAATTAACAAAACTTCATTCGCAATTGTTAACATGTACTATGTAAATTTCATAATTCAAGTAGAAGAGAGTGTACCTTGGTGCAGTGAAATTCAAAACCAAAGATTAGAAGTACTTGGGAAAACTTTTAATTTTCACTCCAATTCCACTTTATGCCCAAGAAGTATGGTCTCTCAATCAGTTTTCAAGGGGAGAATAATAGCATGGCTTGCACTCACATACACACCATTTCTTTTCTTGTTCAATACTTATGAAAATCTATATGTTTATCCTCTTTGAATTAACTGATTTTTTAATTGGGCTAGCCTTTTGGGCCATTCCAATTGGGCTTTAGTGTGTGGCTTGGAGTGGGACCAAAATGGAACAAATAAGACTAGATCCAATGGGCCTTGGACTTTTCTGTCAACTCTTGACAAGTCCAAAGTTACCATTAATTATATTTAATACTACTATATAAATATAATTACACTTTAAGCCTTATTAATAAATTATATCCTAAGACTTTATTGTACATACAACCCCTTCATAAAATATTCGTAATAATACAAAGTGATGAATGTAGACCGCCATTTTGAAAATTACTATATCTTAATCTTTGAGTACCCGGTTTAATCCAATTTCATAAATATATACTTTAGTAAATCCTTACTAAAGTGGTTAGGCCTAACACTCTGAATAACCAAACCCATTAAACTTATCTCAAGGAAATATTTTATATCTCTGTTAAGAGATTATGAATTTCATCTTGAGAATAAATGTTCCATCAATACTAAATGCAGCTGCCCAAGATACTGAGGTTTTGATTGTGGCTTTATATCTCACTCCTGATATATCAAAGCAACCTACACTTCATGATTAGGTCCATTATTCTTTCAAGATTAATAGTTTATGCAAATAGAAGTCGTGAGATTTATTATTAATTTGACAGTCGTTAGGAGAATAATAAATCTCACAGCGGTCCAGTTCAATATGTCTTAACTCTTAAAACATATCAACTAGAAGTCTCTACTTTCATGATTAAGACAAATCATTTTTGTTGATGTGTTATAGTCTTTGCAGATGAAATGCTCAATTATATCACCAACTGCGAACTAAATTCTGACTTTACAAAGAAGTTGTATTTATATCTTTTGTGACTAAATCACATAAATCACATACTATGCATCTCATGAAATTTATGATAATGTCCCAATATTCATGTTACCATTATTTTAGATAATAACAAAACAACTTTATTAATCATAGCATTAAGTCATGCATAATGTTATACATAGCATCATACAATATGATTTAAGGGCACTAAGCCTAACATATACATACACAAGGCATGTGCAATGCGCATGCTAGGGCTACAAAAACCAGAAAGGAAAGGTTTTATGCATTAAAAATTGGTTTGGAATGAATCTCACATTGCTTGGAAATTGCCCTAAACCTCTATTTTCGACTATATAAAGACTGAAATGGTAGATTTTCAAAGGAGGACGAATTCTGGTGGTAAAATACATAAGATTCACTAGAATATAGTGAACTAAAGAGGGAGTTTTTCACAAAACATCCTCAAGTCAATATTTTTCTGATTGAGACCTTTTCTAGTCTTGATCTTTGAGTTTCAAAGGTTTACTAACTAATTTTGGTTTGGTTTTGATTAGACTAAGGGGAATGGTTAAAATCAAGCTAAGGAACTTTTGTTTGGAGGTAAATGTTCTAACTTCATCTTTGTTTTACTCTTGTTTTAATTCTTGTTTTGTATGTTTTATTTGTTTTGTATATGCTTTAACATGCCTATTTAGTTTATGATTATATCACTTTTCGGTATTAAGTATGTTAGGTTGTTAGATTTTAGTTTCTACTTATCTTTTGGTTTTGTTTTTAGGCTAGGGTTTAGGGCATGTATGCATGTGCATGCTTACTGCATGCCTACGCATACAACTGGGTTTCGTACGCATGCCTTATGTATGCGCATGCATACTCATGCCCTAAAACCCTAATTCATGTCTGTTGCTTTTGTTTTCTTTGTTTTATTCATGCAATATTCCTCTGTTTGAGTTGTTTTTTTTTCATATCTGTATTCCTCTGCTTCTCTGTTTTGCTTTGCTTTGTGTGTTTACCTCTTTGATGCTAATTAGAGTTTTGATTTGTTTGATTACCATGAACATGTGTATCATATGAACATGAATTGATGCATAGGTGATATGATGTCGTGAGGTAAGTCATGCATTCACATGGACATGCATTGCTTTCGATATGATCTTGCCCTAGTAATGAACATGAACATGTTCTTTGATGTTTGGATGCCTTTGACATGTTTTTTATTTTATTTTTTTTATTCTGCCATGTGATGTTTCTCCCCTTGGGAAATGAATGTTTAATTTCCTTAATAGATGAATGCTAAGTGTTAGGATGAATATTTCATGTTTTCTTGCTTTAGATGCATGGTAAGGTGTATGTGAGTTAAGATAACGATATTAAGTGTGCCTTTAGTGGGATTGTAAACACCATATTTTGTCTACCCTTGATTTGTGTGCTAGACCCCGAAAATCTCAAAAGTATTAACTTTTCTCCAAGAGGCCGTTAAATCATCTAGATTGACGTGGTGTAACCCATTTGGGCATTAGAGCACTCAAAGTGCCTTTTTAGGTTAAATTGACCAAAATGCCCCTAGTCAACCTTAGGTTGACCGAAAGTCAAAGTTGGTCAACATTATCCCTAAACAACATTTTTCAAGTTTTTACATCACACCTGAGCTACTCAAAGATTTTCATCAACTTTAACCAAGTTTGAATCGGAGTTAACTCTCGAGGGCCCCAAAAACTCTAATTCTAATTTGACCATTAGAATGGGTTAAAACTAGCATCATCACAAAGATAATTGAATTCATTTTCCAACAACTATTCATGGGTCAAAATGGAAGTAAAAATGGTTAAGATATCTTGAAAACCATGCAAATTACATCTGTTCACTTCTCGAGGCCATAACTTTTGATCCAACCGTTGGATTTTAAAGTTCTTTAGCTTGCCAAAATCTACACATCCATACCTTTCCAGGGACACCATGATCAACCTAATCCAAGGCTAGGAAGACTTTAATCAAGGCATTACAAGGCGGTAGCTACTAAGTGGCCGCGGGAGCTTGGTCGGCAGCCATTAAGTGGCTGCTAGAGTTGAAGGGTCACTTTTTCATTAAAAATACCCCTAGAGCCCCCTTAGATAAAAAAAATAAAAAATAAAAAATTAAAAAAATTAAAAAAAAAACACAAAATTGGGCATTTTTATGAAAATTTTCTACAATCTACAGCCCTTGCTTTATCATGCTTTCTAGAGTGTTCTATAGCTTTCCTAGCATGTCTCCTTGTTTTTTACCATGTTTAAATGCTTTGATGATGTTGGCCTAGCCTTTTTGGGCTAGGATATGCCTAAATTTTGTGTTCGTGTTTAGATCTACAGGCGTATGTGCCCCTTGCCATGCCTATGTTTAGATCTATATGTGTATGTGCTCCTTGCCATGTCTATGCTTAGATCCATATCTTTATGTGCTCCTTGTCATGTTCATGTGTCTAGATCTAAATTTTGGTTGCTATGCCATGTGTTTCTAAAGCCTTTCTATCTTTTGTTATCTCCCTTTTCTTGTGTTTTGGCCCTTTTGGAAGGGTGTAGATCTAAATCTTGTGGTCTAGGCCCACATCCATACACCTATGCCTATATCAAATGTATCCTTGTTTGCCTATCTACATCTAGGCTTTGCCATGCTTTGTGCCGTCCATGGGCTTGTGCTTGTTGGTCTTTGGGGCCACTTACTTGTGTGGTTACATTCGTCCCTTTTAGGGCTTGTTTGGATGTAACTACTTGTGAGATACACTTTCGCGGTGTTGGTGTGCTTGATACATACCTTTCTCCACTTTGTGTGTTATTGATTAGCTTTCCTTGCTTGCTTTGTGCCACCCATTTGGCTTTCTTTGCTTTTTTGCATCTTTGCACGTGCAATTGCATGTTCATCCATGACTTTGAGTGTCATCCATACTTCAATCCAATGGAACTATGGGCATTCGATCCAAACCTATATTTTTCCTTCAAGGAAACCCTCTTTTGTTTGATAACATGCTTGTTTGCTCCTGTTTGGCACCTTTTGATAGCTTGTCTTTTAGCCCGCTTTCCTTTTATGTGTTTCTTTGCTTATCTGCTGGCTTGTTTCTTTTGTCTTTGCATGTGCATGAATTGAGCATGGACACTAGAAGCAAAGGTGTGACCTCTTAGGCGTAAGCAAAAGGGCAAGGATGCAAGCCCACAGAGGGCAATGTTCAGTAGATTAGGGGTCCTAGTCCCCTCTTGAGTGGTTTTCTCTTTCTCTTTCTCTTTCTCTCTCTCTCTCTCTCTCTCTCTAAGCCTTTTCTCTAGAGCATGTATTAGGGTTCCCTTTTCTTTGTACCCTTTACTTTTCCTACTCTTTGCTTGGGCTGTGTTTCCTGGGTATGGCAATGTATGTTTTACATTTCCTATACCTTGCTAGGTCATACCTTTGGAACATTGACAATGTCTACTTTATTTTCTTTCTCTGTGTGATACCATTGTGCATGATGTACGTATATATATATATATATATATATATATATGCCTGTGTGTGTGTGTGTGATCATGCATTTTGTATGATGGACTCTTATGGTTATGTGAGTGACCCTCTCTAACCATATGTTGAAACCTCACAGCTGCTCGACCACCTGTTGTGGCGACGCTTGTCCGCCCTATACACACATGCACACGTGCTGTGGAGGAGGTGTGTTGTACCTCGGGTGTGTGACTAGAATCTAAGTCAATTTTATGGAAATTACTAAGGGTAAGTGAAGTTACCACCAATCATTGGGTTTTTCTAAGGTGTGATTGGTCGCCTAACTCTATTTGCTTTTATTACCAATCCTAGGTTAAGAAAAATGAGAATTTTTCATAATCTAATATGAATGGGAAAAAAAAAAAAAAATCTATATTCTTGAGTTTAGAAGTTTGATGACATGTGAGGAAGGTGTTAGGAACCCCAAAACACCTCTTCGTGGACAATCCTTTGTCTTGGTAAAATGGTAATTTAAGGACATTGGTAGTTGAAAAGAAGCTATTGGTATTATCTTTCGGGGCTTTAAATCTGTTAGGCTTTAAGGTTTGGTTTCGGAATGAGTATGGTCACAATCAATGATTCCTAAGTGTGTTTGAAGTCACTACCAAATTTCTACAGCGAAAATCCGGTAGCATTTTGCCTTATTTTTGTTATGGAAATCTGGTAATGCTTCTCCTTAGATGCATCATAGCACGCCAAATGCTATTCTTACCAAGCTTTCGACGTGAGAACATGGAAATGAGGGTGGCCCATTTCATGGCGAAAATCCAACAAAGTTTTGCGTTTTATGCACAATGGCACACCTACAGGGTTTTGCATTTGTGTATACGACATGTATCGACATGCTCATACTATGATGAGTCGAAGCCCTTCAAAGCATCAAGCATGTTGATGTGCGTTGCATACATAGGGAAACCATTGTCACTTGGTGACATGGATCAAGACAATCACACCTCGATGATCATGCACACAATATAAGATGAATATACACCTACGACAATCTCCTTTAGCACATACCATACTACAAGGTCAAGAGCTCTCATGACTAGAGAGGGTCACCACATAGCCATGAGAGTCCATCATACAAAGTGCACAATCATCCATACACACATAGGCATATATATATATATATATATATATAGATACATACATACATACATTGTGCACAATGCTATCACACAAAGTGAGAAAGTAAACCAGACATTGCCAACGTTGCAAGGGTATGGCCCAACAAGGTATAGGAAATGTAAATCAGACATTACCATACCTAGGGAATGTGGCCTAAGCAAGAAGCAAGGAATAAAAAGGGGTACATGGAGGGGGACCCGAATACATGCAATAGAGAAGAGGCTTAGAGAGAGAGAAAGAGAAGACCGCTTTGAAGGGGCTAAGCCCCCTAATCTACTGAACATCACCCTTTGTGGGATTGCATCCTCTTGCTTGCATCCTTGACCTTTTTTGCTTGCACCTAGGTGGTCACACCCTTTCTCCATGTGTCCTTGCTCCATATGTGTACATGCAAAGACAAAAGAAGCAAGCTAGTAGACAAGCAAAGAAACAAATGGTAAGAGGAGCATGCTAAAGGACAAGCTAGCAAAAGATGTCAAACGAGGTAAAACAAGCACGTGAAGCACATGAAGAAGCAAAGAAGCATATTATAAAAAAAAAGGGGGTGTCCTAGGAGGACAAATGTAGGTTTGGATCAAGTGTCCATAGCTCCATTGGATTGAAGTATGAACATGTAGGCGGGTGCAGAGATGGAAAGAAGCAAAGAAAGCCAAAAGGCTGGAGCAAAGAAAGCATGGCAAGAATATCAGCATTGCCTAGAGTGGAGAAAGCTATAAATCAAGCACACTGACACCACAGAGGTGTATCTCACAAGTGGTTACATCTAAACAAACCCTAGGAGGAAAGGATATAACCACACAAGCACAAGGCCATGGAGGGCACAAAGCATGGCAAAGCCTAGATCTAGAAAGGCTAACATGGAGATAAAGCATAGAAGCAAGCAATCAAACAAAGTTATGCAAAGGAAATGATCCAAACCCTTTAATATAGGCCTAGGTGTGCGGATGTTGGATCTAGATCTACACCCCACCGGAAGGGCCAAAAACAAGAAAGAGAGATATCAAAAGACAAAAAGGGCTAACGTAGCACATGATATAACAACCAACATAGATTTGAGCACACAAGCATAGCACAGAGCACATAAACACATAGATCCAAGCGTAAGGACATAGATCTTAACACTAACATGTAGATCTAAGCATAAGGACATAGATCTAAGCACCAACATGGAGATCTAATCATAAAAATGGAAAAAAACACATAAGCATGTAGATCTAAGCATAAACATAGCAAAGAACACATAGGCAAAGAACACTTAGGCATGTAGATATAAGCATAAACATGGCAAATAACACATAGGCAAGGAGCCTAAAAACATGTGGATCTAAGTGCAAACATGAATTTTAGGCATATCCTAGCTCAGTTAGGCTAGGCCAACAACATTAAACCGATAAATCATGGCAAAAAGCAAGTAGACAAGCTAGGAAAGCTATAAAACATGTTAGGAAGAAAAATAAAGCAAGAACATGCTAGGAAAAGCAATGGGTGTGGATTGTAGCTAAAAAGCTACATCCACACCCCTAAACCTCAAATCCAAGGTATAGAACCAAGGAGAGAAAGATTGAGAGTAAGAACACTACCTTTTGATTGTTGTGAGAAATCAGGAATCAAAGGTTTTTTTTTTTTTTTTTTTTAATGTGTTTTTGGGAGAGAAATGTAGAGAAAGAAAGAGAAAACTACCTAGAAATTGCTCCAAGACAGCCAAAAATGTTCCCATTTCAAATCTAGTCTAGAAAAGGATGTTTTGGCCACTTTATAAGCCAAAAAGTGGTTAGAGGCCATTGTAGGGCTGCCAACTTTGGAGGCCCTTTTGTAGGCCTTTCCAAACTCGGATTGAGCTGATCTTGGTGTCTCTAAAAAGCGCTGGATGTCTAGTTTTTGGAAAACTAAAGAACTTGAAAGTTCAATGGTCAGGTCAAAAGTTATGAACTTGGGAAATAAGCTGACGAGCCTAGCACAGTTTTTAGGATATCTCAATTGGGTTTTAACTCTAATTTTGACCCATGAGCAGTCGTTGGAAAGAGAATTTGATAATTTCACAATGATTCTAGCCTTAACCTGTTGTGATAGATGGTTAAAAAATTAAAGTTTCTAGTGCCCTCAGGGTTGACTAGAGACATTTTGGTTAATTTGACCAAAAAAGGCACTTTGAGTGCTTCGATGCCCAAATGGGTTACGCCTGTCAATCTAGATGTTTCCGCGGCCACATGGAGAAAAGATAATATTTTTGGAATTTCTAGGGTCATACATGTAAATTAAGGACGAACAAAATACGGTGTCTACAGCTACCCTTTCTTTATTTGACATCTTGAGTGTAATGAGAGGTATCTCGAGTGTAATGAGAGGTGTCTCGAGTGTAATGAGAGGTGTCGGATAAAGAACATGATTCTACATTTGTTGCCCCAAAATTGCGTGCAGAAACTGCACTATTCATGGACTGAGACTAGTTTTACTTGACAAGGTTGAGCTGCTGCAATTGATTTGAAAAAATTTTCTCTAACTTGGTCTCCGGAATTGGGCAAGAAACTCTAGTTTTTTCCCCCTTTTTTGGGGTCAAAATTTGTTAGTAGCATAGCAAGTAGAGAAGCATGCTAGTATTTCTTTTTATTTTTGGTATTTTGGCATATATGTATTTTTTTTAATCATTTATGCCATGATGATGCTAAAAGATATATCTGCTCACATGTTTAAGTAACATAGGCGAACTTGCATATGTTGGATGCTATGAAAACACATGAAAATCTATGAAAACGAAGTAGACATGAAAAACAATGCATGGTAAACAAAAATTTTGAGAGATTGAAAGCATGATGATGATGCAACTTTGATTTAAAAGAGAAACCTTAAAGAAGGAGAGTGGTTTAAAAACATGGGACTAAATGAGCGCCGTTGAATTGAATCTTGGGAGAAATTCTTTGAAAAACTTGATAATTTGAGATAATAGATTCCTACGCCATGGAACCATGGAGAAGTTCCTATTTTGTGGAAGTGTGGAAGGTTGTACCCAGCTAGTTGGCCACATCCATTGCCATTAAAGGTTCCTACGTCGTGGAAGTATGGAGAAGTTCCTACACCATGTAAGTGTGGAAGGTTGTACTAAGCTAGTTGGTTGCATCGAGTACCATAGAAGATTCATATGCCGTAGAAGCATGGAGAAGTTCCTACATGGTGGAAGCATGGAAGGTTGTACCATGCTAGTTGGTTGCATCGAGTACCATAAAAGATTCCTACGCCCTAGAAGTGTGGAGAAGTTCCTACACCGTGGAAGTATGGAAGGTTGTACCGAGCTGGTTGGTTGCACTGAGTACCATAAAAGATTCTTATGCCATGGAAGCGTGGAGAAGGTATCATCTAGAGAAATGCATCTGAAGATTACCCGAAGGTGAAAGTTTTTAAGAAACTGGTTTGAAGACTACCTAAAGGTGAAAGTGTTTGAAAGAGACCTTCTGGGGGCTAGTTAAACCTAAATGTGTTTCAATGAGAGAAACTGGTCCGAAGACTACCTGAAGGTGAAAGTGTTTGAGAGAGACCTTCTGAGGGCTACTTTTAGCTTAATGTATTTCAACAAGAGAAATTGGTCTGAAGACTACCCAAAGGTGAAATTATTTGAGAGAAACCCTCTGGGGGCTACTTTTAGCTGAATGTGTTTCCACGAGAGAAACTGGTTCGAAGACTACCCAAACGTAAGGAGTTTGTTGGTTGTGCTAGATTATTGAGACACCAACCAAAGCTAAAAAGAAATAAAGGATTGCCCTATTGTGGGCTCTTTAGGTTCCTTGATTTGTTGAATTCTGGATTCAATGCTTCTGGAAAGATCCCCTCTTTGAAATGTTGACACTCTTGGTCATGGCTACATAAGAATCACCTTGATGTTGTGTTTTGTGTGGTCTTGATGAATCATGCATGTTGGGCATCTATTTAGGCTCTCATGAGAAGAGATTTCTCCTTCTCCTAGTGGATATGTTGAATTGCACTGGATAAAGGGAATACCGTCCTCGGTTTGGAAATATCAGAAATAAAGCTACCCTAGTATCAAGATTGAGACTAGGGCCAACCTTTAGGCATTGAGGGTTATGTTTAAAGTAATGACTGAGGCATCCTCTGTGGGATGATTTCAAGAGGCCCGAAAAGTGTTTAGGGCAATGGTGCCCAAATGGTATTCAAAACCTAGAATTGAGCAATTGAATCTTTTAGGTTTAGGTCTTTTTGAAGATGCCTGGTAGTGATTAAGAGTGGCTTGCATAAGCTGTTGCAATCTTAAAACCCATTTTTCTAGGAATTCCTTGGGAAGAAATGAACAACACTCAAAGATCTGAACTTAAAAAGTTTGGAGGGTTTGAAATCCTTATCATTTGAAATCTTTGAAGGTTATTATTTTTCTCTTCTGTTTCAATTGGTTATGAAAACCAAGTTCAAAAATTTTGGAAATTCATTCACGATTAGGAAAATTTGGTTTAATGCATGTACCATAAGAGAGGCTCGATAAGGCCATGTTTTCTATATGGTTTATATGTGTATGTGCTCGATGGCTACCATTTACCTTGAATAGGGAACATATTCACAAGAAAGGTTTTTTGAGCAAAGTGTTTATGCTTATCAAATGCATAGATGTCCCTTTTTTTTTTTTTAATATCTTATGAAGGGAGAACTTGAATGATGTGTTCAACATTTTGAACTCTTCTAGATTGAAGTAGGGGTTGAGAAAGAACCCTACCCTTTTTAAGGCATGGTGCCTTAGCCTGTACGGATGATTCCATGCATCAATGATTGACCAAATGTTGAATGTCCCACGACCAACCGATCCTCATTAATTAGTGAGGTATTTCGTTAGGTTATATCGTGGCCTTGGGGTTAATGGGGTGCTTGAAATGAAGGATATCAGGCTCAAAACTTTCACACTTGGGTGATCATTTGGCATAAGCTCCATAGACTAAGTAGTCGCTTTCAATCAGGAAGGACTTTCTTAGGACCATAATGTAAGGATATGGTTTTCCTAGGGTTTCCTAGAGTCAAGGATTACACTTCATTAAGAGTTTTTTCGATTGCCTCTCATGCTTGGCTATATCCTCAATTTGAGTACATCTTTTGAACTTTGCCCATTTTCATCTTTTGGGGCTTTCATTTGATTTTTCTTTGGGCCATGTTTCTTGACTGTTTCGGGCTGAATTTTTTCTTTTGCCTTCTCTTTGCTTGGGACCTCATTTGATTTGATTGGCCCATGACTTTGTCATTTGATTGATTTGGGCTTTTTTCTTTTCTTTTCTCAGTTAGGGACTCATTTGGTGGACTCAAATCTTGGAGGTCACCTAGCATGAGACTCTTGTAACCATCTAACCTACCCTAGTGTGACGGGCAATCCTTGACTGGGTGAAACAAGAAAAGAATTTAGCAAGCACAATTGGGTTAGCAAGGGATTTTTCTCTGCAAGTGGGATTTCTTCGTCATCTTGAGCTCTTCTTAGCCAAAGGAGCTTGAGTGCCAAATCATAAATTCGGGTAATATTTAAAAAAAAAAAAAAACATTTTCTTTTTGGCTCAAAGGGGCTATCAAGTGATATAACTGTTTGGATAGTTGAAACAGATGCCTCCATCATTTCAAATCCAATCAGTTGGTCAATGAAACTTGAACATATAATCATTCACATATTCAGGGTCCACACCAATTTTGGGTAGGACCTTTCTAAATGGTCGATTTTCAAGAAGAGAATTGAATATGACACTTGGCAAAAGTGGTGAACATTTCATGAATGCAAGGTTGTTGAGATAGGATATCATGGCGTGAGTGTTTGGGGATCACGTGTCCCTTATCCCTGGCAAGGGATAACCACTTAACTCAAACAACTCTTTCCCCCACAAAAGGAGGTTTGGCATAGACTTGCCACTCTTAGAAGATTCATGCATTTCAAAATATAGATTTTCACGATTTGATTTTTATTTGAACCTTTATGCTTCAATTTTATTTGGAAAATCTTTTTTTTTTTTTTGAAAAATGTGGACGAGATTGTAACAAACCTAAGCCAACTGAGATGAGAGAAGGTTTTGTTGGGATAGTGTCTGCAATGAGGTGGCAAAGCCAAACTTGGGTTCTAGTGTTTTTGATGGATGGTATTCCCAACATCCAGAAGCTCTTGCATAGATCCACTTAGAGTATGGTGGTTGCCTCCTCGTAAAGATCCCTTAGATGACTAACTCTGTGCATGGCATACATCTTGGGATGAAGATTTTCTGATCTAAGGTGAAGATTCTTGTGAAGCATAAGTAGTAAACTTCACTTTCATGTGAATCGTTGAGATGATCTGTCAAGGCAACATGCCTTATTAGGGACCTAAGAAGGCAATATGAGAATGACATGAAAGGATGTTAATGCAATTCCCTGATATTTTGATGGGGCACTGTTGCCAAGATGTTGAGCAAGTGAATGGCTCTCTGATTGTATCATAAAAAATATTCAGATGTTTTGTTGGCGCTACTTATTGAAGATGGTGATGCAAGTGGCATCCCATTGGATTGATTAAAGCACGTTCCATGGCTGAGGTGGTCCTAATACTGCTAGGAATGTTCCTTTTTCTATTATCAATTTGGAAGTCAAACATCGAAGAAGCGCTTTGAGTCAGTTACAGGATCTTTTAATGGTCTTGCAAAGAAATTGTGACTGCGACTCTTGCTAAAGCTCAAGAAGCTTGTTGAGACTATAGCTTAGAAATCCATTCAAAAAGGAGTGATCGTGTGAAAAGAGCTGCCCCAGTATGGCGTTTTCCATGGTCTCTCAATAACTTTCACAACTTGATGAGATTTTCAACTGAAAGGTGTGAGGATTCACATATCAAGAAACAAAAAGACATCCCAGGATAGTTGGAGAAAGAGAGGATTCAATATAGGAAGACCCTAAGAAACCACCTAGACTACCCGAAGGTGAAAGAAGATTTTTTGGAGAACCCGAAGGAACCAACTAATCTACCCAAAGGAGAAAGAAGATTTTGTCTAAGAAATACTTGAAGGAACCACCTAGACTACCAGAAGGCGAAAGGAGATTTTTTCTGGGGAATACTCGAAGGAAACACCTAGATTACCTGGAGGAGGAAGAAAGCTTTTTCTGAGGAAGACCTAAAGTAGAAACCTACTGAGGCAAGCTGAAGAAAACCAAGTTCAAGTTGGCTGATCTTGCTTGAGAGATGCTGGGTTCTTTTTACCCTTTGGAAAGCTTTGGTAGAAAAGCTTACAGGCCGTACGGATCGACTCCAACTTCTGGCTGAATTTCGCTCCTAGATTTGCGGTAGCTACCCCTCATGGACATGTGGGGGCTACATAAGATGGATTTTTATTGGTCTTATGCGAATGAGACCACTTTTTCCCAAGTACCATATTGAAAACACTTTGAATTGGTCAATATGCTCATTGTGGGTCCCTCCACTACCATGACTCTAGGTCAATTGGGAATTTTGACATGATAGGATACTTATGCTAAACCTATGTGTCTCCCACCAAGATCGGGAAATTGAAAATATCATCCATTTGTTATCTTGTGCTTGGGCTTGAATTTGGAGTACATCCATATTTTATCCTAAACATGGCAAAGAAGACATAGGCATGTAGATCTAAGCATAAAAATAGCATGGAGCCTAAAAACATGTGGATCTAAGCACAAACATGAAATTTTGGCATATCCTAGACCAAGAAGGCTAGGCCAATAACATCATAGCAATAAATCATAGCAAAAAGCAAGTAGACATGCTAGGAAAGCTATAAAACGTGATAGGAAGCAAAATAAATCAAGAACGTGCAAGGAAAAGCAATGGTGTGGATTGTAGCTAAAAAGCTACATCCACACCCCCAAACCTCAAATCCAAGATATAGAACCAAGGAGGGAAAGATTGAGAGTAAGAACACTACCTTTTGATTGTTTAGAGAGGAGGAATCAAAGGTTTTTTGATGTGTTTTCGGGAGAGAAATGTAGAGAAAAGGGAGAGAAAACTGTCCAGAAACTACTCCAAGACTGCCCAAAAACGTTCCCACTTAAAATCTGGTCTGAAAAAGGACGTTTTGGCCACTTTATAAGCCAAAAAGTGCCTAACGGCCTTTGTAGGGCTGCCAACTTTGGAGACTTTTTGAAGACCTTCTCAAATTCAGATTAAGTTGAACTTAGTGTCCCTAGAAAGATTTGGATGTCTAGTTTTAGAAAGCTAAAGAATTTAAAAATCCAATGGTTTGATCAAAGGTTATGGCCTCAAGAAGTAAGCTGATGCACCTAGCATAGTTTTCAGGATGTCTAAACCGTTTTAAGTCCAATTTTGACCCATGTGCAGTCATTGGAAAGGGAATTTGATAATCTTCACAATTGCACTGGCTCTAACCCATTCTAATGGAAGGATAAAACATTAAGATTTCTAGTGCCCCTGAGGGTTAACTTCGGTTCAAACTTGGTCAACTTTGGTCAAAGTTGTCAAAAATCTCCGAGTGGCTAGGGTTTGATGTAAAAGCATGAAAAATGTTATTTTGGGACAATTTTGACCTCGTTTGACTCTTGGTCAACTTAGGGTTGACTAAGGCATTTTGGTCAATTTGACTGAAAAAGGCACTTTGAGTGCTCTACTGCTCGAATGGGTTGCACCATGTCAATCTAGATGTTTTCGCGGCCCCATGGAAAAAGATAATATTTTTGGAATTTCCAGGGTTTGGCACGTAAATCAAGGGCGTACAAAATACGGTGTCTACATCATGAGTGCTCCTAGCCTTGTGGCATGAGTATGTGCTAAATGTGATTGTTGTAGGTGCATATTTGTGTCACATATGTGCATAGTCACTGTAGCGTGATAGTCCTAATCCATGAACCAAGTGACATCGATTTCCCTATGTATGCCTCATGTATCAACATTTTTAATGCTTTTAGGGGCTTCGGCTCTTCCTAGGATGAGCACATTGGTATGCACCATATACACAGGCACGATAACCTATAGGTGCGCCATCACACACCAAACGTGAAACTCTGCCTGATTTTTGCTGTGAATATGGGCATCCCCAATGTCATATTCTTACGTTGAAAGCTTGGTGAGAATTGTGTTTGGTGTGCTATGATGTATCTGAGGCGAAGTGCTGCTGAATTTTCGCCATGAAAATAAGGCAAAGTGATGCTAGATTTTTGCCGTGGAAATTTGGCAATGATTACAAAAACACTTGGGAAGCATCAATCAAGACCACACCCTTTTTGAATCCAAACCTCAAAGCCCAATTCGCTTAAAGCCCTAAGAACTAATGCCAATAGCTCGTTTTCAGCTGCCAATGTTCAAAAATTATGATTTTATTAGGACAAAGGATTGTCTATGGATAGGCATTGTGGGGTGCCTAACACCTTCCCCACACATAACTAGACTTCTGAACTCAAGAATAAGATTTTTTGCCCATCCACATTAGATTAGGAAAACAACCTTTTTCTTAGCTTAGGATTGGTAATAAAATCAAATAGAGTCAGGTGACCAATGAGACCTTAGCAAAACCTAATGTTTATTGGCAACTTCACTTACCCTTGGTAATTTCCTTAAAATCGACTCATATTCCAGTCACACACCCGGGGTACAACACACCTCCATAACACTCGAGCTTCGAGCTTCGTATGCATGTGCATACTACCCCTCCTCCCCAAAAAGGAAATAAGAGCGCGAGCATCACTACGATGGGCTTTTGAAATGGTTTTCCAAAAACCGACTTTGAGGTATTTTTGTATGTGTGAAGATTTATTGCTTTCCTAAAGCATGCTTTACAAATTTCCTTCACATGTGTGAACCTAGGGTAGTTAGATTTGATTTCTACTACATAATTATTTGTGCATATATCTGTTGTGCTTGGAAAGTCTTTCCCCTTTCATTTAAAAATGCATTACATCATCCCACTTTGAGTCGAACCCAATCTCAGCATTGAAGGCGATAGATGGACGCTCAGTCAAGTTAGTTACAAGGCACTGATTTGTAGGCACTTATGTTGGAATCATACATAATACGCAGCGGAAGGAAATGTAATGTAAACGGATCTACTTCATACATACAAGTTAACATGGGCTATTTAAGTTTCAGAATTAGAGAACAAGAGAGTGTACCTTGGAGCGGTGAATTTCAAAAACTTGAAGAACGGAAGCACTTGGGAATACTTTCAATCTTCACTCCAATTCCACTAATGCCCAAGATGTGTGGTCTCTCAATCAGTTCCAAAGGGAGAATGTCAAAAAGTGTCCAACACTTTTCACCACTTCACAAGAGTGTTCTTTCAAAAAACTCTCTCAATTATCTTCAGAATCTCTATAAATTCTCTACAGAAAAATTCTGTGTGTTTCTCTCTTTGTATCCAACTGATTATCTAATTGGGCCGGCCTTTTGGGCCTTTCCAATTGGGCTTAAGTGTGTGGCTTGGAGTGGGACCAAAAGGGACCAATAAGACACTAGCTCCAATGGGCCTTGGGCTTTTCTGTCAACTCTTGACAAGTCCAAAGTTACCATTAACTATATTTAATACCACTATATAAATATAGTTGCACTCTAGGCCTTATTAATAAATTATATCCCAAGACTTTATTATACATGCAACCCCTTCATAAAATATTCATAGTAATACAAAGTCATGAAAGAAGACTGCCACTTTGTATATTACTACATCTTAATTCCTTGAGTACCCGGTTTAATCCTTTAAGTTATTCATCATATATTTATGAAATCCAATTCCATAAATATATACTTTAGTAACTCCTTACTAAAGTGGTTAGGCCCAACTCTCTGAATAACAAACCCATTAAACTTATCTCAAGGGAATATTTTGTATCTCCGTTAAGAGACTATGAATTCCATCTTGAGAATATATGTTCCATCAACACTAAATGTGGCTGCCCAACATACTGAGATTTTGACCTTAACTATAGATCTCACTCCTGATATATCAAAGCAACCTACACTTCATGATTAGGTCCATTATCCTCTCAGGATTAAGAGTTCATGCAAATATAAGTCGTGAGTTTATTATTCTATTGACAGTCTTTAGGAGAATAATAAATCTCACACCGGTCCAGTTCAATATGTCTTAACTCTTAAAACATATCAACATATCAACTAGAAATCTCTATTTCCATGATCAAGACAAATCATCTTAGTTGATATGTTATAGCCTTCGCAGATGAAATGCCCAATTTCATCACCGACTACGAACTATAATTCTGAGTTTACAAAGAACTTGTGATTTATATCTTCTGTGACTAAATCACATAAATCACATACTATTGCATCTCATGGACTATATGATAATGTCCCAATATTCATGTTACCAATATTTTCAAATAATAATACAACTTTATTAACCAAAACATTAAGTCATACATAATGTCTAAGATAATAAAATACATAGCATCATACAATAGGATTTAAGGACATATATCCCAACAATCTCCCACTTGGCCTAAAGACTATTGTGCACTAATCTAACTCCCATCTCCTCCAAATGTGACTCGAAAGTCCTTTGAGGCAAGGCTTTGGTGAAGGGATCCGCTAGATTCTTTGCACCATCAATCTTTGCTACAATCACATCTCCACGAGCAACAATGTCTCGAATGATGTGATACTTTCTTTCTATGTGTTTTCCTTTCTTGTGATTCCTTGGATCCTTGGATTGTGCAACCGCTCCACTATTGTCACAAAACAATGTAATAGGAACTTGCTCAATTCTTATAACACCAAGATCACAAAGGAATTTCTTGAGCCAAACAGCCTCCTTTGCTGCCTCACAAGCGGCAACATATTCGGCTTCCATGGTGGAGTCCGCAATACAAGATTGCTTAACACTCCTCCAACTAATGGCTCCACCTCCCAAGGTGAAAACACAACCCGACGTGGATTTTCTGAAATCTAGATCCGACTGAAAATCTGAATCTGTATAGCCAATGGGAATCAAATCCTCACAACGGTAAACAAGCATATAATTTCTCGTTCTCCGTAGATACTTGAGAATATGCTTTACAGCTTGCCAATGTTTAGGTCCTGGATTTGATTGATATCGGCTGACCATGCCAACTGAATAACAAATATCCGGTCTAGTACAAAGCATGGCATACATGAGACTTCCCACTGCAGAAGCATAAGGAACTTGTCTCATCATATTTTCTTCCTCTTGAGTCTTAGGCCTTTGGTCATCAGACAGAGGAACCCCATGTCTAAAAGGAAGTAATCCTTTCTTGGAGTTTTGCATGCTAAACCGTTCTAGAACCTTATCTATATATCCAGCTTGTGACAAACCTAACATCCTATTCTTTCGATCTCGCCAAAGCTTGATCCCTAGAATATAGTTAGCTTCGCCCAAGTCCTTCATATCAAATTGGCTTGACAACCAAACTTTAACTGATGACATCACTCCTACATCGTTTCCAATGAGTAGAATGTCATCAACATAAAGCACTAGGAACATTACTACTTTGTCTTGATGTCTCTTGTACACACATGGTTCATCAAGATTTTGCTCAAAACCAAATGATTTGATTGCTTGATCAAATCTGATGTTCCATGACCTAGATGCTTGCTTAAGTCCATAAATGGACCTATTCAACTTGCATACCATATGCACTTGGTTCTTTGCTATGAAACCTTCTGGTTGCAACATATAGATTTCTTCTTCAAGATTGCCATTAAGAAATGCAGTCTTGACATCCATTTGCCAAATCTCATAATCATAATGAGCAGCAATGGATAAGAGAATTCTGATAGATTTAAGCATGGCTACTGGCGAAAAGGTTTCATCATAATCGATGCCTTCTTTTTGTGTATACCCTTTAGCCACTAGCCTTGCTTTAAAGGTTTCAACCTTTCCATCTATCCCTCTCTTCCTCTTGTAAACCCATTTGCAACCAACAGGTTTAATGCCGTTAGGCGCCTCTACAAGACTCCAAACTTGATTGGAATACATAGAATCTAATTCAGATTTCATAGCTTGGACCCAATGATGTGCATCTATGTCATTCATTGCCTCCTCATAAGTGTAGGGATCCGATTCAGCCTCTCCTGAGATAGCCTCATAAGTTTCTCCTAAACCTATAAATCTCACAGGAGGCCGAACAATTCTCCCACTACGACGAGGCACTTGTGTACTAGACATTTCATGAGTAGTATCATGTGGTGTATCTAATACAACCACTTTTTCCTTAGCTTTATCCAATGGTTGTTGATTTACAGACTCATTCATTTCAGCCAATACAACTCTACTTCTAGGAGTAAAATTATTCATATAGTCATATTCCAAAAATTTAGCATTTGTACTAACAAAAACTTTGTTATCATTTCGACTATAGAATAAATAACCCCTAGTTTCTTTTGGATAACCAACAAGCAAACACACTTCCGATTTTGGTTCCAACTTATCAGGCTTCCCCTTTAGCACATGTGCTGGACAACCCCAAATGTGGAGATACCTCATACTAGGCTTACGCCCACTCCACAATTCCATGGGTGTTTTGGGGACAGATTTTGATGGAACTAAATTCAAAAGATGTATTGCTGTATCTAAGGCATATCCCCAAAAAGAAATTGGTAAAGTTGAATAACTCATCATGGACCTAACCATTTCCAAAAGAGTCCTATTCCTTCTTTCCGCTACACCATTTTGTTGAGGTGTTCCAGGTGCAGTCAATTGGGATATAATCCCATTTTGAATTAGGTAATCCTTGAAATCCCCAAGAAGGTATTCGCCACCTCGATCAGATCGAATGGCCTTTATGCGTTTGCCTAATTGATTCTCAACTTCAGCCCTAAACTCTTTGAACTTGTCAAAGGCTTCGGACTTCCGTCTCATTAGGTACACATAACCATATCTTGAGTAATCATCCGTAAAAGTGATGAAATACTCATAACCTCCTTTTGCTTGGGTTGACATAGGACCACATACATCTGTATGAACTAATTCAAGCAACTCTTGGGCTCTTCTACCTTTTGCATTAAAAGGTCGTTTGGTCATTTTACCTTCCAAACAAGATTCACAAACTGGAAATTCATCAAAGTCCATGGGCTCTAAGAGTCCATCTTTGATCAGCCTTTGAATTCTGTTTGAATTAATATGACCTAAACGCAAGTGCCAAAGATATGCATCATTTGAAGGAAACTTTCTCTTTAATGATTTTACATGTGAGTTAGTATCTAATTCAGAATTATGTAGTTCATGCTTAATAGGAGTTAAAATATAAAGACCATCCACAATATTGCCAGAACAGATAAACATTTTATCCTTCTTTATTACAACATTGTCTTTTAGGATAACACAATATCCTTGTTTACCCAAATAAGTTGCAGAAATTAAATTCCTACGCACATTAGGTACAAACAGACAGTCTTGCAATATTAAAACCCTAGTCTCAAAGCACAAATGAACAACACCAACAGCTACAACCGGAATCCTGCTCCCATCAGCCAAAGTTAGAAACAATTCCCCTTCACTCAGTTTTCTGGTCTCCTGAAACCCCTGCAAAGAATTGCAGATATGATTAGTACAACCTGAATCCACACACCAGGAATCAGTGGGATTCTGTACCAAACATATTTCAAGTAGAAAGGAAGTTTTCATACCCTTGTTCTTGGCAGCTTTAAACTTTGGACAATTCCTCTTCCAATGTCCTTTCTCACCACAATGGAAACACTTTCCTTTGAGCTTCTTTCCTTTATCGGCAACCCCTAAGGCAATTTGCTTACCCTCTTTCTTAGTGAAGTCCTTCTTATTCTTCTTACCCTTACCTTTCGGCTTAGGTTGTGAAGTAGAAGCTTCACCAACATTGGCTTCAACATTAGAAGTACCTAGGATGCCTTCCGCCGCCACTAACTCATTCATTAATTCAGACAAAGAATAAACCTTTTTGTTCATATTATAATTTAGTCTGAATTCCTTGAATGATTCCGGTAGTGACTGGAGTATCATGTCCACTTGGGACTCTCCATCAATGTCGGCACCTAAAACTTCCAATGTATTCAGATTAGAGATCATTGTAAGACAGTGTTCTCTCACTGAACTACCTTCAGCCATCTTGGTATTGTAAATTTGCCTCATGGTTTCTTGCCTTGCTGAACGGCCTTGCTCACCAAACATCTCCTTCAGACTTAGCATAATGTCCGAAGCTAGTTCTACATCCTGCATTTGATGCTGTAGAACATTTGAGATGGACGCTAGGATATAGCACTTGGCCATTTCATTAGATTTCTACCAACGATCATATCGTTGTTTTTCCTCAAGAGGAGCATCTAATGAAGGAAAGCTAGGACATGGTTTAGTAAGCACATATTTGTGCTCTTCAGCAGTTAAAACAATGTCCAAGTTTCTTTTCCAGTCAACATAGTTGGATCTAGTCAGTTTGTTTTGATTAAGAATAGAAACAAGTGGGCTAAATGATGCCATGTTCAAATCTGAAAATAATAAACATGAATATAATAAGTAAAATGGACATTATCAATTTAGCATATAAGCATATAATATGGAACCTTAATAAAACCATAAAATAATATATGCAACGACAACCCAATCCCATGTTTAAAATTCCTTGGAAGCAAGTAAATTATAAACACTATGATTGATTGAGAACTATTCTCATTATTAATGCTATCATGATAACTCTTATCAAACACTAATAACATGCCGTTTCTACTTTAGCCTCTAAGTAATAATGATATAGCTCCGAAGGGAGATTAACATTAAACTTAGTCTAGTGTACACCATTGACTGAATTATATGTGAGTCATAAAGTAACTCCATGGAAGCGTGGTCGTTCTTTATTTAAAAAACACATATTATTCATCATAAAGAAGTTTAACCTGTAGTACCATGAATTAAACACCCTCCGAAGGGAGTAAGGCATATACGCCAAAGCGAGGTGCTTAATCACACTACAATAAACCGACAATGGAGGCCGTGAGATCCAACCCTTGTATCTCTCTCCCACTAGATGTTTTAAAATAAAGGTTTTTAAATATAAAACATGCATAATATAATTACACATAGCCTTGCTACTTTATATATGTAAAAACACTTAGAAAAAATTCTGAATAAACAGTTCTCGATCGATCCTCGACAGATTCTCGATCGATCTAGAAAAGTTCCGCGAAGCTCGACAGATCCTCGATAGATCCTCGATCGATCGAGAAACTTTCTGTTTGCTCGATAGATTCTCGACAGATTCTCGATCAATCGAGCTTCGCGAATTTTGAATTTTCCAGAATTTTCTAAAAACAGTTTTTCAACGTTTTCATGTACAAAACTACTTTCATACGATCATTATGAACATAAATTGATATCTAAACTGAATATCATTGATGTTATAGCCTTAAAATTCAGTTTAACATACTTAAACTAAAAATTAAACAACATCATAATATCAAAAACAGTTTTCATCAAAAACAATGATTTCAACAACCATGCAGAAAACTATTTTCTAACAACATGAAAACATTGTCACTAATTCCAAAACTCAAAAACATGTTAAACAGATATGTGATGAAGACCGCTCTGATACCAATTGTTGGAATCATACATGATATGCAGCGGAAGGAAATGTAATGTAAACGGATCTACTTCATACATACAAGTTAACATGGGCTATTTAAGTTTCAGAATTAGAGAACAAGAGAGTGTACCTTGGAGCGGTGAATTTCAAAAACTTGAAGAATGGAAGCACTTGGGAATACTTTCAATCTTCACTCCAATTCCACTAACGCCCAAGATGTGTGGTCTCTCAATCAGTTCCAAAGGGAGAATGTCAAAAAGTGTCCAACACTTTTCACCACTTCACAAGAGTGTTCTTTCAAAACTCTCTCAATTATCTTCAGAATCTCTACAAATTCTCTACAGAAAAATTCTGTGTGTTTCTCTCTTTGTATCCAACTGATTATCTAATTGGGCCGGCCTTTTGGGCCTTTCCAATTGGGCTTAAGTGTGTGGCTTGGAGTGGGACCAAAAGGGACCAATAAGACACTAGCTCCAATGGGCCTTGGGCTTTTCTGTCAACTCTTGACAAGTCCAAAGTTACCATTAACTATATTTAATACCACTATATAAATATAGTTGCACTCTAGGCCTTATTAATAAATTATATCCCAAGACTTTATTATACATGCAACCCCTTCATAAAATATTCATAGTAATACAAAGTCATGAAAGAAGACTGCCACTTTGTATATTACTACATCTTAATTCCTTGAGTACCCGGTTTAATCCTTTAAGTTATTCATCATATATTTATGAAATCCAATTCCATAAATATATACTTTAGTAACTCCTTACTAAAGTGGTTAGGCCCAACTCTCTGAATAACAAACCCATTAAACTTATCTCAAGGGAATATTTTGTATCTCCGTTAAGAGACTATGAATTCCATCTTGAGAATATATGTTCCATCAACACTAAATGTGGCTGCCCAACATACTGAGATTTTGACCTTAACTATAGATCTCACTCCTGATATATCAAAGCAACCTACACTTCATGATTAGGTCCATTATCCTCTCAGGATTAAGAGTTCATGCAAATATAAGTCGTGAGTTTATTATTCTATTGACAGTCTTTAGGAGAATAATAAATCTCACACCGGTCCAGTTCAATATGTCTTAACTCTTAAAACATATCAACATATCAACTAGAAATCTCTATTTCCATGATCAAGACAAATCATCTTAGTTGATATGTTATAGCCTTCGCAGATGAAATGCCCAATTTCATCACCGACTACGAACTATAATTCTGAGTTTACAAAGAACTTGTGATTTATATCTTCTGTGACTAAATCACATAAATCACATACTATTGCATCTCATGGACTATATGATAATGTCCCAATATTCATGTTACCAATATTTTCAAATAATAATACAACTTTATTAACCAAAACATTAAGTCATACATAATGTCTAAGATAATAAAATACATAGCATCATACAATAGGATTTAAGGACATATATCCCAACAACTTATGGGTCCATGGGTGGCCTTGATAAGATGATCAAGGTCCCTTCTAAGAATAGGACCAACTTACCAGTTAAGTCGTGTCTCATATAGTTGGCCTTGGCTAAACAAAAACCCATGAGAATTAGGAAGAGCCAAATCCGAGTGAACATCCTAACCTAGGGTGGATATCCTTCATAGGATTGTTTTCAAAATGAGTTAAGGGAAAAGTGTCCAGTTTTCGTTTGCAAGTTTGCCTTTTTGCTTGCACCAAAGAGTTGTGCTCTACTCCAAGTTCTATCCATCATGTTTATACAGCATCCATGATTAACCCCTGTGGAAAAGCAACCTTGTTGCTTACACATTAGATCATACCCAATCTTTAAGGGTTTCCAACCCTATAAGGGCATCCATGCATACACTAATAGCTCTGTTATGTAAATGTGTACGAATAAAATTTGTGGCAGGTAGATGGAACACTGCACTAAGGAGGACATTGCCAAGAGTCCAAGATCTTTTCCGAGAAGGCAAGGCCATCCAGAATGAAGCCTCTTCATTGTATGGAGAAAAGATTGGTTAAAGGAAATAACCCAAGTTACCATCACACCATAATCCTATCATCACTAGGTCTTGTGCTAAAGAGATATCTACTAGTGGTCCTTCCCCTATTAAGGATAATGCTTATGAGATCGCTTTCCTGAAAGAGCAAATGAAAGAAATTGATAGGCCAAGAATGTATTGACCCCTTGTGATAAATTAACTAATTAATTAGCCAAGTTAGTTAATTAATCCAATTAACATACAAAAGGGGTGGTAGTACAAACAAATCACCAACTAAGTTAATATGCAATGGAAAATAAAGTTGACACGGTGATTTGTTTATGAATAGGGAAAACCTCCAAGGTAAAAATCCCACAGGGTGAATGTCACCATTCCCGAGAATCCACTATTATCACAACAGGCGGTTACAAGTAAAGGAATCCTAGTACCATATACAAACCTATAGTTGAACCCTTGCCCCAATACACAATTAGACTTGTTCTGTAATGATAATCTCTCCTTTTTAATGCACGACACCCAATACATGATTAACTAATCAATGCACGAATCCTAGTACACAGCTTACTCACCAACTTGAGAAGGATATTGGCTACAAAGGTCTTCAGTTCATCAACACGATGAAGATCATGATGCTCCTTGGTTTCAAAATCCAACGGCGTATAAACACAGCAGCTTCTTCAAGAGAAAGATGAACTAGGGCAAATTCTGTCTTCGCTCACAATTTGCATGAATAAAACTTTTCCTCACACTTGCACAACCTTTGACGGCCCTTAAAATAATCCTTATATATGTTTAAGGTTGTGAGAAAATAAAGCCTAAACAAGTATACACAGATATGTGTAAATTAGACCTGAAAAATAAAATTTTCTTAAATCTTGATAGATAGGTTATCTGTCGAGAAGTTATTGAGCATCGAGTTGAAACTCCCTTTTAAACCTCGATAGATGCTATCTGTCGAGCTTTAAAATTTAGCATTTCTTAACTTGTTTCTTGGACAAATTTTCATGGCTTCAATACTTGGAATTGAACTCTTGTTCCTTGAAGTATTAAATGTTAGATAAAATTTAGTTTTGTATCTCATACAAAACACACAGCAGAAGCAACAAACAAGGATCTATTTCATTCATGATTGACAACATGCACTATGTAAATTTTAGAATTTAAGAACAAGATAGCATACCTTGGTGTGGAGAAATTCAAAACAAAGATTAGAAGCATTTGGGAAAACTTTTAATCTTCACTCCAATTCCACTTTACGCCCAAGATGTGTGGTCTCTCAATCAGTTTTCCAAAAGGAGAATGAAAATGTGTCTCACACTCTCTCTTTTTCTTTTTCTCTACAATTCTTTTCTTAAAAAAAATTCTGTATGTTTCTCCCTTTATAACTAACTGATTATCTAATTGGGCCGGCCTATTGGGCCTTTCCAATTGGGCTTTAGCGTGTGGCTTGGAATGGGACCAAAAGGGACCAATAAGACACTAGCTTCAATGGGCCTTGGGCTTTTCCGTCAACTCTTGAGAAGTCCAAAGTTACCATTAATTATATTTAATATCACTATATAAATATAATTGCACTCCAGGCCTTATTAATAAATTATATCCCAAGACTTTATTATACATGCAACCCCTTCATAAAATATTCATAGTAATACAAAGTCATGAACGTAGACTGGCACTTTGTAAATTACTACATCTTATCCTTGAGTACCTGGTTTAATCCTTTAAAGTTATTTATTATATATTTATGAAATGTAATTTCATAAATATATACTTTAGTAATTTCTTACCAAAGTGGTTAGGCCTAACTCTTTGAATAACTGAACCCATTAAACTTATATCAAGGGAATATTTTATATTTCCATCAAGAGACTATGAATTCCATCTTGAGAATATATGTTCCATTAACACTAAATGTGACTGCCCAACGTACTGAGGTTTTGACCGTTATTTTAGATCTCACTTCTGATATATCAAAGCAACCAACACGTCATGATCAGGTCCATTATTTTCTCAAGATTAAGAGTTCATGCAAATAAAAGTCGTGAGATTTATTATTCATTTGACAGTCGTTGAGAGAATAATAAATCTCACAGCGGTCCAGTTTAATATATCTTAACTCTTAAAACATATCAACATATCAACATATCAACTAGAAGTCATCACTCTTAGTTGATATGTTATAGTCTTCGCAGATGAAATACCCAATTTCATCACCGATTACGAACTATAAATTCTGAGTTTATAAAGAACTTGTGATTTATATCTTCTATGACTAAATCATATAAATCACATACTATGCATCTCATGGACTATATGATAATGTCTAAATATTCATGTTGCCATTATTTTAGATAAAAATAAACAAATTTATTAAACACAACATTAAGTCATACATAGCATCATACAATAGGATTTAAGGGCACACATCCTAACAATCTCCCACTTGCCCTAAAGACTATTGTACATTAATCTAACTACCATTCCCTCCAAATGTGACTCGAAAGTCCTTTGAGGCAAGGTTTTGGTAAAAGGATCTGCTAGATTATTTATACTTTCAATCTTTGCTACCACAACATCTCCACGAGCAACAATATCTCGAACGATGTGGTACTTCCTCTCAATGTGCTTTCCTTTCTTGTTATTTCTTGGATCTTTGGATTGTGCAACCGCTCCACTATTATCACAAAATAATGTGATGGGAACTTGATCCATTCTTACAACACCAAGATCAAAAAGGAATATTTTGAGCCAAACAGCCTCCTTTGCTACTTCACAAGTAGCAACGTACTCGGCTTCCATGGTGGAGTCCGTAATGCAAGATTGCTTAACACTCCTCCAACTTATGGCTCCACCTCCCAAGGTGAAAACACATCTCGAAGTGGATTTTCTAAAATCTAGATCCGATTGAAAATCTAAACCTGTATAGCCAATGGGAATCAAATCCTCACAATGGTAAACAAGCATATAATTTCTCGTTCTCCTAAGATACTTGAGAATATGATTTACAGCTTGCCAATGTTTTGGTCTTGGATTTGATTGATATCGGCTGACCATGCTAACTAAATAACAAATGTCTAGTCTAGTACAAAGCATGGCATACATGAGACTTCCTACTGTAGAAGCATAAGGAACTTGTCTCATCATATTTTCTTCCTTTGGATTCATAGGCCTTTGGTCATCAGACAGAGGAACTCCATGTCTAAAAGGAAGCAATCATTTCTTGGAGTTTTGCATGCTAAACCATTCTAGAACCTTATCTATATATCCAGCTTGTGATAAGCCTAACATCTTATTCTTATGATCTCGCCAAAACTTAATCCCTAGAATAAAGTTAGCCTCACCCAAGTCCTTCATATCAAATTTGCTAGACAACGAAACTTTAACCGATGACATTACCCCTACATCATTTCCAATGGGTAGAATATCATCAACATAAAGCACTAGGAACATTACTACTTTGTCTTGTTGTCTTTTGTACACAGATGGTTCATCAAGATTTTGTTCAAAACCAAATGACTTGATTGCTTTATCAAATCTGATGTTCCATGACCTAGATGCTTGTTTAAGTCCATAAATGGACCTATTCAACTTGCATACCATATGCTCTTGGTTCTTTGCTATGAAACCTTCCGATTGCAACATGTATATCTCTTCTTCAAGATTGCCATTAAGAAATGCAGTCTTGACATCCATTTGCCAAATCTCATAATCATAATAAGCAGCAATGGATAAGAGAATTCTGATAGACTTAAGCATGACTACTGGCGAAAAAGTTTCATCATAATCAATGCCTTCTTTTTGTGTATACCCTTTCGCCACTAGTCTTGCTTTAAAGGTTTCAACCTTTCCATCTATCCCTCTCTTCCTCTTATAAACCCATTTGCAACCAACAGGTTTAATGCCGTTAGGCGCCTTTACAAGATCCTATACATGATTGGAATACATAGAATCCAATTCAGATTTCATAGCTAAGACCCAATGATGTGCATCTATATCATTCATTGCTTCATCGTAAGTGTAAGGATCCAATTCAGCTTCTTCTGAGATAGCTTCATAGGTTTCTCCCAAACCTATAAATCTTATAGGAGGCTGAACAATTCTCCCACTACGACGAGGCACCTGTGTACTAGACATTTCATGAGTAGTATCTTGTGGTGTATCTAATACAGTCACATCATCCCTAGATTCATCCATTGGTTGTTCAACTACAGGTTCATCTATTTCAGCCAATACAACTTTACTTCTAAGATTAAAATTATTCATATAATCATCTTCCAAAAATTTGGCATGGGTGCTAATAAACACTTTGTTATCCTTATGATTATAGAATAAATAACCTTTGGTTTCTTTTGAATAACCTAAAAACATGCATACTTCCGTTTTAGTTTCCAACTTATCAGACTTTTTTTTCAACACATGTGCTGGACATCCCCAAATGTGGAGATATTTCATACTAGGCTTGCGTCCACTTCACAATTCCTTAGGTGTGTTGGGAACAGATTTTGATGGAACTAAATTCAAAACATGCATAGCAGTTTTTAGTGCATATCCCCAAAAAGAAACTGGTAAAGTTGAGTAACTCATCATGGACCTATCTATTTCCAAAAGATTCCTATTCCTTCTTTCCGCTACACCATTTCGTTGTGGAGTTCTAGGTGCAGTCAACTGGGATATAATCCCATTTTCAGTCAAGTAATCCTTGAAGTCACCAAGATGGTATTTGCCACCTCGATCAGATCGAAAGGCCTTTATGCATTTACCTAATTGATTCTCAACTTCAGCCCTAAACTCTTTGAACTTTTCAAAGGCTTCGGACTTCCGTTTTATTAGGTACACATAACCAAATCTAGAGTAATCATCAGTGAAAGTAATGAAATACTCATAGCCACCTCTTGCTTGGATTGACATAGGACCACATACATCTGAATGTACTTGTTTTAGCAAATCTTGGGCTCTTCTACCTTTTGCATTAAAAGGCCGTTTGGTTATTTTACCTTCCAAACAAGATTCGCAAACTGAAAAACCATCAAAGTCCATGGGCTGTAAAAGTCCATCTTTGATTAGTCTTTGAATCTTAGTTGAATTAATATAACCCAAACGCAAGTGCCAAAGATATGCTTTACTAGTAGAAGGAAAATTTCTCTTTAATGACTTCACATGTGAATTATTATCTAATTCAGAATTACATAATTCATGCTTATCAGGAGTTAAAATATAAAGACCATCAACAATATTACCAGAACATATAAACATTTTATCCTTCTTTATTACAACATTGTCTTTAAGGATAACACAATATCCATATTTACCTAAATAAGTTGCAGAAATTAAATTCCTACGAACATTAGGTACATACAAATAGTCTTCTAATATTAAAACTCTAGACTTAAAGCATAAATTAAACACTCCAACAGTTACAACCAGAATCTTGCTCCCATTAGCCAAAGTAAGAAATAGTTCTCTCTCATTTAACTTTCTGGTCTCCTGGAACCCCTGCAAAGAATTGTATATATGATTAGCACAACCTAAATCCACACACCAGGAATCCGTTGGATTCGGTACCAAACATATTTTAAGAAGAAAGGAACTTTTATTACCCTTATTCTTGGCAGCATTGAATATTGGACAATTCCTCTTCCAATGTCCTTTCTCACCACAATGGAAACACTTTCCTTTGTTTTTCTTTCCTTTGTCGGCAACCCCTAAGGCAATTTGTTTACCATCTTTCTTAGTGAAGTCCTTCTTCTTCTTCTTACCCTTGCCTTTCGACTTAGGTTGAGAAGTAGAAGCTTCACCCACATTAGCTTCAACACTAGAAGTACCAAGGATGCCTTCTGTTGCCACTAACTCATTCATTAATTCAGACAAAGAATAAATCTTTTTGTTCATATTATAATTGAGTCTGAATTCCTTGAATGAATCCGGTAATGACTAGAGTATCATATCCACTTGGGATTCTCCATCAATGTCGGCACCTAAAACTTCTAATGTGTTCAGATTAGCAATCATCCTAAGACAATGCTCCCTTACTGAACTTCTTTCTGCCATTTTGTATTATAAATTTGCCTCATGGTTTCTTGCCTTGCAGACCGGCCTTGCTCACCAAAAATCTCCTTCAGACTTAACATGATGTCTGAAGCATGTTCTACATCCTGCATTTGATGCTGTAGAACATTTGAAATAGATGCTAGGATATAGCACTTGGCCATCTCATTAGATTTCTGCCAACAATTATATCGTTGTTTTTCCTCAATAGGAGCATCTAATGAAGGAAAACTAGGACATGGTTGAGTAAGCACATATTTGTCCTCTTCAGCAGTAAGAACAATGTCCAAATTCCTTTTCCAATCAATATAGTTGGATCCAGTTAGTTTGTTTTGGTTAAGAATAGCAACAAGTGGGCTAAATGTTGCCATGATTTAAATCTGAAAATAATAAATATGAATATAATAAGTAAACTGGACATTATCAATTTAGCATATAAGCATATAATATGGAACCTTAATAAAACCATAAAACAATATATGCAACGACAACTCAATCTCATATTCAGTATCCCTTAGCATAGAGTAAACATTAAATACTATGATTGATTGAGAATTACTCTCATTATTAGTGCTATCATAATAACTCTTATCAAACACTAATAATATACCGTTTTACATTTAGCCTCTAAGTAATAATAGCAAGAACTCAGCATAGAGGATACTAAAATACTTAGTCTAGTGTATACCATTGTCTAGAATCATGTGTAGCCACATTTCATCCCTTTAACAAGCTTATTTTGTAGTACCATGATAAAAACACCCTCTGCATAGAATGCAAAGCTCGAAACTAAGACAAGGTGTTTATCAAACCACTATAAACCAGGAAATTCAATCTTGTAGGACCATGAAATAAATACTCACAGCATGGAATGCCAAGCTCGAGGCAAAGACAAAGTATATATTTCACACTACTATGAACCAACAATGGAGGCCGTGAGATCCAACCCTTGTATCTCTCTCCCACTAGATATTTTAAAACTAAAGGTTTTAAAGGTCAAGGACCAAAATAATGCTAGACACTTGAAAATAAATCCTAATCTCATTAGGAATAAATTTCATAATTCTAGCATTAATATATATATATATATATAACGTAATATAAACCTATATTATATTATATATATATATATATATAATATATATTATATATAATATAATATAATATATATATATATATATTACGTTATAAAACTATATTTTTATTATATATATATATATATATATATATATATATATAGCCTCAGATGCTTGCTTAGAATCTTTTATATATATGTACGGATTCTACTTTTCCAAAAGGTGCAAACATAATTCATGCAATGGACAAATACAATGAATATATATATATATATATATATATATATATATCTATATACAAGTTGGCCATCAAAACTGTGGGCCAACAAGATTGAATAGTCAAGCTGTGCACCAAAAAGAAGGAATGCAATCCATGCATTAAGTCCAAGCCGTCGAAAACTAAGCCAAAACATGCAATCCATGCATTAAGGACGAAATGGTGCAATCAAGATTACAGTTATTTCAATAATGAATAACTGTATCCAAGCAACAACAAAGACAAAGCACCAGTAACAAAATCTGGCACAATTCAATCCCACTTGCAACATATACATACGGGTTCCATTGAAATTATAAAACATGACACAAAGATAATGGTTTTTCTTAAATTCAAAAATTCAATCACATATTATACAATCATGAGATGAAAACCTGGCTCTGATACCAGTTGTTGGATAAAATCTGGTTTTGTATCTCATACAAAACACGCAGCGGAAGCAACAAACAAGGATCTATTTCATTCAAGATTGACAACATGCATTATGTAAATTTTAGAATTTAAGAACAAGATAGCGTACCTTGGTGTGGAGAAATTCAAAACAAAGATTAGAAGCACTTGGGAAAAATTTTAATCTTCACTCCAATTCCACTTTACGCCTAAGATGTGTGGTCTCTCAATCAGTTTTCCAAAGGGAGAATGAAAGTGTGTCTCACACTCTCTCTTTTTCTTTTTCTCTACAATTCTTTTCTTAAAAAAAATTCTGTATGTTTCTCCCTTTATAACTAACTGATTATCTAATTGGGCCGGCCTATTGGGCCTTTCCAATTGGGCTTTAGCGTGTGGCTTGGAATGGGACCAAAAGGGACCAATAAGACACTAGCTCCAATGGATCTTGGGCTTTTCCGTCAACTCTTGACAACTCCAAAGTTACCATTAATTATATTTAATACCACTATATAACTATAATTGCACTCTAGGCCTTATTAATAAATTATATCCCAAGACTTTATTATACATGCAACCCATTCATAAAATATTCGTAGTAATAAAAAGTCATGAACGTAGACTGCCACTTTGTAAATTACTACATCTTATCCTTGGGTACCCGGTTTAATCTTTTAAAGTTATTCATTATATATTTATGAAATCCAATTTTATAAATATATACTTTAGTAATTTCTTACCAAAGTGGTTAGGCCTAACTCTCTGAATAATTGAACCCATTAAACTTATCTCAAGGGAATATTTTATATCTCCATCAAGAGACTATGAATTCCATCTTGAGAATATATGTTCCATCAACATTAAATGTGGCTGCCCAACGTACTGAGGTTTTGACTGTTATTTTAGATCTCACTCCTGGTATATCAAAGCAACCTACACGTCATAATCAGGTCCATTATTCTCTCAGGATTAAGAGTTCATGCAAATAAAAGTCGTGAGATTTATTATTCATTTGACAGTCGTTGAGAGAATAATAAATCTCACAGCGGTCTAGTTCAATATATCTTAACTCTTAAAACATATCAACATATCAGTTAGAAGTCACCACTTCCATGATCAAGACAAATCATCTTAGTTGATACGTTATAGTCTTCGCATATGAAATGCCCAATTTCATCACCGACTACGAACTATAAATTCTGAGTTTACAAAGAACTTGTGATTTATATCTTTTGTGACTAAATAACATAAATCACATACTATGCATCTCATGGACTATATGATAATGTCTAAATATTCATGTTACCATTATTTTAGATAAAAATAAACAACTTTATTAAACACAACATTAAGTCATACATAATGTCATACATATCATCATACAATAGGATTTAAGGGCACACATCCTAACATTAAACACATCCTAGATCTACCCAATTACAAGTAAAGTGCGTTTTGTCAAAGGATTAGCCAATTCTAAATGACATATGTTTTTAACATGATTCACATATATCCTAACAGAAATGATGTGCATGATGCAACAACTAGTTGTAGAAGGGAACCGAGATTCATCTAGTCCTACTCTTGGGGGCTCTGCGCCTTAGTCTAAAAATGAGACCTGACCTCCACCAAATCCAAATCATGGCCAAACCACACTACCGTTTGTCCCAAAAGAGGGTGACTAAGAATTGAATCTTCTTAAGGATAAGACCTCAGAGTCTGGTTACGGTCAGGTCAAAAGTCAAGTGGAGACCTCGATTGAGAAAATTTGTATCATAGAGGGCTCTAGTGCCTGAGGAAATGTCGATCTAGACAGCCTGACAAATTTCCCTCAAGTCATTCTGCTAAGTTCAAGGCACCCGAGTTTGTCAAGTATGATGGCACTAGAGATCCTTACGCCTATCTATGCATGTTCTGTAGGAAGATGGCACCCTATGGAGACAATCATCCTTTACTTTGCTAGATTTTCCCTAATAGCTTGACTAGCCTTGCAGCCACATGGTATGTGAGATTAGAAATGGCCTCTATTTGGAGGGAGATGGCCAATGCATTTTTGGAGTATTACCGGTTCAATACTGAAATAGCTCCCAACCACATAGTTCTTCAGAGGATAGAAAAGAAGAGGGAGGAATCTTTCCGTGAGTATGCCTAAAGGTGGTGTGAGCTAGTCATCTAAGTACTTCCACCCATGATGGAAGACAAAATTATCAAGTGGTTTATTGATAACCTTAAGCCTCCTTCTTATGAGAAGAAGATCCTAAGTTGTTCACTTTGCCTGCCTGATTCCTATTGGGGAGTGTATTGATGAGGATATTAAGAGCAATATAATAGTTGATCTTGAGGCTCTAAATTCTACGATAGAACAACAACTGATAAAGACAATCGGCAGTAAAGGGAAGGAAGTTAATGTCCATGTGATTCCAATATTTGTGAAGCCCGGAGACAGTCCACCTCTACCTGATTTTGATACATCTATGAAATGTGAGCACCAATTTGGGGCCAAAGGGCATACCTTGGAAGAGCGTGTGTAATTGAGATACCAAATCCAAGATCTCATTGACAACAAGCTAATACAGTTGACAACATGACCGGGCCGAATGTCATCACCAACCTCTTGCCTCCTTACCCGAAAGGGAATGTGAATGCTATCTCTACAGAGGAGGAGAGGATCCAAAATTTCACATTCCCTTTATTCCCTTGGAAAGTCATGCTACAGGTTCTAGCCCAAGAAAGTCACACTACAGGTTCTAGCCCAAGGAAGTCACATTGTTCTGGAGAACATAGGAGCCCCAGGTTTCGATTGGGAAGTCTACTCATTTTGTCAAAGTGGGGACCGATATGTCCTATTCAATTATAGAGTGTTCAGGGCATAAGTTTAGAGTTTAGCCGACCGTGGCATTATCTGGATCGAAAGAGAGTTCATAAGGAGGAGTGATTGCATGGCAGCTAGCCTATGCCCTCCAAGTACCTAAGCTGGAACTAGCCACAATGCTATGTCAATTAGATCAAGGAAAGGCTGGGACAAGTATTTACAAGAGTGCCTTTGTAAGGTTCCTCCAGGGATGATGACGCCAACTGCTCCAACTTCGGTCGTTATTGAAGAGATTATAGAATCACTTGTGGATTTAGTAGTGGTAGCTCCAAAGAAGGAATAAACCCAACCAACCATTGAGGGTTTTGCTCATTTGATCTTATCTTTACATGGGATCACCAAGCCACCATTCGAGGTTTCGGTCCTCTAGTTTTGCCAAAGCTTGTCCAAGGAATCTCTAGGACTTCTGGCCTAAACATTTTAGAAGCTGTTCTGCCCAGCTCAGTCATCATCAATCCAAAGATGTTCTCCTTGGCACCAAATCTGTAGAGTCAAGAAGGCATGGTCATCTGTATGTTGAAGCCCTTCCCTTACAAAGGTAGCCATCGTGTGCCATAGAAGTATGATGTGACTTTGATCTCCACTCGAACTGAAAAGGAAAAGATTTGCTCTAGTATCTCTTCAGGCCTAGCTGGACTCACCAAGAATGGTGGATGTTATACTCTTGAGGAACTAGAAGAAAGGAGGAAAGAGATTAGCAAAAGCATAATTGAGCCATTTAGGAACAGGGTCACCACTGAAGAAACTGAGGAACTCCTGAAAACCATTTGAAAGGTTAATTATAGTGTGATTCAGTAGTTGAATATATCTCCAATTTAGATTTCTATTTTAACCTTGTTGTTATCTTCCAAGGTCCATCATGAAGCTCTATTGACGGTGTTGAAGGAAATGCATGTTCCTATCAGTATTACAAACTCCTCCTTCGAGGGTATGGCATCCTTGGTGTTGGCCACCAACCAAGTCTCATTTTCAAATGATGAGTGCTTGAAAATGGATATGTCTCTTATTAAGCTTAGTACCACGATCATTAGAGCCTTTAACGGCACGCGTCGCTAAGTGCAAGGCGAAATCGAGCTAATGATTGAGATTGGCTCAAGATCCTTCATGCTTAACTTCCAAGTGATTAAAGTGGACTCTCTATACAACATGCTTTTAAGGAGATCTTGGTTGCATACAATAGGTGTAGTCATGTCTACCCTCTGTTGAAGACTCAAGCTCATCTCCAAAAATCAGTTGATCACCATTATGGCTAAAGAGCCCATGACTATCTTCTAGGAGATATCTATCCCCTACATTGATGCTAATGCTTTTCCAAAAGCATCCTTCCATAACTTCATGCTAGTTTCCATGATTCACAATGCTTCAAAGTCTGAGTCCAGTTGGCCTGCAGCAGTTTTGATGGCCGTGAAGGAGGCGCTTAAGTTTGGATACAAGTTAGGCCAAGGCCTCAGAGTTGTAGGATGTGGGAGCCTTACTTTCATTGAGCTCTCAGATAACAAAGGAAGATTCGGTTTGGGGTATGAACCCATTCATGAAATGCTCTTTCAAGCTTCTAAAGGAAAGAAGAGGAAGTGTGACACTTCAAGGATGTCCATTCCCCATATCGAGACCACTTATCTGCTTCTGGCCAAGGTCATTATGCCAAAACCTTTCAAGGAATTAAAAGATAAGGAGCCTAATCTAGCTTGCATTATTTGGCTCTATCCTAAAGAGTTCTACATGAACATTATCACATCTTTTGAAGATCATCTGACTTCTACTATCCAACCAGGGATGCCAAGCAAGATGACAGGCCTTTGGACCACCAAGCATTGCTTTGTGGTTGCATAGGCTAAGTAAGGAGTATTCCATTATCAAGTGATTAGGCCACCCAATCACCCAAGAGGGTTGAAATAGCATATTTAGTTTGTTTTACATGCTTATGTTATTTTCTACTTTGTTTGTATTTCCTGTTCATTTCCTCAGTTTGTTTTCTTAGAAAGCATTTCCCTTTTATCATATCAGGCCTGAACTTTGTTTGCCCCTACCCATAATCCATTAATGAAATATGTAGCATATTATTTAGGAAAATTCTTGCATCTCTCTTTACTTTCTTTCCTATGAATATGTGTGTAAATTATCTTATATTTCTCTGTATATGTTTCGCTCTATAGGATCCATTTTGATTACCAAGTGGGTACATTGTTGTGGACACAATAGAGGAGTTGCCACCTAGTGTTTGCAATGGCCTAAGAACCATGAATATAGTGTCCTTGATCTTACTATTAGAGATATGGGCTCAGAGTTTTGGTACATTCTTGGGAAGGTGTTAGGCACCTAAGATCACCTGACCCTAAGGTTAGCTTCCCATCATTGTGTTTCACATCTTAACCTTGATAAAATCATGTTCAACACTCATGTCCTAAACTCACACACACACTAGCATACATCTAAGTATACAACATGGCATCATCATCCCAAAACACATACATATCCATCCTTAAAGCATAAGAAACCAAACCACACATATACAATGCTAGCATTCATCTAACATGTAAAAACCCTATCATGTCATATACAAGGCAGAAACTTAATCATGGCAGCAAGTACATCATTTATCAATTAAACACAAAATGCAACACAACAACACATGTACATGTTCATTAAGTACAATAACACATATGCTTGTTCATGTGAATGTATGACTTACCTTTACTCACTTTGCTACAACTTAGCACCTATGGCATCATGCATGGGCATGTGAATGAATAATCATAGCAATGAAACAAAGAAAATATAAAATAAACCCCAATTCTAACATGTGAGACAAAACAAACAGTTAAACATGTGAAACATAGACATTGAAAGCATAAAGGCATGGGAAAAGAAGCTAAACAGACAAACATGTCAAAGTAGAAATGAAATAAACAAAATAAAAATTAGGGTTTCTAGGTAGTGGCCTACGCATGCAAGAACAAAATATGCGTATGCATAATCAAGTCGAGTGCACAGGCCAAATTATGCGTACGCAAGTTCTTGCCTAGAAAACGCCATAAGCACAGCTAAGCTTAAAACACTAAATCTAACACCGTAACATGCATTTTAAACATATTAAAAAAAACTTAAACCTAGACTAGAAAAGCATATCAAAACATGTTATAACAAGAAAACAAGACAAACAGAAGAATTAAAATCATAAAAGAAAAGAAAGGAAAAAGAAAAAGTTTGACTTAAGGATTAGGGCCAAAAAAGTCCCAATCAAACAAAATTGAATTGAGGGTGTTTTGTGAAAAACTCAATTTTGATTCCCTATTTTCTAGTGAATCTTCTATTTTAGTGGGATTTATGTGTGTTTTGAAAATATACCATTTAAGGCTTTATATAGTAGAAAAAATAGGGTTTGGAGTGACTTCTAGACAATGTGGGATTCAGTCCAAACTGGGGCACTTTGTGGTTGCTTGTGGGGCCTTGGAAGCTTCTTGAGGTTAGTTTTCTTTCCATCTCTTGTATTTTCATTTGTTGCAAAATGTATAATTTTGCAAACTATGTCATATTGTATCTAACTTATGGCTTGTGCTTCATGTTGCAACAGTGGATTGTTAGGTATGGCTTTAAAACTTTGGGCACTGATATAAATTTGAGGGAATCCCATCGAGTGAAAACCCACCTTACTAGGTTAACTTTGGATGAGGTAAGTTTAAGAGTTCTAGTTTTCATTCTTCTTCATGCATTTCCCATAGGAGACTCTTTTTCTAACCTTGTACCATTTTAGGTCAACTAGACTACTTGGACTAGATAGCCCCTTCCTGCTTCTCCAGATTTGGAAGCTACTACCATTATTGCTTCGAAGATTACCTGGCCCTTTGAAGGAGCAGGCTTGAGGGCACTCTACTTGGCAAAAAGGGTGTGGTGTCAATTGGTGGGTAGAGATGACCCATAGATTCCAATGGATCTTCTAGAGTTCATGCTTGCCCCACACTCCATGATTGATGTTGAGTACAGCTTGTGAAGGAGTGGCACTCCCTACTCCGCTTGACTCCTTGATGGATTGGACTATGAGGAATTAAGCATCACCCGCCTCATACCTTCCCTTACTATTCAAGTACATGCTTAGCCATTTTTTTTTCTCCTTTTCCTTTACCTTGTTTGTCACAACTTCTAATTGTGGAAAATTGTAGTAGGAGGAGCCTGTTTTTGGTAAGCTCATTAATCCTCCATATCTCCCTTTGATGGTCTATGCTTATGGCCCTAATGGCTTTGCTCAGGAGCACATGTCCCATAATCCCAATGTTAATGGTACCCTTTTTCTCCAAACACCCAAGTGGTGAGTCCTTCTTTCCCTTAATTCCTTTTTCTTCTTGCTATCTCTCCCTTTTTGGGGTCACTAAACCTTCTTTCTTCGACCTTGTTAGGACATATGTGGATATTGTTAGAGACATATGTTATGTAAATTGGCTAATCCTTTGACAAAAAGAACTTTACTTGTAATTAGGTAGATCTAGTATGGGTTTAGTACTTCAAGGAACAAGAGTTCAAGTTTAGTATTGTAACCAGCAAATCTATCCAAGAAACAAGTGAAGAAGTGTTGTTTATTAATGCTCGACAGATCATATATATTGAGGTTTAATGATGGATCTTGACAGTAGCTTAATGAAAGCTGTATTTATTAAGAATTACGAAATTCAGATTTCTAAATCTAATTTCACACATATCCATGTGTGTTTGTGTAGGGTTTCTTTTCTCATAACCCTAGACATATATAAGGATTATTTTAAGGGCCATCTCAAGTGATGCAAGGTGATTATTCATGCATATTGTGACTGGAGACAATTTGCCCTAGTTCATCATATTCTCTATAGAAGCTACTGCGTCTTTGCACCAAGGGTTTTGTAACTAAGGAGCTTCTTGATCTTCATGTTGATGAATTGAAGAACTTTGTAGCCAACATCTTCCTCAAGTTGGTGTGTTAGTTATGTACTTGGATCCGTGCATCAATTGGTTAGTCACGTACTGGGAGCCGTGCATTGAAATGAGAGATTATCACTACATCACAAGTCCAATTAGGTATTGGGGTAAAGGTTCAACTGTAGGTTGGTATTAAGTAATGGGATTCCTTTTACTTGTAACTGCTTATTTTGATAATAATGGATTCTCAGGAGTAGTGACCTTAAATTCACCAGGTGAGGTGTTGCCTCGGTGGGTTTCCCCATTTGTAAACAAATCACTTTATCAAATTTATTTTCTGCTACATTTAGCTTAGTTGGTGATTTGTTTGTGCTACCACGCTTATTGCATGTAATTGAATCTAATTGATTAACTTAGCTAATTAATTGATTAATTTACCAAAGGGGTCAATACAATTCTTGGCCTATCAAGTGGTATCAGAGTAAGCACACTTTGGTTAGGTGTCAATCTTTGCTATGAGATCGATTGACCCCTGTTTGTCATGAATAGAGGATAATCTCTAATTATACCACTTTTATTTGATGACACTAACTATGCATACTAGAAAGTACGCACGAGAGCTCTCTTGCAATAAGGAGTTCAAGAAAATATCGTCTACTGAAACTGCTAAGGAAGCATGGACCATCCTCTGGACAACCTACGAAGGGAATAAGGCTGTCAAGGATTCAAGGCTTCATAGGCTTACTACAAGCTTTAAAGAGATTAAGATGGAGGAGGATGAGTCGTTTGACTAGTTGTATGCCAAGTTGAAGGACAGTCAACTTTGCCTTTAATCTTGGAGAAACTATTCCCAAACCCATAGTTGTAAGAAAGGTACTCAGATCTCTGCTACAGAGATTCCATGCCAAGATCACTGCCATTGAAGAATCAAAGGACATTGATAAAATTCCTTTGACAAAGCTGGTTGGAAACTTGCAAACCTTTGAGTTGGGTTTGATTAGGATCGGGAAACCAAGCAAAAGTAAGAGCATGACACTGAAGGCCAAAAGAAATGAGACCATTGAATCTTCTAACGATGAAGATTCAAGATGAAATCCTGCATCACTAGGCAATTCAAGAAGTTTATGAAGAATGGCAATGTGAAAGGATTCGACAAGGACTGAAAGTAATCCAGTTCTTCATAATTCAAGAGCCAAGATAGAGGAAAAAAGGATGCTAAGGATGGTGGTCAGTACACTATTTTCTCTAGACCAAAGTGCTTCGGATGTCAAGGGTTTAAACACATGAAACAAGAATTTCTAACATATCTCAAGAAAATTGGGAAAAGTAAGGCTCTTGCTACTACCTTAAGTGACATCAAGACTAAGGATGAGTTAGACGACAATGATGATGAAGGAATCTTGAATGCCTTCACTGCCACAGTGAATCCTACTGTGGGGATTGTTGAAGAGGTAGATGAAGAAGAGGACTTGGTGAAGTCTATGTTTGAGAAAATGGATGAACAAGATGACATCCATACAATCTATGCTAAGTTTTACAAGGTTTCCGAGAAGCATGAGAAGCTTTATAGGCTAGCCACCAAGAAGCTGAGTGATGTGGGGCTAAATTAAGAAGAGCTTTCTACAAAGGTTGATGAAGCAAATCAAACCATTAGAGATTTGCAGTTCGAGAACAACTTCCTTGTGGAAAAGACAAAGAAGCTTGAAGCAGAACTATTCCAAATTAGAGCTCAATTGGAGAGGATTTCTAGTGCAAAACTCGATGAGATGCTAAGCTCTTAGAAATCTGCTTTTGATAGAACCGGGTTGGGGTATGATTTCTCTTCTCCTAATATTGTCTCTTCTAGTACTACTATGTTTGTCTCACCTACTAATAATGTTAATTTTGAGAACAATGAATGTAAAATTGAAATAGCTAGTAAGAATGTAGACAAAGGTAAAACTATTCTGGGAGCGCTGTCTAAGCTTGAAAAGAAAGAGACTAGAAACAATAGGACTAAGAAGGTTAATAACAAAAAGTCTCAACCGAAAAACCCACATCTCTATCATCATTGTAAAGCTTTAAGGCATACTCGTCCAAATAGCTACAAGTGGTTAGCCACTCAACAAAGCAATAGTATGCTCTCATTCAGAAACTAAAATCAGTTTCCATCCTCTCTGATCCCTCTTGGAGATCTTCTAAAAGGCCTCATGTTCCTTTCGAACTTGAACAGTTTCAATTCCTCCCCCTCACCACTAGATCAAAAGTTCGCACAAAGGAAAGGTTCTTCCAAAGGGTGGAAGGAAAAAAGACTCAAATTGATTTAGTCACTTTTTCTCTCTCTCCCCTTATGGTTATGCATTACTTGTTTGTTTTGCTTTCTTATTTTTGAGTCATTCTAGTTTTATGCTTTTCTTTGTTTAAGATGTTTTTGTTTGTTTGTTTTCAGTTTTGTTTTATTTTTTTTTCATAAAAATAAAAAAATTTGAAAATTTTGAAAAATACAAAAACAGTGTGTGTTTTGTGTACATTGATACTTGTATACCTTGAATGGCCATCGAAACAAAATTTTCTAAACTTTGTATCTCTTGTAGCTTAGATGAGCATCTCAATGCATAACTAAGTAAGTGAGCTTTGTGGCACATGTTTGTGATGAGTGCGATTAAGTAATCTCTTGTACTTAACACTCATATCACTCTTTTGACGGGAAGGACTAAAAAATCCTAAGAGAAAGGCATAAATAACCATCTAACCAATAAAGCATGCCAATCATGTATAACATTTGTGTGCTTTGGCATAGCAAAATTGTGATGTTTTTGGCTTAAATAATTGGGTATTTCTTCTCTCTCTCTCTCTCTCTCTCTCTCTCTCTCTCTCTATATATATATATATATATATGTCCATACATGACATGTTCAAAAAGAAAAACATGCAAAGAAATATAAAAGCGAAAATAATCAAAATGCTTTTAAATATGGTTGCAAGTGTGTTTCTAGGAGATATGGGAGTTATAGGATGTACCTCGAAGGTGATAGTCCCCATCAAGCAGTTATGATTGTGTGCGAGTGATATTGAATTTCTCATATCTCAAATCGTCATAATATGAGACACTTATGCACTCTTGCCATGTTTTTCACACATAACACGCAAACTCTTTGCTAATTTCGATATAAGTATAGGTATATGTGATTTGGCTGTCATAAGGAATACATGTGTTAATGTATACTCACTAAACTGTCTAAACTTGTTTTTGAAATATATTATTGGTTAGACTTGTTTAGAATGTGTGTGTGTGTTTTGGATCTTGAATGCTTTGCATATATGTTAAGAGATGTTTTTAAGAGCTTAACATGTTAATTGGATCTATGTTTGAGTAGCTTGCTTGTTACATTCATCTTTATGTGTTTTTCCTCCTTAAAAAACTCATTTTCTTCAAGCTCGACAGTTTTCTCGACAGATTTCGACAGATTCTCTTCTATCAAGCCCTTTTTTCTATGTCTCAATTGATCTTATCACTATCTTGATCCATCGAGCTTTTTGAGTTTCTTCTCAATAGATTTTTGGTAGCTTCTAGATCCATTGAGCCAATTTTCCTTAGCTTTCTATCTGGCCGATAGATTCTCGACAACTTCTCGATCCATCAAAGCATTTTTGCTATTGACAGATTTTCAACAGCACCTTGATAGATTACATCTGTTGAGATTTACTACTCAACAGATCTCGACAAATACTTAGATCCATTGAGCTGCGATTTAATTAAATAGTTGAGGCATGAATTAGATTTCATTTTCACTCTCTTTCTCTCGACAAAAAAACTTCTTTTTCTCTCCCATGCACTCTCCCCTTTACTCAAATCCTTTAACCCTTCTTCATTTTGGCCTAGATCAAGTCTCTATCCATTGGTAAGTGATCTATATCTCTTCATTTTTATGCATTCATGCATTTGTGACCTAGATTTTGGGGGTTTTTGTAAAATTTTTGGGTTTGGTTATGTGGATTTAATGTTATATGCTCATGCATTGCATTCTATTAGCATTTTCACAATGTTTCATGCATTTAGATGTGTGCTTGATTGTTAAAAATTATGTGCTGGTAGGTTTGGATTGGATTTCAACCCATGATGCAATTTATGTTTAGCACATCATGTGTTCATGCATATTCCATGCATACGTACCATTTATATTCTTTCTGTGTACTCTTTTGTGATTGTGTTTTTTCTTCTTTCTCTCTCTCTCTCTCTCTCTCTCTCTCTCGAATAGACTGAGCATGGCACCCAACCAACGCTTAGAACCCTCTTCGTGGTTCTAGGTCATCATCTTTTTCTAATCCTCTTCCCTTCTTCACGTCTAGTTCCGTGATGAGAAGGCCTGAAAGGACTTCTCAGAGAACTTCCAGCGACGTGGCGTTCATTCGGAACGCCAAGTCATTTTGTCAGATTTTTCTGACACTCCTCTCCCATCATCATTCAGACTCGAGGCTGGGCTTCTCTATTAGATAAACCCTTAAGGTGTCCTACCATGTTTATTTAGGAGTTTTACTCCAACATACATGGTGTCGATACCTCTGCCACGACATTCTAAGGTATATGTATCGTAGTTACTTTGGAGCTTGTTTCCGAGGTACTACATGTCCCGCGGGTATCGCATCCTGACTATCCCAATTGTGTGCTTCTTTCTCTATGGTCATTTCTGAAGCTTTGATTTTCTCTTTGTGCTCTTCCTTATAACCTTGCTCAATCTCCAAGGGTCGTGTCCACACTCCCTCAGGTATTTCAACAATGGAGGTTAAGGTACCTATGGCATTTGCAAATTGATTTTAAGCCTTGGGGATGATTGTGTACTCAATCTTGTCAAAGGTCTTGGTCAAGTCCTCAAAGTATTTTTGATAAGGCTTCAAGTGTTCCTCCTTCACCTTCCACAACTTTTGTGCTTTGGCTATAACCAAAGTTGAATCTCCAAAGGCTTCAGCCTCCTTTACCCTTAATTCTCAAAGAGCTTCCATTCTGAAAATACAAGCCTCATATTCAGCCATGTTTTTAGTTGCTTCAAAGTTTAATTTGATTGCCAAAAGTATGTGAGATCCCTCAGGAGTGATCAAAAGTATCCCTATCCCATTCCCATATTGGTTTACAGCTTCATCAGAGTACATCTTCCTTGTCCCTAACTCAACATCCAAAATTACCTCATCTGAAAAGTCTTCTTTACTATCTCCCCTTTATAAGGTTCTCGGCACCAAAATCCAACACAATGCTCCCATTGGTAGTTTTTCTAGCCACATACTTCAAATCGAATTTTGCTAGTAATATCATCCATCTTGATAATCTTCCACTCAAAGTAGGCTTTTCAAAGAGATACTTCAATGGGCCCATTCTTTCTACCACCCATATTTGGAAAGGTAAGATGATATGTCTCAACTTCTGTACCTAGTCTTATGATCATGGAACCTCTTGCTTAAGTAGTATATGGCCCTCCCATCCTTGTCATCGCCTTCTTGTGCAAGTATACTTCAAACCGCATCCCCTATGACAGAGAGGTATAGGAGTAAGGGTTTTCCTTGTTGTGGAGGCACTAGGATGGGTGGGTGGAGGAGATATTCCTTGATAAGATCAAAGGCCTTTTGGCATTCATCATTTCATGTATGTGGTTCATTCTTTCTTAGGAGTTTGAAGATGGGCTCATAAGTGGAGGTGAGCTTGGCAATGAATCGACTGATGTATTGTAATCGACCTAAGAAACCTCTTATCTCTTTCTCGCTTCTGGGTGAAGGCATTTCCAATATGGCTTCTGTTAGGACATATGTGATTTGATGTTAGGAACATATGTCAACATTTTATGTATTAGCTAATCCTTTGACAAAACTCACTTTACTTATAATTGGGTAGATCTAGGATGTATTTAATACTTCAAGGAATAAGGTTTCAAGTTCAAGTGTTAAAGCCATACAAGTCTGTCTAAGAATCAAGTAAGGAAGTGCTGGATTTTAAACCTCGACAGTTAGCTCGACAGCTTGTATCTATCGAGGTATAAAAGCTATTGAAACCCGTGGCTTGATAGCTATCTCGATAGATGGTTATCTATTGAGGTTTATGAAACTCAGTTTTTCAGAGCTGTTTTTCATCCAATCCGTGAGTATGTGTTTAGGCTTTCTTTTCTCACAACCTTAAACATATATAAGGATTATTTTAAGGGCCATCATAGGTTGCATAGTTGTATAAGAGCATAATTGCACAAGTGTGACGAAAAGTGTGACCGGAAACCTAGTTGCCTTAGTTCATCTTCAAGAAGCTGTTGTGTTTTGTTCACTGTAGGGTTTCATGACCAAGAAACTTCATGATCTTCATCATGTGATGAACTGAAGAACATTGCAGCCTAATTCCTTCTCAAGTAGGTGATCAAGTCACATACTGGGATCTACCCATCTTTTGGTTAGTCACGTACTAGGAGCCGTGCAATACAAGGAGAGATTATTACTACAGAACAAGTCCAATTGGGTATTAGGGTAAGGGTTTAATTGTAGGTTGGTATAAGGTATTGGGATTCCTTTACTTGTAACCGCTTGTTTTGATAATAGTGGATTCTCAGGAGTGGTGACCTTAAAATCACCTGGTGGGGTTTTTACCGTGTAGGTTTTCCCCATTCATAAACAAATCACCGTGTCATTTAATTTTCGCTGCATATTTAGTTATTTAGTGATTTGTTTGTGCTGTCACGTATTTTGTATGTTAATTTGATTAATTAATTAAACTTGGCTAATTAGCCAATTAATCCATCACAAGGGGTTAATATGTTTTTCACCTATTAGCTTTGATCTTGGATGGATTAACTTCTATCGCCCTATCACTCATTAGGAAGCCTAGCAATTTTCCGGTGGTTACTCCAAAGGTACACTTTTGTCAGTTCAATCTTAGCATATACTTTTTTATCCTCTCAAAGAAGCTCCTCAAGTTTATGGTGTGGCTTTTGCTATCTTTGGATTTCACTATCATATTATTGACATGCACTTCCACCTCATTATGCATCATATCATGTAATAAGGCCGTAACCATCCTTTGGTAGGTTGTCCCTATTGAAAAATTACATGTTTGTATCACATACAAAATATACACAATGAAAAATAAACGGATCTACTTCATTCGCAATTGATAACATGTACTATGTAAATTTAAGAATTTAAGAATAAGAGAGCGTACCTTGAAGCGGTGAATTTCAAAACAAAGATTAGAAGCACTTGGGAGCACTTTTAATCTTCACACGCTATAATATTCTATATGTTTCTCCCTTTCTATCTAACTAATTATCTAATTGGGCTAGCCTTTTGGGCCTTTCCAATTGGGCTTCAGTATGTGGCTTGGAGTGGGAACAAAACGGACAAATAAGACACTAGCTCTAATGGGCCTTGGGCTTTTTTGTCAACTCTTGACTAGTTCAAAGTTACCATTAACTATATTTAATACTACTATATAAATATAGTTGCACTCTAGGCATTATTTATAACTTATATCCCAAGACTTTTTTATACATGAAACCCTTTTATAAAATATTTGTAGTAATACAAAGTCATAAATATAGACTGTCACTTTGTAAGTTACTACATCTTAATTCATTGAGTACCCGGTTTATTCTTTTTAATGTTATTCATCATATATTTATGAAATCCAATTCCATAAATATATACTTTAGTAACTCTTTTCTAAAGTAGTTAGGCCTAATACTCTGAATAACCAAACCCATTAAACTTATCTTAAGGGAATATTGTATATCTCAGTTAAGAGATTATGAATTTCATCACGAGAATATATGTTCCATCAACACGAAATGTGGCTGCCCAACATACTGAGATTTTGATCGTGACTTTAGATCTCACTCTTGATATATCAAAACAACCTACACTTCATGATCAGGTCCATTATCCTCTTATGATTAAGAGTCCATATAAATAGAATTCATGAGATGTTTTATTCATTTAACAGTCGTTAGGAGAATAATAAATCTCACAATGAATAATAAATCTTATAGCGGTCCAGTTCAATGTGTTTTAACTCTTAAAACATATTTACATGTCAACTAGAAGTCTCTATTTCTATGATCAAAACAAATCGTCTTAATTGATATGTTATAGTCTTCGCAAATGAAATGTCCAATTTCATCACTGACTACAAACTAAGATTCTGAGTTTACAAAGAACTTGTGATCTATATCTTCTGTGACTAAATTACATAGATCACATACTATGCATCTCATAGACTATATGATAATGTCCCAATATTCATGTTACCATTATTCTAGATAATGGTAAAACAACTTTATTAATCACAACATTAAGTCATACATAATGTCATACATAGTGTCATACATAGTATTATGCAATAGAATTTAAGGGCACCAATCCTAACAGTCCCGACACTCTTGAGGCCAAACGACATCATCGTGTAACAATAGATTCCCCATTAGTCAGTGAAAGTGGTTTTGGTTATATCTTTGGGAGCCATCTTGATCTGGTTGTACTCCGAAAAACTATCCATGAATGACATCAAGGAACTTCCCACCGTGTTGTCCACCAAGACATCAATGTGAGGGAAAGGAAAGCCATCCTTAGGGCATGACTTGTTCAAGTCCCTAAAATCCACACACATCCTTACCTTCCCATCCTTCTTAGGTATGGGGATGACATTGGCTATCCATTCGGCTTGGTGTATGGGTTTGATGAATCCTACCTTTAATTGCTTAGTAACTTCCTCCTTGATTTTTAAGAGCCATTCAGTCCTCATTCTTCTTGTTGGGAAATTTAGACCCCGATTGATAGAATTAACAAGTTTTAAATCCAAGTTGTTAATTAGATTTATTATATATAAAACTTGTTAAAACAAACAAACATCAATATCATGTCAAAACTAAGTGCAGCGGAAAAATAAATAAGACAAGATATGATGACCCAGGAAAACCAATGAAACCAACCAGTTTCACAGTAAAAAACCTGGGGGGAAACCTTCCCGAAAAGCAATCCACTATAGTAAAGAGAAGTTTCAGATCTAGTACAAAACCTTTGTCACTAGACTCTACAATCCCCGTAGATGAACTCACAGCAGAAACCTTCTACTGCTTCAGAACCTCTGAACTCTTCAATATATGAACGCCACCCTTTGATGCACGGATCCCAGTACGTGACTAACTCCTTTGCACGAATCCCAGTACGTGACTCACTCACCAACTTGAGGAAGAAGAATGTTGGCTGCAAAGTTCTTCACTTCATACACATGATGAAGATCAAGAAGCACTTGGTTACAAAACCCTAAGGCGCATAAGACGCAGTTGCTTCTTTCAGAGAGAATAAGGCATTGGTCACCTTTTGCATATGTTCTCCTTGTATTCTCTTATGTGACGGCCTCAAAAATATGCCTTATATATGCCTAGGGTTGTGAGAAAAGAAACCCTACACAAATACAAAAGCCTGGCCCAAAAATCGGATCTGAAAATTCTGATTCCCGTAACCTCGATCGATCGGGCTCGATAGATAGCAGGTGTCGAGCCTCATTAATCCTCGATAGATACCTCGATCGATCGGGCTCGATAGATAGCTATCTGTCCGCAGGTGTCCAGCAGCTATCCGCCAGGTGTCCACCAGGTGTCCAGCTTTAGTACACACTTTTTCTTCACTTGTTTCTTGGTCTAATCTTCATGACTTTAATACTAAACTTGAACAACATGTTCTTTGAAGTATTAAACACATCCTAGATCTATCCAAATACAAGTAAAGTGCGTTTTGTCAAAGGATTAGCCAACTACATAAAATAGCGACATATGTTCATAGACTTGAACTACATATGTCCTAACAATCTCCCCCTTTGGCAATCCGTGACAAAACCACAACAAACAAATGAACATATGAGAGAAGTCATAAATCACTCAACTCATACTCACTTGTTGAATACAATAAAATCTACCCTAACACAAACTCTTGAAAAACTTTGCAAGAAGAGAGTTCATGGCATGGAAGACTTTGACAACCTGTATTTCTGAAACACTTTAAACAAAACTCATCAAGGCATCTTTGTGTGAAGCAGAAATAATAGATTGCATACAAATAAAGAAACATGTGTATAAAGATAGAAAAGAAACAACACATGTAGAGATAGGTGAAGAAAACATACATCATCATATATATACCACTTGATAAATACCATGTGTATGTAAAAATGGTCACAAGACCTAGGTACATGAACAAGGAGATAAACACTCCCCTTAACAAGATGAAACACAACTCCCCCTTACAAGGGCATGTATTTCTCCCCCTAACTTGTAGAATCTTAAAAAAAAGAAACCACAAATTCTCTAATTTCTCCCCCTTTTTGTCACGATTGACAGAGGGTACAAAGAATGATCAAGGATGATCAGGGGGGCACAAAGAATCCATAAAAAAATGCATGAATGTAATGAAACAAGATGCTATGGATGACAAGATAAGAGAAACATGCAAAACATGTGAAAAAAAAATGCATGCAGAGAATCTCGATCGATCGAGAGGTATCGAGGAGCTATCGAGCAGACCTCGATGGATCGAACAGCTATCGAGAAGCTATCGAGGAGACAGAAACATTCTCGATCGATCCACCTAGCTATCGAGAGGTGTCGAGATTGCGATATCATGCAATAGAAGATCTCGACAGATAAGCCAGGTATCGAGAGGTGTCGAGGAGGTGTCGAGATGCCTTTAAAAACAGTTTTTCAGAAAAAGAAAAACACAGACATGAATGCAATTATGCATGCAACTCAACCAAAGATCCAAACGACATATTAACCTCTCAAAAACATCTCTCAACAAGAAAAATGTCATGCATTTTGATCCAAAACACACACACACACACTAAACCAGTCTAACCAATTTTATATTTCAAAAATAAGTTATGACAGTTTAGTGAGCATACATTAACGCATGTAAACCTTGTGATGGCCAAATCACATTGTACCTGCACATGTATCAAAAATAGCAAAGAGTATTGCGTGTCGTGTGTGAAAACATCGCAAGATTGCATAAGCGTCTCAATGTTATGACGATTTGAGATATGAGAAAATCTCTTTAACTCACACACAATCATAACCGTTTGATGGGGACTATCACCTTCGAGGTACATCCTATAACTCCCACATCTCCTAGAAAACACGCTTGCAACCATATTTTAAAGCATTTTTAATCTTTTTGCTTTTTATTTCTTTGCATATTTTCTTTTAACAAGCATATCATGCATGGGCATACAAGAGAAAGAAAAGAAATACCCAATAATGTTAAGCTTTTGACACTGCACTTTTGCTATGCCGAAGCATACAGGTGTCATATAATGATTGGCGAGTAACAGTGGTGAGATGGTTATTTATGCCTTTCTCTTCGGATTTTCTAGTTCAACCCGTCAAAAAGAGTGATACGAGTGTTAAGAAGAAGAGATCACTTAACCTTACTCATCACAAACAAAGAGCTACAAAGCTCACTTGCTTAGTTGTGCAGAAGAATGCTCATCTAAGCTACAGGTGATACAAAGTTTAGAAAAACTCTGTTTCAATGGCCATTTTAAAAGTTCACATGAACTAATGCACACAAACACACACTGTTTTTGTATTTTTCAATTTTTCAACTCTTTTTTTTTTTAAAAAAAAAAAAAAAACAAAATAACCAAACAAAAACAGAATAACAACATGAATGCATGAAAGAAAGATGCATATGCATGAAGGTATGATAGAAAGATGCAGATGCATGAAAGCATGATTTCAACAGCAGAAAAGAAATCAAGCAAAGAGAGTCCTACTTTAGATAGAAAGAATTAAAGCAAAGGACAAACAGAAAAGACAATTAAGTCTTAGACTCCTTTCTCACCCACACAGCACGAGTCTTTGGCCGTGAAGATGAAAAGGCACGTGTCCTAGTATGACTACGAAAGGACATAGAAGAATTAAAATTCTTCTGAAATTGAGTTAAAAAGCTCAAGACTTTTAATAACTCACCAACAAATTCCATGACAACGGGGGTCAAGGATCACACTCAGGAAATTAATCCAATCAGAGTGTACCCGCTCTGACACCACTTGTTGGGAAATTTAGACCCCGATTGATAGAATTAACAAGTTTTAAATCCAAGTTGTTAATTAGATTTATTATACATAAAACTTGTTAAAACAAACAAACATCAATATCATGTCAAAACTAAGTGCAGCGGAAAAATAAATAAGACAAGATATGATGACCCAGGAAAACCAATGAAACCAACCAGTTTCACAGTAAAAAACCTGGGGGGAAACCTTCCCGAAAAGCAATCCACTATAGTAAAGAGAAGTTTCAGATCTAGTACAAAACCTTTGTCACTAGACTCTACAATCCCCGTAGATGAACTCACAGCAGAAACCTTCTACTGCTTCAGAACCTCTGAACTCTTCAATATATGAACGCCACCCTTTGATGCACGGATCCCAGTACGTGACTAACTCCTTTGCACGAATCCCAGTACGTGACTCACTCACCAACTTGAGGAAGAAGAATGTTGGCTGCAAAGTTCTTCACTTCATACACATGATGAAGATCAAGAAGCACTTGGTTACAAAACCCTAAGGCGCATAAGACGCAGTAGCTTCTTCAGAGAGAATAAGGCATTGGTCACCTTTTGCATATGTTCTCCTTGTATTCTCTTATGTGACGGCCTCAAAAATATGCCTTATATATGCCTAGGGTTGTGAGAAAAGAAACCCTACACAAATACAAAAGCCTGGCCCAAAAATCGGATCTGAAAATTCTGATTCCCGTAACCTCGATCGATCGGGCTCGATAGATAGCAGGTGTCGAGCCTCATTAATCCTCGATAGATACCTCGATCGATCGGGCTCGATAGATAGCTATCTGTCCGCAGGTGTCCAGCAGCTATCCGCCAGGTGTCCACCAGGTGTCCAGCTTTAGTACACACTTTTTCTTCACTTGTTTCTTGGTCTAATCTTCATGACTTTAATACTAAACTTGAACAACATGTTCTTTGAAGTATTAAACACATCCTAGATCTATCCAAATACAAGTAAAGTGCGTTTTGTCAAAGGATTAGCCAACTACATAAAATAGCGACATATGTTCATAGACTTGAACTACATATGTCCTAACACTTCTCAACTTTTGTTTGAAGGGTACCATGTGAACATGAGTATCAATGTGATGTTAAGCTATCTTAGGGTCCATTTCAAGCATATCTTCATAGGACCATGTAAACACCACTTGAAAATTCCATGAGAAGTTCTTGAAGATCTTTTCTTGATTTCTCATTTAGAGTTGAGCAAATTTTAATTAAGCATAGATTCTCATTATTACCCAAATTAATAGTTTCAACAGTTGGTTCCATATGTCCAATTTTCTTTTCCAATTGTTTATTAATTTCATTTTTCAAATTCATTTGAATCATTTAAGTGAAGAATTTCAATGTTATGGGACACATCAAAGTAAGCCAAATCAGAATTCATCTTATTAAAAATTTTGAAAAGTACATTGGAAATTGTATTACAAAAATTTTTCCCCATGTTTTCAAAAAATCCAACCTAAGTCCAATTATTAATGGGCCCCACGGTAGGCATGATGAATTTTGTCTTCTTTCTTCTTTAAGTCTTGTCACACTTCTCATTGCCTATCTTCAGCTTAAAGAACCAGTCCTCCCCTTTCAGAGGTTTCCATACATGCATAGCTTTGGTTATGTCATAAAAGTCCTCACCCTCATTGGGGAAATCTCTTCCCACCTCATCAAAGAACCACTCGCTTCTCACTCCAATAGCTAATCAATTCGAGTCAGCACTAAGTATTGGTTGTCGTTGGAAGAAGTGTCCACGTCGCGTTTAAGCATGAAACGAGTTGGGGTGATATGAGTTGTCCCCACCTTCAAGGTCCATTGTGGCCAATCATGATCTTCCCACGATCTCGCGTACCTCGATATAGAGAAGTCATTGACATAGGCACTCTTGAAAGTCCACGGTCTGAGAGTGCTCTTTAATTGTGGCATAAAGTTATGTAGAAGTAGGTGGACCGTCCCTTTTGTCATCATGTGGTCAATGTCTTCTTGAGCTAGCTTGCTTTGTCCACAGTCAGCCTTGTCTTCTTCATCTCCTTCTTTTTTCTTTAGCTCATCTCTTTTCATCTTGGAGAGGTGGCTTATTATCTTCTTAAGAACTTTTACTTGCGCTTCCACGAACTTTAGTATCTTTTGCGTGAGGACCTTTTCTCTTGAATCATCCATCCTTTCCTCTCGAGGGGACTCGCCTTCCATTGGACTTGAATTGGAGTAGGGAGGTATTCTCTTGAACTTCGGTAGTGCAACAATGTCTAAAAAGAAGTGCCATTTTTATTAAGTTCATGTCCCAATTAAAGGTTTTCTACTTTTTAAATGTCCTTAGAAAATTTTTAAGTTCAATTTAATGAAGGCTTAATTACAATATCACTCCCTTCCCTCTCATGGATATTTGCCCATTGTTTTATTGAGGCTTTGGTCCATTTACATTTTCATTAAACATGCATGTTTTGTTCTTTTCTAATCCTTTCATGCATTCATCATTATGCATCCAAACACAAATCTCATAAACATAAATATCTCATGATAATCAATATATGCATAAACATTTTTGTTTCCACCTTTTTCCATTTTTAAGCATGCTTGATAAACTAGACTATGCTTTAAAAACCTAAAAGTGGAAGGCCGTATGCAATTGCCAAGAAATTTACAACGGACCTTTGTATACATGGTGGAATACTAACTACATAGCTCATATGCAGAAATGAAAAGAAATAAAAAAGACAACAACAAGTCAAACATGGCCCAAATAGTCTGCCATCGCCCTGCATAGTACCCCAAAGCTAGTGAGAAGAATCAGATCATTCAAGGAATGGGTATGAAGTAACCTTGTAGCATCAAAGCCTAGATCTTTAGCAATCTCACTAGGCCTGCTAAATGAATGTCGAAGACGAACCAGCTCCCTTTCCAAACTGGGACTTGAGGTGCAACCTTACCTCTCTGTATCAACAAAACTTGCAATATGCTAATCTCAGTAGTGGCAACTCTCATTGCCTCGTCCTTCTGGGCTACCTCAGCTTGGAGATGACGAAATGCCAGCTGCAGCTCATTGGGCTCATCAGCTGATCTATACTCAAGACTTAAAGTAGATTGAATGTAGGACCTAGCTTGCAATAGCCTTATGGTTAAATCATCAGCCTTGCTGCTCACCTCAGCACGACAAGCCTCTATCATGTCCCCCCTCCCCCCCCCCCCTTTATCTCTTGTCTTGCCAATGATAGTAGATCTCTAAGTAAGATTTACCAGCTCACTCTTCAAGCTAGCGACCCAAGATCTCAACTGAGTGCACTTAGCCTTTGTGGCTGAAGGGACCTATCCCTCTACGCTAGCTTTGCTCGAAGTGTGGCAAGCTCAGCCTGTTAGAATGTGTGCCCTTAAATACTATTGAATGATGCTATGTATGACATTATTTAAGACTTAATGTTGTGTTTAATAAATTTGTTTTATTATTATCTAAAATAATGGTAACATGAATATTGGGACATTATTATATAGTCCATGAGATGCATAGTATGTGTTTATGTGAAAAGTCACAGAAGATATAAATCACAAGTTCTTTGTAAACTCAGAATTTATAGTTTATAGTCGGTAATGAAATTGGGCATTTCATCTGCGAATACTATAACGTAGTAACTAAGATGATTTGTCTTGATCATGGAAGTGGAGACTGTTAGTTGATATGTTTTAAGAGTTAAGACATATTGAACTGGACCGTTGTGAGATTTTTATTATTCTCCTAATGACTGTCAAATGAATAAGAAATCTCACGACTTCTATTTGCTTGAACTTTTAATCCTGAGAGAATAATGGACCTGATCATAACGTGTAGGTTGCTTTGATATATCAAGAGTGAGATCTAAAGTAACGGTCAAATCCTCAGTATGTTGGGTAGCCACATTTAGTGTTGATGGAACATATATTCTCAAGATGGAATTCATAATCTCTTAACGGAGATATAAAATATTCCTTGAGATAAGTTTAATGGGTTTGATTATTTAGAGTGTTAGGCCTAACCACTTTAGTAAGGAGTTACTAAAGTATATACTTATGAAATTGGAATAATTTAAAGGATTAAACCGGGTACTCAAAGATAAGATGTAGTAATTTTTAAAGTGGCAGTCAATATTCATGACTTTGTATTACTACGAATATTTTATGAAGGGTTTGCGTATATAATAAAGTCTTAGGATATAATTTATCAATAAGGCCTAGAGTGCAATTATATTTATGTAGTGGTATTAAATATAATTAATGGTAATTTTGGACTTGTCAAGAGTTGACAGAAAAGCCCAAGGCCCATTGGAGCTACTGTCTTATTAGTCTCTTTTAGTTCCACTCCAAGCCACACACTAAAGCCCAATTAGAAGGCCTAATAGGCCAACCCAATTAGATAATCAGTTAGTTATAAAGAGAGAAACATAAAAAATTTTTTATTAGAGAATAATAAAAGGAGAGACATCATTGTGAAATAGTGTGCATGTGTGAGTAAAGCCACTCGATAATTCTCCCTTGTATTTTGATTAAGATACCACACTTCTTAGTCGTAAAGTGGGATTGGAGCGAAGATTAAAAGTGTTCCCAAGTACTTCTAATCTTAGTTTTGATTTTCTTCACACTAAGATTTGCTATCTTGTTCTTAAATTCTGAAATTTGCATAGTGCATTTTATTAATCATGAATGAAATAGATCTATGTTTGTTGCTTCTGCTGTGTGTTTTGTATGAGATACAAAACCAGTTTTTCCAACAATTGGTATCAGAGCCAGGTTTTCATATCATGATTGTATGGCATGTGATTGGATTTTATAATAAAAGAAAAATGGTTTCTTAATAGTTATTGCATCATTTGCATGTAATGAAGAGAATTGCATCACTAGTATATATATCCGGGTGACTATTGAAATAACCGTCATGATTGAAAGGCACTGTTAATGTATATCAACAAAGAGATCCATTAATGGAAGAATACGAATGAGTGTTAATGCATTGTTAGATTGCCTTAATGCATTGATTGTTATGTTACCTTTTGCATTAAAAGGTTGTTTGGTATTTTACCTTCGAAACAAGATTAGCAAGCTGGAAAACCATCAAAATCCATGGGCCCTAAGAGTCCATCTTTGATAAGCCTTTGAATTTTGTTTGAATTAATATGACCCAAACGCAAGTGCCAAAGATATGCTTCACTAGTAGAAGGAAACTTTCTCTTTAATGATTTCACATGTGAATTATTATCTAATTCAGAATTATATAATTCATGCTTATTAGGAGTTAAAATATAAAGATCATCTACAATATTACTTGAATAGATAAACATTTTACCCTTCTCTATTACAACATTGTCTTTAAGGATAACATAATATCTATGTTTACCAAAATAAGTTTTAGAAATTAAATTCCTACGAACATTAGGTACAAATAGACAGTCTTGAAATATTAAATCCCTAGACTCAAAGCATAAATTAACAACTCCAACAACTACAATCGGAATCCTACTCCTATCAGCCAAAGTAAGAAACAATTCTCCTTCATTCAGCTTTCTAGTCTCCTGAAACCCCTACAAAGAATCGCAGATATGATTAGTACAACCTGAATCCACACACCAGGAATCCGTGGGATTCTGTACCAAATATATTTCAAGAAGAAAGGAACTTTTCATACCCATATTCTTGGTAGCTTTGAACTTTGGACAATTTCTCTTCCAATGTCCTTTCTCACCACAATGGAAACACTTTCCTTTATCGGTAACCCTTAAGGCAATTTGTTTACCCTGTTGCTTAGTGAAGTCCTTCTTCTTCTTCTTCTTGTTTTTCTTCTTCTTCTTACCCTTGCCTTTCGACTTAGGTTGAGAAGTAGAAGCTTCACCCATGTTGGGAAATTTAGACCCCGGTTGATAAAATTAACAAGTTTTAAACTCAAGTTGTTAATTAGATTTATTATGCATAAAACTTGTTAAAACAAACAAACATCAATATCATGTCAAATATAAGTGCAGCGGAAAAGTAAATAAGACAAGATATGATGACCTAGGAAAACCAATGAAACCAACCAGTTTCACAGTAAAAAACTTCGGGGGAAAACTTCTCGAAAAGCAATTCACTATAGTAAAGAGAAGTTTCAGATCTAGGACAAAACCTTTATCCCTAGACTCTACAATCCCCGTAAATGAACTCACAGCAGAAACCTTCTACCACTTCAGAACCTCTGAACTCTTCAATATATGAATGCCACCCTTTAATGCACGGATCCCAGTACGTGACTAACTCCTTTGCACAAATCCCAGTACGTGACTAACTCCTTTGCACAAATCCCAGTACGTGACTTACTCACCAACTTGAGGAAGAAGAATGTTAGCTACAAAATTCTTCACTTCATCAACAATAAAGATCAAGATGCACTTGGTTACAAAATCCTAAGGTGCAAAAACGCAGTAGCTTCTTTCTGAGAGAATAACGCTTCGGTCACCTTTTGCATATGTTCTCCTTGTATTCTCTTGTGTGACAGCTTCTAAAATAAGCCTTATATATGTCTAGGGTTGTGAGAAAAGAAACCCTAAACAAATACAAAAGCCTGGCCCAAAAATCAGATCTAAAAATTCTGATTTCCGTAACCTCGATAGATACCTCGATCGATCGAGAAGCTGTCAAGCTTCATTAAACCTCGATAGATAGAGGTATCGAGCAGCTGTCGAGTAGGTGTCCGCAGGTGTCCAGCTTTAGTGAACACTTTTTCTCCACTTATTTCTTGGTCCAATCTTCATGGCTTTAATACTAGACTTGAACAACATGTTCTTTGAAGTATTAAACACATCCTAGATTTATCCAAATACAAGTAAAGTGCGTTTTGTCAAAGGATTAGCCAACTACATAAAATATGTCCTTAACAATCTCCCCCTTTGACAATCCATGACAAAACCACAACAAACGAATGAACATATGAGATAAGTCATAAATCACTCAACTCATACTCACTTGTTGAATACAATAAAATCTACCCTAACACAAACTCTTGAAAAACTTTGTAAGAAGAGAGTTCATGGCATGGAAGACTTTGACAACCTGTATTTCTGAAACACTTTAAACAAAACTCATCAAGACATCTTTGTGTGAAGCAGAAATAATAGATTGCATACAAATAAAGAAACATGTGTATAAAGATAGAAAATAAACAACACATGTAGAGATAGGTGAAGAAAATATACATCATCATATATATACCACTTGATAAATACCATGTTGTATGTAAAAATGGTCACAAGACCTAGGTACAAGAAGAAGAAGCTAAAAAAAAGCTCCTACAACAACAAGGAGATAAAAGCTCCCCCTAACAAGATGAAACACATCTCCCCCTTACAAGGGCATGTATTTCTCTTCCTAACTTGTAGAATCTTAAAGAAAGAAATCACAAATTCTCCAATTTCTCCCCCTTTTTGTCACGATTGACAGAGGGTATAGGAAGCTATAAAGCTTTACCCAAGAAACATAAAGATGATCAAGGATGATCAAGGGGGCACAAAGAATCCATAAAAATTTATGAATGTAATGAAACAAAATGCTATAGATGACAAGATAAAAGAAAAATGCAAAACAAGGAAAAAAATGAAATGCATGAAAGAAAATCTCAATGGATCGAGAGGTGTCGAGAAGCTATCGAGCATACCTCGATGGATCGAGAAGGTATCGAGGAGCAATCGAGCATACCTCGATGGATCGAGAAGGTATCGAGGAGCAATCGAGCAGACAGAAAGATTCTCGATCGATCCACCTAGCTATCGAGAGGTGTCGAGATTGCGATAAAACATCAACTGAAGATCTCGACAGATAACCAGGTATCGAGAGGTGTCGAGATGGCTTAAAAGCAGTTTTTCAAGAAGAGAAAAACACAGATGTGAATGCAATCAAGCATGCAACTCAACCAAAGATCCAAACAACATATTAACCTCTCAAAAACATCTCTCAAATAGAAAAATGTCATGCATTTTGATTCAAAACACACACACACACACACACACTAAACAACCAATTTTTATTTTAAAAACAAGTTAAGACAGTTTAGTGAGCATACATTAACGCATGTAAACCTTGTGATGGCCAAATCACATTGTACCTGCACATGTATCAAGAATAGTAAAGAATATTGCGTGTCGTGTGTGAAAAACATCGCAAGATTGCATAAGTGTCTCAAAGTTATGACGATTTGAGATATGAGAAAATCACTTTAACTCACACACAATCATAACTGTTTGATGGGGAATATCACCTTTGAGGTACATCCTATAACTCTCACATCTCCTAGAATACACGCTTGCAATCATATTTTAAAGCATTTTAATCTTTTTGCTTTTATTTCTTTGCATATTTTCTTTTATTAAGCATATCATGCATGGGCATATAAGAGAGAGAAAAGAAATACCCAATTATGTTAAGCTTTTGACATTGCACTTTTGCTATGCCGAAGCATACAGATGTCATTGACATTGCACTTTTACTATGCCGAAGCATACAGATGTCATATCATGATTGGCGGGTAACAGTGGTGAGATAGTTATTTATGCCTTTCTCTTAGGATTTTCTAGTCCTACTAGTCAAAAAGAGTGATATGAGTGTTAAGTACAAGAGATTACTTAACTTTATTCATCACAAACAAAGAGCCACAAAGCTCACTTGCTTAGTTTTGCCTAAGAATGCTCATCTAAACTACAAGAGATACAAAGTTTAGAAAACTCTATTTTAATGGTCATTTTAAGGTTTACAAGAACCAATGTACACATACGCACACTGTTTTTGTATTTTTCAATTTTTCCTTTTTTTTTATTATTTTGAAAATAAAACAAAATAAAAACTAAACAACCAAACAAAAACAGACAAACAACGTGAAAACATGATAGAAAGATGCAAATGCATGATAACATGATTTCAAAAGCAGAAAAGAAATCAAGCAAAGAGAGTCCTACTTTAGATAGAAAGAATTAAAGCAGAGGATAAACAGAAAAGACAATTAAGTCTTAGGCTCCTTTCTCACCCGCACAGCACGAGTCTTTGGCCGTGAAGATGAAAATGCACGTGTCCTAGTATGACTGCTAAAGGACATGGAAGAATTAGAATTCTTCTGAAATTGAGTTAAAAAGCTCAGGTCTTTTAATAACTCACCAAGAAATTCCATGACAACGGGGGTCAAGGATCACACTTAGGAAATTAATCCAATCAAAGTGTACCCGCTCTGATACGGCTTGTTGGAAAATTTAGACCCCGGTTGATAGAATTAACAAGTTTTAAACCCAAGTTGTTAATTAGATTTATTATGCACAAAACTTGTTAAAACAAACAAACATCAATATCATGTCAAATATAAGTGCAGTGAAAAAGTAAATAAGATAAGATATGATGACCCAGGAAAACCAATGAAACCAAATAGTTTCACAATAAAAAACCTGGGGGGAAACCTTCCCGAAAAGCAATTCACTATAGTAAAGAGAAGTTTCAGATCTAGTACAAAACCTTTGTCCCTAGACTCTACAATCCCTGTAGATGAACTCACAGCAGAAACCTTCTACCGCTTCAGAACCTCTAAACTCTTCAATATATGAATGCCACCCTTTAATGCACGGATCCCAGTATGTGACTAACTCCTTTGCACGAATCCTAGTACGTGACTCACTCACCAACTTGAGGAAGAAAAATGTTGGCTGCAAAGTTCTTCACTTCATCAACAATAAAGATCAAGAAGCACTTGGTTACAAAACCCTAAGGCGCAAAGATGCAGTAGCTTCTTTCTGAGAGAATAAGGCTTCGGTCACCTTTTGCATATGTTCTCCTTGTATTCTCTTATGTGACGGCCTCTAAAATAAGCCTTATATATGTCTAGGGTTGTGAGAAAAGAAACCCTACACAAATACAAAAGCCTGGCCCAAAATTCAGATTTGAAAATTCTAATTTCCGTAACCTTGATAGATACCTCGATCGATTAAGAAGATGTCGAGCTTCATTAAACCTCGATAGATAGAGGTATCGAGCAGCTATCGAGCAGCTGCCCGCAGGTGTCCAGCAGGTGTCCAGCTTTAGTGAACACTTTTTCTCCACTTGTTTCTTGGCCCCATCTTCATGGCTTTAATACTAGACATGAATAACATGTTCTTTGAAGTATTAAACACATCCTAGATCTATCCAAATACAAGTAAAGTGCGTTTTGTCAAAGAATTAGCCAACTACAAAAAATATGTCCTTAACAACCCACATTGGCTTCAACACTAGAAGTACCAAGGATGCCTTCCACCGCCACTAACTCATTCATTAATTTAGACAAAGAATAAATCTTTTTGTTCATATTACAATTCAGTCTTAATTCCTTGAATGATTCTGGTAGTGACTGGAGTATCATATCCACATGGGATTCTCTATCAATGTTGGCACCTAAAACCTCCAATGTATTCAAATTAGAGATCATTGTAAGACAATGCTCCTTTTCTAAAGTACCTTCAGCCATTTTGGTATTATGAATTTGCCTCATGGTTTCTTGCCTTGCAAAATGACCTTGCTCACCAAACATCTCCTTCAGACTTAACATAAAGTCAGAAGCTAGTTCTACATCCTACATTTGATGTTGTAGAACGTTTGAGATAGATGCTAGGATATAACACTTGGACATCTCATTAAATTTCTGCCAACAATCATATCGCAGTTTTTCCTCAAAAGGAGCATCTAATGAAGAAATGCTAGGACATGGTTGAGTAAGGACATATTTGTGCTCTTCAGCAGTTAAAAAAATGTTCAAATTTCTTTTCCAGTCAACATAGTTGGATCTAGTCAGTTTGTTTTGATTAAGAATAGAAACAAGTGGGCTAAATGATGCCATGTTCAAATCTGAAAATAATAAACATGAATATAATAAGTAAACTGGACATTATCAATTTAGCATATAAACATATAGTATGGAACCAAAATAAAACCATAACATAATATATGCAATGACAACCCAATCCCATATTCAATATCCCTCAACATATAATAAACATTAAATACTATGATTGATTGAGAACTATTCTCATTATTAGTGCCATCATGATAACTCTTATCAAACACTAATAATATGCCGTTTTAAATTTAGCCTCTAAGTAATAATTGTAAGAACTCAGCATAGAGGATACTATAATATTTAGTTTAGTGTACACCATTGTCTATAATCATGTGTAGCCACATTTCATCCCTTTAACAAGATTATTTTATAGTACCATGATACAAAACACCCTCCGCATGGAATGCGAAGCTCAAGGCTAAGACAAGGTGTTTGATCAAACCACTATAAACCAGGAAATTCAATCTTGTAGGACCATGAAATAAATACTCTTTGCATGGAATGCTAAGCTCGAGGCAAAGACAAAGTATATATTTCACACTACTATGAACTAACAATGGAGGTCGTGAGATCCAACTCTTGTATCTCTCTCCCACTAGATGGTTTAAAAGAAAGGTTTTTATTTAAAACATGCGTAAACAAATTACACATAGCCTTGCTCTTTATATATGTAAAAAACACTTTAAGAAAATTCTAGATCCTTAGTCCTTGAGCGATTGAGAATGTACCTCGATTGATCAAGAAAAGTTCTGGCTTCTCGATCGATCCTTTACAGATGCTCGATCGATCAAGAAAAATTCGACAAAGCTCGATCGATGCTCGACAGATACTCGATCGATCGAGAAAACTTCTGTCAGTTTAATTGATGCTTGATAGATTCTTGATTGATCGAGCTTCACGAATTTTTAATTTTCCAGAATTTTTCTAAGATAGTTTTTTAACGTTTTCATGAACAAAACAACCATCATATGAACATAATGAGCAGAAATTGATATCAAAGCTGAATTTCATTGATGCTATAGCCTTAAAGTTCAATTTAACATACTTAAATTCAGACTGAAACAACATCATAACATCAATATCAGTTTTTATCAAAAACAATAATTTCAACAACCATGCTGAAAACTAATTTCTAACAACATGAAACTATTGTCACTAATTCCAAAACTCAAAACATGTTAAACATATATGAAAATGAAGACCGCTTTGATACCATTTGATGGAAAATAACATGTTTGTATCACTTATAAAATATACGCAGCCAAAAAATAACGAATCTACTTTCTTGATAAATGTTAACATGTACTATGTAAGTTTCAGAATTTAAGAACAAGAGAGTGTACCTTCGTGCGGTAAATTTCAAAACTGAAGATCAAAAGCACAAAGGAACACTTTTAATCTTCACTCCAATTCCACTAACGCCCAAGATGTGTGGTCTCTCAATCAATTTTCAAAAGGAGAATGTCAAAGTATCTAATACTCACATACACACCTTTTCACAATGGTGTTCTTATTTTTCATTCTTAAAAATTCTGTATGTTTTCTCCCTTTGTATCTAACTGATTATCTAATTGGGCTGGCCTTTTGGGCCTTTACAATTGGGTTTAAGTGTGTGGCTTGAAGTGGGACCAAAAGGAACCAATAAGACACTAGCTCCAATGGGCCTTGGGCTTTTTTGTCAACTCTTGACAAGTTCAAAGTTACCATTAACTATATTTAATACCACTATATAAATATAATTGCACTCTAGGCCATTTTTATAAATTATATCCCAAGACTTTATTGTACATGCAACCCCTACATGAAATATTCGTTGTAATACAAAGTCATGAATGTAGACTGCCATTTTGTAAATTACTATATCTTATCCTTGAGTGCCCGGCTTAATCCTTTAAAGTTATTCAACATATATTTATGAAATCCAATTTCATAAATATATACTTTAGTAACTTCTTACCAAAGTAGTTAAGCCTAACTGATCCATTAAACATATCTCAAGGGAATATTTTATATCTCTATTAAGAGACTATGAATTCCATCTTGGGAATATATATTCCATCAACACTAAATATGGTTGCCCAACATACTGAGATTTTGACCGCAACAATAGATCTGACTCCTGATATATCAAAGTAATCTACACTTCATGATCAAGTCCATTATTCTCTCAGAATTAAGAGTTCATGTAAATAGAAGTCGTAAGTCTATTATTCATTTGACAGTCGTTAGGAGAATAATAAATCTCATAGTGATCCAATACAATATAGGCCATCGTACAGCCTGGGTAGCTTGGGGCACGTTTTGTAGCCGCCAGCTAGCGTTGACCGGGTCAACATTAACCAATTGACCATTGACCAAAAAAAAAAAAAAAACCAGAGTTCTTGCCTAGCATCAATGACCAAGCTAGGAGAATTCTTTTCCAAACTAGAAGCAGCAGCATAACCTTGTCAAGTAAGTCCAGTCTGGACTCATGAATAGTGCAGTTTTTGCATGGAATTTGGGGCAACAAAATACAGAATCACATTCTTTATCCATCACCTCTCCTTACCATCGAGATGTCAAATAAAGAAGGGGCAGTCGCTCTCGATTTGCATGTTGGACCTTGAAACTCTCAAAAATATTAACTTTTCTCCAAGAGGTCGCAGAAACATATAGATTGACATGGCGTAACTTGTTCGAGAATTGTAGCACTTAAAGTGTCTTTTTAGGTCAAATTGACCAAGATTGCCCTAGTAAACCCTAGGTTGACCGGAAGTCAAAGTTGGTCAAAATCATCTCAAAACAACATTTTTTATGTTTCTACATCAAACTTGAGCTACTTAGAGATTTTTGCTAAGTTTGACCTAGAGTTGACACTCAAGGGTCCTAGAAACCCTAATTTTGATTGGACCTTCAAAACAGGTTGAAACCAACATCATTGCAAATATTATTGAATTCCTTTTCCAATGACTATTCATGGGTCCAAAATGGTTAAGATATCTTGAAAACCATGCAAGGCACATTAACTCGCTTCTTGAGGCTATAACTTTTGATCCAACCGTTGGATTTCAAAGTTCTTTAGCTTTCTAGAAACCACACATCTAGACCTTTCCAGGGATACTATTATCAATGTAATCCAAGTTAGGGAAGGCCTCCATCAAGCTGTTACAATGCGGCAGCCACTAAGTGGCCACTGGAGCTAAAGGGTCACTTTTTCAATATAAATACCCCTAGACCCCGCTCAGATAAAAAAGGAAAAAAAGTAGAATGAAGTTGGGAATTTTTAGGGAAGATTCTCTCTTCTTTCCTGTCTAAATTCTCTCTCAAACACATCAAAAAAACCTTTGATTCCTCTTTTCTCTCAACAGTCAAGAGGTAGTGTTCTTGCACTCTTTTTCCCCTTCGTGATCTTAGGACATTGGACTTGAGGTTTAAAGGGTGTAGATGTATCTTTTTAACTACAATCTACACCCTTTGCTTTTTTTTTTAATATGTTTTATTACTTTTCCAACCGTTTTCTTGCTTTATCTTGCTTCTTAGCATGTTCTATAGCTTTCCTAGCATGTCTCTTCGCTTTTTACCATGTTTAAATGTTTTGATGATGTTGGCCTAGCCTTCTTGGGCTAGGATATGCCTAAATTTTGTGTTTATGTTTAGATACATGTGTATATTCTCCTTGCCAGGTCTATGCTTAAATCCATATCTTTATGTGCTTCTTACCATGTTCATGTGTCTAGATCTACATGTTGGTTGCTATTCCAAGTGCTTCTAAAGCCTTTCTATCTCTTGTTATCTCCCGTTTCTTGTGTTTTGGCCCTTTTGGTTGGGTGTAGATCTAGATCTTGTTGGCTGGGCCTACATCCATACACCTAGTTCTATATCAATGGGTTTGGATCATTTCCTTTATGCATGTCTATGTTGGCTTGCTTGCTTCTATGCTATGTATCCATGTTTTCCAGTCCAGATATAGGCTTTTCCATGCTTTGTACCCTCCATGGGCTTATGCTTGTTGGCCTTTAGGGCCTCTTGCTTGTGTTGTTACATCCATCCCTCCTAAGGCTTGTTTGGATGTAACTACTTGTGAGATACACCTTTGTGGTGTTGGTGTGCATGATACAGACCTTTTTTCGCTCCGTGCGATGTTGATATGCTTGCCTTGCTTTCTTTGCATCTTTTCATCTTTGCATACTTTCCTACATGTTCATATATGAGTCTTTGTGTTGTCTATACTCCAATCCAATGGACTTTGGAAACTCGATCCAAACCTACACTTTTCCTCCATGGACACCCTCTTTTGTTTGACAACATGCTTGTTTGCCCTCGTTTAGCACTTTTTGACAGCTTGTATTTTAGCATGCTTTCATTCCATGTGTTTCTTTGCTTGTTTGCTAGCTTGTTTCTTTTGTCTTTTCATGTACATGCATGGAATATGGACACTAGAAGCAAGGGTGCGACCTCCTAGGCGCAAGCAAAAGGGCAAGGATGCAAGCAAGAAGATGTAAGCCCACTAAGGGCAATGTTTTGTAGATTAGGGGGGCCTAGCCCCCTCTTGAGTGGTTCTCTTTCTCTCTCTCTCTCTCTCTCTCTCTCTCTCTCTCTCTCTCTCTCTCTCTAAGACTCTTCTCTATAGCATGTATTAAGGTTCCCCCTCTCCCTGTACCCTTTACTTTTACCGCTCTTTGCTTAGGCCGCGTTCCCTAGGTATGACAATGTCTGTTTTACATTTTTTGTACCTTGCTAGGCCATACCCTTGGAACGTTGGCAATGTATACTTTATTTTCTTTCTCTGTGTGATAGCATTGTGCATGATGTGTATATATATATATATATATGCTTACGTGTGTATGGGTGATCATGCGCTTTGTATGATGGACTTTCACGGTTATGTGAGTGACCGTCTCTACCCATGAGTGCTTTTAACCTTGTGGCATGAGTATGTGCTCAAGGCAATTGTTGTAGGTACATATTCATGTCATACTATGTGCATAGTCACCGCCATGTGATCATCCTGATCCATGCCACTGAGTGACATCGATTTCCCCATGTATGCATCACATATCAATGTGTTTAATGCATTGAGGGGCATCGACTCGTCCTAGCATGAGCATCTTGGCACGCACCGTTTACACAATCACAAAACCCTACTGGTGGGCCATAACACACCAAGTGTGAAACTCTGCCAAATTTTCGCAGTGAAAATAGGGCATCCCCATTTATGTATTCTCATGTCGTAAGCTTAGTGAGAATAATTTTTGGTATGCTATGACGCATTTAAGGCAAAGTACTGACGGATTTCTACCATGAAAATAAGGCAAAATACTATCAAATTGTCATAGTAGAAATTTGGCAACAATTCCAAGCACACTTGGAAAGCATCAATCGAGACCACACCCTTTCCGAATCTAAACCTCAAAGATCAATTCGCTTAAAGCATCGAAAGCTAATGCCAATAGCTCGTTTTCAGTTGCAAATGTTTGAAAATTATGATTTTATCAAAACAAAGAACTGTCTACAAATAGGCGTTGTGGGGTGGCTAACACCTTCCCCACATGTAACCAGACTTCCAAACTCAAGAATCAAGATTTTTTGCCCATCCACATTAGATTTGAAAAAAAATGACATTTTTCTTTGCCTAGGATTAGTAATAAAATAAAAAAGAGTCAAGTGACCAATCACACCTTAGAAATGCCAAATGATTGGTGGCGACTTCACTTAACCTTGGTAATTTCCTTAAAACTGATTTATATTTGTTAGGATGTGTGTTCTTAAATCTTATTGTATAATGCTATGTATGACATTCTGCATAACTTAATGCTGTGTTTAATAAAGTTATTTTATTATTATTTAAAATAATGGTAACATGAATATTAGGACATTATCATATAGTCTATGAGATGCATAGTATGTGATTTATGTGATTTAGTCACAGAAGATATAAATCATAAGTTCTTTGTAAACTCAGAATTTATAGTTCGTAGTCGACGATGATATTGGACATTTCATCTGCGAAGATTATAATGTATCAACTAACATGATTTGTCTTGACCATAGAAGTGGAGACTTCTAGTTGGTATGTTGATATGTTTTAAGAGTTAAGACATATTGAACTGGACCGCTATGAGATTTATTATTTTCTTAATGAATGTCAAATGAATAATAAATCTCACAATTTCTATTTGCATGAACTCTTAATCTTGAGAGAATAATGAACCTGATCATGAGGTGTAGGTTGCTTTGATATATTAGGAGTGAGATCTAAAGTAACAGTCAAAATCTCAGTATGTTGGGCAGCCACATTTAGTGTTAATGGAATTCATAATCTTTTAACGAGGATATAAAATACTCCCTTGAGATAAGTTCAATGAGTTTGGTTATTGAAAGAGTTAGGCCTAACCACTTTGGTAAGAAATTACTAAAGTATATATTTATGATATTGGATTTAATAAATATTTAATGAATAACTTTAAAGGATTAAACCAGGTACTCAAGGTTAAGATGTAGTAACTTTCAAAGTGGCAGTCTATATTCATTACTTTGTATTACTACGAATATTTTATGAAGGGGTTGCATGTATAATAAAGTCTTGGGATATAATTTATTAATAAGGCCTAGAGTGCAATTATATTTATATAGTAGTATTAAATATAATTAATGGTAACTTTGGACTTGTCAAGAGTTGACGAAAAAGCCTAAGGCCAATTGGAGCTAGTGTCTTATTGGTCCCTTTTGGTCCCACTCCAAGCTACACACTAAAGCTCAATTGGAAAGGCCAAATAAGCTGGCCCAATTAGATAATCAGTTAGTTATAAAGGGAGAAACATACAGAATTTTTTTTTAAGAAGCGTAGAGAGAAAGAAAAAAGAGAAAGAGTGAGGCATACTTTCATTCTCCCTTGGAAACTGATTGAAAGACCACACTTCTTAGGCGTAAAGTGGAATTGTAGTGAAGATTAAAAGTGTTTCCAAGTGCTTCTAATCTTTGTTTTGAGTTTCTTCACACCAAGGTATGCTATCTTGTTCTTAAATTCTGAAATTTGCATAGTCCACGTTTGTTAGGATGTGTGCCCTTAAATCCTATTGTATGATGCTATGTGTGACATTATGTATGACTTAATATTTTGTTTAATAAAGTTATTTATTTTTATTTAAAATAATAGTAACATGAATATTTGGACATTATCATATAGTCCATGAGATGCATAGTATGTGATTTATGTGATTTAGTCATAGAAGATATAAATCACAAGTTCTTTGTAAACTCAAAATTTATAGTTCGTAGCCGGTGATGAAATTGGGGATTTCATCTGCAAAGATTATAACGTATCAACTAAAATGATTTGTCTTGATCATGGAAGTGGAGACTTCTAGTTGATATGTTGATATGTTTTAAAAGTTAAGACATATTGAATTGGACCGCTGTGAGATTTATTATTCTTCTAAGGACTGTCAAATGAATAATAAATCTCACGACTTTTATTTGCATGAACTCTTAATCCTAAGAGAATAATGGACTTGATCATGATGTGTAAGTTGCTTTGATATATCAGGAGTGAGATCTAAAGTAACAGTCAAAACCTCAGTATGCTGGGCAGCCACATTTAGTATTGATGGAACATATATTTTCAAGATGGAATTCATAATCTCTTAATGGAGACATAAAATATTCCCTTGATATAAGTTTAATGGGTTTGGTTATTCAGAGAGTTAGGCCTAACCACTTTGGTAAGTAATTACTAAAGTATATAAATTTATGAAATTGGATTTCATAAATATATAATGAATAACTTTAAATTATTAAATCGGGTACTTAAGAATTAAGATGTAGTAATTTTCAAAGTGGCAGTCTATATTCATGACTTTGTATTACTACGAATAATTTATGAACAGGTTGCGTGTATAATAAAGTCTTGGGATATAGTTTTTTAATAAGTCCTAGAGTGCAATTATATTTATATAGTGGTATTAAATATAATTAATGGTAACTTTGGACTTGTCAAGAGTTGATGGAAAAGCCCAAGGCCCATTGAAGCTAGTGTCTTATTGGTCCATTTTGGTCCCGCTCCAAGCCACACACTAAAGCCCAATTGGAAAAGCCAAATAAGCAGGCCCAAATAGATAATCAGTTAGTTATAAAGGAAGAAACATATAGAATTTTTTTAAGAAGCGTAGAGAAAAAGAGAAAGAGAGAGTGTGAGACACACTTTCATTCTCCCTTTGGAAACTGATTGAGAGACCACACATCTTGGGCAGAAAGTGGAATTGGAGTGATGATTAAAAGTGTTCCCAAGTGCTTCTAATCTTTGTTTTGAATACCAATGTACGCTATCTTGTTCTTAAATTCTGAAGTTTACATAGTGCATGTTGTCAATCATGAATGAAATAGATCCTTGTTTGTTGCTTCTGCTATGTGTTTTGTATGAGATACAAAACCAAATTTTTATCCAACAATGTTATCAATCATGAATGAAATAGAACCAATTTTGTTGCTTCCGCTGTGTGTTTTATATGAAATACAAAACCAGATTTTTCAACAACTAGTATCAGAGCTAGGTTTTCATATCATAATTGTATAGTGTGTGATTGGATTTTAGAATTTAAGAAAACCGTTATCTTTGTATTTTCAAATTTTTGCATAAAAATATTGTTCCATAAACCTTGTGTGCATTGATCAATATATCCGATATATTGTTTTTTGCATTACACCAAGAGTGCACGGATGGAATGGAAATCCTAGTTTGTAATATATATATATATATATATATATATATATATTGCAAGTGGGATTGAATGGACATTTATGGTGTTATGCCTTACAGTAAGTGCTTGGATATGAATACGTTTGAGTGTGGATTGCATTGATTGTTATTTCATCAAGTTAGAGTACGGATTGCAAAAGGTAGTTACAAAATGGTTACTCTACCATAAAGCATTAACCATTTAGATTTATTGCACCGCTTGGCCTATTGTTTTCACGGCATGGACTTAATGCAATTGCATGGATTGCATGGCTTGCACTTTTTTTTTGCATGGCTTGGCTATTCAAGCATTGCATTGTCTTGGCAACTTCCATATATATATATATATATATTGTAATTTAATAATATAATATATATTATATTATATAATAATATATTATATTATATGTATATAATATAATATAGTTTTATAACGTAATATATTATATTATATATATTTATATATGTTAATGCTAGTTTAATGAAATTTATTCCTAATGAGATTAGGATTATGTTTTTCAAGGGTTTCTAGCATTATTATGGTTCTTGATCATAAAAACTTTTAATTTAAAATATCTAGTGCAGAGAGAGATACAAGGGTTGGATCTCATGGCCTCCATTATCGGTTCATAGTAGTGTGGGTAAACACCTCGTCTTGGTATATATGCCTTGCGATCCCAAAAGAGGGTGTTTACTTCATAGTACTACAAGATTGAACTTACCCGTTTAAAGTAGTGTGGACAAACACCTCGTCTTGGCATATATGCCTCGCAATCCCAAAGAAGGGTGTTTTGTTTCATGGTACTACAAGTTTAAACACTATAAAAGGGAGATGAAATGTGGCTACACATGACTCTAGATAATGGTGTACACTAGACTAAGTGTAATGTTAACCTCCCAAAGGAGCTATGTCATTATTACTTAGAGGCTAAAGGTAATACGGCATATTGTTAGTGTTTGATAAGAGATATCATGATAACACTAATAATGAGAATAATTCTCAACCAATTAATGTGTTTATAATAAACTTGCTACCAAGGAATTATAGACATGGATTGGGTTGTCGTTGCATATATTATTTTATGGTTTTATCAAGGTTCCATATTATATGCTTATATGTTAAATTGATAATGTCCAGTTTGCTTATTGTATTCATGTTTATTATTTTCATATTTAAATCATGGCATCATTTAGCCCACTTGTTGCTATTCTTAACCAAAACAAACTGATTGGATCCAACTATATTGACTGGAAAAGAAATTTGGACATTGTTTTTACAGTTGAAGAGCACAAATATGTGCTTACTCAATCATGTCCTAGCTTTCCTTCATTAGATACTCCTTTTGAGGAAAAACAATGATATGATCATTGGCAGAAATCTAATGAGATGGTTAAATGCTATATCCTGGCATCTATCTCAAATGTTCTACAACATTAAATGTAGGATGTAGAACTAGTTTCGGACATAATACTAAGTCTGAAGGAGATGTTTGGTGAGTAAGGTCGTTCTGCAAGGCAAGAAACTATGAGGCAAATTTATAATACCAAAATGGCTGAAGGAAGTTCGGTGAGGGAGCATTGTCTTAGAATGATTGCTAATCTGAACACATTAGAAGTTTTAGGCGCTGACATTGATAGAGAATCCCAAGTGGATATGATACTCCAGTCACTACCAGATTCATTTAAGGAATTTAGACTCAATTATAGTATGAACAAAAAGATTTATTCTTTGTCTGAATTAATGAATGAGTTAGTGGCGGCGAAAGGCATCCTTGGTACTTCTAGTGTTGAAGCCAATGTTAGTGAAGCTTCTACTTCTCAACCTAAGTCTAAAGGCAAAGGTAAGAAGAAGAAGAAGGATTTTACTAAGAAAGATGGTAAACAAATTGCCTTAGGAGTTGCCAATAAAGGAAAGAAAACCAAAGGAAATTTTTTCCATTGTGGTGAGAAAGGACATTGGAAGAGGAATTGTCCAAGATTCAAGGCTACCAAGAATAAAGGTATGAAAAGTTCATTTCTTCATGAAATATGTTTGGTACAGAATCTAACGAATTCCTGGTGTATGGATTCAAGTTGTACTAATCATATCTACAATTCTTTGCAGGGGTTTCAGGAGACCAGAAAGTTGAAAGAGAGAAAAACTATTTCTTACTTTGGCTAATGGGAGCAGAATTCCAGTTGTAGCTTTTGGAGTGTTTAATTTATGCATTAAGTCTAGAGTTTTAATATTAGAAGACTGTTTATATGTACCTAATGTTCATAGGAATTTAATTCCTGCAACTTATTTAGGTAAATATGGATATTGTGTTATCCTTAAAGACAATGTTGTAATAAAGAAGGATAAAATGTTTATCTGTTCTGGCAATATTATGAATGGTCTTTATTATTTAACTCTTGACATGCATGAATTATACAATTCTGAAATAGATAGTAGCTCTCATGTGAAATCATTAAAGAGAAAGTTTCCCTCTACTAGTGATGCATATCTATGGCACATGCGTTTGAGTCATATTAATTCAAATAAGATTCAAAGACTAATCAAAGATGGACTTTTATAGCCCATGGACTTTGATGGATTTCCAGTTTGCGAATCTTGTTTAGAAGGTAAAATGACCAAACGACCTTTTAATGCAAAAGGTAGAAGAGCCCAAGAGTTGCTTGAATTAGTTCATATAGATGTATGTGGTCCTATGTCAACCCAAGCAAAATAAAGTTATGAGTTTTTCATCACCTTTATTGAAGATTACTCAGGATATGGTTACGTGTACCTAATGAGATGGAAGTCCGAAGCCTTTGACATGTTCAAAGAGTTTAAGGCTGGAGTTGAAAATCAATTGGGTAAACGTATAAAGACCATTCAATCTGATCGAGGGGTTGAATACCTTCTTGGGGATTTCAAGGATTACCTAATTCAAAATGGGATTGTCTCCCAATTGACTATACCTAGAACTCCCTAACAAAATGGTGTAGCAGAAAGAAGGAATAACACTCTTTTGGAAATGGTTAGGTCCATGATGAGTTATTCAACTTTACCAGTTTCTTTTTGGAGATATGCACTAAAAACTGCTATGCACATTTTAAATTTAGTTCCATCAAAATCTGTTCTCAAGACACCTAAGGAATTGTGGAGTGGGCACAAGCCTAGAATGAATATCTCCACATTTGGGGATGTCCAGCACATGTGTTAAAAGGGAAGTTTGATAAGTTGGAAGCTAAAATGGAAGTATGCATGTTTTTAGGGTATTCAAAGGAAACTAAGGGTTATTTATTCTATAATCATAAGGATAACAAAGTGTTTGTTAGCACCCATGCCAAATTTTTGGAAGATGATTATGTGAATAATTTTAATCTTAGAAGTAAAGTTGTCTTGGCTTAAATGAATAAACCTATAGTTGAACAACCAATGGATGAAACTAGGGATGAAGTGGTTGTATTGGATACACCACAAGACATTACTCATGAGATCTCTAGTACACAGGTGCCTCGTCGTAGTAGGAGAATTATTCGGCCTCCTATAAGATTTATAGGTTTGGGAGAAACTTATGAAGCTATCTCAGAAGAGGCTTTATCGATTCCTTATACTTATGATAAAGCCATGAATGACATAGACGCACATCGTTGGATCCAAGCTATGAAATCTGAATTGGATTCTATGTATTCCAATCATGTATGGGATCTTGTAAAGGCACCTAACGGCATTAAACCTGTTGGTTGCAAATGGGTTTACAAAAGGAAAAGAGGGATATATGGAAAGGTTGAAACCTTTAAAGCAAGACTAGTGGGGAAAGGGTATACACAAAAAGAAGGTATTGATTATGATGAAACTTTTTCGCCAGTAGCCATGCTTAAGTTTGTCAGAATTCTCTTATCCATTGCTGCTCATTATGATTATGAGATTTGGCAAATGAATGTCAAGAGTGCATTTCTTAATGTCAATCTTGAAGAAGAAATATACATGAGGCAACCGGAAGGTTTCATAGCAAAGAACCAAGAGTATATGGTATGCAAGTTGAATAGGTCCATTTATGGACTTAAGCAAGCATCTAGGTCATAGAACATCAGGTTCGATCAAGCAATCAAATTATTTGGTTTTAAACAAAATCTTGATGAACCATGTGTGTACAAAAGACATTGAGACAAAGTAGTAATGTTCCTAGTGCTTTATGTTGATGATATTCTACTCATTGGAAATGATATAGGGGTAATGTCATTAATAAAGGTTTGGTTGTCAATCTAATTTGATATGAAGGACTTGGATGAGGCTAACTTTATTCTAGGGATCAAGCTTTGGCGAGATCGCAAGAATAAGATGTTAGGCTTATCACAAGCTGGATATATAGATAAGGTGCTAGAACAATTTAGCATGCAGAATTCTAAGAAATGATTGCTTTCTTTTAGACATGGAGTTTCTCTGTCTGATGACCAAAGGCCTAAGACTCAAGAGGAAGAAAATATGATGAGTCAAGTTCCTTATGCTTCTGCAATGGGAAGTCTCATGTATGCCATGCTTTGTACTAGACCAGATATTTGTTATTTAGTTGGCATAGTCAGCTGATATCAATAAAATGCAGGACCAAAACATCGGCAAGCGGTAAAGCATATTCTCAAGTATCTATGGAGAACAAGAAATTATATGCTTGTTTACCATAGTGAGGATTTGATTCCCATTGGCTATACAGATTTAGATTTTCAATCAAATCTAAATTTCAGAAAATCCACTTTAGGATGTGTTTTCACCTTGGGAGGTGGAGCCATAAGTTGGAGGAGTAGTAAGCAACCTTGTATTGCGGACATCACCATAGAAGCTGAGTACGTTGCTGCTTGTGAAGTAGCAAAGAAGGCTATTTGGCTCAAGAAATTCCTTTTTGATCTTGATGTTGTAAGAATGGAGCAAGTTCCCATAACATTGTGTTGCGACAATACTAAAGCAGTTGCACAATCCAAAGATCCAAGGAATCACAAAAAAGGAAAGCACAATGAGAGGAAGTATCACATCATTCGAGACATTGTTGCTCGTGGAGACGTTATGGTGGCAAAAATTGAAAGTGCAAATAATCTAGCAAATCCTTTTACCAAAGCCTTATCTCAAAGGACTTTTGAGTTACATTTGGAGGGAATGAGAGCTAGATTAGTGCACAATAGTCTTTAGGGCAAGCGGGAGATTGTTAGGATGTGCACCCTTAAATCCTATTGTATGATGCTATGTATGATATTATGTATGAGTTAATGTTTTGTTTAATAAAGTTGTTTTATTATTATCTAAAATAATGGTAACATGAACATTAGGACATTATCATATAGTCCATGAGATGCATAGTACGTGATTTATGTGATTTAGTCATAGAAGATATAAATCACAAGTTCTTTGTAAACTCAATATTTATAGTTCGTAGTTGGTGATGAAATTGGGCATTTCATCTATGAAGACTATAACGTATCAACTAAGATGATTTGTCTTGATCATAGAAGTGGAGACTTCTAGTTGATATGTTGATATGTTTTAAGAGTTATGACATATTGAACTGGACTGCTATGAGATTTATTATTCTCCTAACGACTGTCAAATGAATAATAAATCTCACGACTTCTATTTGCATGAACTCTTAATCTTGAGAAAATAATTGACCTGATCATGAGGTGTAGGTTGCTTTGATATATTAGGAGTGAGATCTAAAATAACGGTCAAAACCTCAGTATGTTGTGTAGCCACATTTAGTGTTGATGGAACATATATTCTTAAGATGGAATTCATAATCTTTTAACGAAGATATAAAATATTTCCTTGAGATAAGTTTAATGGGTTTGGTTATTCAAAGAGTTAGGCCTAACAACTTTGGTAAGAAATTACTAAAGTATATATTTATGAAATTGGATTTCATAAATATATAATGAATAACTTTAAAGGATTAAACCGGGTACTCAAGGTTAAGATGTAGTAATTTTCAAAGTGGCAGTCTATATTCATGACTTTGTAATACTACGAATATTTTATGAAGGGATTGCGTGTATAATAAAGTCTTGGGATATAATTTATTAATAAGGCCTAGAGTGCAATTATATTTATATAGTGGTATTAAATATAATTAATGGTAACTTTGGACTTATCAAGAATTGACGAAAAAGCCCAAGGCCCATTGGAGCTAGTGTCTTATTGGTCTCTTTTGGTCTCACTCCAAGCCACACACTAAAGCCCAATTGAAAAGGCCCAATAGGCCAGCCCAATTAGATAATCAGTTAGTTATAAAGGGACAAACATACGGAATTTTTTTTTTTTTAAGAAGCATAGAGAAGAAAAAAAAGAGAAAGAGTGAGGCACACTTTCATTTTCCCTTGAAAACTGATTGAGAGACCACACTTCTTGGGCGTAAATTGGAATTTGAGTGAAGATTAAAAGTGTTCCCAAGTACTTCTAATCTTTGTTTTGAATTTCTTCACATCAAGGTATGCTATCTTGTTCTTAAATTCTAAGATTTACATAGTCCACGTTATCAATCATGAATGAAATAGATCCAATTTTGTTGCTTTCGCTGTGTGTTTTGTATGAGATACAAAACCAGATTTTTCAACAATATTCCCGTCACACTCCTGGGTTATAACACACCTCAATAACACTTGAACTCTAAGATAGGGATTAAGATGTGAAACACAATGGGATTGGGTGCCTAACACCTTCCCATCGCCATACTTAAACTTTGGACACGTGCTTTGGTAGTAGATTTGTCCTTCCATGATGGGCACTAATATATGGTTCCTAGACTTGATCTAGATGGAAACTCCATTTTTTTCTTTGCCGTGGTCTATCCTAAGCCAAGGTATACTCACCCATTGAGAGGTTGACCCCACACTGTTTGTAGGCGCTTACACCAATAGTGGCGACTTCATTGGTGATAAATAGTTTGATTCCAATGTGTTCCATTTCTTAACCCTAATAAAGGCTTGTTTAATATTTGTTTGCATACACTTCACTTGGTTCTTTTGTCCCTTTGCCATGGTTTGGTGATAAGTGGGAAGGTGAAAGCTCCATTCAGGCCAGAATCTTCCGAAGTTCATCCCACCAACTCACAATTCGTGCCATCGCCTATAATGGGCTTTGAGTAAATTAATTGTTTGCCACCAATCCATTATAGTCCATTTAGGCTTACGGTTGGAATCATGGTCTACCTAGTTGAGAGTGACTTATTGATCTATCCCTTTAGCTTTAAGGAGCTTATCCACACTAAGAGAGATTCTAGATCCTATCAAAAGAGGGTACCCTTTAATCTCTTGTTTTTTTAACCATATATTTTGTCTTCGCCTAATTCTAAAGGACAAATAAAAGATGCAAACTTTGAAAGGATGGACCGAAAGTTATGGCATACACTAAGACGTTGGAAAGAAAAGAAAGGAAGTTCTCACATATGAAAGGCTTGTCCCAAAATCCGAAGTTATGTCCTAACTTAGGAGGTTCATAGGACCATAGCCTAGTTGCTATCTTAAGCCCAAATCATATTAAAAATGAGACTCCTTTTTAGGCACAATTGCACCATTAAGATCGAATAAGCACGTCCCTGCTCCAATTTGGGTTTGAGAAAATAACGGAAGATGTTTTATTAAAGTTGAGGTCACACATCAAGAAGAGACATTTCATGAGGAAGTATTTTGAGAAGTAATTACAGCTCCAATTGATGATGCACTTGCATAAAAGATATAGAAGAGCATAAAAGATATAGAAGAATATAAAAGAGTAAGCAAACGCCCTTAGAAAAATAGGGAGTCATCTCTTTGAGCTTAAGGAAGGCAAGCCAAAGAAACCTATGCATATGGAGATACATGACGAGGATGAAAAAGAAGAATGGGATAAGAGGGATAAGGCTGATTATGAGAGAAACAAGCAATTTGAGAAGCTTACCGCAGATACCGTGGCTATGAAAGAAAATATGGAGAAGATGCAACTAGCCTTTCACAAGGCTTAAGAGATGGATGATTGTCTCTACAACATGGTTGGATTGAGTTCCAAAGTTCCTATCGCTTTGCCTCCCAAGTTTTGTTGGAGAATTATATGTTTGTATCTCATACAAAACATGCGCAACGGAAAATTAACGTATCTACTTCATACATAATCGATAACATGCACCATGTAAGTTTTAGAATTTAAGAACAAGAGAGAGTACCTTAGAGCGGTGAAATTCAAAACAATTTGAACAAAATTACTTGGGAGGACTCTCAATCTTCACTCCAATTCCACTTAATGCCCAAGATGTGTGATCTCTCAATCAGTCTCCAAGGAGAGAATAAGAGAGTGTCCAACACTCACACACAAACCATTTCAGCCGTGTATGTTCTTCATGAAACCTTTCATGAAAAAGACTTATGAAAAACCTCCTAGAAATTCTTTATGTTTCTCTACTTATATATAATTGATTATCTAATTGGGCTATCCTTTTGGGCCATTCCAATTGGGCTCTTGTGTATGCCTTGGAGTAGGACCAAAAGGGACCAATAAGACATTATCTCTAATGGGCCTTAGGCTTTTCTGTCAACTCTTGACAAGTCCAAAGCTATCATTAATTATACTCAATACCACTATATGAATATAATTGCACTCTAGGCCTTATTAATAAATTATATCTCAATACTTTATTATATATGCAACCCTTTCTTTAAAATATTCGTAGTAATACAAAGTCATGAATATAGACTATCACTTTGAAGATTACTACGTCTTAATACTTGAGTACCCGGTTTAATCCTTTATGTTATTCATCATATATTTATGAAATCCAATTTCATAAATATATATTTTAGTAACTCCTTACCAAAGTGGTTGGGCCCAACACTCTGAATAACCAAACCCATTAAACTTATCTCAAAGGAATATTTTATATTTCCATTAAGAGATTATGAATTCCATCTTGAAAATATATGTTCTATCAACACTAAATGCGGCTTCCCAACATACTGAGGTTTTGACTGTGATTAATAAATCTCACTCTTGATATATCAAAGTAACCTACATCTCATGATCAGGTCCATTATTCTCTCAGGATTTAGAGTTGATGTGAATAGAAGTCATGAGATTTATTATTCATTTAACAGTCATTAAGAGAAAAATAAATCTCATAGCGGTCCAGTTCAATATATCTTAACTCTTAAAACATATCAACATACCAACTAGAAGTCTCCACTTCCATGATCAAGACAAATCATCTTAGTTGATATGTTATAGTCTTCGCAGATGAAATGCCCAATTTCATCACTAACTACAAAATACATTTTAAGTTTACAAGGAACTTGTGATTTACATCTTCTGTGACTAAATCACATAAATCACATACAATGCATCTTATGGACTAAGATAATGTCACATTAGTTCATTTATAGATAGTCATATATAATTAAACAATTTAATTATTTATGGCATGCCAATAAATTGCATTTTAGGGCATAAACCCCAACAAGTTTAAGATTTCTGATGTAGAAAAGTTTGATAGGACTGGGGATCCTAAGCAACATATTAAGAGATATATAAGCATTGCCGAGATGAAAGGGCTGGATGAGAAGTAAACTTTACATGCATTCCCTATATCACTCACAAGAGGTGTATCGAGTTAGTACTATAGCTTGGATCCAAGCAAGACCAAAGTGTGGAATGGGCTGGTAGAACTATTTGTGAATCAATTCATATTTGATCCCATGATTGATGTTACTTTTGTTAGGATTAGCGCCCTTAATTCCTATTGTATAATGCTATGTATGAAATTATGTATGACATGATGTATGACTTAATATTGTGATTAACAAAGTTGTTTTATTTTTATCTAAAATAATAGTAACATGAATATTCGGACATTACCATATAGTCTATGAGATGCATAGTATGTGATTTATGTGAAAAGTCACAGAAGATATAAATCACAAGTTCTTTTTAAATTCAAAATTATAGTTCGTAGTCAGTGATGAAATTGGGCATTTCATCTGTTAAGATTATAACATGTCAACTAAGATGATTTGTCTTGATCATGGAAGTGTAGACTTCTAGTTGATATGTTGATATGTTTTAAGAGTTAAGACATTTTGAACTGGACCGCTGTGAGATTTATTATTCTCCTAACGACTGTCAAATGAATAATAAATCTCACGACTTCTATTTACATGAACTCTCAATCTTGGAAGGATAATGGACCTAATCATGAAATGTAGGTTGCTTTGATATATCAGGAGTGAGATCTAAAGTATTGGTCAAAACCTCAGTATGTTGGGCAGCCACATTTAGTGTTGATGGAACATATATTCTCAAGATGAAATTCATAGTCTTTTAACAGAGATATAAAATATTCCCTTGAGATAAGTTTAATGGATCAGATATTCAAAAAGATAGGCCTAAACACTTTGGTAAGAAGTTACTAAAGTATATATTTATGAAATTGGATTTCATAAATATATGATGAATAACTTTAAAGGATTAAACCGGGTACTCAAGGATAAGAAGTAGTAATTTACGAAGTGGCAGTCTACATTCGTGAGTTTGTATTACTATGAATATTTTATGAATGGATTGCATGTATAATAAAGTCTTGGGATATAATTTATAACTAAGGCCTAGAGTGCAACTATATTTATATAGTGGTATTAAATATAGTTAATGGTAACTTTGGACTTGTCAAGAGTTGACAGAAAAGCCCAATGCCCATTAGAGCTAGTGTCTTAGTGGTCCATTTTAGTCCCACTTCAAACCACATATTAAAGCCCAATTGGAAAGGCCCAAAAGGCTAGCCCAATTAGATAATCAGTTATAAGGAGAGAAACATACAGAATTTTAATATATGAAAAAGTGAGACATTATTGTGAAATTGTGTGTATGTGAGAGTGATACATTCTCCCTTTGAAACTAATTGAGAGACCATTCTTCTTGGGCGTAAAGTGGAATTGGAGTGAAGATTAAAAGTATTCACCGCACTAAGGTACGCTCTCTTGTTCTAGAATTCTGGAATTTACATAATACATGTTATCAATTGCGAATGAAGTAGATCCATTGATTTTTCCGCTGCGTATGTTTTGTATGTGATGCAAACATGTATTTTCCATCAACTTTGAGAGAGTTAGAGACCACTAAGCAAGGAGTTAGGGAGACTTTCTCCAAATAAATGATGAGGTAGAAAGGGAAAGCATCCAAGTGGTTATTAGGACTTTTGAAGCTCCTTGCGACATTTGCTCATTGGAAACAATTGTGGAATTTCATGTGATGGACATCACTGCTAACTACAACCTTCTCTCGAGGAGGGCATGCTCCATCCTATTGGAGCTACTTCTTCTATGTTACACCAAAAGATAAAATTTTCATAGAAAGGAGGGATTGCTGTAATGCTTAGTGATGGTGAGATCCTAGTAATTGTTTGTGGAATCAAAGAGGAAGGGAATGAGCTTCAAATGAGCGGCTTTGAATTTGTGAAAATGAGTGAATATGGATTAAAGAATGAAAGGTAGACTATAAAACTACTCTCATATTGTAGTCATGAGGTGATTGCAATGATGAAGATGATGGGGTACATGCTTGGTATGGGTATTGGAAAGGAAGGAAGAGGGGTGATTGAATTCCTTAACTTCAAGAACCAATTGACCAAGGTTTGAGATTCTTATAAGGCTGTGATAGAATCAGGAAGAACCTTGGTACTCTTAATGGGAACTTTGTTAAGGAAGGACGAGCTCACTTGTCATGGCTTTCCCGAGTTTTGGGTTGATAAGAATAAAAAAGTGAATCCCAACTGGGAAATATTCTTTGATCAAAAGCTCACATTTAAGGAGAAGCCTATTGTGATGATCAAGGAAGTTCAAGAAGAGGTCGACTGGATGGACTACATGGATGTTGAAGCAATGGATGCTATGTTGAAAATGTGAGGGAGGGGGGGGGGGATATGCCCGCCATCACCACCAAGGAGCCAAATGACCTGTTTACATTCATCATGATTACTAATGGGCAACTTAGCAATTGGACTTGGGTTGGGTTTTCTAATGGCCCGGGAAAGACATCTTGTGATGCATGTTCCAATGTACTTTTCAACATTTGTAAAAAATGTATTCTAATTTGGCTTATTTTGATGTGTCCCATAATATTGAAATTCTGCACTTAAATGATTCTAATGAATTTGAAAATGAAATTAATAAACAATTGGAAAAGAAAATTGAACCTATGGAACCAATTCTTGAAACTAATAATTTAGGCAATGATGGGTATCCACGCTTAATTAAAATTGGCTCAACCACAAATGAACAAGTAAGAAAAGATCTCAAAGAGCTTTTCACAGAATTCCAAGAGGTATTTGAATGGTCTTATGAAGATATGCCCAGAATTGATCCCGAGATAGTGAAACATCACATTGATACTCATTCTTACATAGTGCTTGTCAAGCTAAAGTTGAGACACATGAGAATCGAATGGCTCCTTAAGATCATGGAAGAGGTCACCAAGCAATTTCCAGTAAGGTTCATTAAACCCGTCCACCAAGCCAAATGGATAGCCAATGTAGTGCTTGTACACAAGAAGGATGGGAAAGTTAGGATGTGTGTGGATTTTAGATATTTAAACAAAGCTTGTCTTAAGGATGATTTCCCTTACCTCACATAGTCGTCTTAGTGGATAGCACTACTAGAAGTGACTTGTTGTCTTTCATGGACTTTTTTTAGGATATAACCAAATCAAAATGGCTACTAAGGATATGACTGAGACTACCTTCACCACTAAATAAGGGATTTATTGCTACACAATGATGTTGTTTGGGCTCAAGAATACAGGTGTAACCAACCACAGAATAGCTATGGCCTTACTAAAAGACATGATACATAGCGAGGTAGAGGTATATGTGAATGATATGATTGTAAAGTCCAAAAAAAGAGGAGGCCAAATAACCAACTTGAGAAAATTCTTTGAAAGGATCAAAGAGTATAGACTTAGACTAAATCCACAAAAGTGCACCTTTACAGTGACTGGAGGAAAATTACTAGGCTTCCTAGAGGGGCATACTAGACTAAATTACATTCATTATCCAACACCTCTCATTGCGCTAGAGATGTCAGATAAAGAAAGGGCAGTTGTTGATATCGTATTTTGTCCTCCCTCGATTTGCATGCCTGACCCCAAGAAATTCAAAAATATTATTTTCTCTCCATAGGACTGTGAGAACATCCAAAATGACATGACGCAGCCCGTACGGACACCGGAGCACCCAAAGTGCCTTTTTCGGCTAAAATGACCAAAATGCCCCTAATAAACCTTGGGTTGACCAAAAGGCAAACAAAGTCAAAATCCCCTCAAAATATCACTTTTCATTTTTTTACAACAAACCCGAGCTTCTCGGAGATTTTTGACAACTTTTGACCATGCTTGATCTGGAGTTGACCCCCAACGAGCCTAGAAACCCTAATTTTGATCTAGGTATCAGAATAGGTTGAAAGCATTGCCATTGCAAAGATTATCAAATTATTAGTCCAAGACTATTCACAGGTTAAAATCGAAGTTAGAACGGCCGAGATATCATGAAATCGAGCTAACGCACCGATCGATGCACCGCTAACTTTTAGGAGCCATAACTTTTGATCTGACCTTTGAATTTTCAAGTTCCATACCTTTTTAGAAACAAGAAGTCAAGATCTTTCCAAGGGCGTTAAAATTGACCCGATCAAAAACCATTTCAAGGTGGCGGCCCTTGGAGGGCCACCGCCTTCAAAAGCGCATCGGGGCTATAAAAGTCCCAGGCACCCCCTAGACCAAAAAAAAAAAAAAAAAAGGGATTTTTTGAGTTTTGCTTTCTGCTTGGATGCTTTCCACACATTTTTCCTCTCTTCCAAACACAAAAAACACACAAAAAACATATCAAAGCTTCTTGATTCTTCCTTTTACACTAAAAATACAAGGTATTGTTCTTATACCCAATCACAATATTAAGTCATACATCACATCATACATAATATCATACATAGTATCATACAATAGGATTTAAGTGCACTAATCCTAATAATCTCCCATTTGCCCTAAAGATTATTATGCACTAACCTAACTCCCATTTCGTCCAAATGTGACTCAAAAGTCCTTGAGGCAAGGCTTTGGTAAAGGGATCTGCTAGATTATTTGCACTTTCAGTCTTTACTACCACTGCATCTCCACGAGCAACAATGTCTCAAATGATGTGGTACTTCCTCTTTGGATTGTGCAATTGCTCCGCTATTGTCGCAAAACAATGTGATGGGAACTTGCTCCATTCTTACAATACCAAGATCAGAAAGGAATTTCTTGAGCCAAATTGCTTCCTTTGCTGCTTCACAAGCTGCAACGTACTTAGCTTCCATGGTGGAGTCTACAATAAAATATTGCTTAACACTCCTCGAACTTATGGCTCCACCTCCCATGGTAAGAACACATCCTGAAATGGATTTTTTGAAATCTAGATCCGATTGAAAATCTGAATCTGTATAGCCAATGAGAATCAAATCCTCACACCGGTAAACAAGCATATAATCTTTTGTTCTCCTAAGATATTTGAGAATATGCTTTATAGCTTGCCAATGTTTTGGTCCTAGATTTGATTGATATCAACTGAAAATATCAACTAAATAATAGATATATGGTCTAGTACAAAGTATGGCATACATGAGACTTCCCACTACAGAAGTATAAGGAACTTGTCTCATCATATTTTCTTCCTCTTGAGTCTTAGGTCTTTGGTTGTTAGACAGAGAAACTCCATGTCTAAAAGGAAGCAATCCTTTCTTGGAGTTTTGCATGCTAAACCATTTTAGAACCTTATCTATATATCCAGCTTGTGATAAACCTAACATCTTATTCTTGCGTTCTCACCAAAGCTTGATCCCTAGAATAAAGTTAGCCTCACCCAAGTCCTTTATTTCAAATTGGCTTGATAACCAAACATTTACCGATGACATTACCCCTACATCATTCCCAATGAGAAGAATATCATCAACATAAAGCACTAGGAACATTACTACTTTATCCTGATGTCTTTTGTACACACATGGTTCATCAAGATGTTGTTCTAAACCAAATGATTTGATTGCTTAATCAAATTTGATGTTCATGACCTAGATGCTTGCTTAAGTCCATAAATGGACCTTTTCAACTTGCATACCATATGCTCTTGGTTCTTTACTATGAAACCTTCCAGTTGCATCATGTAGATTTCCTCTTCAAAATTGCCATTGAGAAAAGCAGTCTTGACATCCATTTTTCAAATCTCATAATCATAATGAGCAGCAAGGGATAAGAGAATTCTGATAGATTTAAGCATTGCTGCTAGTGAAAAGGTTTTTTCATAATCTATACCTTCTTTTGTGTATACCCTTTCGCCACTAGCCTTGCTTTGAAGGTTTCAAACTTTCCATCTATCTTTCTCTTCCTCTTGTAAACCCATTTGCAACCAACAAGTTTAATGCTATTAGGCGCCTCTACAAGATCCCAAACATGATTGGAATACATTGAATCTAATTCAGATTTCATAGCTTGGACCCAATGATATGCATCTATATCATTCATTGCTTCATCATAAGTGTAAGGATCCGATTCAGCCTCTTTTAAGATAGCTTCATAAGTTTCTCCCAAACCTATAAATCTTATAGGAGACCAAACAATTCTCTCACTACGATGAGGTAACTGTGTGCTAGACAAGTCGCCAGGTCAGATTTCTATCTTTGAGCTATTTCTATCCTCCGTTGTCCACCGTAAGGCTCTTTCGAAAGTCTTGATAGAGACATTTGTTCCTACAGGTGTCACAGAATCTTCCTTTGAGGGAATGGTCTTAATGGTGTTGGCCACCAGATTTCCTTTATAGATGATGAGCTACCACCAGAAGGTAGATAGCATACTTTGCCCATGCACATTATGGTAAAGTGTGAAGATATGATCATTTCTAGAGTGCTAATTGACAATGGATCAACCTAGAATGTTTGCCCGATGTCTACTATAGAGTGCTTGAATGTGGATACCTCTCTTATTTGCCTTACCACCATGACCATTAGAGCCTTTGATGGCACTCTCCAAGAGGTGCAAGGCGAGATTGAGTTAGCAATTGGAATTGGCCTTAGGTTTTTCATGGTCAGCTTCTAAGTCATCAAGGTGGATTCCCCATATAATATGCTCCTAGGGAGGCCTTGGCTACATGTCTTGGGTGCAGTTGCTTCTACCCTTAATCAGAGACTCAAGTTCACCTCCAAGGATCAGATGATCACTATTACGGCTAAAAAGCCCCTAACCATCTTCAGGTAGACTTCTATCCCCTACATTGGTGCTAATGCCTTTCCGGAGGCAACTTTCCATAGTTTCGAGCTAGTCTCCATGATTTTCAAATCTTCAGAGCTTGAGTTAGCATGGCCCTCTGCTACTTTAATGGCGGCCAAGGAGATGCTCAAATTGGCTCTTAGTTAGGCCAAAGCCTCGATGCCGTAGGACATGAGATTGCCTCCTTGATTGAACTCCTAGGCAGCAAAGAAGGATTCGGTCTAGGCTATAACTCCTTCGATGAAGAACTATTCCAGGCTTCTAGAGGAAAGAAAAGAAGTGCATTGGCCAAGGGATGTCCATTCCCTACATTAGGGTCACTTTTTTAGCTTCGGCTGAGGTCATCAAATCAGAAATGGCACAGGAATCATGCAAAGAGTAATCTGATCTAGCTTGTCTCATCCGCTTGTGTCCTGAAGAATTCTCAATGAATGCCATCATATCCCCCAAGGATGATCTTACTTCTACTATTAAATCCTGTGTGCCAGGAGATACAGTATGCCGTTAGACCAGCGAGCCTTGCTTTGTGGTTGCACCGACTAAGTAAGGAGTATTCCATCATCGTATGGTTGGGTCCTCCAATTGCCCGAATGAGTTGGAGTAGGATATCTAGTTTGTTTTGCATGTTTAGTTCCTATTTTCTATATTCCTTGTTTGCATTTCCCTAGTTTATTTTCCAAAAAAAAAAAAAAAAACATTTCCCTTTTATCATTGTTAGGCATGAACTTTGTTCTCCCCCTATCTATAACCCATTAATGAAATTATCTAGCGTATTATTCAGGAAATCCTTGCATTTATCTCTTTATTTGTTTTCCTATGAATATGTGTGTGCAAATTATCTTATTTTTCCTTGTATATGTTCCGTTCTATAGGATCCATTCTAATTCCTAAGATGGTACATCATCTTGTGGCCATAACGAGGATATTGATGACATGAATGAGACAATAGAGTTGGATCATGATATTGAAGGATTAGAGGAAATTTCAAGTTTGCCTCATGATATTTTGGAAGCTTTAAACAGAGAGAGAAAAGGGTCCAAGCCCAGCATAGAAGAGATAGAAGTGGTTAACCTTGCCAATGAAGGCGAGAATGAAAAACCTGTCAAGATTGGAGTGAACTTTCCTAAAGACATGAAGCTTAAGCTTATAGCGCTACTTAAGGAATTCAAAGAGATATTTGCTTGGTCCAACCAAAATATGCTAGGGTTAGATACTGAGATTGTCGTGCACAGAATTCCAGTTAAGCCAAAATGCCCTTCAATGCGATAAGCCTTTTGAAGGATGAAATCTGAGATCATTTTGAAGATCAAGGAGGAAGCAGAAAAGTAGTTGAAAGCCAGTTTCCTTACCATGATAGCCTACTCAAATTGGGTCGCCAACATTGTTCTCATGCCTAAGAAAGACGGGAAAGTATGCATTCACGTTGATTACAAAGATTTGAACCGGGCCAGCCCTAAGGACAACTTCCCATTGATGCATATCGACACACTTATCGATAATACCCCTACCAACATATTTTCTCCTTCATGGATGGATTCTTGGGTTATAATCAAATCAAGATGGCCGAGGAAGACAAAGCTAAGACAACATTCACCACTCATTGGGGAACCTATGCATATGATGGCATGCCATTCGGGTTAAAGAAAGCCAATGCTACTTACCAGCGAGCCATGGTAAACTTGTTCCATGATATGATGCATAAAGATATTGAAGTCTACATAAATGATATGATTGTCAAATCCTGCACTTCCAAGGATAATTTGATAGATTTGAGAAAGCTGTTCAAGTGCCTTATCAAGTACAAATTGAGACTAAACCCCAACAAGTGCATCTTCGTAGCTAGTTCAGGGAAACTACTCGGCTTTATAGTCAGTCAACAAGGAATTGAAGTGGACCTAGCAAAAGTCCAGGCTTTCTACGAGAATCAGAATCAAAGCTTCTTAGGAAAGGTCAATTACATAGCCCGCTTCATAGTGCAGTTGACCACCACATGTGATCCATTGTTCAAGCTCTTGAAGAAAGACACGAATATAGAATGGATAGATATGAGTGCTAAGCGGCCTTTGACAAGATCAAGTAGTATTTGTTAAACCCTCCAGTTTTGGTTCCCTCGACGCTAGGATATCTGTTGATCCTTTATCTAGCAGTACAAGAAACCTTCATGGGCTACATGTTAGGCCAATTGGCTGAGCCCGACCAAAAAGAAAGTGTGATTTACTACTTAAGCAAGAAGTTCACTAGCTGTGAGATCAACTACATTGCCATTGAAAAGACGTGTTATGCCGTAGTGTGGGCCTCGCATAAATTGTGGCAGTACATGCTCTACTACACCAAACAGCTCATTTCCCGTATGGATCCCATTAAGTACATCTTTGAAAAAGCCAACTCTTATAGGGAAGATCTCCTGTTGGCAAATGTTGCTCTCCGAGTTCGACATTGTGTTTGTGACAAGAAAGGTAATCAAGGGCTAGGCCATAGCTAATTCCCAAGCAGACCAACCAATGAATGATCCAGAACTTTCAGGATCCCTCTTCCCTAATGAGGATGTCATGGCACTAGAGCCAGAACCAAATAGTGTGGAGCCGTGACGTTGGAAGCTTTATTTTGATGGAGCTGCCAATTCTACTAGAAATGGAGTGGAAGCAGTCTTCGTTTCCCCCAAGGGCAGTAAATCCCTATTTCAGTCAAGTTGAATTTTGATTGCACCAACAACATCACAAAATATGAAGCGTGTATAGTCGACCTATAAGTGGTCCTAGAATTCCGCTCCTATGACTAGAGCATCTTTGGAGATTCCTTGTTGATTATCTCCTAAATCAAAGGAAAATGGCAAGCCAGAGATACCAAGTTGATTCTGTATCAGAAATGTGTTAATCACTTGATTCTGAAATTCTAAGACATCACCTTTGCCTATTTGCCCCGAGCACACAACCAGTTTGCAGATGCCTTGGCTACTCTGGCTAGTATGGTCAAGTTATTAGAAGGAGATGATATGCGGAAATTGTGCATAGAAGTCCATGGCATTCCAGCCAATTACATGAACATCGAAGAATGCATGAGTGTCAAAGTCGAATCTGACGGAAAGCCATGGTACCATGATATTAAGGCTTATATCAAGAACAATGAATATCCGTCCGCTGCAATGAATAGTGAAAAGAAGTTTGTCTGGTGCATGGCCTACCAATTTTTCTTGAGTGGAGAAGTCATGTACAAAAGGAACCATGATTCTACCTTGCTTTAATGCGTAGATGCCCCAAAATCTAATTATCTGATGGAAGAGATGCTTGAAGGCTTTCTCATAGCTCATGCTAGTGGAAAGTGATTGCATTAAACATGTGAGGACATGCCACCATTGCCAAGCCTATCAAGATAGGAAGAACACTCCTTTTTAGCCATTGCACTCTTTAGCAGCACCATAACCCTTCTTAGCCTGGGGTATGGATGTCATCGGACTCGTGATTCCAAAAGCTTCAAATGGTCATAAGTACATCTTATTGGCCATTGATTACTTTACAAAGTGGGTGGAAGTCGCTTCGTACAAAAGCGTCACTCAAACAATGGTAGCTCGATTACTGAAACATAATATTATTTGCTGCTATGGCATGCTGGGAGAACTCATTACAAATAATAGAGTGAACCTAAATGGGAAGATGATCCAACAATTCTGCCAACATTTCAAGATCGAGCACAAAAATTCGGTTCACTAACAAGAACATAAAGAAAATCTTGGTGAAGATGATAGACACATATAAATATTGACACGAGTACTTGCCATTTTCTTTGTGTGCATATCGCACTTTTGTTCGTACTTTCACGGGTGCCACCTGTATTCATTAGTATATCGCATAGAGGTCGTCCTCCCCGCAGAGGTAGAGATCCCATCTTTCAAGATTTTGTCTTAGACAGAATTGTCAGAAGTTGAATGGGCCCGTTCCCAATATGAACAACTGAACATGATAGATGAAAAGCACATGATCGTAATGTGCCATGGATAGTTGTACCAACACTACATTAAGCGATCATTCAACAAGAAAGTTAGACCCAGGGTCTTCGAAGAATAGGATTTGGTCTTGAAGAAGCGCAACCAAGCCATGCCTGATCACAGAGGAAAGTTTTTCCTAACTTACGAGGCCCATATGTGGTAAAGAAGGCCTTTTCCAGAGGAGCCTTGATTCTACCTAACATGGACAAGCATGACTTCAATATGCCGACCAATTCTAACGCTGTGATATGGAACTTTGCATGAAATAGCCTCTTAGTGCACCTCATTTCTATATTTTTATGTCAACAAAAAATAAAAAAATAAAAAAAAAAAGAACAAAAAAAAATGTAAAGAGGTAGATCAAAAACCCAAAGGGCGTTCTACGCAAAAGGTGAGCCAAAAGAAAAAGAGCGTGAGAAAATACAGAAGGTAAATTGAAAACCTAAAAGGGCGGTCTACGCAAAAGGAAAGCAAAAGAAAGAGTGTGGGAGAGCCTACTAGATTGATAACCCAAAAGGGCAGTCTAGAAAAAAATTAGGGCAATCAAAAGTCAATTGAAATACGTGATGACCTGATCCTTCCTAGTGGAGATACATAGGCAATCATCTTGGTTCGGTCACATCTTAAAAGAAAAATCTGTTAGTTTTGCTTGCTAAAATTCATACTCAGGATTAAAAGATTAGATGGATACAATGTCCCATACAAGATACAAAGACACCCCTGAGATCACTCTCTGTATACAATATTGCCATGACCTAGTGGTCTGCTAAAGATATTCTGGCTCATGCCAATGGGAAATGTACCTCAATGGGAAAAGGAAAAGATCCTTCTAGAACAAGATGAAAATTAAGATATTGATATGCATGGATTTTACATTTATCACTTATTTGTATAATCTTGCATTTTCAAAGCATTTGCCTACATATTCACTAACACGCTTGTATTGTGCCATGCAGTTTCTTTCATACATTCTGGTATCAAAACATGAAATCTCATCTCATAAATATCTCCTGAATATCATCATAAACATCGCTCCCCCATCTCTCAATTTCTAAGCATGCTTAACAGACTAGACTGTGCTTTAAGAACTCAAACAAAAAGAGGAAGGCCTTACGCAATTGCCTAGCAATTTACGAAGGACCTTTCCATACATGGTGGGATACTAACTACATAGCTCATGTACGGAAACAAAATAAGTAGAAAAAACACCAGCAAGTCAAATATGGCCCAAGCGATAAAACTGGCCTGGCAGAATCTCCCAAAATCAGTACAGAGAATGGGGTCATCATAAGCATAAGTGTGAAGTAGCCTGGCTACATCAAAGTCTAGGTCTCTAGCAACCCCTTTGAGCCTGTCATGTGAATGTCGAAGAAAGACCAACTCCCACTCTATCATGGAGTCAGAAGTAAAGCCCTGTCTCTCAGTCTCTAGCAAAGCCTACAAGGTGCCCACCTCTGTAGTAGCAACTCTCAAAGCCTCCTCCCTCTTAGCCCAAGTATGATCCAAAGCAGTAAACCTCTGAGTAAGATCCGCAAGCTCATCCTCCAAACCCGCAACTCGGGATCTCAGCTAAACACACTCTACATCAATACCATGAGGGGCCTACCTCGATCAAGCTCTGCCTTAAAAGTAGCGAGCTCACTCTCATGTGCACTGCTCATCTCCTCAATATCCTCTATAAAGGTATTAGCAAACTCCCTACAGCAATCTTTATACTCAACAGCCTCCCTCAGGCACTCCTTCAAATCCATAAAGGCCCTCTCAAACTCTAGAGTATAGTCTCTCAAAACATTAGCCAGAAGTGGCAACTCGACTGAGACTAGTAATGATAAGTCAAACACAAAGCTGGGATTTTTGGTATCTCACCACACTCTAAACTCAACAGAAAACCACTCTTGGTCATCCCTAGAACAAAGAGGGAAGTCAGTGCTCTACTTGCGCACCTCCCAAAAATCTGAGGCACGCCCTATCACTTCTATATCAATATCCACGAGCCTATACTCACAAATGACAACTGAGAGATCACTAAGTCGAGGGATATGCTAGATACCCCCAAATTGCCGCATTGCCATGCCCATAAATTACCTCTTGCACCCCTAAATACCCACCAGGGGAATACCAAGTAAATCGACGCAATGGGTCCACCCTTGCCTCTAGTGATACCCCACATGACCCTCTAGGTCCAAACAATGGAACTCAAGCTGCACAAGTATCTTAGCCAACCCTCAATATCTCTAGAAAAGGGAAGATCAAGAACTATAGTAGCCTGAACTCTACTTCTAATGGCAAAGCCTCAGGTTGATCCCTGGCAATAACATTCAAGTGGCTACAAAACCACAGCTGTAGTAGATGAACACAGCAACCTAGCCTACCCCTACTAGTCTCCTAACACAAAGATAAGGAACTAATGGTCTCAGAAAGTAGAGCAGGAATGAAAAAGGTACCATAAGGTAGGCCACTCACCAGAGGTAGAAAGACGAATCTAACAGCTCCTAATGATGAATAAAATAGCATCGCGCTAAAAAAGGCCACCAAGAAGGCCTAACAACGGTAGGATGTCCACCGCTCCTCCAAGTCAACAAAGTCATCTCGGTAGCCAACAAGGCACTCAAATAGGTGGAACCAATCATACAAAAAATCAAAGGACATGCGCCCTCCTATCCCACTGCCATACCAAGTTAGCGCCTCCACAAAAGGCCTCTTTAAGCCCAACAAATTAGTGAGTCTCTTGCAGTAGCTTGGCCATATCGGTGGAACAAGCATAGTGCTTAGAGGGGTAGAAAAAGAAAGAAAACGACCATACTCCTCCAAGGTAGGCACCAGATCAACATCACCAATGGTGTCACATCTCAGGATGGGATACCAACAAGAAGTAATGATCTCTAGCAAATGCCAATCTAGTGCGGTGTGAAGAAGAGTAGTAGCATCTCCGAGAAGTTGTTGGATAAATGCCCAGTCACCGCAAGAAAAGGAGCTCAACCACCTCCTAAGCTTCTTCTTATAAAAAGACTCCTTCTCAAGCTTGACTAAAGTGTCATATGAGTGAGCACAAAGAGCATCCATGAATGGATCCTGTTAAATCTGATGATCTAATGCGAATCTATGCAAAAAATGGTAAAAAAAATAGTGTTTTCTACACGTTTTGGGTGAAGAAAAGGGTTGAAGAAGACCCTAGAAAATCGCAAACCAGAATAAGCTAAACTAGGCTGAACCCAGCTTTTTATGCATGAATCTCAAAGCGGTGCACCTTGTAGGATTATCAGCGCACCTACAAGGGCTGCCGACCCTCAGAACTCGTACTAGTGTTTTTTAACCCCCTAGGCATAAACCCCCATGTATTCTGACCACTACCCCCTGTTTGGGATGTTTTTGACCACTTCGAAGCAAAGATTCCTCTATTTTAGCACCTGTAGTAGTGCGCGGTCGGCCCAACAGCGAATTGGATTATCAAAAATCCTCTCTCATGCAACCAAGACTACACAAATCCTACACTGGGGTAGTTTATCTTTGTGCATCTGGTTCAGCACTTTCAGACATCTTTAACCTCATTTGTCTAAGCCCGGTTTGCTTGGTTCAGGGGTCAGTTCAGCCCTGGTAATCAAAGCTCAGAATAGAAGGACACTAGAGACCATTCTCAACCATACGACTGCTTTTTTTGCTTATTTGGAGGACAGTGGGAGTCGTTTCTTATGATGTTGCCCCAAGAAGCCTGTCTTTGAATTATTAGCCCGCCCGAGCAATAATAGGAGCGATCAGTGCATACCGCCTCATGGTGTGTCTAAGAATATTTTTTTCAGAATGTCCACATTCACTACTAGCATTTGGCATGGTTTGTAAAGTCGAGGCCATTTTTAGCTAGTCTGTAGGCTTGGAACCCCGCAAAACCCTAAAATGGGGCAGTTTATTTTGTGCAGTTCCCTCCACCTTGTCTAATATACAAAATGGGTCCATCCCACTGAGGATGGGTCCTTTATGTCAAGAATTGCATGAAACCTTGAGCTGGGGTAGTTTATTTCGTGTGATCTCTCCATTCTCCCCCCCCCCCCAAGTGAAACGATCATTATCAACATCTACTAATAAACCAGTGAAACTGTGATGCAATACAAATGAATGTGATGGAAGCTGGTTCAAAACCACCATTTATGATGAAAGTACGAAATTGAATACATACAATAGCAACCCTTTTAAAGGTGACATCTAGATTTGTACATGTAAGTCCTACTTAGAGGCATTTTTTGTTGCATAGATCATCAACCCTTTTAAAGGCAACATCCAGAGTTGTACATGTAAGTCATACCTAGAGGCATTGTTTCTCCTACACCAGCAGTAGCCCACTCAAGGACAATTTTCTAAAGTTATGCATGTAAGTCCTACTCAGAGGCATTGCTTCTCATGCATGTCTGCAGCCCTTTCAAAGGCGATTTTTCTATGGTGATACATTAGCCTTCTCAAAGGCGATTTCTTGGAGTTATACATATAAGTCCTAACTAGAGGCATTGTCTTTCACACACATCAGCAGCCCTCTCAAAGGCGACATCCTAGAACTATGCATGTAAGTCCTATCCAAAGGCATTTTCTTTCATATTCATTAGCAGCCCCCTCAAAGGTAGTTTTCCTAAAGTCATACATCAACCCTCTCAAAGGTAGTTTTAAGAATCATATATATAAGTCCTAACAAGAGGCATTGTTTTATTCATACATCATGAAGCAAGGAGATAATATCAAGAGGTGATGTATGGGGCAATATAATACATAAATGTCTAGGCCTATCAAGACGCGATGCATAATATACATACATAGCAGGCCCACCATGGGGCAATGTCTACAAAATACATGGAAGATACATATATGCTCACGCTTGAGAAGGCCCCTGAGTCTGAGTAAAGGGACCCCAACCGCCTGCTAGGCCTAAAGGAATTGAAAAATACTCGGGCTCGTATGGAACAATAATGGGACCTCGGCCCGACATGTGAGGAGAAGGCGGTTGTATAGTGATCTACAAAGTGGCAGTCTACATTTATGACTTTATATTACTACGAATATTTTATGAAGGGATTATGTGTACAATAAAGTTTTGGGATATAATTTATTAATAAGACCTAGAGTGCAATTATACTTGTATAGTGATATTAAATATAATTAATGGTAACTTTGGACTTGTCAAGAGTTGATAGAAAAGCTCAAGGCTCAACGGAGCTAATGTCTTATTTGTTCCCCTTTGGTCCCACTCCAAGCCACATACTAGAGCCCAATTGGAAAGTTCCAAAAGGCTAGCCCAATTAGATAATTAGTTGTAAGGAGAAAAAATAAAGAATTTTTGTAAGAACATGAAATGACGTGTATATGAGTGTGAGACACTCTCTTATTCTCCCTTTAAAAAACTGATTGAGAGACCACACTTCTTGGGCGTAAAGTGGAATTGGAGTGAAGATTAAAAGTGTTCCCGAGTACTTCTAATATTTTTTTTGAAATTCATCACGCCAAAATACACTCTCTTGTTCTCATATTCTGAAATTTGCATAGTACATGTTAACAATTGCGAATGAAGTAGATCCGTTAATTTCCCACTGCATATGTTTTGTATGCGTTACAAACATGTACTTTTCCATCATGAACAAGGTATAGTTTTGGGTCATGTTGTTTCATCTAGGGAAATTGAGGTAGATAAAGCTAAAGTTGATATTATTCAATCTTTGCCTTATCCCACTAGTGTGCGGGAAGTTCATTCTTTTCTTGGACATGCAGGTTTTTACCGAAGATTCATCAAGGATTTCTTCAAAATAGCATTACCCCTATGCAAGTTACTACAAAAGGATGTGGCTTTTGATTTTGATGAGGCGTGTAAGAAGGCGTTTCATAAGCTAGAGGAACTATTGACTTCTACCCCAGTTATCCAGTCCCCTAACTAGAATGTTCCTTTCGAGATAATGTACAATGCAAGTGATTATGCAATAGGTGCTGCTTTGGGTCAAAGAATTAGAAAAGCATCTCATGCCAATTATTATGCTTCAAGGACATTGAATGTGGTAGGATAAGTGCCCTTATATTCTATTGTATGATGCTGTGTATGACATTATGTATGACTTAATATTATGATTAATAAAGTTGTTTTACTATTATCTAAAAATAATGGTAAAATGAATATTGAGACATTATCATATAGCCCATAAGATGCATAGTATGTGATTTAGTCACAGAAGATATAAATTACAAGTTCTTTATAAACTTAGAATTTTATTTCGTAGTCAGTGATGAAATTGGGCATTTCATCTACGAAAACTATATCATATCAACTAAGATGATTTGTCTTGATCATGGAAATTGAGATTTCTAGTTAGTATGTTGATATGTTTTAAGAGTTAAAACATATTGAACTGGACCGCTGTGAGATTTATTATTCTCTTAACAACTGTCAAATGAATAATAAACTCACAACTTCTATTTACATGAACTCTTAATCTTGAAAGGATAATGGACCTGATCATGAAGTGTAGGTTGCTTTGATATATCAAGAGTGAGGTCTAAAGTCACGATCAAAACCTCAATATGTTGAGCAACCACATTTAGTGTTGATGGAACATATATTCTCAAGATGGAAGTCATGGTCTCTTAACGGAGATACAAAATATTCCCTTGAGATAAGTTTAATGGGTTTGGTTATTCAAAGTGTTAGACCTAACCACTTTAGTAAGGAGTTACCAAAGTATTTATTTATGGAATTGGATTTTATAAATATATGATGAATAACTTAAAGGATTAAACTGGGTACTCAAGGAATTAAGATGTAGTAATCTTCAAAGTGGTAGTCTTATAGTACCCCATCCTTAGGATCTTTTAGGCTAACATTCTCCCCTTCGTGTGAGGACCACAAATCCCTTCATGAACTTCTTTCATGACTCTTTTGGCTTCTTCTTTCTTCAAATAGCAGATGTGTACGCCATCGTAAGATCTCCTATAAAGCTATCCTCTATATAGGATATTGCATAGCCATCATCCTAATCGAACAACATTCTCTCATATTGGCATAGTCAGGATACACTCCCAATTCCAAGAATTTCATGATGTCATAATACAAAAGAACACCTTCATTTTCTATAGCCAAGAATGAAGACTCTGTTTCCCTTGTGCACTAACTCATAACTTTGCTCAATCTCTAATGGTTGTGTCCATACTCCTTCAGGTATTTCAACCATGAAGCCTAAGGTAGCCAAGGCATCTGTAAACTAATTTTGAGTCCTAGGGATGATAATGTATTCAATCTTATCAAAATTTTTGGTTAAGTCCTTTAAAAATTATTGATAACATTTCAAATGTTCCTTTCTTACCTTCCATGATTTCTATGCTTGGGCTATGACTAAAGTCGAGTCCCTAAAGACTTCTGCTTCTTTTACCCCTAACTCTCAAAGAGCTTCTATTCCGATGATACAAGCTTCATATTCTGCCATGTTATTAGTTGCCTTAAAGTTTAATTTGATTGCCAAAGGCACATAAGATCCATCCGGGGCAATCAAAAGCACTCCTATCCCATACCATATTGGTCCATGGCTTCATCAGAGTACATCTTCCATGCCCCTAATTTGATGTCCAAAATGTCCTCATTTGAAAAATCCTTTTTTCCATCATCTCCTTCTATAGGTTCTCGACACAAAAGTTTGACACGACGCTCCCTTTGATCATTTTTCTAGCCGCATACTTCAAATCAAATTCTGCTAATAGGATTAACCACCTCAACAATCTTAAATTCAAAGTGGGTTTCTCAAATAAGCACTTCAATGGGTCTATTTTGGCTACTATCCATATCTAGAGTGGTAGAATGATGTGTCTCAACTACTACATGGCCCATATGAGTGCAAAACATGACTTTTCTATGGCCGTGTAACTAGCCTCATAATCATGGAATCTTTTGCTTAAATAGTGCACCACTCTATCATTCTTATCATTGTCTTCTTGTGCCAACATGCTTCCAACTGTATCTCCTATGATAGAGAGGTATGATAGAAATGGCCTCCCTTGCTTCAAGGGTACTAGGATGGGTGGATGGAGGAGGTATTCTTAGATAAGTTTGAATGCTTTTGAAATTCATCATTCCATGCATGGGATTCATTCTTTCTCAAAAGCTTAACGATGAGCTTACAAGTAGAGGTGAGTTAGGCAATGAATCAACTAATGTACTGCAATCGGCCTAAGACTCCCCTTATTTCTTTCTCAGTTTTGGGTGGAGGCATGTCCAATATGGCTTTGATCTTTCATGGGTCAACTTCTATCCCTCTATCACTTACTAGGAAGCTTAGACATTTCCCAACTATCACTCTAAAAGTACACTTTTGAGGGTCAGCCTCAATCTATACTCCTTAATCCTTTCAAAGAACTTTCTTAAGTTAATGATATGACCCTCCCTATCCTTGGATTTCACGATCATGTCATCAACATACATCTTAATCTCATTATGCATCATGTCATGTAACAAGGCTGTGGCCATCCTTTGATAGGTTGAGCCCAAATGGCATTACCATGTAACAATAGATTCCCCATTCAGTGGTGAGGGTAGTCTTAGTCATATCCCTAGAAGCCATCTTGATTTGGTTATATCCTAAGAAACTATCCATGAAGGATATCAAGGCACTACCGGACGTATTGTCTACTAAGGCATTTATATGGGGAAGAAGGAAATCATCCTTAAGGTAGGCTTTATTTTAATCTCTAAAATCCACACACATTCTTACTCTACTTTCAATTGCTTTGTGAACTCTTTCTTGATCTTTAAAAGCCATTCAGTTCTTATACGCCTTGACTTTTGTTTAACGGGCACCATATAAGCATGGGTATCATTGTGGTGTTGAGCTATCTTGGGATCAATATCGGGCATATCTTTGTACGACCATGCAAACACTTCTTGAAATTCTATAAGAAGCTCTTTGAGATCTTCCCATTCTTTTTCATTTAGCGTTAAGCCAATTTTAATTAAGCATGGATTCTCATCATTGCCCAAATTAATAATTTCAAAAGTTGGTTCCACAAATTCAATTTTCCAATAGTTTATTAATTTCATTTTCAAATTCATTAGTATCATTTAAGCGCGGAATTCAATATTATGGGATACATCAAAGTAAGCCAAATCAGAATTAATCTTATTGAAAATGTTGAAAAGTACATTAGAACTTGCAATACAAAATTCCTTTTCCCCATTCTTAGAAAAACCAACCTAAGTTCAATTATTGAGGCGCCTTATAGTAGGCATGATGAAGGTAGAAAGGTCACTTGGCTCTTCATCAGTGACGGTAAAAACATCCCTCTCCATCTTTAGCATAGTCTTCATTACTTCAGCATCCATGTAGTCCACCGAGTTAACTTCTTCTTAAACTTGTTTGATCCGTACAGTAGGTTTCTCTTTGAAAGTAAGCTTCTTGTTGAAGAACATCTCCCAAACTAGCTACACTTCTCTATCCTTACCAACCCAAAGCTCGAGAAAGCTACAAAAAGGAAAGTCTCCTCCTTTATTCAAAAATTTTCCATTAAGGGTACTAAAGTTCTTTTTGATTCTGTCGCAACCTTCATAGAATCCTAAACCTTCCTTGGTTAGTTGAGTCTTGAAATCGGGGAATCTAGCCACCTATTTTCTTTCTTTTCCAAGACCCATATTAGGCATATACCCCATGTATTTCATGATTGCAATCACACCATGGCTACAATATGGGAGCAAATCTTTGGTATACCTTTCATCCTCCACTCCATAGTCAGCCATGTTCATAAACTCAAAGCCACTCATTTGACGGAAGCTAGGATTTCACCATCACCAATCACCACAACAATACCTCCCTTCCATGGAATTTTTATCTTTTGGTATGAAGAAGAAGGAATAGACGCAATAGGATGAGGCCAATGCCTTACTAAAGAGAAGATTATAGTTAAGGGTGATGTCCATCACGTGGAATTCCACAATTGTATCTAATGGCCCAATCTTGCAAGGAGCTTTGAAAGTTCCCATAACCTTCCTTGAAGTATTGTCATATGCCCTAATGGTTAAAAGAGAGGGGATGATCATCTCCACGTCCATGCTAATGGTGAAAGCAGTCCTAAAAGGGCATACATTCAATGTAGGTCCATTATCAATAAGTACCATTTGAACCATAACACCTATGCACTCAATGGTGATTTGCAAGGGCCTAGTATGAGTAGCTCCTTCGGGAGGTAGTTCTTTGTCTGAAAAGGAAATGAGGAGATAAGATAGGGCTTTAATTCCCATAAGAGATAGAACTTCTTGTGGTGTAGTTACTATAGGTACTTCCTTTCCACTAAAAGCATTCAAAACAGCACTACGATATTTGTGAGAAGCCATTAGTAAGTCCCATACAAATATGCGAACATGAGTTTTCTTCAATTGGGTCAAAATTCTATATTCTTCCTCTTTCTCTTCCTTCCCTTTAGGTTCCATAGGCTTGGATCCTTCTCCTATGTCCCTACTGGGATGATCCTTCTCCAAAAAGGATGGCTTGTAATGCTTCCCACTCCTTGTGATGTTCGCCACATTGTCCTCCACAACTCTTTTCCTTATTTTGGTTATTCCCTTGGGGAGTATCCCCCCCTCCTCCCACATAGCCACCGCATTCTTCAAAATCTCAACCTCGTCATCCCATATACCATGTGTTAGGATTAGTGCCCTTAAATCCTATTGTATGATGCTAAGTATGACATTATGTTGTATGAAATAATGTTGTATTAATAAAGTAGTTTCATTATAATCTAAAATAATGGTAACATGAATATTAGACATTATCATATAATCCATGAGATGCATAGTATATGATTTATGTGAAAAGTCATAGAAGATATAAATCACAAGTTCTTTGTAAACTCAGAATTGTAGTTTGTAGCCGGTGATGAAATTGGGCATTTCATCTGCGAAGACTATAACATATCAACTAAGATGATTTGTCTTAATCATGGAAATAGAGACTTCTAGTTGGTATGTTGATATGTTTTAAGAGTTAAGATATATTGAACTAGACCGCTGTGATATTTATTATTCTCTTAACAACTGTCAAATGAATAATAAATCTCACGACTTCTATTTACATGAACTCTTCATCCTGAGAGGATAATGGACCTGATCATGAAGTTTAGGTTGCTTTGATATATCAGGAATGAGATCTAAAGTTACTGTCAAAACCTTAGTATGTTAGGCAACCACATTTAATATTAATGGAACATATATTCTCAAGATGAAACTCATAGTCTCTTAACGGATATACAAAATATTCCCTTGAGATAAGTTTAATGGGTTTGTTATTCAAAATGTTAGGCCTAACTACTTCAGTAAATAGTTACTAAAGTATATATTTATAAAATTGGATTTCATAAATATATGACGAATAACTTAAAGGATTAAACCGGGTACTCAAGATGTAGTAATCTTCAAAGTGGCAGTCTACATTTATGACTTTGTATTATTACGAATATTTTATGAAGGGGTTGCATGTATAACAAAGTCTTGGGATATAATTTATAAATAAGGCCTAGAGTGCAACTATGTTTATATAATAGTATTAAATATAGTTAATGGTAACTTTGGACTTGTCAAGAGTTGATAGAAAAGCCCAAGGCCCATTGGAGCTAGTGTCTTATTGGTCCCTTTTGGTCCCACTCCAAGACACATACTCAAGCCCAATTAGATAATCAGTTAAAAGGAGAGAAACATACATAATTTTAATGTATGAAAAAAAGAGATATCATTGTAAAATGGTGTGTCTGTGAGAGTGAGACACTCTATCATTCTCCCTTGAAAACTGATTGAGAGACCACACTTCTTGGGCGTAAAGTAGAATTGGAGTGAAGATTAAAAGTGTTCTCAAGTACTTCTAATTTTAGTTTTGATTTTCACCACACCAAGGTATGCTCTCTTGTTCTTGAATTCTGAAATTTGCCTAATATATGTTAACATTTGCAAATGAAGTAGATCCGTTAATTTTCTGCTATGTATGTTTTGTATGCGATACAAACATGTATTTTTCCATCACCTTGAACTTCTACCGCATTAAACTCTACAGCATCTATCAACTTTGAACAGTCTCACTCAATCTCATCTATTTGTACCTAATTCTAAAATGGAGGAGGACCCTTATTGACAATAAAGCAAAGGGTTCTTCCTAATGTTAGGCTTGGTAAAGATGTTGGGATTTAGGAGAGTTCCATTATCTATGAGGTCTTGCATTTCGCATTTGAGGTGGAAAAACTTGTCGGTTTTATGGCTAGATTTCTGGTGGAAGTGGCAATATTCATTGAGGTTCCAAGTAGGAGGTACAGGATTGGGCATAGGTGTGGGATCTAGGGGTTTGATGAATCCTTTGAAGGCTAGCTTTTCATATGCTTGGGTGAGGGTCATTCCTAGGTTGAAAAATTATCGGTGGGCTTTCTTTGTGAAACTTGGGTAGGCTAAGGTTTGTTGAGGTATAATAGTACTTATATTTATGTGATTGTGTGCTTTAGAAGTAGTTACTCCCTCTCCATCTGTCTTCTTGATTGGAGGTTTGCTCTCACCTTTCTCCAATTACCCATTTTTTATAGAATCTTCAATCCCAGTCCTACAATCACACAATTCACCAAAAGAACTAATAGACAATGACAAGAGCCTACTATTATAGGCCAGAAGCAAATTATTGATAATTATGTTGATTTGATTTTTCTCATTCAGCCTATTAACCTTCCTTGATGCATTTCCTTTCCACCCTATCATATATTCGGGAAACATCACCCCTACTCCTTCCTTAGTGATCTCAAAGTCCCTTAGAGTCACATCAATCATGGTGTAAAAGATGAGATAATCCATAAGCAACTCCACTAGCTCATTCCACACCTTGGTCTTGCTTGGATTTGAGCTATTGTACAACCTTGATGCATCTCCCTTGAGTGAGAGGGGAAATGCATGCAAAGTTTGTTTCTCATCCAATCCTTTCATTTCAACAATGCTTAGATACCTCCTAACATGTTTTATTGGATCTCTAGTCCCATCAAACTTTTTTGCATTAGAAATATTGAATTTTGGAGGCAATGTCATAGGAGTTTTTGAACTTATGCTCCCCATGTTATAGAGGCAATCTTCCATCCCTTAGACCTTGCGAAAGGCTAGTTGCATCTTCTCCATCTTTTCTTTGTGTGGTCTCATCATCAATTGGAGCAACCACTATTACTTGGGATGATTCTCCTTCTTGAAATACTTCTTCTTGATATGTGTCCTCAATCTTAACCAAGCTTCTTCCATGCTTCTCTTGGACCCAAGTAGGAGTAGGGATATATTTTCTTGATCTTAGTGGTGCATTGGTTCCTGAAAATAAGTCCCATCTCTATTAAGTCCATGTCCCAATTAAAATTTTCTTTTTAACTTTTGATACGCTTAGAAAGATTGTAAGTCCATTCTAATGAAGGCCCATTTACAAAATCACTCCCTTTCCTCTCATGAATTTGGGTTTTAGTCCATTTACAATAATGCTCTCATCTTACTCTCATGGGCTTTCATTAAAATATACTTAGAGATTTTCAACTCTTCATCTCAAATATGGGCTTACAATGTATTCATCACCTTTAGGCTTTTCTTCATAATTTCATTATCATCATCTTTTTTTGAAGTAACCCTCTAGCTAGAATATATTGTAGCCTTTCCTTCAAAATCCATGAATTTCTCATCATTTTAGGCCTAGGAATACAACAAGGAGGCCCAAGATTAGGGAATTCCACGTTGAATGTTGGATGCTATGTCCATAGCATACTTGTTACCTTAATTCCAAGGTTCTCTTTCTTTGAAAGGCCTTTTAATTTGGGCTTATGATAGCAATTAGGCTCTAATCTTCTTTACCTTTCAAGTTAAGATGTACCTTTGGATTTTGGGTTAAGCCTCTTATATGTGAGAAACTTTCTTCTCTTTTACCCTAAATATCTTTAGGTTATGCCATAAATTTTGGGTTATCCTTCAATTTTACATTTTTTATCCTTTATTTGTCTTTTAGAATTAGGTGAGCACAAGACATATGGTTGAACAAACAAGAGATATAAAGGGTACCCTCTTTCTGATGGATTCTAGGATCTTTCTAAGTGTGGGTAGGCTTCTTAAAACTAAAGGAATAAATTTGTAGGTCACTCACAGCTAGGTGGGCCATGATTCCAACCGACAGCCTAAGTGGACCTTTGTGGATTGGTGGCAAATCGTTAACGTACTCAAAGCCTATCATAGGCAATGGTACACATTGTGAGTTGGTGGGATGGACTTCGAAAAATTTTAGCACGAATGGTGGGTACTCATTGTTGGAAAAAAAAATTTGGTTTTGTATCTCATACAAAACACACAGCGGAAGCAACAAACAAGGATCTATTTCATTCATGATTGACAACATGCACTCTGTAAATTTCAGAATTTAAGAACAAGATAGCGTACCTTGGTGTGGAGAATTTCAAAATAAAGATTAGAAGCACTTGGGAAAACTTTTAATCTTCACTCCAATTCCACTTTACGCCCAAGATGTGTGGTCTCTCAATCAGTTTCCAAAGGGAGAATGAAAGTGTGTCTCACACTCTCTCTTTTCTCTACGAAAAATCACATTAAAAAATTTTGTATGTTTCTCCCTTTATAACTAACTGATTATCTAATTGGGCCGGCCTATTGGGCCTTTCCAATTGGGCTTTAATGTGTGGCTTGGAATGGGACCAAAAGGGACCAATAAGACACTAGCTCCAATGGGCCTTGGGCTTTTCCGTCAACTCTTGACAAGTCCAAAGTTACCATTAATTATATTTAATACCACTATATAAATATAATTGCACTCTAGGCCTTATTAATAAATTATATCCCAAGACTTTATTTTACACGTAACCCCTTCATAAAATATTCGTAATAATACAAAGTCATAAAAGTAGACTGCCACTTTGTAAATTACTACATCTTATCCTTGAGTACCCAGTTTAATCCTTTAAAGTTATTCATCATATACTTATGAAATCCAATTTCATAAATATATACTTTAGTAATTTCTTACCAAAGTGGTTAGGCCTAACTCTCTGAATAACCAAACCCATTAAACTTATCTCAAGGGAATATTTTGTATCTCCATTAAGAGACTATGAATTCCATCTTGAGAATATATGTTCCATCAACACTAAATGTGGTTACCCAACATACTGAGGTTTTGACCGTTACTTTAGATCTCACTCCTGATATATCAAAGCAACCTGCACCTCATGATCAAGTCCATTATTCTCTCAGGATTAAGAGTTCATGCAAATAGAAGTCGTGAGATTTATTATTCATTTGACAGTCATTAGGAGAATAATAAATCTCACAGCGGTCCAGTTCAATATGTCTTAACTCTTAAAACATATCAACATATCAACTAGAAGTCACCACTTCCATGATCAAGACAAATCATCTTAGTTGATACGTTATAGTCTTCGTAGATGAAATGCCGAATTTCATCACCGACTACGAACTATAAATTTTGAGTTTACAAAGAACTTGTGATTTATATCTTCTGTGACTTTTCACATAAATCACATACTATGCATCTCATGGACTATATGATAATGTCCAAATATTCATGTTACCATTATTTTAGATAAGAAATAAACAACTTTATTAAACACAACATTAAGTCATCCATAATGTCATACATAGCATCATACAATAGGATTTAAGGGCATATATCCTAACACTCATCCTCCTACTCATCACCAACTGAGGTAAAGTGACAAAAGAACCAAGTGAAGTGTGTACAAACAAGTATTGAACAAGCCTTTTATTAAGATTAAGAAATAGGACACATTGGAATCAAACTCTCCATCCCTAATGGAGTCGCCACTGTGGGCGTAGCACGTTGTTTGGGGAATATGCCTCAGTCAAATGGATCGAGGCAAAGAAAAGGAGTCGCCACCTATTTTATTGGTCTAAGAATCATGAATATAGCGCCCTTACGTGGAAGGACTGCCCATTAATACAGAGTATGGGTTCAAAGTTTAGGTATGGGGATGGGAAGGTGTTAGGCACCCAACCCCACCCGAACGTGGTTTGGCTTCCAGTCATTGTGTCATACGTCTTAATATCATTAAAGGAATGTTCAACATTGTATCCTATACACAAATACACCCACACAAACATGCATCTAACAATCAAACATGGCATCAACAGTCCCATAACCTTAACATACATCCATCATGGAACCTCATTGCATCATCAACCCTAGCATACTTTAATTGTACACATCACATTATCCCATCCAAGGTAGCAAAAAAATCATGGCAGAAATATAGGCATGGCAACAAGGTATTAATCATCAAATATATCCCAAACATCTAAACATGCAATCAAGCATCAAACAAACATATTCATCATCAAAATGCATGTTCATGTGAATGCATGACTTACCTTACTTCCTTATTGCATCATAGCACCCACGGCATTAATGCATGATCATTTTATATGCATGTTCAAGGTAAAACAATGAAGACATAAAAGAAAACCCCAATCTAATCATGTTAAAGGAAAACAAGTAATTAAACAAGGGAGCATAGACTTCAAAAGAATGAAATGGAACCAAATAGAGGCATATGATGTAAAAGAAACAAAGAAATAGAAGCAAAAAGCTCAAATTAGGGTCTCTAGGCACGAGTATGTGTGCAAATACATAGGCCTACATACAAAGCCAATTATATATGTATGAGTACTTCAAGCCAATGTATGCATGCAAGAAGCATGCACACAGAGACACACCCTAAAGAAGACTGACCTTGAAAATAAGAACGAAAGCAGAGCGAGACTTAAAAAAACAACAAATCTAGCAACCTAACATGCTTTAAAACCTAAGCTAAACAAACATTACTAAACACAAACAAAGCAAGGAAACATGATTAAAAATAAGATTAAGGCAGAAAAGAAAGAAAAAATTTTAGAACTCAACACCTCAAAACAAAAAATCCTAGGCTTGATTTTTACCATTCCCCGTAGTCAAATCTATTCATAACCAAACAAAAATGATTAATGATAGGCCAAGAATGTATTGACCCCTTGTGATAAATTAACCAATTAATTAGCCAAATTAATTAATTAATCCAATTAACATGCAACATGTGTGGTAGCACAAACAAATCACCAACTAAGTTAATATGCAGCGGAAAATAAAGTTGACACGATAATTTGTTTATGAACGGGGAAAACCTCCTAGGCAAAAATTCCACCGGGTGAATTTAAGGTCACCACTCTCGAGAATCCTCTATTATCACAACAAGTGGTTTCAAGTAAAAGAATCCCAATACCTTATACCAACCTACAGTTGAACCCTTACCCCAATACACAATTGAACTTGTTCTGTAGTGACAATCTCTCCTTTTCAATGCACGACTCCTAGTATGTGACTAACCAATCGATGTGCGGATTCCAGTACGCGACTTACTCACCAACTTGAGAAGGATGTTGGCTGCAAAGTTCTTTAGTTCATCAACACGATAAAGATCACGAAGCTCCTTGCAAGTATACAAGGATATGTGTGAAATTAGATCTGAAAAACTGATTTTCGTAAATCTCGATAGATAGGTTATCTATCGAGCAGCTATCGAGCATTGGGCTGAAACTCCCTTTTAAACCTCAATAGATGCTATCTGTCCTAGCTATCAAGCTTTATAATCCAGCACTTTTTCACTTGTTTCTTGGATAGATTTGCATGGTTTCAATACTTGGACTTGAACTCTTGTTCCTTGAAGTATTAAACACATCCTTGATCTACCCAATTACAAGTAAAATGCATTTTGTCAAAGGATTAGCCAATTTTAAATGACATATGTTCAAAACATGATTCACATATGTCCTAACAATCTCCCCCTTTGGTAATTCATGACAAAACCACAATAAACAAATAAAATATGAGAGAAGTCATAAATCATTCAACTCATACTCACTTGTTGAATACAATAAAATCTATCCTCACACAAACTCTTCAAAAACTTTGCAAGAAGAGAGTTTATGGAAAGAAAGACTTTGACAACCTATATTTCTGAAACACTTTAAACAAAACTCATCAAGGCATCTTAGTGTAAAATAGAAATTAAAAGATTGCATACAATTAAGAAGAAGTATGTGCATAAAGAGAGAAACGAAACAACACATGAAGAAATAGGTGAAAGAAATGTAATGACAACCTCAATATATATATATATATATATATCAAAATGAATACAAGGTTTGCTATCACAATGAAAGAACAATGTATCTAAAAAGAAAGAAAAGAAAAGATACAACAAGTACTCACTACATCCCTCAAAAACAAAAACACACCCCTTAACAAAAATATCTCATATACTATCTCTCCCCCTAAGTACAATGCTACTCTCATACCCAAAATTACTCCCCCTTTTTGTCAGGAATGACAAAGGGTATGTCACTGATATCTCCTCATCATCGGAAGAGCTAGAAGCCTTATCCTCATCAGCACCACCACCATCAGAGTCACTAGCATAGTCCTCGTCCTTGGAAGCCTTTGGAGAAGGAGAGGGAGACTCTATGAAGCCACCAAGGCAAGCCTATCATCGTGTAATACGACTGACACGGGTGTTCACCTGACACAACTAATCATTGAGAGTGTCAAGGAGAGCATCCATGCATTGAAGTTACACCATGACCACCTCAAGGGTCACACCACCCGCAAAAGAAGGAGCGAATGTAGATGGAGCTGAAGAAGTTGGAGGAGTCGCCGTCTCGGTCTGTGGCCGCTTCGGTTGAAGCTAGGCCTCACTCTGTATAACGATTGCCTTATCTATGGCACACATGATGAAGAAGTGGTCTGACTCGAGATAAGAGACAGAGAAGTGGTGAATGATTCACGTGATAGTGGAAAGAAAGATAAGCTTATCACGAGTTTTCGTATCCTTATAGACATCTATAAGGGCGAGTATGAAGTGAGAGGAAAAGTCCATGGTAAGCCTCTCCAAGATGGACAACAAAAATCGAGCACAAGGCTCAGTAATCGAATTATAATGAGACAAAGGATGTAAAACACATGTCATCACCATATTCAGGCACCATGGACCTTTATCAAAGGTTGAGCAAGGGGTGCTTTGATGACCACCCCAAGACGAAGGTGTCTCACAAAATAAAGACATGAGCTCGCCTTTAGACGCAATCTTGAGAAGATCACAGCCAAGGTAGTCTGCTACCCTCAGTACATGTAGCACCTAGGATATAAGATCTGGAGAAACTACAATGTTTGTATCTCGAATGCGAGTGATGAAATGAGGTACAGAATAATCAAATCCATGCATATTGGAGTAGAACTCCCATATGATCACGAAGGGACAAGTAACCGACATGTCACATAAGGACTCCTAACCCTTACTATAGATGATAGTGGGAACGTTAGTATCGAAAAAATCCAATAGGATGACTTGGCATTTCGAATGAATGCCTCGTCATGAAAAGTTCTTCGAAAAGTCCTTACAGGCTTTATTATCACAAAACCTGACATGTGAGAGGGTAGAATTAGAAGAAGATGCCCTAGAACCAAGAGGGTTCTAAGATGGAGTAGACTTACATTTAGGTGCTATAGAGTAACTAACAGAAAGAAAGAGAGAGAAAGGGAGAAACAGAAAAGTACCAACACAGATCAATATCAATAAGATAGAGAAAAAAAAAAGGTATGTATGCATGAGCATGTGACATGCAACAATAAGAACATCATGGGCTTAACCCAATCCAGACCTACCAAAACACATCAATTCAACATAGTAAACACACATCTAAAATGCATGAATCATTGTTAAAATGCATATGTGATGCAATACATGAACACTTAAGATCATTTAAACAAAACCCATCCTAAAAATTTCACAAAAACTTCATAAATTTTGAAAAACCCAAAAGTTAGGTCAGAATGCATGAAATGTATGATAAAAAGATAGAAAAGAGATCATGTTAGAGTAAAAATGAAAGGATTAGAGCGAAGAATGAGTGGGGAAGATGAAAAGTGTGATAAAGAAGTGTTTGGGAGTGAGAGATCGGAAAGAAATGAGAGAAAATCACGTTGAAGTTTATATATAGAAAACATAAAGCTCGATGGATCGAGAGGTGTTGAAAGGTGTCAAGCTTTAAATCTCGATGGATGGAGCTATCGAGGAGCTATCGAGAGGTGTCCAAAGCAAAAAGACCATGGATCAAGAAGCTATCAAGCATCTATCGAGCATATAGAAACTTCCTCGATGGATTAAGAAGCTATCGAGACAAATTTCCAAAAACTTCGATGGATCAAAATTGCAATAACAGCTTTCGAGAAAGGAAGATCAAGAGGCTCGATAGATAGCCTAGCTGTCAAGAGGTATCGAGAAGCTGTCGAGATTGCTCAAAAATAGTTTTCAAAGAAGAGAAAAACACAGACATGAATGCAATCAAGCATGCTACTCAACCAAAGATCCAAATAATATATTAAGCTCTCAAAAACATCTCTCAACAACAAAAATAGCAAGCATTTAGATCTAAAACACACACACACACACACACACACTAAACAAGTAGAACCAATTTTATATTTCAAAAAAAAGTCAAGATAGTTTAATGAGCAAACATTAACACATGTATTCCCTGTGATGGTGAAATCACATTGTACCTGCACATGTATCAAAAGTAGCAAAGAATATTGAGTGTTGTGTGTGAAAATCATCTCAAGATTGCATAAGTGTTTACAAGTTATGACGATTTGAGATATGATAAAATCACTTTAACTCACACACAATCATAACTTCTTGATGGGGACTATCATCTTTGAGGTACATCCTATAATTCTCACATCTCCTAGAAGACACACTTGCAATCATATATAAAGCATTTTAATTCTTTTTGCTTTTATTTTTCTTTGCATATCAAGCATGGGCATAAAAGAGAGAGAAAGGAAATACCCAATGATGTTAAGCTATTGACATTGCACTTTTGCTATGTCAAAGCATATAGATGTCATTTCATGATTGGCGAGCAACAGTGGTGAGATGGTTATTTATGCCTTTCTCTTAGGATTTTCTAGTCCTCCCCGTAAAAAAGAGTGATACAAGTGTTAAGTACAAGAGATTACTTAATCTTACTCATCACAAACACGAGTCACAAAGCTCACTTACTTAGTTGTGCATAGAGATGCTCATCTGAGTTATAAATGATACAAAGTTTAGAAAACTTTGTTTTGATGGCCATCCAAGGTACACAAGTACCAATGTACACAAACACATACTGTTTTTGTATTTTTCTGATTTTTCAATTTTTTTTATTTTTATGAAAAACAAAATAAAACAAAATTGAAAACAAACAAACAAAAGCATGTTAAACAAAGCATGTTAAACAAAGCATAGCATAAAACTAGACTGATTCAAAACAAGAAAGGAAAACACACAAGTAATGCAATAAAAGATAAAGGGAGAAAGAGAGAGAGAGAGAGAGAGAAAGAGAGAGAGAAGTGACAAAATCACTTCGAGCCTTTTTCCTTCCACACCTTGGAAGAACCTTTCTATTTAGCGAACCCATGATCCGGCGGTTAGGGGGAAGAATTGAAACCGTTCAAGTTTGAAAGGAACATGAGGGCTTTAAGAAGATCTCCAAGAGGAGAAAAAAAAGATGGAAACTGATTCAGGTTTCCTGATGAGATCATACCATTGCTCTATTGAGTGGCTAACCACTTATAGCAATTAGGTCGAGTATTTCCGGTTGCTCCATAGTGATGGGAGAGATGCTGCTTCTTCTGTTTAAACTTTTGAGTATTTCCCTTCTCATCCTTAGGGTTTTTATTCTCTTTCTTAACAAGCTTAGGGGATGCTCCTAAGATAGATTTACCCTTGTCTATGTTCTCACTAGCTAAAATAATTTTGACATCAGTGTTCTTAGGTTGAACATTATTAGTAGGAGAAACAAAAACAGTAGTAACAAAGGAAGCAATATTAGGATAAGAGAAATCACACCCTAAACCAATTCGATCAGAAGCAGATTTCTAGAAGCTAAGCATCTTGTCAAGCTTTGCACTTGAAGTCCTCTCCAACTAAGCTCTGACTGGAACAGCTCTGCCTCAAGGTTCTTGGTCTTCTCAGCCAAGAAATTGTTCTCAAACCTCAGTCATCCAATAGTCTAATTCAAACTTTGTAAATATTTCTTCTCGTTCAAGCTCCACATCACTGAGCTTCTTGTTGGCTAACCTATACAACTTCTCATGCTTTTCTGAGACTTTGTATAATTTTGCATTGGCTGTATGGATGTCATTTTGCTCATCGATCTTTTCAAACTTAGACTCCACCAAGTCCTCTTCATCATCCACATCTTCATCTATCCCTTCAATAGGATTTATAGTGGCAGTGAAGGCGTTTAAGATTCCATCATCCTCATTTTTTGAATCACCTTCAGGTTCGGTGTCACTCAATGTAGCAGCAAGTGCCTTGTTTTTTCCAATGGTCTTGAGATATGTAGGGCACTCTTGTTTCATGTGTCCAAAGGCTTGACACCCAAAACACTTAGGTCTTGAGAGAACAGTGTACTGACCGCCATCCCTAGCATCCTTCTTCCCTTTGTCTTAGCTCTTGAACTGAGATAAACTGGACTGCTTGCAGTCTTTGTCAAATCCTTTAGCAATGGCATTCTTCATAAACTTTTTAAAGTGCCTTATGATATAAGATTTTATCTTAGAATCTTCATCGTTAGAAGATTCATCTATGTCACTGCTTTTAGCCATTAGTGCCATACTCTTTCTCCTACTCGATTTCCCGATTCTTGTCAAACCCAACTCATAGGTCTGTAGATTGCCAACCAGCTCTGCCAAAGGAATTTTTTCAATATCCTTTGATTCCTCAATTACGATGATATTGGCATGAAATCTCTAGGGTAGAGATCTGAGCACCTTTCTGACAATCTTGGGTTTGGGAATGGTTTCCCCAAGATGAAAGGTTGAGTTCACTATATCCTTGAGCTTGGCATAGAACTAATTGAACGACTCATCCTCCTCCATCTTAATCTCTTCGAAGCTTGTAGTGAGCCTTTAAAGCTTCGAATCCTTGACAACCTTGGTTCCCTCATAGGTTGTCTGAATGATGGTCCATGCTTCCTTGGCAATTTCGGTAGAGGATATCTTCTTAAACTTCTCATTCGTGACCGCATTGAATAACACATTCAATGCCCAACTATTAAAGTTAACCGCATTGATCTTAGCATCATCCCAATCTACTGGCAATTCCTTTGGCTTCGTCCAGCCTATCTCCACAGCTTGCCACACTTTTTCATCTAATGATTGCAAGAAAGCTCTCATGCGTACTTTCCAGTATGCATAATTAGTGTAGTCAAATAAAGAAGGTATATTAAGAGATTGTCCTCTATCCATGACAAACAAGGGTCAATGGATCACACAGCAAAGATTAATCTTAATCAGAGTATGCTGGCTCTGATACGACTTGATAGACCAAGAATGTATTAACCCCTTTTAATAAATTAACCAATAATTTAGCCAAGTTAATTAATTATTCCAATTAACATGCAAATTGCGTGGTAGCACAAACAAATCACCAACTAAGTTAATATGCAACGGAAAATAAAGTTGACATGTTGATTTGTTTACGAATAGGAAAAACATCCAAGGCAAAAACCCCACCAGGTGAATTTATGGTCACCACTTCCGAGAATCCACTACTATCACAACAAGTGGTTATAAGTAAAGGAATCTCAGTACTTTATACTAAACTATAGTTGAACCTTTATCCTAATACACAATTGGACTTTTCTATAGTGACAATCTCTCATTTTCAATTCACGGCTCCCAATACGTGACTAACCAATTAATGCGTGAATCCCAATATACGGTTTACTCTCCAACTTTAAAAGGATGTTGGCTGCAAAGTTCTTCAATTCATCAACACGATGAAGATCACGAAGCTCCTTGGTTACAAAACCCAACGGCGTAGCAACGCAGCAACGTTTTCAAGAGAAAGACAAACTATGGCAAATTCTGTCTACGGTCACAATTTGCATGAACAAAACTTTGCCTCACAATTGTGCAACCTTTGATGGCCCTTAAATTAATCCTTATATATGTTTAGGGTTGTGAGAAAAGAAAGCCTAAACAAGTATGCACGGATATGTGTGAAATCAAATCTAAAAAATTGAATTTCGTAAATCTTGATAAATAGGTTATCTGTCGAGCAACTATTGAGCATTAAGCTGAAACTTCCTTTTAAACCTCAATTGACGCTATCTGTTGAAGCTAGTTGTCGAGCATAAAATCTAGCACTTCTTCACTTGTTTCTTGGACAAATTTTCATGGCTTCAATACTTGGACTTGAACTCTTGTTTCTTGAATTATTAAACACATCCTAGATCTACCGAATTACAAGTAAAGTGTGTTTTGTCAAAGGATTAGCCAATTCTAAATGATATATGTTCTTAACATGATTCACATATGTCCTAACAACTAGTAAACCTCAAAACTCATGGATCAAGACCAGAAATGGTCCCAATCAAAATAAAATTGGCTTGAAGATGTTTTGTGAAAAACTTCCACTTTGATACACTATTTCTAGTGAATCTTAAGTTCTCCTTTAGGATTTTAATGTGCTTTGGAAAGGAGCTATGTATGGCATTATACAGTGAGAAAATAGGAGTCTGTAACGGCTCCTAGGCGATGTGGAATTCGTTCCAAACTTTAAAATTAATGTAGAAAACTTGCCTTTTATAGTTTTTAGAAACCTAGTTACGTGTGCAGGTCTGTGCCTGTGTACGCATGCATCAGACTTGCGTACGTAGGTTAAGGGTTTCCTTGGCCTTTATTTTTTAAAAACAGATTTATTTGCTCATAAAAAGTTATATTTTCCATTTTAATATTTCTCAAGTCAATTTGTAATCTGATTAGGCCCTATACCAACCTTGGGACTTATAATTTTAGCATCATTGGGGTGTTGGAAAAACACATGTTTATATTGCATACAAAACATACGCTACGAAAAATTAATGGATCTACTTCATTTGCACTAGATAACATGTACTATGTAAATTTCAAAATTTAAGAACAAGAAAGTGTACCTTGGTGCGGTGAAATTCAAAACCAAAGATTAGAAGTACTTAGGAACACTTTTAATCTTCACTCCAATTCCACTTTCGCCCAAAAAGTGTGGTCTCTTAATCAGTTTACACGTATGTGTTCAAGGGAGAATAAGAGAGTGGCTTGCACTCACATACACAACATTTCATTCCTCATAAAACCTTTTGAAATTCTATATTTTTCTCTCCTTATATATAACTGATTATCTAATTAGGCTAGCCTTTTGGGCCATTCCAATTGAGCTTTAGTATATGTTTTGGAGTGGGACCAAAAGAAAACAAATAAAACTCTAGCTCTAATGGGCCTTGGACTTTTCTGTCAACTCTTGACATATCCAAAGCTATCATTAATTATATTCAATACCACCATATAAATATAATTGCACTCTAGGCCTTATTTATAAATTATATCCCAAGACATTATTATATATGCAATCCCTTCATTAAAATATTTGTAGTAATACAAAGCCAGGAATGTTGACCACCACTTTGAAAATTACTACATCTTAATCCTTAAGTACCCAGTTTAATCTTTTAAGTTATTCATCATATATTTATGAAATCCAATTTCGTAAATATATACTTTAGTAACTTCTTACTAAAGTAGTTAAGCCTAACATTCTAAATAATCCAACCCATTAAAATTATCTCAAGGGAAAATTTTATATCTCTGTTAAGAGATTATGAATTCCATCTTGAGAATATATGTTACATCAACATTAAATGCGGCTGCCCAACATACTGAGGTTTTGATCGTGACTTAGATATCACTCTTGATATATCAAAGCAACCTACATTTATGATCAGGTTCATTATTCTCTCAGGGTTGAAAGTTCACATATATAGAAGTCGTGAGATTTATTATTCAATTGACAATCGTTAGGAGAATAATAAATCTCACAGTGGTCCAGTTCAGTATGTCTTAACTCTTAAAACATATCAACACATCAATTAGAAGTCTCCACTTCCATGTTCAAGATAAATCATCTTAGTTGATATGTTATAGTCTTCGCTGATGAAATGCCCAATTTCATCACCAACTGCGAACTAAAATTCTGAGTTTACAAAGAACTTGTGATTTATATCTTCTGTGACTAAATCACATACTATGCATCTCATGAACTCTGATAATGTCTCATTAATTCGTTTACAAATAGTCTCATATAATTAAACAATTTAATTATTTATGACATGCCAATAAATTGGATTTTAGGGCATAAACCCTAACAATCTCCCACTTGCCCTCAAAGACAATTTACCATATATCTGACACTTATTTCCCTTTAGAGTAATTTATAGTCGCTCTAAGGCAAGGTTTGGAAATAAGTTTCAGCCAAATTCATTGCATAAATAATCTTTTTTACTGCTACATCTCACGTACTAATACCTCTCTAATGAGATAATACTTACACCTAGGATGAACACATATCTTAAAGTCCAACTTCATGAATCACAATCAAACTACAAGTCAGTATTTGTACATCCAATAATTATCAAAACCTCACTTTGATGGACAAGCATATAATCCCTCATTCTCCTAAGATATTTGAGTATATGCTTTACTCCCACTAAATTAAGTGATTTAGATTCAATTGATATTTGGTTACCATGCCCACTGCAAAATAGATATTTATCCTAGTATATACCATAGCATAAAGACTCCCTATCGATTTGGTATAAGGAACCGTCTTAATATGCTCTTCATTTTATATGTCTTAGGACTATAGTCCTTTATAAAGGAACTTCAAACTTAAAAAGAAAGAATACTTTCTTGAAGTACTACATTCTATACTTGGCTAGAATATAATCTAATTAAGTAGTTTAAGATAGAACCAACATCCTAATTTCTGAATTTTAACAAAGTTTAATTCTTAGGATGTGACCAGTCTTTCCCAAGTACTTTATATCAAACTGGACTAAACAACAAAAAACTCTATTGATGACAATAACTCTACACCATTCTAAATTATTAGAATTTCATCAATATACATTAAGAGATTTATTATTCTATATAGCTTTTACACATATAAGGCCTTTTTAATACTTGATCAAAATCAAACAATTTGATTACTTGATCAAAGATGATATTTTATGACTTAAATGCTTGCTTTAGTCCATAAATGGAATTTAAGCAACTTGCATACTAAACACTACTGGTTCTTTGCTATGAACAAGTCTAGTTACATCATATAGATGTCTTCCTCAAGATTGCTACTAATTGAAGCTTTCTTGATATCCATTGCCATATTTCATCCAAATGAAATATAATGGATAAGAGAATCTAGATAGAGTCAAACTTGACTATTGGTGAAAAATATTTTCATAGTCAAACCGTTTCTTTTTGAATAAATCTTTTCACCACTATTAAGGACATATTTTATGTAATTGATTAATCCTTTGTCAAAATGCATTTTACTTGTAATTGGGTAGATCTAGGATGGGTTTAAGACTTCAAGAAACATGTTGTTCAAGTAAAGTGTTAAAGCCATGAGGGTCTGAGCAAGAGACAAGTGAAGAAGAGTTGTTCATTAAATCTCAACAAATACTTGGATAGAAAATCTATCGAGACTTAATGAAGGAAGCTCGTCAGAAGCTCAACAGAAGTTGAATTTGTCGAGATCTACGAAATCAGAATTTCCAAATTTGATTTTCAGCCCATGCTAAAATATTTGTGTAAGGTGTCTTTTCTCACAACTCTAGACATATATAAGACTTATTTTAAAGGCCTTCATGTATGTATTGAGTGAATATACATAGAGAACATATGCAGAAAGTGACCTATTGCTTTATTCTCTCTGCAAGAAGTTACTGCGTCTTTTGCACCTTATGGTTTTGTAACCAAGTACTTCTTGATCTTCATTGTTGATGGAGCAAAGAACTTTGCAGCCAACATCTTCTTCAAATTGCTGTGATTAGTCACGTACTGGGATCCGTGCATCATTGGTGGCGTTCATATACTAGAGAGTTCAGAGATACTGAAGTAGTAGAAGGTTTCTGCTATAAGTTCATCTACGGTAATTGTAGAGTCTAGGGACAAAGGTTTTTTATTAGATCTAAAACTTCTCTTTACTATAGTAAGTTTCGTTTTGGGAAGGTTTCCTCCCAAATTTTTACTGTGAAACTAGTTTGTTTCATTAGTTTTTCTGGGCTATCATATCTTGTCTTATTTACTTTTTTGCTGTGCATGATTTTGAAAAGATATTAATGTTTGTTTGTTTTAACAAAGTTTCATAATAAATCTAATTAACAACTTGGGTTTAAAACTTGTTAATCCTATCAACCAGGGTCTAAATTTCCCATCAGCCACTAGTCTTGACTTTGAAGGTTTGCATCTTAAAATCTATCAATTTCATTCTCTTGTAGACCTATTTGAGAACAATAGGCTTAATGCCACTAGGCACCTCTACAAGTTCTAGACTTTAAATAGAATCTAATTCTATTCACATAACCTTGATCCAGTAATCCATATTCATATCATCTATTGCCTTTACGTAGGGTTGAGGATCAAATTCATATCCTTCTGGAATGACTTCAAAAGTTTATCCTAAAAGTAAGAATTTATTTGGTAACTGATAATCCTCCCACTACAATATTGTACCGGTGAAATAGTTAACTATAGAATAATGTCTTGTGGTGTATCTAATACAACCATCTCATTTCTAAATGTATTTTATAGTTGTCTTACAACAAATTCTGAAATTTTTCTTCTAGAAAAATTCTACATTTAGCTTTAAGATTATTCATATAGTCATTCTAAACTTTGTATTTGTACTTTACAAACACCTTGTCATCTTTATGACTACTAAAATAATCTTCTGCAATTCCTTTTGGCCCCAACATAAATACACATTTTTCTACCTTTTGATTCCAATTGGTCAAACTTCCTTTCTAGCACAAGTGTTGGATATTTCCAAATGTGGAAGTATCATATACTAGGTTTTCACCCAATCCACAATTTGAAAAATGTCCTAGGAACAAAATTTTGAAATCAATTTTAGAAAATGTATATTAATAATTAGAGTATATCTCCAAAAGAAATAACCAAATGGAAATACTTATCATGTACTTTACTGTATTTAAAAGAGTCTTCTTCCTCCTTCATGTATGCACTGACTTAAAGAAGTCATTGAAACTATATTCCTTTACAATAAAGGAGTCATAGATCATATTATCCTCCTCTAAATAGAATTCATCGACTGGGAATATAACAAAATAATGGTTCTAAAAGCCCGTCTTTCACAAATCTTGAATATCATTTAGATTAATAAGATCTAGAAATAAGTGCAAAAAAATACAATACCAAAGAATGGAAACTTTCTCTTTAGAAAGTAACACATGTAAATTTTCATCTAGAAAACAATCATGGACAATGCTTTAGCTTTACCAAAACATAAACACTTTCCTTTTGGTCATACTTTTGAGTCTAATTCCGTTTTGGCAACTACTAAGGCAACTAGCTTGTCCAACTGTTTGGTATTATAATTAATCTTCGTACCACCATTACCTTTTAGTTTAGGCTAAGAATTTGAATTAAATCATATTGATCCTAGCCTTAGCTTTTAGGATGTCTTCCATTGCATAGAACTCACTCATCAATTCAGATAATATAAAAAGCATTTACTTATTTTCAAAACAATCTGAATTGATCAAATGATTCTAAGAAGGACCTGTGGATCATATCCATATGAGATTAACATTTAATCTCTACATCCAAGAATTCCAATTCATTTAAAATAAAATATTTTCATAAAATGATATAGAATTGGAACTTCTTAAGCCTTTCTTAGCACTCAATATGATTCATACCAAACATCTCATTTAGACTTAATATAAAGTCTAAGTCTAGTACTAAATCTTGCATCTTATGTTGTAGCACAATTTAGATAGAAGCCAATGAAACATTTTAGTATTTCAATGGAGACTATGATCACATCATAAGCTATCTTCCATAAATGCATCATGTATAGGAAATTATAACAATGCTGAATTGAAACATATTTATGTACTTCAGCTCCTTTAAGCGCCATGTCTAAAATTATTTCTTAGTTAATGTGATTCAACTAAAATAGTAGTTAGAGAACTAAAATTTATGACAACTTTATTTTGAGACTATGAACATAAATACAGAGTCATTATAATTTTGCATCCATAACCATATAATATGGAACCCAAAAACCATACTATGCTAGGTGCAACGACAACCTAATATTGCAATTAATATTCCTTAGCATAGAGTGAATACCAACTACTATGATTAGGTGAGAACTATTTTCATTATTAATGCTATCATGGTAACTCTTACCAAAAAAAATAACTTGCCACACTTCCTTTAGCCTCAAGTAATAATGACATAGCTCCTTTGGGAGGTTAACATTACACTATTATCGAGAACCATGTGTAGCCACATTTCATCTCCCTTATAGTGTTTAAACTTGTAGTACCATGAAACAAAACACCCTCCTTTTGTATTTACCCACACTACTATGAACCGATAATGGAGGTCGTGAGATCCAACCCTTGTATCTCTCTCCCACTAGAAATTTTAGAACAAGTGGATTGTATTGAAATCATTGCGATCTCATCACAATTTTAACCCTACACATCAAATGTGTTTAATTGCTTAAATTTGATGTGATCTTACTAAGTTACGTTACAATAGCTTAACAAACATTCGCGTAATCACAAAGAAGTTTAACCTTGTAATCCATGAAGTAAATACCCTCTGCATGGAATGCAAGGATCAAGGCCAAGACAAGGTACCTATTCACATTACAATAAATGTAACAAAAGGGTTATTTAAGAACTCCTACTCGTTATTTGGGTTTTTCTTTAAGTAATTGTGATCCCATCACAACTAATAACCTTACACTTGTTGAAGACTCTAATCTCATTAGAATCACTAGCTAAAAATAGAAATCCTAAACTATTTAGGATTCCTTAAACCCTAACGGATCAAAAATTAGTTATAAAGAACTCTATCCTTAATTTACTAAAGAAAAGATTCTAATCTCATTAGAAACTATATACGTTTTAATTAAAGCTTTAATCTCATTAAAACTTCTAATTAAAATAAATTAAGGACTTTTAATCATACAAAAATTCTAATCTCATTAGAATGTTTCTTAAAAGACAAGTCCCAAACTATTTAGAACTAAGAGTTCTATTTAACTAATATGTTTGATCTCATTAGGCCTTTTAGTTAGATAATGATCAATTAAGGACCATAAAAATTAATCACTTTTTATAGAACCATGTGTAATCTCATCATAGATAACCTTGCACTTTATCTATGCTTTAACACTTAGTGAAAATTCAAAAACAGTTCATCAAATCATCATCAAATCCAATTCAAAGTTTTTGGATGACTCGATTGGTTCTCGATTCCTGTTCAATCAATTGAAAAGGAACATTTGATTGATCAAACGGAATTCTTAATCGATTGAAAAAATTGAAGAAATTCATCACAAAGCCTCAAGTTGACTCGAAAGAAAAGAACATTCGATCAATCAAAAGTGACTCTTGATTGATCAAAACTCGTGAAACTAAGTTTTTTAAATTTTTCTAGTAACCGTTTTTTACGTTTCATGTGAACAAAACATAGTTTTTAGATCACATCAGAAAGAGATTGAGATCAAAACTAAATTCCATTGATGCTATTACCTTAAAGTTCAATCTAACATATTTAATATTAAACTTAAACAACATCATAGCATCAATGTCAGTTTTTATCAAACAATAATTTCAATAACCATGAAGAAAATTGATTATAGAATCTTCTAACATCATGAAATTGCTATCTTTGATTCCAAAACTCACAAACATGTTATACAAATTTGAAATTGAAGACCGCTCTGATACCAATTGTTAGAAAAACACATGTTCGTATCGCATAACATATGCATTAAAAAATTAACGGATCTACTTCATTTGCAATAGATAACATTTACTATGTAAGTTTCAGAATTTAAGAACAAGAAAGCGTACCTTGGTGCAATGAAATTCAAAACCAAAGATTAGAAGTACTTGGGAACACTTTTAATCTTCACTCCAATTCCACTTCCATCCAAGAAGTGTGGTCTCTTAATCAGTTTACACGTATGTGTTCAAGGGAGAATAAGAGAGTGGCTTGCACTCACATACACAACATTTCTTTCCTCATAAAACCATATGAAATTCTATATTTTCCTCTCTTTATATATAACTAATTATCTAATTGGGCTAGCCTTTTGGGCCATTCCAATTGGGCTTTAGTATGTGGCTTGGAGTGGGACCAAAAGGGAACAAATAAGACTCTAGCTCCAATGGGCTTAGGCTTTTCTGTCAACTCTTAACAAGTCCACAGTTACCATTAATTATATTTAATACCACTACATAAATATAATTGCACTCTAGGCCTTATTTATAAATTATATCTCATGACTTTATTATATATACAACCCCTTCATTAGAATATTTGTAGTAATACAAAGTCATGAATGTTAACTGTCACTTTTAATATTACTACATCTTAATCCTTGAGTACCTGATTTAATTCTTTAAGTTATTCATCATATATTCATGAAATCCTTATGAAATTCAATTTCATAAATATATACTTTAATAACTTCTTACTAAAGTAGTTAAACCTAACACTCTGAATAACCAAACCCATTAAACTTATCTCAAGTTAATATTTTATATCTCCATTAAGAGATTATGAATTCCATCTTGAGAATATATGTTCCATCAACAGTAAATGCGATTGCCCAACACAATAAGGTTTTGATCATGACTTTAGATCTCACTCTTGGTATATCAAAGCAACCTACACTTCATGATCAGGTTCATTATTCTCTTAGAATTGAGAGTTCATGTAAATAGAAGTAATGAGATTTATTATTCACTTGACAGTCATTAGGAGAATGATAAATCTCACAGCAGTCCAGCTCAATTTGTCTTAACTCTTAAAACATATCAACACATCAACTAAAAGTCTCCACTTCCATGATCAAGGCATATCATCTTAGTTGATATGTTATAATCTTCACAAATGAAATGTCCAATTTCATCACCGACTACAAACTAAAATTCTAAGTTTACAAAGAGCTTGTGATTTATATCTTTTGTGACTAAATCACATACTATGCATCTCATGGACTATGATAATGTCTCATTAGTTCATTTACAAATAGTCTCATATAAATAAACAATTTAATTATTTATGACATGCCAATAAATTGGATTTTAGGGCATAAACCTCATCATGGGAAATGGGGGCCCGAGACGTAAGGGGTACAAAATGCGGTGTCTACATTAATCAATTCATTGCTAAACTCACTTCCACTTGTGAAGCTATCTTCAAACTTCTAAGGAAGAATAACACGCATACATAGAACAAAAAATGTCAAAAAGCTTTTAAGACCATTAAGGAGTACCTCCTCCATCCACCTGTCTTGGTACCTCTAGAACTTGGGAAACCCTTACTCCTCCACCTTTCAAAGATAGACGATTCCATAGGGAGCATGTTGGCTCAAGAGGATGAAGATATGAATAAGAGAGCTCTATAATATTTGAGAAAGAGGTTACATGATTATGAAACTAGATACACACTCATAAAGAAATACTATTTTTCTCTTGTGTGGACCATACAGAAGTTAAGACATATCATCGTACCATTCCAAGTATGGATCCTTTGAAATATCTGTTCAAGAAACCCACCTTGAGTGCAAGATTATCGAGGTGGTTAATTCTGTTGGCCGAGTTCAAAATGAAATATGTGGCCAGAAAGACCATTAAAGGATATGCCATATCAGACATTTGTGTCGAGAACACTGTAGAGGGAGAGGGTGGTAAAGAAGACTTTCTCAATGAGAACATATTGAACATAGAACTCGAGGCATGGAAAATGAATTTCAATGGAGTAGCAAACCAATATGGAAATCATATAATAGACACCACATTTTGTACCCCTTACGACTCAGGCCCCCATTCCCCAATGATGCTGAAATTCTAAAATCCAAGGTTAGTTTAGGGCCTGATTAGATGTTAAATTGACTTGAGATATGCTAAAATGAAAAATATAACTTTTAATGAGCAAATAAATCTATTTTTAGAAAATTAAAGCCAAGGAAAACCTCGGCCTAGGCACCCAGGAATCAACTTGTGTGGGTGGCCATGATGCATGTGTATGCAGGCCTGAACTTGTGCTTGCATCTAGGGTTCTAGAAACTATGAAAGGCAAGTTTCTTGCATTAAAGACTAAGGTTTGGAACAAATCCCACGTCTTCTAGGAGCCATTCCAAACCCACACTTTCACAATATAAATAGCCATACATGGCACATTTTCAAAACACATAGAAATTCTAAAGGAAAACACTAAGATTCACTAGAAATAGTGAATCAAAGTGGGGAACGGTCAATTTTCCTTTGGTTAGTGCCTTTTCTGGCCTTGACCTTTGAGTTTAAGATTACTAATCACTCTTTATTGATTGTGAATAGATTTGAATGAGAAGAACGGTCAAAAATCAAGCTTGTAGAGCTTTTGTTTTGAGGTATTGAGTTTTAATACATTTATGTAGCTTACTTTTAGATAGCCTTTGTATTTCAAAGCATGTTAGGTTGTTAGATTTATTGTTTTAAACTTTGCTCTTTTTTCTGTCATTTCTGTGTTTTTTAGTTAAGGTTCCTAAGCAAGCTAGCGCACGTATGCATTATGCATGCGCACGCAGGTCAAAGAATGCAGATGATCTTTGAGATTGCTAGTAGAAACCAAGGTCCTAGAGGAAGATTGGATGAAACAAAGGTCTGAGCAATTGGCTTTGATAGATGAGAAGAAAGCCAAGGCATAATATCACGCACAAGAATACCAAAAGAGGATTGCTAGAGCATTTAACAAAAAGGTGAAACCTAAAAAACTTAAAGAAGGGGACTTGGTCCTAGAATTGCTTAGAGATGAAACTTTAGATCCAAGAGAAATAATGAAGCTAAGATGGTCTTGGCCTTTTATTATCAAGAAGATCATGTTAGGAGGTGCTACAAGAATTATAGATTTGGATGGAGAAGAGATGCTTCACCCAATCAACATGGATAGACTCCAAAGATATAACATTTGAAAGAAAAAGGAAAAAAAAAAAAGGCTGATAGATTGAAAAATCGAAAGGGTGGCCTAGGCAAAAATTAAGGCAAAAGAACACCAGTAGATTGAAGACTCGAAAAGGCAATATAGGCAAAAGATAGGGGCAAAGACCATGGGCATGGCAAAAATTTCTGAAAGGACGCCATGGGCAAAAATTACATGGCATGGAAAAAAGAAAAAAAATGACAATAAGCAAAGATAATGAATGGATGGTTTTCTCATTGCCCAAATTAAAAGATGGTAAGTTGTTTTCAAAGGGGATATGGAATATTCCAATCCTTTATTAAATTCATAAGAAAATACATGAGAATCATAAAGTACAAAAAAGTAAAATTTGGGGCATATCAAGGTGGTTGGTCAGTTTTTCTTTCTTTTGATTGGACATTTGTAAGCTTTCTCAGCTATGTGAACCCACTTCATGATAGCCTCCAAAGTCATTTCTTATACCCTAAAGTTGGATGAAATAATTGGAGCCTCTCATATGACCATATTTGAAAAAGAAAAGAGAGAAGGAGAGAAAGCCTGAGTAAAAGGAAAAGAGAGAGAGAGAGAGAGAGAGAGAGAGAGAGAGCAAAAATATATATATATATATAAATAAGTTCAAAGATGGTATAAGGAACCTTGATAGGTTGAAAACTGAAAGGCAATCCATGCAAAAGTTAGGGGAATCCTACAAGGTCGAAAACCTAGGCAAAAATTAGGGATTGAGGGTTTCAGCTAAAATCATGCCAAGTAGGAATCCAAAAGTTGGTAGTAGTATGAAGGAAAGGTTCATCCACCTAGATTAGATGGTATGGAAAGATGCAAGAAAGACCAGTAGGAATGAGAGCTTCTTTGAAACTAGGGCTAAGCTTCTTGATCCATGCCATGACCTCCAAAAGAGAGAGTTCCGCCATTGGAAAGCTTTGAGAGGTATATTCTGAGTTTAGAATCTATTTGATGAAAGTTGGTAGGCCCCAATGGTTATCTCAAACTTAAATAGAGGCAATTAGGATTTTTGGCCCTCAGTACATGCACGCAGAGTTAAGACTGTGTACGCATGTTTAAGACCTGCATATGCAAGCCTGTGTCTGTGCATGCAAGAATGAAGGTAGAGACATATCATTTTCTAGCCTTAAGTGTGTTTCCTTCCCAAAAGCTTTTCCTATGAGTCTTATAGCCTAAAAAACTACTCAAGGCACAATTCAAGCTTAGCATTTCAAAGTATCAAGAACAACGGAATTACATAAAGTTTCCACAATTGTAATTTATTACCAATCCTAGGCTAAGAAAAAGGGCATTTTTCCTAATCTAATGTGGATGGCGAAAAATCTTGATTCTTGAGTCCAGAAGTTTGGTTACGTGTGAGGAAGGTGTTAGGAACCCCACAATGCTTATCCAAGGACAGTCCTTTGTTTTGATAAAACCTTATTAAAGACCAAAATTTTACAAGAAAGCCCATTCCATGAAAAATAAGGAAAGACCATGGGTCTTAACAAAAGAACGCCCAATTCATGAAGGTAAGACGGACCATGAAGGCCCAAAATCCCAATGTTGGAAAAAATATGGTTTTGTATCTCATACAAAATACATAGCGGAAGCAACAAACAAGGATCTATTTCATTCATGATTGACAACATGCACTATGTAAATTTCAGAATTTAAGAACAAGATAGCGTACCTTGGTGTGGAGAAATTCCAAACAAAGATTAGAAGCACTTGGGAACACTTTTAATCTTCACTCCAATTCCACTTTACGCCCAAGAAGTGTGGTCTCTCAATCAGTTTCCAAATGGAGAATGAAAGTGTGTCTCACACTCTCTCTTTTTCTTTTTCTCTACGCTTCTTTTTTATAAAAAAAAAAAAAAAAATCTGTATGTTTCTCCTTTTATAACTAACTGATTATCTAATTGGGCTGGCCTATTAGGCCTTTCCAATTGGGTTTTAGTGTGTGGCTTGGAGTGGGACCAAAAGAGACCAATAAGACACTAGCTCCAATGACCCTTGGGCTTTTCCATCAACTCTTGATAAGTCCAAAATTATCATTAATTATATTTAATACCACTATATAAATATAATTGCACTCTAGGCCTTATTAATAAATTATATCCCAAGACTTTATTATACACGCAACCCCTTCATAAAATATTCGTAATAATACAAAGTCATGAATATAGACTACCACTTTGAAAATTACTACATCTTAATCCTTGAGTACCCGGTTTAATCTTTTAAAATTATTCATATATATTTATGAAATCTAATTTCATAAATATGTTAGGATATGTGCCCTTAAATCCTATTGTATGATGCTATGTATGACATTATGTATGACTTAATGTTGTGTTTAATAAAGTTGTTTATTTTTATCTAAAATAATGGTAACATGAATATTTGGACATTATCATATAGTCCATGAGATGCATAGTATGTGATTTATGTGATTTAGTCACAGAAGATATAAATCACAAGTTCTTTGTAAACTCAGAATTTATAGTTCGTAGTCGGTGATGAAATTGGGAATTTCATCTGCGAAGACTATAACGTATCAACTAAGATGATTTGTCTTGATCATGGAAGTGGTGACTTCTAGTTGATATGTTGATATGTTTTAAGAGTTAAGATATATTGAACTGGACCGCTGTGAGATTTATTATTCTCCTAACGACTGTCAATTGAATAATAAATCTCACGACTTCTATTTGCATGAACTCTTAATCCTGAGAGAATAATGGACCTGATCATGAGGTGTAGGTTGCTTTGATATATCAGGAGTGAGATCTAAAGTAACGGTCAAAACCTCAGTATGTTGGGCAACCACATTTAGTGTTGATGGAACATATATTCTCAAGATGGAATTCATAGTCTCTTAATGGAGATACAAAATATTCCCTTGAGATAAGTTTAATGGGTTTGGTTATTCAGAGAGTTAGGCCTAACCACTTTGGTAAGAAATTACTAAAGTATATTTATGAAATTGGATTTCATAAATATATGATGAATAACTTTAAAGGATTAAACCGGGTACTCAAGGATAAGATGTAGTAATTTACAAAGTGGCAGTCTATATTTATGACTTTGTATTACTACGAATATTTTATGAAGGGGTTGCGTGTAAAATAAAGTCTTGGGATATAATTTATTAATAAGGCTTAGAGTGCAATTATATTCATATAGTGGTATTAAATATAATTAATGGTAACTTTGGACTTGTCAAGAGTTGACGGAAAAGCCCAAGGCCCATTGGAGCTAGTGTCTTATTGGTCCCTTTTGGTCCCATTCCAAGCCACACACTAAAGCCCAATTGGAAAGGCCCAATAGGCCGGCCCAATTAGATAATTAGTTAGTTATAAAGGGAGAAACATACAGAATTTTTTAACGCGATTTTTCGTAGAGAAAAGAAAGAGTGTGAGACACACTTTCATTCTCCTTTTTGGAAACTGATTGAGAGACCACACATCTTGGGCGTAAAGTGGAATTGGAGTGAAGATTAAAAGTTTTCCCAAGTGCTTCTAATCTTTGTTTTGAATTTCTCCACACCAAGGTACGCTATCTTGTTCTTAAATTCTGAAATTTACAGAGTGCATGTTGTTAATCATGAATGAAATAGATCCTTGTTTGTTGCTTCCGCTATGTGTTTTGTATGAGATACAAAACCAAATTTTTATCCAACAAAATATATATACTTTAGTAATTTCTTACCAAACTGATCAGGCCTAACTCTCTGAATAACCAAACCCATTAAACTTATCTCAAGGGAATATTTTATATCTCCATTAAGAGATTATGAATTCCATCTTATGAATATATGTTCCATCAACACTAAATGTGGCTGCCCAACATGTTAAGGTTTTGACCGTTACTTTAGATCTCACTCCTGATATATCAAAGCATCCTACACATCATGATTAGGTCCATTATTCTCTCAGGATTAAGAGTTCATGCAAATAGAAGTCGTGAGATTTATTATTCATTTAACAGTCGTTAGGAGAATAATAAATCTCACAGTGGTCCAGTTCAATATTTCTTAACTCTTAAAACATATCAACATATCAACTAGAAGTCTCTGTTGGGGACATATTTTTATGTAATTGGCATATCCTTTGACAAAATGCACTTTACTTGTATTTGGGCAAATCTAAGTAGGTTCAAGATGATCATTACAAGTGGTTAAATTGAAGACATGAAGATTACTCAAGAACTGCTCAAGAAAAGTGCAAACTGCAGGTCTCGATACCTCCTTGACAGAATCTCGATCTGTCGAGATTCATTAAAGCTCGACAGATGTTTCGATTGATCGAGCTTACAGGAGTCAAATTATAGCCAGCAACGTTTTTACTCTAAAAGGCTAATTGTTTATGGGTTTGTATAATTCTTATTGGACTAGGAAAATCCAATATTTGTGTAAACCTATTTGGAATAGGAGAGCCCATTAAGCTCCTATTTAAAGGAGGTGGAAAAAGAAAAACCTAACCCTAGAGAGCTTCATAAGGTTTTCTTTTTGAAACCCTAGCCTCCTCCTACAGAAGAAAGAGTTCTTGCTACGTTTCTTGTACGCCGTTAAGTTTTGTAACCAAGTAAAGTCTCTTGCACCAACATTGAAGATCTTATTGGTGTTTCTATGTGAAGCTGCTGCAAATCAACTACAATAATCAAAGGGTTGTTGTGGAGTTAGTCACGTACTAGGATTCGTGCAAAGGAGTAAGTCGCGTACTGGGATCTGCACATCAAATTGGTTAGTCACGTACTCGGAGCTGTGCATCAAGAGGAGAAACTGTCACTACAGAACAAGTCCAATTGGGTATTGGGGTAAGGTTTCAACTATAAGTTGGTAAGGTACTCGAATTCCTTGCTTATAATCGCTTGTTGTGATAATAGTGGAGTTTCAGGAGTGGTGACCTTAAATCACCCAATGGGGTTTTTGCCGTCAGGTTTTCCCCATTCGTAAACAAATCACCGTGTCTTTTATTTTTCGCTGCATTCTTTAGTTTTGGTGATTTGTTTGTACTGCCACGTGAATTTACATGTTAACTTGATTAAATAATAACTCAGCTAATTAATCAACTTAACTAATTACAAGGGGTCAACGCGTTTGTGGCCTGTCAAGTGGTATAAGAGCAGGCACACTCTGATTAAGGTTTAATATTTGATGTGTGATCCATTGACCCCTGTGGTCATGTAAACTCTTAATTGTTTTGATTTGCATGATTTTGTGTTAAATGATGATGATAATATTCATGATGCCTATTGTAAGCTTTATAACTTTTGTATGAAATCCCTTGACTGTTCTACAAAATTAAAAACTAAATTTAAAAAGGGCAAGCTAGAAAAAGATAATTTCATGGTAAAATTGGATGAAACCAGTAATTTGAATGAGAATTTTAAAAATCAAATTTCATCTCAAGTGGACAAAATTAAGAGTTTGGAAGAGCATCTAGTTGAATTTAAAACTGAAGTTGAAAAATTAACTAGTGCCAAACTTGTTGTTGAGCCTAACTCTAAAGAAAAAGACTTTTATATTCCCCCATTCAAAAGGAATAATGAAGAGTTGAAGGCTAATATTGCTAGGATAGACAAAGGTAAACAATTTGATGTTAAAGCTGAAGTTTCTAAACCTATGTCTAAAACTCCTCCTAAGTTGAATAAAAATTCTGAATTTGTCCCCACTTGTCATCATTGTCACATTGTTGGTCATATTAAGCCAAATTGTCCTAAGTTGAGGACTCTGTCAACCTCTAAGGTTAGACCTCCTTCTAAGAAGCCGAGTAGCTCTAAAACTGCTCATGTTTGTCACCATTGTGGTGTTTCTAGACACATTCGTCCTAATTGCTTTAAGTTGTATCCTCATAAGCAATTGTCTAAACGGTCACAGGTTTCCTCTCAAGGACCTACACCTTTGTTTGGAGAGTTATTAAAATTTTTGAGCTTTTTAACTCAATTTTAGGAGAATTTTAATTCTTCTATGTCCTTTAGTAGTCATAGTAGGACACGTGCCTTTTCATCTTCACGGTCAAAGACTCGTACTGTATGGGTGAGAAAGGAGCCTAAGACTTAATTGTCTTTTCTGTTTGTCCTCTACTTTAATTCTTTCTATCTTAAGTAGGACTCTCTATGCTTGATTTCTTTTCTGCTTTTGAAATCATGCTATCATGCATCTACATCCTTCTATCATGTTTTCATGCATATGCATCTTTCTTTCATGCATTCATGTTGTTTGTCTGCTTTTGTTTGGTTGTTTAGTTTTTATTTTTTTCAAAATAAAAAATAAAAAAATTGAAAAATACAAAAACAGTGTGTGTTTGTATACATTAGTTCTTGTGAACCTTAAAATGGCCATTGAAACAGAGTTTTCTAAACTTTGTATCACCTGTAGCTTAGATGAGCATTTTTATGCACAACTAAGCAAGTGAGCTTTGTAGCTCTTTGTTTGTGATGAGTAAGGTTAAGTGATCTCTTATACTTAACACTCGTATCACTCTTTTTGACGGGTAGGACTAGAAAATCCTAAGAGAAAGGCATAAATAACTATCTCACCACTGTTACTCGTCAATCATGATATGACATCCGTATGCTTCGGCATAGCAAAAGTGCAATGTCAAAAGTTTAACATAATTGGGTATTTCTTTTCTCTCTCTTGTATGGCCATGCATGATATGCTTAATAAAAGAAAATATGAAAAGAAATAAAAGCAAAAAGATTAAAATGCTTTAAAACATGGTTGGAAGCGTGCTTTCTAGGAGATGTGAGAGTTATAGGATGTACCTCGAAGGTGATAGTTCCCATCAAACAGTTATATGATTGTGTGTGAGTTAAAGTGATTATCTCATATCTCAAATCATCATAACTTTGAGACACTTATGCAATCTTGTGATGTTTTCACACACAACACGCACTATTCTTTGCTATTCTTGATACATGTGTAGATACAATATGATTTGACCATCACAAGGTTTACGTGCGTTAATGTATGCTCACTAAACTATCTTAACTCATTTTTGAAATATAAAATTGGTTAGACTTGTTTAGTGTGTGTGTGTGTGTGTTTTGGCTCAAAATGCATGACATTTTTCTTGTTGAGAGATGTTTTTGAGAGGTTAATATGTTGTTTGGTTCTTTGGTTGAGTTGCATGCTTGATTGCATTCACATCTGTATTTTTCTCTTCTTTAAAAACTGCTTTAAAGCCATCTCGACATCTCTCGATACCTGGCTTATCTGTTGAGATCTTTAGTTGCATCTTATCGCGACACCTCTCGATAGTTAGGTGGATCGATCTAGGAACTTTCTGTCTGCTCGATAGATCCTCGACACCTTCTCGATCCATCGAGGTTATCTCGATAGCTTCTCAACACCTCCCGATCGATCGAGATACCCTTGCATGCATTTCATCTTTCTTTGTTTTGCATGTTTTTCCCTTTGTGTCCATACCATCTTATTTTTCTTTCTCTTGTAGGTCTATGGTTCCTTGTTCTCCTCGTTCGCTCTATATCTTTTTTTTGTCTTTCTCTGGTCAAGTCTTTTGGTTTTTTATACCCTTTGTCAATCGTGTCAAAAAGGGGGAGAAATTTGAGTTTTGTATGTCATTCCTCAGGGGGAGTAATAGATTTAGGGGGAGAACTTCATGTTAAAGGTAGGAAAGTTTTTGTTGTAACTAACTTAGGGGGAGAGTTAGTTTGATACACTTTGATATTGATATATTTTTGTGTTGTGTATCTTTTGGTTTTGTAACCATTTTTACATACATGATGCTTCTCAAGTGGTATAGGTGATGATGAATGTGTTTCACTCCTTATCTCACATGCGTTGTTTCTTTTCTCTATTTATACACATGTTTCTTGTTTATTCAACTTGTCATTGTTTTCCACATGGTACCTTGATGTGTTTTGTTTAGTGCCTTTTAGGAAAGACAAGTTAAAGCCAAGTCAAGATTCCGAACCTTCTTCTTGCAGCAACTTCCAAGGTTCAAATCTTTTAGACTAGGCTTATTTATTCTTGAGTAGAATGTATTCTAGGACATTCAATGTACTCTTGTGGTTTTGTCACGGATTGCCAAAATGGGAGATTGTTTGGGACATATTTTATGTAATTGGCATATCCTTTGACAAAACGCACTTTACTTGTATTTGGGTAAATCTAAGTACGTTCAAGATGATCATTACAAGTGGTTAAATTGAAGACATGAAGATTACTCAAGAACTGCTCAAGAAAAGTGCTAACTGCAGGTCTCGATACCTCCTCGACAGAATCTCGATCTATTGAGATTCATTAAAGCTCGACAAATGTTTCGATCGATCGAGCTGACGGGAGTCAGATTATAGCTAGCAACGTTTTTACTCTAAAAGGCTAATTGTTTATGGGTTTGTATAATTCTTATTGGACTAAGAAAGTCCAAGGTTTGTGTAAACCTATTTGGAATAGGAGAGCCCATTAAGCTCCTATTTAAAGGAGGTGAAAAAAGAAAAACCTAACCCTAGAGAGTTTTATAAGGTTTTCTTTTTGAAACCCTAGCCTCCTCCTACAGAAGAAAGAGTTCTTACTGCGTTTCTTGTATGCCGTTGGGTTTTGTAACCAAGCAAAGTCTCTTGCACCAACATTGAAGATCTTATTGGTGTTTTTATGTGAAGCTGCTGCAAATCAACTATAACAATCAAAGGGTTGCTGTGGAGTTAGTCGCGTACTAGGATTCGTGCAAAGGAGTAAGTCGCGTACTAGGATCTACGCATCAAATTGGTTAGTCACGTACTCGGAGCCGTGCATCAAGAGGAGAAACTGTCACTACAGAACAAGTCCAATTGGGTATTGGGGTAAGGTTTCAACTGTAGGTTGGTAAGGTACTCAGATTCCTTGCTTGTAATCACTTGTTGTGATAATAGTGGAGTTTCGGGAGTGGTGACCTTAAATCACCCGGTGAGATTTTTGCCGTCAGGTTTTCCCCATTCGTAAACAAATCACCGTGTCTTTTATTTTCCGCTACATTCTTTAGTTTTGGTGATTTGTTTGTGCTACCACGTGAATTTGCGTGTTAACTGTTGGGATATGTGTCCTTAAATCCTATTGTATGATGCTATGTATTTTATTATGTTAGACATTATGTATGACTTAATGTTTTGGTTAATAAAGTTGTATTATTTTTTGAAAATATTGGTAACATGAATATTGGGACATTATTATATAATCCATAAGATGCATAGTATGTGATTTATGTGATTTAGTCACAGAAGATATAAATCACAAGTTCTTTGTAAACTCAGAAATATAGTTCGTAGTCGGTGATGAAATTGGGCATTTCATCTGCGAAGACTATAACATATCAACTAAGATGATTTGTCATGATCATGGAAATGGAGATTTCTAGTTGATATGTTGATATGTTTTAAGAGTTAAGACATATTGAACTAGACCGCTGTGAGATTTATTATTCTTCTAACGACTGTCAAATGAATAATAAACTCACAACTTATATTTACATGAACTCTTAATCCTAAGAGCATAACGGACTTGATCATGAAGTGTAGGTTGCTTTGATATATCAGGAGTGAGATCTATAGTTACGGTCAAAATCTCAGTATGTTGGGCAACCACATTTAGTGTTGATGGAACATATATTCTCAAGATGGAATTCATAGTCTCTTAACGGAGATACAAAATATTCCCTTGAGATAAGTTTAATGGGTTTGTTGTTCAGAGAGTTGGGCCTAACCACTTTAGTAAGGAGTTACTAAAGTATATATTTATGGAATTAGATTTCATAAATTTATGATGAATAACTTAAAGAATTAAATCGGGTACTCAAGGAATTAAGATGTAGTAATAAACAAAGTGGCAGTCTATTTTAATGATTTTGTATTACTACGAATATTTTATGAAGGGATTGCATGTATAATAAAGTCTTGGGATATAATTTATTAATAAGGCCTAGAGTGCAACTATATTTATATAGTGGTATTAAATATAGTTAATGGTAACTTTGGACTTGTCAAGAGTTGACAGAAAAGCCCAAGGCCCATTGGAGCTAGTGTCTTATTGGTCCCTTTTGGTCCCACTCTAAGCCACACACTTAAGCCCAATTGGAAAGGCCCAAAAGGCCGGCCCAATTAGATAATCAGTTAGATACAAAGGGAGAAATACACAGAATTTTTCTGTAGAGTTTTCATAGAAAAGAAAAAGAACACTCTTGTCAAGTGGTGTAAAAGTGTTAGACACTTTTTGACATTCTCCCTTTGGAACTGATTGAGAGACCACACATCTTGGGCGTTAGTGGAATTGGAGTGAAGATTGAAAGTATTCCCAAGTACCTTTCATCTTCAAGTTTTTGAAATTCACCGCTGCAAGGTACATTCTCTTGTTCTTATATTTTTGAAACTTCAACAATGCATGTTAACTTTTATGTATGATGTAGATCCGTTATGCATTAGTTTTTCTTCCGCTGCGCTGTGTATGATTCCATCATTAACTTGTTTAATTAATAACTCGGCTAATTAATCAACTTAATTAATCACAAGGGGTCAACACGTTTGTGGCCTGTCAGTCTCCACTTCCATGATCAAGACAAATCATCTTAGTTGATACGTTATAGTCTTCGCAGATGAAATGCCCAATTTCATCACCGACTACGAACTATAAATTCTGAGTTTACAAAGAACTTGTGATTTATATCTTTTGTGACTAAATCACATAAATCACATACTATGCATCTCATGGACTATATAATAATGTCCAAATATTCATGTTACCATTATTTTAGATAAAAATAAAATAACTTTATTAAACACAACATTAAGTCATAGATAATGTCATACATAGCATCATACAATAGGATTTAAGGGCACACATCCTAACACCTACAAAGAAGAAAAAAGAAAGAAATAATAATAATAATAATAATAATAATAATAATAATAATAATAATAATAATAATAATAATAATAATAATAATAAGAAAAAAAAAAAGGATCTCGGACAAGGGTCCCGGCCAGAGGACATGCAGCAAGGATTTCGGTCTGACCAGAGGAAATGCAGCAAGGATCTCAGTCAGGCCAGAGGATATGCAGCAAGAAGAATCAACATCAAGGCCCTATGTATGTTTAGATTTCCAAAAAAAAAAAAAGCCATTAAAAATCTAGCAAATAAAATAGGTTTTATCTTTGTAACCCATGGTCCAAGCCTGTGGGATCCCGAGTGGATAGTAAGGGAGGAATGGTTTGGTCGGTAGGGGAGTGATTTTTGGTGAAAGGAGGATCCCAATGGTTTCCCTTGGTTCATATATTTGCTTGGAATGCATGAACTAGTGGAAAAACTCAATTTCCCCATGTGCATAACACCTACCCACAATTTCCTCTCAATTGTCATTTTCAACAAAGCTGTCACAGTACACTGAGCAGCCCACCCATTCTTTTGACTTTCCAAAAAGGAATCATTCATTTATAGCTAAAGCCAAATGCCTCTTTTGAGTTATGATTGCCTAAATAAGCTAAACCTCTGCCCAATACACCTTTTTAGGTCACAGAGGACATAGTTTTACCTAGCAAACCTGGGGCGTCCTTGCCTGGGGTACCGGACTAGGTCTGCTATAAAAAGAACACAAGATAAAGAAGAAAATGGGGGATTCGGATGGGAGAAAAATGGGGATTCAAGGGAAGAGTTCAAAGGTTCAAAACACATATTCTTAGAGCTTTAAAAGCGCAGTAATGAAGAGAAAGAAATAAACAAAATAAGAGAGCCAAGGTGGAGGAATTTGTCCCATATCGTTGAGATCATTCAAAATATCACTTAGCCTCCAAAGAAACATATGACAGAACATACATGCATCAGATATCACTCTCTCCTACAAAAATCCTTCTTACCTAACTATCTTGGAAGGCAATGCCCAAGCAAAGCCACTTGGACTTGAGTTCCAAATCCCACAAGTCTTGTGCAAAAGCACAAGTCTGTGAGAATTGGGGCCAGGATCCTCGTGGCTGAATTATTCTCATGAAATTCATTTATATATATGTTTATGTATTAAAATGTACATCCTAATCTAAGAAACTAACAATTACTTGAAGATATGTGTATTGTATAGTGTGTTCTTATGCAGGATTTATAGAGGTAAAGGGAGATGACAAAACTCTATTGCATAATAAGCATGGAGAAAGATTGTATAGTTAAGAGAATCAGTACTCTGAGCTTTTACATGCCTAGTACCCCTGGGAACCACAACTTCACGTCCGAGGTACCATGATAGTATGCCCGGGGTACCAAGTTAAGAAACTCTTTTAAATGTTCACACAGTAAAAGATAAGCCTCAAATACTCTATTTCAATCTCCTTCTCATTATGAACATTATGAATGCTTATTTTACTTATTTTGTAAGAGTAAATGGTCATTTTATGGCAATGAAACACTTATAATGGTATTTTATTACTTAGAAGGAATCACATTTTTTGCCTTGAGGAGATTTATGTGACTTGCGCACAACTTGGTTCATAATCAGCCCCTATTTAGCTACGGTGAACCAAGCCCAGTCTACCAAACAACAAGTAAAGGGCCCGAAATCCTTGTTTTTACATGGGTCTAGGTACTATCCAAAAGAGGACCCTCACAAACCTTAATTTTCAAAGAAAATTTAAAAAAAAAAAAACATGATTTTGGCATTGGCTTACGGGGCTTTGCATGCATGGGGCCTTTGAGGTTTGGCTTTTGAATAGGTGTGGTCCTAATCTATGCTTTCCTAAGGCATTCGAGTGAAGTATCAAATTTCCATGGCAAAAATTCGGTGACATGTCACCTTACTTTTGTAGTGGAAATTAGGCATCGCTTTGCCTTAGGTGACATGGACTGTGATAATCACACTGGAAGAGGTGGAGCAGGTATATATACATACATCATGCACAATTTTAGCACACAAAGTAGGAAAGTAAATGCCGACATCCCTAGAGCATGGCCCAAAATATAAGTGTAGGAAAGTAAACAGGGTTTGCCATACTCTAGAGATGAGGACGAATGGTACATTGCATGATATACCTAATACAACCCATCTAAAAGAGAAAGGAGGGAGGGAGGAAGGGGGTTTTAAAAGTGTACATAACCCAATAAGAGATGCTAGACCCCTAAACCAACTAAATATAGCCGCTCGGCTCATATTTACATGCTTGTATCCACGCCCTTTTTTACTTATGATTGGGAGATCATGCCCTATATCCAAGCGTCCTCGCTCCATGTGTGTACATGCAAGGGCAAAGACAAGAAACCAGCAGACAAACGAGGGAAGAAAAAGACACAAAGGGCATATGAAAGAGGTATAAAGTAGATAATCATAATAGACATGGCAAGCAAGGAAACAAGAAAACAAGCAAACAAACAGAAGGCAAACAAGTAAGAAAACAAACAAAAGGTGGTGTCCCCAAGGGGCAAATGTAGATTTGGATCAAATGTCTATAACTTCATTGTGTTGAAGCATGGACAACACACTAGCAAGCAAGACTTATGGATGGACATGTGAGCAAGTATGTAAAGATGCATAGAAAGCCAAAGAGTGGCGCAAACAAGCATGGCAAGCATATCATCGCACAGAGCAAAAAATGGTGAAGGTATACATGAAGCAACCTAGCATCTGGAGATGCATCCTAAGTGATTACACCTAAACTAGGCCTCGAGGGCGTCAGATGTAACCACATAACCACAAACCCGCTAAGGGCATCAAGCGTGGTAAACCCTAGAACTAGAAAGGCTAATATGGAAGATAGAGCATAGAAGCAAGAAAGCATAGAAATGAAAATAGGATGATCCAAACCCTTTGATGTGGGCCTTGGTGTAAGGATGATGACAAAGACCATAGGGTCTAGATCAGGTCCTAACCATTAGGTCAAAACATAAGAAAATGTGATAGAAGGAACAAAAGGGCTACAATAACACATGACATGACAAACAAGGTCTAGGCCTAAGCACATAAACATGGCATGGAGTGCACAAGCACATAGAAGAGAGTATAAAGTATGCAGAGAACATAGATCTAAGCATGTCGGCATGTGAGAACATTGGTCAAGACAAGTAGGCATAGAAACATGCATGTAAACATGTAAATCCTAGCACATAAACATGGAAGAACATGAATCCAAGCATATAGCGAAGACAAGGATCTAACCATACAGCATGGAAATGTACACATAAACACATAGATCCAAACAAGGCATAGCCAAAAACATGAAACGAGCATGTGAGCATGTAACCCTAACATCAACATAGAATGAAAAGTGCAACAAAAAATGGGAAAACATGGCATAAAGCATAAAACATGTAGATCGAGACAAATAACACATAAGCAAGCATGGAAGAACATGGATCTAAGCTAAGAACGTTCTAGAAGCAAGATAAAACAAGAAACATGTTAAGGAAAGCAATAAATCATGTTATTAAGGCAAAAAGAACAAGCTAATTGCTAGAAAAAGATTTCGAAGGTTAGGGGGTGTGGATAGTAGCTAAAAAGCTACATCCACACCCCTAAACCCTAAATCCAAGATGTAGAACCAAGGAAAAGAAGATTGGGTGCAAGAACACTACCTTGTGATTTTGGTGAAGAAATAAGAATCTTGGCTTTGATGTGATTTTTGTGTTTGGAAGAGAGAAAAAAACATGCAGAAAATGTTCAAGCAGAGCAAATTACTTAGGGAGCCTCTTCTATTTTGGTTTAAGGGGTGCCTAGGGATATTTATAGCTCGGGTGTGCTTTCCGAGGCGGCCACCTTGAAAGTTTCTTTGATCAAGCTGATCCTGACACCTATGAAAGTTTCTTGACTTCCGAATTCTGAAAAGGTATGGAACTTGAAAATCCAACGGTTAGATCAAAAGTTATGACTCTTGGAAGTTAACGGTGCATCGATCGATGCATTATCCCGGTTTTCATGATATCTTGACCTTTCTAGCTCTGATTTCGACCTATGAATAGTCATTGGAATGAGAATTTGATAATCTTCACAGTGGCATTGGTTTCAACCTGTTCTGAAGGCTGGATTAAAATTAGGGTTTTTAGGCCCACTTGAGGTCAACTACGGGTCAAACTTGGTTAAAGTTGCTAAAAGTCTCTGAGAAGCTCGGATTTGATGTAAGATCATGAAAAATGTTGTTTTGTCAGGATTTTGACCTTTTTTTACCTTCAATCAACCTAGGGCTTACGAGGGGCATTTTGGTCATTTTGGTTGAAAAAGGCACTTTGAGTGCTTTGGTGTTCAAACGAGTTGCGCTACGTCATTCTAGATGTTCTCGTAGACCCATGGAGAGAAAATAATATTTTTGGATTTTTCAGAGTTTGGCATGCAAATCGAGGGCAGAAAAAATACAGTATCAACAACATATATGCTAAAAATAAATAAATAATAATAATAATAATAATAATAATAATAATAATAATAATAATAATAATAATAATAATAATAATAAAAGCTACAAATAAAAGAAATATTCTACACTATCTATGTTTGTATTAGTCTTTCTATCTGTAGGATCACCGAAAGCACCTCTTCTTTGGCTAATGGCTTGGAGTCGACTCTGAAACTCCATCTCCATAACCACCACCACCACCATCTCTATTATCATCACCATCGATATTTTCATTGCTGTTAGCTACCACGAATACTCGGTCACCTCCAGCTTAAGGTTTCCTCTTCCAATGTCCTTTCTCACCACAATGGAAACACTTTGATCTTCTTTCCTTTGTCGGCAACCCCTAAGGCAATTTTCTTACCCTTTTGCTTAGTGAAGTCCTTCTTCTTCTTCTTCTTCTTACACTTGCCTTTCGACTTAGGTTGAGAAGTAGAAGCTTCACCCACATTGGCTTCAACACTAGAAGTACCAAGGATGCCTTCCGCCACCACTAACTCATTCATTAATTCAGACAAAGGATAAATCTTTTTGTTCATGTTATAATTAAGTCTGAATTCTTTGAATGATTCTGGTAGTGACTGGAATATCATATCCACTTAGGATTCTCCATCAATGTCGACACCTAAAACTTCTAATGTGTTCAAATTAGTAATCATCCTAAGACAATGCTCCCTCACTAAACTTCCTTCAGCCATTTTGGTATTATAAATTTGCCTCATAGTTTCTTGCCTTGCAGAACAGTCTTGCTCACTAAACATCTCCTTCAGACTTAGCATTATATCCGAAGCTAGTTCTACATCCTGCATTTGATGCTGTAGAACATTTAAGATAGATGCTAGGATATAGCACTTGGCCATCTCATTAGATTTCTGCCAACGATCATATCGCTATTTTTCCTCAAGAGGAGCATGTGATGAAGAAAAGCTAGGACATGGTTGAGTAAGAACATATTTGTGCTCTTCAGCTGTAAGAACAACGTCCAAATTTCTTTTCCAGTCAACATAGTTGAATCTAGTTAGTTTTTTTTTTTTATTAAGAATAGCAACAAGTGGGCTAAATGATGCCATGATAAAATCTGAAAACAATAAACATGAATATAATAAGTAAACTGGACATTATCAATTTAGGATATAAACATATAGTACGGAACCTTAATAAAACCATAATATAAAATTTGTAACGACAACTCAATCCCATATTCAATATCCCTCAGTATAGAGTGAACATTAAACACTATGATTGATTGAAAACTATTCTCATTATTAGTGCTATCATGATAACTCTTATCAAACACTAATAATATGTCGTTTTACATTTAGCCTCTAAGTAATAATAGTAAGAACTCAGCATAGAGGATACTATAATACTTAATCTAGTGTATACCATTGTCTAGAATCATGTATAGCCACATTTCATCCTTTGAACAAGCTTATTTTGTAGTACCATGACAAAAAAACACCCTCCGCATGAAATGCAAAGCTCGAAGCTAAGACAAGGTGCTTATCAAACTACTATAAACCAGGAAATTCAATCTTGTAAAACCATGAAATAAATACTCTCCGCAAGGAATGCTAAGCTCGAGGCAAAGATAAAGTATGTATTTCACACTACTCTGAACTAATAATGCAGGCCGTGAGATACAACCCTTGTATCTCTTTCCCACTAGATGTTTTAAATTAAAGGTTTTTAAGATCAAGAACCATAATAATGCTAGACACTTTGAAAACATAATCCTAATCTCATTAGGAATAAATTTCATAATCCTAGCATTAATATATATAAATACTTATAATGTATAATAAACCCATATTACATTATAAACCTATATTATATTATATATGTAATATAATATACGGATTATTATATGTAATATATGATTATTACATTATATATATAACTTAAAGATTGTTAGAATTCTTTATATAATACATGCAACATGGCCAATGTCATCCAATCCGTATAAACCAAGGCACATGACAATTATGTCAATTAGCCAAAACATGCAATGTATTCCAACCAGTGCAATACAAATTCCAAGATCCAATCCGTATGATTATTACATAATATAGTAATACAAATGCATGATGGCCAATTGATATAATAAGCCAGACGATGCAATAAGTTGATTCACAGATAAGACGGTTATTACAATAACTATATATCATGCAATAACCAACAAGACTCGGCACCATTACATTATACTCATTGGCCACTTAACAGTTATTACATTAACATTCTATAACAATATATATGCAATAACCATATCCAAGCACTTACTATAAGACACGACACCATTAATAATGTATATCAACCAAGAGATCCATTGACAACAACAATTAACAGTGCCTTTCAATTCCGAAACAATTAAGTATTATACTTTCATCATGACGGTTATTTCAATAGTCACACTGATACATATACAAGTGATGCAATTCTCTTCATTATATCCAAATGATGCAATAACTATTAAGAAACTGTTTTTCTTTTATTCTAAAATCCAATCACATGCCATACAATCATGATATGAAAATCTAGCTCTGATACCAATTGTCAAAAAATCTAGTTTTGTATCTCATACAAAACACACAGTGGAAGAAACAAACATAGATCTATTTCATTCATGATTGATGACATGCACTATATAAATTTCAGAATTTAAGAACAAGATAGCGTACCTTGGTGTCGTAAAATTCAAAACAAAAGATTAGAAGCACTTGGAAACACTTTTAATCTTCACTCCAATTCTACTTTACGCCCAAGAAGTGTGGTCTCTCAATCAATTTTCAAGGGAAAATAATTGAGTGGCTTCACTCACACATACACACCATTTCACAATGATGTCTCTCCTTTTCTCATTCTCTAATAAAAAATTTTGTATGTTTCTCCCTTTATAACTAACTGATTATCTAATTGGACTGGCCTATTGGGCATTTTCAATTGGGCTATAGCATGTGGCTTGGAGTGGGACCAAAAAGGACCAATAAGACACTAGCTCCAATGGGCCTTGAGCTTTTCTGTCAACTCTTGACAAGTCCAAAGTTACCATTAATTATATTTAATACCACTATATAAACATAATTGCACTCTAGGCCTTCTTAATAAATTATATTCCAAGACTTTATTATACATGCAACCCCTTCATAAAATATTCGTAGTAATACAAAGTCATAAAATATAGACTGCCACTTTGAAAATTACTACATCTTAATCCTTGAGTACCTGGTTTAATCCTTTTAAGTTATTCATAATATATTTATGAAATCCAATTTCATAAATATATACTCTAGTAACTCCTTACTAAAGTTGTTAGGCTGAACTCTCTAAATAACTGAACCCATTAAACTTATCTCAAGGGAATATTTTATATCTCCATCAAGAGACTATGAATTCTATCTTGAGAATATATGTTCCATCAACACTAAATGTGGCTGCCCAACATACTGAGATTTTGACCGTTACTTTAGATCTCACTCCTGATATATCAAAGTAACCTACACTTCATGATCAGGTCCATTATCCTTTTAGGATTAAAAGTTCATGTAAATAGAAATCGTGAGATTTATTATTCAATTGATAATCATTAGGAGAATAATAAATCTCATAGCGGTCCAGTTCAATATGTCTTAACTCTTAAAACATATCAACACATCAACTAAAAGTCCCCACTTCCATGATCAAGAAAAATCATTTTAGTTGATATGTTGTAGTCTTTGCAGATGAAATTTTCAATTTCATCACTACGAACAACAATTCTAAGTTTACAAAGAACTTGTGATTTATATCTTCGGTGACTTTTCACATAAATCACATACTATGTATCTCATGGACTATATGATAATGTCCGAATATTCATATTACCATTATTTTAGATAAAAATAAAATAATTTTATTAATCACAATATTAAGTCATACATCATGTCATATATAATGTCATACATAATATCATACATAGCATCATACAATAGGATTTAAGGGCACTAATCCTAACAACAGCTACCCCAACTCAAATAGGACCTCAAACCCTACAAAGGACAAAAACAAAAGCATGAGAATCGCATTGGACAAAAATGAGTGAAAGAAAGAAAAATCATGCATTTTGGGCATAAAACTGTGTTTGCAAGCCTCAGTATTCATGCATTTACTGAGAGTATGCATACACATACCCTGAGTATGACGATGCTGAAGCATGTGTCAACGTGTTTTATGAACATTTATGCATACGCTCACTAAGTGTATGTGCACGCATACTCTTAGTATGTGCACACATACACGAAGCATGCATATGCATAGGTGCAGCCAGAGCATGTTCATCGCCATTTTTGGCCTACCTTCGATAAAAATTCATCTTAAACATGTTCCTACCCTTCCCACAACAAAACCTAGTCATTTACATGTCTAAAAATGGATTGAAATGGAAGATGAAAGCAAAGCTTGAAAATGAGAGAGGTTTAAAAAAAACTTACCAATCTGAGTCGTGCATTGTCTGAAAGATGTTCAGGTGATCTGTAGAGCTATAGAGGAAACTCATTCAACCTTATGGCACCAATCCTACAGGTGAGGTTGAAGATGTCAATGGTAATCACATATGAAGCCTTTTTGCTTTTGGGTACCATTGGAAAGGATGTGAGAGTTTGGAAAGGGAGAGATTTCTTATTCTAACGAGGGGATAATGGAATGAGACAAAGGTAGAGGTTTTGTAGAAGATAAGAGGAAGTGAGAGAGTTAGAGAGAAAATGAAGATATAAGGAAGATGAAGAGAATAAAAAGAAGAAAAAAAGAAACGGTCGGTAACCACTGGAAAAATGAAGATGCTGGAAAGGCACCTAGTGGCTAAACTACTTGTAGTTTAGAATCCATCACTAAACTATGTAATTTAGTATAAAAAAAAAATTCTTTAGGGACCTCTCCAATGGACTCTTAGAAAACAAGAAAGTGGAAGAAAATTTCAAAATTCATCCCCATCAGATCATAGAACATCAGAAACTACCAAGTTGCCCCTGAAATGATGACAATACCCCTCAATGGGTCGAAAAACATAAAACAATCCAATAAAACTCTATAGTGAGTCATGGGATCATCAAGAAAACTCCTCAGTGAGTTAAAATTCATCCAATAAAACTCCCTAGTAAGTCACAAGCTCAAGAAAACTCTCTAGTGAGTCAGAATCATCAAAGAAGCTCCCCTGTGAGTCATAAAACACCTAGAAAACTCCTCAATGAGTCAAACCCAAAAGTCACTTAGTAAACTCCACAGTGAGTCAAGAATCCAAAAACTAAATCCCTAGCATGTTTGGAAAGCCCCTCGAGTGAGTTCTCCACCAATGATCATTAGTATCCAACCTTCATCATAGTTGTGCACATATCATTTAGAAATTGAATATACAGGCACAAATCCATAGAGTATTCAATATCAAAAATGGAGACTATAGAAATGGAGTACATATCCTCTTGGAGTTGAAGATATACACCAGAACCGAGGCATTAACCATTTAGAATTGAAGAGATTGAGACAGAGACAAGAGCCATTTGGAAATAAGAAGATTTAGATAGAGATAGAAGTCACCCAGAGGCATAAGCCACTCAGAGAAATTTAAGGCAAGAGCCACAGATGGACACCCTATGTATCCTTTTAGCTCGTAAGAGCATCTTGTTTGTTTGGTTGATGGTTAAGGCTATTGGTTGTGCTTGTTTTTCTTTTTTGGTGGCTCTAGGGTAGTGAGTCACTCGCCTTTTTCTTGACAATTGGCAACCCAGGTTCTTGGATAGTGGACCTATCATTACTTGTCTCCCAAGTAACATTAATGGGACTTCGGACATACAAATTCCACGTAACTCTATGGAGTTGCTCCTTGCCCCATGTATGCGTGTTGTTTGCCATGTGCGCGGGTTGGGCCTGAGCCTCATGTCGAAACAAAATGTTTTGTCCCTTTTATTTTGATTCCATTAAAGGAGTTTATGAATCAAAAGAGGGATAACTATAGACACCTCATATTGTACCCATTATGACTTAGGCCCCGTTCCCTAATGAAGACACTACTCTGAGGCCCAAGGTTGATTTAGGGCCCAATATCACAAAATCTTGATATGAGGAATTATTTATGGAAAATACAACCTTATTTTTAGAAAAGAAAGGCATAGGAAACCCTAAATGTGCATACACATGCACGCGTATGTGCATGCACACTCAAACCATGTGTACACATACTTATGGTATGCGCACGCATCTAGAGTTCCAAAAACTATGAAAGAAAACCTTTTTCACATAATTTCATGTGGTATGAATCCCAAATCTTCTGGGAGCTGCCCCACACCCCTATTCTACTACTATAAAAAGTTATAAAATGCACTTTTTCAAGAGAGGTGAAACATACAAAAGGTTCACTAGAAAATAGTGAATAAAAGATGGAGTTTTTCATAAAACATCCTGAAATCAATTTTTACCTAGTTGGGACCTATTTTGGTCTTGGCCTTTGAGTTCTAAAGCTTACTAGCCTGTTTTTTTATTTTTATTTTTATTTTTTGTTGATTAGATTGACTAAGGGGAACGGTCAAATCAAGCTCTAGAGAGTTCTTGTGTTGAGGTAAAGGTTCTAACTTTGGCTCTTCACCTTTCTTTGTTTCGTTGTTTGTTAGCGTGTTCGTATTGCTTTAATATGTTTATGCTAGTTTAGACTTGTTTTGTGTTTGTATTGAAAGCATGATAGATTGTGAGTTTCTTATTTTCTTTGGTTTTCAATTCTGTGTTGCTGGGTTTAAGGTTCTAGGCATGTATGCGTGCGCATGATCCATTCATATGTAAGCATACTTGAAGTGTGCATACACATACAATTGGGATGCACATGCATACCCTATGTATGCGCATGCACACTTATGCCCAAAAACTCAAATCCACTTTTTCTTGCTTTTTCACATATTTAGCTTCATTTTCCATGTTTTTGAGTTCTGGTGTAGGGTTTTGACATGTTAGGTTTTGTTCTCTTGCTTAGATGTTTGATTAGGGTTTTTTATTAGTTGAATATCATGAACATGCATTTAAACATGAACACGCATTGATGCATAGGTGCTGTGATGCAGTGAGATAAGTCATGCACAAGTCACATGAACATGCATCTAAACGTTTGAGCTTTAAGTTGCTTAATATGCTTGGTTGAATACCATGAGTTTTTAGTTCAGTGTTTGAACTTGTGTTCTGTTTAATCTGCCTTGTGGTGTTGCTACCCTCTTCGCTTTGTTTTTTAAATGCCATGATAGATAAATGCTAAGCTTGGGGGTGATATGACCATGTTGATTACTTCAGATGCATGTTAAAATGTGTGTGTGAGTTAGAATAACATATTAAATGACCCTTTAATGAGATTAAGATTTGGAACACAGTAAATAGAGTCCAATCTATAGGTCAAACTAAGAATTTTAGTTCGTAGTCGATGATGAAAGTGGGCATTTCATCTACGAAGATTATAACATATCAACTAAGATTATTTGTCTTGATCATGGAAGTGGAGACTTCTAATTGATATGTTGATATGTTTTAAATGTTAAGACATATTGAACTAGACCGCTATGAGATTTATTATTCTGCTAATGACTGTCAAATGAATAATAAATCTCAAGACTTCTATTTACATGAACTCTCAATCTTGAGAGAATAATGAACCTGATCATGAAGTGTAGGTTACTTTAATATATTAGAAGTGAGATCTAAAGTCATGATCAAAACCTCAGTATGTTGTACAGCCACATTTGATGTTGAAGGAACATATATTCTCAAGATAGAATTCATAATTTCTTAACGGATATATAAAATATTCCCTTGAGATATGTTTAATGGGTTTGGTTATTTAGAGTGTTAGGCCTAACCACTTTAGTAAGAAGCTACTAAAGTATATATTTATGAAATTGAATTTCATAAATATATGATGAATAACTTAAACGATTAAACTGAGTAGTCAAGGATTAAGATGTAATAATCTTCAAAGTGACAATCAGCATTCATGACTTTGAAATACTACGTATATCTTAATAAAGGGGTTAGATGTATAATAAAGTCTTGGGATATCAAACGGCAAACACTTGTTAGTGGCTTTTGAAACAAACCTGTTAAAGGCCGCCACTCATCCAGTAAGGCTCTAGACATCTTTAATATTCTTCAAAGGTTCCATGTTCAAAATTTCCTGGATCTTATCAGGGTTTGCCTCAATCCCTCTTTGTGAAACCATAAAACCGAGGAATTTCCTTTATGCAACTCCAAAAGCACATTTTCTTGAGTTCAACTTCATCTTATATTGTCTAAGTGTATCAAAGGTCTCTTGAAGATCGTCCAAATGCTGCGTCTCCTTTGCACTCTTTACCAGCATATCATCCACATATACTTCAACATTTTATCCAATCTGTGGACAAAAAATGCGGTTGACCAACCTCTGGTAGGTAGCTCCTGCATTTTTCAACCCAAATGGCATAACTTTATAACAAAACAAACCTTAACTTATGATGAAGTATGTTTTCTATTGGTCCATCTCATCCATCTTGATCTGGTTGTACCTTGAAAATGCATCCATAAAACTCAACAGTTGGTGTCTAGCTATTGGATCACCAACTGGTCAATGCGTGGAAGAGGATAACTATCGTTGGGGCATGCCTTGTTTAAATCTGTGAAGTCTACACACATCCTTCATTTTCCATTAGCCTTCTTGACCATCACTACATTAGCTAGCCAATCAGGGTAGTAGACTTTGCGAATGAACTCCCCAGTGATTAACTTTTGAACTTCTTCTTTGATGGCATTATCTCATTCTGGGGCAAACACTCTCTTCTTTTGACGAACAGGCTTGTAAGATGTAGATACGTTTAAACAATGTGTAATCACACTTGGATCAATCACAAGCATGTCTTCATGATTCCAAGAGAAAACATTTGTGCTTCTTTTGAGGAATCCAACAAGATCTTGCTTTGCCTTCTCCTCCATACCCGTCTTAATCCTAGTAAACTTCTCTAGGTTGGATTTGTCTAATGGTACATCCTCCAATACTTCAACTGGTTTAGCCAACACTTTCCTTTCTTCAATATTCATAGTCTACATTTGCTCATCCATGGCAAGCATTGCTAAGTAACATTCTCTAGCAGCTAACTGATCTCCTTATACTTCTCTGATGCCATACTCTATTGGAAACTTAATTGACAAATGATAGGTGGATGTTGCAGCTCTCTAACTATTCAGAGTTAGTCATCTAATGATGGCATTATATGAAGACGAACAATCCTTAACAAGGAAATATACTTCTTTACTAATTTGTCATGGGTAAGGGCCTACTACAACTAGTAAGGAGATCGTACCTACTGGTAGAACCTTCATTCCTCCAAACCCCATCAATGGTACAGTCACTGGACGAAGTAACTCCTTGTTAATCCTTATTTGTTGAAAGACTGGATAATAAAGGATGTCTGCTGAGCTCCCGTTATCTATTAACACTCTTCTGGTCGTATAATTTGCAATCGTCAAAGTGATGACATCGCATCGTCATGAGGATGGTGCAATCGTCTAGCATCTTTGTCCGTGAAAACAATGGCCAACTCATCTTTTCTGAGCATCCTTGATAGTCATCCAGATATCTGAACATTCTAAACTTCCCGTAGATAGGTCTTGCTAGCTCTAAACAAGCTTCCTATTGTCATGACCCTTACAACGATAAATTTCTCCAAATGGTGGACGTATTGGTTCCTCTACCTTTCTTTTCATTGGTTGTCTCTCATCCTTATGATCTCGTCCAAGGAAATTTTTCAATTTTCCTTGTTTTATGAGAACTTCAATTTGTTGCTTAACACTCATCTATATCATACCCATGGTCGCGATGATAATGATAATACTTGTTTTTATTCCGCTTGCTAGGATCTCCCTACAAGAATGGATTATCTTTTATCTGCATCAACACCTGATCAAATGAAGTGTTCTGATAAGTGTAGTTAGAAATCGTCTTGAAGATGACCCTACCTTCTTGCCATCGGGATCTCTTTTTTCTCCACCTTTGGCTTTCTTTGGGCGAGGACCATGCTCTGAATGGTGCACATAACCACTTTCTAACCTTTCCCCTTATTTTTTCTTCTTAGCAATAATGGCGTCTTCGGTATTCATGAAACTTTGGGCTGAATGTATCAACTCAGCCATTGTCTATGGCTCCTAATCATACAAATTATGAATGAACAAGTCCAAACTGACTTCATTGTAGAAAGCTTCCAAAAGGATCTTGTCATCCATCTCATCCACCAATAAGGCTTCTCTATTAAAACGACTAGTGAAAGTGCGTAAACTCTCATTTTCTCCTTGCACTATGTTCAACAGGCTGGATGAGGAACGCTTCTGTCTTTGTCCCCCTACAAAGTTGTTGACGAATAACTTACTTAACTCTTGGAAGGAGGTTAAGGAGTTTGGTGGTAGTTTACTAAACCATACTCTAGCTGGACTTTTCAAAGTTGTAGGAAAGGCTCTACACATAATTTCATCTAAAACACCTTAAAGATGCATGGTTGTCTTGAATGTGGCAATGTGATCATAAGGGTAGATCATCCACATGGTTCACTCTTCTCATGGAATCCTTCATTTCTTCCATAGCTCTCTTCATCTGGTCCATCTCTCTCTCCAAATGCGGTACCCTGCGAGTAACAATGCCCCTGGACTGGTCCCCTTCAGCATTGTTCTCAACACCTTCACATCCTAAATTTTGGCCTTGTTCTCCATCATGTTGTTGACGTTGCCTATTAACTTCTCTAGTTAACTCTTGGTTTTGTTGTGTCGGTTTTGCCATCGCTACCGCCATGGACTATAACTGTTGCTGAACAGTCATGAGGGTGTTGGTGCGCGATTTGGGTGACTATAGGCTTTTCCACTCTCTTGGTGTCCTAGACTAGTAGCCATTAATCTAGTCCGAACCATGCAACCTTTTTGTCTTGGAAAATAGAAAAGTTGATAGAAACTCTCTTTTTCCCCAAAGACCGCGCCAACTGATGAAACACAAAAATCAATAGGCTAAAATACTTTGGGCTATAGTAGTAGTTGTGAATCCCGAAAATAAAGAAAGAACTGTCAAAGGTGACTGGTGTAACCCGGCCAAGGACCCTCCGACAGTTAAGTCAATTTTCTCTCTAAGACACAAGGAAAAAAAATAGAGAATGGTATGGACTTACCTTGGATGAATAGGCTTGACTGCTTTTATAGAGAGTTAGACGTGCGTCTATTTGTTTAGATCCACCACCATCATGGGTAATGTAGGCAATTGATAAAGAAAATGGCTATATGGAGCGTTGTATGTGGAATTTCTTCCACGTATCGTGCAACGTGTCATATTTTGCTTATGTGAATATAATGGAGGATTTTCCACAAAAAGTCACCAAGTATAATTTAGTCATCCATGTATTAGTCATCTGTAGATCATCTCATTTATAGAGAACTCTCTACGCTATATAACCCAGTCATTAATGTTGGTAAAAAATTTGGTTTTGTATCGCATACAAAATACACAGCGGAAGCAACAAACAAGGATCTATTTCATTCATGATTGACAACATGCACTATGTAAATTTCAGAATTTAAGAACAAGATAGCATACCTTGGTGTGGAAAACTTCAAAACAAAGATTAGAAGGACTTAGGAACACTTTTAATCTTCACTCCAATTCCACTTTACGCCCAAGATGTATGGTCTCTCAATCAGTTTTCAACGGGAGAATGAAAATGTGTCTCACACTCTCTCTTTTTCTTTTTCTCTACGATTCTTTTCTTAAAAAAAATTATGTATGTTTCTCCCTTTATAACTAACTGATTATCTAATTGGCCCGGCCTATTGGGCCTTTCCAATTAGGCTTTAGTGTGGGGCTTGGAGTAGGACCAAAAGGGACCAATAAGACACTGGCTTCAATGGGTTTTGAGCTTTTCTGTCAACTCTTGATAAGTCTAAAGTTACCATTAATTATATTTAATACCACTATATAAATATAATTGCACTTTAGGCCTTATTAATAAATTATATCCCAAGACTTTATTATACACGCAACCCCTTCATAAAATATTCGTAGTAATGCAAAATCATGAATATAGACTGCCACTTTGAAAATTACTACATCTTATTCCTTGAGTACCCGGTTTAATACTTTAAAGTTATTCATCATATATTTATGAAATCCAATTTCATAAATATATACTTTAGTAATTTCTTACCAAAGTGGTTAGGTCTAACTCTCTGAATAACTAAACCCATTAAATTTATCTTAAGGGAATATTTTATATCTCCATCAAGAGATTATGAATTCCATCTTGAGAATATATGTTCTATCAACACTAAATGTGGTTGCCCAACATACTGAGGTTTTGACCGTTACTTTAGATCTCACTCCTGATATATCAAAACAACCTACACATCATGATCAGGTCCATTATTCTCTCAAGATTAAGAGTTCATGCAAATAAAAGTCGTGAGATTTATTATTCATTTGACAATTATTATGAGAATAATAAATCTCACAGTGATCCAATTTAATATGTCTTAACTCTTAAAACATATCAATATATCAACTAGAAGTCTTCACTTTTATAATCAAAACAAATCATCTTAGTTGATACGTTATAGTCTTCGCAGATGAAATGCCCAATTTCATCACCGACTACGAACTATAAATTCTGAGTTTACAAAGAACTTATGATTTATATCTTCTATGATTAAATCACATAAATTACATACTATGCATCTCATGAACTATATGATAATGTCCAAATATTCATGTTACTATTATTTTAGATAAAAATAAACAATTTGATTAAGTCATACATAATGTCATACATAGCATCATACAATAGGATTTAAGGGCATATATCCTAACAATTAATGGACAAGTATTATTGGATGAGTTGATATAATTTTGGCCGTGCTTTGGACGACGACACAACGAGAGTAATACTTAAGTGTTAATCCCCATCATATATAATAATATTAAAAAAAAAAAAATTGGGGGGACAACGCCCACCCTAGTCCAATGATAGCTCCATCCTTGGATCCGTTGGAGGACCCAAGATTGGGCTTCAAGAACTTTAAGCCATGATCCTATTGGATTAAAGTCAAGGATGTTGGGCCCAAGAGATTGGATTAGAGACTCTAGGACAGATTGTGGGCTTTTTGTGGGTTCAAGTTGGTGTTGGTTTCGGTTAAGAGAAGGGCCCACGGTTATTGTCGGGTTATGGATAGGAATGGCAACGGGTCGGGTTCGGGCCGGGTTTTTCCATACCCGGACCCGACCCGCGGGCCTAGACTCAAGGCCCGGACCCGGCCCGTTTACTAAACGGATTTTTTTCCCGGGGCCCAGACCCGCTCCGCCGGGCTCCGCGGGCCCCGCGGGCCCCGTTTAGGCCCATCAGATTTAGGCCATTCAGTAGCCCAACCGGAAGAAGAAAAAAAAAAAAAAAAAAGAATTAAAGCCTAAACAGAGCCCTAACGAAAATCTAATCACAGTTTAGTAACAAAAATTATTCAAAAACCTCAAAATCAAACTAAAAACCAAAAATACACAAGAGAATTGAATCAAAGCAACGAATAATTAAAACTCTAACGATTCCTCTTTTTTCTCACACTTTCTCGGTAACCAAACAGAGCCAGAAAATCACCATTCACAAACCCAAAATCACAAACACAGAAATCATTGAATATATGTTTAAATAAAAATAATTACAATAGATATTCTTCAACGACAAGTTGTTTGGGGGTTTGGTGGCTTCGAATTCGCTGAGGAACAGTAGGGGTTTCGATCAAAGGGTGAAGGAAATGTTGAGTACAAAATGCTCATCGCCGGTGTATGGGTTTTCTGGGCTTGGTTGGGGCTGTCGTGGTGAGAAGAGAGGAGAGTGAGTGAGTGAGGTTGTGGCTGTGGTGGTCAGAGGAGAGGAGTATGAGTGAGTGAGTGAGTGAGAGTGGGAGAGGAGAGTGAGAGGGAAAGAGGGGCTGAAGGCGTGATGAGCACTGAGTCAGTGAGGCGTGAAGAATGAAAATGGGATTGAGAGTGAGAGGCGGCTGGTTTAGTGAGTGGAGAGACTAGGGTTACAAAATGACAATGCTATGTATTTATATATAGGGGGGGTTGTTTTAGTAATCTCACCTAACCGGGTAATATCCGGGTCGGGTTCCGGGTTTTTTATAAAATCCGGACCCGACCCGGACCCGCTTCGGGTTTTTTTTTTAAAACCCATACCCGACCCTATTCTTTATCGGACCGGGTAAAATCCGGCCCATTAGGGTCGGGCCAGACCGGGTATCCACGGATCGGATCTAAATTGCCATCCCTAGTTATGGACACAAGACTCTAGATGGAATATGTTTGGTAAAAGGGTAGGAGGGTGAGAGTTCTCAAATGTGTCTGGCTGTTACGCTGCACCCATCATAAATGTCATTCCATTTATTGTGAACGTTCCTCTTGGGTTATGGGATGGTACGTGTAAGGGTCATCAAATAGCCCACGGCCCATAACCCGACTCAGAAACCCGATGACCCACCGGGCTAATGGGTGGCCCGGCCCGTTGTTATTAAGGCTCATGGGCAGCCCACTAGCCCAGTGGGTCAGGCCGTGGGCTAGTTTTTTATGCCCATGGGTACCTAGTGGGCTAGCCCAGTAGCCCAACCCGTTGCCCAACCCAATAACTTATAATCCATAACAAAAATATATAGGAAGTGTATGAATGACTGATCTTGAGATATTATAGAGCAATTTCTTAAGCTCTTAACTACTAAGATACTCAAAATAATTGTGCAAAATTTAGTTTACTAAATATATATTTTTCTAGTAGTCTAGCAAATTTGAATTAACCATTTGACATTTTTTTGTTAAAGATAAAATAAAAAACTATTTAAAGCCTTAATAAAAAAAAATTAAATAGGTTTCCATCAACAAAACAAAAAATTAAATAGATTTGAATGTAAAAAATTTTGTAATTAAGTATTAAATTCTTTAATTCTTTCCTTTAAAAATATAGATTGATTATTCCCTTATAAAAAATTGATTCTTTCCTTATAAAAATAATAAAATAATATACTAATACAAGCCCACAGGTAGCCCATTAGCCCAACTGATAGCCCAGCTCGCTAAAGACAAAATGGGCAGTGTCCATGGGCAGGGTCATAGGCTAAGGTTTTCTCTTCGGCCTAGCCAAGCACCCGATTTAATTAGTTAACCCATTATGCCCTTCCTTGTGCCCATAAAAATATATTGATTTAGGTATGAAATGGGGGGTGTTGGACAACCTTGACTAGTGTAGCTTAATTTATCAAAAAGAAACATACCATTTTATTTCTTTCAAGGAAAAGAAAGAAACAACAGTAATGAACTGGCTAAATGGCCCCAATTTATGAGATATCATGGCCTGATGGCCCGATGATTGATGATATTGATGCGTAATATGGTGGTCAGTAGCTTTGGCCCATGATTTTGGATTACATGATTTCTATTCAGTCAAAGAAACATTAAAGGAGAAAAAGACGGGGAGGCAATCATGTTCTGCATTTAAATATGGAAAGCTAAATTGTCTGATGAAATAGAAATCGCCTTAATTACTATGGTTACGGTGGACCTACCTGCTCTACTGGTACAAGCAGGAATAGTATCCCTTAATGAAAATTTACTAAATTGAAGACATATATATCCGTCGTCTTCCTTCCTATCAAATTTGCTTTACCAATTCATATCAATTTTGTAAGGCACTTCGACTATAAATTATAGAACCAAGAAACACGGACCTCATATTATCCACTTTGTTGCATACCCACGAAGACTCTATATTTTATGAATTGACTGCCAAATTTTGAAGCAATTTCTCAAATATGGCAGCTTGCTTTTCTCAAATATCTGCTTTCAATGATCCAAGAGTACAGCTGAGTAGTACAAAATACAATGAAGATATTATTTTGAAGAATTGCAAGACAAGATCATCAAGCTGCTTTATCAAGAGCTTAAGACCAAAATGAAGAGAATAAAATTAAGATGGACAGTCAGATTTTTACAGAAGCAACTTTGGACGGCTGCACTAGGGTGACCGACGAAGAGAGTAGGCATGGAGGTAGACGGACACTAAGGTGGATGGTGGCAAAAGCCACGTGGCACCTACATGGTTTATTTGGTCCTCAAGGAACCTCAAATGGAAATAATTTGTGCTCCACGATTAACCCTAGCCAACAAAATCTCTATATAGAAAAAATCCCACAAAATATGCGCATTTATGAGAATCTTTTCTATAAGGAAATATTCCCCTTCACCAAGGAACCAAGATCGGTTCCCTCACTAATATAAAAACCCAAAACCCTCAGAAACCAAGGTACGTAGAATTCACTCAGTTCTGGCACTCTAAAGTTGTGACAGTTTTCTAACTTAACTTTCGGAAAGTATTTGGCTGGTACCATATCGGCACTCTCTTGAGATCTTCTTTCTCGGTGTGGTGCAGGTATTATTTTGAGCACGTGAGGACTGCGTAGTTTACTGACGATTTTCAGCATAATCACAAGGCAACTTAACATTGAAATAAGACCAAAAATAACCTCTGAATGATAACACCTATAGTGACACATGCCGTTTTGTTCACACCAAGCAAAAGCACCAGACAACTTCCAAACTTTTGAAAGCACCTTTTTCAAATCTTAACATGGAGAATCATTTCTTCCGAAACAGGGAGATGAGAAAAATAATTTCTAGTAGCTTTTTGACAAAGAAGAGAAAACTTGGAAGCAACTTGCAGCAGCTACCATGTAAACGTAGCTTGCATAGTGAACCAGATAAAAGATGAGTAGGCTACAATTTAAAATAAAAAAAGCCTAATTTTTTTCCAATTTAAGTAAGTCCTCGTCAGAACTTGGACAACTTAACACAAGAAACAATCAGACCATGAACTTGAGCCATCAATATTTGCATTTACCAAGTGGCGAAAAAAAAAGAAAAGAAATCAGTAATCTAATGTACATACAACAATGTAATTCTCACAGGGTCACAGTACACACACACCTGAATCTGTTCACTGACAACAGCTACCAATCATCACTCCTGTATATTACACTCAGCATGAACCCAATAAGACATGGTAAAGAAAAAGCAAATCAACATTAGGATCCAGAGATTACTCTGCATTGGACTTCTGTTTTCTCCTTGACCTACTGAACAATTTGGAAGATGGGGAAGGAGAAAACTCAAGTGGGAGTGGTGGGTGATCCATCTCCCCTTTCAATATCTTAACTATTTCACCAATATCTGGCCGCAACTCTGGCAATTTCTGTAAGCAAGTGAGAGCCAGGTTTATACACAAGCCTGCCTGGTCCTTATTATAATCATCTTTCAACCTCTCATCCACAAGTTCTAAAACATTTCCCACTTGAGCTAACTGACGACACCAGCTTATTAAGTTTGCTTTCTCAAGCTTCATTGGGGAGGCAAGAACATGTAATGGCCTTCGACCAGACACAATCACAAGAATCAAAACTCCTAGACTGTAAATATCAGCCTTCTCCATTAAGTACCCACACCCACCATATTCTGGTGCCACATAACACAAAGTCCCTCTCATACTTGTGGTACTGCTAAGTTCGCGACTAAAGAGATCTCCACTCCACATGTCACTGCCAATAGAACGGCTGCTCTTTTTCTTCCAACCCCTTCTAAAACTGAACTCCCCATTTGGATCACATTCATTTTGACATTGCTCCCCAAAGTTCTTTCGTCTATGGAAGTAAAACTGTCTACCAAGACCAAAATGTGGTATTTTGAAGCCTTTCCTCCACTTGGTTTCAAGATTTTTAAGCTTATTACTCTTCTTGCTAATCTCATCAAGGTGCTCTTCTTTCCACCACTCTTGTATCTTTCTCTGCTTCTTCTTACGACTTCTCTTGCCCCTTGACTCTTTTTTCTCCAACCCTTTACCAAGATCTTCAAATCCAATTTCTTGTAATTGGGGATCATTCACATCTTCTAATTTATCTAACGCAGTTGAATAATCCAAGTTATTTTGCTCAGGGACACTCTTCTTTTCTTCATCCCAATCAGGATTTGTTGTTGGGCAAATCTGACTCCCTATCCACTCCATAACATAATCCTTACTACACAATTCACCACTCCCATCCTGCCTCCACCACCAATCCTTCCCCCATTGTTTTGTATCAGCCTCCTCATCAACACCCGAAAAAGCATTACAATTCAACTCCTTACTATGATAAATGCTAGAAAAGTCATCATCATAAGGCACAAATCTAGTATTCCAATCATCCCTACCAATGTCTACAACTGAGACCTCCTTCCCTTTTGCACTACAAGGCTTAATATCACTCTCATTTGCCATGTTAGCATTATAATTCGAAGAATTCAAGTTTAAAGCTCTAACATTATAAGACATCTTACTATTTTTGGATGAAGAGGAAGCTTGTAAAGCAAGAGCAAAATCTACCTCATGAGCACTCTCCACAGGAGTAGCAGTTGCTGGTGTCTCTGCAGCCAAATTCCCTGAAAGCTCTTGGCTCTTCCCCAAGTCCTGGCTAAACAAATCCACACCAAACTCACCCTCCACCTTAATCCTTGACAAACCAAAATCCGAAATCCTTGCGCGACACTCAGAATCAAGCAAAACATTGCTGGGTTTAATATCACCATGAATCACTGGTGGATCACATCCAAGGTGCAAGAATTCTAGAGCTCTAGCAACGTCCAATATTATGTCAAACCTCCTTTCCCAACTCAAACTCAAACACCCATCTCCAAAAAGTGATTCTTGCAGGCTCTTATTGGGCATATACTCATAAACCAACACTCTTTTGTTCTTTTCCACACAGTATCCCAATAGTGTGACCAAAAATGGTGACCTTAGGCCACCAAGAATCTGCAGCTCATTCTGAAACTCTCTTTCTGACTGCAAAGAAAGAGTGTCCAAACGCTTTATAGCGATGAGTTTACCATCTCTGAGTATTCCTCTAAACACAGTACCTGACCCACCTTTGCCTATGACATTGGCAGTGTCAAAGGCATTGGTGGCTTGCTTTAACTCTCTGTATGAGAATCTTTGGAGCTTGAGAGGAGCACTGGAGTCAAAGGGGATGGTTTTAGCTCTGTGTACAAGGGAGTGCCAGATGTGATAAAGAAAGTAAAGGATTGATAGGAATATAACAATGGAAGCTGAGATGGTCAGGGTCAAGAACAAGACCCTGGTTCTGGTGAAGAAACTTGGAGCTGGAGAAGTAAAGCTAGGAGTCGGAGCTAAGGGTCTTGAAGGCATGGTGGGGTGGTTTGTGTTTTTGGGTTTTTGGAGGTTAGTGGGTTTGGTTTGGTAACAAGAATTGAAGAAGAAGAAATGGGCATGGAATTGAAAGGGATCTTCATTTGTGTATCAGTAGGTATCCAATGTGGGTTTGCTTTACAGTTGGATAATCATATGGGCATTGTTAATTCAGTTTACTACTATAATTCTTTGTTTTGGTTTCTTCTGACTTGTGAGGCGTTTACTGATGACTGATAGAGAAAGGTATACATTAACATTATTAATAAGGAAGTGTTACATTATAAGTTTACTTTGCCTATAATTTTTCTTCTAAAAGAAAAAGGTATATATTATACTATTGTGAGTTTCCTTTACTTAGTAGGAAAAGGTGCTGTTTATTTCTTCATAAATTTTTAATTTTGGGTCTGGGTTTGATTAGGAAAGAGATAGCTTTGGTTTATATAATTGATTGATTTAGGTTTTGGTGTATTTTTATAATGAGTTTAGTGATTGGGAAATGAGGATTAGAAAAATGTGGGGGAGGGAGGGAGGGTCCCAAGACGCTTTTGACTAAAGACAGTTTTTGCAGATAAAAAGTCTTATGTATGGGAGGAGGAAAAAAAAAAAGTTAAAAGGGGAAATGGAGGGAAGATTGGGTTACAGTTGTGATGGTGGTGATGTTGGTGAGTATTTTTTTTTTTTGGGACAAGAGGGATTTTGTTTTATGTGCCATGATGTGTGAATTGGACACGTGCACTGGATTAGACTTTGGACTAAATGGTGCTGTATTTTTTTCTTTTATTTTTTTTATTTTTTATTTTGGAGAAAAGACGATAGGCGTTGTATTATTATATCGTATATTCTATATTGTTTTTTCACTAGAGGTTCACATGTCAATTGAATCCATAGCTTCTTCCCAATATTCTTTAGAAGAGGCCACCTTATACAATACCGGCTTTATCTTAGGGCACGTTTGGTACATTGTAATGATTGTTACATGGGAATAGGAATAAGTATTACAAGGAATACATTAAGTTGAAATGTAATAAGTATTACTATTCATTAGTTTGGTGACCATTTAGGAATAGAATTCTAAATATGCATCCATAATTTAGTAGAGTATAAAAAAAAGTGTAATTAAATCATTTTTAAGTCAAATTTACTATTTTAGGGTGTTCAAAATAAAGCTAATAATTAACAATAAGGAAAATTTATTTTCTTTCCTTTTGAAGATGTGGCAACTAATGGCTTTTTAGGAAATTTTTTAAAATAATTATTACATAGGGTGAAAGAATAGGTATTCAGCACTTTTGATAAGGAATAGTTATTCCTCATTTTGAAGAATAGCTATTCATAAGGAATAACTATTCATTGTAATAAAAGCATAACCAAACAACCGAATAGTTATGCCATATGAATATCTATTACATTACAGTGTCTATTACAGTCTACCAAACGTGCCCTTAGTGTTTCTCCACCTTGACACAAATTCAACAGCTTGATCTAACAAAGGCTTTCTAAATTTATTCGGGGTTGTTTGACTTTTCAATTCATAGATTAAATGGTTTTTGGTTGTCTTTTTAAAAATAATATATTTTAAAAACTAAATTTCGGATTATATTAAAAAGAAGAATCACATATACCATCCTTTGGTAATTGGTATAACCTTAAAACATAGTTACGAAATTTTGTCTTTTAATAAGTCGAAATACCTTATAAAGTAAATTGCAATAAACATAAAGATCTCATAAAACAAACTACAAGGGGAGGCAAGTTTTTTTTTTTTTTTTTTGGTATTTGTAATTTCCCCTATTTAAAAACCAAAAACTTACAAGGACGCGACTCTCATGATATATCAAATTCTCATATTTTCAAACAAAACCATCCTCATGATCATGATCATCATCAAATCAACATTGTAATTCAAGATAAATAATAAAATAACTTATCTTTGCTTCTTTTACCCCTCCAAAAGGGAAAACATATATTGTATTGCAAATAATATTAAACAATTACATCAACGATAGATTATTGTTGGACAGAAAATGGAGCTTTTTCCATCCTCTTGTGGTGGTTGCCAATGCACTGTTGTACGATGTTCTGCACTACTCTACTTGAAAACAATGAAAATCAATAAATAATTCAATTTCTCAATGAATTTATTTGACTTCCAAATGTATATTTAGCTTTATAGTGTAAAACCTCGAACTAAAACTGAACAACATAACATTCCAAAAAGGTAGATTTCTAAATCTAAAATCTTCTCAACTACTTCACCACCTACTAATCATTTCACCGCTCCCTCCCAAATTATGAAGTATTTAAAACTTCTCCTAGAGTCCTAATATTCATAGTTAGAAATCCTATATAGAAAAACATATGCAAAATTGGGCCTAACACAACTATTTAGCCTACTTAACTGAGACATTTATCCAATTTTGATAATCCCCCGAACAGGTTATTAAAAAACCAAATGCCAAACTCACAAATTTTCATATTTTTTCTGGCCTTCTCATCATACACCCATCTTTCACTGCACAGGCTAAGAATATTCACCCTTTCATATCAAAAGGCAATATTTATCCAACATCTTTATTTTTAAGGCAAATAATTAGAAATCTTATATAATTTTTTTTATTCTATTTCACTTATTAATTTTCCAGATTTGTATTATTGAAACTAATTATAAATCAATCTTCAAAAACAAAATCTTTGTGGACTTCAAACAAATATCACAAAATATTTTCCTATTCCTCAACAATCAATGTAGTGGCAATCTCTCCTTTCAAAGCATGAATCCCAATAAATGACTAACAAATGATGAACGGATCCCAGTACGTGACTAACACACGAACTTGAGGAAGATGTTGACTGCAAAGTTCTTCAGTTCATCAATATGAAAATCAAGAACCTCTTTGGTTGCAAAACCCTTGGCAAAAAGACACAGTAGCTTCTATAGAGAGAAAGATGAACTAGGCCAATTTTTTTCTCCGGTCACAATATGCATGTATGAATACAACAAAACCTTTTTACAACACTTTGTGACGGCCCTTAAAATAATCCTAATATATGTCTAGGATTGTGAGAAAAGAAACCCTACACAAATACACTTGGATATGCGTGTAATCAGATCTAGAAATTCTGATTTCGTAATTCTCGATAGATACAGCTGCTGTCGATCTGTTGTGGAGATTCAAAATTAAATCTTGATAGATAGGCTTCTGTCGAGACATCTGTCAAGTTTTAATGAACAGCACTTCTTCACTTGTTTCATGTACAGATTTGCATGGCTTTAACACTTGACTTGAATAACATATTTCTTGAAATTTTAAAATCATCCTAGATCTACCCAATTACAAGTAAAGTGTGTTTTGTCACAGAATTAGCAAATTACATCAATAATGTCCCTAACAATCTCCTCATTTGGCAATTTGTGACAAAATCACAACAAATAAATTAATCATGAGAGAAGTTTTAAATCACTAAACTCATAATCACTTGTTGAATTACAAAACAAATCTAACACAATCACAAAATCTTGAAAAACTTTGTAAGAAGAGAGTTCATGGCATGGTAGGCTTTAACAACCTGTCTTTCTAAAATACTTAAACAAAACTCATCAAGGCATCTTATGTGAAACAAAAATAAATGATTGCATATATAAAGAAACATGTGTATAAAGAAAGAAAAAAAACAACACATGGAGAAATAGGTGAAGAACAACATACATCATCATATATATGAAAAATAAGTACAATGTAAGTCAATAAATGAATGGTCGCAAGACCAGTATACATGAGGTAAATGTAACTAAAAGAAAGAAAAGATATCCCTAAAAAATGTATAGACACTCCCCTTAATAAAAATGTCTTATACTAACTCTCTCCCTAAGTACAAAACCACTATTATTCCAAAACTAATCCCCCTTTTTTGTCATCTAGACATCACTAGAAGAGCTAGCATCCTCATCACCATCATCACTATCCTCAACTGCCAAAATCTCTGGAGAAGGAGATGGAGAGGGAATGAAACCACCAAGCTGAGCCTGTCATCATGTTATACGACTGACACAAGTGTTCACCTGACACAACTCATCAGAAAGATTGTCAAGGCAAGCATCCATGCACTGAAACTATGCCATGATGGCCTTTAGGGCAACACAACTGGACAAAGAAGAAGAAGCAAAGAAGGAAAGGACAGTAGAAGTTGTAGGACCAGGAGTCTGCACACGTGACCGCTTCTGTCGAAGCTAAGCCTGGCTCCGTCGAACAGTAACGGCGTCGATGACACCCATAACAGAGAAGAGATGAGGGGAATCAGGAATCTCGATGGAAAAGTGTCGAAGGATACGCGTGATAGCAGAAGAAAAGATGAGCTTATCACGTGTAGCCATATCCTAATAGACATCGATAACCGAAGTGATTGTTAGGATGTGTGCCCTTAAATCCTATTGTATGATGCTATGTATTATATTATGTATGACTTAATGTTATCATAAATAAAGTTATTTTATTATTATCTAAAATAATGGTAACATGAATATTTAGACATTATTATATAGTCCATGAGATGCATAGTATGTGATTTATGTGAAAAGTCACGAAGATATAAATCACAAGTTCTTTGTTAAAATTATAGTTCGTAGTCGGTGATGAAATTGGGTATTTCATCTGCGAAGACTATAACATATCAACTAAGATGATTTGTCTTGATCATGGAAGTGGAGACTTCTAGTTGGTATGTTAATATGTTTTAAGAGTTAGAGTATATTGAACTAAACCACTGTGAGATTTATTATTCTCCTAACGACTATCAAATAAATAATAAATCTCACGACTACTATTTACATGAACTCTTAATCCTGAGAGGAAAATGGACCTGATCATGAAATGTATGTTGCTTTGATATATCAGGAGTGAGATTTAAAGTCACGATCAAAACCTTAATATGTTGGGCAACCACATTTAGTGTTGATGGAACATATATTCTCAAGATAGAATTCATTATCTCTTAACAGATATATAAAATATTCCCTTAAGATTAATGAGTTTGATTATTCAAAGTGTTAGGCCTAACCACTTTAGTAAGGAGATACTAAAGTATATATTTATGAAATTGGATTTCATAGATATATGATGAATAACTTAAAGGATTAAACTGGATACTCAAGGATTAAGATGTAATAATCTTCAAAGTGTCAGTCTACATTCATGACTTTATATTACTACAAATATTTTATGAGGGGACTGCATGTATAATAAAGTCTTGGGATATAATTTATTAATAAGGCCTAGAATACAATTATATTTATATAGTGGTATTAAATATAATTAATGGTAACTTTGAACTTGTCAAGAGTTGACAGAAAAGCCCAATGCCCATTAGAACTAGTGTCTTATTGGTCCATTTTAATCTCACTCCAAGCCACACACTAAAACTCAATTAGAAAGGTCCAATAGGCCAAACTAATTAGGTAATCAGTTAAATATATAGGGGGAAACATACAAAATTTTTTATTAGAAAAAGATATATCATTATGAAATGGTGTATGTGTGTGAGTGAAGCCACTCGATTATTCTCCCTTGGAAACTGATTGAGAAACCATATTTCTTGCGCGTAAAGTGGAATTGGAGTGAAGATTAAAATTGTTCCCAAGTACTTATAATCTTTTGTTTTGGATTTCACCACACCAAGGTACACTATCTTGTTCTTAAATTCTGAAATTTACATAGTGCATGTAATCAATCATAAATGAAAGATCCATGTTTGTTGCTTCCGCTTTGTGTTTTGTATGAGATACAAAACTAGATTTTTCAACAATTGGTATCAGAGCTAGGTTTTCAATATCATAATTGTATAGTATGTGATTGGATTTTAAAATAAAAGAAAAACAGTTTCTTGATGATATCAAGTTCACACCAAGGATGAATCTTCTCTTGGTTTGTTTGTAGTGGCCTATGATTATAAAGTAATGGTGTCGTGTCTTAATAGTAATTGCTTGAATATAGTTATTGAATGTAACTATTGTAATAACTGTCATGTGCATGAACCAATTGATTGCACTGCTTGGACTTTTCTTTCACCGCATGGCTATAAAAGACAATTTAATTTTATTTGCCTTGATAGCCTTCTTGCATGTGTTAATTGTTTATAAGCAATTGAACTTTACGTGTTCATCAAATGACATATATATGTGACAATGTTGATTTACTAGTTTTGAATTAGTATTGTACACTGTCAATGATTACATATGATTTACAACAATTTATGGCCTGATTACACATGGATTAGATTGTATCCTTTGTGTGATAAAATATGCATGATCTGACTTTGAGAAAGTCAAACTGGAAATTATCTTTTTTGGTATTACATCAAGATTGCTGATATACATGCTATCATGTTAATGCTAGGATTATAAAATTTATTCTTAACGAGATTAGGATTATGTTTTCGAGGTGTCTGGCATTATTATGGTTCTTGATCTTAAAAACCTTTAATTTAAAATATCTAATGGGAGAGAGATACAAAAGATGGATCTCACGGACTCCATTGTTTATTCATAGTAGTATGAAATATATATTTTGTCTTTGCTTTGAGCTTTGCATTCCATGCAGAGAGTATTTAGTTCAGGTGCTGCAAGATTGAACTACCTGGTTTATAGTGGTTTGATCAAACACCTTGTCTTAGCCTTGAGCTTTGCATTCCATATAGAGGGTGTTTTGTATCATGGTACTACAAAATAAACCTGTTAAGGGAGATAAAATGTGGCTACACATGATTCTAGACAATGGTATACACTAGACTAAGCATTATATTATCCTCTATACTGAGTTCTTACTATTATTATTTAGAGACTAAATGTAAAATGACATATTATTAGTGTTTGATAAGAGTTATTATGATAGCACTTATAATGAGAATAGTTCTCAATTAATCATAGTATTTAATATTCACTCTATGCTGAGGGATATTGAATATGGGATTGGGTTGTCATTGCATATTTTATATTATGGTTTTATTGAGGTTCCATACTATATGTTTATATACTAAATTGATAATGTCTAGTTTACTAATTATATTCATGTTTGTTATTTTCAGATTCAAAATCATGGTATCATTTAGTCCACTTGTCACTATTCTTAGTCAAAACAAACTGACTGGATCCAACTATGTTGACTGGAAAAGAAATTTGGACATTATTCTTACTGCTGAAGAGCACAAATATGTGCTTACTCAACCATGTCTCACCTTTTTATTATTAGATACTCCTCTTGAGGAAAAATAATGATATGATCATTGGCAGAAATCTAATGAAATGGTTAAGTGCTATATCCTAGCATCTATTTCAAATGTTCTATAGTATCAAATGCAAGATGTAGAGTTGGCTTCGGACATAATGCTATGTCTGAAGGAGATGTTTGGTGAGCAAGACCGTTCTGTAAGGCAAGAAACTATGAGGCTAAATTATAATACCAAAATGGCTGAAGGTACTTCATGTTAGGATGTGTGTGCCCTTAAATTCTATTGTATGATGACATGTATGACATTATGTACGACTTAATGTTGTGTTTAATAAAGTTGTTTTATTATTATTTAAAATAATAATAACATGGATATTGGGACATTATCATATAGTCCATAAGATGCATAGTATGTGATTTATATGATTTAGTCACAGAAGATATAAATCACAAGTTCTTTGTAAACTCAGAATCTTAGTTTGTAGTCGGTGATGAAATTGGGCATCTCATCTGTGAAGACTATAACATATCAACTAAGATAATTTGTCTTGTTTACAGAAATTGAGATGTCTAGTTAATATGTTTTAAGAGTTAAAACATATTGAACTGGACCGATGTGAAATTTATTATTCTCCTAACGACTGTCAAATGAATAATAAACTCACGACTTATATTTACATGAACTCTTAATCTTGAGAGGATAATAGACCTGATCATGAAGTGTAGGTTGCTTTGATATATCAAGAGTGAGATATTTGGTAACGGTCAAAATCTCAGTATGTTGGACAATCGCATTTAGTGTTAATGGAACATATATTCTCAAGATGGAATTCATAGTTACTTAACGGAGATACAAAATATTCCTTTGAGATAAGTTTAATGGGTTTGGTTATTCAGAGAGCAAGGCTTAACCACTTTAGTAAGTAAGGAGTTACTAAAGTTTATATTTATGGAATTGGATTTCATAAATATATGATGAATAGCTTAAAGGATTAAACCGGGTAATCAAGGAACTAAGATGTAGTAATCTATAAAGTAGCAGTCTACATTCATGACTTTGTATTATTATGAATATTTTATGAAGGAATTGCATGTACAATAAAGTCTTGAGATATAATTTATAAATAAGGTTTAGAGTGTAACTATATTTATATAGTGATATTAAATATAGTTAATGGTAACTTTGGACTTGTCAAGAGTTGACAGAAAAGTCCAAGGCCCATTAGAGCTAATGTTTTATAGTTCCCTTTTGGTCCCACTCCAAGCCACACACTTAAGCCTAATTGAAAAGGCCCAAAGGGTCAACCCAATTAAATAATCAATTAGATAAAAAGAGACAAATATACAGAATTTTTTGTAGAGTAATTGCAAGAACACTATTGTAAAGTGGTGTTAGAAGTGTTAGACACTTTAACATTCTCCCCTTTGAAAACTGATTGAGAGACCTCACATCTTGGGCGTTAGTGGAATTGGAGTGAAGATTGAAAGTGTTCCTAAGTGCTTCTGATCTTCGGTTTTGAAATTCACTGCTCCAAGGTACACTCTCTTGTTCTCAAATTCTGAAACTTACATAGTACGTGTTAATATTTATGAATGAAGTAAATCTGTTATTTTTTCGCTGCTTATGTTTTGTATGCGATACAAACTTATGTTTTGTATGCGATACAAGCATGTTATCTTCTATCACTTCAGTGGGGGAGTATTGTTTTAGGATGATCTCTAATCTGAATATATTAGAAGTTTTAGGTGTCAATATTGAAGGAGAATCCCAAGTGGATATGATACTCCAGTCACTACTAGAATCATTCAAGGAATTCAAACTTAATTATAACATGAAAAAAATAAGGTTTTTCATTGTCTGAATTGATGAATGAGTTGATAGCGGCGGAAAGCATTCTTGGTTCTTCTAGTGTTGATGCCAATATGGTAGAAGCTTCTACTTCTCAACCTAAGTCGAAAGGCAAGGATAAAAAGAAGAAGAAGAAGGACTTTGCCAAGAAGATGGTAAACAAGTTGCCTTAAGAGTTGCCAACAAAGGAAAGAAAACCAAAGGAAAGTGTTTCCATTTTGGTGAAAAAGGACATTGGAAGAGGAATTGTCCAATATTTAAGGCTGCCAAGAATAAAGGTATGAAAAGTACATTCCTTCTTGAAACATGTTTGGTACAGAATCCCATAGAGGGATGCAAACACTTGATAACACCAAGACGTGTTATTAAAGAGGAAACAAAAGTACTCAGCAAAAAACCACTACGTGACCCTCCAAGTCAAAATCGATCCACTAGTAAATAAAATTGGAGTACACAAATATCTAAAAGGCCTTCTAGACCTAATTTACCAAATGTACTTAAACTCTCCAAGTTCTAGCTAACAACGGGCTTCACCGAGCCATGTCTTTACTAGTTATCCGGATCCCTTAATTAGCTCCAAATTGCATCCACCAATTGATGGATTCTTCCAATGCTTCCCACATGCATTAAAACTTCACTCAGCACTCAGATTGGTGAGGTAAGTGTTTAGGATAATAACCTCTTAAGGATTTGTAATTGGAGAGGTTGGAGTAAAGGAAAACTCAAGGGAAATTATGTAGATGATTATGGGTTTACAATCTCTAACTCTCAAGTGTATTGCTAAGGTTTTCTCTCTCAAAAGCTCCTTGGAAAACTCCTTACAATTTCATGGGTAATGTGGGCTTATATAGTATTGGTAAAGGAATAAGAAAAACACACTCAAAAAGTTCTGGGCAATGAATTTCGTGGGTCACTCGCGACTTGGCCTAATAAGTCGCGAAGTGACTCATAAAATCCAGTCTAGCATAAGACTATTCAAATTCTAGCATGTGCTTCTCATGGGCCCTTTTGTGGGTTGACCACTCACATGCCAGTCGCAAATTCACTTTCTTCATATTTCTTTACCAAACTTTCACACTTAGCCCTTACATTAAATCCCACAAAAAATATAGGGAAATGATTGAACAAAATATAATCAAATTTGACACGGAATAAAAGCCAATAAAAAACATAGCTGTAAATTACAACTTTATAGATATCTTCTTTGAATTGCGAGAAATGAATTTTTCAAGAATAGTCCTATTAAATTTCCTGCACTGTGTCACCTCCCTTACAGATGCTATATCTTGACAACCGTAGCTCCAAATCATACAAGATCAGAACCTATGGAAACCATATATCTAGACTGATCCAAGGACACTAAGTTTAAAAAAAAAAATTCTAAGCTCCTGAAGAACTCCAAACAGTAGCTTGATAATGGGGTTAGAAAAGAGGAAAACATCATAAAATTAGAAAAAGCCCAAAAATAGTGCTACACCTGATGAACAGATCCCAGTATGTGACTAACACACCAACTTGAGTAAGATGTTGGCTACAAAGTTCTTCAATTCATCAACATGAAGATCAAGAAGCTCATTGGTTACAAAACCCTTGGTGCAAAGACGCAACAGTTTCTATAGAGAGAAAGATGAATTAAGGCAATTTCTATCTCCAGTTACAATATGCAAGTAAGGATTCTCCTTGCAAACTTTTGCAACACTAAGACATCTCTTAAAATAATCCGTATATATGTCTAGGGTTGTGAGAAAAGAAACCCTACACAAATACACTTGGATATGCGCGTAATTAGATTTGGAAATTTTGATTTCATAATTCTCGACAGATACAGCTTCTATCGAGCTGCTGTTGAGCTTCAACATTAAACCTTGATAGATAGGCTTTTGTCGAGACATCTGTTGAGCTTTAATGAACAATAATTCTTCACTTGTTTCTTGAACAAACTTGCATGGCTTGAACACTTGACTTGAACAACATGTTTCTTGAAGTCTTATACCATCCTAGATCTTCCCAATTACAAGTAAAGTGCGTTTTGTCAAGGATTAGCCAATTACATCAATAATGTCCCTAAAAATCTCCCCCTTTAGCAATTCGTGACAAAACCACAACAAAACTCATCAAGGCATCTTGTGTGAAATTGAAATAAAATGTTGCATACATAAAATAACATGTGTATAAAAAGAGAAAAGAAACAACACGTGGAGAGATAGGTGAAGAACAACATACATCATCATCATCATCATCATCATCATCATCATCATATATATATATATATATCAAAAGATAAGTACAATGTATATCATAAATGGTCACAAGACCAATATACATGAGGTAAAAGTAAAGAAAGAAAAGATATACATAATAACATTACTACATCCTTCAAAAAAAATGTATAGACACTCCCCCTAACAAAAATGCCCTATACTAACTCCGCCCTTAAGTACAAGACTACTCTTATCCCAAAACTACTCCCCCTTTTTGTCACGAATGACAAAGGGCAAGTCACTGAAAGGGCGTCATCTCCGCATCATTAGAAGAGCTAACATCCTCATCACCATTAGTACCATCATCAATATCCACATTAGCTGAAGCCTCTGGAGAAGGAGATGGAGAGGGAATGAAACCACTAAACTGAGCCTGTCGTCGCGCTATACAGCCGACACGGGTATTCACCTGACACAACTCATCAAAAAAAGTGTCAAGGCTTGCATCCATGAACTGAAGCTGAGCCATGATGGCCTATAGGTTCACTTCACCGGTCGAGGAAGGAGGAGCAGAGGTGGAAGGACTAGCAGAAGTGGAAGGATCGGGAGTCACCAGTCGAATAGTACCAGCGTCGATGGCACCCATACTGGGGAAGAGAGAAGGAGAATCAGGAATCTCGATGGAGAAGTGTCGAAGGATACGCATCATAGCAGAAGGAAAGATGAGCTTATCGCGTGTAGCCATATCCTAATAAACATCAGGGATCGATGTTATGAAGTGAGAAAGGAAGTCTATGGCTAGGTCTTCTAAAAGGAAGAGAAGAAAATGAGCATGAGGCTCGGTGATGGGGTTATAGTGAGACAATGGAGTGAGAGTGAATTCCATCACCGTGTTAAAGAACCTCAGGCCTTTGGCAAAGCCTGAGCATGGGATGTTTAGCTCACCAGCCCATGTGAAAGGTGTCTCATAAAAGTGAGATAGAAGCTCATCTTTGGACACAATGCTATGACGCTCATAACCAGTGTAGTCAAGATGCGTTACCTTAAGAATATATAGTACTTCAAATATAAGATCCGGAGTAACTGCAATTCAAATACCTCGGAATGTTGTGGCAAAACGAGGTATAGAGGTATCGACACCGTGTATGTTGGAGTAAAACTCCTGAATAAACAGGGTAGGACACCTCAAGCGTTTCTCTAATTGAGAAGCCTAGCCCTGAGTCCAAATGAAGACGGGGAGAGGAGTATCGGAAAAGTCCTTCTAGCAGATTCTTAAAGAAAGATATAAGGCAGAAGATCCAGAATTTGACCTCCTTGGAAAACCTTCTGGAAAGTTTGACTATTATGTCATCTATTCTAGAACCAAGAAACAAAATCTTCCCTCTTTTTCTCCATCCAAAGAAAATCATAGCCAAGACTAGAAACCTTCATTGATCCCATACTACCAGAAAGTCCTCCCCCAAATACCAAAATGTCAACCCAAACCTATCAATCAAACCCATATACAGAAACCCTTGCCTTACTACATGCTTAACCATGCTTCACCCTCTTATTCACAAAATTTCCCTCCTCTTGAAAGTTTTGATCATCCCCAAACCAACACCAAACATCTTTGGAAAATCAAAAATCATGCTAGAAACAATATAGATGGAACCAAAAAATAGGTTTCCTCAGCTAAAGCAGTTTTAAATTGGCAAGCAAAAAATGTTGTGGCACAAAACCAAGTCTTTTCAAAGATTCTTAATAATCAACAAAAGATGGCTGAAGCATTTACTCATTCCTTCTCGTCCTTAAATTCTTTTATTGAAGACTTGAAGAAGAAAATACTGACAGTTGAGCAAGAATTAGAAACCATTACTTCCACAGTAAAAGACTTGTCTATCTCATTTCCTCTCATTGGGCAAAAAGAAAAAGAAAGAAAACAGTTGTTGGTGCAACTTCAGTCTATGGAGAATTCAAGGAAAGAGGTTACCCAAGCTCTTCCAATGCAAGTCTACATGCCCTATAAACCTCACCAGAAATTGTATAAGGATTTGTCCATGCCTCTAGCCTCACCATTCTCCCCAGTTTCTCCTTACCAAAACCTCCAACCATTAACCATGACAGATCTTGATCATAACCCTTTTAAACCAAGCAGAATCTTTCCTAGTATAACATGTTCAGCACCACTCCAAACAGAACCTCAAACCAAACCACAAAATGAACCCTCTCTCATGAAAAAGGACAAAGAATTATTATACCAATCCCCAGACCCAACTGTTGGTGCTTCTTTAAAACCTCCAGATATGAACATGTTGGCTATAGACCCTGACCCTCCAAACCAATTTCATCATTCCTCAAATCCCTTACTCTTCAAGATCCAAAAGAACCCTTTGTGCTCCTAGTCATTGATGACACGGATCTAGATTTGTCTAATCTTGGATTAGAAGGAGTATTTTTGACAAACCTAAAGGTAGAAGAAGATGATGATGTTCTTCACCCTGAGCAAACCCTCCCCCCCCCCCCCCAATCACCAATTTTTCCTCCACCTTTCATCCCTGATTACCAAACAAGATTAACCTATTCGTCAACCACATATTCAAAACACTTATTCACCATTGATAATACCCCTCCTTCAAAGTGGCATGATGAGATTTTTAACATGTATTCATGGTGCATAGCTGAACTTCAGGCTCCAAATAACACCGTAGCACAAATTATTGCCAAATTTGTTGCAAGACTTACAGGAAGATTAAGATAATGGTGGATCAACCTTAGAGAATACAGGCAAAGACAAGCAACCCAATGTACCACTCTAGAAAACTTTTTCATAATCATTTATAGTGAATTTCTTAGCTCTGTGGCTCATTTTACAGAGGTGGCAAGAGAAGAATTTTTGCTAATGAAATGTTGCTCCTTTGAAAGGAAAGATTTGGAAAAACATCTTGACAGAATGTCAAGCTGGTATTACTCTTTTAATGGCATGGATGATGTCAACTCTAAGCACACCTTTCTGAACTCTTTTCTAGAACCATTAGGAGATGAAACTTTTCGTATGATGAACATTCAAAAAATAACTCTACAACAAGCTTCTTTGGGAGAAATCTACCAGCATGTGCTTATTCATCTTGAAAAACTCTGCAATCAGAGAAAGTTTTTATCAAAAATTGACAAGGTCCATAGCAAGCTCAAAGACAATTGTAAAAGAAAAGATCTGCAAATGAAATGTTATGACAAAAGTTGTGCTTGTCCAACAAAAAAGAGAGATCATTTGAAGAAGTATTCTTGGAAGAAGAGACACTATGCAAGTCAGAAGAAGAAGTCCTTCAGGCAAATGAAATGGAAGTTTCTCAGAAGAAATCAGTTTAAAGGAAAAACTTCAAAAGTTTGTTTTGTATGCAGAAGACCAAGTCACTTTGCAAAAAATTGTCCAAAGAAAGAAAAAGCAACAAAGCTTCTTGAACAAGCCCAAATTCATGTAGATGATACCCCCTTCTCAGATGTAGAATCACTCTTTTCATTGGATGATAGTTACTCTCCTCAAACTTTAGCAGTTATGGCTTATTCTACCTCAAAAGATGATTCAGATTCAGATGACCCAGACCCAAAAATCCAAACCATTTACACATCCCAGCCTATTATAGCCCCCCTAACTAGCCCCACACCCATAGCCCAAGTACATATTCTCCTTGATACTTATTCCAGACCCATTCCTGTAATAGCCTTAATTGATACAGGGGCAACGGCAACAATTCTCCATCCCAAGATATTACCTAAAAAATTTTGGCTACCCCATCATCAGATGTTCAAAGCAGTAAATGGAGAAATATTTTTTATCACCTTGAAAAGTAAGCCTATCCTCATTAGGATCTTTCCAACCCTTACCATTAAACACCAAGTCCTTAGCTCCCTTCTCACAGGCAGAGACCTTCTTATAGGATTTGATCTCCTTCATCAGATACCTAGCCTCAGATGGTCATTAAAAGGACCTTTGCATAAACAACATCTTCTCACCTAGACCCAAGTACCTCATTTATTCACAATAGACCCCTTTGACTTTTTGAGACTCCAGATTATTAAAGAATGTTATATAACTATCCACTTTGAATTCCTCCTTAAAAATCCAAATCTCTTGTGGAAAAATCCATCTTTCTTCATCAATCTACCCTTCAAAAAGAATGAAGATGTTAACCCACAAAAGCCAATCACAGAGGGATGAATCTCGAACATTTGACCTTAGCTAAGCAAGAGTTATCCACTCTTCTTTCAGAAAGCCTTATTGAACCTACAACTTCTCCATGGGCGTGTGAAGCTTTCTATGTCAACAAACATGCTGAGCAAGTTCGTATAAAACTCAGATTGGTATTCAATTACCAAGATCTTAATCATTTCCTTGCAGATGACAAGTTCCCTTTGCCAAACAAAAGTGCTCTATTCCAGCATCTTTCACATGCTAGGATATTTTCAAAATTTGATCTCAAAGTAGGATTTTGGCAATTAGGAATCCATCCAGAAGAAAGGTACAAGACAGTGTTTTGCATTCTAGACCCCCATTATCAATGGACTGTTATGCCTTTTGGTCTTAAAAATGCTCCATCTCAATTCCAAAAAGCAATAGTAACGCTGTTCTAGCCACTTTTGACAAATGCCCTAATCTATGTTGATAATATCCTCCTATTTTCAAAGGATGCAGAATCTCATGAAAAATTACTTATTAAATTCTACAATTTAGTAAAAGCTCAAGGGATAATGCTTTCAGAAAAGAAAATGGTCATAAGAGCATCTTTTATAGATTTCTTGGGAGTAAACATTTCAGATGGCAAATATACTTTACATCCCCACATAGCAGTTTCTCTTGGAGAATTTCTAGATAAGCTCACAAGTACCAAATAGATACAACAGTTTCTTGAAGTTGTAAACTACATGTCAGATTTCATTCCAAAAATCTCCAGATACAGGAACTGTTTAGCTCAATTGTTGAAAAAGTCTCCTCCAGATTGGAATCCAGTTCATACAAAAGCAGTCCAACAATTGAAAAAGTTAGCTGAAAAGCTCCCCCCCTCTACAGATTCCAGGACTAGGCAAATGAATTCTGCAAATAGATGCAAGTGATGAATATTGGGCAGCAGCTCTCTTTGAAGAAGTTGATGGCAAGAGAAGCATTTGTGGTTATAAAAGTGGTGCATTCAAGCCTTCAGAACTTCATTACCGTTCTACTTTAAAGGAAATTTTGGCAGTTAAACATGGAATTGAAAATTTTCAGTTTCTCCTTCTTGGGCATAATTTTCTAGTAGAAATGAACATGTTCTCCTTTCCTAAAATGCTCCAGTTCAAAAAAAAAAAAAATGCTTCCACATCCTCAGCTACTTAGATGGTCAAATTAGTTTTCACAATGGTCTTTCCAAGTCAAACACATCAAAGATAAAGATAATCTTATCACTGATTACATTTCTAGAAAACCTTCAGTTCTTACCACCATAATCATTCCTCCACCTTTATGTGTATACCCAATCACAGATCCATCCTCATCCTCAGGTTCTTCTTTAGCCCCTAATGATATTCTTAATATAATAGAAACCCTTCTCCCATAAATAAAAGACCAAATAAAGACCTTAACCCTTGAAGCTAGATCTAAAAGAATCATTAGAATCCTCCATGACTACCTTAAAGAGCATCAACATCATTTTCTTGCTATTTTCCTAGATATAGATAAACCATGGAAAACTCCTTTTGCCTTTTGGATAACCAATTGGACAGTTGTACATTACCTCTACATGTGGTACTTACTCAATGAATATTACTTGTGTCTCCATTTTGAACCAGAGTTTTACTCATATATTTTTCCCTCGTGAAAATAAATACTTTACCAAATTTTGGTTTGAAATCTTGAAGAATGATGCTCATAATGGTGAATGGTACAAGTATTCCAAAATAGAGCACCCACGCTTTGGCCAAAAAATTACTTCTGCCTATTTAGTGGTTAAGCTCAATTCTAAAAATAATGTGCATGCAGAAGGAATCCTTCACCCTATAGACATGCATTGGGTAACTGATGTTGATGGTACTCTTCATACACACATAGATGTGTCTTGGATATCTTGCCACTATTCCCTCAAAATGGCAGAATCCCTTAACTAGGGAATCCTACCTGAGGTAGTGCCAGCAAATCCAGATGTATGTAGACAGCAATGGCCATATGAGGACCCTTGGGAAATGCTCAATCCTTTGATTGGACATGATGATCTTTACTATCATAACCATGATCCAGATGTTGACATTGATGAAAAATGGTTCCAAGGAAGAGATGGATGGGACGACTAAATATTTCCAACACTTAAAAAAAAAAAAAAAAAGTTCCAAATTCGTCTCTGAGCATGTGCATTTTATCTATCAGAAGACTTTATGACCACTAGCTAACCATAGAAGACTTTTTCTTGCAGACAGTCTCTACTTTCTCTGCCAGATGTTGGTCCAGTCCAAGCCCCTATTGATTTATTGCAGCACTTATCAACCATGCAAAGAGTTCTTGACTTCTTGTCTCCTTCTTCCAGATAATATCTATCTAGCGATCAGCAACATATCCGAAAGAAGATCACTACTGAACCTGGACCCCTGACTCCAGATGACATTTGTCAATCCATTTTCACATCCCCTACTCTCTTGGACATTTGTCAAGGATCAGCCAGCCCCTACTATTTGTTGTAGAGACTTCTTATCCTCTGATTGTAAAATATTTCAGCCACTAATTGCCTATAAATAGGCCTCTTGTATCTTTAGTTTGGCAAAGATAAATAGTGAAGCCAACCTTTGTAACATATGTTTCAATTTCTCTTATGCCTAATGTAAAAAAGTTGTTGAACCTAATAATATCTATTAGTTTGTTGTATTTTGTTCTGTGATCCATTCTTTATGTTCATGTTATCTTTTATACATTCTTAGTAATATATGCCATAAACCAGTTCTAGTAACTTTGTGTTAAGGTGCCATAACGCAGTCTATCCGAGAGAGAGAGAGAGATAGAAAGGACACGAAACACATCACAAACAGAACCATAGAATGGAAATAAAGAGGTAGACATGGCAAAACGGGCTGGTCGGGTCGGGTTCGGGTCGGGTCAATCGAGTTACGGGTCAAAAACGGGTCATCTTAAATGGGTTAAAAACGAGTTCGGGTCAATCGGGTTTCAGGTCGGGTCAGGTTGACCCGTATTGACCTGTATTTTTCACATGATTTTTTTTTTTAATAAATAAAACAACGTGTATTTGTCATTTGAAAAGTTATGCAACAAATTATTTTATGTAAAATGCATTATTTTGACTTCACCACTTATATCAAGAATGAATTTAGTTAAACTTATTAATACTTATTCAATAATTTTAAAATTATACAAATCTTAACATTGCTATCTAAAACAAAATAACACAAACATAAGTAAAACAAATATACATGTTTTATTTCTACACAATATCAACATTTCAAAATATAAAACAAAATTACAAATGACTTATTGGATAACTCATTTGATAAAAAATAAAAACATATAAAAAATTTACAATCTTGAAAATTAATTTTATAATCTATTATCAATTGTGGTTGGCACTCTATTTCAATTTGAGATATACATTAAAATTTGATTGCTAACTTATTTATATATGGTCTCTTTTATGAATATCATATTATTGTTAAGCAACACACACTCTAGAAAATATCATAATTTATTTTGAAAAGTCATTTATTTTGGACATAAATTGTTAAAAAATGAGTCTAAGCATTTATAATTTATGCTAATTTGATACTTTGGCTTCACTATTTTTACACTTGTAAATGTTTCTCACACATGTCTACAATTTTAAATCTATATTTTTAACTTTATTGTAACCATATTATCTCGGTATGTACTTTGCTATTTGATATCTAAAAATCTTTACTCATTTCAGAATGCTCAACTTTTTATCTTTCAATTAATTTGCATATGTAAATGTATCAATTGTTTCCTTAAAACTCACAATAAACAATTAAACTACTATTGTCTTAATTTTACTCTTTTTTTAACCCAAAAAAAAAGTTTTAAAAAAGTTATTCGGGTTCGGGTCGGGTTGCGGGTCGGGTCGGGTTGACCCACAAAAAAAAAACTTGAAAAACTCGGGTCGGGTCACGGGTCAACCCGTTTTTGTTTCAAGTCCAAAAAATCGGGTTCGGGTCGAGTATTTTTCAGGTCGGTTGGGTCGGGTCAGAAAATTTTGACCCGTTTTGCCATGTCTATAAAGAGGTACGTATGCAGGAAATATGCATGAACATATGACGTGTAAAAATATATACATCATGGGCAAAAACCAATCCAAAGCTACAAGCACACAATCCACATTAAACAAACACATATCTAAAATGCATGAAACAAAGTTATAATGCAATGAGAATGCAATTCATGAGCATATAACATCAAATCAACATAACCCAACCCAAAAATTTCTCAAAAACTTCGAAAACCCCATAAAAATTTTAAAAACCCCAAAAGTCTAAAATGCAAGAATGCATGTAAAATGAGGGTTTAAGAACACTTACCAAGTGATTAAGGCTTGAACAAGGCAGATAAATGAGTAGGTGAAGAGATTGGAGTGAAAGAAAAGTGTTTGGAGTGAGATAAAAGAGTTTCTGTTAAGACAGAAGGAGAAAAGTGAGATCTGATTCGCGCCTTTGGTATATAAAGAAATTGCAACTCGATGGATTGAAGTATTTGTTGAGATCTGTCAAGCACTAAATCTTAACAGATGTAATCTGTCAAGGTGTTATCGAGAATTTGTCAATGGCAAAAATACTTCAATGGATCGAGAATCTATCGGCCAGACAGAAGGTTGCTCAATGGATCGAAGAAACTGTTGAGAATCTATCTAAAAGAAACAAAGAAACGTCGATGGATCGAGATTGCAATAAGATCTATAGACGAGAAGAAGAAGGGCTCAATAGATAAGAATCTGTCGAGGTTCTGTCGAGAAGCTGTCGAGCTTGAGAAATGGAGTTTTTCAAAGAAAGAAAAAACACATAAAGATGAATGCAACAAGCAAGCAACTCAAACAAAAATCCAATCAACATATTAAGCTCTCAAAACATCTCTCAACATGTATGCAAAGCATTCAAAAATCCAAAAAAACACACACACACACACACACACACAACAAGCCTAACCAATTTTATATTTCAAAAACAAGTTAAGACAGTTTAGTGAGGACAAGGCTTATGATTCCTTTAGCTAGAGTTGGTGCATGCCTCCCTTTGGCGTTGTGGTATGAAGCACAAACCCCTTTTTTTCTCTTTTTCTTTCCATTTTTGAATACTATATCTCTTGTGTGCTAACATAAAAAATGTATAGGATGAGCCTAATCAACCTCAGGGCAGTGTTGCCCTAGCTGCTGGGAACCTTCTCAACCCACCTACTATAGCTTGGTTGATCTATACTTATGGGAGAGATGGGGTCACTTGGGAGCATTCTCTCACCTGTAACACCAATGTTATGGGCTATCATTTCCCTTAGGGGACCTGAGATGTAAATTATGCAATATTTTCTATTTGCATTTTCTTCAATGTATTCTCTTGGTTTGTCCTAACACAATCTCTTTGTCCCAAAATTAGCCTACCTTGCCTAAGCAAAAGGATTTTGTCCTACCGGCCAGGAACCCCAAGCTAGAGGTCAAGGAGGTGGTGGTAATGATGATGATGATGGGGATTCTAGCTTTTATGCTATCCCAAGGGTTGGTTAGAGGAGATGATGCCATCAGTGATCCTATTGACAGACATATAGTTTTCTTGCTTTTTTTCTTTTCTTTTAGCATTTTTTTTTGCACTTTTATTTTATTTGAGACATTGAGTTGTATTTAAGAACATCTTCATATTTCAGCTTTTATTTTGAAACATGTATTTAGTTACAATGATATAGTAAAATCTGGATTTGGAACATGTATGCTTTGCATTTCTCTTCCTTTTTCACTCTTCTCTCTCTTCTTTTCCTTTTCTTGTGTGTTTGGATAAATATTCATGCCAAAAACCTGACTTGGCAATCCTTACGGTCATAGGAGACATGAAGGAGGTCCATGACGTAGGAAAATGACTTTAGAAAGGATGAGGAACACGAGATCCGGATGAACATGCGCAAGCAGAAGATTTCTCCTCTTTTTTTTTTTCTTTTTTTTTTGAAATCTAATTATGGCTACCCGTAAAGATAGCAAAATGAATTGACAACACTATTATTTTTTATTAATTGTGAATGAGGAAAAGTCTTCTGCTTCTTCTTACTGAATCAAAAATTTATAAAAAGTTTTTCAAAATAATAAAATTTTAAGGGTGATGAATAATTTAAATGTGGCCCATTATAGTATTTGCATCAAACAATACAAAATAGAAAAATAGCTCAATTTTACATATTTAATAAGCCCCAAAATCACCTACTATAATCGAGCTAAAGATGTGTGAATCTGCAAAATTTCTACATTAACTATGTAAACATACACAACCATAGCTTTGTATTTCATTATATTAATTATTTTCTCTCACCTCTTCCTCTCACCAGCTTTTCTCTCTCTTTCTTTCTCTAATAATAATATAAAATGAAAAATAATTATTTAAATAAAATAAAATTAAAAATATATAATCTAATGTGTGTGTTTTTTAAAATAATTGTGTAAAATATAAAAAATAGACTCTTATGTATAATAAATAAATAAAATTGCATGAGTTGATATGAATGCTCAATAATATACACCAACGAATATTTTAGATGTTTTTCATACAAGTTTATTTATTTTTTATTCTGAAATAATGAATTGTTCACACATCCACAAGCTATAGGCAACTATAGCCTCCAACAAACATATCATATTCTTCAAAAATTATAATCATTTTCAATTAAAAAAAAAAAAAGTAGCCCGTCTGTTGAGGATAGTCTAGATCTTTTGATTACGAAGCAATTGAACCCGACTCAATTGTAGTGGTGGATGTCATCAGTGTTTACTTTTCAATAAAGCCAAAGAAAGCATGACATGTTTGTGCAATTGAAGCCACTAATTGTCAATTGCAGTGAAAATGTGGATTCGACAAAGCAGTATTTTACTTTTGACATAAATGATAGTGGCATGGTGTGGGCTTGATTTGGTTTGGGGGCTGAACTTTAGCGAATCACCTTACCAAAAGATTAATGGAAGAGTGGACTCGATATTAGTTTTATTCATAAAGTTTTTTTTTTTCGAAAAAAATCCTATTATATCTACTTAAAAAAACAAATTATTTGAGGGAAAATTAATCGATGTTTTTAAACATAATTATGTTCCTATATAAATGGAATCTGCTCCAAAACTAAGTTTCGGGATGGACCATGGAGCTAAGAGACCTTTTCCATAATTTATTAATTTCTTTACATTTTTTCAAATGTGATGACTGCAAAGCTTGAGGAGACAAGGAAAGTTGATTAGTAGAAAACTTTTTCTTTTTGCTTTTGTTTTTTTCCCACACTTTTGTCTCATGCAAAAAAGCCAATTGCAATATTGCTTTATAAAATGGTACATTACTCTATCTTTCGGTGGGAGTCTCATCTGTATACATAACTAAAGCCTCTGAAACACTTACAATTTTCCACATCAGTACAATACTAAAAACAAACAAACGAAAAAAAAAAAAAGGTAATAAACCCGACACTCAAAAAAACGTAATAAACCCGATACTCAGAGGCTTTCCCTTTCACGATGCTCTTCCCCCTGATACTCTGCCTTTCCCTCACGATGGTTTGCCATCTTTGGTGTACGTGGAGCACACAAAGGACATCAATGGCTTCCCGAAGGTCATTCTCTGCAAGGTTCGTGGTTGCTCCGCTAAGGTACATTACAATCTTTGTTGTTTTCTCTGTAAATCTTTCACCCTAATTGTTTCTTACTGCTAAATCTATCAATGTGTTATGACTCTTCGTTTATTCAATGATCTTCGATGAATTTTCGCCTAAATTTTGCAAATTGTGAACTGAAATTTGGTTGATTAATGCAATGGTCCACAATTCACATAGATGAGAAAACTTGGCTAATCTTGAGGCGAAGTTTGATATGAAAGGGTTTTTTTTTTTTTTTGACGGTTTGCTCTCTGTGTTCTACAAGAAAATGAAGAGGCCAGGATGTAATTGATGTTATCTTGGTTCTTGGATTATATTTTAACTAATTGAAACCAAAATCCTAAACCTGAATCTTTTAGAACTTTGTTTTGTGTGTGTAATGCTGTCAAATCTTTCTTTATTTTATATGTGTAACGTTTTTATGTACATATATAGTTTCCTTGCCACCATCAAATTCAAAGAATTTGAAACTTAAGCCATCCTTCTTTAAAGAGCAAAATCCGAACCCCGGGTAAGAATTTTGATTCTCTTTCAATTGAAAACCTACCTACCCTGTTATTATTTACTTTTGGTGTTTTGGGTTGCCATGGCTGAATGATTGGCCTTTAGTTCACTAGCCTTAAAAAGGGTTTTCCAAAAAAAATTTACTTGTATTTACTTTGGGAGCTATGGTTTCTTCTGCTTTATATCTTATTGTGGTAGAAGTCCAACACTTTAGTGGGTTTTCAAACTTGGGCCTCTTCCTCTAGAGGTGGAAGATTCTTTCTTTAATTTTTGGTTATTGGTTCTGGATTTACATTACTTTGCTATTATTATTATTTTAATACGTGATTGTGTTACCCTTTATTGTATACCAATAGGAGTTTGCATTAAGTAGTGTAGTTGAGCCTCTGACATTATCTAGAAAGCCTAAGAGTTTATATTCAACCTTTCTAATGGTTTCCAAAATGTCCAAATATTATCCAAAACCTTCAATTATGTTTTTTTTTTTAACGGCTACCTTGTCCTAAGTGTTCACACTATGCCAATACCCTTAAAATTAACTCTAAAAATATATACAAATAACCTGTGATTAAGCACCTCCAGGCAGCAGTTACTGCATCTACTCAGCAATGTAGAATGCAGCATTCAATGATGGTGTGTCATGAGTTGCATTGAGACTAACTCATGGTGAAATCAATTAATTTAGCTAATGTATACATGAGAAAGAGATTAAAATGAATGCACATTCAAACTAAATCTATTTTTGCTCTATCCGTACCTGTATATGGGGCACGTCCTTTCATAATCATGGACACGGCCATAAAATGCAATATCTACCCTGTACTTCTGCCAAAGCTTCTGCATATCATCCCTTCCCATGGGCTCTGAAAATGAGCCCTCTTGGCCAAACCAATCGTTAGAGGAATACCCAAGGGGACAATGAGCAGCAAAGATCAACCGAGATTGTTTTCGCCTATCAATTAATGCAAGGCACTTCTCAATGAATTTATACTGTTCCGAACCCTCTCTCCAGTCATGCTCAGTGTCAGCTATACAGAAGTGAAACATGCCATAATCCGTTGAATACCTATATATAAATGACAATTATGGTCACAAAACTTTGAATGAAGGATATACTCCACAACAAACAAATCAATGTAAGAGAAATGGACCAAACTGATTGTTGGAAAGGTTTGGCAACTCCTCTAATTTTACTTTCATCTAAAAATAAAAACACCTTCAATTTTTGTAGGACTATCTATATTCAAACAATAACGAGGGTGTGCACATGTAAAGAACATATAAATTCAATTTACCAGAACTTAGCTCTGTTCTCAGCAGGAACATAGCATAAGGTCTCAGCAATCCCACCACATTCTCCACCTGAATCTGTACCAGTATAGAAGGAACCTGAATCCGGCCAATCACGTTCATGATTACCACTGCAAGATGATCAATTGAAAGATTCATTAACCATTTTTATCAAGTAAGGCATATAATCTGATTTTCATTATAGATGGAAACAATTAGTGATCAATTACACATACCTTGCAACCGTATATGGAACAGTAGAAGTAATGGGCTCCACCTGTTGCAGGAATTGATCCCAATCTGCAATGTATCCATCTGCATATGCTATATCTCCTATGTGGAATACTATAAATATTGGGGCCTTGAAGTTTATTTCATTATAATTTACCATAAATTAATTGATATTGTATGACCTATTATCTATAAATATTTAAAAGAAAAGGTTTGTAAAAGGATTTTTTTTTTAATTTTTAATTTTTTCTTTGCCTTGTTTGAAGCTTCTCAATGGGTATCACTAAGACTTAGTAAGAAAACCACAAATATGACAAACCATATGTAAATTTACTTTAAAATTTGATTCACAGTTCACAATATTGTTTTCATTACATCCCTATGTGTTATTCTATAGACTCTTACATTTATTATCATTTTCATTATGTTATGATGTTTAGAAATCATTTATTTTTAGGAGTGACCTTCTTGCATCAATTTATAGTGGTAGGTGATGAATTTTGATACATGTCAAGTTTTGCTGAAGGAGCTTACAAGTATTGATATAAATTTTATGTAAAATTGTGAGTGGTGTCAATGCATTCACTTAAAAGTGATTGTCTATTCAGTACTATTAGAAATAATTCTTGCTGCTGGCTAGATCATGTAATTAATTGGACGTGAACATAAAAGAAATCCATTTATGAATGAGGAGGAGGAGGAATACATGTTGCATGCACACCGTTTTTAAGGGTTTAATTCATTCAACTGACTGCCTACTATTGTAGTTTACTTTTAATTCTTTTTTCTTCAATCCTTTTATGATGGTTGCTGTTTGTAAGGTTGAATTTAGTCAATCACTTTGTTGGCTTTATTCTGTGCCAAATTTACTTGTAATTCAACATTTAGAAACCCTATATTTAGGTAGGAATCATGTAAGGGTAGTGTGTGAGAGAGTGTGAAGAAAAGCTCAAGAGTGTGCATTCAAGAAAAGCCTCGTGACTAGATCTCGCGACTGACGAGTCGCCAAAGATGGTACACGTGTGAAGCATGCATGGGGAGCTGAAGGGTAACGCCAGTTGTCGCACTACAGGACAAAACCTCTAGCTGGCGAAGCAATTAGCTCGTGACTCAAACTAGCAACTCGTTCCAATTACGAGCTCGAGTCGCCAGAATGCCCTGTTTGGCTATAACTGATTTTTCACATTTCATACACACTCTACTATAAATACCCTTATACCTACAAAATGTAGAGTGCTTCTAGAGAGAAATTTGAGAGAGAAATCCTAAAGAAAAACAAGATTTACTCATCCACAATCTTCATTCTTTGATTCTCCAAATCCCTCTACTCTCACCCTCTCCATTGTTACATCTTTGAGAGTATATTAGCCAAATCCTTATCTCACCATACCCATATTTGTGAAGAGGCATTTTGGTACTTGGGAAGCAGTTAAGAAGGGACCAATTCATTTTGGTTGATGCAACAAGGTTTGGCATAACCCTATTGGAGCAAGAAGCTTAGAGGGCTTAGGTGCACTGGGTAGATTAGGCTTGGAGAGTCTTCTGCTATTCATGTATCCCAACTTCATTCTCTAGTGGATTATTTACCACTTGGAGGGCGGCGGAGAGGTTTTTCGCCGAGGACTTCGGTTTCCTCTTCGATAACACATCGTTGTGTTGTCTTTGTGTTTGCATCTTTCTTCCTTTAATCTTTACATTTTAATTGCTATTATGGTTGTGATTAATTTTGGTTTAGATTGTTTTACCAATTCCGATTTAGCTTATTTTTATATTCCACACATATATTGTTTGATAATAAGCTTGTGTTGGTAATTTGTAAATTGGGGGTCTAAACATTCATAGGTATTTTACACACTTTTTAAACATTCACTATTGAAAGGTAGAGATAGATTTTTTTTTTTTTTTTGGTTATTTGTTGGCTTATAAATTCTATTAAGTGCTTTTATGTGTTTCTATATAGTTTTATAGGCTCTGTTCAGTACTATTAGTGGAAGCAATTGGACTTGTTTGGTGATTTTGTTGAAGGAGCTTACAGGTATTGATATAAATTATTATTATTTAAAATTTTTCATCAATTATTAATATACAATGAATCATTGGATGTTATTAAAAGAGAATTGGATGTCAAATTGTAGAATAAATTTCATGGGTTTGGTTGTGCTAAGGGTGTGGGGTTAAGTTTGAAATATAACAACAAATAGAACCCAACAATAATTGACTGACATGAGGGTGATTAGTATTTGTTTGTCTTCATTGGGATAAGTATTTTTTTCTCTTTTGAAAATTGAGACTGCTAAGTTTTTTATATTGAAACTGCTATGTTGTCTCATTTTAGTGATTTTAAGCATTCTTTGTTAGAAATGTTGTTTTAGATGGAGGCAAATAAATCTGAGTTTGAAAGAATTTAAACTGGAAGTCTTTTTCGGATTTGTTATTGGCTTCTCTTTGATAGAATTCCTAAATAGTGTTCATATGGCATGATCTGTTTTCCCACATAAATTAGTTCCTAAATCCATACTAGAGCTTTCTACCTCTAGTTCCCTACACTTTTAAATTCTAAGTTTGTAAAGATTCTCCCCCTTGCTAATTTTTTCAAGTCTTTTGGTATTGAAATTTTTAATATAATTAAGCCTTTTCAGCTCATCTCTTGAGACTATGTACCAAGATATACATTTTAGGCAGTTATAAGCCATCATGAATTTATTTATCTTTTGAGACTGTATAAGCCATCATGAATATTATTTCTTTTCAACCATGCTTTGGTAATCCAAAGAAGAAAATAAGTTCATTACACAAGACCTATATAACATTTTTCCTTCAAGCAATGGTGTGACTTTAAATTTTAAGATATTTCATACTTAATTCCATCTGCCTTGATACTATAAATAAATTACCACTTATCTAAAAATCGTAAATTGTTAGAAACTAATAAATTTAATCATTCAATCAAAATTCTTAATTGCTCTTTCTGAAATCCTATTGCAAGGAGGGGGAGAATATTGTCCAAACAATGACGGAAAACTAGCAGTTTATTCACGTGATTTCAAATCAATATCTAGTCTAATACTATATATGTAAAAGCAAAAGCTAAGAGAAAGGAAGGAAAATTAAGGATGTTGGGACCTGTAAGATAAAACTCCACTTAAAAATCTGCCACGTTTCAAAAAAAAAAAAAAAAAGCGATAGATTGTGACTTTAAAACATTAAGCATTTTTCTTTTTTCTTCAATCCTTAGATGATGGTTGCTGTTGAAAGGTAGAGATAGAGTTATTTTCTGTTTTTCGCTTCCATGCCTTGTTGCTTGCTTTGTTGTATATGTTCTTGCTATTGGTTGTGCAGGGTGAATGGGAAAAGGAGTTGCCTTTGCTAGGTTTCTTGGTTCAACAAGAAAAAGGAGGAAGCTTTCCATGCTTTTGGTCGTGCTTTCTTTGAGTTTCTTTGAGAGGTTGGTCCGACTGCTGTGGAGAGTTGTTAGTGGTCTCAGCCCTCTCAGGTTTGTGGGAATGGAGGGAACCTTTTGTATTTTTGAGCTAGGAAAGGGTTTTGTTTATGGAGTTATGAAAGGCTGGATCAGTGGTACTTTTTGTATTTGTTATGTTACTTTTTTTTTTCTTTTCTATCTCATTTGTATCAGTGGTACTTTTTGTATTTTTTTTTTCTTTTCTACCATTGAGTTGACTAATCACACTTAGAATATGTGTACACTTTACTTGAAACTGTAATTTGTGTATACACAAATTTTACTATTAATAGAAAATTTCCTGCCATGATTGTTTAAATATGAGCTATGAAAACAAGTTTTGAGTAAAAAGTGAAGAAGAGGGTTAAATTTCTAATAATTTGATAATTCAAGAAAGGGTGTTTGAACCTAACAAATATAACTATAATGTTATATAGATTTTGTAGATATTCTTTACATAATTATGTTCCTATATAAATGGAATCTGTTCTAAAACTAAGTTGTGGGATGGACCATGGAGCTAAGAGACCTTTTCCATAATTTATTAATTTCTTTACATTTTTTCAAATGTGATGACTACAAAGCTTGAGGAGACAAGGAAAGTTGATTAGTAGTAAACTTTTTTTTTTCCCCCACACTTTTGTCTCATGCAAAAACCCCAGTTGCTTTGTTGCTTTATAAAATGGTACATTACTCTATCTTTCGGTGGGAGTCTCATCTATATATATATATATATATATATATAGATAAATAGATAATCCGAAGCCTCTAAAACTCCCACAATTTTCTACATCAGCACAATATTTTAAAAAATAGATAAAAAAAAAAAAAAAAAAAAAAAAAAAAACCTAATAAACCCGACACTCGAAAAAATAAAACCAACAAAAAAAAGGTAAAAAAAACCCGATACTCAAAGCCAAGTCTTAAAAACCAATACTTCTTAAAAACAAAAACAAAAAAAAAAAAAATCTCTCTTCTCTTCTCACACGCTAACATCACCTTCTCCTAAACCTAAAACTCACCCTTTCCTTCCCCAAAATCAAAACCCAAAACTCAAATTCTCCCACTGCCCCATGGATTGCAACCACCACGGATCACCGCCACTGCATCTTTTGGTTTTCCTCTCTATATTATGCAACTCATTCTCTACCTATTTTTATTTTCAATTGAAAATCAAACTCCATACCCAATGCCAAGGTACGCTTGCTTTCCTCTTTCTCTTTTCTCTGAATTTAAGTTTTTCAATTGAAACCAAACAGAAAAAAGGTAGTCTACTAAATGATGAAAACAGATGAAATATTTCTCTTTTTTTTTTTCTTTTTCTTTTTTTTTAATTTGGAAATATGATTTAGGTTTTGGTATTGTGGTCTAATTGGTTTTGATTTAGGAAGAACAGATGCTTGACATTGATTTGTAAAGCTTTTGCTTTTTTTTTTTTTTAATTAGGGTTATTTTAGGCAGGGTACCGATGGTTGTTTTTCTTTGATTTTTTAAATTCTTCAGTTTAAATTATTTAACAAATTTACAATCTTTGGCTCATATATTTGTTTCATGTTGACCTTTGGTTCTTTACAATTCAATTTTCAGTTGCTTATTTTGGATTCTCATATATTATGTTAGTTGATGTATTAAGTCGGTCTTATTTTTGATAATAAACCATATGACAATGGTAGTTATCTGTGACAATGGTCTTATTTTTGTATGTGTTTGGAGTTGCAATTTCAACGGAATTATTAATTTTCTGTTCCAATTTTGTCTTAGGCCCTTTTGTTCTATTATAGTTTTCAACGATTTAATTACAATTTCGTTTTTTTTTTTTTGGTAATGAATATGTGTTGTGCAGAAAGAGTTGGATTTAGGGTTTTATGGGAGGCCCTTCACTACTGTCAAACTAGTCCCCTCTAATACTGATGAAGAGATTACTGCATTAGTTGTTAATCTAACACAACCGGATGAAGCATGGAGTCGAATATTATGTATATGAGATTGTTCTGGTATTGGACAGATTATTTTTCTTCTATTTTTGTTTTATACTCTTGCATGGATTTTTTGTTCTCTCTTCCATTATTATCAGATGGTGACTGGTAAAAATAAGATGAGTGGGTGTGTTTTGTTTGATTAAATGATGGAGATTGTTGACAAATTGTTTCTTATGATTTAGTGTTTATTTGTGTCTTACACATTACAATTAGGTGTTGGATTTTGAAAATTTTCTTGGTTTTAATAGTTGAAGGATGGGAGAGAGGAAGGTGCTAACCAAATACTACTCACTTGTCTTCAACCTAGAGGCTTGAGGGGTCAAGCACACATGATGCTTCCCATAAGTAGATGTTATTGGTGACAATTATTTAGGTATTCGAAGGTTCTGATTCTATCGCAAATGTACATATGCTTTGCTGAGCTTACCATCAAGACTGACCCACAAAATTTCAACTATATTGTTGAGTCGGGTGCTACCAGAAATTTTGAACCTGTGTGAAGAGGATGAGGTAAAATAAAATAAATACAAATAAAATTCTTGCAATCTATTGTGCATATAACATGGTTTTTGGCTAAATATTTTTATTATTCTTTTAATTCATGCAAAGACAATATCCATAAAAGAGAAGTTAGAGAGATGGAAGATACAATGAAATCTTTAGATAACAAAAACCTTGGATTTGAAAATAAAAATGGACATCATTACTACACTAGATGGGAGAAATCTATGAAGGTATTATCTTCTTTACCAATTCTATTTTTATTTATTAGGGTAGGCTATCATCTCATAATGCCACAAATGGAATCTTTAAGTCTTAAATAGACTGTAAATTTTAAGATTACGTGATGATAGTTTAAAGTAGAAGGCCGTGAAGGTTGTCTCTGGCCTTTCAGGTATAGGTTTTTATTTTGTGGGATGCTCTTCAAAGCATATACTTGGTTATGTGAAGGCAATGTTGCTTTTAAATTTTCCTTCATATTCACTCACTTTCTTAAAGTAATTTTATTTTCTTTAGTTTATAATATCTGGGTCTTTACTTTTCGTTCAACTTTTATGGGTGCAGTTCTTTTTCTTATATTTCAAGGACTTAATCGGCAAACAAGGTACCAACATGGTACTACTCTTTCTTATCAATTTTGAGCTTTAATCTTCTTGGGTTTAATCCTTATTCAAATATGTTAAAACTTATAAGGTTTTTGTTTTAATTGGTGGTAGTTGAGACTTGAGTGAGGATCTTGTAAAATATGCAAAAGTGTTTGAAGTAGGGGCTAATAGATTGGGCTATAAGCTGCTAAAAGACTTGGCTCTATCAAGTTTCCAAAATCTCAAGGTTATAGACATTATTGGCTTCAAGGCTCTGTATTGTATGCATTTTCTTATGAGACATTTTGGCTTTGTCTTTGTATTCAATATTGAAGTTAAGGTAGTTAGATGTATAGTTTAGTGATCTAGGGAGGTGGATGAAAATTGTAAGTGAGTAAGATACTTGGCAGATTCTTTCAAACATTGTGCTTTCAATTGGAGTGACTAATTGGTTGCTATACATAAAGCTCAACTTGGACATTGATGCTGAAATATGTTTGAGGAATTTCATCTGATTTTAGTTTTTTATGTCGCTCCTATTTCAGATAATGATTCAAAATAGTTTTTTCTTCAAGTAATTTCTATTTGAAACCAAGGTAAACTACATATATACAATGTTGTACACAGTGTATCCCAAGTATGATTAGATCACTCGGTTCTTTCATTAAGGTATACTTATGGTTTTTCCAGGGGTGTGTGACCCTCAAGATGCTGTTAATGGAAGTTCCTATGTAGCAGCAGACAAAGTTGATTGTGATAGTACAAGGCCACAAGCTGAAGATGTCTACTTGGCAAAGAATAAAAGGTTGAAGGAAAGGGACACAGGTAAACATTTGGATGTCATTATGATAAATTGATAACGTTTTTGAAAATTAGAATTCCCTAAGCTGCTTTCATACCATGGTCATTTTTTAACTTTAGATATACTATACCATATTTGGAATTGATGTTGCTATTGTGGGAATTTTTGTCATATGCAGTGAAGAAACGTACATTTAAAGAAAAAAATAAAAAGAATTTGTGAGTTTATTTAACAGGTTGTGAAATTAAGGACGATTATAAAAAAACCTCTTCAAGTCATTTGTCAATTTGAAATGTACTTGATAATGAAAGATTGGCATAACATTGTGGCTTAGAAAATATGCTTTCTGAAACTATTTTTGCTATGTCAACATTTGACATTAACAAATCTGTGGTTGGCTCTTTCAAGGGGTAAAGCTCTCCATGGCCTGAGCTCTAAGAGAAAGCAGATGTTGGAAGATGTAAGCCTACTCAAGAAGTTAAAGATAAATTAAACTGAGTTTGGTACATTGACTTGACATGTGACTTAAAATTCATCTGTATATATTAGCTCTATACCGTTTGTTACTCTTGCTTGAAGTCATCAACTATATGTAATATTTCTCCTTTCCTCCAAAAACATGGAAGCCAGGTGGTCCCTATTGGATTTAGGTTGGATATTCCTGCTTAGATGAAAGCATTATCTCTCCCTTGAATATCAATGGCTACCCGCATGATGTCACCTTTGCTTAATTTGGCTCATGTTGGAATTTCTTTCTATCTTATTCTTTGTTATGTTCAGAATTGATATTCTTTTGAGTATTTGGGTTAATCTCCATATTTTTATTGATATTGTTTTCGTGGGTTTGGTTTTGATTTAGGAAGAACAGATGCTTGACATTGATTTGTAAAACCTTTGCTTTTTTTAATTAGGGTTATTTTAGGTAGGGTATCGATGGTTGTTTTTCTTTGGTTTTTTAAATTCCTTAGTTTAAATTATTTAACAAATTGACCTTTGGTTCTTTGCAATTCAGTTGCTTATTTTGGATTCTCATATATTATGTTTGTTCCTTCCCCTAAGCCTAGGTACACTTGCTTTCCTAGATATTTACTCCTTCCAGGCACAACATTAATTGGTTTCATAGTATTGTTTGTTACATATTTACATGTCCAAAGCTGAATACAAGAAAATCCTGTGGATTTGTATTTAAAATACAATACGATTTTAATAATTCAAAACCTAACCCAAGCTAATTCTTGCATTGTTGCAATAAAGACTAGCTTTGGAACTGATAAACCTTTTATTGGAATTTCAAAAAGTGGAGGTATGTTAAATTTTGATTACCGTATGTTAAATTGTTTTTTTTTTAACCTCATAATATCTCTTGTAGTTAGTAATTTATTTGAATTATCGAACCCTATAAGCTCACCACGCATCTATATGACAAAATGCCTAAAAGAGGTATTGTATCACTTTTGAAATTTCACCGTATCAGAGGATGTAGCTAACCACTGCCTATAATCTCTCTCTGATTTGTTTGATTTGTTTCTCTTTTATTTTCTCACGCATCTGTATGACAAAATGCCTAAAAGAGGTATTGTATCATTTTTGAAATTTCACCGTATCAGAGGATGTAGCTAACCACTGCCTATAATCTCTCTCTAATTTGTTTGATTTGTTTCTCTTTTATTTTCTCAAGGCTCAAACTCAGACCCTATCCTCTCTCTTTAATCTGAGCCAAATCCATCACACTCTCAATTTGCTTCTATCGCTGATGTTGCATAAGGTAATGTTTTGTATTCAATTCTCTATTATATAATATTTTCTCAAATTTAGTCAGTGTTTTGAGACTTAGACCAATTCTTTTCTTAGTGCTATTTAATTACAATTTAGATATCATGGAGTCAAACTTAATTTTTGGGTTTGTGGTTTAGTTGTTGCTTTAGTTAAATTTATATCCCACAAAATTTTCCTACCAAAATTAAATGCAAATTGGATTTTGGGTTTTAAGTTTTTATGTGGTCTTTTAATATTGTGAGTGATTCTAGGCATATACAACCTACACAAAAGATCAACCTCAGGCAGCCTGTTGAGGTAAAAAAAAAAACCTATGTTGTTGGGGGCATAACCACATAAATAAATTGATGTATTTGTTATGTTTGTTTTCATATTTAGTGTCACAATTCTGTTTTTCTTTTTTTCTTTTTTCTTTTTATCCTTTTTTTTTTTGAGAAAGAAGCTGAATAATATTATTAAAAAAGATCGGCTAAATCAACCTGAAATATAGAAAAAAGTTGTGGTGGAACATCCTCCATCCACACTAAAAGTTTGGAATATTAATAGCATGTTTAGCCAAACTAGGAGCAACAGAGTTATGTTTTGCTATATTGGTAGTTCTAGCAATAATAAGTTGTGCAATGTGATATTGGCATCACTATTTTTTACTTTTTTTGGTTCCCTTGCAACTTCTTGAAACATACAAATATTATGCATTATTTAATCATACATCCCTACAGTGTGCAATGCTTGAATGAATTTTTTAGAAGTTTCTACTTTTATTTGTTATTGTCCAGAATTTGTGACTTTTTAAAATTAAATGGCAAATATAGTAGGCAAGATCACCATTGAGCAATTGTAGGCGATGAGAGTTTTAGTAGGGATGGCATTAACAGAACAAGATCCTTGGTCCCTTTGTAAGTGTTTGTTTCCTATTAATTTGTTTCTTCTCTTTGATTTGTAGATTTTTGGGATATGCTTTTGGTGTTATTGAAATTGTTTTGGATATTAGGAATTCAAATTGTCTTGGATCTTGATAAAAGCTTTTAGGAGTTGAGATTGTCAAATTAGCTTCACCATCCCATTTCACTTTTCAATTTACCCTTCTACAACATTTTTAGAAATCTATGCATTTAGGACATAAATAAGAAAACTATAAAGTCAATACTATTAATCAAATGATTATTCAAAATGAAAATGGCATTGACCTTTTTCAAAAGCCAAGAATTTTGTAGGTTTAATCAATATTGTTAGAGATAGTTGTGGTTCTCCTATATAGCCCATAGTGAATTAATTCCTTGCCAAAATCCATTGTGGATGGCTGCTATGGCTCTGTTGAGAGCATCAATTTTGCTGACATTACATCACTTGCAGGCAAGCTTTAAGGAGATTTTAGATATGTTAGAACATATTCGTGCTTTTGTGTATTATGCAGAAGATGTATATTATAGGACCATTTCTAAACAGTGTAATAAGTTAGACAATGCTTTGGCTAATCATGCCAAGGAGTTAAGGAACCTATACACTTGGAATATTTTCAAAAAAATTCTATTACTTTTGATTAATAATAATAATAATAATAATAATAATAATAATAATAATAATCATAAAACTATTTAGTTTAATCCAGTTTTTGTCATTTCTAAAAAATAAAGGTAGGATATTTAACCCAAGGTGAGATTTTATTCCTCAATTTTCTTCTTTCTAAACCCTAGAACCTGCACCTTTCATGGTTTCTAGGCCTTTCCCTTCCCTTTAAAAGACCCAGTTCTTGCTTTAACTCTCTGTTTGTAGTCTTTGTCATTCCAACCATAACATCATGAACTACAATGTCTCAAGTCTAGCCTTTGTTTAGTATGAACATGTGACTATGATTGTTTTTTTTTTTTTTTGTGTGTTTATTTCTCTATAGTTTTGATTATAAATACATTTCCTCTATAGTTTTGTAGGGTTGCTCTGTCACTAATTCTCCCCCCAAAGTTTTTTTCCTTTTAATTTTCATTATTAAATACCCGTCTTTTTACATATCATCTGCATCTTTATTTATTTATTTAGGGTTGTTTTTTAGTTTGGAAGACCACATAGATAAGATTGCACAAATTTTGACAACACTACCAAGCCACAAAGCCTTTGTGAATTGCACTCAAGCATGCCTTTAGTTTTGGTTTGGAATAAACTTGAAACAAATGCCATAAATATCTAGATTTTTGGCTTTTGTATTCTTAATGTTTGAATAAAACCATATAGTACAATTTAAACATGTTTCACATAAGCTTTTGAGGTCTTAGGTCATGTTGTATTTATATATGGCAAAAGATAGTACCATTTTCCACCTTAGCACAATTCGTACTAGTATTTTATTTATAACTTGGATATATTGAAGGTTTTTTGTGTGTGAATAATCTATTTTTTTATTTATTTATGAATTTTATGATGAAAACCAATGGAATACTTATTTTCATGAAGATTATAGAAATATTCAACTTTTTTAATAATTCAATAGTTGGGGTGGGGTTATTATAAAATTTATTGACATTAAGAGTGTTTGGTTTTACATTGTAAATCTTTGATGAATTGGTATAATTTGGTGTTATACTTGATACTAATTGGGTGAAAAATTAAGTAGCGTGAAGAAGTAGAGAAAAGAGAAGAGCCTAAGAAAGAGAGGAAATACATTCTTGAAAAGCATTGGATAAAGCTTGAAGATGTAAGCACAATTGTATATTTATTCTATTTACTGGTTCTTTTGTAATACTTATTAAACCAAATGAAAGAGTATATTATGATTATTGTAATACATTACTTCATAATATTTGTATTTATCTCATTGTTAATATTACTTCATAATATTACATGTTTCATCTTATATTAGAGCCAATTTAGCTTTCAATAATTGAAATTTGGGAAATGTTTAAACCTTAACATGTTAACATTTGATTTGAAACAATCCCATGCATCGCACGGCTTAGCGACTATTTATTATTAAAAACCGAAACCTTTAAAGCTCCCACAATTTTTCACGTCAGCACAATAAAAAAATAAATTAAAAAATATTTTTTCAAAAATAAAACCGGATACTTATCTTTAAAAAAAAATAAAATAAAAAACCAAGCTTTTGAAACTCCCACAATTTTTCATGTTAGCACAATAAAAAAATAAATTAAAAAATCTTTTTTCGAAAATAAAACTGGATACTTATCTTAAAAATAAAAAAAAATTAAAAAATAAAAGCTTAAGAGACACGTTTAGGACTCTTTTCCTATTTCAAACTCTAATGGTGTTTAAAACCCTACACACCAACTTCAGACGCAGCCTCTTCAACAACCAACAAATTTTCTTGAGGAATTTTGATCACTGAACGCCAACCTCTCTCCTCGATTGAGTCGCAGAGACCCCAGCCTTTGACTAATTTGAAATCATCTTGATTAGATTTTCACTACAATATGCAAACTAAACCCTCTTAGATTCAACCCATCCTAACCCTAAGGGCCAGAAATGACTTTTATCTGTCAAACATGACCTTGTCCTTGCGGGTAATTTGGAAAGTCAGGTGAGTTTACTATTAATTTGTAAATATGCATAAAGACTTTCTTCAAATTTCGCTGGCACAATATTGCTGGTGGTTTGACGTTGAATTTACTATCTCAATAGTGGGTTTTTTTTTTCTTCAGTTATATTGGACTATTAATTTCTCTTTTGGTTTTTCTGTATGCTTTTCATCTACTACTCTACCTAGGGACAACCGATTGAAAATGAGGAGAATTATGCACCTCCTTCAAATCATTTTACTATTGTTTTTTAGAAGACAAAATGCCTCTTAGATTAGTATTTTTGAATGAATTCTAAAGCAATATTCATCAAATCCCTAAAGAAGGGGAAGCAATATTCATAAGGTATAAATTAGAATTGGTGAGAACCACAAAGAAGCTCTACCTAGACATGAATGTTTGGAAGCTCGCAATATGTTTTGTAAGTAGTCAATTACTATAATTTGCTTTTTCAATTATTTCTCTCGGAAACAAACTTTTCTAAATGTGGAAATGTACAAATCTCTATCAAAACTATTGAAAAAAGATGAAAATTTTCAATCAAATATTGTTGGCTTTCTCTTTAAATATTGTTGCTCCCTATTCAGTACTTTGATCCAAGTCTTTAGAAGCTTGATTTGATTCACTTTTTTTGTTGTTTTCTTGCATGATCCATTTGTTCATCTTTAGGTCCCTTCTCTAGAGAATTTGTGAGCAATGTCATTACTGTCTTTCTTAACCATTGTTGTTCCTTTTGTAAAGAACAAAGAAAAGATAAAAAGTACATCAGAGATTGAGGGAAAAGAGAGGAAAAAAAAGTTTAAACAGAGATCAAAATAGCAGAGGAATAAAAAAGAAAGAATTTTAAGAGAGATAAACAAAGAGTACCTTAACAATTCATTAACCTATATACAGAGGGCCAATATCACCACAGCTAGAAAGCTTCAACTTATGAAAAAAAAAATTGATCAGAAGTAAATATATGTAGAACTCTTTTAGGGGATGCACAAGGAGAGATTGACTTGTGAAGAGGATAAAATATAGGTGACGGATCCATTTAATTAGATGTGACAGTAATGGGCTGGAATTTTTATTGGTGATGGATCCAAGGTGCACAGACACATAACGGACGGATATAAGCTACACATGGTAGCCATTTGGTTTGGTTAAACTCCAAGGGATTCCTAAATGGAATTAACTTACGCCTCATGCTCAACTTTAATAAATCCCAACGTGAGAAGGATTCTAACTAGCAAAGGATTCTATGATACACGCTCGTTAAAGAGGATCTTCCCTAGAAGGAAAAGTCTTGATACGCAAGAAACGGAGGCCGACCCTACTATAAAAATCCATGAACCCTCAAAATACAAGGTATGCATAATTTACTCAACTCTGGCACTCTAGGGTTGCAAAAAGTTCTAACTTGACCTTTGAAGGGTTTTTGGCCGGCACCACATCGGTGCCCTCTGTTAGGTCTTTTCTTTTTGTTACACAGGTGTTGTTTCAAGCTTGTGAGGACCGTGTGACTTACTAGTGATTTTTTGGCATCAGTAGCTGGCGCCATCTGTGGGAAAGAGTAATCAGCTGTTGCTTTATGCCTGAGACAAAAAGTTACATGGTACTCACTCGATCGATGGCAACATCCAACAATCAGGGCGGCGAACCGCACACTATGGCCTTGGAAAAGTAAGGCCAAATGCTCACAACGGCAATTGAAAGCCTAACCAAGCAAAATCATGATTTGGAGGAGCAGTTGAGGCAAAGGAATGCGCACCCTAGTACATAAGAGGAAGACCAAGAAGGGACGAGCACGGAGAGGAGGAACTAAGAAGGACCTGAGGGGAGCAATGCTCCAAGCAAACCGGAGCAGCAGGACACCAACCGGCCATCCATCTCGGACACTCTCCCACCTCACATTGCCGCTGAGATGCAAACGATGAGAGAATGGATGGATGTGATGATGAATGCCCTCAGGGGATAAGTATCCAGCGACTTAGATAACTTTGTCCAACGAACTGATTCACCTTTCACTGCGCTCGTCAGTTCATGCCCTCTTCCTCCAAAATTTTGCATGCCTCAGGGTAGAGAGTTATGACGGGTCCAAGGACCTCTTAAACCACTTGGAATCTTTCAAGACCATAATGCACCTTCAAGGTGTACCGGATGAGATCATGTGCAGGGCCTTCCCCACTACATTAGCACTTTCAAGGAGTTAGGCGCACAGTTCATGTCACATTTTATCGGGGGTTACCGATATAAGAAATCCACCGCGTGTCTAATGAACATTAGGCAACAGGAAGACAAGACACTAAGATCATACATAGCTCATTTTAACAAAGAAGCTCTCTCGATAAACAAAGTGGACGACAAGATACTCGTGGCAGCATTCACCAACAGGTTCCTATTTTCTCTGTATAAGAACGACCCAAAGACTATATCCAAAGTGCTTTACAGGGCAACCAAGTACATGAACGCGGAAGACACGTTACTGGTCAGGGAAGAGAAGCCTAGGAAGAAGGAGAGACAGGAAGATACATGGCTAGACAGAGGATGGAAGATGGCCAGTACTGGAGAACGATAGGAGGACAGGCCTTCCAAGCCATCTATAGGGAAATTCACGAACTTCACTCCTCTTACAGCTCCAATCGACCAAGTGCTAATGCAGATAAAGGATGAAGAAGCCTTGACCTTCCCTGGCAAACTGAGAGGAGATCCTAATAAAAGGTTAAGGGATAAATATTGCCATTTCCATCGTAACCACAGCCACGATACCACTGACTGCTACGACCTAAAGCAACAGATTGAAGCTTTCATCAGACAGGGAAAGCTACAAAGTTTCGTCAATAAAGAAAAGATGAATCTGCCACAAGACCATGCACCTCGACAGGAGAACGAGCATCCCCGACCACCGATAAGGGACATAAGGATGATCGTTAAGGGCACCGCTATTGCAGGATCGTCAAAAAAAGCTCACAAGACTTATTTACGGGTGGTTTAGAACGTCCAGCTGATGGGGTTAACACCAAAAATGGCGCTAATTGATAACTCAATCATAGGGTTTTCGGAAGAAGATGCATGGCGCCTTCACCATCCACATGACAACGCGCTTGTCGTCAGCATACAAGCAAGGGACTACAATATGCATCGAGTCTTGGTTGATAATAGAAGCTCGGCTGATATTCTCTATTACCCCACATTCCAGTAAATGGGCATTAGTAGAGAGCGACTGGTATCAACAAACGCTCCGCTCATCGGTTTTGGAGGGACAAGGGTATACCCTCTTGGAGTTGTCACACTGTCTGTGACGATGGGAGATTACCCCCAACAGATTACTAAGGATGTGGTTTTTCTTGTGGTCGATTGCTCATCCCCCTACAATGCTATCCTAAGATGACCTATTGTCACTGCATGGAAAACTATAACCTCAACATACCATTTGATGATCAAGTTCCCAACCGAGTTTGGAGTTGGAAAGCTGCGCGAGAATTAGGTAGCTGCGCATGAATGCTACATCGCCATGATAGAGATGGACGACCGCATGCAAACGATAAGCATCAAGGAACAGCAGACGGTTGCAGAACCAGTGGAAGAGTTAGAAGAGGTACCCCTCGACGACTCTAGGCCTGAACAGACCCCGAGGGTTGGTACTTTAGCTAGCTAGTCAGCACGGCAGGCACTTGCAATGTTCCTAAAAGAAAATAAGGATGTTTTCGCATGGAGTCAGGAAGACATGCCACGGATTGACCCATTAGTCATAGTCCACAGGTTGAATGTGTCACCTTCATTCTCTCCCGTCCGACAAAAAAAGCGAGTGTTCGCCCCTGAGCGAGACCGAGCCATAACCGAGGAAGTACAGAAGTTACAGGAAGCAGGTTTCATACGTGAAATATACTGTTCGGATTGGTTGGCAAACGTGGTAATAGTCAAGAAAGCAAATGGAAAGTGGAGAATGTGTGTCGACTTCATAGATCTAAATAGGACTTGCCCTAAGGATAGTTACCTGCTCCCGCATATTGACACCCTGGTAGATTCAACCGCAAGACATGAGCTTTTAAACTTTATGGATGCGTTCTCCGGCTATAACCAGATCAAGTTGGATGAAGTTGATCAAGAAAAAACCTCGTTTGTTACAAGTTAGGCGCTTTTCTGCTAAAAAGTAATGCCCTTTGAACTCAAGAATGCAAAAGCCACATATCAGAGACTGATGAACAAGATGTTCACGCACCAGATTGGTAGAAATGTGCTAGTTTACGTAGACGACATGTTGGTAAAAAGCGTTCAAGAATCTGACCACTTGAGTGACCTCCAGGAGACTTTCGACACTCTTCGGTCTTACAACATGAAACTGAATCCAAGCAAATGCATGTTCGGAGTAACCGCGGGAAAATTCTTGGGGTTTATGGTGTCCCAAAGGGGTATTGAGGTTAATCCGGAGAAGGTAAAGACAATAATGGAGTTGGCTCCCCAGAAGACGGTAAAGGAAGTACAAAGCTTGAATGGCAAGATAGCAGCCCTGAATAGGTTCGTATCAAGGGCGACAGACAAATGTCGCCCTTTCTTTTGCATGCTGAGGAGATCTTTTGAATGGACGGACGAATTCCAAAAGGCATTTGAAGATTTGAAGGCGTATCTCTCTTCTCTTCTGTTACTCAGCCCATCCAAGCTAAGGGAAGAGTTGTTCATATACTTAGCTGTCTCCCTAGCGGCCGTCAGTGCGGCCTTTATTAGAGAAGAAGATAAAGTGCAGAGGCCCGTATACTTTATAAGCCGAGCTCTCAAAGGAGTAGAAAAAAGGTACCCTCAGGTGGAAAAGTTAGCCTTCGCATTGGTGACCTCTGCACGAAAACTTAAACCATACTTTTAAGCACACACCATCATGATGGATAAGCCCTCAAGAAAAGCAATGAGTAGCCCTGAGGCTACGAGTCAATCTAAGTGAGTTCGACATTCGGTATCAACCGCGAGCTGCTAAAAAGGATGCTCCCGTATGGAGCATCCATAAAGACGAATCCTCAAACAAACATGCAAGTGGAGTCGACGTAGTACTCCGCACACCAGAAGGAGACAAGATAGAATGCATGATCTGTCTGGTCTTTTCCATAACTAATAATGAAGCAGAATACGAAGCCTTAATAGCAGGACTGGACCTCACAATGGCTGCAAGAGCTAAGAGTATGGTAGTATACTTTGATTCTCAAATCATAACCAGTCAGGTTAATGGTGATTACAAGTGCAAGAATGAAAGAATGAAGAGGTATCTCGAGGAAGTGAAGGATCGAAAAAACAACCTCCAGGTTAAGTTGGTTCAAATCCTAAGGGAAGAGAACCAGGATGCTGACCGTCTTGACAAAGCAACCTCAGCAAAACCAATGATCGTACCTGACCAAGTATTATCCTTCATTCAACGCTCGTCACTAATATATGGTACTAGTGTGCAGGAGGTATGTAATGAATATTGTTGGATGACTCCAATAGCAACATATCTAAAGGACAACAGACTGCCAGACGACAAGGAAGCCGCAAGAAAGTTGAAGGTTAAAACCCCCCGATTCGTCCTAATTAAAAACATTCTATACAAGAGGGGCTTCTCTTGGCCCTACCTTAGATACCTGGCTTCTGAAGAATCAAATTATGTTATGAGGAAGGTCCATGAAGGAATTTGTAGCAACCACTCTGGATCAAGGTCTTTGGTGCACAAGTTACTCCGAGCAGGATATAACTGGCCAACAATGCAAAAGGATGCCGACGCATAAGTCAGAGCCTACGACAAGTGCCAATGATTTGGCAATTTCATAAGGTAACCAACTAAAGAACTTACCCCTATGACGGCCCCATGGCCATTCACACAATGGGGGTTAGACATCATGGGCCTATTCCCAATAGTGATAAGCTAATTGAAGTTCTTAGTAGTTGGCATTGACTACTTAACTAAATGGGTGGAAGCAAAGGCTTTGGCCACTATCACGGAGAAATATATCTGGAGCTTCGAATGGAGGAATATTATTTGCAAGTATGGTATACCGAGGGTGCTCGTTTCAAACAACGGGAAGTAGTTCGACAAAGACGCATTCAGAAACTTTTGTTCTCAGCTAGGGATTAAGAACCACTACTCGTCACCCGCCCACCCACAGGCTAATGGATAGGTTGAAGTCATGAACTGATCCTTGCTTAAAATTATCAAGACTCGGCTCGAGTGGGCAAAGGGCATATGGCCGAATGAATAACCAAGTGTTTTATGGGCGTACAGTACAATGGCAAGGACACCAACAGGAGAAACACCATTCCGATTGGTGTATGGTAGGGAGGTGTTCATCCAGACGGAAGTAGGTCTTACAAGTACTGGGTTGGGAGCTACGACAAGAGCAAGAATGATGAAGCCATGTGCTTACAGCTCGATCTTGTGGACAAAGTTAGGACGACAGCCGAGCAAAGATTAGCGCGATACTAGGATCTAATGGTGAAGCACTAAAACTCTAAGGTCAAGCATAGGGACTTCGAGGTTGGAGATCTTGTCTTAAAGAGGGTACTCGGGGCTACAAAAGATGCCACGTAGGGAAAGTTAGGACCTAACTGAGAAGGACCATACTGGATCACCTCATGGCATAAGAAGGGAACATACTACCTAAAGACACTGGAAGGGAAAAAATTAAGTCACCGTGGAACACAGAGCACCTGAAGAACTACTACCAATAGACGATGAACGAAGACGACAATAATATCACCCTCATTTCTAATTTATCTTTTTCAGATAGTTGTAGTTTTTATTTTCTGCAGTACTTTCAAGAGCCCAAAGGGCAATTTTCTTATTTTTTATGAACAATGTTCTACCCATCCATTATAATAAGAGGGTTTTATGGAATGTTTTTTGCTCAGGTTCTACTATGTCCACAAAGTGGACGAACCATCCCATGAAGGATGAATTTACTAAGTCCACAAAGTGGACGGGTCATCCCATAAGGGATGAAATTTACTAAGTCCATAAAATGGACGGACCATCCCATGAAGGATGAATTTACTAAGTCCACAAAGTGGACAGGTCATCCCATAAGGAATGAAATTTATTAAGTCCACAAAGTGGACGGACCATCCCATGAAAGATGAAAATTATTAAGTCCACAAAGTGGACGGATCATCCCATAAGGGATGAAATTTATTTAGTCCACGAAATGAACGGACCATCCCATGAAGGATGAAAATTATTAAGTCCAAAAACTGGACGGATCATCCTATAAGGGACGAAATTTATTAGTCCACAAAGTGGACAGATCATCCCATGAATGATGAATTTATCAGTCCATAAAGTGGACGGATCATCCTACAAAGGATGAAATTTATTATTCCACAAAGTGGACAGATCATCCCATGAAGGATGAATTTATCAGTCCATAAAGTGGATGGATCATCCTACAAAGGATAAAATTTACTAGTCCATAAAATGGATGGAACATCCTATAAATGATAAAATTTACTAGTCTATCAAGAGGACAAATCATCCTATCAAAGATAAAATTTATTAAGTCTATCAAGTGGACAGATCATCCTATAACGGGTAAAATTCATCAAGGTCCATAAAGTGGACGGTTCATCCTATGGATGATGAAAATTAGATCGTCCTTTCAAGTATAGAATTCAACAAAACCACACCGGATCATCCCATGAAAAAATGGACAGATAGTTGATTGAATGTTTAAAACAACGAATAAATAAAGGAAGGAAGGTCCAAACTTAAAATATATTAATCCAATAAAAGATGACGGTTGAAATATGATGTTCTCCCGTGCATTCCAAAAAAAAAAAAAACTCTACTCTGGGACTACAATAGTGTCTTCCTTGCTCTCAGGCTTTGAAGTTGAGGGTTGACGGGCATCCCCTTCGACAGGTCCCTTAGCATCCACTTTCTGAGCTTCGCCATTGCTTTTTTCTTCCCCAAATAGCTCATTCGTCCCCTCAGAGTCAATAGAAGGGGTTGTAGTCTGGCCTTCAGGATCTATGTTGATATAAGACAGGTCCAGGTCAGGAAAGGAGGCTTTAACCTGACAAAGGCAGTCGTCAAAACCGTTAGCAAAAGATGTACCTAGCTCGCTTAGAAGGGCGTCGGAGTCTCGATATTCTTTGATAGCATCATCTTTTGCATGACAAAGGCCTTCATCTTTCTCAGCCAAGGCATCTTTTAATGTGTCAACCTCCTTCTCCAATTCTTCCTGAACCCTCTCGGATAGTTTAAGCTTCTCTTCATGACGGAGCTTCTAGGCCTTCAACTCCTCCAACTCTCCCTCCGTCATAGCTGCCTTTGCTCGAACACGCTCCCATGTTCTCTCTTGGGAAAGGCAATGACCCATTAGCCCTTTCACCATCGAGACCCCCTACAATACAAACAATAAGATAAGCTCGAATTACATAGAAGCAAGACAGGAATGTCAGTGACGGATACTTACTTGGGTAAGTGAGAATAAGGTCGTCTCCCCCATAACCTCGATAGCACGATTACCTAGATCCTCGTAACCTTTGTCCTTGATGATGGACGTAATTTGATGGAGACCATACTAGGAATCCTCTCGAAGTAAGAGGGCGGTTTCTCCTTGACGGGGTCTAGGTTAGTCATCAGACCTTTGCCCTTGCCTATCCCAAGCTTTAAGAGCACCTTCAATCTGCCAGATCCTTGAACGGTAGCCAGCCCCATCACCACCCTCTGCCTCTTGGAGTGACGGTCAACCCTCTCAGACGGTTGCCTTTTTGTGGACGGATGAGATGCATCCGTCTTGGCAGTGGTATCACCACCTTGCTTTTTCTTAACAGCGGCTTACTACTTGATTATTGCCCTTCTCTTGGCATTCTCCATTTCTGGAAAAAGTGGACGAGTTAAGAATGACAGAACTTAATAAGTAAAAACAAATAGGAGGCAAAGGACTTACGTCGACAGATTCGGTTGCCGTATCGACGGGTAGCAAGGGTTGGCTCAGGATCGTCACAACACCAATGTAACGTATCCAGGTTCTTGGAAGATCTTCTCCAAGAACCTAAACTGTTTGGTAGTAACTTGTGGATGGTCCCGAGCTGCAAAAGGTAATTGTTAGATTGACTTAAACAAATTACACAACAAAGCCAAGGGAGACAGACACATACCAGACAGGGGCATTATGCCCCAGGTCTTGTCTACAGGCATATATTCATGATCGTTAGGGTGACACATCCAGTTGTCACCTTAAAGGAAAAAAAATATCGACCCTTCCAGTTCTCATTAGAGTCCGAGGTCTCGCATACTAACCTAAGTACTGGACTTCTTGGCACAAAGTTGTACATACCCCTTGACTGGACAATCTCAGATAGACGATAATAGTGAAAGAGCTCCTCTATTGTTAACCACTGTGCACCGTTAAACATCACGCCATATAGAACCTCAACGCCCAGAAAGACCCTCTAGGCGTTGGGTGAAATCTGGGTGACGGCCAAACCTAGATATTGGAGAAGGCGACGGTGTAGGATACTTAAGGGGAATCACAGACCTGCTTTGAGCATCTGCTCATAAATCCCGACGTCTTCAAGGCCTTTGTAATAGCATTTCTCAGATTTGAAGGGTAGACGGATGGGTACGTTATCAAGAATCTGGTACTTCTACCTAAGTGTGTTGAAGTGTAGTGGCTTGATTGAGGAAACAAAGTCATTCACCATCCACAAAGGGAGCATGATGAATTCTCGGAACCCATCAGGACCTATAACGGACTGAATGAGAGGATCTATGCCGTCCAATTCGTCGTTTGAGCCATACTCTGACCCATCCTTACTATGCCGCTCATCCTCCACACGAGAAGGAGAACTAGCAAATGGTTCCCTCTCCTCACTGGAGGTGCCTGGGTCTGCTTGACCTGACAGGAACACCCTATCATAGCCTGCTCCCTTGCGGACAAACAACTGACCACTTGATGCCTCACTAGACATCTGACACCTACAAGTGACGGACAAAAGAACCTAAGACTCTAGATCTACGCTAACGACGGACCAACATATGCAGTAAAGAAGAAAATTTGAGAAAAGAAAAATCACAGCTTGACGGTAAGATGGAAGTGACGGATGAGCAAAGAGAACGGTAGTATCAACTCACTGATGCAATTGACCGATTAGAGTGGACAGATGCGCTCTGATCAATCAAATTTTTTCCAAACCATAAAAATGAAAAGGAAGATGGTATTTATAGATGGAACGGCATGGAAGACTAAGGGACGCCTCAATCCCAAACAATTGTCAATCAAAGACTGCCACGTGTCCCTCTACATTTATTACTCCATAGTAGCATGTCCATCAAAACACATTTATCAAAGGTTGAAGTAAACCGTCATTCCACGGGTCCACATACAATAGATGACAGATCCATGGAATGAAGGGGCGACTGAAGAGGATAAAATATAGGTGACAAATCCGTTTAATTAGATGTGACGGTAATGGGCTGGAATTTTTACTGGCGACCAATCCAAGGTGCACAGACACATAATGGACGGATATAAGCTACATGTGGCAGTCATTTGGTTTGGTTAGACTCCAAGGGATTCCTAAATGGAATTAACTTGCGTCTTACGCTCAACTTTAAAGAATCCCAACGCAAGAAGAATTCTAACTAGCAAAGGATTTTACGATACACACTCGTTAAAGAGGATCTTCCCTAGAAGGAAAAGTCTTGATGCGCAAGAAACGGAGGCCGACCCTACTATAAAACTCCATGAACCCTCAAAATACAAGGTACGCATAATTCACTCAACTCTAGCACTCTAGGGTTGCAAAAAGTTCTAACTTGACCTTCGAAGGGTTTTTGGCCGGCACCACGCCGGTGCCCTCTGTTAGGTCTTTTCTTTTTGTTGCGCAGGTGTTGTTTCAAGCTTGTGAGGACAGTGTGACTTATTAGTGACTTTTTGGCATCATCAACTTGCAGCAAAGGACTGAGCACACATGTTGCTGATACAATCAGCTTCCAAGGAATGATCTATAATTTATTGGTGAATCTATCAAATATCTGCCAAATTTTCACAATCACTTAAAACAGTTCTGCTTCTGACCATTATGTATAAAATTTTATCCTTCAAAATAGTCAACATGCATCATTAAGTTTACTTCCAATCAACAAAAAAGTTCATACATACTTCTATTAATGTTTCTTGAATGTCGACTGAAAATTAGATTCTTACTGTTTTGCAGGTAAGGATTTGGCATTTTTTTATCTGGGTTATTTGGTAATACAACTACAAGACGAGCACAGTCAGGTATTTACCAATCTTTCCTTTATTTTGTACTGTTTCTCACATATTTACTGATAATATGCTTCTTTACTGAAAATCCAGGCCCTTTTATCATAATAGCTACATGTTTAACTATCAAGACTTTTAAAGGCAAGTTCATTTCTCTTCTCTATTTCTCTTTATAAGTAATTATGCATAGTTTAACAATTTAGCCTTTAGAAGAATTTGTATGTGGTTGCCTTTAGAATAATAAATAGATGATGGCTTTGGGAATTTACTTTTTCAACCAATCTTAACCATTAAAGTCAAATATTAGATGGTTGAGATGGTGTGACAATCCATGAGTATACATATACTATATCCTCCTCCTCTCAGGTTCTCACAAAAGAATGAGCTAGATCCCTGTACACAGAGCCCACCCTTATGTGAAATGAGAGAGATGTACTGCAATGGCAGTTGGATATGACCATACCAGAATCGCTTCAATTGACCATTGATTGGATTGAATTATAACATGTGGAAAACCTTATAGGAAAAAGTAAACACCTGGTGTAACCAAGGTTATACAATAAGCCTACCCTTGGGCCTGTAAAGGTCATAGCTGCCTGATAAAAACATGGCTGATTAGAGTCCATGCATATAAGACCTAATAGGATTGGCTTTTAACATCCATCTTGGTAAAAATCTTGGCAAATAAGAAGCAGGGTTGATAAGAGTTTTGAACTGCCACTTGCACACCACAGAATATTCAAAATAATATCTACTAAATGGTATCCAACATGTTGAAATTATTGTTTTTGTAAATGAGATTAAGGAAAGCAATGGGGATCAATTAAACCAGGAGTTAAAAAAGGAAAAGGGTGTTAAGTGACCAACTTGAACTTGAACTCAACCATGAGGTGTTCAATAGCCCTCTCAAGTTCCATATGTCTTCAACCGTTTTAGGCTAGACATTTGATGCTATATCCACCTGCCAATCAATGTAAATATAGCCCTTGAAATTGGATATGCAAATTCAGTTCGCCTTTTGGCCCCAGAGGTGCTAGGTCCTGTTGGATTCATATGTTATTTGTACTGCTCATTTTGCATCTATATTATTGGTACTTTGAACTTTTCATAAATGCTATATATTTCAAAGTGAGAGATATATAGGAAAATTTTTCAAAGTGAGAGATATATAGGAAAAGTAAGATTGTTGATTATGGTCATGTTAGATATACTTATAATGTAAGATTGTTGAAGTACTGTTAAGTGATTTTGAAGCAAACATCATATTAAAATGGAGTCAGTAAGTCACTGTCCAATAGATAATTGTACTTTTTTTTAATGAATTTCGTGCATTGTAGGAGAGTATAACTTATCATCAACAAGTGGAACAAGAGTTTATATTGATTTGGAAATTCCTGAGACTGCTAATTTCAAAGATCAGTAAGTGCTTTGTTTTGGATTCACATTTTTAATGTATTTACATTAAAATACACAAAAACTAATATGATATTAACATTATATATGTCATTTCTCTTATCAGGTATAGAATTCAATTAAAGGTTGAAGATAGCTCAGAAATGACCATATTCATTTTAATTTAAACTTAAGTTTGATTTCTATTTTTCATTACATAATTTATTGTTTCATATCAAGGATAGGAAACTATGAGACTGGAATCCTAATGTATAATCAAAGAGGAAGAGAAAAAGAATAGTTTACATCTTTATACTCGATAACTTTCCCGTGCATCACATAGTTTAGTGACTTATTAAAACCAAATTTTCTATTTGCACAGGAAGCCCCTGCTGGCACCACAATTTTCAACGTCAGCATAACACAATATTTAAAAAATAAAAAATAAAATAAAAAAGACTATTTTTCTCTCCAAAACAAAACCCAATACTTATCTCTCTTTCTTTTTCTTTTTTTTTCTTTTTTTGGATAAAACCAAAGTCTTTGACTTTTTTTAGAGCTCCCACATGTTTACACATCAGCATTATTTATATAAAAAAACAAAAATTATGATTTTATATTTCTAAAACTCTACTTCTATTTGAATTTTATGAGTTTGAATACTAGAAGCCGTGGCATATGAAGTCTAATTGTCTTGCCATCAAATTCTTACCACTTATCAATTTTTTGATAACATATTTTTAATTTTATAATAATAATATTACTACTTATTTCTTCTTATCTTATCGTTGAATAACAGTTCTTCCCAACTCTCTTTCCTCCTCACACGGCACAAGGTTTTTTAAGTTAGAAGTTTTACAAAACAAAAGACTACCAATAGAACACGGCATTTGTAATTAACGTAAATTCTTCATTCTTTTTTGTTCTTATGAAGAAGTTTACTGGGATACAATACATATTACACATCATCAAATAAGTTTAAGTGGGAATCTAATTCAATTGTTTAGATTATAAAAAATAAAAATATCTTTGGATAATTTTAAATCAAGATCGTTAATTTTTTGTATATATTTATTTTATTTTATAGATTTACAATGCCATGATACTACTAAATTCTATTAGCCCGCAGTTATAAGCTTATCATACTCCTTCATAATATATATATAATTTCGATCTTAAGTTATTATCCTAGGGTAAACTTGGAGCTAGATTCAACCCACCAATAGATTGGATTATCTAAATAATTTCATTGTGTTTTAATTTCTGACTTTTTGGTTAATTTTTTCTAACACTAGAAATTTTCTTGCAGATTTCAACAATTATAGTAATGGATTATTATTCTTTCGAGGGTAGAACATCTTTCTTTTATACTTCTCTATGTGTAGTTACATACATTTTTGTTTATATTTTGTTTCAATAATTTGTAGGCACCGAATTATCTAATTCTTTAGTTTCATCTGAATTTTTGGTTTTATTTTTTGCATTATCTGAAACTATTTGACATATTTCAATGACATCTTTCTCTTATTTATCTCTTTTATGTGTAGTGACTGTAATCATATATTTTTTTCTATTGTCTCAATAATTCTAGGTTTAGAATCTTCCAATTTTTTTTTCTTTTTTGGCATTTTGGAAGTTTGAACATCTGACTTTTTGCATTAGTTTTAGCAATAAATGAACATGTTTGGCAAAAGTCAACAACTATACTATGGGTTTTTCTTTTGAAGATAATTAATTTTTCTCTTATATTTCTCTATTGTGTAGCCATATATATTTTGTTTTGTTTCAACAATACCTTTACAATGAATCTTCCGATTTGCTAATATTTTAAGCTTTGACTTCTTTATCAAATTGTAATACAAATTCAAGCCAGATAGGAGCAATTTATGCAATTGTATAGTTTTATAATCAATTTAATATTTCATAAAATTATTTTAGTCTACCATACAAACAAGTAACTTCTCGTGCATTGCACAAGTTAGCGACTAGTTGTTATTATTATTATTATTATTCCTTTAAGGGAAAAGCCCATTTAAATGATTGTATATCAAACCCATCATCAGAAAACCATTCCAAATCACAATGGTTTCATCCATTGTAGCCCAATTGGCAAGCCATGGGTGTAATTCTGAGTCCAAATCCAAATCCAAATGGTATATGGTAAAAGAAACAAAAAACCGCCTTTATTATTCTTGAGTCTTGACTAACCTATGTACGTAGGACATTTTTTTTCAAAATAACACCAACATTAAAACAATTTTGTTAGTTAGCATCGTTTCTAAACTATTTAGCAAATTAACATCTCGAGAGTTAAGGAGTCGAGATCACTGTAGCAAATCGAGTATCACAGGCTCGATTTCAATGAAAATTCACCTAGAACTCGAGTTCTTAACACTCGAGTTCCACAAAAGAAAAACCAAAAGGCTGAGATACCCTTCTTCTTCTTCCTCTTCTCCCACTTTGAAAAAATCCACGACAACCCCTCTAAAAAGCAAAAAAAAAAAAAAAAAAAAAAAAAAAAAAAAAAAAAAAAAAAAAATCTGCGACAACCAGTGCCAACAAAAACAAGGTTCAAAGTAGAAATCACACGAAGCTCTCAACCACGAACGGCGAACCCTGTTGGTGAGTAGCGAACCTGAGCAACAAAACCCACGAACTCAAGTAGCGAACCCACGAACCCAGGCAGCAAACCCACGACCCAAGCAACGAAACCCATGACCCAAGCGGCGAAACCCACAAACCCAAGCTTGGATTGAACCCACGACTCAGGCGAAGGTCGTTTTCCCCTCTGTTTCTATCTTTTTTATCTATTCAGAGTAGGAACTGGAGTGTATAATACTCGAGTTCCACCAGAAATCGTTTTCTACGCACTCAAGTTCCATTGGAAATCAATTCCTATACACTTGAGTTGCTATAGTGAACTCGAGTATATTAACCTCGAGATGTTAGTTTCATAAATAGTTTAGAACCTATGCTAACTAACAAAATTGTTTGAAAATTGTGATTCTTTTGAGGTTAGAGAATCTATGATGAATCAAAAACTTGTGAATCAAAAACTTGTTGATTTACAAGTTCGAGAATCTATGGTGAAGTTTCTTATGGGATTGAATGAGTCATTTTCTCAAATAAAAACTAAGGTTTCATTGATGGGTCCTATTTGTGAGAAACCGCCAAAGTGCCTCTCAAAAAAGAGAGATTTTTGGGAGTGCTTTTTAGGGCACCTCTCTTTTTGGGTAAGTGATATGGAGTCGCCACTTTTTTTTTAATAGAAAAATAAGAAAAAACTAAATACAAAATACATGACTGAATTGTTCCATTCTCATTGATTGAATAAAAACAAAATACATGTTTGATAAATTGAATATTACATGGCTTTGGGTCCTAGTTACAAACTACCAAATAATTACATGGCTTTTTGTCCTAGTTACATTCTCCCCAAAATATAAAATAAAGACAAGGCTTAGATCTACTTATCCAAAGACCTAAATTCGGAGGCTAGATTACGGAATGGGAAGGTGCTAGGCACCTATTCCGTCTAGACAAAGTCTGGTCTTCTAGACTCTTGTGACCAATGTACCCTTTATGCATGCTATGAATGACATGTTGTATGTATGAACAAAACTAAATCACACAAACTTATTTATGAAGGAATCCTCTTCTTCATTTTAAAAAATTTCAGATCTGTTTTAGTAACAAAAGAACTGATTTTGGTTTGTTTAAAAATGCCAGGTCTGTTTTTAAGAATCTAAAAAAAATGGTTTTTGGTGAGAAATATTCAGATCTGTTTTGGTGATTTAAAAAAATTGATTCTGGTTTGTAAAAAATTAGATCTATTTTAACATGTAGAAAAAAATGGCTTTAAGTTTGTAAAATATCAGATTTGTCTTGTGATGATAAAAAAAAATGGTTTTTGATAATTAAAAAAAAAAAACCAGATCTATTTTTATATGTGTAAAAGACAAGAAAAATATTATTTAAGAAGAGAATTTCTTTCATGAAATAAATTTATGCTACATGAACCAAACAAAAAAAAATAACCATAAACACAATCATGCATAATATTTTTCTCTGTTCCAAAATTTGCATACATTAAAAAAATCAGATATGTATCTAAGAAAGATACAAATCTAATGGTGAGCAAAAATAGACAAATTCCAACTCATCCATAGGGGTCGTCCAGGGTAAGAAGGCAAGAATGGCTTCCCTTGTCAGGATGATCATCCATGGTCATGTGGCTCGTCCATAAGGAAAACCCCTGGACGAGCCCCGACACTTGGAATAATTCCAGATATTAATGTATAAGAACTAAATCATACCACGTACCACGGTTCAATAGGGAAGCCCTAACGGTGGACGAGATGGATGACAAGTTGTTATTGGCAACCTTCCATAATGGAGTTAACTCCTACTTATTCATTCATAAACTTTATGAGCAAGAGCCACAAACCATGGCTGAACTCGTCCATTCAACCCAAAACTTCATGAATACGGAAGATGCAATCATAGCTAAGAAAAGGAAGAGATTAGAGTGCATAGAAGCAAATCTCTTGCGCCATTTTGAGCAGGGTCCTCATCCAAAGAAGGCTCTGGTAGAAGAGAAAAAAGACAAAGATAACAAGAAGGCAAGTTCTTCAACAAGGAGTCAGCAGTACACACCCTTGAACATGCCACTTGAACAAATGCTTAAGCAAATCAAGAATGAATCATCCTTGAAGTTTCCAGAGAAAATGAAAGGAGATCCCAACAAGCGCAATAGGAACAAGTATTGCTGCTTTCATAGAGACCATAGGCATGACACAGACGAGTGTTTTGATTTGAAGCAACAGATAGAAAATCTTATCAAGTAAGGAATATTGAGAAATTTTCTTGGATGAGATCACAAAGAGGAGAAGTTGAAGGCAAAAGCAGAAGAGTCACCACGACCCCCGCTTAGATAACTAAGAGTCATTATGGGAGGAACCTCAATAGATCAATCTTCCAAGTCAAGAAAGACATACCTAAAGGTGGTGCAATACGTCCAGCTGTCTGGACAATCTCCAAGAACGAGGGGAGCTAACGAGTAGGCTATTATGTTCACAGACGAGGATGCTAAAAGGGTTCACCACCCACATGACGACGCGATCGTTATCACCTTGCTCATTGCTTATTATACGACTAGAAGAGTGTTGATAGACAATGGAAGTTTAGCGAACATCTTATATTACCCCACTTTCCAACAAATGAGGCTCGAACGAGATCAGCTTCGTCCAGTAAACTCACCCTTGGTAGGATTTGGAGGGACAAAAGTGCAGCCCATGGGTACCATTACAATACCTATAATGGTCGAAGCGTATCCACAATAGATAACCAAAGAGATAAACTTCCTTGTTGTTGACTGTTCATCATCATACAATGCCATCATTGGAAGACTGAATTTAAATAATTGGAAAGCGGCAACATCTACCTATCATTTGTCTATTAAGTTCCTGACTAAGCATAGAGTAGGTCAAGTGCCAAAAGACCAATTAGCCGCCAAAGAGCGCTACCTAGTCATGTTGGCTATGGACAAGCACGTACAAATGATGAGCATAGACGAGCGAAGAATTACCGCGGACCCACAGAAGTGCTGGAAGACGTTCCTTTGGACGAAAGCAACCCCAAAAAGTTTACTAGGGTTGGGGTGAGCATGGAAAAGAAGACTAAGCAAGACCTGGTCCAGTTTTTAAAGAAGTGCCTTGATGTGTACGCATGGAGTCATGAGGGCATGCCAAGTATTTACCCAAGTGTCATTACCCATTATCTAAACATGTATCCTTCCTCTAAGCCTATGCATCAGAAGAAAAGAATTTTTGCCCCTTAGCGAGACAACGCCATTAAAGAGGAAGTCTAAAAGTTAACCACGGCAAACTTTATCCAAGAAGTATATTACCCGGACTAGTTGGCTAATGTGGTCATGGTGAAGAAGGCTAATGGCAAGTGAAGAATGTACGTGGACTTCACTAATCTGAATAAAGCCTGCCCCAAGGATAGCTATCCGTTACCATGCATTGATCAGCTAGTGGACTCAACTGCGAGTCATAAATTGCTAAGTTTCATGGACGTTTTTTCGGGCTACAATCAAATCAGGATGGACGAGGTGGATGAAGATAAGACATCTTTCATTACTAGCTAGGGTTTGTTTTGCTACAAGGCGATGCCCTTTGGTTTAAAGAACGTGAGGGCAACTTACCAAAGGTTGGTTAACCAATGTTTCGTCCACAAATCGGACGGAATGTAGAAGTTTATGTAGATGACATGCAGGTAAAGAGTTTGGATGAGGAAAAGCACCTGCACGACCTTCAAAAGACCTTTGATACTCTTAGGCGGTATAACATGAAGTTGAATCCGAGAAAGTGTGCTTTCGGAGTTTCATCAGGTAAGTTTCTTAGGTTCAAGGTTTCGCATAGGGAAATTGAGGCAAATCCTGATAAAATCCAAGCAATATTGAATATGGAGCCACCAAGAAATGTCAAAGAAGTCCAATCTCTCACCGGGCGAGTTGCCGCCCTTAGTATGTTCGTCTCAAAAAGCTACTGACAAGTGTTTTCCATTCTTTAAAGTTCACAAGAAGATATTTGATGGAAAAATGAGTGTCAGAAGGCCTTCCAAGACCTCAAGACCTACCTCACCACAGCACCCTTGCTAAGCCCGTCCATACCGAGTGAAGAATTATATTTGTATTTAGCGGTGTCCCCACATGCACTGAGCTCGGCATTGATTAGAGAAGAAGGGAGGATATAAAAGCCGGTTTACAATATGAGCCGAGCACTAAGAGGAGCGGAAGGACGATATCCAATGATGGAAAAGCTAGCTTTTGCTTTGGTCACGGCTTCTAGGAAGCTGAGGCATTATTTTCAAGCTCATATCATCAACGTCCTGATAAATCATCCCTTAAAGAAGGCAATGAACAAGTTAAAAGCCGTAGGACGACTAATCCAATGGGTCATGGAGCTCAGTGAGTTTGATGTTAGGTACCAACCAAGAAGTGCGATAAAAGCACATGCATTAACAGATTTCATTGCGGAGTTCATTCCCAGTCAGGATGAGCTAAACAAAGAGGAAAGGGCTCAAAGGTGGGTCGTCAATGTAGATGGCTCATCCACATTATATGCAGGGGGATTGGAGTTATACTTAAGTCCCCGGAGGGAGGTAAGTTAGAATACGCAGCCCTCTACAATACCAAACCACCAACAACGAAGCTGAATATGAAGCTCTCTTTAAAGGATTGGAATTGGCTAAGTCTTTAAGGGCATAGTTAGTAGTCGTCCAAGGAGACTCTCAGTTGGTTATCAATTAAGTGAATGGAATGTGTGAATCTAAAGAAGATCAAACGAAGAAATATCTCAACAAAGTAAAACGGCTTGTCCGAAAGTTTAAAGAAGCCAGTTTTGTTCAACTCCTGAGGGAGGAAAATTTGGAAGCAGATGCTTTGGAAAAAGTAGCTTTAGTAGGAGGAGTAATGGGAAAGTATGACAAGGTCCAATACATGCCTAGCATAGATCTTTTAGAGATACAGCAAATAGAAATGGAAGCAAATTGGATGACTCTAATTATAGCTTACCTCAAAGATGGAGGGCTTCCAAAAGACAAGGATGAGGCTAAGAAATTAAGAATCAAGGCTACCAAATATATCTTCATAGACAAAGTGCTATACAAACGAGGCTTCTCTTAGCCTTACTTGAGGTGCCTAGCTCCAGATGAGTCTAACTACGTGATGAGGGAAGTTCATGAAGGTGTGTGCGGGAATCACTCAGGAGTGAGATCACAAGTTCATAAAGTCGTTCGTGCAGGCTACTATTTGTTAGGATGTGTGCCCTTAAATCTTATTGTATGATGTTATGTATAACTTAATGTTGTGATTAATAAAGTTGTTTTATTATTATCTAAAAATAATGGTAACATGAATATTGGGAGATTATTATATAGTCCATTAGATGCATAGTATGTGATTTATGTGATTTAGTCACAGAAGATATAAATCACAAGTTCTTTGTAAACTCAGAATTTTAGTTCATAGTCCATGATGAAATTGAGCATTTCATCTGCAAAAATTATAACATATCAACTAAGATGATTTGTCTTGATCATAGAAATGGAGATTTCTAGTTGGTATGTTGATATGTTTTAAGAGTTAAGACATATTGAACTGGACCGCTGTGAGATTTATTATTCTCCTAACGACTGTCAAATGGATAATAAACTCACTTCTATTTACATGAACTCTTAATCCTGAGAGGATAATGGACTTAATCATGAAGTGTAAGTTACTTTGATATATTAGGAGTGAGGTCTAAAGATACGATCAAAACCTCAATATGTTGGGCAACCGCATTTAGTGTTGATAGAACATATATTCTCAAAATGAAATTCATATTTCCTTGAGATAAGTTTAATGGGTTTGGTTATTCAGAGTGTTAAACCTAACCGCTTTAGTAAAGAGTTACTAAAGTATATATTTATGGAATTGGATTTCATAAATATATGATGAATAACTTAAACGATTAAACTGGGTACTGAAGGAATTAAGATGTAATAATCTTCAAAGTGGCAGTCTATATTCATGACTTTGTATTATTACGAATATTTTATGAAGGGGTTGCATGTACAATAAAGTCTTGGGATATAATTTATAAATAAGGCCTAGAGTGTAACTATATTTATATAGTGGTATTAAATATAGTTAATGATAACTTTGGACTTATCAAGAGTTGATAGAAAAGCCTAAGGCCCATTGGAGCTAGTATCTTATTGGTCTCTTCTGGTCCCACTCCAAACTACACACTTAAGCCCAATTGGAAAGGCCTAAAATGCCAGCTCAATTAGATAATCAGTTAGATACAAAGGGAGAAATATACATAATTTTTATTAGGGAACAACACTCCTGTGAAATGGTGTATATGTGAGTGTAAGTCACTCTCTCTAATTCTCCCTTGAAAAACTGATTGAGAGACCACACTTCTTGGGTATTAGTGGAATTGGAGTAAAAATTAAAAGTATTCCCAAGTGCTTCCGATATTTGTTTTTGAAATTCACCACACCAAGGTATGCTCTCTAGTTCTTAAATTCTGAAACTCACATGGTGTATGTTATTAATTGCGAATGAAGTAGATCCATTATTTTTTCGTTGCATATGTTTTTTATGCGATACAAACATATATTTTTCCTGTAGTACTGGCCAACTATCCAAGCAGATGATAAGGCTTATGTCAAGGTGTGTGACCAGTGTCAACGCTTCAGCAACGTCCCCAGACAACCGTCAGAGTATCTAACCCCGATGATGGCCTCATGGCCCTTTGGGCAATGGGGATTGGATATCTTAGGTCCTTTCCTCCTAGGAACTAGGCAGATGAAATTTTTGGTAGTAGGGATCGATTACTTTACTAAGTAGGTGGAAGCCGAATCCTTAGCAAAAATTGCTCAACAAAATTTCAAAAACTTTTTTTGGAAGAGCATTGTATGAAGGTTCGAGGTAACTAGGGTACTAGTGTCTGACAATAGACGACAGTTTGACAACACACCTTTCGGGGACTTTTGCAAGCAACTTAGAATCAGAAATCATTATTCCTGACCCTCCCACCCACAGGCGAACAGACAAGTGGAAGTTGCAAACTAGTCCTTATTGAAGATCATCAAGATCAGGCTTGAGGGGGCAAAAGGAGTATGGCCAGATGAGCTACCAGGTGTTCTATGGGCTTATAGGACAAGTGTGAGAACCCCCACGGGGAAACTCCTTTCAAGTTCACCAATGGAAGTGAAGTAATGATACCTGCAGAAGTGCATATGGCAAATCATAAGGTAATGAAGTATTAAGATGAGGATAATGAAGAACAACTTCGTCTCAACCTTGATTTGATCAACGAGGTAAAGATGGATGCAGAGCACAGGGCAGCAAGGTACAAAAATCTTATGGCTAGGTAATATGATGCGATGGTGAAACCCAGGCGCTTCAACATTGGGGACCTCGTCCTTAAAAGGTTCTCTTTGACAACCAAGAACCTGGCTCATGGAAAACTGAGACCTAATTGGGAAGGACCCTATAAGGTCATTAATTGCAAAAGGCAGGAATCGTACTACCTAGAAGCCTTAAATGGACGGAAGCTGGAGCACTCTTGGAACGTTGAGCATCTGAGAAGGAACTATCAATGAAGGATCATCCTGGACGAGCGGCACCATGGACGAAGTTGAAGTGTTTCCCTCGTCTTTATCCATGTTTATTACTCTATGTTTATAACTACTACGGCGTGTGTTAAGTATTTTAATTCCCTAAAAGTGCACTAGGCTCTGGCTTATGCACTATCTAAAGACAAGTTTGTGATGGATGAAGTTATGTACTTATTCTCTGTATAAGTATTTTAATCCCCTAAGACACTGGCTTCCAAGCGTGTGCCATCCTTGTGGACAATGCTTTATATTATGTATATACAGTTTGGATTTCCAATGTGCGTGATACATAAATCTCTCATAATTTCTTTTGCAAGAAGGCTTAGGCCAAAGACAAACGAGAAAAATCCCTGGATGCAAGGATATAACGTCTGCAAGCTTTCCTTGAAATAAGGATAAAACTAAGAAAAATGAGCTTAAGGCATGCTCGTCCGTTATATGGACGAGATAATGCATTCTCATCCAAGGGATGAGATAAAACCTTAAGCATGCGTCCAAAGATGAACAAGGAAAAGCATGCGTATAAGAATGCTTGAAATCCATGGATAAATATAACCAGCCAAAACAATCCAATCTACGGACGAGTAAATGCTGGAAGTGTTGCACTGAAAGACAAGGGTAAAATGTCCAGCCTATGGACTAGGAAAAGACTAGCTAAGCTTCTGGACGAATAAAGCTGGTAAACATAACACCATTCATAAGACGAGCTGTACTTGTAAAATTCAAAGAATGGAAAACATGTTGAATATGAAGGAATTCCTGAATATAAAAGAGCAAAACACTACGGGTGGACGGACCACTGAAAAACCAATATAACATGGATGGTGTAAACAAAAGATAATGACCACCGTCCAAAAACCATTATAGGTTAAAGCCTAGAAGGTAGTTGTTTGAAAGCTCGTCACAGAAACTATAGACGAGATAAATGTACCTAAATAAATTTAAAAGGTCCAAAAGACCGGACCTTCTACTTAAAAGAGAGAGAGAGAGAGAGAAGTAAACTGATAAAACATTTTATGCTTTTTCTGAGGGGTTCTCTCTAGTCTTGGGCTCGTCCCAGGTTGTCTGACGAAGAAAAAACTCTGTCTTCCAATTCCTATCTAACATAACCAAAGACCTTATTAATCTACAATCTTTCCTTCTAGCTGTGAATGGATAAAAGCCAAAGGATTGGTTAATTTCAAAGGGTTTATAACACTAAAGGAATTCGTCCATAGTAAGAGGACGATCCCCTTCAAACACCTCTCTCTACCAAATTTGCATAAAGACGACAAGTCTCCACGCATTAGGGTTAAACTAACACAACCCTAAACCTAGCCAAGTGAGTAACTCCCTAGCAAAAGTATAAAAAGGCAACCTAAGACCTCCTAAAAGGTAAGCCTCATAAACACCTACACCAAAACGAGGCTGGCAACACCACTCCCCACGAACAGCCAACCTAGGGTTTAAATCATTTGGAATTTGGTACCAACTCCTAAGGAACTCTAACTTCTTCTCGTATGTCCTAGAGTGGACTCCCACAGCACAGCTGTATATTGTCTCAACCTCGTCTAGAGGAATGGACGAGGGAGCACCTGAAGGACCGGTCCTAGACCTAGACGCTACCCTCATCCTAAGTTGTTCTTGAAAGACTTCTAAAGGAACCCTAGGAACCCAGAGGTGTATTCCTCGTCCATGGTGTTTCCCCCACTACTACTATTACTATTACTAATACTACTGGAACCACTGTAGCTAGTTGAATCGTAATACTCGTCTATCTCCTTATCAACACTATTACTAGATGAAGAGACGACAATTTCAGACATTTTGAAGAAAACTTAAGGAAAACCTAAAGACAAGTATGTAGAAGATACCTGGCTCTAGACGAAGGAAAACTAAGGATGCGGAAACACTTCTAGACGAGGCTTTAGACAACGAATTGTTAGGATATATGCCCTTAAATCCTATTGTATGATGCTATATATGACATTATGTATGACTTAATGTTGTGTTTAATAAAGTTGTTTATTTTTATCTAAAATAATGGTAACATGAATATTTGGACATTATCATATAGTCCATGAGATGCATAGTATGTGATTTATGTGAAAAGTCACAGAAGATATAAATCACAAGTTCTTTGTAAACTCAGAATTTATAGTTCGTAGTCGGTGATGAAATTGGGCATTTCATCTGCGAAGACTATAACGTATCAACTAAGATGATTTGTCTTGATCATGGAAGTGGTGACTTCTAGTTGATATGTTGATATGTTTTAAGAGTTAAGACATATTGAACTTTGTGAGATTTATTATTCTCCTAACGACTGTCAAATGAATAATAAATCTCACGACTTCTATTTGCATGAACTCTTAATCCTGAGAGAATAATGGACTTGATCATGAGATGTAGGTTGCTTTGATATATCAGGAGTGAGATCTAAAGTGACGGTCAAAACCTCAGTATGTTGGGCAACCACATTTAGTGTTGATGGAACATATATTCTCAAGATGGAATTCATAGTCTCTTAACGGAGATATAAAATATTCCTTTGAAATAAGTTTAATGGGTTTGGTTATTCAGAGAGTTAGGCCTAACCACTTTGGTAAGAAATTACTAAAGTATATATTTATGAAATTGGATTTCATAAATATATGATGAATAACTTTAAAGGATTAAACCGGGTACTCAATGATAAGATGTAGTAATTTACAAAGTGGCAGTCTATATTTATGACTTTGTATTACTACGAATATTTTATGAAGGGGTTGTGTGTAAAATAAAGTCTTGGGATATAATTTATTAATAAGGCCTAGAGTGCAATTATATTTATATAGTGGTATTAAATATAATTAATGGTAACTTTGGACTTGTCAAGAGTTGACGGAAAAGCCCAAGGCCCATTGGAGCTAGTGTCTTATTGGTCCCTTTTGGTCCCATTCCAAGCCACACACTAAAGCCCAATTGGAAAGGCCCAATAGGCCGGCCCAATTAGATAATCAGTTAATTATAAAGGGAGAAACAAACAGATTTTTTTAACGTGATTTTTCGTAGAGAAAAAGAGAGAGTGTGAAACACACTTTCATTCTCCCTTTGGAAACTGATTGAGAGACCACACATCTTGGGCGTAAAGTGGAATTGGAGTGAAGATTAAAAGTTTTCCCAAGTGCTTCTAATCTTTGTTTTAAAATTCTCCACACCAAGGTACGCTATCTTGTTCTTAAATTCTGAAATTCATAGAGTGCATGTTGTCAATTATGAATGAAATAGATCCTTGTTTGTTGCTTCCGCTGTGTGTTTTGTATGAGATACAAAATCAGATTTTATCCAACACGAATGTCAAGGAGAAAATGAGTTCAAAAAAACTCGAGTCTTAGTGACTAGAGTTCCATGCGGATTTTTTCTTCCACCTCATATTAGAACTCAAGTTTTATAGACTTGAGTTTCAAATACTCAAGATGCTAGTTTGTTAAATAGTTTTGCAAACTTAACAACTAACTAAAATATTTCAAAATTAAGGATAAATGCAAAAAAAAAAAAAAATTCCTTTTTCATCCATCTCAAAAAAAAAAAAAAAAAAGAAAAAAAAAAAAAAAAAACGATAAAAGAGTAACTTTTTCATACTCCATATTTCACAACCAAAACAAATAAATAGAACTATTATTCTATAACATCATATTTCACAGCCAAAAGTAGTTCTCTCCTATGCAAACTACTTTTCAAACGGGTAAAAGAGTAACTAAAAACATCTTGCTCAACAACTTATCTGTTCCCTAAAAAACCGTAAAGGTAAAGAAGGCTATATGACTATTAAAAAAGACTTGAACAGTTATAGAATAATCTACAATGCAACAAAAAACTTAGAAGATATGATTTTCATGATCTTTGTGCATAGGAACAGATTAGTGTGTATAGCAGTTCTTAATTTTCTCAAAAAAAAATTACCATTATTTATAACCATTTCTCAATTAAAATAAAAAATATAGAAAAATATATACTTTTATCCAAAATCTAGAAATTTAAATAAAACAAAAATAATGTTGTGCTCTCTATGTATAGCAACATAAAAGTGTAGCAAACCATATTTTTCTAATTTTTGATAATTGTTAATCTCTTATCAAGAATATTAAACTAAAAAAATTTAAAATGATGGCCTAAACATCTGTAGAAATGTTATTTTCATGGTTTATAAGTATGAGAACTGGTTAAAATAACTTTCTGAAATTCAGTATTTTTTCCTAATTTTCCTCAAATTATTAATTAATTACAAATACTAATAATAAGTTTAGATGTGGTGATTATGTAACCTCATTCTTAAAATTAAAATAAAAAATAAAAAATGGAATAAGCCTAGAAAATGTAAAGAAATCTTAGGATAAGAAAGATTTCACATTTGGACCCAATAGTACAATAACATTAGTAAGTCGAGGAACTTATCCAAATCAAATCTCATAAAATGAAAAACATGATTTGAAATTTAATTTTTTATATCTTTCTTTATACTTTGCTCTTGGAAAGTCTATCTCAATCAAACAAGATACAAAAATTAGATTTCTTCCAGACCTTCAACAGTTACATCACTTTTGAACCCTCCCCCTCCCCCCCCCCCCCAAAACAAAAAAAAAAAAAAAAATCATATTAAAAAAATATACAATACAGTGAGAACTAGCTTTAAAAAAGGGTTGGGGGGGGGGGGGGGGGGGGATGGGAAGAAAAGAAGAAGAAGCTTATGATTGTGAGATTGAGTGCCCCTGATCCGTTGGAACTTCAATAACTATCTCTTTCAATAAATTTCTGCAACTGTTTATGCTGCTCTTGCTGCTTAATTGCGCCATGCAGAAGACGCTTCCATTTCAACTTCTTCTTCCCACCAAGTGGCAGCCTATAACATTAGAACATATAACTGAGATATTTTCTAGTCACCATTTTTTAGTGCAATTGTATATGTTACAAGTTCATTTTGCTACAAATTCTCCAAAATTTAAATTTTGGAGGTAAATTACATCCTCTAAATTTTGGTTAGTTTTTCCTAGAGTCAAATACCTTAAGTCCATAACTAATGCAACCTAAGTTTTCAAAGGGATTGAGAATCAATAAGAGGAAAAATAAAATAAGCTTAGGATCAGTATCTAAGGTTGCTTGATGTTAGCACCAACCAGGGGTAGAAAACTAAGAATCAACAACTAGAGTCCCCTGAAATCAGCACCCAGACATTGGAAAATTCCCATAGAAATTTTATTCATCATAAACTTGTCTTCATAGGAAATAGCACCCTTGTATAGATGACTAGGACTAAATTCTAACCCTAATTAACTTGAGTCAGAGCCCAATTATTGAATTATAAAAATAACCTTAATTCTAAGAAATACTAATAGCCTAATAAGCTAATAAGATGTAAAAAATATCCAATGGATCAATAATGAAAATACAATTGACTTCTAAAATTAAATAATACAAAAACAAATTATAAATGTCTTCACACTCCCTGCATCAATAATTTTACTTTAATTCAGTTATGTCTAGTAAATTCATTTACACCCAATCACATTTGATAACTCAGAAGCTAAAGGCCATTTGGCATAGAAGAGCTAAAGGCCATTTGGCATAGAAGATATTAAGTGCAACATCTCAATCCTAAGCAGATGAGTAGGGGATATTTGCAACATAGCATGATTTGAGGAAACTATTTTGTTAGCAAGTACCTCTTTTAAAACTATTTAGGAATCTAGCATCTCGAGCCTATGAGGCTCGAGTTCAGTGAAGCTGATGTGGACAAGTAATCCACGTGGAACTCGAGTTTTAGAAACTCAAGTTTCATAAAGCATAGGAGAAGAAGAACCAGAAACAGAAGAAGGAAAAGAAGAAGAACCTGAAGAAGCAAAAACCCACAGGAAGAAGAAGAAAAAGAAGCAGAAGAAGAAGCAAAAACCCACAGGAAGAAGAAGGAGAAGAAGAATCCACCAAACCCACCAACGATTACACACAAAACCCCAAATTCATCACCGACCCACCATTCAATTCACAAAATTAACCTAAATCAAACTAGACCCATCAAGTTTTTCACCGTGAAATCCCCAATTTCACTTTCTACAGAGCCCAAATTTGTTCCTCCCTCCAACATTGACCATCGCACGAGAACCTTCTACAGGAAGAAGATCTGAAGAGGAAGCCACATGAAGAAGAAGAAGAAAGAACCCCACACCCGCAAAAGATCTGAAGGGGAACCCACATAAAGAAGAAGAAGAAGAAGAAGAAGAAGAACCCAAACCCAGCAAAAACCCAAATTTTCTTTATGGAACTCAAGCCTAAAAGGCTCAAGTTCCATGTGGAACATTCTCCACACCAACTATGTGCCAGCACGCTGAATCTTGAGTGTTACAAACTCGAGATGCTATTTTCCCAAATAGTTTTAGAAACATGAGAACGAATGAAATTGTTATAAAATCAATGCTAAATGAAAAAAAAAATTCCAGATGAGTATATGATTGTGTAGAACAAGATGCATGACAATGCACATATCAAAACACAAAAACAATTTAGTGATTAGGTCGACAAGCTTTCAAAGAACAAGAAGGATGATGAAGTAGAGTATGATAGAGCAAACCGAATGATTGCACATTATGGATGGACTGAGTGGTTTTTACACTATATTACCTATAATTTGTTCTATCCTACATTTGGATTATAGCAGATTGAGCAATATAGTAACACATTCAATTGGATAGCCGAACGGGTGTCACATCTGAAGTCATTCTGTGGAAAAGAAATAGGCTACCAGAATCATAATACATTAAATCCATAGCTTCGTAGCACAACTAGAAAAACTGACTATGTAAAGAGGAAGAGATATGATAATGAGAGTAACCTTGTAGCCTCTGCGAAGAAATTCTAGTGAGCTTCCTTCTTCCTCTTGTAGTCCCAGCACTCTCAACAGTTCTTCTTTGGTCTAGAGCACACCAAATAATTAGTCCAAAAGCATATTCAACGTATATAACAACCAAAAGAAGAACTGGGGCGTAAGGTTTAAAACAAATATATACTTCACCCAGCGTGAAACGTGTAGCACTCTCAGCTATGCAGGCATAAGAACCATCCGCTTGTTTAAGCATTACCTGCCAAGGCCCTGCACCAATTCTAAAAAGTATAAGGGGCTCAGCACCATGTTCTAGGGACAAGTGGATTGTAAAAAAACAAAGGACTTTTTCAGGAAAAAATGAGCAGGTGCAGTAAATAGGGCTTAACAATCACCAGTAAGCTGATGGTGGGGACTTAACATGGCTGGATGATTGGTGTTACAGAATTAGACTGCATCCTTGACTTAACATGGCTGGATGATTGGTGTTACAGAATTAGACTGCATCCTTGACTCTATGATTGAATTGAGTCTTAGAGTGCAGTTTCTGTGTTGATTAAGCAGACAAAAGAACAATCTATTTGTTTTTAATTTTCCAAAGTAGCTTTCTTTTTACCCCATTTAGGTGCCTCCTATCAAGGAAAAGATAAGAGAGAGTCACTTGAGATGGTTTAGTCATGTAGAAAGGAGAACAATTAATGTGCCAATGAGGAAGACTGATTTAATTCATGTCAAGTGAACAAAAAGAGATAGAGGTAAACTTAAAATAACACCAGCAGAAGTAGTAATAAAGGACATGTCAATATGGAGGTGACAGAGTATGATTTTGGAGGAGATAGAATGGTGGAGAAGAATATGTGTGGTCGACCCCAATTGGTCTGTTGAGGATCCATAGTCAAACCCTATAGCTTTGGGACTTAGGCTTTGTTATTGTTTGGTTGAGTGATCCAATAGTGTAGGGAGCCATGCAGCACAACTTACCCAACCAAGCAATGGGCATCTAGAACCATGGGATAATCTCCATGGATATTGTGATCATCAATTTTTAGGATATTTATTATTTTGGTTTTGATATTTTTAGGTTAATTGATTAAATTTACAAAGATTCCAAGACTAAGAGATTTAAGCAAATTAGAATAGATCTTCTTAAGTCATCCACTAATTTATAATCATAACTCAGCTTAATTAAGCCAAAATCTCAACTAACAGAGGTCAGCTACATGTATCCTTTTAAGCCACTATTAGGGAATCACTCGCCCTAACTCTTATACCAATAGGATCTATTAGGATTTATATTCATAAGATACGAAAAAAAAATTTACACTAACTGACAACCGACTATAACCTCCCTCCTCTATCTTGTCTTGGGACTAGCCATGCAAAAGAATATGATAATAAAGTACTTCCTGTTGGATTCTATGGATTCTATGAAGTTCTTGTTCTTAGCTTCAACCTTTTTTCTCACCACCATTCACACATAACTATGTGACTTAATGCTACACCAACATGATGGTGCAGTCTTCTTAGCAATCAAATAAAAAACTAATATATCAGACATATGTACTACCCGTGCTTAGCACGAAGTGAAAATGTAGTTCTCAAGAAATGCAAGAGTTGATCAGCATCACAAGAATATTATTTTTCTCCCAAACTACTGAAAATGTCAAAAGAACTCTGAGTTCACAAAAATTTCTTTTATAGACATCTTTTCCACAGCTTTCTTTTCATTTTGTTCTCATCAAGAACTTACTCAACATTAGATGATGTTAGACATAAGCTCCAATTGACACAAAAATAGACATGGAACCTAGAAGACAGATGTAAAGTACTGAAACAGTATATAATATTAATGGCATAGTTTTAATTCTCGCAGGGAAAAATCTAAATACCAGGGTATTGGCGAAACAGCGCTCCATTGTAATTCACAATGTAAGGTGCTGCTGCTACTGTCTTCAAATTAAAAATCAAATGTTTACATAAAACTTGGATTAAAAAACAATTAATGAATATAGAATGTTGACAAAAGAAGAGGTACTTTTGAGTACTCTCTGATTCGAATATAGAACACTGGAATGAATTGAGAGAGAAATCGGTAATGCAAATCTTTCGTTGGAAATCCCAGAAGGCCCAAGTCAGCACTGCCAAGTTAACAGCTTTCATTTAACAACGAATCTTGAATTCAGTAATAACAGAATTAAGTGACCATTAAAGCTCAAGAAAGCACAAATCATACCGCAATGTGTCCAGTTCCAGATTAAATAGAAGTGTAGGAGTTGCTTGAGCAAATTTTTCCTGCACATCAAAATAGAGGCATGAAAGGAACAGAAACTGCAGCTCCAAATGCTTTTGCAAAATGAATAATGTCTAAATGGTTACGATCACAATGTAGATTTCTAAAGCATTACTCTAAACTTTGGTGACAATATGATGCTGTCAGACTACATTCAAAGTGCAGATAGTAATTTAGTGTACTAAATCTACATGTTATGGTGAAAAATACCCAATCATTGTGTCAATCCCACCAAATTAGCACTGTGAAAGTCAGCATGCAATCCATTACCCTATGTTTGGAATGGAAGATGGGGAAAGAGAAGAGAAGGGAAGGTGACTGGAATATACTAAACTTTAGCATATTCTTGTAAATTCTGATTAAAAATAATGTATAGCATTTAACTGTTCAAACATATGTTTACACCTCAATTGACATGAAAACATGTATCTGTGTAATTATGGTTTTTTTGAAGTTCTTCACATTTTACAGTTTCATTGTCAGTGTCCAATAATGTATAGCATTTAACTCATTAAAGACATTTACAGAAGTTACTAGTTACTAATCTTTTTTGTTTTTGTTAAATTACTGATTACTAATCTAACTCTTTAAAAGAATATGACAAATGACATTAGATATAAGGTTTATCAAAAAGATATGTTTAGAAGCTGTCATGTACACAAAATCAACAGATTATGAATCAAGTTGTGATAGTATAGTTAATACAAGGATCAAGTAAATGACCAAAATGAATAGAGATGTTATGGACAGGTGGATAGAGGTATACTTATGATCTTTTATTTTTTTTTCCTTTTCCCTTGATGCTAGGATCCAGTTATGTCTATCCATAAAGTGATATTGAAATCAAGTTTGCATGCCAAAGATTCAAAAGTCGATGAGAGAATTTCCATGAGTAAAGATGCCATACCACATACTTCTCAATGGTTGCAAGTTCTCGTGTGCTACAATTAATAAATATATACAGTGATGGAGGCTCATTGGACTGCCAACGACCTGCATTTGTAAGAGATGCCAGAGAGTGGAAAGTTAACCTATTCATACACATGATGTACAAACAATGCAATTAACATGGCCTCATAAAAATATTACATATGATGCATAGGACCTTAAAACAACAAATTGCATCTTATTAAATTAACAAGACTAATGCTAAAGGTATAACAGCAAAGAGTTTTGAAGATTATAGCTAATCGTATCTTTTCAACTCAGAACTAAAATTTCCTTTTTCTTGAATACCCTGTTGCTTTGCAGATATTGATTAATATATATTCCAAAAGAGACAAACTCATGTAAGCATATAGTTCCAAGTTTTCTTTTATGGTATAGCATTAATGGTAGGAAAGGGTTCAGAAGCAGTCCATTAGTAAAAAGCTTTCAAAATAATTGGGCCCATGTGAATTCTTTACATCATTTGATTGTACAGAACCAACCTTCATTGTCATCTTCAAAATCAAAATCAAGTGTGTTCCTTATAGATCTGAAGAATGTGCTGACAGGACCACTAGGGATGTCATCCAGGGAACCTATGGTTATACCATCAATCTGAAGCAAGAAAGAATAAATATATTAAAATTAAATAAAATTCCAGGAATTTAAAATATAGGTAAAACTTATAATATATTGTACAGTCTAACTAACCAAATTAAGAAAAATAAGCACTTCCTAAATGAATATTTAACTTATAACTAAATTGATAATATGTATTAAATTTTTACTTTTCTTGGTTATATGTTTGTTACTTTATTATGTTAAAAATTTAAATATATGTATCACTGTTTGTGAATCAAATTTCTTCTTTTATTATAATTTTTTGGTACACTTTCTTGATCACCAAACCCATGTCCAGACCCAGGCTAAGGCAAGACCAGTGAGCACCTTCGTGGTGGAGTTAACACCAATTTTTAACTACAAAAAACAGCCCTAAAGAACAATTGATCCTGCCAAAATACAGCAGGACAGCAAAAGAACTGGTAACTTCATTATGAGTTATTTCTTTACCGAGTCAAGAGCTGCTTTGAAAAGCTGAGAGGCCCTCCGCTTTTCTGGCTTATCAGGAAACACCTAAAATCAGAAACAAAATGTTAACATTTTTTTAACCAATTCAAAGATATACATGCCATATGAAATGAAATCCCTTTCTTACAATGCAAGCTCTAGTTTCCTTTCTTTCTTGAAGCTTCCTCACAACAGCCAAGGCTAGTTGAATGTTGGCATCAATGAACTCATCTGAAGATCCCTTTTACATATTTAGGAATTTGAGAAAATCATGTATTACGTATTCAGATTAATTTGTTTTATTCACAAGACATATTGTGTCTAATAATAAGATTTCATCAAAGAATAACATTAATAGTGGCCTATTATATAGAATAATTTTGAAATTTTTTTATACAATTGATTCTCCCAACATTGAGATACTGAAATAAAAACAAAAATTTAGAAGTAATCTCTGCAAAAAAAACAAGAGAGCAGTTCACAAATAGTTTAAGAAAACATATTTTCAGTAAAGTGATTTCAAACTGCACCTTTTCAAAGTGGAGCTTTTTTACACTTTATCAAACTACCTTAATTGTTAAAAAATAAAAATAAAATGTTGTACCAAAGTCAGATGCATTAGAACAAGGATGTACCTTATAGGAAGAAAAGTTGCTAGGCAAGGGCCTGTCCACACAACCAAGTCCAAGAAAAATCAGAGCAAATAAAATAAATCAAATGTTAGCATAGATAATGATCAGAGAACCTGTATAATAAGCTGGAAAGCATAAGTACATATATATATATATATATATATTACTAATGATATCCTTGCCCGAGCCTCTGAATTTCTTCACTGTGCTTGTAGTCTTTTGGCTGCCAAACGTTTAATTCTGAAGAATATCTGATGGGAAAAGCCCAGAAATGGATGGATGAAACTTAACACCAATGGCTCATCCCTTGGAAATCCTGGTCTGGCCGGAGCTGGAGGCCTAATTAGAGATGGAAATGGGAGTTGGGTGGTCAGGTTTGCAAGGAAAATTGGAGTGGCTAGTAGTTTGTTGGCTGAATTATGGGCTCTTCAGGATGGGCTGCCGCTATGTTTGTAGTTTCATGTTCAAGCCGTTAGTATTGAAATGGATGCTAAAGCTATAGTAGATGCCTTCTCCCATCAAGCTAATTCTAACACTATTGTCTCCTCTCTTATGAATGATTGCAGGCAATTGGTTACCCAGATTCCACAATCGAGTTTTAGACATGTCTACAGAGAAGAAAACAAATGCTTCTCCTGATATAGATCAGGACCCTTTCTTGATATAGACTTTGCTGTTTTTTCCAGTCCGCCTGTGGACCTTATTTCTATTTTGGAGGCTGATTGCCGTGGTTTGTTCGTTAACAGGCTTTGTCCTGAACCTTGTTTGCTGTTTAGTTTTAATGTTATTTCCTTTTCTACCGATACATATACATACATACATATATATATATATATATATATATCCAACATTAACCAAACGACATTAAAACTTGAAGGATACAATCAATTTATATAAATGTAAATAACAAATATAAGAAACACAAAGAAAACCAACAAATCAAAAACCAACATATCGTCATGAGTATGTGGTCTAACAGAACACAAATAACGTTCTCAATATTGCAAATTATGAAATGGGTATTTATAGAAATTCATGTCCAAGATAAACTAAAATAAACAAATAAATAAATAAAATTTCAAGACCAGAAGATAAAAACAATTTGAATAGAAAATTTTGAATGAAGTAAGAGAGACAGAGTTGAAATATAAGAGAAGTTACGGGAAATCGATCTCCAAGCGAGTGAAGCCGTCCTGAAGAGCAAAAGCGAGAGAAATAGCGGCGTCAGTAACTAAAACTTGGTAGGACTTGGGCTTGTACACTGACACGCCTTTCTTCGGATCCAAGCTTTTCAAACTACTAGTAGTAGATGGAGCTTCTTCTTCTTTGTTAATACTACAACATTGGATTTTATTATTACTACGTGGGAGTTTTGAGAATAAAGGTTGAGAGAAGAGTGGTGTTGAGAGAGAAGAAGAAGAAGAAGAAGAAGAAGGGCGGAAGAGACTAGTAGTGCAAACTGGAGATGACAAGGCCATCAATGTGGCCATGGCCGTCTCCCAGAGTGGTTTGTTTGTGTGAATTTGCGTGAGAGACAGAGTGGGAAAGTGGATTAGATTAGATGATAACGAACTTGAAGTCTTGAAGTGAAGACTAGAGCTATGTTATGTTCTTACAGTACAGTTGGGTGCTTTACTTTTGGAAGAATTAGAGTTTTACCCCCACTAAATCTCATTTATTCCAACTTTCATGCCCAAAAATAAAATCTTGTAAAATGAAGGAAATGACGAAACAATATATTGAGATTGCATGCTAATATGAAAACTGATAATGAAAATCTATTTTGAAAAGCTTAGGGGTGGTTTGGATTGCCAATTTCCATAACTCATAACTCTATTTTCATAACTCATAACTCAAAAATGGTAGGACCCATACCAGAAACTTTGTTTGGGAGCAAATAACTCAATTTCCATAACTCTGTTTCCATCACTCAATTCTCTGATTTTTGAGTTATAAGTTATAGAAACTGAAAACACATTTTAGCTGTTTTCAGTTTTCATAACTCATAACTCAATGGCATTTTTGTAATTAAATACACATTGGGAGACCCACAGCCGCAACTTTTGACCGGTTGACTTTTTTTTTTTTTTTTTCCTGGGTTCGGTCTTAACGTTTTTTTTTTTTTTTTTTTCTGGGTTCGGTCTTAACGTTTTTTTTTTTTTTTTTCTTCTAGGTTCAGTCTTAACGTTGGTGTAAGGCCACAAAGAGGGCCCTGGGTCCAAATGCATGACCGGGTAGGCCCAAATGGCCTTTACAATAGAATTTGTAGAGAGTGGGCTCAAGGCCTGGACCTCTTGGGGCTTTAGAAGGCTATGGGGTAAGGACTAAGTCCACTCCTTGCAAGTTGCGGGACGTGGGGTGGTCTCCTTCTCTCCTCGGACACGATCCGAGGTGCTCATACACTAGCTGCCTTTCTGCCTTCTGTTTTCTGAGAGGAGGGAGTGAGCCTTCTTCTTTCCTGGGGAAAAAGTTCCGTCCTTTTCCCATGGCCCATCCCCCTCTATTTATACTTCCCATCCCTGGTTCCCATCTATCTTTTCCCTGAAAACACTCCCCAAGGCGCAGAAAGCTGTCCACCGTCCCCTCAGGAGTCATTTCCCCATTAATGCAGCCAGGCGGGTAGGTGGAAGGTCTTTAATGCGGTGGATGCAGCTTTATGCGGTACGTGTCTTCCCTGTCCCCCTTCTCGGCGCCCCGTTGGTGCGTGGGGCGACGCGCCGAGCTTCAGGAATACTTCCTCGGACGCCGAACTGCGCCCCTCGGACCGAGGACCCTAGTCCGAGGAGTCTTTCCCCTCGGATCAGTACATATTCGGCTGGCAGCCTGGTCGGCGGGGGTTTGGGCCCTCGTTTCAGGAGGCCCTATCCGCGACCCCTTTGGTGGAGCCCCGTCCTCGGACCAGGCCCTAGGCCCACGTGACGTTTTAACGCTTTTACCCCCCACAGTTGGGTTTTTTTTTTTTTTTCAGTACCAGATCACCTAAACCCAGAAAAGAGAAAAAAAAAATAACGTTAAGCTAGACCGAACCCAGAAGAAAAGAAAAAAAAAAAAAAAAAACTAACGTTAAGCTAGACCGAACCCAGAAGAAAAGAAAAAAAAAAAAACTAATGTTAAGCTAGACCGAACCCAGAAGAAAAGAAAAAAAAAAAAAAAAAAACTAACGTTAAGCTAGATCGAACCCAGAAGAAAAGAAAAAAACAAAAAAAACTAACGTTAAGCTAGACCGAACCCAGAAGAAAAGAAAAAAAAAAAACTAACGCTAAGCTAGACCGAACCCAGAAAAGAAAAAGAAAAAAAAAAAAAAAAAGCTGCATTGATTGACAGCCATGGGACCCACAAATAGTGTGAAAAATATGAGTGATGGAAACTGAGTGATGGTGCCAAACGGATATAATATTTTTAAGTGATGAGTGATGAGTGATGGAAATTTAGTGAGTAAATTTTTTTATCCAAGCAGGGCCTTAGAAACTTACTTGAAGAATATATCAAACAAAGATATTCAAATTCTTGAAAATAATATAAGAGTACTTTTCTGATAAAGGATAATTTTTTCTAATACAAGAAATTATTTTATGGGGACTAATAAGGGAATGAGAGGGAGATTTTAATGCAAAGGGATTGACATTTTTTTCTTCTCTTAGGATTTGCTTGCTTCCAATTTATACAATTATCATATGTAAAAGCATACAAGAGTGAAAAAAAAAAAAAAAAAAAAGGGTAGTAAATTCAAAATAATACCGTGAATGGTGAAAGTAACCAATTCTATACAGTGGTGAATAGTGTTGCACAGTAACTATTTGAAATAATTTCAAATTCTTTGAACAGTAATTGCACCATAACGGATGAATAGTGCCACATAGAATCTATTAGAAAATTTCTAAATACATTCAAATACTAATAGTAGAGGTATTGGAATGGTTTTTGGTTATTTTTAGCACCATACTTTGCAGTACAGTTTGGCCAAACCCATCGCTGCACAACATCTCAATTTTGCAATCACACTTTGCAGTGCAGCTTGGCCAAACTCATCGCTGCACAACATTTCAATTTTGCAATCACATGTTCAGTTTGGTGTAGTGTATAATGTGCGGTATCATAGGTTTTTGGGCTGGTATAATTTTCAAGATCTCAAAGTCAATTACTAGTTTACTGTTAATAACCATGACAATATGATAGTAAGTAAAAAAAAAAAAAAAACCTATGTTACAAAAAAAAAATAACACAAATATATACAAGACAAAAAAAAAATCCATGACAGATTGATAGTAAACAAAATGTACAACAAATATGTACAAATAAAAGAATAATCTATGATAGTAAACCATACACAATTATACATTTTTTTTTTGGGGGGAATTGGGAGAGTAGCGTGAGAGTGTGAGAGAGAAACGTGAATGAGCTTTTGAACTTTTGATTTTGTATTTAACCAAAAAGAAGTTGTTTTTAACATGAAACAGGAACGAACTAACTTTGGGTTGCACCACTTACTTATAGTGTGGTGCAATTACTCCATTTTGTGGGCAATTTTGGTCAGTTTAGGTGCAGTTATGTGGTTTGAGCAGTTTGATGAACACCCCTAATTGATATAGTTAAAAGTCGTCAATAATTTCCCATACTAGGACTATAAAAGTAAAAACTCCCGTAATAGTTCTCCCCACCAAAAAAAGATAACTAATACTTTTGCAAAACTGATAGCGGAGAACTTGAATAATTTTGATTCTTTTGATATTAAACAATTAAAAAGTTTGATTCTTTTGTAGAATAACTCATACCAAATTGAAAATTTCTAATTTGAACAATATGGCTGATTTTTGTGCTTCATGGGACTAATAATTTTGCTAAAGGAAAACGTGTCTTGATGCAAAATAATTGTGAAACTGATGTTGGTTTTGTGAACATAATTCCTCTTTTATGGTGGTTTAATTTCATCACCTTTAAAGCTTGGCCACCATCTGATTGTGGCTTTTTTTTATAACATATCTTATTCCCTTTGATTATAAGAAACTATAATTCCACATGGGATTCCATGATGAACATTGTTGAGTTATAAATTGACCTCAATTAATTAATTCAATTACCCAAATTGATTAATTATTCAAATTATATGCAAATCAAATTATCAAACTAAATTAGAGTGCAGCGAAAAATAAGTTTGACACGGTGATTTGATCACGACGAGGAAAACTTTTGCAAGCAAAACTCCACCAAGTGAATTTCAAGTCACTATTTTTAAAGAATCCACTAATCAAGGAAAAACGGTTACAAATACAAGAAAACTTACCCTACAGGTATATCCCAAAGTATCTACCTATAGTAGAACCTACTGAGTTATACCGATCTCACCTCCAATTTACAATTGGACTTGATCTTGTCGAAAACTTCTCCTTTGCATGAATCTCCCTATTCGTGACTAACTCTACAACAACCTTTTCAATTGTTGCAACTTTATATTGTTCTTCAATCCACGTTAGGATGAATCGAAAGTACATTGGCACAAAATCCAAGGTGCACAAACGTCACAGCAACTCCTATTATGTGTGTAACTGTCTGTCTCTATGATGACGATTTTAAAATATGTCTTTTATAAGTTGTGGAACCCTAGTACATGAATCCCTAGAAAGCCAAGGGTCTGCTTGGTAACGTTGTTTGAACAACAGTTTTTATTGTTTAAACAATACAACACATACTTCCACAACACTTTTTCACTCACACGTATATTCACAACACATAAACATCATTGAAAACACTCGATTTTGCACCCATAATTTAATCTTGGAAGATGACTAAAATGACCATTTCATATACCCAAAAATCATATTTTCATTACATGCATTAATTCATTCATTGCATATCATAAAATTGATCTTAAATTCTAACAGTTACGACAGTATGACCGATTCCTAAATCGGACTGTCGAATTGAAAGAAATCACAAGATCAAGTTTTCATGGTCTGTATGCATTTTGTTTTGGTGGAATCAATCACGTGTAATTAATTGAAATTAATTTTGATTGGTTAAACAACTAAAATTAATTGATTAACTTTTTGATTGGTTGTTAGTTGTTGACAAAAATAAGTCTGCTTGCATGTGAATAAAATGGATAATTAGATAATAAGGGAATTGTTGATAATTAAGTTTTTTTAAAATATTTATCTATCATATAATTATTATTTTAAAGATCTGATTATCAAAATAAAAGGGATTAATTTTAGCATATGAGTTAAAAACACATCCAAATGCAATTCCCGACTCAGATAATCCTAAAAAATAGTCCAAATTGAACCAAAATTGGAAATAGGGCTCGGCACACAAAAGGGCCAATCGGCACTCTTGGAGTGTCAATCGACACATGGCAAGTGCCGATTGGCACAACTTCGAGGCCCAGCCTGGAAATCCTCTGATAAAGATAAGACATATCTATTTCAAATTTTTGGGGATAAGAACACATCCAATTTGATATGATCTCATTAAACTTATTTTCAATCATTCAACCTCTATAAATAGGAGAACAAATCAGAATTAGGGCCCTTTTTTTTCTGACTTCTTTGCTCCCTTTACATTAAAGATGTTTTGGAAGCATTGGCTTAAGAATTTCTTTTGTGTAAGTGAATATATTTCAAATCTCAAAGAGGTTAAACTTCTTTGATTTCTAAAATATTTTTTTCGTTGAAGGGTTTATACATACAAGTAGGTCTTTACTCCCACCCTTTGTTTATTCTTTTCTTTCTTGTCTCATATATGTGTTTTGCTCATTGTATGTTTTTCGGGAATGTATGTTGATTTTATTCATTTTTTATGCAATCTTGTTCTTTTTTTTTCTGCCATGTTCCCATGTTTAATTTGTTGTTTAATAGTTGATTAACATGTCTTGGTTTAAGATTTAGTTCTTCTTTAAATTTCAAGATTAGCAATAAACTACTAAAAATATATATTTTAAAAAAAAAGAAAAATAACAAAACAAATCTGTATTTTCATTAAATACAGATCTGAAATATTTCTGCATTAAAAACTGAGCTGTATTTTCATTAAATACAGATCTGAAAATTTTTCTGCACCAAAAACTAATATGTATTTTCATTAAATGCAGATTTGAAATTTTTTTTGCACAAAAAACTTATCTGTATTTTCAATTAATACAGATCTAAAATTTTTTTTGCATTAAAAACTGATTTATATTTTTATTAAATATATATTTGAAATTTTTCTGCATTAAAAACTTATTTGTATTTTCATTAAACACAAATCTGCAAATTTTTCTGCATTAAAAACTTATTGTATTTTCTTTAAATACAGTTCTGAAAATTTTCTGCATTAAAAATTGGTCTGTATTTTCATTAAATACAAATCTGAAAAAAATTTGCATATACAACTGGTCTGTATTTTCATTAAATACAGATCTGAAGCTTTTGTGCACATAAAAATTGATGTGTATTTTCATCAAATACAGGCTTGAACCTTTTTATAATAAAAAATGTTTTCTTCAATGTAAAATATAATCAATTTTTTTGTTTCTTCCTAAATAAAAATTGCAGATTTTGAATCCTTAAGGAATGAATTAATTTTAAATTCGGGAATTTCAACATGTCATTGTAATGTCATGCATCATTTATATGGGTATATAAATAGTCATTGAGAGTCTAGAAGACTAGACTCTGTCTGAGCAAAATGGGTGCCTAACACCTTCTCATTCTGTAACCTAGCCCCCGAATCTAGATTTTGGTTCGTAGAATAGTGCGTTATCTTTTTTTTTTTTTTTTAGATCGTAATCTAGGAAATGAAGCCTTCTAATATTCCCTTTTTTTAGATTGTAATCTAAGAAACAAAACTTTGTAGTTTTTTTTACTAGATTGTAATTTAGGAAACAAAGCTATGTATATTTCATTTTATAAAATTGTAAGTCATTTAAATTAATGAGAGGTTGTATTTTTTAGATATGTACCATATGTATTTTCTTTTTCTTATTTTTTTTGTTAAGTGGCGACTCCACACATAATCCTGAAAAGGGTAGGTGCCGGTACCTCACCCCTTTTTTTAGACCACCCTTGGTTTTCGTATCTCTCACAGTGCTAACTCCACTAGGGATGTCAAGGGCTAAGCTTCAAATATATATATCCTTGTTTTTTTTTTTGTATGATGATTTTGTTTGCTTTCTTGTGCCTTGTATTACTTGTATAATATTTTGTTTGAAGTTGCCAAGTTGGTTGTTAAAAGCTTTCCCTAATTGTCATAGTGTGTGCCATCAAAACAGCAAATATGCATGATTCCATCCTAGTATATGGTGGTAGTAACCATAGATCATCGATCTTCATTTGATTCGGGTACCCAGTGGTGAACTCACCAACTCATAGCCCAAAGTCACTAGATCTTTTCTTGTTTGTTAAGGACATATTTTATGTAGTTGGCTAATCATTCGACAAAATGCATTTTACATGTAATTGGGTAGATCTAGGATGGGTTTAGTACTTCAAGAAACATATTGTTCAAGCCAAGTATTAAAACCATGAAGATTGGACCAAGAAACAAGTGAAGAAAAGCTGTTCATTAAAGTTGTTCATTATAGCTCGATAGATACCTCGACAAAAATAGTATCTATCGAGATTTAATGAAGAAAGCTCGACAGAAGCTGATTTTTTCGAGATATTCGAAATCATAATTTCTAGATCTAATTTTCGGCCCATGCTGAAATATTTATGTAGGGTTTCTTTTCTCACAACCCTAAACGTGTTGGACCAAGAAATAAGTGAAGAAAAGATGTTCATTAAAGCTTGATAAATACCTCGACAAAAACAGTATCTATCGAGACTTAATGAAGAAAGCCCGAAAAAAGCTTGATAGAAGCTGAATCTGTCAAGATCTATGAAATCGGAATTTCCAAATTTAATTTTTGACCCATGCTGAAATATTTGCGTATGGTTTCTTTTTTCACAATCCTAGACATATATAAGACTTATTTTAAAGGTTGTCACATTAGGTATGCATATAGAGAACATATGGAAAAGTGATGGAGTGCTTTATTCTCTCTGTAAGAAGTTACTGCTTCTTTTGCGCCTTAGGGTTTTATAACCAACTACTTCTTGATCTTCATTATTGATGAAGTGAAGAACTTTGCATCCAACAACATCTTCTTCAATTTGTTGGAGTTATTCACGTAATGGGATCCGTGCGTCATTGGTTAGTCACGTACTAGGATTAGTGCAAAAGGGTGATGTTCATATATTGAAAAGTTCAAAGGTTCTGAAGCGGTAGAAGGTTTTTACTGTAAGTTCATCTACAGTGATTGTAGAGTCTAGGGACAAAGGTTTTGTATTAGATTTGAACATTCTCTTTATTATAGTGGATTGCTCTTTGGGAAGGTTTTCCCTCAAGTTTTTTACCGTGAAATTAGTTTGTTTCATTGGTTTTCCTAAGTCATCATATCTTATCTTATTTACTATTCCGTTGTGCATGATATTGACATGATATTGATGTTTGTTTGTTTGTTTTAACAATGTTTCTTCATAATAAATCTAATTAACAACTTAGATTTAAAATTTGTTAATTTTATCAACCGAGATCTAAATTTCCTAACATTGTTGACGAAAAAGGATAGACCATGCCGTTTGGACCAATGTAATGTTCATCACATTACAAGTTAGGAGGTGTAATGTCCTAGCTATGAGAAATAATAAAACAACAAACCCACCCTACAATGTAATGACTTAAAACCTATCCTTAGGCAGGTCCATGTTAAAATTGCATTGCAATTTGTGTGGTTTTTTTTGGTTGATAGATTGATATAGATGTGGACCTAGCTTTGTTTGACCAACCAAGCCTTCTTTTAAGAGAGAATTTGGTCAAGATTAGAGGGAAGACTCTAAAGAGAATCCTAGAATGACAGCCAAGCTAGTAGTTCCAGTTCCAAGCCTATCACAATATTGAAGCCTGTGTTCAACTTGCAAGATAGCCCAAGCCACAAGAAATTTGAAGACTCTGTCACCATGGTAGAGGGAGGAGAGCACCCAAGCACTCAAGAGCTACTAAATACTATGATGGCAAGCCAAATTCAGTTGAGGGAAGATATGAACCTTATCATACAATAGTTTCAGAACTTATAAGGTAGCTAAGAGGAAAACAAGACCAATCAAAATCCCCGTATCTCGGAGAGTGAGAAGAAGATTAATGAGAAGATAAGTAAGATGGACGAGATGATCAAAAGGGCCTGCAAGATGGAAGATCTCATGGATTACCAGTCGCTCTCGTTTTTCTCAAATGTGAGATTGCCCCTAAAGTTCAAGATGCTAGTCTTGGACAAGTTTGATGGTATAGGCTACCCTAATCTCACCTAAAGATGTACATGAGGGCTATGTAACCCCTGGAGCTATTGAAGAAATGTTGGCACAAATGTTCCTAAACACCTTGACTGGAGCTGCTTTCAGGTGGTTCTTCAATGTTGAAGACAATAAAGCAAGAAACTGGGAAACATTTGTAGGGAGTTTCACAACCAGTACAAGTACAATATAGAAGTGGACGTGACAAGGAGCGATTCGGAGACCACTAAATAAGAGCCGAAAATTTCCTTCTCTACCTTCATTGCTAAGTGGAGGTCCAAAGTCGCATAGATGATGAATAGGCCAAATGAAGAAGAGCAATTAACCATGGTTGTAAAAAACTTGTTACCTATATACTATAAATATTTGTTTGCTCAGTACTTTCTGGATTTCAAAGCTTTAATTGCTGTTGATACCCAAATTGAGGATGCAATAAGTAATGGCACCATAAAAATGAGGATGCACCTAAATTTAAAAAGAATTTTGGGTCAAGTTCCAGAAGTGTCTAATATATATAAAAATGATCCCTACCAACTTATTTTCCCAGTGCAAATATCACAAGGGCTGCCTACAAGGCCTAGGAGGGAATTTCATGTGCTATATATTCCAATGAGTCAAATATTTGAAAAATTGAAAGCAAAGGGGTTACTAAAACCCTTAGACCCAAAACCAGTCCTAAACCCATTACCTGCCAGGTTTGATGTGAGTAAAATGTGTGCCTACCATCAAGGTCCAAGCCACAACACTAACAAGTGTTTTAAGCTTCGTCATGCAATCCAAGAATTAATAGACACTAAGGTGATCGCACTGCCTATAAGGCCTAGACCACCAATAACCCCTTGCCTAACCATAATTTTGGGAGAGGACCAATGATTAATTGTTTGATGTCTGAAGAAAAAGGAGAAGACCCATTTGAGTTGATTTATGACCTACCTGAATGCTTTATGATGACTTAGGAAGAGTTGATGGGTATGACGTCCACTGCAAGGTATGATATATTTGAATTTAGATGCTATAGAAACCCCATATTGCCTAACATCTACATATGGAGGGAGACATTTCAAACCCTAATCAAATTACCCAACATCCACATATGGGGAGAGACATTTCAAACCTTAATCAAATTATCCAACATCCACATATGGGGGGAGACACTTTTATAATCATAAAGATAACAAAGTGTTTGTTAGCACTCATGCCAAATTTTTGGAAAATGATTATGTGAATAATTTTAATCCTAGAAGTAAAGTTGTATTGGTTGAATTAGATGAACCTATAATTGAACAACCAATGGATGAAACTAGAAATGATATGGCTGTATTGGATACACCATATGACATTACTCATGAGATGACTAGTACGCAGGTGCCTCGTCGTAGTGAGAGAATTATTCGGCCTCCTATAAGATTTATAGATTTAGGAGAAACTTTTGAAACTATCCCAAAAAAGGCTAAATCAAATCTCTACACTTATGAAGAGGCAATGAATGATATAAATGCACATCATTGGGCCCAAGCTATGAAATCTGAATTGGATTATATATATTTCAATCAAGTATGGGATCTTGTAAAGATGCCTAACGGCATTAAACCTGTTGGTTGCAATGGGTTTACAAGAGGAAGAGAGGGATAGATGGAAAGGATGAAACCTTTAAAGTAAGACTAGTAGCGAAATGATATACACAAAAAGAGGATATTGACTATGATGAAATCTTTTTGCAAGTAGCCATGCTTAAATTTATCAGAATTCTCTTATCCATTACTACTCATTATGATTATGAGATTTGACAAATAGATGTCAAGACTGCATTTCTTAATGGCAATCTTGAAGAAGAAATCTATGTGATGCAACCGGAAAATTTCATAGTAAAGAACCAAGAGCATATAATATGCAAGTTGAAAAGGTCCATTTATGGACTTAAGCAAGCGTCTAAGCAATAGAACATCAGATTTGATCAAGCAATCAAATCATTTGGTTTTGAACAAAATCTTGATGAATCATGTGTGTACAAAAGACATCGAGACAAAATAGTAATGTTCCTAGTGCTATATATTGATGATATTCTACTCATTGAAAATGATGTAGGGGTAATGTCATCGGTAAAAGTTTGGTTGTCAAGCTAATTTGAAATGAAAGACTTGGGTGAAGCTAACTTTATTCTAGGGATCAAGCTTTGACGAGATCACAAAAATAAGATGTTAGGTTTATCACAAACTGGGTATATAGATAAGGTTCTGGAACGGTTTAGCATGCAAAACTCTTAGAAATGATTACTTCCTTTTAGACATGGAGTTCCTCTATAAGACTCTTAAGGAAGAAAATACAATGAGACATGTTCCTTATGCTTCTGCAATAGGAAGTCTCATGTATGTCATGCTATGTACTAGACTAGATATCTGTTATTCAGTTGGCATGGTCAGCTGATATCAATCAAATCTAGGACTTAAACATTGGCAAGCTATAAAACATATTCTCAAGTATTTACGGAGAACGAGGGATTATATGTTTGTTTACCATAGTGAGGATTTGATTATCATAGTGAGGATGTGTACCCTTAAATTCTATTGTATGATGCTATGTACGACATTATGTTGTGATTAGTAAAGTTGTTTTATTATTATCTAAAATAATGGTGACATGAATATTTAGATATTATCATATAGTCCATGAGATACATAGTATGTGATTTAGTCACAGAAAATATAAGTCACAAGTTCTTTGTAAGTTCGTAGTTGGAGATGAAATTGGGCATTTCATTTTCGAAAACTATAACATATCGACTAAGATGATTTGTCCTGATCATGGAAGTGGAGACTTCTAGTTGGTATGTTGATATGTTGTAAGAGTTAAGATATATTGAATTGAACCGCAGTGAGATTTATTATTCTCCTAACGATTGTTAAATGAATAATAAATTTCACAACTTCTATTTGTATGAACTCTTAATCTTGAGAGAATAATGGACCTGATCATGAGATGTCACAGTCAAAATCTCAGTATGTTGGGCAGCCACATTTAGTGTTGATAGAACATACATTCTTAAGATGGAATTCATAATTTTTTAACGGAGATATAAAATATTCCATTGATATAAATTTAATGGGTTTGATTATTCAAAGTGTTAGACCTAACCACTTTAGTAAGTAGTTACTAAAGTATATATTTATGAAATTGGATTTCATAAATATATGATGAATAACTTAAAATGATTAAACCAGGTACTCAAGGATTAAGATGTAGTAATTTTCAAAGTGGCAGTCTATATTCATGACTTTGTATTACTACGAATATTTTATGAAGGGGTTGCATGTATAATAAAATCTTGAGATATAATTTATTAATAAGGCCTAGAATACAATTATATTTATATAGTGATATTAAATATAATTAATGGTAACTTTGGACTTGTCAAAAGTTGACGGAAAAGTCCAAGGCCCATTGGAGCTAGTGTCTTATTGGTCCTTTTTGGCCCCACTCCAAGCCACACATTAAAACCCAATTGGAAATGCCCAATAGGTTAGTCCAATTAGATAATCAGTTAGTTATAAAGAAAGAAACATACATAATTTTTTATTAGAAAATGGAAAAAAAAAAAAAGACATCATTATGAAATGGTGTGTATGTGTGAGTGAAGCCACTTAATTATTTTCCCTTGAAAATTGATTGAGAGACCACACTTCTTAGGCGTAAAGTGAAATTAGAGTGAAGATTAAAAGTGTTCTCAAGTACTTCTAATATTTTATTTTGAATTTCACCATACTAAGGTACGCTATCGTGTTCTTAAATTCTAAAATTTACATAGTGCATGTTATCAATTATGAATGAAATAGATCCTTATTTGTTACTTCTGCTGTTTGTTTTGTTTAAGATACAAAACCAGATTTACCAATAAGACTGTCCAATGATTATTTTCTTTTCTAAAAGCATTATTCCTTGGGATTTCACTAAAATATAGAATTCAGTGAGCAACCTTTCATGAGATTCTACATCTTTTGAGAACAGGAGGATATCATCCACATAAATTAATGCATTGGCCAAGAGTGGCTGGAATAGCCTTACCATTGCTTTTTGGAATTAGGATGGGGCATTTTTGAGGCCAAAGGGCATGACTGTCCATTAGTAATGGCGATCTGGAATGTAAAATACTGTCTTGTACCTTTCTTCTGGATGGATTCTTAATTGCCAAAATCTTACTTTAAGATCAAATTTTGAAAATACTTTTGCATTTAAAAGATGCTAGAAGAGAGCACTTTTATTTGGCAAAGGGAACTTATCATCTGCCAAAAAATGATTAAGCTCTTGGTAATTGATTACGAATCTGAGTTTTCCTTGGATTTGTTCAGCATGCTTGTTGACATAAAAAACTTCACACGCCTACGGGGAGGCTGTGGGTCCAATAAGGCTTTCTGAGAGGAGGGTAGATAACTCTTGTTTAGCTAAGGCAATGTTCTAGGTTCATTCCTCGGTGGCTAGCTTTTGTGGGGTTTACATCTTCATTCTTTTCGAAGGGAAGATGTATGAAAAAGTTTGGGTTCTTCCATAAGAGGTTTGGATTTTTAAGGAGGAATTTAGAGGGGCTATTTACACAACAATTGTTGATTATTTGGATTCTCAAAATGTCAAAGGGGTCAACTATAAATAGATGAAGGACTTGGGTCCAAGTGAGAATGTGTTGTTTGTGCAGAAGTCCTTTTGAAGACCATCTAAGGCTAGGTATTTGGTGAAGGAGATCAAATTCCATAAGAAGGTCTCTGCTTGTAAAAGAGAATCCAAGGACTTGGGGTTTTATGGTAAAAATTTAGAAAATTCTAATAAAGATAGACTTACTCTTCTGGGTCATTAAGATTGTCTCCCCATTTGCTGCACGAAACATTTGGTTATGGGGTAGCTAGGAGACAGATGAACACCTCTTGGGTATCTTGCCACCATGCTCTTACAAAGGCAGAATCCTTTAATAAGAGAATCTTATTCGAAACATGACCAAGTACCCCAGAACTTTGCAGACAACAGTGGTCACATGAAGACCATTGGAAAATGCCTAATCCTCTTATTGGTTACGATGACCACTATTATGAAAACCATGACCCAGATGTTAAGTCTTATAGGCCTTGTTATGAATAAGGATTTGTTATAAGTATTTTTATGTAATGACTAAATTCTTTGTATTATTATATATTTATTTATTTGACCTGATAATTTATGTTGTATAAGAATATCTATATTATTTTTAATATTTTTAGGAATTCCAACACCTTGAAATGGTACGCAGATATAGGCTGGTTTCAAAATATTCTGTTCCATTGGACAAACAAAAACGGGTTTTGAAATGGTATCCATAACATTGATCTCTAACAACCAACTGTAGCAATGAGTCAAAAAATTATAGCAATAAGTCAAAATAACTTCTTTGCTATAAGTGTGTTTTTAGTGTTTGGGTGTAACCTCACTATGAATGCTAAGAAAATTGAGTTTCTAATAGCGATTTGAACTTCTATAAATACTCCTTTATTATTTAACATTATTCAAAAAATAAAAAAAGAAACACAATATGGACCTATTTGGTACACAACACTTATTTTATAGCACTTATATAATCTATATATATATATATATATAACTGAAACCTTTGAAACTCTCACAATTTTCTACCACACCACTATTTTCTTTTTCTTTTTATTTTAGGTTTTATATCTTATATATTTATTATTTCTCTTTAACGTGTAATTATCTTATCAAGTGTTATAATAGTTTAGTTTAAGTAAAACTCTATTAGATATATGTTTCAAGAGCTTGAAAATTCTACTTTAACTAAAATTCTATAACAAAAATTTCAACAACTATAAACCGTGAAGTTTTGCCTCTTTTTCTATAGATTAATATTCTCATTGGAGTGTGATTATAGAGAATTCCTTTTACAACACCAATTAAGGTATATGCACTATTGTGAATGTATGATTATAATCTAATCTCTATCGTTGTGATACTTCCTAAACAAAACAATACTTTGGGAACTAAATATTCATATATTTAGTTTTATGGTTGATTTTTTTGTGATGATTTCCAAATTCAGTTTGTATTATTTGCATTACACTTTATTAAAAATTAATTTAAAAAATTGAATTATTAATTGCAATGTACAGATGTTCTTTCTGGGGAATGGCTCTTGGAACCGCCCTCATGGCTCATGCTCCCCAGATATGTACTGTACCTGTAACTTGCTTCATGATCAAGCACTTTTCAATTTGCCTATTAAATAGCAAATAAGAATATATATTGTGATCATGAGTAGTTCATTGACTAATTATGGTAAACCAATGTGATACAAATTGTCATTGGTACTAAGATTTTTCGTACATCTACGAATTCAATAAACATGTAATGTAAGTGGAGAGTTTTGATTAGGGATAGAAAATACCGCTTGATAATTAGCCACATTGGTAAGGAATATGTGAGCCATCATGTGTGTGTGTGTGTGTGTGTGTATTTTGGCATGTTGAAAAAAAAAAAAGACTTGCGTTATATTAAGAAAAAGAGAGAAAGAGAGAGATAGAGTTGATTTCACATGTGCCTAAAATTTTCTTTCTATCTTATTATTTTGTTATGTTTAGAATTGATTTTTTTTCGAGTATTTGGGTTAATCCTCATGTTTATATTAACATTGTTTTCGTGGGTTTGGTTTTAGGTTGAAATTTTTATTAATTATTATTTTTTTATTGTACATGGGGGAAAAATCAAAGTTGCAACCTATGTCTTACAGCCTAAGGAATGATAAATTTTTATTTGGTATGTTTTATATAAATTTGTTACCCAATTTTTTTCCAAGTTGGGATTGATTTTATTTAGAAATATAATTTATTTAATTTTATTTCAATGGGTTAGCTTATTTGTATGGATAAAAAGTAGTCTTTTGCACAATTATAGGTGTTGAACTCATAATAATAATATCATTTGTGAATGAAGATGGTTAAATACATAAGATTTCAGAACCTATTCTCTCTATAAATTACGTTCTTTGTTTTTTTGTTTTTGTTTTTTTTTTTAATGATATATATGATCAATTTTTCATTTTTACTCAATTAACGCTCTTTTACATTTCAACTGGTATTTCTTATTTTTTTATTTATTTATTTTTTTACATATAGATGTTTCAAAATCTATTCTTTCCAAAATTTTCTCATTTGTGTGTGTGACGAGGGTTTGTTTTATTTATTGGCTTAAATGTGTTCAAATTTTTTTTTTATATAATAATTCTACTATAACTATTTAAGCCAGAAGACTAAATCAACCTTTACTTAATATTCGGTACATTTATTTGTCTTCACTTTCTAACAAAGTCATTTTATTCATTCGAAGGTGGAGACTATATATAACATTGTTGGTGTTGGAGTTATTACTATTGGTCTTTGTATTATTATTTTTTTCTCTTAAGTTGTAACTTTTATAAGTGAAAATTTACAACTTTTATAGGACTCTTCAGTGCATCGCACAAGTCGGTGACTAGTATTACCAAACTTTAAATCTTAATTTTAGTAGTTTTTCACTTTTTCTTTTTAGAGAGTTTCAACCTTTTTCGTCTGTTTCATTTTTGATAATAATTTTTTATTATCAGACTAAGATATTAATTAATCTTTAATGGAGGTTGGATTGGAAGGAGGTGTTTGATAGAATAATTTGAGATGAAATTTTTGTAATTTTTTAAAATACATGCGAGTTCAAAGCGAATGAAAATCAGAAAATGTCATTGATATTGTTTAAATGTAAAAGTGTGAGTTTAAAGTCTAATAGGCCATAATTGTCTTTTAGTCAGTGACCAGTAAAGATATAAAATCGACGCTTTGCATCGAAGAGAAGAAGACGTGGAATATTTGAGGAAGAGGAAGGCAGTCAGTAGCGCTCTCTCTCTCTCTCTCTCTCTCTCTCTCGGTCTCTGAGTTTGGAGAAGCCTCACCAATCATCATTCGGTCACCATGGACGACTTCTGCATGAATCTAATTTGCCCTAATTCTCCATCCGTATGCTTTTTCTCTCTCTGTCTAATTTCTCAGTTCTCACCATCCATTCTCTTTCGCGATTTGGAAGTTCGTACACTCTTTCTTTTCTTCTCTTCCTCCCTTTTGCTCTGCTTTGTTTGGTTTTCGGGAAATCAATATACCGTCACAATTCCCTATAATTAAGCTACGTCAAAAGGAAGCATTTAAAATAAGCTGAAACAAACACAGAAAAACTTTCTTTTCTTTTAATTCATTTTGTTAAATTTTCTGGTTTTTTTGTCTTTTATTGCTTAAAGAACTTGGGGATGGAGTTCTACTTCTTCAGAGTTTTGATTTTTAAATTGAGTATGTGAAATTTTAGCACCACTGATGCTAAATCAATTTTGTTGGCTTAAGCCTTTTGCATAAAAAAATTAATTGAAATTTTGAATTGTAAATATAAGAGATTGATTTTGATTCTGATCATTTAATCTTGGAATTTTCCTTTTTAATTTTCAGGTATGGGATGGAAATCGATTATCCGAGTGTTTCAACAACATATATCCTTCTTATAGCTATTTCATTGGTTTAGTCATTATTGTTTAGTTGATTTTTTTTTTCCTAATACAGAAACACACAGTTATTGTTTCAGCGGATTTAAAATTTCTTTTCCTTAATGATTTATACGGTTTTAGGTTTCGGGGTGAATGCCATAAGTCTTGTTATGATTTCTATAATTGGAATTACTCACAGGAGTCCCCCAAGAAGCCGGAGGGTAGGTTCTAAGTTACATTTTTGGTTGCTTAGAGCGCAAACAAAACCATAAGCTATGTTGAATTGAAGTTTCCTAGTTTCGTTATTATTTTTTGTTCCTTTATCTCATTTAGGCTCTGATTAGTTGTGTTGAGAATGTAAGTGAAAGGAAAGAAATATGGAAAGTTCAATGATTGTCACACCGTTTATATTCTCTCGATTTTACTCCTTTGCTTGAGATCTCATTGGTTACTTTGTTAAGTTTTTATTGGGAATTTCTTTGCATAAACACTCTCACATACACACACAAGATAAAAGAGACTAGAAACAGTTATTCTATTTGTCTTAGTTAGATACTCAAAGAGGTTTGGATACCCTTGTTTAAAAAAAAAAATTTATACTATTGTGCATTCTAAGAAGCTGTATATGTCTTAACTAGGGCCTTGTTGCTTCTACTACCTAGTCTTTGTAGTATTTTTGGCTATTGTCTCGTCTTAGTATCTTAAAAGGGTTTGTTTGCAATATGCCAATATGTCAATATGCGACCTATGCTGAAGTATATATTAACTATCAAGTTTCTTTGTGAGTTGTGCAGCATTTATCCTGTTGTTTTTTTAGTTGATTCTAATTTATAGTTGGAAGTTGGGGGGCCACATTATGTTTGTGTATTTTTCCTTTTAATTTCATTTGAAGTGTTTTTTTTGGTATACTGACGCCTGTGGAAGACTACTCAGATAAACATGCTAGAAAGGTTGTTCTTGCAATTCCTTCCTGCCATTGGAGCATGCTTGTCTTTTTTAGACGTGGTTTTAATTTTAATTAAAGCACTTCATGGAGACTTCATTGTTCATCATGAGTGGTTTTTCAAATGTTCTCAGTTTGCAGTTTGGGTAAGATTTTCTAACTTCTAGCTGTTGGGTGCATTTTATTTATTTATATTTTAAATTTTGTTAAATATTAGCTTATAAAAGTTTTCTTTGTCTTGTTTTTACAAATATGTAGACATCTATCTTACTGTTCTCAAAGTCTTCCAACTATCATTACATATTTTGCAACTTGATCCTATGTTTCTGGTGGATTGTGAAACCAATATTGGGCGTCATCTATCTCCTAGCAACGTTATCTTCATTGGGGGTATTATATCTCTCTCAGAAGTTCTTCTTGCCTTCTATTGTCTGCATGGCTTTTTTTGTTGGTAAATTTTCCATTTCCTGCCATAAAATGCCTATTCCTATTCTAGATATGTGTGCATATTGTATATCCTTCTCATTGCTTAATGTAGATGATCCATAGTTTCATACCTTCATCCTCTCATATAAATATATACACTAAGTTATCTGCTGTAGTGAAGAAGGTTATAATTTTTTTAAATCTTCAAACTCCTGGGATGGTTTCATTGTAGTATTTTGCATCATTGTTCTTTACTTCTCGTACACACACAAACAAATGAAAAGAGGTGTCTTTATGACCAGCTGTGGGATGTTGTCAACTAGAAATTATCTCTAAATATTACTCAAAAGGGCCCAACCCATGAAAGACCATGAACCTATAAAAAATCTGAAAATGAAATAGATGAATAGGGGCTAGGTGAGATAGACATTTAGCTGAAAAATGGTCTAAAAAAGAGTAGCTTTAGTGTGTGCATAGATAGCTAAATATGCTCCACTGTGTGATAGCTCCGCTCCTCCAAACTAGAGACTCTACATAAGCTTAATAGAACAATTCTTAAAAACTGAAACACTCTATTGCTTCCAAAATCTCCTGTTCTAATTAGCTAACATATTTATAACTGATCTTGCATTACCTAATTGATGCCATGTAAAGTGATGCCATTGAAGAATCGTGGCCTATCTTCCTCCTTCACCTTCAAGGTCCCAAACTGCTATATTTTCTCGTATAACATTGCAATGGTGGACATATATGTAATTTCAGCTCCAACAAAGGGTTCAAGTATTGGCCTTTTGTGACTCCTTCCATCTTTGTACCATTGGATTGGCACAGACATGTTAGGCTTACTTCTGTCTATCACCCGCCAATCCCCAATTCCAACCTTCAAGATTCCTAGTAGGATTTTTAGAGAAGAACAATGGTTGTGCCAAGATTCCAAGCTAAGGGAAGTAAAAAAAAAAGAAAATTTGGTTTAACAAGTAACAGTGGTGATTTGTTTGGGGGAATATCAACAACAAGAAGAAGCCACAGTTCCAAAACTTTGAGTAGTTATGGATTCTTAATGTATTAATCAAGGTTGGCCATGTGTATTTTTTTGGGCCATTCTAGCCTATGCAAGATCATACTCTCTATAACTTTCTTAATTGACATGCCATTTTTTACTACTTCTACTTTTATCATTTAGATTTGCCTCTACCATTCCTTTTTTTTTTTTTTGATAAGTAACGCAAAAAATTTTATTAAAAAAATTAACCAAGTACATTGGAAGTGTATTATAGTGGCATAAATCAAAAACCCATGTTACAACAATCTATAAGATCAGGAAGAAAGAAGCAAGAATAGGAAGGCAAAACTAAACTCCACTCAACGAGAGTACGGAAAAAGAAAAACTTAATGTCAAGAATAGACCATTCACAATCCTCAAAGCATCTAGCAATCTGCTCCCCCCATAAGTACCAAAGCAAACAATGTGGCACAAACCTCCATAAACCGATATTTCGATGTCTACCAAACTTCCCTTGCCGGGAAGCTAACGCCTCACTAACTTCATACGGCATAACCCAATGTATACCAAACAAACAAAAAACCATAGACCACAACTCATATGCTATAGGACATGAAGAAGAAGATGATCCACCAATTCTTCACACCTTTTACACATAAAGCATCACTTTACCACTGCAATATGCCTCTTCCAAAGATTATCCGTAGTTAAGATCCTACCTAAAGGTGAGTATTTTAATTTTTTAAATGTGATATACACTTGGTTCCCTATTTTGATTTCAACAACATGTTTCTGCATCTACTGTGTTACATATAGCCTTTCTGTCATTTCTTTTGCACCATACCTTTTACATTTGTGGGCCAGTGCTGTTGTTCTGCTAATGTCTATGATACTTTGTTGAAGTGCTGTACATTGTTCAATGAAAGATTAATTTACTTCAAGGGAAAAATGAGTTTTGACATAATTAAGATGGTTTAAAATTTAAAGAAGGTAAACTTCTCTCTCGGAAGGTTTGGAGGCCTGGCTACCTTGGATTAGTTACAAAATTTTGTAGTTTATATCTCTGTTGTTATGGGTGGTTCCATTTTCTTTTTCATTGAGTCCAAGACTTTTGAATTCTCCGTTGAGGAGGGAGGTACCTATTACATGTTGTGCATTTTTGAGAGAAACCAGAATTCTCTCTGATCAGTTTTTATGGCCAAAGAGAGTGCAAAGCGTTTGCTTGCTATTGTGGAGGATATCATGTCTAATTTAATTCCTGGAAATTATGCACGAACTTTCAGGGATGGTGATAAAGTATTTATTCTGCAATTGGGTTCCAATGCACATGGTAGTTTCTTTATGATATGAGAACTTGTCCATGGCAGATGGAAAGGCTTCATTGTGGTGCCGGTAGGAAAATTGGGTAGTGGGTGGAGAGGGTTTGGATTTCATCTTCGGAAGGCTATTGCTCCTGAAACACTAGCCGGCAATCTGATTTGAAACTGACAGTGGAGAAGTTCCAACAGCAAAATTCCAAATCCTTTTTGAAGACAATGACGAAGGGTGATCGGAGAGATGGAGGTTGTAGTAAGAAAGGAAAGCAATTAATGCCAAATATTCAAATTCAAACAAAGCAATTTTGAACAATCAGAACCATGATTCACGCGATATGGATGCTAGGAAGGAAAGAGCGCTGCCTGAGGCTAGAATTACGTTTGAGATTAATGAATACGTTAGCAGTGGCACAGATTTATCTCTGGATGTTTGCTTGAGATTGGACCGTGGAGCGGATGGTAGGTGGGAAGTTAAGTGGTCCAAAGTCCGGGAAGTGGGCTGAAATGTTAAGCCCACAGAAGGTTATTTTAAGCCTACAGCCCCATTCAACCCAGTCAAGGCCAAACCAGTCCACACTTTTAAACCCAAGCCCATCTCTGTCTGGCGGCCCAAAAAAAAACAGCTCACTTCCTCCTCTTCTTTTCTAGCACGCGATACCCAAATCCCAGGGATATCTTTGGGGTGGAAATGGGCAATTAGCATTGATTTTCAAACATTATAGTTAGTAGGCACCGTTTTGAAATTATATTTTTTACTAGTATCTCGACTTTCAAAGAGTCGATTTTGCGCTATAAATCGACTCTTTGAGTGTCGATTTTCATGACCTGATTTGGTTTGATGTGGCAGTTTTTCCACGTGGCTGCAACTTGGAAATCGAGTCTTAGAGACTCGATTTATAAGCCAAAAAAAAATTAAATCCAACCCTCTCATGTACAAGTCCAAAAATACCAAAAAATATAAGTCCAGAAATACCAAAAAAATATTCAACGTAAGCAAAGCGCGACGGCTCGGGTTGTGACCCAGGCCTTGCGCCCAGGTCGCGAGGCCTGGGTCGCGCGACCCAGGCCTCGCGCCCCGATGGCGCGACGCGCGACCCAGGCCGGGCGCCACCAGGGCGCGCGACCGTCGCGCGATCGGGGGCGAGGCCTGGGTCGCGCGACCCAGGCCTTCGCGCGACCTAGGCGCGAGGCCTGGATCCATCAAACCCAGAAATAAAAAAAAGAAAAAAAGAAAAAAAGAAAAAGGATTGCAGATCAGGTGAGAGCGGAGAGAGGGGGGAGAAAGGTGAAAACAGAAAAAAGAAAAAGAAAAGAGTGAGCAGGAGGCAAAGGAAATTAGCAAAATATCTGATGTAAAGGGTGTAAATCGAGTCTTTAAGACTCGATTTCCAAGTGGCAGCCACGTGAAAAAATTGCCACATCAGACCAAATCAGGTCATGAAAATCGACACTCAAAGAGTCGATTTATAGCCCAAAATCGACTCTTTGAAAGTCGAGATGCTAGTAAAAAATATAGTTTCAAAACGGTGCCTACTAACTATAATGTTTGAAAATCAATGCTAATTGCCCATTTCCACCATATCTTTGGCATTAGTTGCGGCGAGTTCTGTAAGAGGTAATAAGAGCTCCGATGTAGTGATTGCAGAGCCGATGCTTCCTCAAGCTGTTCTCGGTAGCTCTCCGACACTAGACCACTTGACAAAGGTCGCCGATGAAGCCGATAATGAGATTCTCGGCTCCAATGAGGCCGATGAGACCAGGTATGGGTCGGCAAACACCTCCGATGGTGAAGAGAGATTGCAACGAGACATCTAGTTGATTCTTCAGGAGCATTCCGACAAACTTTATCAAGAAATGGGGGAATTCAGAGCAGTGGGTGCTTGAATTGCGAGATGGAAGGCAGATCTCTCTGCTGCCGGGTGAAGCCACAAAGGTTTCGAAAGACCAAAATCAGTTGGCATTGGTTCCGTTGAAATCTTCAAACTCCTTGGAAGTGTCATTAGCTTAGTATGACGGGGATGAAGCACTTGTGGAGGATTGGGTTTCGGACACTTATTCGGAGGATGCTGGGCTGCCTCTAGTTGTTGAACCACTTGCTTTCTCACTACCCTTGGACATAAAAGAATAGGAAGTTGTGGGTGTGGAGAATTCAGTGGGTGTGGCTAGTTCGATAAGGCAAGATCCTTACTCAGAGTGGTTCCAAAGCAGATTCAATGGCTTTGATAGCTTCCTGGGCACGTCCCTAGAAGGTTTGGAAAATCAACCAACTAAGAGCTTGTTTGGTTTAGGCTTGTTTTGAGTGATATCATTGGAAATCCATATCTCAGTGGTGAAAAAACGTGGGACCCACACCAGTTTGGTTGTTTGGCTTGAATTTCACTTTGGGTGTCCATCACTCAAAACTCAAAAATTTTGAGTTAGAGTGATGAAAACAGGAAACACAAAAAACAAAAATGGTGTTTTCAAAAACTAAGATACAAAACTTAGTGGCACTAAGGTAAATATTTAGATTCTGTGGGCCCTATATGCTTCTGTGTTGTCTTGTCCATTCAGTGCTGTTTGGTATTACTGTTGCAAACAACCGTAGCAACCCACCGAAACACAAACCCAGCGCCACCACAACGGATCTCCACCGAAACGCAAACCCAGCATCACCACAACCAATCTTTGCCGAAACACAAACCTAGCCCCATACATCCTCCCAAAAGTAGCTTTCTTTGTTTGGACTGTTTCTTTAGGGAAATGCATGACAATTGACAATTTACGAAAAAGGAAGGTTTGGATATTGTATTGGTGTTACATGTGCAATGTGCAAGTGTAATGGTGAATTAGTTGACCATCTCTTCCTTCATTGTCTGGTTGCTATGGATTTGTGGGCTATAGTTTTGGGTTTATTTGGAGTAAGCTGGGTTATGCCGCAATTCGTTTTGGGGCTTTTAGAGCGTTGGCAAGGCAGGTTTGGTCGTCATTGAAATGGTTTTATTTGGTTAATTGTACCCCATTGCTTAATGTGGTGTCTTTGGAGAGAGGAAAATAGTAGGTGTTTTGAGGATATTGAAAGATCCATACCAGACCTCAAGTCATTTTTCTTTAACACTTTATTGGATTGGTTGGTTACTATGCAAAACCAATCATTCCCTTCTTATTTTGATTTCCTTGATTCTTGTAATTTTTGTCTTTGAGTTGTTGACCCCTTCTACACTCCCTGTGTACTAGGGTGATCCTTTTTGATATCAATAAGACTTTATTACTTATCCAAAAAAAAAAAAAAAAAAAAAATCCTACCTAAAGGCAGCAGTCCAAGAAAAGAACGCTACTCTAGGAGGAACCTTTGATTGCTACACCATTTTCCAAGGAAAATCAATGACAGAGGGAGGAGATAAAGAGTGATAGAAGCCTTGAACCTCAAAACCTCTCTTCATTGCTGGTTTCCAGCAAAGTTTGTCATCATTAACACTCTGCACATTCGTGAAATAAGCATAACCCAAAAAAGATCAAACAATTCTGAATCCCAATCTTGTAGTGGACGACGTAACTGACTGTACCAATGAAGCCTCCCATTAGAGAAACGCATCACCTCTGACACTAAAAACTCCCTTGGTTGACTAATATTATACAATTCTGGAAATGCTTCCTTAAGAGGACAATCCCTACACCATACATCCTCCCAAAACAACCTTACCCTCATCTAAATCTGACCCTGACAATATTGTATGGTGTGAAGAGTGTAGAGAAGCAACATCCTTCACAAACGGACCATAAGAAATTGGAACAGCCTTGCTAACACTTGCCTGAAGCAGACCCGAAGAAGAATCACCAACAATTGGAGAGACCGTAGTCGAAACTTTAGTTTCAAGCTGCGTCGGAGCGATACCTGAGACACTTGACTAGGTTGGAACTTTTTACAGACATGCCTCTGGTCTTTTATCAGAGTTTAGTTGCTGGGTTTTGGGCTTAAAGGCAGGCCCATTCTGTTTCACACCACTAGGCTTCCAAACAGCCAGATTGGGCTTCAGCCGAATGTCTTTAGGCAGTGAAGACAATTTGGACTTCAGCCCATTGTATTTAGGCAGTACCGAAATAGCTGGCTTTGTCCCAGTTAGTTTAATAGAGTTCGAATCCACCTCACCGACTTTAGAAGAAATCACGCCCCATTGCCTCCCTTCCCATGCTCAACATGCAAATAAATATCCAAAGTCAGCGTATCTTTGATACCACTTCTCACAATACCACTAATGACAGACGTAACATCTGCCCTAAATTGAGCCTTCACCTTCTCAGAATTGCCTTCAAGGGGCGCATGATCACTGGAAATCGTATAGTTTGAAATTTCTGAGATTTTCTCCTTTCCTTTATTTCCTACTCCACCACCTTTCTTCCATGGTTTCTCCACTGCCACCGTGACTGCCTTGGAGACAACTTTTTTGTTTACCGAGGATGCCTTGTCAAACAGGAACTATTGTCTTTCTCATATGAATTCCAAGTTCTCTCCCACCACTTCTTTAACAATATTCCTATTTATAAAAAATATTCTAGGACCATTTGACATAATCATGTGGCTAGTTTACCATCAAGTGCATGCTACATGGCATTTGTTTGGGGTAGGTTTAACGGAAGTGGAAGGAATTAGGGATGTCAATTAAACCTGCGCTACCTTGACCTGATCTGTAGTCTTGAAGGAATGGGGTGAAATTTTTAGCTTGAACTACAGGGTGGGGTAGGGAAAGATTTTGCCCGCCTCATCTCACCCATACTTTTTTAAAGAGCTATGTTTGATTGGATGGTTGGCTTGAGTGGTCATTCTTCTCTAATTTGCGCGAGTTACTTCTTTGTTTAGTTTTGATAATATTTCCTAGATTTATCTCATGTATACTTCCTATGTACTTGGGTTGCGCCCTTACTTACCACTTTAACAATATTATTACTTAAATTATTCTTTGACCATCATACATAATCATGTGGCTAGTTTTACTATGATGTTCATGCCATGTGGCATTTAATAGGGACAGGGTTAGCTAAAGTGGAAGGAATTAGTGATAACAGTTTCACACGCTACTATTTATTAAAAAAAAAAAAAAAAAACTGTTTCACCCACCCTGCCTTGACCTGATCTGTCTCAAATGAGGGAACGGGGTAGGATGGGGTGGAATTTTTGCCTCAATCTACCAAGTGGGGGTAGGAATAGATTTTAATGACCTTGTCTCACCCTTCCAACTTGATTTGTCTTGCGCAAAATTTTTCCGTCTCGAAGAGGGAATGGAGTTGGGATGAGATGAAATTCCCTCCCTCCTAGAATCTAGGATGAACGGACACAGATATGAACACAAGTGCAAGTATGGGTACAAATTGGTGACATGAACAATTTTTGAAAAATTATAACATGATACGGCAGATGGGACATTGTTACAACACGGGTACGAAACCCCAAATAAAGTGTTTGTGCATCCTTTTCTAAATCTACAGGGTGGGGTAGGGGCTGATTTTTTTGGCCCTTATTATATATACTAAATAACCTTATATATATATATATATATTAGTGTTTTTTATTTTTTATTTTTTTAATTTGTTAATATATTAATTTCTAAATTATGTGTGGGCTGGGGTGATTCAGGATAGGGTGAGGCCTTGTAGGATGGGTATGGGGCAAGGTAGCTCTTTTGCGGGACAGGGTTGGGGCACTCATGATCCGTTCTCGTCTCATCTTGTTGCCATCCCTCGAAGGAATGATTACATTGACAACAAGTAGAAATATCATGGATCAAATTGAAATTGTAGGAGTTGCAACTCACCCAAACATAGAGGGACCAAGCATTTATACCCTAGAAAGAAGATAGAAAAGGATCAATAAATTGCAATAACATTTAGAGCATCCAACCCAAAAGCTTAAGCTAGTAGGTTGAGAGGCCAAAATAGTACATGAATCCCTCATGAAGTTCTAAAACCAATTGATGTGGGTTTTCTTAACAATAACATGGGAATTGAGAAACAATGCTACCCAATTTTCTCAATATTAAAAGCAACTCTTTCGAGGGACATATTAAAATGGACGGGTCTGGAAGACAGTGACTAAGTTAATAACAAATTAATGTGGCTCCATCTAAATCAACATTGATGGATTTCACTAGTTTATCATTACTTATGTTTACATCTTTGCACCATCTACTCTCAACCTTATGGAAGCATTTGTTTTTAGGATTTTGTTTTAACAGTTGTTTCTGGTGCCTGTGACAAAGAAAAACTAAGAAATTTTTTCTTTGTAATTTTAAGGCTCAAAGTTCTTTTTGGAGCTATTCTTTGATGAAAAGCTTTCCTTGTATGTTCTAGCAACAAACATATAATGTTTAAACTTTTAAGGTCTTATTGTAATAACAAACTTATATACAATCTTGGAGTATATGAAAGATGATACATTTTACCCGAAAGCCATATATGTTGTGATTGAAATCATTCATCTTAACGCCCCTTTGAAGTTTTTTCAACTCCCTGAAATTATTTGCTTAGGTACTGTAAAACTATTTGACATCTGAAATTTTCTGGTATATGGAATCACAATTCATTACAAGTTTCATTTGACAGATTTTGAGATGTCTTAAAGAGAGCTTTGTTGTTTTGTTGGATATCATGTTTGGCATATCCGTTAATATTATCAGGATAAAGCGGACATCTTCCAGAAGCAGGTATATCGGTTTAATCATTCTCTTCTTGTCTCTCTTTTTTGTGGATCCTAATTACATATAGAACATTATCTTAGGAGAAATTTTTTTTTTTTTTTGTTGGCTGGGAAAAAGCCCTATATATGTGGATAGTTTTTGTAAAAGACCCAGTTATGAATGAAAGCAAGATTATGACTTAGAACAGTATTAAATAGAGTGGATTATACAATTCTCTTTCCAATATGAAGAGTTTGGTTTCCATTTGCTTCCTATCCAACCCCAAAAAGGGATAGAAAAGCAGTTTTCCCTAGAGATTATTTCTTTCTCTCCTCATAATTTGTATAACTTAGCTGGATGGTGAGGTCAGCAGCCTCGACCCCCACAATCCCCTGGTTGGGGGCAGGCGTGCACTTTCATTCTGCAGTTTTTAAGCATGTTACAGCTCAATTGATGCCATCAGAATTTTCTTGTGTGCTTGCCTACACTATTCAACTTTTCCTCTATTTTTTTTTTTGATAAGTACTTTTCCTCTAGTAACATGGCAGATTACCGATTTTGGCATATAATTTTGTCATGGGCTGTGATTGCAATGCAATGTGTAATTATCAAGGGTATATTGTTTTGTCCTAACTATCGTTCAGAATCGTTGATGAAAATTATGAAATGATGTGTAAGATGTATGTTTATGCATTGTCCATGTGGAATGGTAGATATTCATAAAAACTAGAGGCTTACCGTGTACTGAGTCTTTTGGTGAATACCCTAATTTATAGGCTATAACCTCTGCTCTTCCAAAATTTTAGTTGGATTAAAGAGAAGTTTGAAGATTTCGAACTGCCACGTGACATAGTTGTCAAAATGTTAATCATATTGTGAATTGGTTTTTGATTTTTCTGAATCGTGTTTAGTATCATATCATTTATCATAAGATACACAAACACCTAATAAAATTAATTAAATATATATTCATTATAAATTTGAAATATATTCAAATTAGGGCTAATTTAATCATCACTTATGTAATAAAATATAACAACTCTAACCAAATAATTCAAATTAACACATGCTTATAACATACACATTCAAATTAATTAAAATCTCAAAAGTGATAATATTTAACATATGAGCCCAAATAATGCTTCATCATATTCATTATCTTGCCTAATAAACTCCATTTAAGTCAATGTTATCACCATGTTCATCATCTTGCAAAATTATTTCTTTATTGACATTTTCTTTTTCATCATCAACATTTAGTATGTCATATAGTTCTTTTTTATTTTAATGATTTTTCTTTATATTTCTTCTTCACATTTTAGCTTCATATAGGCTTGTAACAATAATATCAAAAATAAAAATAATTATATTCTCATTTAATACTTTATTCATTGTGTGCGTGTGTATATATATTTTCAAATACGAAAGTAGTGTCAAGTGTGTAATCCAAATTTTGTAGGAGAAAGAGAAAAGGGGGAAAACAAACTCATGAACATGTTATTTTATTAGGTTCAATCAAGTAGTCCTATAATTTTGTGATAAAAACAAGTCTAATAACTTGTTGGACTCAAATAAAAACAAAATATTTAATAAAAAACTAATTTTAAACCCACATTTTTACGTATTGTACGATACGTATGATTTTGCGATATGATATGCATTTATGTATCATACGATTCACGAACACTTATGATACAGAACTTTTTGTACACGATACGATACATATCATATGATATGTATCTGATGAGGACAAGAAAGAGCTCAAGGAAAAAGAAGATTAAATATACAAAGATTCAAGAATTGTGGTCTAGTTTTGACGTCGAACCTTCTTAGCACCTTTTATAGGTCATTTTAGTTATTAGTATTGAGTTTTTCAGGTTGAGAAGCTGCTGGATCAGGATTTAATTAAGTTCTATTAGAATGAGGGCAATTTGGTAATTTTCAGAAATTTGGAATGGGCTGACCTTGGCTTTTCCAAATGCCCATGAGTCTTATTTTATGTTTAGAGTCCTTTATTTAGAGTCCAAGTCCTACTAGGAAAGGGATAACTATAGCCTCTATATAAAGGCTCTTTTGTGGTCATGTTATTTCAGAATATAGTGATAAAATTCAGCAGCTTATTTTAAGCTTTGTTTGTGTGATGCAAACTTCTTCTAGGTGTGATGCGAAGGAACCCTAGGTGTGATTCTTGGAAAGACCTAGGTGTGATTGCCTAGTGTTTTACTTATGTTATTTCTGTTTATCCCCTGTTTCAGCCCCAAACAGCCAATAATAGTCATTCTTTTCTAATATAAACTCTTAAACATCAATCCTTATTCAAGAATTCTTCAAGAAATCTAGTATAGTGCTGAATTTCTTATAGATCCTGCATTAGTATCGCATATCGTTTGATACTGACAACCATGCCACACGGCGAAATCTACCACATAGTGATTTATAGAAGTTTATTAATGGTGTGCTTTCTCTCTCTCTCTCATTGAGCTCCACATTTTTACACTAAAATGCATTAGGCGTTGCCTGTCACTTTCTGTTCCTTGTCTTATATGTTTAAAGTGCAAGAATATATGTGTATCAGTTTTTTAATTCTTGTGTGTATTAATGTTATTACAGCAAGCATCATTTACCCATTGGACTATCAATTTGTAGTTTAAGCATATAGATGTAACACTTGGTCCTTATTGTTTCCATATTTTTGAGATCCATTGACAACACTATCTCTTGCCCAAATTATAGTTCAATAGAAGAGTCACTTCTTTCCACTGACAAGGACCTAGAGGAAGGTTTTCATAGGGATTCTGTAAGTATTTTTCCGTCTTCATATTTTATCTCTGAGAGATTTCTTTTTATTTTTGTTTGCATTATTTAATTGCTTATATTCTTTAGCCTTTTTTGAGTATATTTGGTGATAATTTTCATCCAAGGTAAGAAGCGATCTGCAATTATTAATTGGGAATGCACATTTTGAAAGATACTCCTATGTACGCCCAGTCCCGAAGTTTTAATTTCAATTTTTTACCTTTTAAACTTATTATCTGGGCATGGGTTTTCAAAGAACATAGTCTTAGGATGAAGATGTGTTTCCTTGCAAACATTTTTTCAAAATGGATATGGATGTCTACTGGAAAATAACTAGCCAACACTTCAAGAAGCACACTAAGGCATATGGGAGAACTTTGACTGTAATCCTTCAGGAAATTCATGGGAAACTTGTTTTTAACAATTTTATTATGTGGCATGTTTATGTTGCCTTTTAAGGCTTTTCTTAAACATTTTTTAACAAGTTCCTTTTGTGTTGCCTACAAATATCTTCCTAACTTTTTATATGTTTCCTTCATTTTTATTAATTCCGTTCCATTCCGGCTGGAATGTCTGGAAAATTTCGTATTGGCATACTAACCGGAACGATAGTCCCCCTGTTCCACCTCGGAACAAATTTCGGCCTGTTCCGGTGAGTTTTGGGTGTTCCGGGCTGTTTTGGTCAATTTTGGCCGAAATACAAGATTCGGCCGGTATGAGTTGAGGTTATGGGTCCAAATATAAAGAGAGAAAGAGAGAGGTTTTGAGGTATGGGTGTGATGTGAGGGACTGATTGTGTGAGATAGAGAGAAAACAAAAGGGGAAAACAAGTTTAATACATGCTTATCTGCATTCGGCGACAAGAAAGAGGCAGTAAGCAGAAGGAGAGCTGGTCAGTTCTCCATTGTTCTTCAAGTTTTGAGAGACATAGGACTTTGAACCTGAAAGAGTTAAGAGAGAGAGGCAGAGATGTGTAGAATGGGTAGTGGGGTGAGGGTAGAGAAACACCATGAAATGGTACGCCGAAATAGGCTGATACCAAAATATTCCATTTCATTGGACAAACTGAAACGGGTCCGGAATGGTATTCATAACATTGGTTTCCTTAACCTTTTTTTGGTTACTTTAGTTTACTTTGGGGTGAGGGTAGTATTGCATTTGTTTGTTTGTTTGTTTGTTTTTTTTTGTTTTTTTTTTTTTTTTTTTTTTGTTTTTTTTTTTTTTTTTTTCTATTTGCTTGCATTATGCAAGTACGAATGACTAGACTTGTACTTCTATAAAATGACAGATTCTTGATTAAAGCAATAGCCAAAGAATTATCTTAGTTCATTTTTACTTCTCTCTTCTAGTTTTTTTTTTTGTAATAGAAAATTTGTGCCATTGTTAATGAAATATGACTCTGAAAGTTCAAGGTTCTGTCCCATTCTGTTCTTCTGTTTATAATTTGGTAGTACTCTTATCTAATTTCATTATGAGAAAATGCAGCTAAGAATCCTGGTATTTAATTTCAACCAGATTAGCATGACTTTTTAATTATCAGAAGGTAACAAATAGTTAGGACATGTCACTTACATTCATGCCTCATCCAAGCGTACTGGGTTTGACGAACATTGACAGCTAGAAGTCCAGCTTGTGGAGGAGCTCTATAATAAGCTTCTTTTGTCCTACAAATTCAATTTGTGAAATGCTTATATGTTTCTTCAATGCTCCACAACTTTCATATAAATTATTAACCGATAAACTGTTACAATGATGTCACCCACAATTCCAGTTAACTGCTTTTTTATTTTATTTTTTAATGAAGCATAGAATGTCAATCTTTACCTTTCAGAGGAATCATTTATTATGGAAAGTACAATTTCTGTCTTATGCAATTATTGCACATAAGTCAGAAGTCTCCTTTTGGATGCTGTTTATTATTAATTTTTTCTTTCCATTTCCCAAGGTTGACCAGTTCTTGCTAAATGTTTATGTTTAATTTGATTGTGAAAGGGAAATTCGCAGAGCTATTGGGATCTTATGACATTCAAATTTATCACTTCTGTGATGAATCATGGTGTGACAAAGCAGCTTGACTTTGAAGATTTGCTTCGTCTACCTGCTGATATGGATCCACTTTCCTGTCATAATAGATTGTTAAGCTGTTGGCAAGATCAGCAGATTCAAAATTGCTCTAATCCTTCTTTGTTTAGAGCAATCTGTTATGCATATGGGTGGCCATATGTTCGCTTAGGATTGTTAAAGGTATTCATTTATCTGAGGGCAAGTTTTCTTATCATTTTCTGAAACTTACAAGAATATGAAACTAAAGAGTTTATAGATATTTTACTTTCTATTTTGATCCTGCCTCTTATTCCTGTTGTGTTTTTCTTTGCGATGTTTTAGAAGATAACAGAGTAGCATATAGTTTTGTTCTTTCTGGTTTGTTTATTTGTTCAATTATTATTCTTTGATAGATTTCAATTTAATAATAACGTAATTGTATTGAAATATTGCAAGGTGCTTAATGATTGTATTGGTTTTGCGGGACCATTGCTTCTCAATAAGCTGATTCGATATCTTCAACAAGGTTTCGCTGCAAATGGTCACTTTTTTTAGCTGTGATTTTCCAGATGTATTTTTTGATAAGTAGTTATTTCATTAATAGAAGCCCAAAAAGGTAACCAGTGGTTGAAAAAGTGGTTATAATGGGATCCACTGCATCTTTGCATGATTTTTTTTTTCCCTTGTTTTTCTAGAAATTTTCTTTGCAATTTTGGGAGAAACTTAATTTCGTTTGTTATTATGCTGTATGCTTTAATGGTATTGTTATCTATTCCACCCAACTGCATCTCATATCTAAGTCACACTTCCAAATGAGAATCATTAAAATGTCAAAATTGTGTATTTTCTGAGATTCTTCTTGTGAAGTAATTCAATCTGAGTGAAAATTAATTTTATCTGGGGTGAAACTTAATTTCATTTGTAATTTGGAGTGAAGCTTAATTTCATTTGTTACCACTATCTGTAAACACTTTATTGATATTGTTGTCTGTTCCACCCAACTGTGTCTTATATCTAAATCACACTTCAGTCATTGAAAATCTAAGAATTGTAGATTTTCTATCATGATCCAATTCTTCAAAATCTTTTGATTAGCTGTACAGATTCTGCTTGCAAAGTAATTCAATCCGAGTGAATTCCACTTTCAAATGCCCACTTGTCTGTTGGAGGGTTATTCACTTCCTAAACTAAGGAATGAGGTTACTGATTATGAACCATCACTAAGAAAAGGGCAAGGGCTTTAACATGAGCAGTTTGGTTTGCAACTGGTTCTGCTGATACATTGGTTAGCAACGCTGTTATTGCATATTTTAGAAAATGGAAAAAAGAAGTTTTCAAAGAACTCTTGCATCCCTTAGGCACTTAGTGTTTCAGTAATTTTTCTTAGTAATCATTTTTTGAAGAGGTTACTTATTGCGACGGATTTTATTAACACTTTCTTATATCAGGTTCTGGGCATTTAGATGGCTATGTTCTTGCAATATCCTTGGGGCTGACATCTGTCCTTAAGTAACTCTCTCTTGGACTTATACTGATGGTTTTAGATATTTTCCTTTCTTTTTCCCTTTTCTTGTGCCTCACATTTCCTAGTAGTGCTTTCCAGTCTTAATTATTAATGTTAATGGTACTATCAATTTAGAAGAGAGACTAATTCTGTCCTACAATAAATTTTTAGGAAAAGAAAAATGTAGCCATTACAATTATGGCCAAGTAATAATTCTGAAGTCAAATTCAGTTGAAATGGTAATGTCAACATCCATAGGGGACCTGGACCTGGTAATAATTACCTCTACAGGACGCCTTTGACGTAGTACAAGGGGGAAGAACAAAATCTGACTTAGAACTCTTGGGGCAGATCTGGTAACACTTCTGTTTTGAGGGTTTAGGGTTAGGTTTTGGTGAGAAATAGGCTAGAAAATAAGAGGGATAATAGGGTTTCCCAAGGGGAGAAGGATTTGTAGGGTTTGGGAATGAAACAAAGGAAAACAAGGTTTGGATGGTTGTGAACAGTGCTGTAATTGTGAACAGTAAATAAAAGATAAATTCCTAAGAATCACTCCTAGGTTTCCTTGGCATCACTCCTAGGGTTCCTTAGCATCACACCCAGGAGTAGTCTGTATCACACAAACCGTAACAAGTTTATAGCTCTAAAATCTGAAAATATTATTAATCACCACCTCAATAGAAAATACTACAACTCTTTAAATACTAAGGTTATGTTTGGTAACAATTTTTGTTTTTTTATTTTCAAAAACTTGTTTTTGAGAATATAAAGAAAAAAAAATTTCCTTGTATTTTTTAAATCAAAAATATGTTTGGCTAGTTGAAATTAAAAAGATAGTTTTAAAAAAAAAAAAAATAGAAAATACTGAAATATGTTGTTATTAAGATTTGAATTCAAATGATAACTCATTAAATGAGTTAAATTCATTAAATTAAATGCCTATTTTTATTGACTTTTGAAAATTAGAAACTGAAAACAGTCTTTTTCATGTTTTCAGTATCCTACACAAATTGAGTTTTGAAAATAGTTTTTGTTTTTTGTCTATTTTGAGTTGCCAAACAAGTTTTTTAGTTTTAAAAATAGAAAATTGTTTTTGAAAACAGAAAATAAGGGAAAAAAACAGCTACCAAACATACCCTAAAATTTCTTAAAACCCTAATAAGACTTGGACTTGGGCTTATTGGGCTTTAATACTAAACCCAAATTAAATAACTAAACTTAAATAAAACTAAAATAAAACCTAATGGACTATAAGCACAACCTATTCCAGAATAATAAGAAATTACAGAATTGCCCTTGATATATAAAATAAAATATAATATAATAAATCTGTCTTCTCACTGCCTCCTGCATCAACCTTGCTCTTGTTTTTTTTTTTTTTTTTGGATTGATTCTAGAGTACCGAATATTAGTGTGTGATCTAGCCTTTATTATCTTTATTCTTGGCAGTCATATTAGCTATGTTACATTTAGACAATATTTTAATGCATTATGATTCTTCTCTACACAACACCAACAATGTGAGAAATATTATATTGTTTTCCTTTGAAATCTCTTTTAATGACTTGCATGTTGTTTCTTTTACCTTTACAAACATATATTTCATTTAGGGAAAGACATAGGTACAGTTCCTTAGGTCCTTTAGGTTCTCCAATTGAAATCAATCACATGGCTGTATTGACCAATGCTGTAAAAATAGTATTTTACCCTTTCCAAGGACAATTAAATTCAAGCATGTGATTAATTGGTTAATGCAACCACATGGTTGAATTAAATCAGGGAACTCAAGGTACAACACATAATGAACTGTACCTAAGTTTGACCATTTCATGTATATTGCAAAACCTTCTTGTTAACTTAGGAAGTGTGTAGGGTTAAAAATTAATTACTCTATCACAAAACATGTTATTTATATAATGTCTCCTAATACATTGCGACTAGTTTCCCCACGCATATATTGCTCATAACACTCCTTATCAAGTTGGCACATATTCATATAATCCCAGTGATGCAGATTGGTTGAGTGAGAAGAAAATAGTTTAATATTTTATTTTGTTTTCTCTTTCCTAGTGGAATTAGGATTTATTTGCCTTTTCAGTTAAAAAAATAGATCAACATTTTAAGCTCCTATAGAAACATATGGGGTAGCAATAACACCACGTTCTAGTCTTTCTTGAACAAGATGACAGTCCACCTTTATGCTAGGTTGAACTGACACGCCATTTTTGGCGACGTATCGGTGTCCGACATGGATACCGGCATGACTCGCTGGACTCCGGTGTCTTTTTTTGTTTTTTTGTGTTTTGTTTTTTTGTTTTTGTCTTGTTTTTTTGTTTTTTTTTTGGCTTTTCCGACATGGCGCCGACATGGTGGACACACCAGCAGTGAAAAAAAAAAAAAAAGAAAATCACATATTTTGACGGTCGCCGGTGGTCTGAGAAGTCATTACCGTAAAAGTTGAAACCTATAGACAGTCGCCGGTGCTAGATTGGGCCGATTGGCAAATCGGCGAGCTCCATAAACAGTCGCCGTCGATGCCGTTCCCTCTGTCCCTTATGATCTCTCTCTCTCTCTTGGCGTGGACAGGTCCGATCCGACCTATTCTCTTCTCTCTCTCTGTTATTTTTTATTTATTTGCTTATTTGTTTTTTTTGGATATGCTATATCTGTGTATTGTTAGTGTTATAACGCGTTATAACTTATAAGTTATAACGCCTTTTTTTTTTTTTTTAATCCCACTCTCACTACACATCATTTAAAATTTTTTTTTTTAATCCCAAAAGTTTAAAGCTTGTTTTTCTATTATCTTTTTAGTTTGATGTTGAATGTAGCCTATTTAAACTTTTGGTTTGTACTCTAAACATGTTATGTGTATTATTGTACTACATAATTTAAATTCTAGGTATAAACATATTGTACTACATATTTTTCATTTTTAGTTTACTTATTTGTAGTTCTTACATAATTTAATTTCTAGACATAAACATATTTTATGTCTAAAAATATTAAAAAATATGCCTAAATATAAAATTTAATTAATTATTTAATTGTCGTGTCGTGTCGTGTCGTATCCTTATTTTTCAAAAATTGCCGTATCGCCATGTCCGTGTCTGTGTCGGTGCATCATAGCCTTTATGCCTTTAGTTCACTCACAAAACACAGGATTTAAAGCAATATGAATCGCTACCTGGTTATCACAATACATGGTGATAGGCAACTGCACATCAAACCTAATTACTCAAGAAGATACTTGATTCAAATAAACTCACATGATGTATAAGCCACAACTCTATACCTAGCTTTTGAGTCTCAAAATTCCCTTGTTGAGGTAGGAAAAGTTTGGATTGAGTGCCAGACATGTTATCTATTACTTCCATTCTTCTTAATGAAAGTAATTTTGCTCAGTGGGCCTAGGCTATTGAAGTGTTTCTTGGTCGAAAGAAGTTTGATTATGTGATTAGTGAATCCCCGCATCTATAGATTCTTAATATCCTAATTGGAGAGCTGAAGATGCCTAAATAGGGGTTGTTTGTGGAATAGCATGGAGTCTAAGATCAATTGTAGTTTGGTTTTCTTACTAACTACTAAATTTTGGATTTGGACATTTGGGGAAATCACAAATTTGGCTAGTCAACATCTCCCTTCCTTGAGTGAAGTTTTTGGTAGACTTAGACAAACCACATTAACAAACTCTAGCACTATTACATTCCCTTCCTCTAGTACTAATATATTACATTTTGGTGATAAATTTGCTTTTGCCGCTTCTATTGGGAGTAATAGAGGTGGTTGTGGAGGTCGAGGTTGTAGAGTTCATGAACAAGGGGGTGTGGTGGAGGATGTGGACTTTGTAAGTGCACTTATTGTTATGGTGAGGATCATATGGTAGACTTTTGTTGGGAGTTGTATGGTAAACCCACAGTTCACCAAGCTAGTTTTTAGGCTGAAGAATTGACTTCACATTCACATACACCAACATCCAGAGTAGTCTCTGTCCCTGAGGAAGAGTATAATCGCCCTCGCCTATCAAGCTTAATTCTGTTGGGTTTGGCTCTACAACTAGCTTGGCTCAACAAGGTACTTCCATTGCTTGTCTTGCCACTTAGGACCCTTGGGTCATTGACTTAGGTGCTAATGATCATATGAGAGGTATCTTAGGTTTACTCTCTGACCTTGAGCACTCTAGCAGTCTTCTCAATGTTACTTTGGTAGATGGCGTTGCCACTATAGTTTTTGGTTTAGGTATTGCCAATCTTAGTCCTAATCTTTCTCTATTGTCTTATATATTCCTGATTTTCCTTTTAATCTTTTGTCGATTAGTAAGCTTGCTAAACTTTTGACCATTTTTTTATCCATTCATTGTATCTTCCAAGATCTTAGGACTGGGAAGATTCTTGGTGGAGGGCATGAAGTCGATGGACTCTACTACTTGGATGAGTGTGGTTGTTCTAGTTTAGTGGCTTCTCATTTGTCTATCTCATCTCTCTAGAATTTGAAGTTGTTAGTCCCGTTGTGTCGTCAAATTGAGTCCTTACAATGTGAAGCATGTCAATTGGGTAAACACCATATGGCTTATGGTTCCCCATTGCTTATTGTGGTGCATTTCGAGGGAGAGAAATAGTTGGTGCTTTGAAGACAACGAGAGATAAATATCAGACTTGAAGCTATTTTTTTTAGAACTTTAATGGATTGGTTGGCTGCCTTGCTGAATCAATCCTTTTCATCCCTTCTTGATTTCTTAGATTCTTGTAATTTTTGTTCTTGATTGTTGGACCCCTTGTACACTTCCTGTGTACTAGGGTGTTCCACCTTTTTTGAGATCAATAAACTTTTACACATCAAAAAAAAAAAAAAAAAATTTGGGGTTCAATAAACACTCCCTCATTGTTGGGACTTAGATATTGCCATTTTTGTTGATGATTATTCTAGGGCCACCTATCTTTATCTTATGAAAGAATGGTCTGGATTCTACTCAATTTTAAACTCTTTTTTATTTTATTTCTTGGAGATAAAAACTTAATTTAGTGCTTCATTTCGTATTTTTTGATGTAATAATGCTTTTAAATATTTTCATACATCTTTGACTCAAGTTTTTGACGATCATGGTATAATTCTCTCATGCCTCGTACTCCACAAAAAATTGACGTTGCTGACTGCAAAACGCGTCATTTGTAGAGGTTACTCTTGCCCTATTGTTTAATATGTGTGTTCCCAAATCAAACTGGAGTGTTGTGTTTACTGCCTGTCACTTGATTAACCGCATGCCATCGACTATCCTAGGTGGTCTAATCCCTTATACTGTGCTCTCTCCTAATGCACCTTTGTTTCATCTACCACCTAAGATCTTTGGTTGTGTGCTATGTTCATGTCTTGGGTTCAGGGGATGATAAACTTGATCATTGTTCTATTAAATGTGTTTTTCTTGGGTATTCTTGTATTCAGAAGGGATACTGATGTTACTCACCTACTCTTTGTTGTTGTTTCATTAGTGCTAATATCATATTTGATGAGTTTCAATAATATTTCTCTCCTTTGGTTTGTAGTGACAGTTCTCTTCCTTGTCTTCCTTGCTTACCGCTTGCGTCTCCTACTGAATCACTTTCTCAGAAACCACTCTAGGTTATACCGTCTTTGGTAGAAACCTTCAACTGAGACTTATTCCTCGCCTAGTGATACACCTCTTGAGCCTAACTCTCTTCCAGTTTATCAATGCAAAGGTAAACGTACTTGTACCTCTCATCCTATCTTTCAATTTGTCTCTTATGACCATTTACCTCTTCCAATTTTGCTGTTATTCCTAAATCTCTCCAAGAGCCTATATCCATCCTTGGTTGGAAGTTTGCTATGGAAGCAGAAATGTCTTCCTTGTCTCAAAATTCTACTTGGTCTCCAAGTACTCATCCTCTAGGGAAAACTATTGTTGGTTGTCATTGGGTGTTTGCTTTGTTAGGTGTATACTATGAAGCACTTGCCTAATGGTTCTATTGGGTGTTTGAAGGATTGCTTGGTTTCCAAAGAGTATACCCAGACATATGGCATTGACTATGCAAAATTGACTATGCAAAGCATTCTCTTCTATTACTAATTTTTTTTGGGTCCAAATTTTGATCTCCTTAGGTGCTAATTTGGGCTAACCACTGTTTTAGCTAGACATTGAAAATGGCTTCTTGAATAGAAATTTGAAGGAAGAAGTGTATATGGAGTAACCTGTTGTGTTTGTTGCTTAGGGGGAGTCTGGAAAGGTGTCTTAAATTGCATAAGGACATCTATGGTCTTAAACAATCTCCTAGAGCTTGGTTTGGTGAATTCAGTGAAGTAGTGTTAAAGTCTGGATTGCGACGTTGCCAATTTGACTATTTTGTGTTTTGTCATAGCTTTGTATAGTGGTGACAATTTGTGTTCGCATGTCAGATTTGTGTTGTGTCAACTCATGAATTTCCAGTTATATAGGTCAATACTAACCCGACATGTTTATTAAACACGTCAAGATTCTTCAACCCTAATATGACTCATTAAATGGGTCAATCGTGTTAACCTGCTTATCAGATTTTATCAAAATGAAAAAAAAAAAAAAAAAACATTTATGAAAAAACAAACAAATAATTATTTTTAATATAAATTCAAAATTAATGAGTAATTGCATTACAAATAATCATTTAAAACTAAAACGCATCCCAATATTACAAATAATCAATTACAATATGTCAAAGAAAATAAATCACAATAACTAATAAGTTTATATAACTAGAGTTTGAAGGGTATATTGGTAAAATGTCATTTAATTAAATGGGTCAGACGGGTCAAATGGGTTTTATGTGTTGAACCCTAATTCAACCTTTTTATTAAACGGGTCAGTCATGTTAACTTGAATATGAAACAAACCCATTAAGCTTCAACTTATAATTTGGTAATTTTATGTTGTGTCGTGTTGGGTTCGCGGGTTGTGTCCAATTTTACCACCCCTACCTTTGCAAAAGGAAAGATTTTACTGATAGCGTATGTTGTGATATTATAATACTCGGTGATGACAAGAAAGGGGTTGATTATTTGAAGAGATACCTTCAAAACTCCTTTCGAACTAAGGATTTGGGCCACTTCGGTATTTTTTGGGTATTGAGGTAGCACAATCTAAAGAAGACATCAGTTTATCACAAAGAAAGTATGTGTTAGATATTATGGAAAAAGCTGGCTTGTTAGGAATTAGGATCTAAACCAGTGGAGACCCTTATAGATCCTAATGTCAAATTGTATGAAGATCAAGGGTAGTTGTAATCTAATCTTGAGAGATATTGGTAAGCTAAATTATCTGACAATTACTCGCCTAGATATATTATTTGCAGTTAGTGTTGTAAGCCAGTACATGAAAGATCCTCGCCTTCCAAATTGGGAGGCTGTTATTTGGATTGTGAGGTATCTTAAAGCACATTCAGGCCATGGTCTTTTGTATAAAGCTAACGGTTACCTGCTGGTAGAAGCCTTTATTGATGCTAATTGGACAGGATCATCGTCATTTCAAAAATCCACTAATGGGTACTGCACTTTTCTGGGAGGAAATTTGATTACTTGTAAAAGTAAGAAACAAACTGTTAGTGAGATCCGGTGCAAAGGTATAGAGCCATGACACACATCATGCGAGCTTATGTGGATTAAGCATTTACTTGAGGAATTAAAATTTGTTGTAAAGATGCCTATGACTATGCATTGTGATAATCAAGCGACAATTCATTTTGCCTCTAATCTTGTGTTTCATGAGAGAACCAAGCATATAGAAGTAGATTATCATATTACTTTGGGGAAAGGAGAAGATGGTGTAATTGCTACTCCATATGTTTCTACAAGAGTCCAAATTGCTAATATGTTTACCAAAGCGTTATGTAACACTTGTTTGGGTTTATTATGTAACAAGCTAGGATTGTATGATATATACTCTCAAGCTTGAGGGGAAGTGCTATGGGTATAAAGCTAGGGAAAAAGAGTAAACTCAGTGTATACCTATATATATCAATAAATAATATGTTATATGTTAGGATTAATTTAACTAACATACATATGTTTTCTCCTTTTAGTTACTAATAGTAATATCTGTTGAATGCTTGTCTCAATTGTGCAGATCCTTTTTTGATACACAATACTCTTTCCACCTTTCCAAGCTGAAGCTAAAGCTACGGTCTGGTATTATGACTGTCATCTACCAAAAGGTATGTCACAAAGTTATAGAAGATTAATATGCTACAACTTTGCAAATTCGCCTATTCAAGAATTATTTAATTGGGTTCTTGTGTGAAGTCCTATTGAGGTGAAAGTCATGTCATTCTAGTAGTCTGAGTCTTTTAGGGTTACAGTTTTTGATTTAGGTTTTTATTTTATTAATTATGGTCGATTTTATATTCAGGGGAAAATCTGTAATTTTTGCTATTCTTGCGAATTAAGGGTATTTTGGTAATTTAGTTGAGTCTAGGATATTCTGGGGTATTCTAAGTATCTTAGGTTTATTTCTTTGGGTCCAAGTTAAGTATTTATTAGGTTTTATTAGTAGTCCTATTAGTAGTAGGAATCTTATTACTACTAGTCCAAGTAACAGTCTTTATGTATATATATTGTGCTCAATGTATTCAATGGAAGTAGAATGAGTTGATTAATAAAATTTCGTGTTTTCAACAATAGGCATGTTGGCTTTTGTTGGTTCTTTCTCCTTCTTCTCTCTTCTCTTTATATTCTTCGGTTCACCTGTACTGTTCACACAGCCCTTATTTTTCTCTAATTCTTCTTCATTCCTAACCCTAACCTTACCACAACAAAATGTAGACAAATCCCTAATTTGTCGTACATCAGTATGTCTTCTTTATGTTCCCTTCAAAGTTTGCAAACATCAATTTGTAAACATCTATGGGGAAGTTGTGTGCATGTTGTCATTGTTGATGTCTTAAACTGATTTTTTTGGTGTGTGGATAATTTTTTTCTATTATTCCCATCTCTCCCTCTTCTTCCTAGCTATTGATATGGGTCTTAAGTTTGCTTGGAAAAAACTCACATAATTGATTTATTTGAAGTTTTATACTTTTTGACAGTGTCTACACATCAACCTAGCAGAGCGATCAAAATTTTCTGAGGGGGAAATTCAGACTTTCATGTCCATAGATGCGGATAGAACTGTCAACCTGTGTAACAGTTTCCATGATTTCTGGAGGTGATGGCTCTTGATCACTATTTAAAGTAAATATTTCTGGTCTCTCTCTCTCTCTCTCTCTTTACGATGAAATATTTAAGTAGAATTAGGTGATGATGATGACTAGACACTATATCAGAGAGTATTAGAACAACCCATTGTTTTGGCCATTTAAATAAGTCAATGCAGCACATATCCATATGAAAGTTTTGTTTTATATTTTTCTTTTTATTTCTTGTTTTGTCATTATATGAATTTTTTTTGATCTGTCAATGCAGCTTGTGATCCCATTTTGTCTCTGTTTATGATAATTCTGATCGTAAAGAAAAAGGTTGAACTAGTAGTGTTAACTATTAATATGTGAATAGTTTTTTCATGGCTATACTTTTCTCTATTGTTTAGAATTTGAGTTATGAATACTCCAAACCCCCCCCCCCCAAAAAAAAAAATCTGAATTATGAGCTAATTTATGCCATGATCTTTTGTTAGTTTTTTGAAACACTCTAGTTTCATGACTGTTTCAGCTTGCCTTTGCAAATTGGAGTGGCTTTGTATCTTTTGTATGTGCAAGTCAAATTTGCTTTTGTCTCTGGAATTGCAATAACCATCTTGTTGATACCAGGTATTTATATGCAATGTCCCCTTTTTTTTTAATTATTGTTTTGATTGGTATGTTAAACTCGTATCCAATGGATTTTGAATTCATGATCTCACCCTCCAACCACACCTGTGAGAGGAGGAAATGCCATTTGAATTTTTTTCAAGAACATAAATTTTATTTTATATTTGAATTATTTTCATGTGCAGTGAATAAATGGATATCTAAATTAATTTTGAGTGCTACTGAAAAAATGATGAAGCAAAAGGATGAGAGGTAGATATATCTTTTTTCTCACTCTATAGCATTAGTGCACTACTGAAGTTTGCAATAAAATAAATAATTATGTTTGTGTATGGCAGATACTACAAATAGGTTGTATGCATGATGGAAAAATTGAATTAATACTACACAATTCATGAATTTGAGTCTCTGTCAAACTGGTTAGATGATATTCATGTGGTAAACTTTTAGGGGGTGTTATCGCCTTAATTATGCCTTCCCTTATTCTTTAACTGAATTATATACTGTTTACTGTTATCTATAGTGGTTCTGAGGTTATTTTATAATTGGCTTGTTATTTTTGAATTAGCTTAAGGGTATTCTTGTAATTGTTCCGTATAACTCTAATATAAATATATGCTACAGTGAATGGACTAAATGATTAAACCCTAAATGTATTTTATAATCTTTCTCCTTGTTTAGTCTTCTCTTTGTTTTCATCTAACCTAATCTTTCAAAGTTTGAACCTCAACTCATACATTAGTCATTGATTTTGGTTCCTAATTTTTTTTAGGCTTTGAATTGTTTGGAAAATCTTTCTTTTGATAAGTAAATTTGAATTTTATATGAAATGGATTATCATTTTTATCTAACTACAATAATTTCCACTTTGAAGTATATCTTGCTCTATCAGGGATTTGAGACTTCTATTTTTTTTTTGGTTTCTATAAATTTTTTGTTTGGTGGGTGAAAAGAGATTTTCCTCATTACATGTGCATCTTAGATGACAATGAAGTGTAAGAACAAGCCAATTCTATAAATTTTTTGGTCCTTAGAGTGAGCCTATTCCTTTTAAGGATCTCTATCTTGATCTATTTGCTTGCTTTGTGTCTAAGGAAGCTTGGATTTTTGAATTGGTTATTTCTGCTTTAGAAGGGGAAGGAACTGGAATTTACAATTTTTCCGAGCTTTTCATGACTGGGAATTGGAGGGAGTATGTTATTTTTTTGAGCATCTTTACTCCAATACGCTAAAGGGTGATGGAGATGATATCAACTTGGAAGTTAACTCAGTACGGTGTTTTTGATGTTCACTCTTATTATAATATTGTCTTTCTTATGCTCCTTCTGAGTTTTGATTCTTTTCCTTAGAAGAGCATGTTGGCTATAAAGGTACCTATAATGGTATCTTTCTTTTTATGGACAGTAGTTTGGGGTAGAATTCTTACTATTGATAATCTTGTGAAAAAAGGTCTATTCCTAGTTAATTGGTGTTGCTTGTGCTTTTTTTTTTTATTTATTTATTTTTCGATAAGTAAATAAAGATTCATTGATAACAAAAAGAGAGAGACATCCAAGTACACAGGAAGTATACAGGAGGGAACAAATCAAAAACAAGCATTACAAAAGTCAAGAAAATCTAAAATAGAAGAAAAAGAATGGTTTCTCCACACAGAGAACCAATCAAATAAGGTTCGGAAAAATAGAAGCTTGAAATCTGGCATGGAACGCTCATTATCTTCAAAACACCTAAACTCCTTGTTTATGATGTGGGGGATGGTACTAGAGTGAAATTTTGGAAGCATGTGTGGTGTGGGGATTGTACTCTCCAAGAGGCCTTTCCGGAGCTTTACTGTCTTAGTAGGTCAAAGGATTCCTCAGTGGCTGAAGTTATGGGTTGGTCTGCTGGGAGGTTTCACTGGAATGTGCAATTTCGTTGTCCACCACAAGATTGGAAGAAGAAGCCTTTGACTGGTTTATGGGGTTGGTCTATTCTTCGATAGTGCGGGGGTTTGGCCCAGATAAGGTTTGTTGGAAGCCTGCAAGGAATAGAGGTTTTGAGGTTAGAGGTTATTATAGCTCCTTCTACCCTCTTACTCTTGTTTTCTTTCCATGAAGAATGATATGGCAATCCAAGGTTTCTCCAAGGGTAGCTTTCTTTTCTTGGTTTGCTTCCTTAGGTAAGATCTTAACAATAGACAATCTTCATAAAAAACGAGTGATAGTGTTTGACTGGTGCTATATGTGTAAGAGGTGTGGCGAGTCGGTGGATCATTTTCTACTCCATTGCTCTGTAGCTTGGGAGTTGTGGTCTTTGGTTTTCTGGTTTTTTGGTATTCAATGGGTTATGCCTCATATTGTTCTTGAGTTGTTTGAGGCTTGGCAAGGAAAGTTTGCTCAACATCGTCACATTGATGTTTGGAAATTAGTGTCTCATTGCTTGATTTGGTGCATTTGGTGTGAAAGGAATGCTATAAGCTTGAGGGTTGTGAACGTTCCTTTTCTATTTTTCTTGACCGTTGTTCTTTTGTTTCTTAATTTGTGCCCCCATAGTACATCCCCAATGTACTCGGCTTGGCAATCTTTCTATTATTAATAATGTTCTTACGTTTTTTATCAAAAAAGAAGAAGAAGATATTCTTAAGGGACATAGGCCTTCTCGTTTTGAGAACATATGGCTTCAAGTGGATCATTTTGTGGAGAAGGTGAAAAATTGGTGGGACTTTTATCATTTTTATGGAACTCCAAGTTACAGGTTAGCCATGAAATTGAAAGCTTTAAAGGGAGACTTAAAAAAGTGGAATGAAACCAAGTTTGGAAATGTAACCATTAAGAGAATTAAACTATGGAATGATTTGAATGCCTTTGATTCTAAAGAGAAGAGGTCGTCTCTTTCTGTTGATGATAAGTGTGATAAAAAGAGAATTCACTTGGAGATTAAGAGGATTGTTTTGTTGGAGGAGATTAGTTGGAGACAAAAATCAAGGGTGCTATGGTTAAGGGAGGGGGACAGCAATACGAAATTCTTTCACCAGATGGCTAATTCTAATATGAGGAGTAACAGTATTGGTGGTTTAAATATTGATAAGTGTTGACATCAGATCAGGATGTTATTGAGGATGGTATTGTTCGGTTTTATAAAAGTCTTTACTCGGAAGATAAGAACGTTCGTCCTCATCCGGATGTACTGAATTTTTATAGGATTTCTGAGGATAAGGCTGGCTGGTTTGAAAGACCTTTTGTGGAAGTTGAGATTTTTGGAGTGGTCATGGATTTTGATGGTGATAAAGCTCCTGGACCGGATGGATTCCCTATGGCATTTTCTCAGACTTGTTGGGCCATTATCAAAACCAATCTTTTGGAGGTTTTTCAGTATTTTTTTGATAGTGCTTAGTTTGAGAAAAGTTTGAATACTACTTTCATCTCCTTAATTCCTACAAAGTCTGATGCAGTAGAGGTAAGGGATTTCCGGCCTATTAGTTTAAAATTTTTGGTAAGGGATTTCCGGCCTATTAGTTTAAAATTTTTGTTTTGGGGGGGGGGGGGGGGGTGTACAAAATTATTGCTAAAGTTTTAGCTAACAGGTTGAATCAAGTCATATTAGACCAAAGACAATGAGTTGAGCCATATAAGAGCATATCGGTACCCAAGGAAGGAAATCCAGTAGTGCCACGAGGATCAGAGCTATGGCTGGTGGCTAAAAGCTGTGTTAATGGGTCGCTGGAAGAAGATGACTAGAACCATGGCACGGTTTGGCGATGATAGAATAGCGTTTGTGAGACCCATGAAGTAGTCGCCAGAGCTAGTTGATGATTCTAGCCAGCGTTTGTTGTGGTCATCAAAGTTAGGGTGAGGGATCGACGATGAAGATTTTGAACTTTGGTGGCAGAGGGTTGTTGGTTGTGGCTGGTGGGGTGAGTGGCAGAAGGTAGCTAGGCTAAACCACTCTCTGAGACGTTGCGGAAAGAAACATGTATTAGGTTTCTTAGGCTTTTAACCCCCACATGTGAAATATTATATGGTAAGTATGCTCATGCTTTATGGTGTGAAGTCTTTCTCATGTTTGGGATGCAATGGGTTAAGCTGAAGATGGTTGCCTTGCTATTTTTTGGATGTAGGAATTGTTTGGGGAAACATTCTTCAAATATTTGGAATATAGTTAATCTGGAGGGAACATAACAACCGTACTTTTGAAAACACTTTGAGACTTGTAGATCTTTTGAAGTCTCTGCTGTTTGGGATTTTGTTTTTTGGTCTAGAATTTGGGGTTTCACACAATGTATTTCCATTTATGATTTTCTACATTATGTCAGTATCTCTGCTTGAGTTACTTGTATTTGTTTTAAGCACAAAGTGTTCACTATCATCGTGAACATGATGTACTTTTTATGCAATAAAAAATGTATTATTAATGGTGGTTACCCATTCTAAATCTCATCTTACTTTTAGTAATCAAACATTCCTTTTTTCCTTTACTGTTTATTGTTACTCTAACTTTATGACATAGTTTGGAAGCAGGTTAATATACAGCTGGCTTGATTATTTAATTGTATAGTTTTAATGAGGAAAGGCCAGCATGTGATTTTTTCTAGCAAAACCTGGTTTCGTTGTTCTTGTCCTATGTTAGAGTTACTTCTAGTTTTGTTTTATATTAGCATGTTAATACAAAACAATAAGTAGTAGTAACTCTAACATGCTGCAACATTATAGTTTTTTGATGTGGGATGCTCAAACAGATAACTATCTTAATTTAGTTTATTTAATTTTGGAAGCCAATTTTATTTTAATCAGTGAATTAGATAGGTATTATTTAGATTATTAGCATTTTATTAAATTTTCTAGAGTCAGTTATTTTTTTAATTCAGTAATTGAGATTTCCCAAGTCATTAAGAAATAGGTTTCCTAAGACAATTAGAATTAGGATTTCTCAAAAAAAAAAAAAAAAAGGAATTATGTTTAGTAGCCTATAATCACAATAATGTACTCCTATGGAGACACATTATTTTGATTAGAGGTGTCCAACTCAACCGGTGGCCCGACCCACCTGGTAAACCGACCAGAACCGGACTGACCGCCGGCCGATCCGACCACTCCGGCGGTTGGTGGTGGGTTTTTTGTCCAGAATCTGATCTTTGCGGGTCGGTCTCGAATCTTCTCCCCAAAACCCGAAAAAACCCAATTCGACCGAGATACATAACATATTTCGGCAAGACCTCAGCTAAATCCATGAAATGTCCACCAGATTTGCGAGATCTCGTCGTTTACACTTAGATCCAGCTACAATATAGTGGTTTTTGCTCAACTAAGGCTCAGATCCGATGAAAATATGTTGGGTTTTGCTTAAATCTCGTGAGTTTTGCTTAGATCTGTGTCGGATTTTTTGCTCAAATCTTGTGAGTTTGGCATTAATCTGGCGACGATTTGATGCTTTTTTGCTCAGAGCTAGTTAGTTTTGCACAAATCCGGCGAAGATCCGGCAAAAAATATAGATTACTGCCCAAAAGGAACCTTCGGCAGCACTTTGTCGACGTCAACCAATCCGACTCACAGATCAATCCAATCCGATCCGACCTGACCTGTTAGTTTTTGCGGTTGGCGGCGGGTTTTCTCGTCGGAAATCTGATGTCATCAGATTGGTTGCGGGTTGGGCACAAACCCGACCCGGACCGACCTTTGGACACCCCTAACTTTGATGATAAATAAAAATTTCTCTTGATAAAATTGTCCTAATTATTTGGTGCTTACTCTAGCCAATCCTAGGTGTTAAATCCTAGGTAAATTATCCATTACTTTCCTATTCTTCAATTTTATTGTTACATTGTCTTTGTTTTCTGGCATTATTTTCTTTCTCTAGTGGTTTAAGGAATGCCCAAAATCTTGTATGCTTTTATGCTGAAAATCAAAGGAAGCTTGGTGCTTGCATATTTGTTAAGAGATAGTATAATGCTTTATTTGGGACATGGAATTCTATAGCTTCATTTGGGCTGTCAGGCTCAAGTAGCTGGATGAATTGGCAATATCCATGACAACATCGACGAGTACATTCATAGTAGCATTAGTAATTGCAATTATGGAATATAATATAATGTGTTTTAGAGTGTAGTTTATGGTTTAAAATATATTACTCAGGATAAGAAGGACGGGTGAACTTTTGACATATATTCGGACTTTGAAGATGTATGGCTGGGAGCTTCTTTTTGCTGGCTGGTTGATGGAGACAAGATCTTCAGAAGTGACACACTTAAGTGTATGACTGTTGTCACATTCTTTGAGTACCTGAAATTTATGCAACTGATTAGACAACTTCCATTTTCCAATGCCCAAACAAAATCTGAATTGTATTAATTTGATCCATTTTTATTAGGCTCGGAAGTACTTGGATGCGTGGTGTGTATTTTTTTGGGCAGCAACACCCGCTCTTTTCTCGCTGTTCACATTTGGACTCTTTGCACTCATGGGACATCAACTTGATGCTGCAACGGTATGCTGCTTACTATTTCTCCCGCACATCTGATTTCTCAGTGACAGTATTGTTTCCTCCTTTCCATTTTTGTTATCATTATTTATATTTTTTCTTGTGTGAACCTTTATCAATGTGGTTATTATAAATGGAGTTTCTTTCTAAAAACCCTTACTTGCAGGTCTTCACTTGTCTTGCTCTGTTTAACACCTTGATATCCCCTCTAAATTCATTCCCATGGGTCATTAATGGACTCATTGATGTGAGTTTTCCACATGCTGTCAGTTTTCAAAATGGACCCTTTTATAGTCAGTAATTATTGATTGAGCCTCTTTACTTTATGCCAGGCCATTATATCTACCAGACGGTTGAGCAGATTTCTCTCTTGTTATGAGCACAAATGTGAAGTCGAACTGACGGCTGATTCTTCTTCACCAGGTTTATCGAATGAACAGTCTGTAGCCATCTTTAAAGATAAGTCTATAGTTATCCATGATGCATGTTGTGCTTGGTCATGCAGTAATGAGAAAGAACGGAATATGGTGTTGAATCACGTGACTTTAGAACTCCCAAAGGGTTCCTTTGTTGCAGTAATTGGAGAGGTCAGACATGCCTTGAGTTTTTCAATTTTTTTTTTGGTTGTTGATAAGTTTCAAAATTCTGTTTGTCTATCATTACTGCATATCTATCTACTCTTAAATATTTGTTAACGTAGTGCACTGAAGAATTTTAGTTATGTGCTTAAAAAGTGGACAACTTTTCATAATTCATTGGTTACCTAACGGAGTACAAATTGGAGAATCTGTCTACGTGTTCTTGTGGTGGATTTGTTGATCTAGGGTTTAGAACCATTTTTAAAGAAGGGTTTTGTAGGGAAGAGAAATGTTTTGATTTAGGGATGAAAAGGGGTAAGAAGAAACACAAATCAAATTTCTTCACAATCTATGAACCATGCACGTTACCAATACTGTAGGGAGAAGAGGAAAAGAGATTGAAGCACTAGTTGATATTAACGGATGTAAGATATCTAGTTTATCTATTAAATATTTAGGGGAATAATACATGTCCAAGTCTACTTAGAATCCGATTTTAGAAAAGGTGGAAAGGAGATTAAGGTGTTGAAAAGGGAGTTCTCAAGGAGAAGAAAAGATGGGAAGGAGATTAACGGGATGAAGAGGATCTCTTAAATAGAGGGCGAGTCACTTTGATCAAGAGTACTCTTTCTAGTTTACCAACTTTTTTCTTTCTACTCACTTTGCATGCACATTGCTTTGAAAAATTGAAAATTGACTCTTTATGGAGTGGTTTTGTTGATGCTTTTGAATCCCATTTGGTCAGTTGGAAGACAATTTATGAAACCAGTTCCACAGGGAGGTTGGGTATTCAAAGTAGGGTAAAGTTTCTCTACATCCTAGATAGGAGGAACTCTCTCCAAAATACTACGTGTCAAGTATCTTGGTCCAGCTGAGGCTCAACTTAAAAAATAACGCCATTACCCTAGGTTTGACTGATTTTTAGAAAGAGAGAAAAAAGTGGTCAATCATTTGGGATTAACGGGGTTATTTATTGAATCTGAGCTTTAGCTGGGCCAAGACACTTGCCACGCAATGGTGTTGACACATAGTAGTTTGGAGGGAGTTCCTCCAATTTAGGTTGTAGAGAAACTTTATCCTTCAAAGTATTGCACTGTTTAATTAAGCTTTGTTAGGGAAATGGTTTGGCGCTATGTAATAGAAAAAGATGCTCTATGGGGCACTGCTAGAAAGCATGGGTGCGGCTCCATGGCCACCACACCTGCACCCCATGCGTACCGATGTGGCGTGCAGTGGTTGACGTGTCGCATTGCTTTTTATTTTTAATTTTTTTACTCGTTCATGGATTCGTGCTGACTTGCGCCGATTCAGGCCAATTCGTGCCGAACTAGGCCGACTCGCGTCGATTCGGGCCAAATCGGATCGTACTGGCTGAAACAGGCCGAATCAGGCTGAAATTCTGATCTGTGTCGGTGATTTTTAAATGGAGCATTAATTTTGGCCAGCACTGATATAACATAATGTTTACCTTCCTTTCGGTCCTTTACAAGTTGAATGCCTCACGTACTCATCCCATTACAACAGGTCGATGGTTGCCAGAATGAACCCAGGCCATGGCAGAGGCGGCTGTTACTGCTTCTTCTTCTTTCTTCGTTTCGTACACTGGTCCTTCTTCAATTCTATTTTGAATTTTCCTTGCCTTGTTTTGTGTTTTCGTTTTTGTTTTGTGAACCTAGCATGTGACTAGGTGTTGGAAATGACAAAGAGACTGGACAAAAACTATTTTAATATTTAACTTGAGCCTTTTATATTTTGGCTTTTTAACAGTAATGTTTTTTTAAGAATATTTTGATAGTAAAATTGTTTTAATAGTTTTATTATAATTATTGGGTAGATATTTAGACTTGAAATTGATATATTAGTTGAAATATGGACTTATTGTATGCTTAGCAATATATAGAAAATATAAATAAAATTATTTTTAATAATTTTTTAATCGTTGCACCCTACCGCACCTTACTTTTTTAAAAATTATTGAGTTTCGCACCTGCACCCGCACCTGAATCTACACCCGTGCTTCATAGGCGCATGGTGATTGATTTGAAATATGGAAATGTTTGGGATGGGTGGACCCCAGTTCTAAATGAACCACATGTCATCGTGTGGAAACACATTAGACGTGGGTGGAATACTATTCAAGCTTTCTTACTTTTGAGATTGGTGCGGTGTAATTCTTATGGATGCCTTTCCAGGCTTTTTTGGCATAGCTCGAGCTAAAGAAGCTTCCATGGCAGACTACACATGCAAGCACAATTCAAGTGTTCATTGCAATGTGATGTTCATTGGATCCTGTCATGATTGGGAATTGGGAATTCTGCAATCTATTTTTTGCTTATCTATATTTCGCAGATATTAAAAGGAATAGCAACGACCGCATGGTGTCAACATAAGATATTAAGAGCCTACCATCTATTGTGCCTAAATATCTAAGCCCAATCTCTTAATAATTAGGATTTTATTTTATGCAAATTTTTTATTATTTTCTTTTCCTTCTTTTCTGTTAAAACCTTCATGTGTTGGGCTCCGCTTATTGAGGGAGAGTTTGGGCACACACGTGAGGCTTGGTATTAGAATAATGGTTAAATGTTTAAAATCAATTTGTTCTAATAGCTTAAAATTTTTAATTTGTAGTTTATCCTTTTGCATAAATTGTCACCATAATTTTCAATTCCATTGTTAAATTTTGTTATAATGGTCTGTAAATATTCTGCATCTTCTTTCAATTGTTTGCAAGGAAAATCCTCTTTTTTTAGGCTGTGACAGATTATTTAGATATCTAAGTACAATAAATATGGATTTAAAAATACTGCTTTCAGGCAATTGGTGCAGGTCTTTTAGTCACCTGGGTGTTGCCAATCGTCTGGAAAACAGTGGTTTCATGCTACTTGTCTGAAATTTCTTAGCCAACAACTCCAATGCAACATATGGAATATTAAAATGATAGTATTAGCAATAGCTTTTATATTGGTAAAACTTAGGTATGGTACCTTATGTGCAATAAATTAGATTCCTAATTAAATTTAAACACTTGGATAGATTGAATTTAATTATCCTTGGAAAGACAACATTATTTGTGTTTAATTGGTCAATTCATTCTGGTGTTTGAATTTAATTGGGAAACCTAATGTACTGCACCTAAGGTATTATAACTAAGTGTACCCCTTTTATATTATGTGAGTATGTATAATATACAAATGACACTAAGATTAGCACTCTGATAAGTATAAATATCGTCCATTTTGATGAATTCTACATTCAGATTTACTGCATTACCTTCACTCAGTGAATTGCTTGTACTCAGATTGGTTCAGGTAAATCGTCATTGTTAAATTCAATTTTGGGAGAAATGCACGTTCTACATGGATTAATACATTCAAGTGGATCTATAGCATATGTACCACAGGTTCAAAGCTTCTCTTTGTATTGGTTTGGCATGTCTAAAGCTGAATCAATTTTTCTTACGTTGGCATTCGCTGTTTAAAACTGTAGGTACCATGGATTCTATCTGGAACGGTACGTGATAATATATTGTTTGGAAAGAATTATGATCCCAGAAGGTGTGATTCTATCAACCATAAAAATTTTCCGTTTTTCCTGATACATTAATTACAATTTTTTCCCCTTAAAAATATGTTGCTGATTCTATGATCAATAAAAGTCTTCTTATTTACAAATCTTATCTTCATGTATTTGACAATCAGAAACCCTGAAATTGTATTTCTCCATGCTGACAATTGTGGATTATATGCTTCTCTCTCCTTGGGCAGATACTCAGATACTTTACAAGCATGTGCACTGGATGTTGATATTTCGTTAATGATTGGAGGAGACATGGCTTATATTGGAGAAAAAGGAGTGAACATATCAGGTGGACAGAGAGCTCGTCTTGCTTTGGCGAGGTTATAGCATCTTCAATTTCCACTGTTGCTAGCTCCCAAATCTTATGATTTATTTTTACCTTTCAAATCTCTTTTCGGATTTTTATTGAAATATTTCTTGGAAATTTGTGCTGTGAACAGGGCTATTTATCATGGCTCCGATATTTTTATGCTTGATGATGTCCTCAGTGCAGTTGATGCTCAGGTTGCTCAGTGGATTTTATATAATGCCATTCTGGGTCCTCTTATGAAGCAATGCACTCGTGTACTTTGTACCCATAATGTGCAGGTGATTCCCTTGAAGTTCATATGGCTTTCTCATATTATCTACATGAGTTTGGATTTCAGCCAATCAGGGGACTATTTCCATGAAAGAAATTTCTCATATTGTCTTAGAACATATTGTTTATGTAAATATTGTTTCACTTTATAACAATGATACATATTATTAGTCAACTTTAACTCATGGAAAATTTATTTGTTAAGTTGCAACTGATTGAAGAGAGTGATTATGTGTTCAAGGCAATAATATAGAGATAATTAACTGACGTAGGATGAATTGGAGAATTTGTCTACATGTGCTTGTGGTAGGTTAAGAGTTAGCAGAATTTGTGGATCTAGGGTTTAGAATTGTTGAAGAAAGGGTTATGGGGTAGTGCTAGGAATTAGAAGATGGTTTGCTAAGTTATTTGATGCCTACCTGGCAGAAGAAAGTATGTAGGTGGTTTTAGGGTTTCGATAGGTAAAAGAAAGGCTTGATTTGGGATTCTTAGGAGGAAGAAAATGATAGAAGTTTATGGTGTTTAGGAGTTGTATGAAGAACACCACAAGAAAGAGAAGAAGTTAAAAAAGAGAAGAGAAAGGGAGAAAAGAACCAGCATGCTTCAACACTCAAAGTACTCCATATGATTTTTTTTTTTTCTGTTAATGAATATTAATATGTTTATTAATCAACTGCATCTCTTCTTTGAGTACATTGAGCAAAAAACATATAAAGGACACTATTTTATACCAGTAGTATTAGGACTCCTAGTTTTAATAGTAAATGAAAAACCTAATAAAAACTATTTTGGATGCGAAGAAAATAAAGTCCAACATACTTAGGATTACCTAGAAAATTCTGGACTCAACTATACTATCAAAATACCCTTAATTCCCAGGGATGGCATAAATAACAATTTTTCCCCTGAATATAAAATTGACCATAACTTGTTAAAGGGATACTCAAATAAAAAACTGTATTAACTCTAGGACATGCATGACTAGAACTTTAAAACCACCACTTACTTCAATTGGACTTCACACGTGGACCTCATAAAATAACTCTTGAATAAACAAATTTGTGAAGTAGTAACAGATTAATCTTTGATGACTGCACCACTAACCTAACTGAATGATAGTCTTAGCAATTCATTGTCCAATAATTTTAATGAATTTGTAAGAGTGACTAAGATACAAAGGTTACAAATGATATTTCCAATGAACTTTTAAATTTTGTTCAAGTTACACTGAAGTTAAAAGACTGAAGTGTACTACTAAAACTCTTACGAGTCAATGCTAGTTGAGATGCTGTAGTTGCGAGACTAGACACCTTGGTTTGCGTCAAACAATTGTCTAGATGGTGAGAAATTTTGGCATCTGATAGGTGTTTGACTTGGACATAGCTTATTTGCATTCTGTGTTCATGATATTGTTATTGATCAATGTTTTCCGAGTATTTTCTGGTTAATGATAGTTATTGTAACACAATGCATGACTTGACACAGCATTGCAAATGGTCATAGCAAAACAGTATAAGAATTCAGTTAACATTTTCTCTTGTGGATGAGTTTGATTTGTGTTTCTGAATTTGACAGGCAATATCTTCTGCTGATTTGGTTGTTTTGATGGAAAAAGGACATGTGAAGTGGGTGGGAAGTTCAGCTGATTTGTCAGTTTCTTCATATTTAGCATTCTCTCCACTAAATGAATTTGATACATCTTTGTGCATTCAAAGACAAGAATGCAGCATGGCTGCTAATACTGAAGGCAAACAACCTCTCCTAGAAAAAAGCACTACGCATGTTTCAGAGGAAGCAGAAGAGATCATTGAAGTTGAGCTACGAAAAGAGGGCAGAGTTGAACTTACTGTATACAAGTAAAAACATCTCTTGTTAAATATTGTACTGCATATAGGAGATAACAATTTATGAAACTGCAGTTTTTAGCTAGGATGCATCGACACTGCATTTGAGGTTTCGTACCCATGTTGTATCTGTGTCGTAATAGTGTCCTATCTGGCATATCATGTTATAATTTTTTAAAAATTGCTCGTGTCGCCGTGTTGTACCCGTACCTACACCTGTGTTCATGTCCATGTCTGTGCATCTTAGGCTTTTAGGGCTTTTCTCTTGATAAATTTTCTCGCTGATTTTTTTGCAGAAATTATGCAGCATTTTCTGGTTGGAGTATCACAGTTGTGATATGCCTGTCGGCAATTTTAATGCAAGCTTCTCGTAATGGAAATGATCTGTGGCTGTCATACTGGGTTGATACAACAGGAAGCAGTCAGACAGATTACTCCACCTCCTTTTATCTGGTATTCAGCTTCCCCACTTTTCCTTATAATTGCAAGCTGTCTGGCTTTCTATGTGGTTGTTTAGATTTAAAAAAAAAAAAAAATTTCTTGAGGGAAATTGTTGAAATTATTAATGAAGCTAGGTTTAATACTACATGTAAATATTAGAACTAAAACTTGAAAAGAGTTCAGGTAGAGAACTTAAAAGTAATAAATTGGACAGATTTTCTAGAAATTCATTCAAAGTAAAAGTGTATTATCTAGTGGAATATGCTAAGCTGGGTCAAGAGAGCCTCAAACTATAGTGCTTTGGCTTGTAGCAAATAGGAACATAGACCTTAATTTGAGGAATTTATGTAATTATATATGTCCTTTTTCACTAGTTCAGCTGCACCCAGGTGGTGGAACTTGGAAGGGACAATGAAGTTGGTTATGTTCTAATACGGATACTTCTAGTCAATATATGTACATTGCAACATAACATCTCTGCTTTCTTCAATATAATATATTGTTTTTGAAAAGAACATTTAAGCAAGAATTCTGGGGAACTTGTGATGGGAATGTTTGTTATCCTGTTGTAATTGACTTATCAATTGACTGTGCAGGTTATACTCTTCATCTTTTGTATCATAAACTCCTTTCTAACGTTGGTGAGGGCATTCTCATTTGCATTTGGGGGCTTACAAGCTGCAGTTAAGGTGCATAATACGCTGCTTCACAAGCTTGTCAGTGCACCTGTCCAATTTTTTGATCAGACCCCAGCTGGAAGGATATTAAACAGGTTAGAATAACCTACAGTGAAGGTGCATATTATTGTGCTTTATAAGCTTGTAAATGCACTTGTTCAATTCATTGATCAGACACCAGCTAGAGGGATACTAAACAGGTTAGAAGAAAATTCAGTTAAGGTGCATAATACACTGCTTTAAAGCATTAGCATCCAGAAGTCTAAAAGAAAAGGAATTTTTCATTTTAAAAATCTACTTTATCTATTTTTTCATACTATTTCACAACTCACCCAACATTCCATTTCTTATTTATCACATCTATTCATTTATCTATTAATTTCACTCTCTTTCTCTGTCTCTCTTCCTCTCCATCATATTCTATCTCCTTCTTTCTCTTTGTTTAAAAGCTCACCAGTCACCACAACCAGGAAAAAACAGAAGAAGAAAAAAACTGCTACCATCACAACTCACCAGCCACGAAGCATAGATCCAACCCACCAGCCACCACTACAACTCTTACTTTTTATGTAAAAAATAACCACATTCTATTAAAAAAAATACCACATCAAAAACTGCGACAGAGGGAGACTGAGTTAAAGAGAGAGAATAAAAAGGCATTAAATGAAGAGAGAGATTCAATATAATAAGCAATTTTATATTTTACAAACACAGCTACAGTAACTTCTAAATTTAACTTATTGTGGTTTTACCCACCCCAATGCTAATGCTAAATGACTCCTTTTTTACTCCCCTTTCTTATATTTGTAGGTTGTCTTCAGATCTTTATACAATTGATGACTCTCTCCCGTTTATTCTCAACATTCTCCTAGCCAACCTTGTTGGCTTACTGGGAATTGCTATAGTTTTGTCCTGTGTACAGGTACCTATTTAATTTGATCACTTTGCTTATATGCTCTTCTGAAAATCTACATTTCACTGTCTTCAGGATTGAAATGTTGTTCAATGGGTTTTATGTATATATGTAGGTCTTCTTCTTGCTTTTGCTGTTGCCATTTTGGTACATCTACAGCAAGCTTCAGGTACTTCTCTATTTTATTATGTAGAATTATATCAATTTTTATATTGGAGTGTACATCTTGCAACCCCATTATTCGTTTCTTAAATTTTATGGAAAATTGTATAATTCCCCCAATAGTTTGGGAGTGGTTTCAAACTAAACCCTAAATTTAAAAAGGTTTCAATTAAAACCATAGATTATTTTAGAGTCATTGTTAACCCTGGTAAAAAAAGAAAAAAAGTTCGTTGTCAACTAAAAGTACTGAAAAATAAAGGAGATTGCACTTGAGACTTAGAAGACCTGTCACATGAAAATAAAGTGGTATTTTACTGTTAAAAATAAATAAATAAATAAAACAAAGAAATCATCTCTTCTTCATTAAATTGCATTTATCTATTAGGATTTTAAGTTATTTTGTAAGCTCTTTCGGTAACAAAATACTATATGTCATGGATGATTTTTTTTTTTTTTTAAATTTTTCTGATAAAAAAAATTAGAGACTGGGCCTTGGTGCAATGACAAGTGCCTTCTATCAAAAGTGACATGTCATGGGTTCGAATTTGGGAATTAGCCTTTTCAAAAATATTGGGGGTATGGCTACGTACCATGATCTCTCCTAGATCCCCCAAAAGTAGGATCTTAATGTATCGAGTTAGACCTTTTTTCTTGTTCGTGTGTCTAATCAGGTTATGATTACAACTTATATGGATTTCTATTACTTTTTGTGTATAATATCTCACTAACGGGGCAAATTGTAATGATTTAGAAAGTTCACAGCTTTAAGTGAGACTTTTTGAAGTCTAGGCGAAAATGTCTTTTTGGTCCCCACTTTTTTTTTTTTTTTAATAAATTTTTTAAGATGCGGTCCCTAAAATAAAATTAAAAAAATCACTCATTTTAGTCCCAATCGTCATTTCACTAGCGGAAATTACATACGTGGCAAACGAGGTGCATTGTTAACACTTTAAATGTTGATGTGACCATTAAAATAATATTAAAATTTTTTATTTGGTATTAAAAAATTGCCATGTCAACTTTGTAATTAAAAAAAAATTAAAACCAATGAATATCTAATTTCTCAATTTTAATTTAAATTGAAAAAAAAAAATAAAAGACTCTTTTTTTCGTAAGATCGTGTTCTACTCCCAGTTCATAAAGAACATGAGCTTAGTTCATCCCCATATCATGTACACCCAACCGGCCAACCCACTCATGATCAAACTCAGCAAATTCTAACACAATTAACAACTAAACCTCCAATAAGTCAAACCCATAAACCTAGAAACCAAATCAATCTTTAGCAAACCCATAAACTCAGAAAATGGTGTGCATGGGTCGGGTTGAGGGGTTTTTTCAACCCAACTCAACCCATCATAGGAGTCCAACCCAACCCAACTCATGTGGGCCGGGTTGGACAATTTTTTTTACTTACTGTATATTTATTAAATTGAGCATTAAAAATTTAGAATAATGCTGTCACAAACAAAACCAAATTTATAATCAAATAATCCTTAGCATAACGCCAAACTAACACAAATTATGTGAGTAGAACTTTGGGTTTGGGTTTTATTTAGGAAAAGGGGAAAAAGAAAGTAAATAACAAAATTGTTAAGTATATTTTTAAATTTTAAATATATATTAAATATAGGTGGGTCGGACCAGGTTCGGCAGACTTGTAAATCTTATGACCTGAACCAAATCCTACTCATTGTAAAAAAAAAAAAAAAAAAAATATAATTACAATCATACCCAACTCACCAACTCCTACAAACTGACCCTACCCAACAACTCCTACAAACTGACCCTACCCAACAAGTTGGATTGGATTGTGTCAGTTTTGGTGGGTTGGTTACACACCCCTACCGGAAATTTTCTTGGGAAACAAACACACAAAAAACCCAAAAAATTCAGCTTAAAAAACATCATAGGCAAAATCATAAATTCCGAAGCCCCCATTTTCTCAACCCCAAGAAAAGTCATTTCTTAAATTTATGGATTAAAAAAAAAAACATATAAAACAGATTCCAGCCATTGTTTGGTTGCCAAGAAAATGAAAGAAAAAAAATTTAGACAACACCATTGAAGTCCATTCCATCTAAACCCAACTCCAATCAAATTCAAATAAAAAATTTTATCTAAACCCACTCGGTTTTGTACACATCTGCATATGGTTACGTACACATCTACATATACAAAACATGCAACACAAATCTGCATACCAAGAAATCAACATACGCCAACCAAAATCAATCCAAGAAATTCGAACCCAAGCCGATCCACTGCCACACAAACAGCCACACCAGATTTGTGGTGGCCTTTCTTTCTCTCTTAGCGGCTGCCATGCTTTTTTCTTGTTTCTGCCCACCTAGGGTTTGGGTTTGAGAGGGCAAGGTGGAGAAGGTGAGATCAGGCTCAGCGAGAGAGGAAAAGAGAGTGCTGAGAGAGAGAGAGAGAGAGAGTTTGAGAATTTACATGAGAGTTTGAGAGTTTAAGTTGAGTAGGTCCAATTTTTTGGGTTTGTGTGGGTTTATTTTTGTATTTGTTTTCTGAGAAAAAAGAAAAAGAAAATGCCAAATAAAAGAAATACTCTTATTGTGTTTGTGTTTAAATCTGGGTTTGTGTTCTTGTCTATGAAGTATGGGTGCGTTTCCGGATTTGGGTGTAGGTGTGGGTGTGGGTGTGGGTGTGGGTGCAGGACTCGGCAAATTTTGAAAAAGTAGGGTGCAGGTGCGGCCCCGATTAAAAAATTATTAAAAAAATTATTATTTATATTTTTAATATATTGCTAAGTATACTTTTTCACATATATAAACATATACCAAATTTAAGAGAAATAATAGATAATAATTAAAACATTATGTTCATAAATTAAATACAACCCACTTAATACTTTTATTTCAAGACAAAATTAAAATTTATTAAATCCTTAATACACCCACTTAATAAAGCGACCTTCACGTGTGTTTGAAAATCGTTTTTTTTTTTTCCCTTTTTGCCCTCAATTATTTTTGTTTTGATAAACTTTTTGCCTTCAGTTAGTTGGTCACTTATTGCTTACATAGAGTTTTCATCCTAGGGAATCACAATCACACAACTGTCGAAGTAGCAAGAAAAGTAGGGCCGGTTCTCAAAAAAGAAAAAAAAAGAAAAAGCAGAGCCCTGTAGTGGCAAACTGAAAGACACACACACAGACTTTCTTCTCCAAATTTCTTTCTTCCTCTCCTAATAATACTGTTTCCCATTCTCACCTGCAATCGTTCACGTGCCCCACAAAACTACACAAAGAATCTCTCCCACGTTCTCTTCATGTGTTCCGGCATGGTTTTCGGCCGTATCGGCCGTCTCGGTTAGTTTCGGCCGCCGTCCGAAACGATCTGATCCGGCTGATACAACCTAATTATGGCCGAATCGGCGCGTATCAAACTTAGACGCGGCACCGACGCACGGGCAGCGGCGTTGGTGGCCGCACCCCGCGTCGGACTCCTGTGCGGCACCCTCCCAGCCGCGTCGGTGCTTCCTAGGTTCTTGTGTATTCTTTTTTTTTTTGTTAAAATTGAGAAATTTATTTTTTAAATTATATGCTGACCTAGATTCTTAAATAAAAAATTTTAATATTATTTTAGTGGCCACTTTAGGATTTAGCGTGTCCAAGTGCACTTCGTTTGCCACGTAAGCAATTTTGTTAGTGAGATTATGGTGGGAATTAAAATGAGAATGATTTTTCGATTTTAGGGACCGCATCCAGGAAAAAAAAAATGTGGGGACCAAAATGGAAATCAGCCCAAAATGTAGGCTGATTTGAAACTAAGTTTAAATTTGGAACTAAGTTTACATTTGAAACTAGTCAACAGGAATTATGTAATTTACTCAAATTTTTTTAAAATTGTGTAGTGTACAATGCCTCCACAGAATCTGAAATTTTGAATGTTTGACAAACATTTAAAGCTTTTCACATAGTATCCAACAAGTTTTATATATTTGTCATTTTAATCCTGTGAGTTTATATTTATTTTTATACCCACAACCTTACCCATGACCTTGCTGCTACAAGAGGAGGTGTCCTTTGAGGTAGATTTTGTTGGCTTAATCCCTTGTGATCTTTTTACCACCAAGTATTACTTATTAGGATTGGTGGGGAACCCTAACAACATGACTAAGAGAAAAAAAGATTATTTACATCAGTGATTGTAAATTCTTACAAGCTTTGTAGGGAATTTCTATTTGGGACTACGTAGGATAAATGATAAAAACATTGAAACCAGCATGTTTTCTAATGGGCATAGAAGTATCATATAGCCCACTAATATTAATAGATGTTTCACTTCACTGTGTAATTCTGATTTACTAGCAGGTTTTCAATATATGAGATTATGACTATAGGTGATGCATTCTAATGTTGCTTTCTTACGTAAGCGCACTGGTTGCTGCTGCAAAGTTGAGTTATTGAGAATTAGAATTACATGTAGCATATTTTGAATACATAGGAATTGATATTTCAGTGGCTGGAATATTGATCTACTTGTATAGCTTGTTCAATTTAAACAATAAGAAAAGAATTGTATGTTTCGTGATGGTTGAAATTTATGATATTATGATTGGCCATACATATCAAAAAATGATATTAGCATTGGCCATCTGTACAAGGAAAGCTTAAAACTTAGACTAATGAGTTGTCTACTTAGTAGAAATTCTTCAGTTCTTCTACAGGTCAACATCACGAGAACTGCGGAGGCTGGACAGTGTTTCTCGTTCTCCTATATATGCATCCTTCACTGAGACACTCGATGGGTCATCAACTATAAGGGCATTCAAGTCAGAGGTAGATATTTTTATATAATTTTTCAAATTGTATATCTAATGACATTATGTTGTGAACAGTCACTAGGACGGAAAAATAATCAGGAGAGAGAGAGAGAGAGAGAGAGAGAATACTGAAATGGGAGAAAAAAAATTAGAAAAAAGGTTTTTGGCTTAATTGTTTTGTCCCTTCACTGAATCACTGTAGTTTGTTTATATTGGCCTGATATGACACAATTACAAGAATATCCTTAAGCTAATATAACAATAACAAGCCAATTATAAAGTAACCACTAATGCTAACAATTATAAAAATGCCAAGAGTACTAAATGTTTTTTTTTATTCCTTTTTTCTTATTCTTCTTAGTAAAGCAGATAATGGCCCTGTATTTTATTAATTTATTATGCAAATCTTGTTTTCAAATTTATTCATATGGATTATTGATGAGTGATTCTTTATGATGATCACAATTGATTGAATTTCAAAACCAATCAATGCTGGTTTTTGGACAGGACTTTTTCTTGGCCACATTCACTCGGCACGTATTGATGTATCAGCAAACTTCATACTCAGAATTAACCGCAAGTTTGTGGCTTTCCCTGCGCCTTCAGGTATATCATAAGATTTTGAAATGACTTCATTTTATATATATATATATAACGTAATTTATTGAATAAAAAAAATGTATATAGGACGTATACTAGAGACCAACATAATTATGGTGTAGAGTACAATGATCAATGAAATCTACAAGAGAAGAAAAAGAATAAAAACCCAATGAATGCAGCCAAGAAAATACAGAAGTAAGAAAAAACATCTTCAGTTCTGGAATAGTTCTTTCTTGGTCCCCAAAGCTTCTAGCATTTTGTTCACTCCATAGGCACCACATAATGGAATGAGAGACCACTTCCAAAGGAAAACTCAAATACTTCATCAGAAGTGTCACATGTTTGCAATCTAGAATGACCACCAACTCCTCCAAGTTAGTTAACATTTGCCATAGGAAGCAGTTCTGATGTGCTCAAATTAATCTTCAATCCAGATACGGTAGTAAACCACGCAAGAATAGTCCTCAACTGGGTAATATGGTGCATGTCAGCATCACAAACAATTAGTGTCTGCAAATAAAAGATGAGACGCCATTATTCCATTATTTTCTGAAGACCTAACAGGAATCCTGCAATAAAGCCATTTCGCATAGTAGCCTCTATCTTGCAGCTCAAACCTTCCATTACAATAGCAAAAAGCATTGGAGAAAGAGGATCTCCCTAGTGTAAGCCCCTAGAACTCTCAAAAAAGCAACTTGGGCTATCATTAATCAATAGAGAGAAACACATCGTAGAAATACAATACCTAATCCGCCTGCTCCATTTCTTTGAAAACCCACATCTCCTAAGCATATAGCTTAGAAAATCCCAATTGACGTGGTGGAAGGCCTTTTCCACATCTAATTTCATAATAGCCCTGGAATTCCTGACTTCATACGACTATCCAAACATTCAGTGGCAATGAGAACTAAGTCCTAAATCTGCCTATCTTTCACGAATGCATTTTGGAGGGCAGAAATAATATCTTCAAGCACCGCCCTTAGACTGTTGGTTAAAACTTTGGCAATAATCTTATACGCCCTGCCTATTAAACTAATAGGCCTAAATTCTTTGACCTGCATCCCTTAATTTGGAAATAAGGTAAATAAAGGTAGCATTGAGGATCTTTTTAAATTTACCATGGGCATAAAAATTCTAAAAGATCTCTGTAATATCAGCCTTCATCATTCTCCAACAAGATTGGAACAAGACCAAAGAATATCCATCTAGGCCCAGAGCCTTATTGCCATTAAAATTCTGAATCACCCCAAAAAATTCTTCTTCAAACTGTATTTCCAACGACTCAACTTTTTCCACAGGGATGCTAAAAATCCATGACATCCACAAAAAGGCTGTGGAAATCATCCTCAATATACAGACTATGATAAAACTGCATAACACATTCAGAAATAGTTGTTAGTTGCTGGATCTGTAGTCAATTTTCCATCTACTAGAAGATTAGTTATGGCATTACATTGCCTATCAGAATTTGCCACTCTATGGAAACCTTTAGTATTTTTATCCCCATTAATCAAAGAGCTCTAGACTTCTGTCTTGCACTAATCTCCTCCAAAACAATGGTTTTTTCAAGCTCTATGTGATCTTTTTCCAAGTTCTCATCATCATTTAAATCACAGCTCTCCTCAATAGTATCTAGTTCATCAAGTGCATTAATGATACAGGACAAATTAGGGATTTCCCTACTTTTAGTTGTGGTGGATTTAGGGTAGGAAGGAAGAAGAATTAGAGAGAAGTTAGGGCTGTTTAGGAGCTGTGTGAACAGTATCCGTGAACACTAACCCTAGAAAGAAAAAAGAGAAAATAAAGATCAGGGAGAAAGAGAAAGAAACAACAAAGGCCAACGTGCCTATTGCTCAAAACACTCAATTTTAATAATGAACTCATTCTACTCCTTCAATACATTGAGCACCCTATATATATAAAGACTACTAGTAGTATTAGGATTCCTAACAGTACAAGGACTACTATTTAACCCTAATGAATTAAGCCAAAGCCCATACATAAAAACCCATAATTAAATAAGACTCATTAATAAAACCTATGGCCTATAACTATTGCCCATACCCAACAATTGTAAAATTACTAAAATATCCTTGACTCAAGAATATCCAAATAAAATATAAAAAAATAATTAACTATCATGGACACTTATTCTTGGGCTTTGACTTAGCCTTAGGCTTCCAAAGAGAATATCATTTCTTTAACCATGTTATGATTCTGCCATCAATTAAATAACTGCTTTCTCTTAATTTCCACGTTCCTAAACTCTTCCTCATTCCATTTTTTTTTTCAAGTCTGACTTCAAAGCCTTCAATTTATTTGCATCTTTATAACTTGGGTGCCCTTGAATCTAGTAGGAACCCCACCATGATTTTACATAGGAAGCACGGGTGCGGCAATCTGGTTGCGACACCCTTGCCGGACACTTTGGGGATGCGGCTGCACGTGCGTCCTAAATGAATATTTATTTATTTTAAAGCCTAAAATGCACTGTGGTGGAGGAAGAAGAGAACAAAAACACATTATGCTGCAAGCTACCAAATGATCTGAAATAAAAAGGGAGAAGAAGAAGAAGAGAACAAAAAATTAGAGCGCAAAAAATTAGAGCCATGGTGGAGGAAGCTCAAGTTTTGGTTGGGTTTGAAACTTCCTTCTTCAGTCTCTAAAACTTTCAAATAGGAGTGATGAGAGATTTTGAAATAAAGTAGAATAGGAGTGGAGAAGTAATGCACATGGCAGGTGGTGAAGTAGGGTTTAGGTGAAAAGGTAACTTCCTGGAAGATTCCTAGTCCAACTATGTTTGTTTATTTACAAAAATACCCAAACTTGATTTTTAAAATAACAAATCTAATCACTTTATTATTATGATATTTCTTTTAAAACACTATGTTACCTTCATTTAATGATATTACATTCATTAATTTATATCATTCGGCTTAAAAATAGCAATGACTAATAACCTTTTTTATTAATTACTAAAAAAAAAAAAATATATATATATATATATACAGAAAATATAAATAATTTATAATTAATAAATGTATTCCACCGAACCTATGTCCTACTTTTTCAAAAATTACCATGTTGCTGCACTGCATCTGCACCTGTATCCGTGCAGATGCTTCCTAGGATTTCACTTTCTCCACAAAACCCTCAGCCTTGAGCCACATGTTTTCAAATCTGAAAGGACGGCAGCTTCTTTGGAAACTACCAAAATCCAAGAGAATTGGAAAGTGGTCAGACATAAGGTTGGGCAGCCTTCACTGATGAACACTGAGCAATTGAACTTCCCAATCCATTGAGAATGAAAGCGGTTAATTCTATATCTCGAGACCTGTGCAGGGGTATTCTAGGAAGTATGGACACTTCATTTAGGGTGCTATACTTGTGTCGTATCCGTGTCATACCGGTATAGTACCGGCCGTTTCATGTTATAATACTTTAGAAATTACTTGTGTCATTGTGTCGTATCCTGTCTGTGTCTGTGCATCCTAGGGGGTATTAGACCAAGTGAAAGAGTCTCCTTCCAAAGGTAAATCAATCAGACCATGAGCTAAGATGAAATCAGAAAAATCAAACATAGCTTGAGAATAATTCTCAGTTCCCTATATGTATTAGGCTCATAAATCCGTGAATGCCCATTTGAATTGATTCATCATTTTTTAATCTACAAATATTGAAAATTGACCCACACGTTCCTCCATCTTATCCACTACCCTCCTATCTCACATCAAAAGAATACCCACTGGTAGAATAGGGTCAAAATCTTGTTTACTCTGAATCTGTATTCATTAGAGACTTCATCCATAAACTGAAGCTTTTTGTCCTACATAATACTCCCTCTGTCCCGTGGCATTTCTTCTCTTTCAGAAAGTCAATAATTATGGAGATTGTAATAAATGCTTTAAGCTATGATGCACGGACACGGACACGGACACGGACACGACACGGACACGGACACGGCGATACGGCAATTTTTGAAAAACAAGGACACGACACGGCATGGACACGGCAATTAAATAATTAATTAAATTATATATTTAGGCATATTTTTTAATATTTTTAGACATAAAATTCATTTATGTCTAAAATTTAAATTATGTAAGAACTACAAATAAGCAAATTAACACCCAAAGTAATACAATAATATACATAAAATTTTTAGAGTACAAACTAAAAGTTTAAATAGGCTACATTCAACATCAAACTAGAAACATAAAAGGAAACTAAGTTGTAAACTTTCAAGATTACCATAGAATAAGAAGTTCAACATCAAACTAAAAACATACCATAGAATAAGAAGTTCAACATCAAACTAAAAACATAAAAGGATAACTAAAAACATCAAAGGATCACAAAACAACAACATCATCATCAACATCAACAAAGTCATCATTCTCAACAAGGCTTATCTCCATCTCTGGCTCATCTAGTGTGAGATAAGCAATCTCTAGCAACCCAGGTCCTCCAAATGGTTCATTCCAAGTATCTCCACCAATGTCCCACTTCTTAGAGTGTCCTTTAGTGTACTCTTCCCTCCTCCTTGAAAGAAGTCGAAGATTAGAATGAACAAACACTAAATCTTCAGCACGTTTAGGAGTAATTCTATTCCTCCTCATACTATGGATGAAGCCATATGTACTCCAATTCCTCTCAGCACATGATGATGAGCAAGGTTGTCCAAGAAGCTTTAGAGCTAAAGTTTGAAGCATTGGTAACCTTGACCCATAATTTGACCACCAAAGCATTGGATCCAAGTTCCACCTATCATCCATGTTATCATCATCATAAGCCCCAATTCCTGAAAAAAAACCAAACTCCATAGTAACATTCTTCCTATCATCAAGATCAGGAAAGAATCTTTTGAGGCACTTGTTTCTCTCCGTAGAAAGTTCAGCATCCTTGTGTGGCGCAACACGGCCTCTACCTTCCTCAAGCCATTGATTACAATAATACCTAATTAAAAGCAAATTAGAAATGCCTAAAGAATATAAAAGAAAAGATTAAAGAGATAGAAAATTTACTTCGGATTCAAGGAGTGGGCTAGGCAATGAAGTGGTGTGCAATTTTTAGTCCACCGTTCAATGAGTATAGCGTGCACCACATCATAGAATGGAGAATCCTCATAGTCTTCCTTGCCTTCTTGCCGGTATATTTCTTTCTTCACATTTTCTATCATGGAATCCCACATTTCATACACCTTATGAAGAATAGGTGCATCCGTGTCAGCCACTCGAAGCATCTCATAAATAGGCCCTGTGAATCTCAGAATATATGCAACCTTGTCCCACCACAAATCATTCAAAACATAATCCCTCACAGTTTGAGCCTTTCCTACATCATCTTCTCTATATGACATCCATTCTTCACTAATGACCATATTTCGAAGATGTTGTTTTACTTGAAACAATCTTTTAAGCATGATGATTGTTGAAGCAAATCGTGTTTCAGCAACAGCAAGTAACTTCAAAGGGGAAAATGAATTAAAAATTGCTAACCTCATAGAATGATTTGTGATGAAAATACGAATGAAAGTTGCCTCATCTGAAATTTGTGCAATCCAATTACATTCATTATATGGAACCTCATTCTGCAAAGAGTTCTTAGGTGCACATATATTCCTTAAGGCCAAATTGAGGGTATGCACAACACAAGGTGACCAAAATATATGAGGATATTCAGCTTCAACAATAGATCCTGCAGCTTTCATAACAGGTGCATTATCAGTAATAATTTGGACAACATGAGTATGCCCAATCTCACCAATGACCTTTAGAAACAAATCAGAAATGAAGTGCTTGTCTTTGTACTCTTTGGTACCATCAATGGATTTGATAAAAAGTGGCCCTTTATCTGATGTAGCCATAAAATTGATAAGTGGCCTTTTTTGTGGATCTGTCCACCCATCACTTACTATGCTTAAACCCCTTTCTTTCCAAGTGTCTTTAATTGACTTCAACAACTTCTCAACATGTACCTTCTCTTTATGCAACAAAGTTGTTCTTAATTTATTGTAACCCGGAGGAATATAGCCCGCTAAATTATTATTACATGCAAATTTAATCATCTCAATCCAATACGGGTTCTTAGCAAAGTGAAAGGGTAAACCAGCAGAATAAAATGTCCTAGCAATAAGAGAATCTAATTGCTCTCGACATTGATTGTTAAAAGCCTTCTCCAAAGTAGAATTCCCAACCCCTTTTCTTTTCTGAAAAAATGGATGACTTGTAGCGGTACTACTCTCAATAGGACCCAAATGAGGACTACTAGGAGAATCAGATGGTAAAGACACTAGCTTAGGCTTCTTACGCGAAGATTCCTCATACTCATCTTCTAATTTTTTCATTTCATTCATATACTCATCTCCAACATTAAGCTTAGCACATGGTTGTATTCCAAAATTAGACAATTTTAACAAGTGTGCCTTCACCCTTGAATAAGACCCCTTAAAAGTTTTTTCACAATAGTTACATCTGAAAGTAACATTCCCACCACCGGAGAGAGCTTTTTCTAACTTAGTAACATATTTCCATAGAGGAGCAATTCCATCATTTGATTTTTCACTTTCAGCATTCATTTTAATAAATCACCTACAACATTTAAGTAATTTAACTTTAATAAATAAATAAAACATGTTAATTAACATCTAACAACATTAACAAATAATAGAATAAACTAAAGAATATTTATATCCCACTCTCACGGTTACTGTGTAACCGTGAGAGAGGGATTTAAAAAAAAAAAAAAACAAAAACGTTATAACTTAATGCAGTCATCCATTCAAAACAGTCACCCGTTCAAAGCCAAACAAATATCTGAAGAGAAAAAAAAAAAAAAAAAAAATAAAACAGAGAGGAAGAGGAGCTTAATGGTCGGACCTGACGCCGAGAGAGAGAGAGAGATCCGACGGGGCAGAGACGGCGTCGACGTCGATGGTGCTGGCCGATCGGCCCGACCTAGCTCCGGCGAGGAATAGAGGGCAGCGGCACAGCGGTCAGAGGGAGGAGAGGACGAAGGGCTGCGTTTGGGATGTGGGTTTCGGGCTTCTCACTGTCTAACTCCTAAGTTCTCACTTCTCACTTCTTAGACTTTACTTTTGTTTTAGGGTATATCTATCAACGGATCCGGTAATTCCATGTGTCAAAATCTGTGATTTTTCCTTTTTTTTTTTTTTTTTTTTCACTGCTGGCGTGTCCGACGTGTCGGCGCCGCGTCGGCGCCGCGTCCTAGCCGTGTCGGAGCCGTGTCGGCGACGCGAAAAAAAAAAAAAAAAAAAAAAAAAGGGACGCGTCTCGGACACCGGAGTCCGGCGAATCGTCCCCGTTCCGGTGTCCGATACGTGTCGGACACCGACACTTCGCCGGAAATGCCGTGTCCGTGCAACCCAGGCTTTAAGACTGCCATAGCTGTAACTTAAGAATGGCTGGAGGAATAATTAGGTTGAAATATATGCTTTTCGTGAAAGAGTAGGATCTTCTAGAGTTCCTAGGATAATTCAACCATAGAGCTCATAAATTTTAAACATTCATTGTTAGATGCGTGGTTTAGACCTTGTCTAGACGTTGGCATTTAAGCAAACATTAATCGACACTATTTTGGTTTGATGATGTGGTAAAATCTAACCCACTCATTTAACAAAGAATGGTTAGGATTTTAAAAATTCTATGTTGGAGTTAAGAATTCTAGAGGATCTCAATCATGTGGTGTAGAATGATAGTTATAACTTGTGATTGACTTTTCAAAAAACGTGAGACAATTAAAATAGAAAAATAAAATTTTCATTCTATGTGCTTAGTGGTGTAGGATAATAGACTAATATGTGACCGGTCATCTTCCTCCAGTTGTTAGCAGCATCTATCATCTCATTTGTTGCCCTGATGGCTATTATTGGATCTCATCGTGGTTTACCAATTAGTTTTGGCACCCCAGGACTGGTATGTTCTTCTGCCCCTCATATTTCCTCAACTTGTCCTATTACAATTCAATTCCTTGTACCTATAATATTATGTTTTTTTATTTTATTTTTAAAGCCTATAATTATATAGTATTGTACTGGAATTTTTTCCATACATTGTGAAGCCATAAAGAATTGAAAATGCTATGTTCTTTTACAGGTAGGATTGGCTCTCTCCTATGCAGCTCCAATTGTGTCTTTGTTGAGCAGCTTTTTAACAAGTTTTACTGAAACAGAGAAGGAAATGGTTTCTGTTGAAAGAGCTCTTCAGGTACTAGGGTAGATCTCCTTTGTTAGATACTTTCTTTCTGATAACTTACGTTTGATTGTATTCTCTGTAGTATATAGACATTCCTCAAGAAGAGTTGCATGGATGCCAAGCCTTAAATCCAGATTGGCCACGCCAAGGAGTAATTGAATTTCACAATGTTACATTGAGATACTTGCCATCTCTTCCGGCTGCACTTTGTGATATTAATTTTACAGTTGGGGAGGGGATGCAGGTCAGCATCATATACCCAGCTAGATGTTGATGATTGAAATTTATGCAGGATTTGGATTTAGTAATTAAATTCAGTTAAAAAGCGTCAAATCCTTTTACTAAAATTATTCTTACCAAGTTGTTAACATTTTTTCCTTGATCTTTTTTCAGGTTGGAATCATTGGAAGAACAGGTGCTGGAAAATCTAGTGTCTTGAATGCCCTTTTTCGTCTTACCCCAATATGTACAGGGTATATTTTGGTGGATGGGATAAACATAGCTGATGTTCCTGTTAGAGAACTCCGTACAGATTTTTCTGTTGTGCCTCAGAGTCCATTCTTATTTGAAGGATCAGTAAGGTAATCTGGAAAAATGTTACCATACCTTTCATTCAATTTTGTCGGTCATTTGTTTGTTTGATTTAATTCCCTGGCTGTTGTTCTTTGTTTCAGATATATTTATATTTTTTGGAGAAAAATGCAAAAACACCTGAAATTTTTGTCAAATGAAATAAACCCTTGTCCTTTTAGTTTGCAATTTGAAACTTCTGAATTTCATTAATGGTTCAAATCAATCCTTCTGCTACCACCCTGTTAATGTAACGGACGGTTTGCATGTGATAGCATGTTAATTAAAAAAAAAAATTCAAATTAAAATTTAACTGAAAAAATTGTTTTAAAACTCATGAATTTTTTTTCCCCTCTCCCTCTCTTTTTGTCCCACTGCCATACAATTCCACCCGAACCAGCAATTCCAGCCTGCTGCCAAATCCTCCTCAACTACAAGACCCACAAAACCCACAAATCAAACTAGCAAACCTGAAAACTCCAAATCAAACCCCTACATTAATCAAATCTGCTTTTCACATTCCTCAGCCATCCTGAGAAAACTTCAAAGCCCCCCAACACAACCATGGTGAACAAGAACCAATAGTTTCCTAATCATTACTCCAATTGACCCCATCAACTCCTTCTGTGAGTAAAATCCTGATTCTCTTCATTCCCAATGAAAGATTGCATTAATGTAGCTTGACTCTGTTTCAGTTGAAAATATCAGGATTTTCTTCAGCTTTATTGCTCAATATTCCCTTGAATTGTAATTGTTTTTCCATCTATTTTTCTGAACCTTGGCAAGTAGTTTTGCAGTAAACACAACTACTTATTGTGTTACACCATCCCCCTTTCTATAATTGAATGAGTCAACTGTTTGCACCAGATTCATGGGTTCTGTTGGTTTTATGGTTGATGACGATTTGGCTGGGAGTTGGTGGTTATGGTGGGCTTGTGTGGTGGCGGGGGTTATGGGAGGGAAAGAGGAGAAAGATAAGGGAGAGGGATAAAAGGGGAATTTTTATTTAATGAGTTTAAAAACAACTTGAAAAAAACAAATTTTAAAATAGTTTTTTTATTAAATTTTTGTTGCATGCTATGTACACGCGTAGCATTTTCCATGTGGTAGTAATGGAATACTAATAGTAACAGAAATGTCATTCTGTACAAGAGTCCGAATTTGGTAAGGATGGGGTGTAAAACCTATGTTTTGCACCATTTAACATGAGATTCTCACATCAACATTTTACATAAAATTCAATCCATCCTACTACACCTAATAGCATTTCAATAAACTCCCAATTTTGCTTGGATTTATATATGGGTGTTAGAATTAATTGGGTGTGATTGTGCTTATTCTTAAATATGAGATAAGATGATGTGACAAGTTGGGATTGGAGGGGTATAACATGGGTTTTACACTACATCCTTACAAAATTTAATCTCTTTGTACAATTATCGAAGTGAAGAGGTTTTTAGTTTCAAATGTTCAGTGGTTTCTAATTTCTCATTAAAGGTTTGGGGTCTATTTGATTTTGACCCAATATTCAGGGGATGTTTTTTTTACATTTTTCCCTATTATTTATGTTGTGGTTTCATTATCATTTGATAATAGCAACCATTGTTTTCTTGCGAATTTCTAGGGATAATCTAGATCCATTCCGGGTAAGCAGTGACTTCAAAATTTGGGAGGTTCTGGAGAAATGCCATGTCAAGGATGATGTAGAAGCAGCTGGTGGGCTAGATATTCCTGTAAAGGGAGCTGGGACGTCATTTTCTGTTGGGCAGCGGCAGCTGCTTTGCCTTGCACGAGCACTTCTCAAGCCTACAAAGGTCATATTTTTCTGATGAACAATGTTAGGGTGACAACTATTTACACAACTTTTGCCACAACTCGTCATTTAGTGAGTTGTGAGTGGCGGAAGTGTGGACCCACCACTTTCTCCACAGCTTACAACTCGCTATGTGGTGAATTGTGGCAAAAGTGGTGAACTTTGTTGTGGTCTTAGCATTTTTCTTTTCTGATTGGCTATGCCAGGTCTTTATAACGTTAAACACTTATAAATTCTTGATAGTATAGTAATAAAGAATTTAGGGATTTCATGTTTTTAAAACTTAAAAACGATTACTCCATTCTCGTATGATTTAAAATAATATTGAGAACTAAATTTGGTTTCCATGTCTCCTATATGACTATCCCCCGCCTGGAAAAATGATAGCTTCAATTCAATTGCTAATTCCAGAGTTTTTGGTTCTTTCCTTTTTGTTTTTGTTTTTGTTTTTGATTTTGTTTTTGTTTTTGTTTTTTTTTTTTTTTTGATGCATTCATTTGCAATAATTGTGTGTACTAGAGCGTCACTTTAAACGTACCTGAGTTTTCTTCATTACTGCTTCCTTATCAAATCTTCTACTGGGGTGCATTAGTGTTCACAGACTGCATTATTTTCCAATAATACATGTTGCTGTTTTTACTGTCATTCATGATGGATTGAAACAGATTATGATTTTCTGGCAAAAATATAAACAAAGAAACAAGAAATGGGATCTAGTGGAAAAGGGAAAGTGAGGGTCACGGTGTATTTGTACACTTGGAAGTGGTTTGATAGAAATTATGGCTCTTATACTTTTTTTGTTTTGATAGGTAATAATAGTTTTATTGATAAGAAAAGTACAATGTGTTTACGATAGTAAACTCACTGCACTTGAAACGAATACAAACAAATCAAAGGGAAGAGCTAACAAAAATAAGGAAATCAAACATGGTAATACAATGCGTAAAACCCCAAATACGAGACAACTCAAACAAAGTCCTAGTTGACAAAAACTTCAACATATCAACAGGTCTCTTAATGTCCTCAAGTGTTTCGGCATTATGTTCCTTTCAGATAAACCACATAAGAAATGTCGGTACCATATTCCAAACATTTGAAGAATAAGTCTCTGACCAATTCCTCAATGCAAAAAGGAGAGAGACAACTATATTTGGCATCACCTACTGAACCCCAAACATCAAAAAGACTTCACTCCATAATACATGAGCAAACTTACAATGGAGCAAAAGATGATCCATTGTTTCCTTATCACACTGACATAAGTAGCACCAATTAGCAAGAGCCAAGTTCTTCTTAACGAGGTTATCGATTGGAAGAATCCCACTTCTAGTAGATGTCCATAAAAAGAAATATAGAAAGACACCCATTTAGATACCTTAACACACCAAATGCTCTACCAAGGGAAAGAAATGGAAGGGGGCTTCCAATAATGAGTTATAAAAAGAGTGCACATCGAAAACACCACTATGAGTCAACTGCCAAACCAGGATATCATCACCCTCCCCCTTTGGTGTAGTAAAAACCAAGTCAAGAATCTGAGCGTCTTGAGCCACAACACAGGAAAACACTTTGTATACAAATCTTTCAAAGAAACAGGATCGCTCCAAGAGTTGTATTAGAATCGAATGCGATTACCCTCTCCTGCCGCATACACCACAAGACCAAAGAAATGACCAAAGAAACTCTCTGCACCTTTCCTAATGTTTTTCCACATCCCATAGCCATGAGACCCTCTAACAACTCTAGAGCACCAACCTCCACTAGCCTCCCCATATGAGTGACTTCATTCCCAAAACACCGTAGCCACTTCCCAAGTAAAGCTTGGTTAAATAGCCCAAACTTTCGGATTCCCAAACCACCTGCCTCCCCTAGCCAAACAACCTTTTCCCAAGCAACAAGTGGATATTTAAAAACTCCAGTAGATCTCCCTCAAAGGAAATTCCTTTGAATCCTCTCTAATTTGTCCGCCACATGTTATGGAATAGTAAACAAAGAAAAATAATAAGTGGGAAGGCTCGACAGAGTGCTCTTCAATAAAGTAAGCCTACCCCCTTTTGACAAATATGACTGCTTCCAACCTGAGATCTTTTTCTCCATCTTTTCTATAATACGGTCCCAAATAGGCATACCCAATTAAGTCATGGGCAAACAACCAACCTTAAAACATAAAATAAGAGCCAAAGCATCCAAATTACCAACCTCACCAACTAGCAGAATCTCACTCTTACCAACATTTATTTTCAAGCCTGTGATAGCTTCAAAGAAAATCAACACCATCTGAATATATAATAATTGTTCCCAAGGATGCCTCACAAAAAAATACAGTCAGCAAATAAAAGATGAGAAATAAGCAAACCTCCTCTTGCATTAGGCCTTGCTTGGAAACCACTAAGAAAACCTCCCTCTTTTGTCCTCTTCTATAGCCTACTTAGCACCTCTATCACCAACTGGAAAAGGAGTAGAGATAAAGGGTCCTCTTGATGAAGACTGCGAAAACTACCAAAATACTAGTTGGAGTCCCGTTAATAAGCACTAAAAAATGTACTAGAGAAATACACACCTTCATCCATCGCCTCCATTTCTCCCCAAAACCCATCCTCTCCATAACGTAAAACAAAGCACTTCAATTCACATGATCATAAGCCTTTTCAATATCCAACTTGATAATCACACTCGGGATATCACTTTTCAATCTACTATCCAAGCATTCTTTTGCGATATGAACAGGGAAAAATTTGTTTTTCCCCAACAAAAGAATTCTAGGAGTTGGATATAAGTTTATCCAACACATCATAGCCTATGAGCCAACATCATTGACTAACGTTTGTACAAATTGCCCACAAGGCTAATAGGACGAAAGTCTTTAATATTAACCGCATTGATTTTCTTGGGTATCAAACACAGAAATGTGGCATTAAGAGATTTTTCAAAGATGCATTATCTATGAAAGTCCGCAAAGAAAGCTATAACATCTCTCTCAAGCACACACCAACACTTATGAAAGAAAGCCATGGGAAAGCCATCAGGACCAGGAGCCTTATCATCCTCAACGTCTTGAAGAGCTGCAATGGTTTCTTCCTTTTCAAACTCCCTTTCTAGTGAAAGTTGATCAGAATCATCCAGACTAGCAAACTCTAACCCATCAACAATGGGCCTCCAAGATTCGAACTCCTAATATAAATTCTTATAAAAACTCACCACCTGATCTTAAATATCTTACTCAACCTCAAACATAATGCCCTTAACCTCCACACCCCTCATAGTATTAGCGCTCATCTATGGGAGTTAGCAAGCCTATGAAAAAACCTAGTATTATTATCCCCCTCTTTTAAAAACAAAGCTTTCGATTTTTACCTCCATGAAATCTTCTCCAAGGAGGCTAAATACGCGATATCGGCCTTGACCTCAGTTCTTCTTGTTCTATTTACCAAAGTCAAACCTTGCATCCCTTCTCTTGAATCTAGAACTAGAAGCTTAGACAACAAACATTTTTTCCTAAAAGAAACGTCCCCAAAAACATGTTTATTCCAATGTTTTAAGTCTCCTTTAAGAGCCTTGCATTTACAGGCTAGAACATAACTAGGAGGCCCCACAAAATGATATCCGTTCCACCAACGCTGAATTCGATCCACAAAACCCTCCACTTTAAGCTATATATTTTCAAATTTAAAGGAACTCTTCCCCCTCAACATACCGCCTGCTTCCACAAGAAGAGGACAATGGTCTAATACCACACGAGAGAGAGTCCTTTGGGTTAGATCCAAGAAGTGATCCTCCCAGTCAGCTGACACCAAAACGCTATCAATTCTAGACATAGAAGGATTCTCAAAGTCTCGAAACTGCGTAAACTCACCCCCACTAAAGGTAGATCAACCAAAAAATTCCTCTCAATAAAGTTCGAGAATTTGAACATGGCTGGGCTAAAAGAAATACAATCAAGTCACTCTACTTTATATTTGATGATGTTGAAATCACCAAAGACACACCAAGCCAAACTCCACCTTGCTCTCACTTTATCAAGTTTTGCCCACAAAGCTTCCCTAAGTCCAGCAACAGTTGGACCATACACCCCTACAAATCTAAACAAACCCATCTGCCACACCCTTCAACAAGATAGAAACAGAAAAACTACCAACCATGTAATCAATTTTCTCATACACCCTTTAATCCCAAGTCTAGAGAACTCCCCCTACTTTGTGAATAGCATCCAAAGCTACCCAATCTACAAAAGGGCTACCCCAAAGACTCTTCATAACAGAAGAATTGGTACTGTCCAATTTAGTTTCATGAAAACACACGACATCACACTTCCACTCCTTGAGTAAATTCTTGACAGTATCCCTTTTATGAGGATTGTTTAATCCTCTCACATTCCAAAATAATAGTTTCAAGTTCATGGACAACAATCTGAGCCCATCCCAATGGAATTCAAATTCCCTCTGGTTCGTCTACCAGATTGCTCATCATAGTTTAACAGTAGAAACTAAATTCCATAATTCCCTTATACCTTTTTTAGTTGAAGAAAAAGTACGACGAACTGCAGCAGCTTGTCTTTCCCACACTTTCTCAAGTTGTTTAAAGAAAGAAATACACTGCCTCTCTCTGGTATCAATAGAAAAACCCACGAATTTATCAAATCTCTTAATCATCCTTCTCGACTAAACTGAAGGTTCCAAGTCATACCCTGCAAAAGAGTCAGCCAATTCACCCTCCTCTGTCATTAAATCCAGACCCCCATTAGGATCCCATTGAGCCAAAGGTACAAAATCCAAAGAATTCTAATCTTCCTTAGCTTAGCTGACCCCATGGAATTTTCCCAATTAACAATAGAGTGTCATCTTCATTTGAATCAGAATCCGGCTCAAAAAGAGGAGACAATCGGTTTGGTCCCAACAACTGTTGATGGCGAATCATATTGGAGAACTCGGAAACCAATATCAACGTTGGAGAACCCACTTTGAAGATGCAACAGATTCGGTGAAGTCAAAAAGCCCATTGGGGCTCGAAAACAGCAAACTCACCTCAGGCCCAGTGATTGGATGTCCCGCAATTGGACTATCAACGGTTGTAGCAACAAAAACTAGTCCATGGCTGTAGCAACAAAAAACTACCTGCTCCATCTCGGTGCCGCTACTTGGAGGGCTCCTAGAAGAAGCGCTGCCAGCCACAGCCACATCAAGGCCTCTGTCAGACCTCAGAAGTACCTCACCCACGTCGCCGGAACTTGGAGACACCATTGGTGGCTTCTCGGCTAAGTCGTGGGAGCTCGATCCTTCACCCATCTCCCACAAGCTTAGAAGGTTCTATTTCTCCAAGCGTTTAAAAACACCGGGTTGGGCCTGTTGGGTTTTGGCCCATTGCTCATGTTGGTCTTGATTAACAGTAAGCCCAAGCCCAGTGGACGAAATTGGGTTGGACGAAATTGGCCCAACTAACCATACGTTGGCCTACTCCTTCTAAAAGTGTAGAAGTTTTCAAAGAAAAATGGGCCTAGGTCCATTTAACAAATGTTACACGCATGGGGTGCCCAGATTTGAAGTGAGTTGGAAAATTTTATTTTTGAATAAAATCAAATCCCCCAAATCTTTCCTTCTGATTTAAATTGCCAAAAAGATTTGGAAACTGCTTCTCCAAACATGAATCACTTCCTGATTTCATGTGCCTATTAAATTCTTACCAAACTTGTTTCCTTGGATTGCCTGTAGATTTTTCAAACCCACCACCACGGGCAATTACCTCCTTCCCTGGCCTAGAAGCTGATTTTCTCAAGAAAAAATCTCATAAATTCACTTCAAGAAAAGCCAGCCACCCTTATTAAATCCCTTTGGGACACGCACACAACCATGTCTTGCCCGATTATGATACAAAAATCCAAGATTTTATAATTCTCATAAAACCGTTGAAAAAATGTTGCTTGCTAAAATCCCAAAGACATAGAACTGTGATGCTTGCCTTGTTTTCCACTGATGGGATATGAATCCATACGACTCCCATCAAAAGCTGAGAAGAATGCCTTTGAGTCATTGCAAAAAGAGCCAAGAAGAATGCCTTTAGTCATTGCAAAAAGATGCGGAGTCTGCGCTGTCCCCCCTGTTTTAGGAGAAGGCTTAGCTTGTGTAGAATGGGGGTTGGGAACAGCTTTTGGTGGATGCTGTAACAAAGAAGGTTTGGGGTTCAAATCTTATAAGGTTTGGGAGGGTTGGGCCGATGTATAGTGAGGTATGTACTGACCAAACTGACTTGGCCAGTAGAAAGGTTGTTTGAGAGGGATAGGATGTGGAGGGAAGAAATATCGTGGGGCGGGGAGAAAATATGGGGGAGCATAGGAAGGGAAGGCTTGTGCATTTGGACAAGGTGGTGCTAGAGGATGTTGTGGGAAAGAAGGGAATGATGGTGATGGGAGTTGTATAGGGAACCGCTCATATTTCTTAATCATGGCGCTTATGCATGTGTGAGTGTGTGTCTTTATATTTTTGTTGGATGAGGAAGGGAATAATATGTAGAGAAATAGAGTACTGACAATATTGAGCTTTACAGGTACTGTGTTTGGACGAGTGCACAGCTAGTGTTGACACTCAAACCGCTTCAGTAATTCAAAATGCCATATCTACTGAATGCAGAGGCATGACAGTGATCACAATTGCTCACCGCATTTCCATGGTATTGAACATGGACAACATCCTGATTCTTGACCGTGGGATCCTGGTATACTTATTTTGTTCTATCTCTGTATTTGTCAGTGTACCCTGCATGTATGTTTTTTTTTTAATTTATTGTCAGAGTCATTTGTTTTCTACCCAGCAGCTCTATTTGTAACACTAGAATTTAGGTAACATTATCTTGTGGAGTCGACTCTGATAGCAGCTTATGAATGATGAGAATAGGTTCAACTAAGAACTCTACTGGACACATAATCTTTCCTTTCTACTTCTGGGTTGAAACTACAAATATGTTGAATATAATGAACCAAATATTTTGATTGCACTCAAAGAAGACGGTTTTCATATTCCCTTATTAAAATCGAGGAAGATATGAAGAAAGTAGGCTCTCTTTTACAAGCAACTTTTATTATTTCTTTGATTACTCAATTTGCTGCCTTATAGGGATGTATCAGGGGAGGTTAGATAAAACTAGCTTTGGTACCTCTGACCAACTGGTATATAAACATTTTATCTCCCTGAAACCAACTAAAAAACTTGCTTAGTGAGGATTAGGTCACAGGTTTACCACGATAGTTAACTTTATAGATATCTTTATTGGTTTAGTTTTTCTGTCTATTTATTAATTTTCTTGGTTAATGTTGTTGGAATTCTTACCTAATCATTGTTAATTAAATTTTTTGTTAATAAACAATATTTACATTACTTTATGTAGAAATATCCAAAGTAGATTAATCATTTATCAATGAAATCTTCTATTAAGAAGTTTCAGTACAGATGTTAGGTATCTGGATTTAAAATACGTCTGAAAAATTGGTAAACAAATTTGTGTACTATGCCTTAATATCAAAGTTAGTAACCTTGCCAAGAGCCTTGTGGCTCAGTGGCAGCTTGACATATATCTCTACTGCCCTCTTCAACCAAATTGGTGATCAAATTTACAGACCGTCTCTTTATTCTTCCCCACAATCCAGAGCTGATATATAGTTTCAGTATGCACTTTACAAATCTTTTTATTAATTTGATTGTATCCTTAAAATGCCATCTAGTGTTTTAGCTAATTATTAGTCTTCTGTTATATGTTTCGTTTTTTTACTTTGTATTTCATTAACCTACTAAAATCTTGTTCCCTGCCCTCACATAGGTTGAACAGGGTAACCCACAGGCTCTCCTACAAGATGAGTTCTCGAGATTTTCGGTTTTTGCTAAGGCTTCTACCATGTGAATACTCAACAAGTACTATTGCACTCAAGTGCTGACAACATGCACTGTGATATTTTAGTTTACAATACGGATCAAATTTGTGTTGTAAATTGGTTCAAAATCGTTAATGGAATTGGGTCCCTTACCATTTGCAACGAGTAAAAGACAACATTGGTTTGAAAGTGATCACTTACCAATTACGACCATAGTAGTCACCTGAGAATTCTAGTGAATTTGTGCATTAATCTTAAGGATATGTTTTCAGCTAGTCTGATCATTGTATAAATCAAGACCTGAAACAATGTAACATGTTGACAATCTTACTAAATGCCTACAACCCTACAACATGCTAAATCATTCCCCGAGCATTAGCATTGGGGGTGTAACCGTTGCTATTTTTAGCAACCCTCCCTCTCAAATTGAGCTTCACCCAGGTGTGGGTCGCTAAAAACGTTTAGCAACCATGAATAGTTAAAGCATTGGAGACGCAAAAAAAAAAAAAAAAAAAAAACCGATTTTCATCATTGAATGTCACTTTATCTATATTACCTACCCATTTTACAACTCAATCTACATCTTATTTTCTATTTTTACACAACTCATAAAATAATATAAACTACCTAATAAACTAATAAAAATAACTCTCCTCTAACTCTCTTTTTCTCTTCACACACAATCATACAAATTATTGTCTTAGGAACAATAAGGTTGCCCTTCTCAACAAAAAAAAGAAAAAAGAAAAAAGAAAAAAACATAAAGGTTGCAAATATGCAACCTTAGAGTACTAGCATTAAGGGGTATAAACACTCCGTAGTTGCTATTTTACAACCTAGGACAATTAAAACCTACTCCATTTGGGTTTGTATACTCAAAAAAAAATTGCAACTTATGAGTAGTAATATTGCATATATGCAACTTTAGAGCACTTGCAAAAAAGTTCAATTTTACAATATCAAAAGTTACTTTATCTATTATACTAACTTTACAATACAATCAACATCCCAGTTTCTATATTTATGCCATCTCATTTAAATATTTATTTTTATTTATTCTTTATTCATTCTTTATTTATACCATCTCATTTAAATATTCTTTTTATTCTTTCTTTATTATTTGTTTCCAACGGTCATATTTTCAAATAAGTAATGGTCATATTTTTTAAAACTTGACTCGACTTTTCTTAATGGATTTATTTTTATTTTTATTTTTTTTATATCGAACAATCATATTTTCGGAAATCCATATTTCTATGAGAATTATTTGTTTGGAAGAAAACGTGTTTAAATTCATTTACGCAAAACACACTATATATTGAATCTGTCAAAATCCATTTACATAAAACATAGACTATATAATAAACCTGTCGAATTCCATTTACACCCTATATAATGTACTTACCTATCAAAATTCATTTATGCAAAACACACTATATAATGAACTTGTTAAAATCCATTTACATAAAACATACACTATATAATAAATTTGTCAAATTCCATTTACACCCTATATAATGTACTTGCCTATCAAAATTCATTTATGCAAAACACACTATATAATGAACCTATCAAAATCCATTTACATAAAACATACATTATATAATGAACTTGTCAAATTCCATTTACACACTACATAATGTACTTGTCAAAATTCATTCACACAAAACACATTATATAATGAACTTGTCAAATTCCATTTATGCAAAGCGCAAGCAAAACATAAACTAAACAATGAACCTTTCAAAACTCATATCAAAAGCCGAATACATAACAATATAAAAATCAACCTGCCAAGAAGTAGTTTCAGTTGAACATTACTACCAATGTAGTCTATAGAATACTCACATACATATTATATCAAATCAATATATATATATATATATATATCATATACTATATATAATAGCAGAAACCTTTTCCTGCAATTATGGAGGTGTTACCATGTAGGAAAAATGACCATCTATAATTTAGCCACGTTTAAGTTAAAAAGTGATAAATTACAATGTTTCACTAGGTTAAAACACTATTTGGGAGCCTCTTGGTATAAAAAGAAACTAACCGCTTTATAAAAAAAAAAAGAAAAATAAAAAAAGAAGAAGATTGGTACACGGAGAATGGAGAGAGAGATGAGGCACGCCGAAGACACAGAGAGACTGAGACCAAGACTGAGAGATCCCAAAACGTTAAAAACCCAAAATACGGTTTAGAGAGAGATACAATGCAGAGAGACAGAAAGAAAGAGAACGTAAAGAGAGAGAGAGAGAGAGAGAGAGAGAGAGAGAGAGAGAGAGAGAGAGAGAGAGAGAGAGATTCGGTCTGTCATAGAGGGTGGAGAGAGACAAATCTGAGAAGACAGTCAGGCCTTTGCCACCATCAGACCACTGTACCCTCCACTAGTATAGTCTCTGTTTTTTGTACTCCTTTCCTTTTCAAATATTGTTTTGTTGTTTAGAAGATAGACTAAAACTCCTCACCATTACCTTTTCTATTCAAATTAGAATCTTAAATCTTCAATATATCTAATATTTTGAATTCAAAACCAACAATTCCCTTTGCATAATTTTCTAGGGTTGTTCTTTTACCCCTTTTAAAAAAATAGATGGGTTGATCCTCTTTCTTTGAATGCTTTGGTTTCAAATTATCCCTCTGTCTTCTTTTATTTTTGGTAACATTAGGGATCTATTGTGATTAAAAGTCAAAATTTACCTTGGATTATTTAAAATCTAAAATTATTAGACGAAATGAAGTTTCCAGATAAAGTTCATGCAAAAAGTGTTTATCGTCATGCAAAAATTAACTGTTTTGTTTGAAGTGTGGTATCGTGATTAGATTTGGGCATATTGTTTTATCGTTTTTAATCTTGCTTTATGGATGTATTTGGGATATCCTTGGTCTACGAAAGCCAAATCCTTTGCCAACATCTTTTACTGTTATCCTTGATGATACTTTATCTTTCATTGCTAACATCTTTTCTCTAATTCTGCTAATAGAACAATTTAATTTTTTATACACAATTTGTTTGATTAAATTACTGATTTTTTGTTTTGTTCTAGAATTCTTAATACATCGAGGTGGAAGGAAAATAAGGAGCATGGTCTTGCAAGTTATAATGATATACCATTTTATGGTAGACACTGTATATGTTTGTATTTTAAAAGAGAGAGTTTATTACATTGTATTGTATTATGTTAGACACTGTTTAACTAAACAAAAAAAGGATTCATTGAGAAAAATAGAGATCAATGGAGAGAGAGAGAGAGAGAGAGAGAGAGAGAGAGAGAGAGAGAGAGAGAGAGAGAGAGAGAGAGAGAGAGAGAGAGAGAGAGAGAGAGAGAGAGAGAGAGAGCAATTTGTAGGCAGGCACTACCGTTGCACTCCATAGACCAAAAAATAGCCTCCCTCAACTGTTTAATTGCTACAGGTAAAGGTTTTTTTTTATTCTTTTTTATATTACCCCATAACTTGATTTTTATGTTTAGTCTTTTGGTTGGATAGGTTTGGATTTATGTATTTGAGTTAGATTTGGATTTGGCTATGGTAATTGGGTTAGAATGGTTTTCTACTTAACGTAATTTTTTTGGATTGATTTTGGTAATTTTTGGTAGGAAGTATTTTTGAATTCTTGCCTTTTGAAAATATAAATTCTAATTTGTGATTTCTTTAATTGATTTTTTTTTTTTTTTGGTAATGAGCATTTTTAAATTCGTGTCTTTGGTTTTTTGTTATATCTAGATTCGAAATCTTGGTTTCTCTATTTGTGTTTGCTTTTTTTGTGGAATTACAAGGGTGTGGACATAAACCTATTAATGTTAAGTTTTTTTTTTTCTCTTTTTTGATACCTCATCAGTTCTTTCTTTGTTTTAGAGTTATGATTGAATTTCAACCTATGGTGTCTACTATTTATGTGTTATTAGACAACAAACTTTCTATTTGTGTTATTAATATTTCATTCTACGTAGAGAGCAAGGAGTAGAGAGGTGATGAGACATGAGAAAATCAGAAGCGTTATCAACAAAGGATGCAATTTCAACATAATTTGTAGACCTGATGCTGTTGGCTAACATTCTTTGTGGGATAACGTTTACTGTCTTCAACAATCTATCACTAACACAAGTTTTAAACTGTTAATTTTTCTTCACCTTTTTTATGTGACACACTTTGTACTTCTTTCTATTTGTTTATAGGACTTCTATTATTTCTTTCAATTGTTTCTTCAAACTTATATAAACATATGGACATCCTCATAAATTCCTTAATCTATGCCTGTACCACTCTACTTGGGTTTAAAATTCACAAAAATATAGGGGACAAGATAGGGGTATATTAATGCTTACATTATTTTTGTAAGATTGTTGAATTACCTTTAAATCTTTGATATGGGAACAATCTTTCACATTTTTACAATTCAAACCATATTATAATGTTCGCTTTAACTTATTTGGTAGTCTCTCTTTCATATTTATCTTCTGTAATTTAAAAAACTTTCTTACCCTATCATTTTATTGAAATATAGATTTACTAAGTTCTATGTCAAGTATGAAACTTGGGTATTTTGCAATAAGATTTGCTGGATCAAACTGACAGTTTAGGATGGCTTATTTTTCATTCTGTTTATCTCCTATTTTGTATTAAATTTTGTCCATTGATGTATTTGGGTTTGAATTGGCTCTATTTTGAATATTTTAGTCAGCTTTTTCTTCAATTTTTTTAAAATTTTCCTCAGCATAGCATTTTTTTTAAAAGTTTTTTTTGTTTGTAATATTCCACAATTGCTTTTCCTTAGCATCTAAATTTTTCGATATCTATATTTTGTAATTTTGTAAACAGAAGCTTTTCCTATTCAAATTAGCATATGCCTTTTCCCTACTTAATAGGCTAGGGTTCTTCTTTGATTTTTCTTCTTTGAATTGGCTCTATTTTGAATATTTTAGTAAGCTTTTTCTTCAATTTTTTTAAATTTTCCTCAGCATAGCATATTTTTAAAAATTTTTTTTGTCTGTAATATTCCACAATTGCTTTTCCTTAGCATATAAATTTTTCAATATCTATATTTTGTAAACAAAAGCTTTTCCTATTCAAATTAGCACCTGCCTTTTCCCTACTTAATAGGCTAGGGTTCTTCTTTGATTGTTTTGTTAATTGATGACTTTATTCTATTTCTTTGGATTCTTTTGTTTCAATTTATCATTTATGGCTTTTGTTTTGGTATCGTTAGTGGATTTCTCCCTTGAAATTTTGTGTGTAAAAGTCAATTTCTCCTTGGAAGGTTTTATATTTGAATTTTAGATTGTTATGATTTTATCTAAGTTATGGTTTTTTAAAATAAATTAAAATGTTTGGTTTTGATTTATGATTAAAAAAAGTAGCCAACTGAATGTTAAAATTGTGTTTTCTTTGTTTACTAAACATGATTGTATTGTTTACAAATTAATTTTTAGATTATTATGTGGAACTTGAAAATTATCTTTGTTTTAAAAAAAATGTAATATGGGAAAAATCTTCCACTTTTTTGCAAGATTACTATGTCTGCTTCAGCTTCTTCTATAGTCTCTCTTTCATCCATTTCCCTGTAAATTAAAAATCCTTATTACTCCATCATTTTGTTGAAACACAGATTTATAGTGTTTTCTGTCAAATACGACACTTGGGTATTCTATAAGAAGATTTGATTGATTGAACTGACTGGTTAGAATGATTTCCCCTATGTTTATTTCATTTTTTGGATTAGATTTTGTTCATTAATATATTTGGGTTTGACTTGGTTTTGCTTTGCAAATTTTAGTCAGCTATTTTGTTTTAAGTTGATTCAATAATTTTTAGTTATAGCTTTGTAGTGTTCTTTGCCATATAAGACACTTGGGTGTTATGTAAGAAGAGTTGCTAGATCAAACTGACGAGTTAGAGTGGCTTGACTTTCCCTGTATTTATCTCATATTTTAAATTAAATTTTGTTGATTGCTGTATTTGGGTTTGTATTGGTTTTGTTTTGCATATTTTTATCATCTTTTTAAAAGTATTTGGATTCTATTAGTTTTTGTTTTGGACTGAACTAAACTGAACTGTAAAACCGTTATGATTCCATTAGGTTTTTCCCATCATTTTCCAGTAGCAAAATATGATGTTAGGATTCTCTTTTGCCCTTTTTATTTTTTATTTTTGGCTATGCTTTCTAATCAATTTTCCTAACTTGTATTTTTGTGGTTTTTAATTCAGTCTACCTCAAAGATTACATTGTTGTGATTTTGAGGGATTTCAATTCCAAATTATGATGATTCTGAAATTATTCATTGCAATTTCAAACTAAGTTTTTATATATGGTTTATGATCTCCATCATTTTCCCCTACTGGTGTTTGCAGGTTTTGGTGTAATAATTGATAGTAGATAATGTTGATAGTACATAGAATTGATGTTTGAAGTGTAGCTATTGGAAATGGTTGCTGATCTTTTAGTTCTTTTAATAGTGATAATATATGTGTTTGGTTTGATTGACTAGGAATGGCCAAAGAAAATTATGCAGTTTCTTTTTCAAAAATTGTTGAAACATAGTGACGTGCGTACTTTTGGAATAATTACTAGCAAAAATGTTTTCCCTATGTCATGGAACCATGTAATTAATACATTTTTTTTTTTTTAAATTCTTATAAAACGTTCATGAATAGACTTTCTGTGGATTTTGTGTCTATATATATATATATATAAAAAGTCCATTATTTCTTCTTTTTCTTGGTTTGAATGGAATCAGATTTTTTTGGTAGTCTAAGTTTAAGAGAACTTGGCTGCTTTTATTTTATTTTTTTATTTTTTATTTAGGAATTACAGACTCTTTTAGACAAGATACATATGTTTATTGAAGTTGGTATGATATCCAGTTATGGTTATGACTCCTATTTGGTAGTTAACTTGGGACTATTTTTAATTGACAAGTAGAACATTCACAAATTTGTTATTTGTTTTTTATGATATGTATACATGTTGATTGTGATTTTTATGTTGCAAAAGCCATTTCAAGTAGGAAAGAATCCTTAAAATTGCTTCTAATATTGCTGCATTTGGATGATTTAAAAGTCATCTAGGCATGGATTTATGCATAAATTTGTGATGTTTCTTTTACTGCTTTTGCGTGTTTGAGCTTCTGACATTTGATTTTTAAAATTATCTTATCAAATTTAGTGCTAAATTTAATGTCTAAATCTCTTTGATTTTTTTTTTCTATTTAAACTTAGGTTCATTAGTTCAATTTCTTTAGCTGAAGAAGTATTTAAACGAAAAATGTAAAATGAACAACAATTATACTTCTCTACCAATTTGCTTCCAAGGAAGGAAATTCACACCATTCTCTTTAGCTGGATTTTAATTTCAATTGCTAGAAATATTTTTATCCATCACAACAAATGTTACCATTTTAGTTGTTTAGTATAGCCTCAAAAGAAAATCTATTTGTAAGACAACACATATTGTTATGGATAGCATTTTGAGTGTTATATACATTTGAAATTTGAAATTCATACTAAGTGTTATTTTTCAAAATTTAGAATTTCAGATACATTAGCTACTTTACTTATTTAATTAAATTTATTTAACTAAGGCTTTTGAAATAAAATGTTCACTCCAAATATTTACCTTAAATTATTTGAATAAATTTGCTTTCTCAGATTCTAATTATTTTTATGTACAGAGATTTATTTGTGTACATTTTTTTTAATAAAAATAGATGTACTATTTTTTTTTTGGGAGAACCCGAAAATACACGTACTTATGTAACTCCCGCGCATTGCGCGGGTTAAAAGCTAGTATATATATATATATATATATATATAAAACCGAAACCTCTGAAGTTCCCACATTTTCCATGTTGGCATTATTTAAAAAAAAAAAAACAAAAATTCTGATTTTTTTTCCCTAAAACCCAATAATAAAAAAACCTAAATTCTAATCAAAACCATAGCAAAACCATGGGCAACATATATGACCATTCCTCTTTCTCCTCAGAAACCCTTTTTCTCTCCAAAAACCAAAACCTTCTGCTTCCCCCAAAAATCCAAAATCAAAATCCAAAACTGAGGATGAGAAAGATGGAAGAGCTGATTGGATAGGTTGGGAAATGATTGACCCATCATCCTTACCTCTTAGAGCTCACCTTACTCTCCATTTGACAAACCAAGGCAAGGAACCTAGTACAATGATGAAGAAGCCAGAATTCTTGATGGCCTGCAAGGCTGACCAGCGGTTGCACTTCAAATCCAAGGTTTTCTTTCTTCAATTATATTGAATTGGGAAATTCTAGCTCTTTATATTATAGATTTATGTTGCTGTTGATGAATTGTTTTATTAAATTTGCTATATATGATGAAAAGCTTGCCCCTTTTTTTTCACCATTGTTTTTTGAAGATGTTCAATTGAATGGTACAGTGAATTTTCCTCACAACCCAAGTAGAAAAGGATTATATTGTTGGAAAATCTGGTTTTGTATCTCATACAAAACACACACAGCGTAAGCAACAAACATGGATCTATTTTATTCATGATTGATAACATGGACTATGTAGATTTTAGAATTTAAGAACAAGATAGCGTACCTTGGTGGGGTGAAATTCAAAACAAAAGATTAAAAGTACTTGTGAACACCTTTGATCTTCACTCCAATTCCACTTTACACCCAAGAAGTGTGGTCTCTCAATCAGTTTCCAAGGGAGAATAATCGAGTGGCTTCACTCACACATACACACCCTTAGACAATGATGTCTTTCTTTTTTTTTTTTTTTTTTTTTTTTAAAATAATTATGTATGTTTCTCCCTCTATAACTAATTGATTATCTAATTGGGCTGGCCTATTGGGCCTTTCCAATTGGGCTTTAGTGTGTGGCTTGGAGTGGGACCAAAAGGGACCTATAAGACATTAGCTCCAATGGGTCTTGGGCTTTTCTATTAACTCTTGACAAGTCCAAAGTAACCATTAATTATATTTAATACCACTATATAAATATAATTGCACTCTAGGTCTTATTAATAAATTATATCCCAAGACTTTATTATACATGTAATCCCTTAATAAAATATTCGTAGTAATATAAAGTCATGAATATATACTGCCATTTTGAAGATTACTACATCTTAATCCTTGAGTACTCGGTTTAATCCTTTAAGTTATTCATCATATATTTATGAAATTCAATTTCATAAATATATACTTTAGTATCTCCTTACTAAAGTGGTTAGGCCTAACACTCTGAATATCCAAACCCATTAAACTTATCTCAAGGAAATATTTTAGATTCCCATTAAGAGATTATGAATTCCATCTTGTGAATAAATGATATATTAACACTAAATGTGGCTGCCCAACATACTGAGGTTTTGATCGTGACTTTAGATCTCACTCTTGATAGATCAAAGTAACCTATACCTCATGATCAGGTCCATTATTCTCTTAGGATTAAGAGTTCATGCAAATAGAAGTCGCGAGATTTATTATTCATTTGACAGTCATTAGGAGAATAATAAATTTCACAGTGGTTCAGTTCAATATGTCTTAACTCTTAAAACATATCATCATATCAACTAGAAGTCTTCACTTCTATGATCAAGACAAATCATCTTAGCTGATTCGTTATAGTCTTCACAAATGAAATGCCCAATTTCATCACTCACTACGAACTATAATTTTGAGTTTACAAAGAACTTATGATTTATATCTTCTGTGACTTTTCACATAAATCACATACTATGCATCCCATGGACTATATGATAATGTCTAAATTTTCATGTTACCATTATTTTAGATAATAATAAAATAACTTTATTTATCATAACATTAAGTCATACATAATGTCATACATAGCATCATACAATAGAACTTAAGGGCACACATCCTAACAATCTCCCACTTGCCCTAAAGACTATTGTGCACTAATCTAACTCCCATTCCCTCCAAATGTGACTCAAAAGTCCTTTGTGGCAAGGTTTTGGTAAAGGGATCCGCTAGAATACCTGCACGATCAATCTTTGCTACTACTATATCTCATTGAGAAACAATGTCTCGAATAATGTGGTACTTACTCTCAATATGCTTTCTTTTTTTATGATTCCTTGGATCTTTGGATTGTGCAATCGCTCTACTATTGTCGCAAAACAATGTTGTTAGGACATATGTAGTTCACGTGGTTGTTACCATATGTCGCTATTTTATGTAATTGGCTTATCCTTAGACAAAACGCACTTTACTTGTAATTGGGTAGATCTAGGATGTGTTTAACACTTCAAGAAACAGTGTTTCAAGATCCAGTGTTGAAGCCATCAAAGTCTGTCCAAGAAACAAGCAAGGAAGTGCAAGTTACTAAAGCTCGACACCTACCTCGACACATGCATCTATCGAGCTTTAAGAAGCTGTTTTGCCCCGAGCCTCGACAGCTTCTCGACAGATCCTCGACACTTCTATCTATCGAGAATTAAAGAAAACAGATTTTCAGTTCTGTTTCAAGTCCAATCCGTAAATGTGTCTTTAGGACTTCTTTTCTCCTAACCCTAGACATATAAAAGGATTATTTTAAGGGCCGTCGAGATGAGGCAAGTTGCACATTCATTCAGAACTTCTTGTTCATGCAATTTGTGATCTGAAAGACAAAGTTCATGCCCTAGTTCATCTCTGATGATTTGAAAAACTTTGCAGCCAACAATTTTCTCTCTCTAGTTGGTGTTTGAAGTCGCGTACTGGAATCCGCGCATCTGGTTAGTCACGTACTTGGGAGTCGTGCATTGAAAGGAGAAATTGTCACTACAGAACAAGTCCAATTGGGTATTGGGGTAAGAGTTCAACTGTAGGTTGGTAAGGTACTGGGATTTCTTGCTTATAACTGCTTGTTGTGATAATAGTGGAGTTTCGGGAGTGGTGACCTTAAATCACCCGGTGGGGTTTTTGTCCTCAGGTTTTCCCCATTCGTGAACAAATCACCGTGTCATTTATTTTCCGCTACATAACTTAGTTTTGGCGATTTGTTTGTGCTGCCACGTGATATTGCATGTTAATTTGATTAATTAATAACTGGGCTAATTAATTAATCTAAGTTATCACAAGGGGTCAACGCGTTTTGTGGCCTGTCAAGTGGTATCAGAGCGTGCTCACTCTGATTAGGGTTTAATCCATTGTGTGTGATCCAATTGACCCCTGCTGTCATGGATAGAGGATAATCTCTAATTATACCTCCTTTATTTGATGGCACTAACTATGCATACTAGAAAGTACGCATGAGAGCTTTCTTGCAGTCTTTAGATGAGAAGGTGTGGCAAGCTGTGGAGATAGGCTGGACCAAGCCTACAGAAGCGCCGGCCGACTGGGATGATGCTAAGATCAAGGCAGCAAACTTCAACAGCAGAGCATTGAATGCCCTATTCAGTGCAGTCACCAATGAGGAGTTCAAGAAAATTTCCTCAACTGAAACTGCTAAGGAAGCATAGACCGTCCTCCAGACAACATATGAGGGCACCAAGGCTGTCAAAGACTCAAAGCTACAGAGGCTCACCACACGCTTTGAAGAAATTAAGATGGAGGAGGATGAGTCATTTGATGAGTTCTATGCCAAGCTTAAGGACATAGTAAACTCATCCTTCAATCTTGGGGAAACCATCCCTGAACCCAAGATAGTGAGGAAAGTGCTCAGATCGCTGCCCGAGAGATTCCATGCTAAGATCATGGCGATCGAGGAATCAAAGGAAATTGACAGAATTCCTCTAACTGAGCTGGTTGGAAACTTGCAAACCTATGAGTTAGGGCTGACTAGGTTAGGCAAGTCAAGTAAGGGCAAGACCTTGGCACTAAAGGCCAAGAGCAGTGATACGGATGATTCTTCAGATGATGAAGATTCCAAGATGAAGTCCTACATCACAAGGCAATTCAAGAAATTCATGAAGAATGCAAATGGAAAGGGCTTCAACAAAGACTGTAGACAATCCAGTTCTTCACAATTCAGGAATTCTGATAAAGGGAAGAAGGATGTCAAGGATGGCAGTCAGTACACTGTTCCCGCGGGGCCAAAATGTTTTGGGTGTCAAGGCTTCGGACACATGAAACAAGAGTGTCCTACGTACCTTAAGAGCATAGGGAAGAGCAAGGCACTTGCTATTACCTTAAGCGACATGGAGCCCGAGGACGATTCCGAAGATGAAGACGACGGAATCTTGAATGCCTTCACTGCCACTGTTAATTCTACTGATGGGGTTACTGAAGAAGTGAATGAAGAGAAGGAATTGGTGGATTCCAAGTGTGAGATTATGGATGATCAAGATGATATCTACACCGCCTATGAGAAACTGTACAAGCTTTCTGAGAAGCATGAGAAACTCTATAGCTGGCCACCAAGAAGCTCAGTGATGTGGATCTCAACCGTGAGGAGCTGTCCACAAAGGTCGATGAAGTGAATCAAACCATTGGAGCACTGAGGTTCGAAAACAATTTCTTGGTTGAAAGGACCAAGAAGCTTGAAGCGGAGCTGTTTCAAGTCAGAGCACAATTGGAGAGGACGTTAAGTGCAAAGCTGGACGAGATGCTAAGTGCTCAGAGATCTTCTTCAGACCGTACTGGATTGGGGTATGAATTCTCTATCTCTAATACTCCTCCTGCTAGTACTACTGTGTTTGTTCCACCTGCTAATAACATTGAAAATGAAGATAAGAATGTTAAAACTGAATTAGCTAGTGAGAACGTAGACAAGAGCAAGTCCATCCTAGGAGCACCACCTAAAATTGAGAAAAGGGAATCTAGAAACCTTAGGAATAAGAAGGCTAACTCTCAAAAGCCCAAACAGAAGAAGCCACATCTCTGTTATCATTGTGGTGTTGTCGGTCACACTCGACCAAATTGCTATAAGTGGCGTGCCACTCAACAGAGCAATGGCATGATAGCATCTGGGAGCCAGAATCAGCTTCAGTCTTCTCTTGCTCCTCTTGGAGACATTCTTAAAGCCATCATGTTCCTTTCGAACTTGAACAGTTCATATTCTTCTCCATCTTCACCGGTTCAAGAGTCGACCAAAAGGAAAGGTTCTTCCAAGGTGTGGAAGGCAAAGGGATCTAAGTGATTTTAGTCACTTCTTCTTCTCTCTCCTGTTTTTGTGTGTTGCATTATTTGTGCGGTTCTTTACTGTTTTGAGTCAGTCTAGTTTTATGCTTTGTTTTGCTTTACATGTTTTTGTTTGTGAGTTTTCAGTTTTGTGTTTTATTTTTGCTTTTCTGATAAGAATAAAAAAAAAAAAAAATTGAAAAATACAAAAACAGTGTGGGTTTGTGTGCATTAGTTCATGTGAACTTTTGAAATGGCCATTGAAACAGAGTTTTCTAAACTTTGTATCACCTGTAGCTTAGATGAGCATTCTTCTGCACAACTAAGCAAGTGAGCTTTGTAGCTCTTTGTTTGTGATGAGTAAGGTTAAGTGATCTCTTCTTCTTAACACTCGTATCACTCTTTTTGACGGGTTGAACTAGAAAATCCTAAGAGAAAGGCATAAAAACCCATCTCACCACTGTTACTCGCGAATCATAATTTGACATCTGTATGCTTCGGCATAGCAAAAGTGCAATGTCAATGACATCTTGTATGCTCGGCATAGCAAAAGTGCAATGTCAAAAGCTTAACATAATTGGGTATTTCTTTTCTTTCTCTTGTATGCCCATGCATGATATGCTTGTCAAAAGAAAATATGCAAAGATATTAAAAGCAAAAATATCAAAAATGCTTTAAAATATGATTGCAAGCGTGTTTTCTAGGAGATGTGGGAGTTATAGGATGTACCTTGAAGGTGATAGTCCCCATCAAACAGTTGTGATTGTGTATGAGTTAAAGTGATTTTCTCATATCTTAAATCATCATAGCATTGAGACACTTATGCAATCTTGCGATGTTTTCACACACAACATGCAACACTCTTTGCTATTCTTGATACATGTGCAGGTACAATGTGATTTGGCCATCACGAGGTTTACATGCGTTAATGTATGCTCACTAAACTGTCTGGACTTGTTTTTGAAATATGAAATTGGTTAGACTTGTTTAGTGTGCGTGTGCGTGTTTTGAGATACATGTGCATCAAAATTCTTGTTGAGAGATGTTTTTGAGAGCTTAATGTGTTGCTTGGATCTTTGGTTGAGTTGCATGCATGATTGCATTCATGTCTGTGTTTTTCTTCTTCTGAAAAACTGTTTTTAAAGGCATCTCGACACCTCCTCGATACCTCTCGACACATAGCTATCTGTCGAGCTTCTTAGACTTTTTCTTATCGCAGTCTCGATAGATACCTCGACACCTGGTGGATCGATCGAGAAACTTTCTGTCTGCTCGATAGCTTATCGATAGCTTCTGGATCGATCGAGATTCCTTCATGGTTGATTCTTCCTTCTCGACATATGACCTCGATAGCTTCATCTGTCGAAGTGCTTTTTCTCGATAGCTGTCTCGATAGCGGTCTCGACACCTCTCGATACCTGCAGCTGTCGAGAATTATTGAAGGTCTATATATTGTTTCCTCGCAATTTTTTCAGTCACTTCGCTCGACCTCTCTCGCTCGAAAGCACCTGTTTTCTCTTCCAAAACACTTCTCTCTCCTTCCAAACCTCTTCCCAAGGCTTTCTCAAGTATTTTTCTCAATTCTCATCACTTGGTAAGCGTCTTATCCCTCATTTTCACGCATTTCATGTTTTCTAAAACCCTAGGTTTTGTGTTTCTGAAAATTTTTGGGATTTTTCAAAATTTTTGAGGTTTTCATGAAATTGTTGAGTTGGTTTTATAGAATTGATCTTCAAAACCACATGCGTTGCATCACATTAGCATTCTCATTGTATTGTCATGCATTTAGATGTGTGCAAATCTATTGTGTGCTATTAGGTTTGGATTGGGCTGAGCCCATGATGTTTTTATGTTGCATGTCACATGTTCATGCATTCTCCATGCATACGTTCTTTCTTTTCAGTATATTCTACTTATATTGAAACTGTTTGGAACTTTTCTGTGTGTCTCTTCTTCTTCCCCCCTCTCTATGTTTACATTAGTAGTGTCTATGGCACCTAAACGTAAGTCCATTCCATCCTAGAACCCTCTGCGTTCTAAGGGATCATCTTCTTCCGATACTACTCCTCTTTCTATCCAGTTCCGTGATGAGAAAGCCCATAAGGACTTCTCGGAGAACTTCTTTAAACGAGGTGTTCATTCGGAAAGCCACGTTGTCCTGGCAGACTTTGTCGACACAGACCTTCCCGATGTCATACACAGTCGGGCTTGGGAGTCACTGTGTGACGTCCCGGTCACATGTCCACTCCTGTTGATACAGGAGTTTTACTCCAACATACACGGGATCGATTCTTCAGTACCTCTTTTCTACTCTTGCGTTCGAGGTATGCGCTTTGCTGTCACCCCAGAGTTAGTCTTTGAGGTTCTTCATGTCCCTAGGGTGGATCATCCTAATTACCCTAGCTGTGAGCGTCTATGGACTATGTCCAAAGATGTGATGCTCTCGGCGTTCTGTGAGCGTCCTTCCTCTTGCGGAGATCATATGTACACACCATGTCGACCTTTTGCTAAAGGTCCTCGTTTCCTTAACATGGTGATGACGTTTGTGTTGCACCCACTCTCTCACTACAACTCTATTACAGAGCCTCGTGCTCGGTTTTTGTTGTCCCTCCTAGAGGATCTCTCTATAGACTTTCCTTCTCACTTTATCTTTTCCATCATAGATGTCTATAGAGATACGGCCACCTGTGATAAGCTCATTTTCCCTTCTGCTATCACGAGGATTCTTCGCCGTTTTTTCGTCCCATTCCCTTCGTCCGATCGTTACCATGTCATGTCTGCCATAGACGCCGCTACCGTAAAACGTAGCGAGGCACAGTTTAGATCAAGACAGTCCGACGGTGCCACTCCTTCCTCCCATCCGACCACCTCCAGATCCGCTTGAGCATCCGCTTCTTCTTCTTCGAGCGACGTCACATTAGGAGACATCGTGGCGCAGCTTCAGCGCATGGATGCTCGCCTAGATACACTCTCCATAGAGCTGTATCAGGTGAACGTTCGTGTTGGTCGCATCGCCAGGCGATAGGCGACCATGGGCGGCTTTGCACCAGAGGCTTCTCCTCTGCCACCTCATGTGTCAACTGAGACTGAGGCTGATGATGATGGCGATGACGATGATGCTTCTGACGATGATGATGATGGAGATGCGAGCTCTTCGGATGAGATGTCTACATGACCTACCCTTTGTCCCTCGTGACAAAAAGTGGGAGTAGTTTGGTCTGTATGAGAGTAGTCATGCTTAGGGGGAGTGTTAGCATAAGACATTTTTTTGTTAGGGGAAGTGTGGATTGAGGGATGTAGTGAGGTGATCATATTTATTTTTTTCTTTTTCATCTTTTCAGAGATACATTGATCATGTATTGACATACATTGTATTTATTCTCTTCTTATATATGATGATGTATGTTTTTCTTTCACCTACCTTTACATGTGTTGTTTCTTTTCTGTCTTTATACACATGTTTCTTTACTTGTATGCAATCTATAATTTCTGTTTCACACAAAGATGCCTTGATGTGTTTTGTTTATAAGTGTTTCAGAAATACAGGTTGTCAAAGTCTACTTGCCATAAACTTTCTTCTTGCAAAGTTTTTCAAGAGTTTGTGTTAAGATAGATTTTACTGTATGTAACAAGTGAGTATGAGTTGAGTGATTTATGACTTCTCTCATATCTTCATTTGTCTATTGTGGTTTTGTCACGGATTGCCAAAGGGGGGAGATTGTTAGGACATATGTAGTTCAAGTGGTTGTTACCATATGTCGCTATTTTATGTAATTGGCTTATCTTTAGACAAAAACGCACTTTACTTGTAATTGGGTAGATCTAGGATGTGTTTAACACTTCAAGAAACAGTGTTTCAAGATCCAGTGTTGAAGCCATCAAAGTCTGTCTAAGAAACAAGCAAGGAAGTGCAAGTTACTAAAGCTCGACACCTACCTCGACACATGCATCTATCGAACTTTAAGAAGCTGTTTTGCCCCGAGCCTCGACAGCTTCTCGACAGATCCTCGACACCTCTATCTGTCGAGCATTAAAGAAAACAGATTTTTAGTTTTGTTTCAAGTCCAATCCATAAATGTGTCTTTAAGACTTCTTTTCTCCTAATCCTAGACATATAAAAGGATTATTTTAAGGGCCGTCGAGATGAGGCAAGTTGCACATTCATTCAGAACTTCTTGTTCATGCAATTTGTGATCTAAAAGACAAAGTTCGTGCCCTAGTTCATCTTTGATGATTTGAAGAACTTTGCAGCCAACAATTTTCTCTCTCTAGTTGGTGTTTGAAGTCGCATGCTGGGATCCGCGCATCGGGTTAGTCACGTACTTGGGAGCCGTGCATTGAAAGGAGAAACTGTCACTACAGAACAAGTCCAATTGGGTATTGGGGTAAGAGTTCAACTGTAGGTTGGTAAGGTATTGGGATTCCTTGCTTGTAATTGCTTGTTGTGATAGTAGTGGAGTTTCGGGAGTGGTGACCTTAAATCACCCGGTGGGGTTTTTGCCGTCAGGTTTTCCCCATTCGTGAACAAATCACCGTGTCATTTATTTTCTGCTGCATAACATAGTTTTGGTGATTTGTTTGTGCTACCAGATGATATTGCATGTTAATTTGATTAATTAATAACTGGGCTAATTAATTAATCTAAGTTATCACAAGGGGTCAACGTGTTTTGTGGCCTGTCAAATGTGATGGGAACTTGCTCCATTCTCACAACACCAAGATCAAAAAAGAATTTCTTGAGCCAAATAGCTTCCTTTGCCGCCTCACAAGCAGCAAGATATTCAGCTTCCATGGTGGAGTCTGCAATACAAGATTGCTTAACACTCCTCCAACTTATGGCTCCACCTCCCAAGGTGAACACACAACCTAAAGTGGACTTTCTGAAAACAAGATCTGACTGAAAATCTAAATTTGTAGAACCAATGGGAATCAAATTCTCACTATGGTAAACAAGCATATAAACTCTCGTTCTTCGTAGATACTTGAGAATATGCTTTACAACTTGCCAATGTTTAAGTCCGGGATTTGATTGATATCGGCTGACCATGTCAACTGAATAACAGATATCTGGTCTAGTACATAGCATGGCATACATGGAACTTCCCACTACAGAAGCATAAGGAACATTTCTCATTATATTTTCTTCCTCAAGAGTCTTAGGCCTTTGGTCATCAGACAGAGGAACTCCATGTCTAAAAGGAAGTAATCCTTTCTTGGAGTTTGCAAGTTAAACCATTCTAGAACCTTATCTATATACCAGTTCGTGATAAACCTAACATCTTATTCTTGCGATCTCGCCAAAGCATGATTCGTAGAATAAAGTTAGCTTCACCTAAGTCCTTCATTTCAAATTCGCTTGAAAACCAAACCTTTACCGATGACATTACCCCTACATCATTTTCAATGACTAGAATATCATCAACATAAAGCACTAGAAACATTACTATTTTGTCTTGATGTCTTTTGTACACACATGGTTCATCAAGATTTTGTTCAAAACCAAATGATTTGATTGCTTGATCAAATTTGATGTTCCATGACCTAGATGCTTGCTTAAGTTCATAAATGGACCTTTTCAACTTGCATACCATATGCTCTTTGTTCTTCGCTATGAAACCTTCTGGTTGCATCATATAGATTTCTTCTTCAAGATTGCCATTAGGAATTGAAGTCTTGACATCCATTTGCCAAATCTCATAATTATAATGAGCAGCAATAGATAAGAGAATTTTGTTAGATTTAAGCACGGCTACTGGCGAAAAAGTTTCATCATTGTCAATACCTTCTTTTTGTGTATACCCTTTCGCCATTAGTTTTGCTTTAAAGGTTTCAACCTTTCCATCTATCCCTCTCTTCCTCTTGTAAACCCATTTGTAACCAACATGTTTAATGCCATTGGGCTCCTTTACAAGATCCTATACTTGATTGGAATACATAGAATCCAATTTAGATTTCATAGCTTGGCCCCAATGATGTGCATCTATATCATTCATTGCCTCTTCATAAGTGTAGGGATCCGATTCGGACTCTTCTGGGATAGCTTCATGTTGATCCTAGAAAGATGTCTTTGGTTGATTGTATTTTAAACATGTAAAGGTAATAATTCCTTAATGATTTTCCTCTGGATAATTTGCCACATTGATTGGTTATACTGAAATTTTTCTAAGAAAATTGATTTCCATCTAGACTAGAGGGTATCAATCAATCATAGGGTTACAAAGTATAAGCCAAGTATCCAAATACAAGTTGTCTCTGTTACTCTTTGTTCATTATTGTGAACCTTATGTATTTTTCCTGCTATTCATTTTTTAATAATATTTTCTTTCTTACCTATCACAAAAAAAAAAAAAAAAAAAGTGGTCTTTATTACCCCTAAACTGAAAGCCTAATAAAGACCCACGATACACAATAAAATCTTACAATTCAGTTGCTTCCTTCTCTACCTGATTGCTTGCTATTAGGTACGTTTCTTCTTCTCCTCCTCTTTTATCTGAATTTATTTATTTATTTAGTTTTGTTTTACCACTGATTCAAGATGAGGTATTAAGTTTAAGGATCTCTTGCTTCTATTTTTTCCCTTTTTGATTGATTTCACATAGTCCCAAAAAACTTCCCACAAAATCCCCTAAGCAAAAGCCAAGGGCTGTCTTTTTCAAGTGGGTATGTATTTCTTATTCGAATATCAATTGTGGGAATTATTGTTGGTTGAAGATTGGTCATAAGCATTGGTTTCTAGGATCATTTATGAGAAGCCCAAATATTTTTTTTGTTGTGTTTTGTTTGATTTGTGTTGAGTTAAGGAATTGTTATACGTTCCCTATTAATGCTTTGGGATATCATATAAACTTCAGTTTATTTTTTTTTCTTTCTTTTTTTTTGGCTTATGAATATTGATACAGGAAAAAAAATGCCAATTAATGAGGAAAAACAAGGCAAAGGTGATGTAGTAAGAAAATGTGGGTGTGGTCGTAACAAAATGTTTGCTTTACTCTCTGCCCTCTTCTACTATGCCCCAGAATAATTTCAATGTATTACATTGTCTTCTAATAAGTAAAATGTGGGATAAATTATTGTATTAGTCACATAACTATTATTGTATAATTTTTTTATAGGCATAGCCAGTTTTGTAGAAATTATTGTCTTGTTACTAAAATATTTCTTAAAAAATTAGTTTACTTAAACATATAAATTTTAGCAGCTGCATATAATAAATAAATAAAGAAAATTCACAACTCCAATAAAAACTCAGTGATGACACAATTTTTGCTCTAAGTAAACTAAGTCTAACTAAAATTCTACTACTTTGCTATTTGAGAATGCTAAAATCAATCTACACTACTGAAGAAAAAAATGAAAGAATCCAAGTGCTCACACAAATGAGTTCTATTGAAACTCTCTACTAATCTACTAACAAATAGATGAAAAGGAATTAGAATCAATGTGTTTAGAATATGCAACTACAGCCAAAATGCAAACTAGAAAAAAAAAAAAAAGAGCCAAATTATTTTAAACAAGGAGTTGTCAATAATGTTTAACATGAGTTAACTAATTACATATTTTGGACCTCAAACGCGCTAATATGTGTATGTTAGATTGCACGTAAATAATATAAACAATGTTTTGAATTATATAAAAACACTTTAGGGAAACAATATATATTTTTCAACATTCTTTATATTAAACTTTAACTACGAAGATTAATGAAAAGGTTGGACAATCGAGTTATCTTTAGAAAAATCATGTAAATGAGCAGTTTATTTGTATGTTTAGCTATCTGTTTTCATGAAATTTCAAGCCAATTGAGTCACAAGTCAAAGGAAAAGAGTTGAAAATATATATGATCAATTTAAGAAACAAAGAAGGCGAGAAATAGAAAAATATACCTCTGATTGGAAGCATTTCATCTTTTTGGTTAAAATTAGAGTGACAATTTCTTGAATATGATAATTTTTTTCATAATAGCTCCTATTTAAGGATCTATTTTTCATTTTCTCATACATGTGGCGTGTATGTGGGAAAAAGGGATTTATTATAACTATGATATCAAATACTTCAGCTTCTTTCTCATTCAGGTTTGTTTTCTTTTACTAATATTTTTTTCTTGTTTTTATTCTTTTATTTCATTCTTTTGCCAACATTGTACATGATTGTCATTATTAACATGATGAAGCATTGTATTGAGGTTATCTAATATATGTGTTAGATGAAAATGACATTACCACTTTTATTTTTGTGGAGCAATTGGTTATATGATTTTATTCTAAGGTCATAATTAAATTTCATGCCTTTGATTATTAATAAAGTGAAATTTTGCCCAAAAAATATGAAATAAAGGCAAAATAAAGGAAAGTCAGAAATGTTTTACAAAAAATTAGACAAAATAATAGTTGTTATAGTGAGTTCCCTTTTTATGGACCTAATCGCAGCATTAAGATCTTGGGAGGTTGTGGTTGTAGGGACTTGGATTTAGTTGAGGAGGTCTACTCGGTTTTGACAATGTTTGTATGAGGCCATGAGTAAACTCCATAAGGATATGTTGGCTTGTGTCTTCTGTATTTGCTTGAGGACCTCATCTTCCTTAGCAGGTGTTTGTTAGGTGGATATATTCAAGGCTTCTACCGGGTTGTCGGTATCCAAATGTAGGGGTTTAAAGTATCTCCCCCCTTGTGATGTGAGCAATTTTTGTTGGGTCATTATGGTCGATACCTTGGGGTTTAAAATGTCTCTCCCCATTTGTGGATGTCAGGTCATTGAATCGAGGTTCGAAGTGTCTCCCCCCATTTATGGGTGATTGGTTGTTTACTTGGGGTTTGAAGTGTCTCTCCCCATTTGGGGGTGTCATGTTACTGAGTTGGGGTTCGAAGTGTCTCCCCCCCTTTGTGGGTGTTTGGTTATTTACTTGGGGTCTGAAGTGTCTCCCCCCATTTGTGGGTGTTGGATAGCTTGATTGGGGTTTGAAGTGTCTCCCCCCATTTGTGGATGTTGAGTAGTTTTTGGTTTCTGGTACTTCTTCATTCCGTATATCATATCCTGTGGTGGTGGTAGATGTCCTATCCATTAATTCTTCCCATGTCATCATATAACATTCGGGTAGGTCATAGATCAGGACAGATGGGTCTTCTTTACTTTCCTCTTCGGTCATCAGACAATTAATCCTTAGTCCTTTCCCAAAATTGTGACTGGGCAAGGGATTATTAAAGATGCTAGGCCATGTAGGTGATGCAATCACCTTGTTGTCTATTAGGTCCTGAATCGCATGTCGAAGGCTAAAACAATTGTTAGTATCATGGCTAGAGCCTTAGTGGTAAACACATCTTTTATTCACATCAAACTTTGAAGGCAAGGGGTTTGGAATTAGTCTTGGGTTTAAGGGTTTCAGTAACCTTTTTGCTTTTAGTTTGTCAAACACTTGGCTTGTAGGCATATACAACTCATGAAACTCCTTTCTAGGTCTAGGTCCTTGTGATACTTGCATGGGTGCAATCAGTTGAAAAGGATCATTTTTATCAATATTAGAAAATTTTCCAACCTTAGAATTAGATCCTACATTCTTTTTAAACCTTAGTGGGTCATCATTCTTTATAGTGCCATTGTTTATTGCATACTCAATTTGGGTTCCAACAGTAATCAAAGCTTTAAAATTAGGAAAGTATTGTGCAAACAAGTACTTGTGATTCACAGGTAAGAAATTCTTTACAACCATATCTAATTGTTCCTCTTCACTTGGCATATTCATCATTTGTGTTGCCTTAGCTCTCCACTTGGTAATGAAGGTAGAGAAGGATTCTTTTGGTTCTTACTTTGTGGTGTTGAGGTCTCTCCTTGTTCTGTCCACTTCTATATTATACTTGTATTGTTTGTGAAACTCCTGGCAAATATCTTCCTAACTTCTTGCTCTTGTGTCATCTAGGTTGAAGAACCATCTAAGAGCGGCTCTAGTCAGTGTGTTTTGGGACATCTGAGCAAGTATTTCTTTAGTTGTGCCTAGGGGTTGCATAGCCCTTCAGATGGGACTTCGAGAAACCAGTCTTGTCAAACTTGTCTAAGATTGACATCTTGAACTTGGGAGGCAATCTCACATCAGGGAAAAGTGAGAGGGAATCGTAGTCCATGAGGCCTTCCATCTTACAGGCTCTTCTAATCATCTCCTCCATTTTGTTCATTCTTTTGATGATCTTTTTTCATTCTCCATGGCTAGTGGATCATGATCATCCTTGTTCTCCTATTGATTACTTTTCAGATTTTGAAACTGTTGCACCATACGTTTCATGTCTTCTCTCAGCTAGATTTGACTAGCTACCATGGTGATGAGTAGCTTTTGAGAGTTCATGGGTTCCTCGGTGTTTGGATGTTCTCCCTTTTCTACCATGGTGTTTGGAGCTTCAGACTTCTTGTGGCTCGAACTATATTGTAGGTTGAAGATGGGATTGTGATGTTGCAGTAGAGGAGTGTCTTTTATGATTATGGGCTTCAGTATCGTAATGGGTGTGACAAGCTTGGAACTAAAGCTACTGGCTTGAGTGTCGGGATTAGTTTCTCTTTGCAGCCTTCCTTTAGATCTTGATCAAATTCTCCCCTAATGACAGCCTTGTCGGGTTAATCAAAGTTAAGAGCCCATCCACATCAATCAATCAACTAAAACAAACACACATAAAATGCAATGCAATTTTAACAGGGACCGGCCGAAGGGTAGGTTCCAAGTCATTACATAGTAGGGTGGGTTTGTTGTTTCATTGTTTCCCATAGCTAGAACGTTTCACCTCCTAACTTGTAATGTAATGAACATTGCGTTGGTCCAATTGGCATGGTTTGTCATTTGCAGTCAATAAGAAATGATCCATTGACTTTAGGCTATGAGTTGGCGAGTTCACCACTGGGTACCCAAATATAATGAAGACCGGTGATCCATGGTTACTACCACCACATGTTGTTGAAAAGGGGTGCATACATGTTGTTTTGATGGCACACACTATGACAGTTAGGGAAAACTTTTAACAAACAATACAAACAAAAAATATCATACAACATCTCACCAACATGAATAAACACACAAACAACAATATCATTCAAGACCATGCAGAACCAAGGGTACATATTTGGTCACTTAAGTCTAACACGAAGTTTAGCCCTCGACATCCCTAGTGGAGTCGCCTCTATGAGAGACCTCAGCAAAAGTACATCTAAAAAAAAGATATTTTTGTGTGGAGTGCTTTTTAGGGCTCCTCTCTTTTTGGGTAAGTGGTGTGGAGTTGCCACTTATTTTTAATATACAAAAAAAAGAAAAACTAAATAAAAAACCATAACTGAATTTGGTTTTGTTTCATTGATTGAGTAAAAAGAATACATCTTTGAAAAATTGAAAATTACATGGCTTTGAGTCCTAGTTAGGCACCCATTCCACCCCAACAGAGTTTGGTCTTCTAGACTCTCGTGACCAATGTATTCCTTATATGCATGCTATGAATGACATGTTGCACATATGAGCAAAACCATATTACACAAGTCTATTTATGAATACACCCTCTTATTTTTTTGAGAAAAATTTAGATTTGTGTTTGTAATAATGAAGAAAAATCAGATTTGTATGTTTTAAAAAAAATATCTGTATAGGTTCAAAATAAGAATTCTTAAGAAGAGGATTTCAGTCATGAAATAAATTCATGTTGCATGTATTAAATAAGACAAACACAACCGTTCATGATCATTTTTTACTTCCAAAATCTGCCGTGTTAAAAAAATCAGATCTGTATCTAATGAAAATACAAATTATTTTTTACTTTAAGAAAAATTCAGATCCACATCTAATGAAGATGCAGAATCGTTTTTGTTTTGAGAAAAATTCAGATCTACATCTAATGAAGATGTAGATACATTTTAATTTAAGAAAAATTCAGATTTACATCTAATGAAGATGTAGATCCATTTTTGTTTTAAGAAAAAATTCAGATCTACGTCTAATGAAGATGAAGATCCTTTTTTATTTGAGGAAAATTCAGATCTACATATAATAAAGACGCAAATCCGTTTTTATTTGAGAAATTCAGATCTACATTTAATGAAGATGTAGTTCCGTTTTTATTTTGAAAAAAATTTAGATATACATCTAATGAAGATGTAGATCCATTTTTATTTTGAGAAAAAATCAAATCTACATCTAATGAAGATGTAGATCCATTTTAATTTGAGAAAAATTCAGATCTACATCTAATGAAGATGTAATATGTTTTTATTTGAGAAAAATTCAGATCTACATCTAATAAAGATGTAGATCCGTTTTTATTTGAGAAAAATTCAGATCTACATCTAATGAATATGTAGATCCGTTTTTATTCAAGAAAAATTTAGATCTACATCTAATGAAGTGCCAAAGCCAAAAAGAGTACAATTTGGCACTTTGAAAGTGTCAAATGGCACTCTTGAATGCCGATCCCACTTTCGTGTTCGAGTGCTTTTTGGACTCCTTTTTTAGTGTTTTCTTGCGTCGAGACATGCACTTAGACGCATTTTTAATCATTATTCTAATTTTTTGAACTCTTTTCTGGATAATTCAGGTCTTTTTAGCAACAATTATCTTGTGGATAAATACTCTAAAATAAAGCTTGATAAAGTTCAAATTATCCACAATTTTATTATTATCCAATTATCCCTTTATTCCCATGCAAGTAATCTTATTTTAAACACGAATTATCAACCAATCACAAAATTATTTAATTAATTTTATTTGTTTAACCAATCAAAATTAATTTAAATTAATCATGCGTGGTTGACTCTACCTAGACACAATGCATGCTGACCGTGCAAACTTGATCATGTGATATCTTTCGATCTGACGGTCTGATTTAGAAACCGGACATATCGTCGCGACCATTAGAATCTCAAGATCATTTTTATGATATGAAATGAATAATTTAATGCATGTAATGCAATAATGATTTTTGGGGTACATGGATGGTCATTCTAGTCATCTTCTTTGATTAAATCATGGGTGCAAAATTGAGCGCTTACAAGTACTATGAAGTAAACACCCTCCTTCGGGATCGCGAGGCATATACACCAGGATGAGATGCTTACCCACACTACCATGAACTGCTAATGGAGGCCGTGTGATCCAACCTTTGTATCTCTCTCTCACTAGATATTTTAAAAGAAAGGTTTTTAATTAGAAGTCATGTGTAATCTCATCACACAGAGCCTTGCACTTTTAAAGTGTGACAGCACTTAGAAAAATTCAAAATTCACAAATTTTGAAGATTACTATGTCTTAATCCTTGAGTACCCGGTTGAATCCTTTAAGTTATTCATCATATATTTATGAAATTCAATTTCATAAATATATACTTTAGTAACTCCTTACTAAATTAGTTGGGCCAAACATTCTAAATAACCAAACTCATTAAACTTATCTCAAGGGAATATTTTATATCTCCGTTAAGAAATTATGAATTCCATCTTGAGAATATATGTTCCATCAACACTAAATGCAGTTGCCCAACATACTGAGGTTTTGATCATGACTTTAGATCTCACATATGTCAAAGCAACCTACATCCCATGATCAAGTTCATTATTCTCTTAGGATTAAGAGTTCATGTAAATAGAAATCATGATATTTATTATTCATTTGACAGTTGTTAGGAGAATAATAAATCTCACAGCTGTCCATTTCAATATATATTAACTCTTAAAACATAATAACATATTAACTAGAAGTCTCCACTTCCATGATTAAGACAAATCATCTTAGTTGATATGTTATAGTTTTCGCAGATGAAATGCCCAATTTCATCATCAACTACTAACTAAAATTTTGAGTTTACAAAGAACTTGTGATCTATATCTTTTGTGGCCAAATCACATAAATCACATACTATGCATCTCATGGACTATATGATAATTTCCAAATATTCATGTTACCATTATTTTAGATAATAATAATACAAATTTATTAATCACAACAATAAGTCATACATAGCATCATACAATAGGATTTAAGGCCACTAATCTTAATAGTATTAGAATCTTCAATTCTGAATGAATCAGAGGAATTGCCAGGAAGCTTTGATATTTTCTTGGCAACTGTCTTATAAGGAGACATTGACAATAATGAGCAAACACACAAATTGTACACAGAATGGCAACAAACTTGATTAGATGCAAGTTAGTCCAATAACAAGTAAAAATAAAAATGCCCTAAAATAAAAACAACGTGCATAACATAGACAAAAGAACATGTTAGGTGAGCTAAAAGGTCTAAAAAAACTTAATTAGTATGAATGAATGTAAAACATGTCAAGTGATAGTGTGTGTACATCAAGGGTGCATCAAATGTGCATGTGAGATGCATGATTAATGCATGAACAAGTATTCATGGGGAAAAGTGTGTAAAACACACAACCAATGATAAAAAAATGTATAAATAAGGTAAACCCCAAATTTTGGTACTTACCGGAGTCCAAAAGAGTGAAAAAAATACCATAGAGGCATTTTTATCAAACACCTAGTATGCACACACTACACATATGTGATGAGAAATGCATGAACATGTGAAATTTTTGCCTAAATACATGTTATTTTGCCACAAGGGGCCAACATTATCAACAACAAAACAAATGGGACACAGCCCAAACAATAAAAAATGAAAAGATTTGACAATAATTAAGTTTTCCCAACCCAATTCAAAATAACGCCAGCCCTAGAAATTTTAGGAAACTAACATTTAATCTAAGGATTTAAAAGATAAAGAATGTTAAAACTTACCTTAGAGATGAAATCCTAGAAGATTTGGTTGAGTTTTGGAAGAAAATTATATTTTGGGTTGAGACTGAGAGAGACAAGAGGGAGGCAAAAACACAATTTTTGAAAAACTGTCACTATGAGCCCCTTAACTGAAATTTTGCTCATTTCGTGAGTTAGTGACTTGCTAGGGACTTGCAAGTTGCTTGTGAAAAGCCTCATTTGCACAGGGCAAGTTTCACGGGTTAGCATATCTCGTGAAGGACTTGTGAGGGAGTTGCGAGACTCTTTGTATAAAATTGTGATGGAATTGAAAATTCACTTCCACATTTTCGCGACTTGGGTATGGGAAACCTCACTCGTGAAGCACTCTTGAAAATGTTGACAAAGAGATTTTTTCAACAAAAAAAAATTTGGAGTAACTATGATATAAGATCCAAGGTAACTACAATATGTGTACCTCGAATGAACGAAGCAAACTGAGGCACATAGGTATCGAAACCATGTATATTGTGTTGGATAAAAATCTGGTTTTGTATCTCATACAAAACACACAGCGGAAGCAACAAACAAGGATCTATTTCATTCATGATTGACAACATGCACTCTGTAAATTTCAGAATTTAAGAACAAGATAGCGTACCTTGGTGTGGAGAAATTCAAAACAAAGATTAGAAGCACTTGGGAAAACTTTTAATCTTCACTCCAATTCCACTTTACGCCCAAGATGTGTGGTCTCTCAATCAGTTTCCAAAGGGAGAATGAAAGTGTGTCTCACACTCTTTCTTTTTCTCTACGAAAAATCGCTTAAAAAATTCTGTATGTTTCTCCCTTTATAATTAACTGATTATCTAATTGGGCCGGCCTATTGGGCCTTTCCAATTGGGCTTTAGTGTGTGGCTTGGAATGGGACCAAAAGGGACTAATAAGATACTAGCTCCAATGGGCCTTGGGCTTTTCCGTCAACTCTTGACAAGTCCAAAGTTACCATTAATTATATTTAATACCACTATATAAATATAATTGCACTCTAGGCCTTATTAATAAATTATATCCCAAGACTTTATTTTACACGCAACCCCTTCATAAAATATTCGTAGTAATACAAAGTCATAAATATAGACTGCCACTTTGTAAATTACTACATCTTATCCTTGAGTACCCGGTTTAATCCTTTAAAGTTATTCATCATATATTTATGAAATCCAATTTCATAAATATATACTTTAGTAATTTCTTACCAAAGTGGTTAGGCCTAACTCTCTGAATAACTGAACCCATTAAACTTATCTCAAGGGAATATTTTGTATCTCCGTTAAGAGACTATGAATTCCATCTTGAGAATATATGTTCCATCAACACTAAATGTGGCTGCCCAACATACTGAGGTTTTGACCGTTATTTTAGATCTCACTCCTGATATATCAAAGCAACCTACACGTCATGATCAGGTCCATTATTCTCTCAGGATTAAGAGTTCATGCAAATAAAAGTCGTGAGATTTATTATTCATTTGACAGTCGTTAGGAGAATAATAAATCTCACAGCAGTCCAGTTCAATATGTCTTAACTCTTAAAACATATCAACATATCAACTAGAAGTCACCACTTCCATGATTAAGACAAATCATCTTAGTTGATACGTTATAGTCTTCGCAGATGAAATGCCCAATTTCATCACCGACTACGAACTATAAATTATGAGTTTATAAAGAACTTGTGATTTATATCTTCTGTGACTTTTCACATAAATCACATACTATGCATCTCATGGACTATATGATACTGTCCAAATATTCATGTTACCATTATTTTAGATAAAAATAAACAACTTTATTAAACACAACATTAAGTCATACATAATGTCATACATAGTATCATACAATAGGATTTAAGGGCATATATCCTAACATATTGGAGTAAAGCTCATGTATAATCATGGCGGGACATCTCAAAGGACTCTAATAAAGAGAATCCCAATCTCGTGTTCGAATGACGTTAAGGAGAGAAGTGTCGAAAAAATCCAACAAAATGACTTGGTGTTCTGAATGAACGTTGCGTCGCTGGAAGTTTTTCGAGAAGTCCTTTTTGCCCTCTTATCATGGAACCGAATGTGAGGAGGGGGAACAGCAGAAGTGGAAGATCCAAAACCACGAAGAGGGTTCCGAGCCAGAGTAGATTTACGCTATTTGGGTGCAATGTGAAGTCTATTAGAGAGAGAGAGAGAGAGAGAGAGAGAGAGAGAGAACACAATCACAAAGAGTACAAATAGAAGGAAAAGAAAGAGTACATATGCATGAAATATGCATAAGCATGTGACGTGCAAAAAAAAAAAAAATTGCATCATAGGTTGAAACCCTTCCAAACCTATCAGCATACAATATTCAACAATCAAGCACACATCTAAATGCATGAAACATTGTGAAAATGCTAATGGAATGAAATGCATGATCATATAGCATCAATTGAACAACGCCCAACCCAAAATTTTCAAATAAAAAAAACTCAGAAGTCTTCAAAATCCCCAAAATTTTCACAAAACCCCAAAAACCTAGGTCTAATGCGTGAAATGCATGAAGAATGAAAGATTAAAGACCTTTACCAGAGAAGAAATGCTGGATCTAAGCCAAAATCCAAGTGGGTAGAGAGATTTGAGTGAAGGAGAGAGTGTTTGGAAGAGAAATAATCGTTGAGAGCGAAGGGAGAAAATGAAATCTGATTTCGTGCTCAGCCCTTAAATAGAAATCGCAGTTCGATGGATCGAGGAGCTATTGAGATTTGTCAAGCACTAAATCTTGATAGATGTAACTGTCGAGATGTTGTTGACGGCAAAAATACCTCAATGGATCAAGAAGCTGTCGAGAAGCTATCGGCCATATAGAAGGTCTCTCGATGGATCAAAATAGCTATCGAGATGTTGTCAAGATTGCGTTAAGAAAAACCCCAGAAATCTTGATGAATCGAGGATCTGTCAAGAAGCTATCGAGATAGAAGAGAGAAAGCTCAATAGAAGAGGAATCTGTCAACATCTTTCAAGACATTTGTTAAGCTTGATGAAAAGGACCTTTTCAAGGAGGAAAAACACATAGAGATGAATGCAACAAGCAATGCTACTTAAACATAGATCCAATTAAAATGATAAGCTTTCAAAAACATCTATCAACATAAATGCAAAGCATTCAAGATCAAAACACACACACACACACACACACACACACACACACACACACTAAACAAGTCTAATAAATTTTATATTTCGAAAACAAGTCAAGACAGTTTAGTGAGTATACACTAACACATGTATTCCTTGTGATGGTTAAGAATTTGCGTGTTGTGTGTGAAAAAAATGGCAAGATTGCACAAGTTTCTCATTTTATGAAAATTTGAGATATGATAGAATCAAATACACTTACACACAATCATAACTATTTGATGGGGACTATCACCTTCTACATACATCCTATAACTTCCACATCTCTTAGAAACACGCTAGCAACCATATTTAAAAGCATTTTGATTCTTTTTTCTTTTATATTTCTTTGCATATTTTTCTTTTTGAACATATCATGCATGGGTATATATAGAGAGAGAATAAATACCCAATTATGTAAGCCAAAAACATCACAATTTTGCTATACCGAAGCACGCAGATGTTATACATGATTGGGGGGCTTTAGTGGTGGGATGATTATTTATGCCTTTCTCTTAAGATTTTTTTAGTCTTTCCCATAAAAAAGAGTGATATAAGTATTAAGTATAAAAGAGACAAACTTAATCGTACTCATCACAAACACGAGCCACAAAGCTCACTTGTTTAGTTGTACATTAAGATGCTCATCTAAGCTACGAATGATACAAAATTTTAGAAAACTTAGTTTCAATGGCCATCCAAGATACACAAGTACCAATATACATATAACACACACTTTTTTTTTGTATTTCTCAATTTTTTTTGAAAAAAAAAAAAAAGCAAAATTGTAAACAAACAAACAAACAAAAATATGTTAAACTAAGCAAAACATAAAAACTAGATTGACTCAAACACAGGAAAGCAAAACATACAAGTAATGCATAACCATAAGAGGGGGGAGAGAGAGAAAATAAGTGATTGAATCACTTAGAACCTTTTTTCTTCCAAACCTTAGTTTTGGAGGAAGAACCTTTCCTTTGTGTGAACCCTTGAACTAGAGGTAAGGGGGAAGAATTGAAATTGTTCAAGTTCGAAAGGAACATGAGGGCCTTGAGAAGATCTCCAAGAGGGGCAAGAGAGAATGAAACTGATTTTGGATTCTGGATGAGAGTATACTATTGCTTTGTTTAGTGGCTAACCACTTGTAGCAATTTGGACGAGTATGCATTGAAGCTCTACAGTGATGACAAAGATGCGGCTTCTTTGGTTGAGATATTTTGTTATTAACCTTCTTAGTCCTAGGGTTTCTGGTCTCTTTCTTTTCAAGCTTAGGGGGTGCTTCTAGAATGGATTTGCCCTTGTCTATATTCTCACTAGCTATTTTAATTTTACATTCATTGTTCTCAGAATTAACATTATTAGCAAGTGAGACAAACACAGTAGTACTAGAGGAGGCAATATTAGGAGAAGAGAAATCATACCCCAAATCAGTTCTATTAGAAGCAGATTTCTTAGAGCTTAGCATCTCATCGAGCTTTGCACTGGAAGTTCTCTCCAATCAAACTCTGACTTGGAATAGTTTTGCTTGAGACGATCCTTAAAATAATCCTTATATATATCTAAAGTTGTGAGAAAAGTAACCCTACACAAATATATCTGGATATGCATGAAATCCAATCTGAAAATCTAAATTTCATAGTTCTAGATAGATATAGCTTCTGTTGAACTGCTGTTGAACTCCAATATTAAACCTCGATAGATGTGATTTGTTGAGCTATTTGTCGAGCTTTAATGAACAACACTTCTTCACTTATTTCTTGAACAGATATGCATGGCTTCAATTCTGAACTTGAACTCTTGTTCTTTGAAGTAATAAACCTATTCTAGATATACCCAATTACAAGTAAAGTGCGTTTTGTCAAAGGATTAGCCAATTTACATAGCATATGTCTCTAACAATATCCACATATGTCCTAACAATGCCAAACAGAGTAAAGCACAAATAAACCGCCAACACTACTTTAAGCCATAAGCAAACACAATGAGCATTAAATATAAAGCTTAAAGAATAGGGAAGAGAGATGCAAATACAAAATAACACCAAGACGTGTTATCAAAGAGGAAACCGAACTACATAGCGAAAAACCTCTCTGAGACCCTCCAAGTTGAAATCGATCCACTAGTGAATAAGTTGGAGGACACGAATATAAAAAAGACCCTCCAAGCCTAATCTACCTAATGTACTTGAGCCCTCCAAGCTCCTACTACCAACAGACTTCTCAATGTCATGTCTTCACTAGCTTTTCAGTTCCTGTAATTTTGTGCAATTGCATTTGCCAGTCAATGGCTTTTTCTAATGCTTCCCAAAGGCACCAAAACTTCTCTTAACACTCAAAATGGGTGAGGTAAGTGTTTGGACTAAGAATCTCTCAAGGATTTATAGATGGAGATGTTGGAAAAATACATGTTCGTATAGCATACAAGACATATGCAGCGGAAAATTAATGGATCTACTTCATTCGCAATCGATAACATGTATTATACAAATTTCAGAATTCAAGAACAAAAGAGTGTACCTTAGTGCGGTGAAATTAAAAAAAAAAAAAAAAAAGAATCAAAAGTACTCGGGAACACTTTTAATCTTCACTCCAATTCAACTTTATGCCCAAGAAGTGTGGTCTCTCTATCAGTTTCCAAGGGAGAATTAGAGAGTGACTTTACTCAAATACACACTATTTCACAATAGCGTCTCACACATAAAATTCTGTATGTTTCTCCCTTTGTACTTAACTGATTATCTAATTGGGCTAGCCTTTTAGGCATTTCCAATTGGGCTTTAGTGTGTGGCTTGGAGTAGGACAAAAAGGGAACAAATAAGACACTAGCTCCAATGGGCCTTGGAATTTTTTTGTCAACTCTTGACAAGTCCAAAGTTACTATTAGTTATATTTAATACCACTATATAAATATAGTTGCACTCTAAGCCTTATTCATAGATTATATCCCAAGACTTCATTGTACATGCAACCCATTCATAAAATATTTGTAGTAATACAAAGTCATGAATATAGACTACCACTTTGAAGATTACTACATCTTAATCCTTGAGTACCTGGTTTAATCCTTTAAGTTATGTTAGGATGTGTGCTCTTAAATCCTATTGTATGAGGCTATGTATGACATTATGTATGACTTAATGTTATGATAAATAAAGTTGTTTTATTATTATCTAAAATAATGGTAACATGAATATTATGACATTATCATATAGTCCATGAGATGCATAGTATGTAAAAATTCACAGAAGATATAAATCACAAGTTCTTTGTAAACTCAGAATTATAGTTCGTAGTTGGTGACAAAATTGGGCATTTAATCTGCGAAGATTATAACGTATCAACTAAGATGATTTGTCTCGATCATGGAAGTGGAGACTTCCAGTTGATATATTTTAAGAGTTAAGACATATTGAATTGGACCGCTGTGCAATTCATTATTCTCTTAATGACTGTCAAATGAATAATAAATCTCTAGACTTCTATTTGCATGAACTCTTAATCCTTAAAGAATAATGGATGATCATAAGGTGTTGGTTGCTTTGATATATCAAGAGTTGACATAAAGCCCAAGGCCCATTGAAGCTAGTGTCTTATTAGTCTCTTTTGGTCCCACTTCAAGCCACACACTAAAGCCCAATTGGAAAGGCCCATTATGCCAACCTAATTAGATAATCAGTTAGTTATAAAGGGAGAAACATACAAAATTTTTTATTAGAAAAAGAGAGATATCATTGTGAAATGGTGTGAATGTGTAAGTGAAGCAACTCAATTATTCTTCCTTGGAAATTGATTGAGAGACCACACTTCTTGGGCGTAAAGTGGAATTAGAGTGAAGATTAAAAGTGTTCTCAAGTACTTATAATCTTTTGTTTTAAATTTCACCACACTAGGGTACGCTTTTTTGTTCTTAAACTTTGAAATTTACATAGTGCTTGTTATTAATCATGAATGAAGTAGATCTATGTCTATTGCTTCCTATGTGTGTTTTGTATGAGATACAAAACCAGATTTTCCATGTAACTCCTTACTAAAGTAATACAAAGTCATGAATGTAGACTGCCACTTTGTAACTTATTACATCTTAATCCTTAAGTACTCGGTTTAATCTCTAATTTATTCATCATATATTTATGAAATTCAATTTCATAAATATATATACTTTAGTAACTCCTTACTAAAGTGGTTAGGTCTAACACTCTAAATAACCAATCCCATTAAATATATCTCAAGGGAATATTTTATAACTCTGTTAAGAGATTATGAATTTTATTTTGAGAATATATGTTCCATCAACACTAAATGTGGCCGCCCAACATACTAAGGTTTTGATCGTGACTTTTAGATCTCACTCCTGATATATCACAGAAACCTACACCTCATGATCAAGTCCATTATTCTCTCAGAATAAAGAGTTCATTTAAATAGAAGTCGTGAGATTTATTATTCATTTGACAATCGTTAGGAGAATAATAAATCTCACAGTGGTCCAATTCAATATGTTTTAACTCTTAAAACATATCAACCCATTAACTAGAAGCCTCTACTTCCATGATCAAGACAAATCATCTTAGTTGATAAGTTATAGTTTTCGCAGATAAAATGCTCAATTTCATCACCAACTACGAACTATAATTTTGAGTTTACAAAGAACTTGTAATCTATATCTTCTGTGACTAAATCACATAAATCACATACTATGCATCTCATGGACTATATGATAATGTCCAAATATTCATGTTACCATTATTTTAGATAAAAATAAAATATCTTTATTAATCATAACATCAAGTCATACAAAATATCATACATAGCATCATACAATAGAATTTAAGGACATTAATCCTAACAATCTCCCACTTGCTCTAAAGACTATTGTGCACTGATCTAACTCCCATTCCTTCCAAATGTGACTCAAAAGTCCTTTGGGGCAAGGGTTTGCTAAAGGGATCCGCTAGATTACTTGCACTATCAATCTTTGCTACTACAACATCTCCTTGACCAACAATGTCTCGAATAATATGGTACTTTCTTTTAATGTGATTTCCTTTCTTGTGATTCCTTGGATTAAACAACCGCTCCACTATTGTCACAAAACAATGTAATACGAACTTTCTCCATTCTCAAAACACCAAGATCAGAAAGGAATTTCTTGAGTTAAACAGCTTGCTTTGCCACTTCACAAGTAGCAACATATTCAGCTTCCATGGTGGAGTCAGCAATACATGATTTCTTAACACTCCTCCAACTAATGCCTCCACCTCCCAAGGTGAACACATAACCTGAAGTGAACTTTCTGAAATCAATATCTGATTGAAAATCTGAATCTGTATAAGTAATGGGTATGGAATCCTCTCTATGGTAAATAAGCATATAATTTCTTGTTCTTCTTAGATACTTGGGAATATGCTTTACAGCTTGCTAATGTTTAAGTCCTGAATTTGATTGATATCGGTTGACTATGCCAACTGAATAACAAATATCCGACCTAGTACATAGCATGACATACATGAGACTTCCCACTATAGAAGCATAAGCAACTTGTCTCATCATATTTTCTTCCTTAAGAGTCTTAGGCCTTTGGTCCTTAGACAGAAGAACTCCATATCTAAAAGGAAGTAATCATTTCTTGGAGTTTTGCATGCTAAACCGCTTTAGAACATATTCTATATATCCAGCTTGTTGATAAGCCTAACATTTTATTCTTACAATTTGGTAAAATCTTTGTCCCTAGAATAAAGTTAGCTTCACCCAAGTCTTTCATATCAAATTAGCTTGACAACCAAACCTTTACTGATGACATGACCCCTACATCATTTCTAATGAGTAGGATATCATTAGCATAAAGCACTAGGAAGATTACTACTTTGTCTCGATATCTTTTGTACACAAATAGTTCATCAAGATTTTGTTCAAAGCCAAATGACTTGATTGCTTGATCAAATTTGATATTCCATGACCTAGATGCTTGCTTTAGTCCATAAATGAACATTTTCAACTTGCATACCATATGCTCTTTGTTCTTCACTATGAAACCTTCTGGTTGCATCATATAGATTTCTTCTTTAAGATTGCCATTAAGAAATGCAGTCTTGACATTCATTTTCCAAATCTCATAATTATAATGAGCAGTAATGGATAAGATAATTCTAATAGATTTAAGCATGGCTACTAGCAAAAAAGTTTCATAATAATCAATGCCTTCTTTTTGTGTATACCCTTTCACCACTAGTCTTGCTTTAAAGGTTTCATCCTTTCCATCTATCCCTTTCCTCTGCTTGTAAACCCATTTGCAACCAATAGGTTTAATGCCGTTAGGCACCTTTACAAGATCCCATACTTGATTGGAATACATATAATCCAATTCAGATTTCATAGCATTGACCCAATGATGCGCATCTATATCATTCATTGCCTCCTCATAAGTGTAGGATTCGATTCAGCCTCTTCTGAGATAGCTTCATAAGTTTCTGTTAAGATTAGTGCCCTTAAATCCAATTGTGTGATGATATGTAAGACATTATGTTGTGATTAATAAAGTTGTTTTTATTATTATCTAAAATAATGGTAACATGAATATTGAACATTATCATGTAATCCATGAGATGCATAGTATATGATTTATGTAAAAAGTCACAGAAGATATAAATCAAAAGTTCTTTGTAAACTTAGAATTTTAGTACATAGTCGGTGATGAAATTGGGCATTTCATCTGCGAAGAATATAACATATCAACTAAGATGATTTGTATTGATCAAGGAAGTGAAGACTTCAAATTGATATGTTTTAAGAGTTAAGACATATTGAATTGGACTGCTGTGAGATTTATTATTCTCCTAATGACGTCAAATGAATAATAAATCTCACGACTTTTATTTACATGAAATCTTAATCCTAAGAAGATAATGGATCTGATCATGAAGTATAGGTTACTTTCATATATTAGGAGTGAGATCTAAGGTCATGATTAAAACCTCATTATGTTGGGCAGCCACATTTAGTGTTGATGAAGCATATATTCTCAAGATGGAATTCATAATCTCTTTACGGAGATACAAAATATTCCCTTACGATAAGTTTAATGGGTTTGGTTATTCAGAGTGTTAGGCCTAACAACGTTAGTAAGGAGTTACTAAAGTATATATATTTATGAAATTGGATTTCATAAATATATGATGAATAACATAGAGGATTAAACTGGGTACCTAAGGATTAAGATGTAGTAATTTACAAAGTGACAGTATACATTCATGACTTTATATTACTACAAATATTTAATGAAGGGGTTTCATGTACAATAAAGTCTTGGGATATAATTTTATAAAAATAAGGCCTAGAGTGAAACTATATTTATATAGTGGTATTAAATATAGTTAATGATAACTTTGGAATTGTCAAGAGTTGATAGAATGATAGAAATGCCTAAGGCCCATTGGAGTTAGTGTCTTATTGGTCGCTTTTGGTCCCACTCCAAGCCACACACTAAAGCCCAATTGGATAATCAGATAATCAGTTAGATATAAAGGGAGAAACAAACAGAATTTTAGAAGGAGACATCATTGTGCAATGCTGTGTATATGAGTGAAAGCCACTTTCTTATTCTCCCTTGGAAACTGATTGAAAGACCACACTTCTTAAGCGTAAAGTGGATTGGAGTGAAGATTAAAAGTGTTCCCAAATACTTATGATATTTAGTTTTGAATTTCACCACACCAAGGTACGTTCTCTTGTTCTTAGATTCTAAAATTTACGTAGTGCATGTTATCAATCATGAATAAAGTAGACCCGTTCATATTCTGCTGCGTGTATTTTTATGAGATGCAAATATGTTATTCTATGTGTTTTTCCAATAATTGGTATCAGAGCGGTCTTCAATCTCATGTTTGTATAACGTGTTGAGTGATTTTTAGAATAAAATAAAAACTATTTTCATAGTTGTGAAAATTCTACAATCATTTTTATGCACATTTTAGTTTTGAAACTATTGTTGTTTTCTAAAAAAAAAATAGTTTTGAAACTATTGTTTGATAAAACTGATTTTGATGTTATGATGTTGTGTAAATTTGATTTTAACCATGTAAAATTGAATTTTAACACTTTAACATCAATAAAATTCAAGTTTTAATCTCAATCACATCATTTTTGATCATTAAGAATGAGTTTTGTTCTTTAGAAACGTAAAAAAAGGTTAAAAGAAAAATGTTGAAAAAGTTGGTGACACGATTTTAGACTGATCAAACAGCAATTGAACAACAATCGAGTACCAATTGAATTTTTTCAACTGATCAAAGTAGCAATTGAATTGGACAGAAGCTATTTCTTCAACTGATCAAAGTACCAATCGAAAATTTTTGACTAATCAAAATACCAATCGATGGACAGAAATTTTACTTCATATTTTCGATCAATCGAGAATTTTTTAGATCAATCAAATGCTCTTTTTCAATTGATCGAATAGCAATTGAGAATCAATTGAATTGAGCTGAAAATTCATGAATGCACTGTTTTTTTTTTTTTTTTTGAATTTTCACTAAATGTTTTCACACTTTAAAAGTGCAAGGCTATGTGTGATGCGATTACACATGTTTCTAATTAAAAACCTTTAATTTAAAATATCTAGTGGGAGAGAGATACAAGGGTTGGATCTCACGGCCTTCATTTTCAGTTCATAGTAGCATGAAATATATACTTTGTCTTTGCTTTAAGCTTAGCGTTCCATGCGAAGAGTATTTATTTCATGGTGCTACAAGATTGAACTGCTTGGTTTATAGTGGTATTATAAACCATATTGTCTTAGTTTCGAGCTTTGCATTACATGTGGATGGTGTTTTGTATCATGGTACTCCAAAATAAACCCGTTAAGGGAGATGAAATGTGGCTACACATGATTCTAAACAATGGTATACACTAGACTAAGTAATATAGTATCCTTTATGCTGAGTTCTTACTATTATTACTTAGAGGCTAAATGTAAAACGGTATATTATTAGTGTTTGATAAGAGTTATCATGATAGCATTAATAATGAGAATAGTTCTCAATCAATCATAGTATTTAATGTTCACCCTATGCTGAGGGATATTGAATATGGGATTGGGTTGTCATTGCATATTTTTTGTTATAGTTTTGTTAAGGTTCCATAATATGTGTTTATATGCTAAATTGATACTTTCCGGTTTACTTATTATATTCATGTTTATTATTTTCAAATTTAAAACATGGCATCATTTAGCTCACTTGTTGATATTCTTAATCAAAATAACTGACTGGATCTAACTATGTTGGCTGGAAAAGGAATTTGGACATTATTCTTAGTGCTGAAGAGCACAAGTATGTGCTTATTTAACCGTGTCCTAACTTTCCATCATTTGATGCTCTTGAGGAAAAACAACGATATGATTGTTGGCAGAAATCTATTGAGATGGCCATGTGCTATATATTGGCATCTATTTCAAATGAAGGGGACTAGAAAGTTGAATGAAGGGGACTAGAAAGTTGAATGGAGGGTACAGAATCCCACAGATTCCTGGTGTGCGGATTTAGGTTGTACTAATCATATTTGCAATTAATTACAGGGGTTTCAGGAGACTAGAAAGTTGAATGAAGGGGAAATGTTTCTTACTTTGGTTGATAGGAGCAAGATTCTAGTTGTAGCTATTAGAGTGTTTAATTTATGTTTTGAATCTAGAGTTTTGATATTGGAAGACTGTCTGTATGTGCCTAATGTTTGTAGGAATTTAATTTCTACAACTTATTTAGGTAAACATGGATATTGTGTTATCTTAAAAGACAATGTTGTAATAAAGAAGGGTAAAGTGTTTACCTGTTCTGGCAATATTGTTGATGGTCTTTATATTTTAACTCCTGATAAGCATGAATTGTTCAATTCTAAATTAGATAATAACTCTCATGGAAATCATTAAAGAGAAAGTTTCCTTTTACTAGTGATGCATATCTTTGGCACTTGCATTTGGGTCATATTATCAAACAGAATTCAAAGACTTATCAAAGATGGACTCTTTGAGTCATTGGACTTTGATGAATTTCCAGTTTGTGAATCTTGTTTGGAGGGTAAAATAACCAAAAGAAATTTTAATGCAAAGGTAGAAGAACTCAAGAGTTGCTTGAATTAGCTCATACGGATGTATGTGGTCCTATGTCAACCCAAGCAAAATGAGGTTATTGATAGGCCAAACACGTATTGATCCCTAGTGATGGATTAAGTTAATTAATTAGCCAAGTTATTAATTAATCAAATTAACATGCAAAGCACGTGGTAGCACAAACAAATCACCAATTAAACTAAGTATGCAGCGGAAATTAAATGACTCGGTGATTTGTTTTCGAATGGGAAAAACCTACACTGCAAAAACCCCACCGGGTGATTTTAAGGTCACCACTCTTGAAATTCCACTATTATCACAATAAGTGGCTACAAGTAAAGGAATCCCAGTACCTTATACCAACCTACAGTTGAACCCTTACCCCAATACCCAATTGGACTTGTTTTGTAGTGACAATTTCTCCTTTTGATGCCACGGATCCCAGTACGCGACTTCAATCACCAACTAGAGGAAGTTGTTGGCTGAAAAATTCTTCAATTCATCCACACGATGAAGATCAAGAAGATGCTTGGTTACAAAACCCTAAGGTGCAAAGACACAACAACTTCTTCACAAACGAGATGAACTAGGCCAAAGCTTTTGTCTCAGGTCACAACTTGCTTGAACAATGCTTATGCAACTTGTGTCTCCTTTTTCGGCCCTTAAAATAATCCTTTTAAGGATTAGAAGAAAAGAAGGCCCAAAGACACATCCACGGATTGGAATCAAATAGAATTTTAAAATCTGTTTTTAGTAAATCTCGACAGCTAGCGGTGTCAAGGTGCTGTCGAGTAACTGTTGAGCCTCGGGGTTGAACATCTTCTTTAAAGCTCGATAGATGTAGGTGTCGAGCCAACTGTCGAGCTTTAATGACTGACACTTCTTAGCTTGAATCTTGGACATACTTGCATGGCTTTAACATTTGATCTTGAAACCTTGTTTCTTGAAGTATTAAAATCATCCTAGATCTACCCAAATACAAGCTAAGTGTGTTTTGTCAAAGGATAAGCCAATTACATAAAAGAATGACATATGTTCTAACAAATGAAACACATATGTCCTAACAGTTATGAGTACTTTATCACTTTTATGGATGATTACTCAAGATATGGTTATGTGTATCTAATGAAATGGAAGTTTGAAGCTTTTGAAAAGTTCAAAGAGTTTAGGGTTAAAGTTGAGAATCAATTAGGTAAATGCATAAAGGCCATTCGATTTGATCGAGGTGGTGAATATCTTCTTGGGTATTTCAAGGATTACTTGACTAAAAATGGGATTATATCCAAGTTGACAGCACCTGGAACTTCACAACAACATGGTGTAGTAGAAAGAAGGAATAGAACTCTTTTAGAAATGGTTAGGTCCATGTTGAGTTATTCAACTCTACTAATTTCTTTTTAGGGATATGCCTTAAATACTGCGATGTGTCTTCTAAATTTGGTGCTTTCGAAGTCTGTTCTTAAAACACCTGTAGAGTTGTGGACTGGGCGTAAGCCTAGTATGCGACATCTCCACATTTAAGGTTGTTCAGCACATGTGTTGAAAGGAAAGTCTTACAAGTTATAGTATAAAATAGAAGTGGTATTCTTTGTAGGGTGTCCAGAAGGAATTGTTGGGGGTTTATTCCATAGTCATAAAAATAATAAAGTTTTTGTTAGTACAAATGCCAAATTCTTGGAAAATGACTATATGAATGATTATACTCCTAGAAGTAGAGTTGTTTTGGCTGAAATGAATGAACTTGTAATTGAACAACCAATGGATGAAACTAGGAATGATGTGGCTGCATCAGATAACTAGTACATAGGTGACTCGTCATAGTGGGAGAATTGTTCAGCCTCCTATAAGATTTATAGGTTTAGGAGAAACTTATGAAGCTATTTCAGAAGAGACTGAATCGGATCCCTATTCTTATGAAGAGGCAATGAATGATATAGATGCACATTATTGGGTCCAAGCTATGAAATTTGAATTAGATTCTATGTATTTTAATCAAGTTTGGGATCTTGTAAAGGCCCCTGATGACATTAAACTTTTTTGTTGCAAATGGGTTTATAAGAGGAAGAGAGGGATAGATGGAAAGCTTGGAACCTTTAAAGTAAGACTAGTGGCGAAAGGATATACACAAAAAGAAGGTTTTGATTATGATGAAATTTTTTCGCCAGTAGCCATGCTTAAATTTATCAAAATTCTCTTATCCATTTTTACTTATTATGATTATGAGATTTGGCAAATGGATGTCAAGAGTGCATTTCTTAATGGCAATCTTGAAGAGGAAATTTATATGTTGCAACCCGAAGATTTCATAGGAAAGAACCAAGAGCATATGGTATGCAAGTTGAAAAGGTCCATTTATGGACTTAAGCAAGCATCTAGGTCATGGAACATCAGATTTGATCAAGAAATCAAGTCATTTGATTTTGAACAAAATCTTTATGAACCATGTGTGTACAAAAGACATCGAGATAATGTAGTAATGTTCCTAGTGCTTTATGTTGATGATATTTTACTCATTGGAAATAGGGGTTATGTCATTAGTAAATGTTTGGTTTTCAAGCCAATTTGATATGAAGACTTGGGTGAAGCTAACTTTATTCTAGGGATCAAGCTCTGGTGAGATCGCAAGAATAAGATGTTAGGCTTATTACAAGCTGGATATATAGATAATGTTCTAGAATGATTTAGTAACATGAATATTGGACATTATCATATAGTCCATAAGATGCATAGTATGTGATTTATGTGAAAAGTCACAGAAGATATAAATCCCAAGTATTTTAAAAACTCAGAATTATAGTTCGTAGTCGGTGATGAAATTAGGCATTTCATCAGCAAAGACTATAACATATTAACTAAGATGATTTGTCTTGATCATGGAAGTGGATACTTCTAGTTGATGTGTTGATATGTTTTAAGAGTTAAAACATATTGAATTGGACCGCTGTGAGATTTATTATTCTACTAACAACTATAAAATGAATAATAAATCTCACGACTTCTATTTACATGAACTCTTAATCCTGAGAGAATAATGGACCTGATTATGAAATGTAGGTTACTTTGATATATCAGGAGTGAGATCTAAAGATACGATCACAACCTCAGTATGTTGGGCAACCACATTTAGTGTTGATGGAACATATATTCTCAAGATGAAATCCATAGCCTCTAAATGGAGATGCAAAATATTTCTTTGAGATAAGTTTAATGGGTTTGGTTATTCAGAGTGTTAGGCCTAACCATTTTAGTAAGGAGTTACTAAAGTATATAAATTTATGACATTTGATTTCATAAATATATGATAAGTAACATGGAAGATTAAACCGGATACTCGAGGATTAAGATGTAGTAATTTGGAAAGTGGCAGTCTACATTCATGACTTTATATTACTACGAATATTTTATGAAGGGGTTGCATGTATAATAAAGTCTTAGATATAATTTATAAACTAGTCGCTAACCCGTGCGATGCACGGGCTAGTTAAATAAAAAGATAATTAAGAAACCACATGGTAAAAAAAAAAAAAAAAAAAACCAATAAGAGACTAATTTGTTCATCAAGTGATCAACCTAAGTGGCATCATCACTCATGTACAAAACTATTAATCTATTATCAAAGGGTCAAATGACAATGTAGAAAAAATTTCATAAATAACTTTTTGATAACAGGTATAGAGAAGGGACTTTTGTAAATCATCAATGGAATTGGAGTCAACATCTCATTGCAAATGGAATATAGCTCTATATTAAAACTAAAAGTAAAGTTTCAATCATTCTCTTTGTATAAAACATTATTGAAACTATATGTAGTTTACCTCAGTTTCAAATAGAAATTACTTGAAGAAACAACTATTTTGAATCATTTTCTGAAAAAGGAGCGACATAAAAAACTAAAATAAGATGAAATTCCTCAAACATATCTCAGCATCAATGTCCAAGTTGAGCGTTATGTATAGCAACCAATTAGTCACTCTAATGAAAGCACAATGTTTCAAAGAATTTGCCTAGTATCTTACTCACTTACAATTTTCATCCACCTCCCTAGATCACTAAACTATACATCTAACTACTTTAAATTCAATATTGAATACAAAGACAGAGCCAAAATGTCTCATAAGAAAATGCATACAATAAAGAGCCTTGAAGCCAATAATGTCTATAACCTTGAGATTTTGGAAAACTGACAGAGCCAAATCTTTTAGCATCTCATAGCCCAATCCATTAGCCCCTACTTCTAACACTTTTGCATATTTTGCAGGATCCTCACTCAAGTCTTAACTACCACCAATTAAAACAAAAAACTTAAAAGTTTTATCATATTTGAATAAGGGTTAAACCCAAGAAGATTGAAGCTAAAAATTGATAAGAAAGAGTAGTACCATGTGGGGGTACCTTGTTTGCCGATTAAGTCTATGAAATACAAGAAAAAAAACTACACTAAAAAAAGTTGAACGAAAAGTAAAGACCCAAATATTATAAACTGAAGAAAATAAAAATTACTTTTAGAAAGTGAGTGAATTTGAAGGAAATTTTAAAAGCAATATTGCCTCCACATAACCAAGTATATGCTTTGAAGAGCATCCCAAAAAATAAAAACTTATACCTGAAAGGCCAAAGACAACCTTCACAGCCTTCTACTTTGATCTATCATCATGTAATCTAAAAATTTACACAGTCTAGTTAAGACTTAAAGATTCCATTTATGGTACTATAAGATGATAGCCTACCCTAATAAATAAAAATAGAATTGGTAAAGCAAATAATACCTTCATAGATTTCACCCCATCCAGTGTAGTAATGATGTCCATTTTTCTTTTCAAATCCAAGGTTTTTGTTCTCTAAAGATTTCATTGCATCTTCCATCTCTCCAACTTCTCTTTTATGGTTATTGTCTCTGCTGCCTAATGAATTAAAAGAATATAATCAAAATATTTAGTCAAAAACCATGTTATATGTACAAAAGATTGCAAGAATTTGATTTGTATTTATTTTATTTTACCTCATCCTCTTCACACAGGTTCAAAATTTCTGGTAGCACCAGACTCAACAGTATAGTTGACATTTTGTGGGTCAGTCTTGATGGTAAGCTGACCAAAGCAATTGTACATTTGCAGTAGAATCAGAACCTTTAAATACCTAAATAATTGTCACCAATAACATCTACTTATGGGAAGCATCATGTGTGCTTCACCCCTCAAGCCTCTGGGTTGAAGACAGGTGAGTAGTATTTGCTTAGCACCTTCCTCTCTCCCATCCTTCAACTATTAGAACCTAAAATTTTTTCAAAATCCAACACCTAATTGTAATGTGTAAGATACAAATAAACACAAAATCATAAGAAAAAATTTGTCAGCAATCTCCATCATTTAATGAAATAGAACACACCCACTCAGCTTATTTTTACTAGTCAACATCTGATACCAAATACCCCTTTTTTTTTTCAAAGAAAAGAGTTCAATAGTGATACACATTGTGATTTCTTAGAATGTGCCAACAATTATGAACAATGGCATGATAACAAAGTCAATGTTTGGTACATGTTTAGTCATATAATATAGAAACAAATAAAAGAATTGAAGGTCAAAGATTTCAAGTTTTGCATATCTCCTCCATTGTGACTGTTTTCGTTCTCATTAAAATTATAAAATATGCAGATTGAAGTGGCTTTTCATTCTTCTTCTCATAGTAATGCTCCAGTTCCTCCCAACACATGGACACCTAATAATTAGATAAAACATATATAAAAAATATGCTAAAGTTCCAAAGATTGGTCATTTGGTTGCATTCAGATAATAATAATAATAATAATAATAATAATAATAATAATAATAATAATAATAATAATAATAATAATAATAATAATAATAATAATAATAATAATAATAATAATAATAATAATAATAATAATAATAATAATAATGGAAGAGAGAACAAACAATCTGTGCAAGAGTATAAAACTAAAAGGGAAGAAAAATAATTTGTCCAATACCAGAACAATCTCATATACATAATATTCAACTCCATGCTCCATCCGGTTGTGTCAGATTAACAATTAATACAATAATCTCTTCATTAGTATTATAGGGGACTGGTTTGACAGTAGTGAAGGGTCTCCCATAGATCTCTCTCCAACTCTCTTTGCACAACACATATTCATTACCAAAAAAAAAAAAAAAAAAAACGAAATTGAAATTAAATCACTGAAAACTATAACAGAACAAAAGGGCCTAAAACAAAATTGGAACAGAAAATTAATAATTCCGTTGAAATTGCAATTCCAAAAACATACTTTCAAGAAGCTAAACTGCATAAAACACAACCAACATAATATATGTTCAAATGAAAATCCCAAACTAACATAAAGCACAATCTTCTAGTCATTTGATTTAGATTTAGAAAGCAAGTATTCTATTGCGATGATCATTATAACTTATTAAATAGATTTTAACACCTTTAAATTTAAAGCAACAAAATTAAACAACAATTAATTTGCATTTGTCAAATGACTATACTACAACATTCAAGCTTCAACAACAAATTTTAACACTGGTCAAGGATAAACCATCTAAACCTAAGAAACAAAGCAAAAACCATTAAATAAAAAAAAAAAAAAAAAACTAAAACACATAGGTCTACCAGCATACCCTAACCCAAATTCCTCCGCCAATACCAATACCAAAAAACCCTTTCAATTATTTCTCCACCTTTTTTGCTTCTTGGTGTTGTAGATGTCCTTTATCATGCTCTACTTTTTCTCATCATTCAACCTTAATTAAAACCAATAACCTAAATAGTGTTAATAATTGATGAAAGTTTTTAAATAATAACAACTTCTATAAATCAAAAGTCCTAAATTACAAAAAAATTAAAATAAGAATATAGTTCTTGTAATTTAGATTTAGTGTGTGAATACTCAACAAAGCAACCATAATATACATAACCATAGAAAAGAAAACTTAGTTCTCACACGACACAACAACAATAGCCGATAATAATAACAACAAAAATTTCAATAATACAAAGCCAAGCATAGCCAATAAATATTATAAATATTTACAATACAAAACTATTTCTAAATTTAAGCGTGATTAGAATACAAAACGTGATGGGGCTACAAAAACAATTAGTATTCAAGTGGGTTGTGCCTGGAAACATAAATTTAAAAAAAAAATTACCAAAAAATTTGCCTCCACTGATTTGGTTGGAGGGGCGGTGACTATCTTTAGAGAAAATTGCAAATAGGTGTGTTCAAAGTTGAGGTTTTGGTTGATTTTGGAACTTGATAAACGGAGAGGCTGGGAAAAGGAGGGCGTGGGATCTGATATGGTCTAATTATGGTGGTTTGTGTGTAGTGGTTGTTGTGGGTGGTGGAGGTACTGCTGCCTGCTGAGTTGTGGTGGTTGTGGGTGAAATGGGAAAGGAGAAGGGGAACGAGAGAAATAGGGTCTGAGGAAGGAGATCTCGTTGGTTTGTGGGTATGGTGGGTTTTGATTAAGGAAGGAGAAGGCAAAGATTGGGTTCTGTGTTTATCGGGTTTTTTTTTTTTTTTTGAAAGGGTGTTTATCGGGTTTTAAAAGTTTTTTGTTAGCGTGAAACCTTTTTCTTTATTTTTTTTATTTATAGTTTATGTTTATTTTTTTTAAAAACAATATTGTGTTGATGTGGAAAGTTGTGGGAGTTTCAGAGGCTTCGGTTATATATATATATATATATATATATATATATAGATAAGGCCTAGAGTGCAACTATATTTATATAGTGGTATTAAATATAGTTAATGGTAACTTTGGACTTATCAAGAGTTGACAAAAAAGCCTAAGGCTTATTGGAGCTAGTGTCTTATTGGTCCCTTTTGGTCCCACTCCAAGCCACACACTAAAGCCCAATTGGAAAGGCCCAAAAGGCTAGCCCAATTAGATAATCAGTTAGATACAAAGGGAGAAACATACAAAATTTTAAAAAAGTGTGTGACATTAGTGTAAAGTGGTGTGTATATGAGTGTGAGAAACTCTCTTATTTCTCCGTTTGAAAACTAATTGAGAGACCGCACTTCTTGGGTGTAAAGTAGAATTGGAGTGAAGATTAAAAGTGTTCTTGAGTAATTCTGATCTTTTGTTTTGAACTTCACTGCATCAAGGTACGCTCTCTTGTTCTTGAATTCTGAAATTTGCATAGTACATGTTAACAATTGCGAATGAAGTAGATCCATTAATTTTCTGCTGCATATGTCTTGTATGTGATACAAACATGTATTTAACCATCGTTTGCCTCAAGTGTATCATAGCACACAAAATGCTATTCTCACGAAGCTTTCAATGTGAGAATACGGCAATAGGGATGCCCCATTTTCACAATGAAAATCCAGCAGAGTTTCGCATTTAATGTGCTGGGCGCACCTACAGGGTTTCATGCCTGTGTATATGGCGCGTGCCAACATGCTCAAGCTAGGATGAGTCGAAGCCCCTTAAAGCATTAAGCATGTTGATACGTGTCGATTATACGGAGAAACCAATGTCATTTGGTGACGTGCATCAAGCCGGTGACACCACGGTGACTATGCACACTGTACGACAGGAATATGCACCTATAACAGCCACCTTGAGTACATACTCATGTCACAAGGTCCATAGCACTCATGGCTAGAGAAGGTCGCTCACGTAGCCATGAGAGTCCATCTTACAAAGTACATGATCACCCACACACACAGAGGCATACACACACACACACACACACACACACACACACACACACACACACACACACACATACATCATGCATAATACTATCACACAGAGCAAAGAAAGTAATACAGACATTGCCAACGTTCCAAGGGTATGGCCCAACAAGGAACAGGAAATGTAGGTTTGGATCGGGTGTCCATAATTCCATGAGGTTGGAGTATGGATGACACACAAACTCACGCATAAACATGTAGGCAAGCACACAAAGATACAAAAAGAGCAAAGAAAGCCAAACAGGTGGCACAAAGTGAGCAAGGCAAGAACATCACATGGAATTGAGAAAGGGGTATATCAAGCATACTAAAACCACGAAGGTGTATCTCACAAGTGGTTACATCCAAACAAGCTCTAAAAGGGACGAATGTAACAACACAAGCAAGTGGCCCCAAAGACCGACAAGCACAAGCCCATGGAGGGCACAAAGCATGGCAAAGCTTAAATCTAGATAGGAGAATATGGAGATAAAGAATAGATGTAGGCAAGCAAATATAGACATGCATAAAGGAAAATATCCAAACCCTTTGATATAGGCCTAGGTGTATAAATATAGGCCTAGACCACAAGATCTAGATCTACACCTTACCAAAAGAGACAAGACATAAGAAAATGGAGATAACAAGAGATAGAAAGGCTTTAGAAGCACATGGCATAGAAACCAACATGTAGATCTAGACACATGAACATGGCAAGAAGCACACAAAGATATAGATTTGAGCAAAAACATGGCAAGGAGCACATAAACACATGGATCTGAGCATAAGCATGCTAAAAGGAATCTAGGCAAATGGATCTAAGCACAAACACAATATTTAGACATATCCTAGCCCAAGAAGGCTAGGCCAATATCATCAAAGCATTAAAACATGGTAAAAAGTAAGGAGACATGTTAGGAATGCTATAGAACATGTTAGGAAGCAAGATAAATCAAGAAAATGCTAGGGAATGTAATAAAGCATATTATAAAGCAAGGTAAAGCAAAGGGTGTAGATTGTAGCTAAAAGTTTACATCTACACGCTTTAAACCTCAAGTCCAAGGTCCTATGACCAAAGGGAGGAAAAATAGTGCAAGAACACAACCTCATGATTGTTGAAAAAATAGAGGAATCAAAGGTTTTTTGATGTGTTTTTGGGAGAAATATGTAAATAAAAGAGAGAGAATTTGCCTAGAACCCAACTCTGAAATGCCCAATTTTTTTTTTGGGATTTAGGGGGGGGGGGGGAGGGGTGGTATGGGGTATTTATAATGATTTCGTGACTCTTCAGTTGGCTGCCGCCTTGTAACAGCATGATGGAGGCCTTTTAGGGCTTGGATTGGGTCGATATTCATGTCCCTAGAAATGTATAGATGTGTAGTTCTTGGAAAGCTAAAGAACTTTGAAATCCAATGGTTGGATCAAAAGTTATGGCCTTAGAAAATGAGCTGATGTGCCTTGCACGGTTTTTAAGAATCTTGATTGCTTTAACTCCGATTTTGACCGTTGAATTGTCTTTTGAAAATGAATTCAACAATCTTTACAATGGCACTTTTTTCACCCCGTTCCGACGGTCGATCAAAATTATGGTTTTCGTGGCCTTTAAGGGTCATCCTTAGGTCAAACTTGGTCGAATTTGGTCAAAGTTGACGAAAATCACCAAGTAGCTCAGGTTTGATGTAGAAATATGAAAAATTCTATTTTAGGATGATTTTGACCATTTTTCACTTTTGGCTCAACTTAAGGTTGACCAAGGGCATTTTGGCCCATTTTACCTGAAATGACACATTGAGTGCTCTAATGTTGAATGGGTTGTGACATGTCAACTTAGATGTTTTTGCGGCCCCTTGAAGAAAAGTTAATATTTTTGAGATTTTAGGGGCCCGGCAAGTAAATTGAGGGCAGAAAAAATACAGTATCTATAGTCATCAAAGATATGGAAACTCAGTTAGAGAATTCATACATTCTGTGAGAAGCTACCACGTTTTGTCCACCTTATGGTTTTGTAACCAAGTTCTTCCAGATCTTTAATGTGCTTTGAAGTGAAGAACTTTGCAGCAAATAACAATCTTTCAATTACTTGGAGTTAGATACATACTGGGACTTGTGCATGTGAAGAAGTTTTCTACAAGATCAAGTTCAATTAGGGATTGGTGTAAATGTTCAACTGTAGGTTGGTATTATTGGGATATTCTAGGGTAGTGGTAAGATTCTTTATACTTGTAACCGCTTGTTCTTGATTAGTAGATTCTTGAGAGTGGTGACCCGAAATTCATTCGGTGGGATTTTTGTCTTGTGAGAGGTTTTCCCCATTCGTCAACAAATCACTATGTTCTTTAATTTCCATTGCATATTAGTTTATTTGGTGATTTGTTGGTGCTTCCACGATTTGCATGTAATTTGACCTAATTAACTAACTTGGGTAATTGAATTAATTAATTGGGGTCAATCTAAAAGCCAACATTAAATTATTGTAGCATTGAACAGGGTAAAAATATTTTACATTTACTAACTACCTAGTGCATTGCATGGATTAGTGACTAGTTATTATTAAAATGTAAAAAAATAAAAATAAAAATTAGAGCCCCACAATGTCTCAAAACACGTGAAGATCCAAAAATAAAATCAAACAAAAGACTTCTAACAAAATTAAAATGTCAATTAATATCAGACAAATTATTTAATAATGTTAAAAATATGTTAGCCCGAACACTACTGTACGGCAACAACAACAATTCTAAATGGGAGATTAGCTAACGAAGAGCTATATTAATCTTTGTTGTGGTTGGCTGAATTATTATTACACTATACGCTAACCCGTGCAATGCACGGGAATGCTACCAATTTTTTTTAATTAAAAATAAATAAAAATTAAGGTGAATCTCCAAATGATGTGACATTAGAATTGTAACAGCCATTAAATAAGAAAAAAATATTCATTTTTTAGATTAAAAAAATGACACAAATAGCTCAGTCATTTGCCCGTGTGACAGTGTTGCACCACTTCCAAATGACTCATACAACGCAGAATCATTTGCTTTCTTGTTTAGCCAATCAAATAGCAAGCCATTCTTGGACGAGTTACCTAATTATGTTACTATTGGACCAATTGGGTACACTGGTATTTTTAATACATAACCAAATAGTTTATCATCTCTCAAAACCGCAATTGTTTTAGGCAGAAGCTCCTCCCAACAGTTTTTTATTTGCACATATTGGGCAAATGTCCCAATACCATGTCTTTTTGCTATGGCTTTTTTTATTTTTTTTTTTTTTTTTTTTTTTTTTTTTTTTTTCAATTTCATATATTTCATGTCTTCCACTAAATATTCAATGTATTCATTATATTAAAAAACATTGAAGTAAAGTTGTATCCTCAAATAACTAAATATAAGAATTTAATTCGTCTCTGTTTCAATTTAAAACCAAATTGTGCATAAAAGCAAAAAATATTCCTTTGTTCCAATATTTCTTTAGTACCAAGATCACAAATCCATTTAAACCAAATTGTGCATAGAAAATCTTAGAGATGAAATACAACTTTAAAGTTTTTTTTTTTTTTTTTTTTTTTTTTTTTTTTTTTTGTATCTTCTTCCTTTGTTGCTTTGTAGTAGTCCCTGAATATGCCCTTTTGTTTTCCTTGAGTATAGATGTTGGTGTGAGTTGCACATTGTTTTGAACATCAAGTTTTTGAAATTTTGTACATCACCATCTTCTTCAGTTGATAAGTTGTTGCTACATTCATTTGAAGTATCACTGGTGTGAGCTTGGCAATAGAACAAGTTGAGAAATATATTACAACATATACATCTTAAATATCATATTTGTAATTTTGCTAAATTAAAGAATACGTACTTCTATCATTTTATCAAGCTGAATTGCTTTGTCAGTTTCTTCAAAAGAGTCAAAAAATTTCTTGACGATGAAGAATTCCCATCCATACTTGAGATTATAGTCATTTAGTTGTATTTGTAAAACAAATTGTTTTCCTTTCAAATTTTCTATTTGCAGAGGAAGGATGACTTCATAAGGCTTCTAACAAAAGTAACATTTTTCAAATTGAATTCTTAAGTAAAGTTTTGTAAATATTAAATACTAATTTTATCTTCCATATTCTCAACTCTAAAGATTTGTTCAAAAGGTCTTTGGCTGATATGTTGAGTAATATTTCTGCTTCTGTATCAAATAAAATGAATGTGGCCATTCCTAAGCTATCTTCAACCTTTAATTGAATTCTATACTTGATAAAAGAAATGACATATATAATGTTAATATCATATTAGTTATTGTGTATTTTAATATAAAAAAGTAAACGTTTTCATTTTGTGTACCTTCAGATTGGGAAGCATGCCTTTGCAATTGTCGCACCATAAACATTTATCTCTTGACTTTACCTTTTTACGACATACTTCGCAAGAGATAAAGTACCAACCAAAATTATCTATGACAATGTTTATAGTCTTTCCTTGACAGGTAAAGATAGTTTCCTAGAAATTGAATTTAATATCAATCAATTTATAATTTTATAGTTAAATTTTGTAAAAGCAGGTCTATAGTACATAATTCAATGTTAAGGACACAATGTTATTGTTGAAGGTATTTTTTTTCCTTACCTTAGTATCAGAGTCCCACATAATTTTTGTTATTTCACTTATGGTTCTTCTGTTGATGTTCATCTCTTCTTGAATTGTCACTTGTGGTTTGAATTGCTTTGGCATTTGTACTATTGGTTGGTTATTTTCCACCAGCCTGTCATATTACATAAAGATATTCGACATAGTATTGTAGAGACTATAAATATATCAAAAATGTGAATCCAAAACAAAGCACTTACTGATCTTTGGATTTAGCAATCTCAATAATGTCCAAATCAATATAGACTCTTGTTCCAATTGTTGGCGATAAGTTATACTCTCCTGCAATGCACTGGATTCATTAGAAAAAAAAAAGTACATTAAATTTTCAATGGAATCATCAGAGTAACAGAGAGAGGTCTAGATCAGAGGGCATAGTATCTTGTGGACATGTACAATACAAAGGTAAATAATCCGACTTTCCTGTGCTAGATATAGATTGCTAAAGATAATGACATTTGAGTAAAGATTTGTGACATTTTGATAACCAAAGGACCCCAAAAACCATGCTCTTGAAAATGGATAAAAAAAAAAAAGAAACCCTTTCTCAACAAAGAAAAAAAAAAAGAGAGGGAATGGGGTCTCTTAAAGCTAGGGGGGGAAAAAAAAAGTAATAAAGTAACTGGGAAGAAAAAACAAAATGCCTCAGAATTTGAAATGAGATCCCACCCATCTACAATAGGTTATTCCAGCTTCTTAGTGAGTCCATCCCTCACTCCAAGAAAAACATCTACTTACAGGCAAAGTTTTTGTCACACAGTAGTAGTAATGATATGGTAATGAATCCCCCAACACCAAATGATGCTTATCTTTTTAATTGTTATACATTGAAATGATTTTTCTTAGCTCAATAATTTAGAGACATAATTATTTTGCTTCATCACAGGTACACTAACTGGGACAGAAAGCTTAATTTCAGACACAATAGCCAGAACTGAAGAAGAATATGTAAAAGCTTAAAGGATAAAAAGAAGAATTGCGGAGTTGTCTTTACCAAAGATTGATACTGAAATCGAGATCAAAGTGATTCAACTTCTTGCTATGAATTATCCTGGTTTCATTGTTGGCAGCAAATGCAATTAAGTACCAATCATTTGAAGCTGCCTTGAATTTCCAAATTGCTTCTTTTGAAGGTTTTGAGGCTAAAATATAGCATATTTGGCCTTCTTTAGTAGGGTCTTATAAGGCCTGGAATTTTAGGGGAAGTAGGGCATAAATACAATTCATGCTTCCTTCTTTTTTTAAAAAAGTGTCTTCTCTTTTAGGTACACATAATTTTCTTTTTTCCAGGGTCCTATACTAAGGCTACTGATGTGAATGTTTTCTCATGCTTAAGCTTAAGTGAGAGAGGGGAAGGGCACGAGTGTTTGATAAAATGCCTCTTAGGCATCTTCTCACTTGTTTGGACTCCGATGAGTACCAAACTTTGGGGTTTCTCATGTTTTCTCATTAGAAACATGTTTGGTTCATTGGTTGTGTATTTAACACACCTTGCCCAACATGTGCATTTTCAATGCTTTGGTCATGCATTGCACATAGCCACCTCTGGCACAAACCTTTGCTACCCTTGTCATGCATTAGTCTATACCTTGTTTCTTTATCCTAACATGTCATGTTTACCTAATGCTTTGTAGCATTTTGTTTTGTCTTTTGTTTGAGCTTCATTTCTCTTTCTTCTTACACCCCTCATGCATCATTATCCTTGTTCATACCTTCATCTCTTTCCTTCATTTCTCCTTGACCCTTTGTCTATTAGTGTCAAAAAGGGGGAGAGTATACTCTAGAGTAGTATACCGGAGAGTTTTGTCATTTCTGTTAGGAAATTTAGACCTTGGTTGATAGAATTAACAAATTTTAAACCCAAGTTGTTAATTAGATTTATTATAAATAAAACTTGTTAAAACAAACTAACATCAATATCATGCATAGTAGAAAATTAAATAAGACAAGATATGATGACCCAGGAAAACCAATGAAAAAAACTAGTTTCACAGTAAAAAAACCTGGGGGAAAACCGTCTCGAAAAGCAATTCACTATAGTAAAGAGAAGTTTCAGATCTAGTACAAAACCTTTGTCCCTAGACCCTACAATCCACGTAGATGAACTTACAGTAAAAACTTTCTACCGCTTTAGAACCTCTAAACTCTTCAATATATTAACGCCACCCTTTTGATGCACAAATCCTAGTACGTGACTCACTCACCAACTTGAGGGAGAAGAATGTTGGATGCAAAGTTTTTCACTTCATCAACAATGAAGATCAAGAAGCACTTGGTTGCAAAACCCTAAGGCGCAAAGATGCAGTAGCTTCTTTGAGAGAGAATAAGGCATCGGTCACCTTTTTCAAGTGTTCTCTTTGTATTCTCTCATGTGACAACCTTTAAAATAAGCCTTATATATGTCTAGGGTTGTGAGAGAAGAAACCCTATACATACATGTCAGCATGGGCCGAAAATCAGATCTGAAAATTTTGATTTCGTAATTCTCGATAGATAGCTATCTTTCAATAGTTGTCGAGACCTCGATAGATAGCTATTTGTCGGCAGCTGTCGAGACTCATTAAACCCCAATAAATAGCTATCTGTCGGCAGCTATCGAGCTATCTGTCCAGCTTTAATAAATAGCTTCTCTTCACTTGTTTCTTGGTCCAATCTTCATGGCTTTAATACTAGACTTGAACAACATGTTTCTTGAAGTACTAAACCCATCCTAGATCTACCTAATTATAGGTAAAGTGTGTTTTGTCAAAGGATTAGCCAATTATATAAAATATGTCCTTAACAATTTCTATATGACTCTTTTGCACATTTAAAGGGGGAGAGATATTCATTGGGGGAGATGCACATACCAAGGGGGAGAAGACATTATGTTAATAAAAAACTTTGTTTAGTTTGTTTTTTTTATGTTTGTTTTCTTATTTCCTTTATAGTACTTTTAGTTAATGTTTTTTCATTTTCTTTAGTACTCTTGTGCCCTTGTTGGATCTTGTATCCTTGTTGCAATTACCTTAGTTTTCTTGCATTAGTTATGTGTTGGACATGCATACATCCTTATGCTATTGTGCTTTATTGATTGCATGTTCGAATGATCATTTGCTTTGCTATGTGATCATTGTAGTCATTTCTTTATGATTTTTATGGTGTACGATCAAGTTGCTTATATGTTTATCATCATGATTACTTAATTTCTATTTACTTGTTACATTATACTTGTCCTTTTATTACTTGCTATAACTTGAGGGTCTAATGTGCTTTGTGCAAGTGTTTCATGTTACAGGTATGTATGTTCCAAGTGCATCACAGCTTCTAGATTTAGGTGTGACTGAGTTTTTCCATTGTTCCCCAACTCACGTTTAAGTTTAGAGTCTGTTTTAGGGTGTTTTGTCATGAAATAGCCAAGTGGGGAGATTGTAAGGTTGAATTTAATCAACCATGTGTTGGCTTTATTTTGTCCCAAATTTGCTTGTAATTTAGCATGTAGAAACCCTATATTTAGGGGGGAAGAATGTAAGGGTTGTGTGTGAGAAAGCGTGAAGAAACTTAAGTTGTGTACAGTCAAGAGGGTCTCGCAACTAACAAGTCGCTAAAATGCCACACATTTAAAGTATGCCAGAAGCTAAAGGGTCACGATAGTTGGAGTACTACAAGACAAAAAATATAGTCTAGCTTGTCTGTTAACTCGCGACTTGTTCCAGCATGAGGCTGAGTCGCTAGAATGCCCTGTTTTGTAAAAAAATGACTTTTCACATTCCTCTTATACCCTACTATAAATACCTTTATAACCAAGAAATGTATTGAGTTGGAAGAGGAGCTTATTGAGAGAAAAACCCTAAGAGAGATTTCTACAACACACCTACCCTATTAAAGAGAGCTACTCATTCTTAGAGAGAAATCTTTGTAGTCTTTTCTCATACCCTCTCCCATTGTTATACCCATTGGGAGGAGATTTGTACCAAAACACTACCTACACCCATTTAGAGTGTTGAGAGTGTTTTTGGAGCTTTGGGAAGCATTGGAAGATGCCAGGGATGGCGAATGCAATATGGGCTTATTGCGGGATCTAGTAAGCTAGAGAAGACAAGGTTAGGCTTAACCTTGTTGGAGCAAGAAGCTTGGAGGGCTTAGGTGCATTAGGTAGATTAGGCTTAGAGGGTCTATTGCTATTAATGTATCCTAACTTTATTCTCTAGTGGATCATTCCACCGCTTGGAGGGCTGTGGAGAGGTTTTTTGCCTAGTTCTTCGATTTCCTCTTCGATAACACGTGCTAGTGTTACCTATATGTTTGCATATCTCTTCCCTTACTCTTTAACCATTAATTGCTCCTGTTTGTTTGTGATTACTTATGTGTTAAAGTAGTTTTTCAAATTAGGTATTTCTTATATTTCATAAGTCGAAAACCCTACTGCAGAGGATAGTGTCAATAGTAAAGCCAAGGAGTAGGGCTTTTCCCAGAATTATCTTTGAGAATCCAAGAGAGATGACACAAAACCTAAATTGATAGTCACCGCCACATTAATTAGGTGGTCCTACTAAATGTCAGCCATATTAAATGATGAATGACTTGCCTAAATAGTGGAGACTACCCAAAAGTCTCCTATCATGATAAAAAGGGAAGGGGAAGGTGTCCAATGGGACAAGCATCCCATGACATCCAGCAAGATAATACATAGCTAGAGATGGAGAATTTTGGGATATAAAGGGTGACCTTCCCATGAGGTAAGGGGATCTTACTTTTTGGATAAGAAAAAAAAAAAAAAAAATATATATATATATATATATATATATATAGAGAGAGAGAGAGAGAGAGAGAGAGAGAGAGAGAGAGAGAGAGAGAGAGAGAGAGAGAGAGAGAGAGAATTGTAACATATTATAGAGGTCGTTGTGTATCTCAACAAAAACCATTTTTCAGTCAATTAGAGCCAGATAGTTCATCTTGATCCCTAACTACATCTATTCCATATTTCCATTTTAGATTACCTCCTTGTTCCTTACAAATTAGTTATGTCAATTACTTACATTGAGATTATTTTCATTTCTTAGTGCTTTCAAGCCCATAGTTGGCACCGTTTGGGGAAATTAACGAAGCAATAGGACTAAAAGATATCTAGGGCTCAAATGGAAAACAGAGAAGAAGTTAAGGCACTTGCGTCTCCCTAACAGACCGGGTCCTTGGGGTTGGTATTCAGACATAGATGGGTTTAGCAAGGGCAAAGGAAAAAGCATCTCTCTGAGTCCACATAGAGCGGTAGTAGAGAGTTAGCATCTCTCTGAGTATGCGATGAACTTAAACGGACATTCCTGTTAGGATTAGTGCCCTAAAATCCTATTGTAAGTTATGTATGACATTATGTTATATGTGATAAAGTTGTTTTATTATTATTTAAAATATTGGTAACCTGAATATTTGGACATTATCATATAGTCCTTGAGATGCATAGTATGTGATTTAGTCACAAAAGATGTAAATCACAAGTTCTTTGTAAACTCAAAATCTTAGTTTGTAGTCAGTGATGAAATTGGGCATTTCATTTGTGAAGACCATAACATGTCAATTAAGATGATTTGTCTTGATCATGGAAATGAAAACTTTTAATCGATATGTGAATATGTTCTAAGTGTATAAAACATATTGAACTGGACCGCTATGGGATTTATTATTCTATTAACGATTGTCAAATAAATAGTAAATATCACTACTTTCATTTACATAAACTCTCAATCCTGAAAGAATAGAAAACCCAATCCTGAAATGTAGGTTGCTTTAATATATCAGGAGTGAGATCTAAACAAACGTTCAAAACCTTAGTATGTTGGGCAACCACACATAATGTTGAAGGAACACATATTTTCAAGATGGAATTCATAGTCTCTTTATAGACACATTATAGAGATATAAAATATTCTCTTAAGATAAGTTTAATGGGTTTGGTTTTTCAAAGTGTTAGGCCTAACCACTTTAGTAAAGAGTTACTAAAGTTTATATTTTAAGAAATTAGATTTCATAAAGTGTATATATATATATATAACTTGATTGAATGCTAAAATGTAACTTACAACTTCGATCGAGCCAAACTTGGCTCTGATATCAAAAGGGGGGTAAGTTACAAGTAAAGGGGGAGGCCAGCTGAGGCCATGTGATTACAAGATAAAAGGTCGGTTGAGGCTATTAGGTTACAAAAGTAAAAACCAGCTGGGGTATTACAAATATAAACTGGGGTTGCCATCTGATTACAAGGCTAAGGGTTGTAAAGAGGAGGCAAATCTTGAGAAGTGTTCTGGAACTCTTCCTAGAATTAGACCTCTGAGGTATTCTAGAGTTTTTCTTAGAATTAGACCTGCTTCAGAATGGAGTCTTGGCTGCCTTATATAGACTGGAGGGAGCCTTGGAGTCTTCTAAAGATTGCTGAAAATCCAGAAGGTGAAATGCATTTACTAAAGGTGAAAATATTTTCCATCGAAAGCAAACAGTTCTTCTAGATGATTGTGTATGGTACTGTTCATGAATAATAGTTGTTACTGTACATGAATAGTGTCTTGTATCCCTGCTTTCCGGGGTACTGTTGATCTACAATGACTGGTACTGTGGATGAATAGTAACCTGTCTGGGGATTTGCTGAGTATGGGTACTGTCCAAACAGTGACTGATGCTATTTTCTGAATAGTAATCGGCTTGGAATCTTATCCTAAGTACTGGCTGGGGCTAGTCAGAATAATTTAATTTGTTGAAGGGGCATCAGATGGATACCCTTCATAAGGATCCTATGAGGGGTCATAGTTGTCTTCATGCTCATGATATATGGCGTACCTGTTGCATAATCCGCAGTATATTAATGGATCATAGTCTGGTTCCATTATGATGAATAGACTGGGATTAATATAACCAATTCTGCAGAGACCTAGAACTGTAGAGAAGCAAGGCTTGGTAGTGAAGACAAAAATTCTTCTTGTATTTCCTACATGATGGTAATCTCTCCATAGGTCTTGGACCATATCAAGGATTTCATTGGTGAAGTAATTTGCTCCAACAATTTGCAAGAGAATATGGATCATTTTAGGATAAATAAGAGTTTGCTCACTCCAAGGGCCTTGGTGGGTGTACTCGTTAATGAGTACTAAGTGCTTGGAAGGCTGGACAGTCATCCAGTTTCTGTCCCATTGTGGGATTGTGCTCTAGCATCTGATAGAAACAAAAGGACTTTTGATCTGGGTCACAACCTGCTAGATGATTTGTGGAAACTGGTTGATCTGATCATGGCTTGATATCTTAATCAATCTGATGAAGCCATATTCAAACATTTTTGACAACCAGCTAGGATCCCTTTCCGATTCGTCAGATCCATTTTCATAGTTAATGAGAAGACCTGGAAAAGGATGTTTTTGCTCATAAACTCTAAGACTGTTCCCAAAGTAATCTTCCCATCATGTTTGGATGAAGATATCATCAGTGTCATCTGAATTATCTCCATAGACTGGGAAAGTGGTAGTAAGTAATGTCTTGAAATGTTCAAACCATTTGTCGGATGATTCAAACATTGCCTTGGATCCTAAAATACTGGTTTGTATCTCAGGATGCAATTTGGCAATAGCAATTCTTAAGATAGCCTGAGTCTTAAGACTTAGTCTAGCATAATTAGTGTCCATAATAGTCTTTTTATCCATGGAATGGATATCCTCTTTGACAAAGAGTTGACTAGTGATGGATTTATTTCCTGCCTCAAGGTTTACTAGGTGGATTTCTAGTGCTTTGAGGGTTTGTTGGAAAAGTTTACTGCTGTTTAAGATGAAGGCCATTTGAAGGTTATCAAGGATAAACTTAATGGCGGGAGGTAAGTCTATATAGGCTCCATTTTTGAATTGGTATTTCCTGGATAAAACTTCCTGCAAAATAATAGCCATATTACCACTGGAATATGTCACCTCTGTCGGGACAAATTCCTGAAGGGATGTTAATCCTCTTTGGTTTCCCTTAGAGGATGCGCCTTCATGCATTACAAAAGAGTGTCCCGCTGGGAGCCTTTTGTCTTAAGGATAGCCCCTTGCTGGTGCTTTCCCTTTGTTCCTTCTCTGCCGAAGAAGTCATTTTCCACATACTAGTGGTATTAATTATTATTTGCTCTTTATACTGCCAAGAGAGATTTAGACAATTCAAAGTTTGAAAATATTGGTTTGAAAATATTGGTTTATAGATCTCTTATGGTTGAAAACAAAGGATGGTGAAAAGCAAGTACTTTTATGATAGATGCATGATGATATTTGAGACTGGCTGGGGCCAAAGGGATCATCATCTGAGGTGGCAGTTAGGAATGAATCAAGGTTCTCAGCTTGAGCATTTGATGGAATGATAGATGCACTGATTGGAAAGACTTTGTTGTTGATAGTATTAAGGTACTTAGAGACAGAAACTTTCTAGAGGGTGCTTACCTCACAAGGTTCTGGGCTCCTAAGGAACTAAACTTAACTGGCTGTCCAAAGGGATGTGTAGTGATACCTTCACTATCTGCGGTGAAAGGATGCAACAGACACATAAAAGGGTTTCCCAAGATGACACTATCTGTCATGTTTTTGACAAGGACAAATGGGGTTTTGAAATATGTGTTGTTCTAACAAACATGGGCTTTAGGGAATTTGAATTCAATTTGCATTTTGCCGCCACTTGCGGATGTCAATCTCTCGTTAGTCTTTCTGAAGTACTTGGAGGGAATGAGTCATTCTTGAATGTAGTTGAGATCATCACTTGAGTCTATCAAAGCTATAACCTCAAATTCAAACTCTTTGGTGATGACAATCCTGACTTTGGAATGCCATTTCTGAAAGTTAATCCTACTGATGGTGTCTAAGAACTTTTCTCTTGAGGGTTCTTGGTCCATGCCAGTTGTAGGGTTAACTATTTCATCAACTTCTTCATCAAAAGGGTTTTGAAATGAGGGACCTTTCCCATTGCCTTGGTGAGAAGTATTTTCCAATTGTTGAACTCTTTGGTTCAGGAGATTGTGGTTGACCCTAAGAATGGTTAGTTCTTGCTTAAGGGCTCTCATCTCTGATTTGGTTTCTTTAGCTTCCTTTTGAAGGTCGTTGATTGTAACTTCCTTCTTAGACTTGGTGAACCTATTGTAGATCTTTTCTAAGTCTACTTTAGGTTGCTGGATTCTTGGTTCAAGTTTGCTAATTTCCTTAACTAAGGTTGCATGGAGTTGACTAAGCTTCTGAGCTTTGATGACTGGGTCTTCTATTTCCTCTATGAGGTCTAGAAGAAGCTTTTCTTGCTTGGTGAGGATATTGATAGTCTTGTTCCTACAACAACTATCTTTGCATGGTATAGGTGCATCCGGGCCACTAGAGGTGCTAAAGAAAGCTCTAGAGGGTTCAGAGGATGACTGGTTCAACTGTTGGATTTCTTGGTCACTAAAACTGTTGGATGACTCATTATCTGAGTGGTCAAGTTCTAATAACTTAAAGATCTCATTTTTCCTAGTTTGGTCACTAACAAGGGTGTTGATAAGGGATTTGGCCTTAGCTCTACACTCCTTCTTGTAATGACCTCTTTTTCCACAATTGAAGCACTTTCCTGATGCTTTTGGAATATGTTTTTTTTTTTAATAGAAATCATCAGCTTCATACTTCTGTTTTCTATAAGCTTTAGAGGCTATTCTCTTCCTATGGAATTTCTCAGAGGAATCCTTTCCTCTGTACTTAGATTTCCTTTTGGAAGGGTTAACTGAGGGTAAACCATACTATGTACAGAAGTTCCCTACTTCGTACTTGGCTTTGTTCTTATTGACTTGGCTTTGGATTTTCAAATCTCTGCACATCTTCATCGCCTCACTTCAGATGGTGCTAGAGATATCTCCATAGGTTAGGTTATCATAATCTATGACACCTAAAGGATTGCTGAAGGTTTCTTTGACTTTCTGGCCAAACAGTGTGGGTAGATCGTTGATGAACTTCTCCTTCCAAAATGGAGAGTTACAATCACTTCTGTGCATGAATCGAGTAGTAAAGACATCTTCATACCACCTGTAGTCTCCTAAGGTTTTACATCTAAGGTTACTTAACTATTTGTAAATCCTAGATGTGATGTTGCTAAGTTTTCCTACGAAGTGCTTCATGATCGTATAGATCATGGTATTGACTCCATCAAGAATTCCTGTACCTGGGGGATCTTTAAAGATGGGGGAGTCCTTCCTCATCTTTTTGGATTGCATGCTTGATGTCTTCTTTAGACACTTCTGTTAAGCAGTTGTTCCACTATTGCAGAAGTTTTCCTGTAAATCCTAAGGATATAAGCTCTATGACCTCTAGGTGGGGACTACCTTTGTCCAAGTAGTTATTGGCTACCATGGTCATGTGCTGGATTTTGTTTAGGATTTCTTGTTTTGATAAACCATCTATGTTCCACTCATAGAGTTTACTAGAGGATACTGAGAATTGGCTGCTGACATTTCTTTCCTCAAACTGGAGGTCAGGAGGTGTTGGTCTAGGGTACCAATTCTTGGTGAAGCTGGTTGGACTTACTTTAGGGTGGTAAAGCCGTTTTACTTGTAAACACTGAAATCAGTTTTCTAGTTGTTCTATTTCTTTGTCAGACTCTTGAGAGGCTTGACTAGGACTACTAGAGGCTGTATGGATGTCTAAGACCTTGAGCTGGGAAGTTTTCTTGGGTGAAGGGATGACTGGTTTATGCTTTGCAAGCTCCTTAAGCTTTTGGGTAACAATTTCTAAGGCTGTCATGTCTTTAGGTTTGTTTTCTAAGACATTAAGCTGGGGATTCTTGCTGGTTGAAACTAGTGACGGGGTGGCTAGTTCCTTCTTCACTAGTTCTTCTAGCTTTTAGGTGACTATTTCTAAGGCTATTTTATCCTTAGGTCTAAGGCTTGTATGCTTGGTTGTGGGTAGCTTGACTAGAGGCTTCTTTAGGGTTTGGATACGTTTGCTAGGGTTTCCTGGCTAGAGGACAACCTTGTTTTCGATCCTATCTTCTATCCTATCAAGCTGTTTTCCTATAACATCTAAACACTGGGGGGTAGCACCCCTTTGGATTATGAGTGTAGAACACCCTTAGAAGATCCAAGGTTTAGATCCCTAATAGATCTACACCAACACCAACCAATTGGGCAGTCCCCTATCCTTTTGAGAGATAGACCTACATCCCAGTGTAGCTCAACCAGACCTTTAGCACCATTCCCAAGGTCTAGAAGAGATTTAGGTCCAAAACTCCAAGGAGTTAGAACTAGATCCTAGGTTAGCACACCTTGCTACACAGCTAGACAAAACTCAGTTGTCGATTAGGAAGAAGACAACCATGAACAATCCCTTCATCCCCATCTGGGACTGATATGGAACAACCATTTCAGCAAGCACCCCAGTATCCTCCCATAGATCACCAGCTATTGGTAATTAGGAAACCATTCACTCTTGATCTAGTAGCCTTAGGCAAGGAGTTTGATTCTAAAGAAAACAAAGTCAAAAGAGAAGCCTATAAAGACAACCACACTAGAGAGCAAAAAGTAGAAGTCTTGAATGCATGGAAAATATTCATGAAAGAGATATCCAGCAATGTCCCTTTCTTTAAATACTTCGAAAACCATTTTGAATGGCACAAAAAGTCTTGTGTCATTACCAAACCTTGGACCAAAGAAGGACCAACAAAGGAAGTTGTCCACCCCTAGAAGCCATAACCTTTAAACACCGTAATAGTGATGTAGTAGCCTTTCCTTTCAAGGTACCCACGGTTGAGGAAAACCGGTCAAGAAAGTGATAGAGCAAAACAACTACACCAACCGGTGTTTAGATTTTATAGGAAAACAATTTGATAGGATAGAAGATAGGATCGAAAACAAGGTTATCCTCCAGTTAGGAAACCCTAGCAAACCTATCCAAACCCTAGAGAAGCCTCTAGGCAAGCTACCCACAACCAAGTATACAAGCCTCAGACCTAAGGATAAAACAGCCTTTGAAATAATCACCCAAAAGCTAGAAGAACCAGTGAAGAAGGAACCAGCCACCCCTTTACCAGTCTCAACTAGCAAGAATCCCTAGCTTAATGTCTTAAAAAACAAACCTAAGGACATGATAGCCTTAGAAATTGTTACCCAAAAGCTTGAGGAGCTTGCGAAGCAGAAACCAGCCATCCCTTCGCCCAAGAAAACTTCCTAGCTTAAGGTCTTAGACATCCATACAGCCTAGTGGTTCTAGTCAAGCCTTTCAAGAGTCTGACAAAGAAATAGAATAATTAGAAAACCAGTTTCAGTATTTATAGGTAAAACGGCTTTACCACCCTAAAGTAAGTCCAACCAGCTTCACCAAGAATTGGCACCCTAGACCAACACCTCCTAACCTCCAGTTTGAGGAAAGAAATGTCAGCAACCAATTCTCGGTATCCTTTGGTAAACTCTATGAGTGGAACATAGATGGTTTATTATAATAAGAAATCCTAAACAAAATCCAGCACATGACCATGGTAGCCAATAACTACCTAGATGAAGGTTGTCCTCACCCAAAGGTCATAGAGCTCATAGCCTTAGGATTTACAGGAAAATTTCTACAATGGTGGGACAACTGCCTAACAGAAGCGTCTAAAGAAGACATCAAGCATGCAATCAAAAAAGATAAGGAAGGACTCCCTATCTTTAAAGATCCCCCAGGTATAGGAATTCCTAATAGAGTCAATACCCTGATCTATACAATCATGAAGCACTTCGTAGGAAAACCTAGCAACATCACATCTAGGATTTACGAACAGTTAAGTAACCTTAGATGTAAAACCTTAGGAGACTACAGGTGGGATGAAGATGTCTTTACTACACGAGTCATGCACAAAAGTGATTGTAACTCTCCATTTTGGAAGAGAAGTTTATAAATGGTCCACCCACACTCTTTGGCCAGAAAGTCAAAGAAACCCTTAGTAGCCCTTTAGGTGTCATAGATTATGATAACCTAACCTATGGAGATATCTCTAGCACCATCTGAAGTGAAGGTATGAAGATATGCAGAGATCTGAAAATCCAACACCAAATCAACAAGAACAAATCCGAGTACGAAGTAGGGAGCTTCTGTACACAATATGGTTTACCCTCAGTTAACCCTTCCAAAAGGAAATCTAAGTACAGAGGAAAGGAATCCTCTGAAAAATTCATAGGAAGAGAATGGCCTCCAAAGCTTATAGAAAACAGAAGTATGAAGCTGATGATTTCTACAAGAAAAGAAAACCCATTCCAAAAGCTTCAAGAAAGTGCTTTAATTGTGGAAAAAGAGGTCATTAGAGGAAGGGGTGTAGAGCTAAGGCCAAATCCCTTATCAACACCCTTGTTAGTGATCAAACTAGTAAAAATGAGATCTTTAAAAGTTATTAGAACTTGACTACTCAGATAGTGAGTCATCCAGCAGTTTTAGTGACCAAGAAATCCATCAGTTGAACCAGTCATCCTCTGAACCCTCTAGAGCTTTCTTTAGCACCTCTAGTGGCCCGGATGCACCTATACCATGCAAAGATAGTTGTTGTAGGAACAAGACTATCAATATCCTCACCAAGCAAGAAGAGCTTCTTCTAGACCTCATAGAGGCAATAGAAGACCCAGTCATCAAAGCTCAGAAGCTTAGTCAATTCCATGCAACCTTAGTTAAGGAAATTAGCAAACCTAAACCAAGAATCCAGTAGCCTAAAGTAGACTTAGAAAAGATCTACAATAGGTTTGCCTAGTCTAAGAAGGAAGTTACAGTCAACGACCCTCAAAAGGAAGCTAAAGAAACCAAATCGGAGATGAAAGCCCTTAAGCAAGAACTAACCATTCTTAGGGTCGACCACAATTTCCTAAACCTAAGAGTTCAAAAATTGGAAAATACTTCTCATCAAGGCAATGGGGAAGGTCCTTCATTTCAGAACCCTTCTGATGATGAAGTTAATGAAACAATTAACCACACAGCTGACATGGACTAAGAACCCGTCGGAGAAAAGTTCTTAGACACCATCAGTAGGATTAATTTTTAGAAATGGCATTCCAAAGTCAGGATTGTCATCAACAAAGTTTTTGAATTTGAGGTTATAGCTTTGATAGACTCAGGTGCTGATCTCAACTGCATTCAAGAAGGACTCATTTCCTCTAAGTACTTCAGAAAGACTAAAGAGAGATTGACATCTGCAAGTGGCGGCAAAATGCAGATTGAATTCAAACTCTCTAAAGCCCATGTTTGTCAGGACAAAACATATTTGAAAACCCCATTTGTCCTTGTCAAAAACATGATAGATAGTGTCATCTTGGGAAACCCTTTTATGTGTCTGTTGTATCCTTTCACCACAAATAGTGAAGGTATCACTACACATCACTTTGGATAGCCAATTAAGTTTAAGTTCCTTAGGAGCCCAGAACCTTGTGAGGTAAGCACCCTTTAGAAAGTTTCTGTCTCTAAGTTCCTTAACACTATCAGCAACAAAGTGTTTCCAATTAGTGCATCTATCATTCCATCAAATGATCAAGCTGAGAACCTTGATTCATTCCTAATCGCCACCTCAGATGATGATTCCTTTGGCCCCAGCTAGTCCCAAATATCATCATGTATCTATCATAAAAGGACTTGCTTTCACCATCCTTTGTTTTCAACCATAAGAGATAAACCAATATTTTCAAACTTTGAATTGTCAAAATCTCTCTTGGCTGGATAAAGAGCAAATAATAATTAATACTGCTAGTATGTGAAAAATGACTTCTTCGGCAGAGAAGGAATAAGGGGAAAGCACCAGCAAGGGGCTATCCTCAAGACAAAAGGCTCCCAGTGGGACAGTCTTTCGTAATGCATGAAGGCACATCCTCTAACGGAAACCAAAGAGGATCAACATCCTTTCAGGAATTTGTCCTGGCAGAGGTGACATATTCCAGTGGTAATATGGCTATTATTTTACAAGAAGTTTTATCCAAGAAATACCAATTCAAAAATGGAGCTTATACAAACTTACCTCCCACCATGAAGTTTATCCTTGATAACCTTCAAATGGCCTTCACCTTAAACAACAGCAAACTTTTCCAGCGAACCCTCAAAGCACTAGAAATCCACCTAGTAAACCTTGAGGCAGGAAATAAATCCATCACTAATCAACTCCTTGGCAAAGAGGATATCCATTCCATGGATAAAAAGACTATTATGGGCACTGATTATGCTAGACTCAGTCTTAAGCCTCAGGCTACCTTAAGAAGTGCTATTGCCAACTTGCTTCTTGAGATACAAACCAGTATTTTATGATCCAAGGCAATGTTTGAATCATTTGACAAATGGTTGGAACATTTCAAGACATTAGTTACTACCACTTTCCTAGTCAATGGAGATAGTTCAGATGACACTGATGATATCTTCATCCAAGCAAGATGGGAAGATTACTTTGGGAACAGTCTCAAAGTATATGAGCAAAAACATCCTTTTCCAGGTTTTCTCATTAACTATGATGATGGATCTGACGAATCAGAAAGGGATCCTAGCTGGTTGTCAAAAATGTTTGAATATGGCTTCATCAGATTGATTAAGTTATCAAGCCATGATCAGATCATCCAGTTTCCACAAATCATCCAGCAGGTTGTGACTCATATCAAAAGTCCTTTTGTTTCTATCAGATGCTGGAGCACAATCCCACAATGGGACGAAAACAACTGAATGACTGTCCAGCCTTCCAAGTATTTAGTACTCATTAACGGGTACACCCACCAAGGCCCTTGGAATGAGGGAAACTCTTATTTTTCCTACAATGATCTATATGCTCTTGTAAATTGTTGGAGAAATTACTTCACCAATGAAATCCTTGATATGGTCCAAGACCTATAGAGAGATTACCATCATGTAGGAAATACAGGAAGAATTTCTTTCTTCACTACCAAGCCTTACTTCTCTGCAGTTCCAGGTCTCTGCAAAATTGGTATATTATCGCAGTTAGTTCATCACAATGGAACCAGACTATGAACCATTAATATACTACGGATTATGCAACAGGTACGCCATATATCATGAGCATGAAGACAACTATAACCCCTCATGGGATCCTTATGAAGGGTATCCATTTGATGTCCCCTCAACAAATTAAATTATTCTGACTAGCCCTAGCCACTACTTAGGATAAGATTCCAAGCCGGTTACTATTCAGAAAACAGCATCAGTCACTGTTTGGACAGTACTCGCTCTCAGCAAATCCCTAGACAGGTTATTATTCATCCACAGTTTTAGTCACTGTAGATCAATAGTACCCCAAAAAAGCAGGGAGACAAGACACTATTCATGAATAGTAATAACTACTATTCATGAACAGTACCAGACACAATCATCCAGAAGAACTGTTTGCTTCGGTGGAAAAGATTTTCACCTTTAGTAAAAGAATATCACCTTCCGAATTTTTAGCAATCTTCAGAAGACTTCAAGGCTCCCTCCAGTCTATATAAGGCAGCCAAGACTCCATTTTGAAGCAGGTCTAATTCTAAGAAATACTTTAGAATACCTCAAAGGTCCAATTCTAGGAAGAGTTTCAGAATACTTCTCAAGCTTTGCCTCCTCTTTACAACCCTTAGCATTGTAATCAGATGGCAACCCCAGTTTACATTTGTAATACTCCAGTTGGTTTCCATAATTGTAACCAGATGGCCTCAGTCGGCCTTTTATCTTGTAACTATATGGCCTCAGGTGGCCTCGACCTTTACACATAAACACACACACACACACACACACACACACACACACACACATATATATATATGAATAACTTAAAGGATTAAATCTTGTACTCAAAGATCAAGATGTAATAATTCTCAAAGTGACAGTTATATATTATAACTTTGTATTACTACGAATATTTTCATAATTGGGTTAAACGTTTAATAAAGTCTTAGGATATAATTTATTAATAAGGCCTAGAGTGCAATTATATTTATATAGTGGTATTAAATATAGTTAATGGTAACTTTGGTCTTTATTTGTCCAAAGCCCATTGGAACTAGAGCATTATTTGTCCCTTTTGGTTCCACTCCAAACCATACACTAAAGCAGGATTGGGCTAGCCCTAAAAGGCTAACCCAATTAGATAATCAGTTAATTAGTTAATAAGAGTTATTAAATAAAGTAACTGCCAAGTGCAGAAAAATATATGTATGATTAAAGGAGAAAGATTCTGAGTTTTTAAGTCACTTTGTTATTCTCTTGAACAAGTACGTATAGAACTGATTGAGAGATCACACGTCTTGGGATCACTGTGGAATTGGAGTGAAGATTGAAAGTCTTCCCAAGTTCAATCTTCATTTGTTTTGAATTTCACTACATCTAAGTATGCCTTCTTGTTCTTTATTTCTAAAACACAAATGTTGCATATTATCTCACATGAATGAAGTAAATCTGTTTATTTTCACAATGTGTTTTTGTATGAGATACAAATCTGTATTTCTATATGTTTTCCTAACAATTCCCATACAAGTCGAGATAGAGAAATGGATCAGCTTAGGGCTTAAGTACAAGCCCTATAGCGGGATGTTCAACGAAGAGGTGAGGGCATGCAGCTTATAAGGGAGCATGGAGGACAAAATTTGGACAGGGACGAATCCTGTGGTAGAGAGCGTGTCTCCCATCCCTATCATCAATAGAAAAAAGTTAGTTTCTCCTCCTCGTTGATTTAGAGGAAGGTCAGTTTCTCCTCCTAGTCGATTTAGGTAAAGATCAGCTTTTCCTTTAGAGAGAGATCAGTTTCTCCTCCTCGCCAGTTTAAGGAAAGGCTAGCCTCCCCGAGGAAGGACCGTATGTTAAAAAATCTCAAGAAACCAACCACACTGTAGATTTCATGTTCCTCTTTCTCTGAGGAGAACAAGAGATTATATTTGTCTTAATAGTTTTTTAGGCCTACCCTTGTCATCTATGATGGCAAATCATATTCTATTGACCACAATAGCCATTTTAATTAGAGCATGGCTATATACTCCATGAATGAGGCCCTTATGTGTAAATTCTTTCCCTCCAACCTTAGGCCCACCACAATGAAATGGTTTGATGGTTTGGATAAGGGGTCCATCCATGGATGTGAAGAGCTAATGAGAGGTTTTAGTGTGAGGTTTGTGACTTTTAGCTGAGTCCCAAAGCCAATTGATTCTCTACTTACCATGTCAATGAGGAAGGGTGAAACCCTAAGGGCATGTTCTGACAAAAATTGGAAATTGTACAATAAGATAAGGGGAAATCATAGGGGGTGGCTGCCTGCACATTTATGGTGAGGCTGCTGATAAACTCCAATATAAGAAGTTCCCTGACTTGAAACCTAGTAGGGGATATGCATAAATTGATGGAGAGGATAAAGGAGTATAAGAGGCTAGAAAATGATCAACTCTAAACCAACTCAAAGCCTTGGCCGTTGGTTATGGATAGGAAAGAGGTATGGGTAGAGCCTCCTTCCCCTTGACCTTGGAGGGACCTCTTCCCTTAAGGACCTAGACCCAGATGTGAGGTAGTGAGCACCTTGTATAAGGAACCATCTCATCAAATCTTGGATAAGATAAAGAATTAGCGTTATTTCCATTGGCCAAGCAAGATGAGTGGATATACCTCCAGAAGAAACCAAAGTATTTTTTGCTCCTACCATTGGGAGTAAGGGCATGTAATAAAAAAATTTTGTACACTACAAGATCATTTGGGTTTGTTGGAGAAGGCAAGGCACCTTAGGGAATTCATCGTCCTTGATTAGGCCTAAAATTAGGGGCATCAAGATCAAGTGAGGGATGGAGCATGGCCCCTCCCATCAGTATTATAGGCTTTATACATGCAAGAAGGTGCATTGATAGACCTAGTCAAATAGCCCCCAAGGTACTAACCATAGTCCTAGCACCAGAGGCTGATAATTGGGTAAGGCAAGAGAAAAGGTCAAGGTGTAAAGAAGACTAGATTGGATTTTTGGAATGAAACAAAGAAGGGACCCTACGGATATTTGGCTTTGGTAGTTCACCCTGCAGGCAAGGTATAGTGCCGGTAGGCTTTGGCAGTCACCCTACAAATATCCAGCTTCAATGTCAAGAGTTTAATGATTGATCAGGGAAGCAGGGTTAAGATAATATATCCAAACCTATACCAAGGGCTGGGGCTAACCTTGAAGGACTTGACAATATATTACGCCCCTCTTATAACTTTTGATGATAGCAAGTTAGATTCAACTTCCAGTGGTGTTGGTGGACTTTGTGGTGGTGCATGCCTATTCCCCGTACACAACTTTTGAGAAAGGCTATCTTTGGCTTCATTCAAAGGGCATTGTACCTTCCTCCTTACAACAAAAGGTGAAGTTCCCTGCTAATTAAGGGATAGTAGATCTCTGTAGAGACTGGAGTGCCACTAGAAAATTTCTTATATTTGCTATTGGGACAAGCAGCCTTTGTCAGTGCAAGTGGAGTCAACTCAGGAATTATAGTAACCATGGTTGGCCCTCTCGGCACTTGCAAGTACTCAATCTTCCTTGCCTGATCAATGCAAGGGGTTGGAAAAGAACTATATAGATACCAAGGATCAGTATTTTCAGATCGGCCAAGATCTACCATTAATATAGAAGGTAGAACTTTTGCTTTTACTCGTAGGCAACATAAATGTTTTTGCTTAGGCTCCCTATGAGACCCCAAGGGTGGATTCGAAATTTATATTTCACAGGCTCAACATATATCCTAAATGCACTCTAAAGAAGCAAAAGCTGAGGAAGCCCTCAAATATTCAAGCTAATGACGTTAAAAAGAAATTGATCAATTAAAAGAGATTGGAACCAAACAAGAGGTATTCTACCTAAACTGGTAGGCCAACACCATGATAGTCAAGAAGAAGACTAGAATATGGAGGGTTTGCGTGGACTTCACAGATTTGAATAAGGCTTACCCTAAAGAGCCCTTCTCGGTTCCTAAGATAGACTAGCTTATTAATGTGACCTTTAATCATACTGCTCTAGCATTTGAAGATCAAGAAAATTCCCATTCCATAACCCCTGTGGGTAACTTCCACTATAAGGTTATGTCGTTCAAGTTGAAGAACGTGGGGTCAACCAATCAGAGGATGATCGTTAAGTTATTCAAGGCTTAAATAAGAAAGAATATGGAGGCTTTTATTGATGACATGGTAGTAAAAAGCAAGTTGGCTAGCAATAATCTATCTGGCTTAGCTAAGATCTTTGTAATATAGAGGGAACATCAATTGAGGATTAGGGAAAATTCCTCAAATATTTGATTACCTATCCGGGGATAGAAGTGGACTCAGATTAAATCTTAGCCATATAGCGACTTTAGCCCCCCCTAAAACCCAAAGGAAGTATAGTGGCATATGGGGATGACGATAGCCCTTATTCACTTCATCTCTAAATCCGTAGATAGATGCAAACTTTTTTTCAAAATTTTGAAGAAATGGAAGGAATTTTATGGATAGAAGAATGCTATAGGGTTTTCTCCAACCTAAAGGATTACCTAACCAGCACTCATATCCTCTCTCGGCCAATAGAAGGAGTGGTCTTGTACGTGTACCTGGTGTAACAGGTCACACAATTAGTGCAGTTCTCATCCAGGTGGATTAAGAAGAGTAGAAGGCCATTTATTATGTTAGTAAGACCTTAATAGAAGTTGAGACTTGGTATCTCCGTCTAGAGAAGGTAGCCTTATCCCTAGTACATGCCACCAAAAAACTCCCTTACAATTTTCAGGTTTATACAATGGTAGTACTGACAAAGCACCCTCTTTAAGCATTATTGAGGTGGGCAAACCTCTCGGGAAGGACTGCCAAGTGTGGGAATAGATTCTCACTAATTTCTTTAATGAGTTCACACCCAGCTATTTGAGAGAAGTAACAAAGAATGTCCATAGGATAAATCATGCTCGGCTAGGTGACGCCTTGGCATGGAATTGATGAAAAAAATACATGTTTGTATCGCGTACAAAACATACGCAGCGGAAAATTAACGGATCTACTTCATTCGCAATTTTTAACATGTACTATACAAATTTCAGAATATAAGAACGAACGAGTGTACTTGGGTATGATGAATTTCAAAACAAAGATTAGAAGTACTCGAGAACTCTTTTAATCTTCACTCCAATTCCACTTTATGCCCAAGAAGTGTGGTCTCTCAATCAGTTTTCAAAGGGAGAATAAGAGAGTGTCTCACAATCACATACACACCATTTCATGTTCTTGTTAAAAATTCTGTATGTTTCTCTTCTTATAACTGACTATCTAATTGGACTAGCTTTTTAGGCCTTTCCAATTAGGGTTTAGTGTGTGGCTTGGAGTGGGACCAAAAGGGACCAATAAGACACTAGCTCCAATGGGTCTTGGGCTTTTCTGTCACCTCTTGACAAGTCCAAAGTTATCATTAACTATATTTAATACCACTATATAAATATAGTTACACTCTAGGCCTTATTTATAAATTATATTCCAAGACTTTATTATACATGCAACCCCTTCATAAAATATTCGTAGTAATACAAAGTCATGAATGTAGACTGCCACTTTGTAAATTACTACATCTTTATCCTTAAGTACCCGGTTTAATCCTCTATGTTATTCATCATATATTTATGAAATCCAATTTCATAAATATATACTTTTGTAACTCTTTTCTAAAGTGGTAAGGCCTAACACTCTGAATAACCAAACCCATTAAACTTATCTCAAGGGAATATTTTGTATATCTGTTAAGAGACAATGAATTCCATCTTGAGAATATATGTTCCATCAACACTAAATGTGGTTGCCCAACATACTGAGGTTTTGACCATAAGTTTAGATCTCACTCCTGATATATCAAAGCAACCTACACTTCATGATCAGGTCCATTATTCTCTCAAGATTAAGAGTTCATGTAAATATAAGTCGTGAGATTTATTATTCAATTGATAGTCGTTAGGAGAATAATAAATCTCATAGCGGTCTAGTTCAATATGTCTTAACTCTCAAAACATATCAACGTACTAACTAGAAGTCTCTGCTTCCATGATCAAGACAAATCATCTTAGTTGATATGTTATAGTCTTCGCAGATGAAATGTCCAATTTTATCACTGATTACGAATTACAATTCTGAGTTACAAAGAACTTGTGATTTATATCTTTTGTGACTTTTCACATAAATCACATACTATGTATCTTATGGACTATATGATAATGTCCAAATATTCATGTTACTATTATTTTAGATAATAATAAAATAGTTTTATTAATCACAATATTAAGTCATACATAATGTCATACTTAATATCATACATACCATCATACAATAGGATTTAGGGACACTAATCCTAACAGGAATGTGTTCGTAGATAGAGCATCTAATTGTCATGGCTCTAGTGTGGGATTTGTGTTGGTCTCCCCAAAAGGAATTCGGTTGAAAAGATCACTAAGGTTATAATGAAACTAAGTATGAAGACTTCTTAGCTAGCCTTAGGAAAACCAAACAAGTAGGAGCAGCTAGGGTGCACATCCATTACGATTCTAGTTTGGTAGTAAACCAGTTTTGTGGGGAGTTTGTGGCTAGAGAATAGAGAACGGTTGACTACATTAAGGAAGCAAGAATTCTACAGTCTCAATTCTAGAAGATCACCGTTTGCCAAATATCCCGAGGAAGTAACAGGCATGTCGACTGTTTAACAACCCTAGCTTCCTCAATTAGTAATCCACTACCCAGAATTATCACAATGGAAACCCTACAACATCCAAGCACATATCCTCCAAGGGATATACAAGTGCATAGCATATAGCTGGGTCCCAGTTGGATGGACCTGTTGTGGCCTATATTAAAAGGATGAACACCTACTCAAGGATAAGTTCGAAGATGAGAAGGTTAGAGTTCCCCAAGATACTAGCTATCCAAGGAAGGTAAGCTTTATAGACGTTCATAAAAGGGGCCTTACTTTCTATTTTTTCACCCCAAGGCAGTAGAACCATTCCTAGAAGAGATTCATGAAGGGATATGTGGAAACTATATAGGGGAAGGTCAATTGCAATAACACAAGGTTACTAATAACCGGTCATGCAAAAATGTACCCAAGAATACACTCAATAGAGTTACCATGTCTGGGATTTACACCTAGCATTCACCACCTCGGTGGAATTTTAAATCCTTTAATAAGTCCTTAGCCTTTTGCGCAGTGAAGCTTGGACATAGTAGGTCCCTTCCCCTAGGCTACGGGAGGCTGAAGATGGTTATTGTTTAGCACCGATTATTTTACTAAAAGGGTCGTGGTAGAACTTCTGGCCAGTATACAAGGTGCCAACATAAAATAGTTTATCTGAAAAAACATCATGACCAGATTTGGTATACTAGGGTACTTGTCTCGGATAATGGCCTCTAATTTAACAACAAGGCCTTTCATAGGTATTTTGGAGAACTAAGACCACTAATATATACTCTACACTAACCTACCCCTAGGGAAATGGGCAAGCTGAAGCAACTAATAAATCCATTGTCAATTGGCTTAAGAGAATGATGGATGATTCGAAAGGAAGGTGGACTGAGAAACTCATAAGTGTGATGAGGGCATACCGAACTACCCTAAAAAGGTCCACAAGTAAGATTCCATTTTCCATGACTTATGAATCTGAGGCTGTGATACGTATAGAGATTGGACTCCCAACTTCTCAAACTAATCAATTTGATGCAAAGGAAAATGATCATGTTCTAACCGAGCATTTGGATGTAGTCGAAGAGAACCGAGAGATCGTCTCGATGGAACTTGCTAGTTACTAGTAGAAAATTATTGGATACAACAAGAATGTTAGGAAAGGTTCTTGGTAACACTGAGAATTTGGTTTTAAGAAAGGTTCTTGGTAAGACTAGAGACTTGATGTGGGGAAAGCTCAGCCCAAATTTGGAAGGTCTCTACAAAGTGACATCTATTTCAGGAAATGAAGCCTACCGTTTAGAAGATCTAGATGAAAGCCTGTAGCTTGGGCATGGAATGTACGTAATCCCAAAAGGTATTATTTTTAATAAAAATGTGCACTATAAATCTATATAATAACTAATAGCCGAAACGTTTGACTTTTTGTTGACTGCGCCTCATTGCGCCACATGGCTACATAAATGACTGACACATTTACGTCTAAAAACACCAAAACATATATGTCTTTTCGTTTGGGCAGTAGTTACAGGCGAAAAAAAGAAAAGAAAAAACCCTTATTTAAAATAGCAACAAGTCAGCAAATAGGCCTTTTAAAAAAAAAAATTTGTAACAAATTATTTTAAAAGGCCTCACACCGTTTCAGTGGGTAACCACTTTATTTCTTTTTATTAAATATATATACTCTCCTTTCTCTCCCTAATTCTCTTCCCCGTTATAATTCTGAAACCAAAAACGCAAGACAGAACCTCACTCTGAAACCAAAACGCAAAGCAGAACCTCTCCTTTTAACGAAACTAAACCTAGCACCTCTCCTTTTGACATTACTCACCAAACACAGAACCTATACACTCTCTCAAACGCAGATCCAAACTATTTCACAGAAAGCTTGCAAGGGCACAACCATGGGAGCCAACGTTTTGAATCTCCGACCCAGCCTTCATATCAGAGCATTCTCTCTCGGTATCTCTCAATTAGGTTTTTTGGCTATACACTCTCTCAAACGCAGATCCAAGCTATTTCACAGAAAGCTTGCAAGGGCACAACCATGGGAGCCAACGTTATCAATCTCCGATCCAGCCTTCATATCAGAGCATTCTCTCTCGGTATCTCTCAATTAGGTTTTTTGGCTATTGTCTTTAATTAGTTTTTTTGTCAATTTAAGGATTTCATCTTTAATTAGGTTTTTTTTTTTTTTTTTTTTGTCAATTTAGGGATTTCAATTCCTAACCCCTTTTTCTCTCTATTATTTTTTGTTGAAATCAGGGAAAGACTCATAGAAAATCAAATTCTACAGGTTTTGTAAGAAAGTGGAGATGTATTGAAGAGCCTCCCAACCTTCAAAATCTGACAACAATCTACAAGTTTTTCTTTACCTTCAAGTTGTGCTTTATTTTGCTATCTAGGTTTTTTAGCACATCTGATTTAGCTTAGCTTAATCATTTGTTTGATTGAATAATTATTTGGGCATCTAAAACGTCAGCCTTCTTTGTCTCCACTTAGTCCCCTGTTTTTTTTTCCAAACTGTCTACATCTTCTATACAAGTTCATGTCTTTTTTAATCAAATTTGTCAAATTTGTTTAGAAATCTGTAACTATAAACAAATTTAATTAGGACTCTATAACAATTATCTTATAAATAGTTTTTGCAATAGTGTTTATTCTTTTTTTTTTAATATATATATTTTCTGTGCACCAAACCAATTCACGGCTGTTCAATTTATAATTCTTTGTACATTTGTGTTGTTCCTTCCTTGCAACAGATTTAAAACAACAGATTTCAATGAATACCAAATAGCAATAGATTTAATTCTTTGTACATTCGTTTGCTGTTTTAAAGCAGATTTCATTCTTAATTTTTGCTCTTCCATTCACTTTTATTTAGATTTAATATTCCTGATTAATTTCTACTTTTTTATTGCATTTCTCTTTATTCTTTTCCTCCATTCGAATCAAGGTTAAAGGAATCGTATTCGTTTGCCTCTGTACTAAATTGCTGAGTTATTAGATATTGTTGTATAGAACAATACTAGGGATTATGACATGTTCTAATTCTGCACCTAATATGACTATTTATGTTTTCTACGTTGGTGTTTAGCTTTGCTTGAAGCTTCAAGAAAAGTTAAATTCAGAGATCTCTTAAGACAAGGCTTGCATCTAGAAGGTATAATTTTTCCTTTTCCTTCCAGTGGAATCTAAGTGTTTTTATTTATATTAGTTTTGTTTACAAGTTTATGCTTTAAGGTAGAAGAAAGTGATGCACATTCTAGAATGTTAATTTCAGGTTCAAAACTTCGGTAGGCAAGAGGACTAGAAACTCTTTTATAATATTTTGTCTACAATATTTTAGATCCTTATTTTGTCTATAATATTTCAGATCCTTATTTTGTCCTATTTTCCCCTACTGTGTTCTAATGCTTAACCACATTAAAATTTGATGGTTCTTTCCCTTGAAAGTTGTTTATTTTCAATCTTTAAAGCAAATATTTTAGTAATCAACAAAGTGGCATAAGATAATGGGGTGGCAGATTTTTTATTGATATGAAAAAAAGTTAGAGAAATTGTCACAACAAGTCTTAATGACAACTTATGTTTGTTTATTAAAAAGTGTATTTTCTTTCTTTCAAGAGACAGACTGAACTTTGGTGAGATACAGTTTTATTTAATTAAATTCCTAGAACCATTGTTCTTTGTCAGTTTTTTTTTTTAGGAAGTTTGTCTACAAAACTTTCTACAAGTAAATTAATAGAGAGATTGAAAAATTGAATTGGAACTTAAGCAAACTTATCTGTCATTCCCATATTTGATAAAATTGTGGATTAGGAGCCTCATTAAAAATCTGAAAGGATTATCAAATAGTCATAATACAATTGTGGGATAGTTTATGTACCTTAAATTTGGTTCTCTAAAATCCATTTGTTTCTTTAATTGGGTACTGATCTTGCGTTATGAGATTCTAAAAATTTTGATACCAGGATTTGTTTTAGGTTTCAATTTTAAGTAAAAGTTGAGTCTAATCTTGATGTCAAATATGTATTCTTGTATGATTAATTTTCTTTACTTTTAGATGAATTGCATGAGGTTGATTAATAATCTTTCTTTAATTATATGTCTTAAATAATTATATATATGATCAAAGTGTATTCTCAATTGGTATTGTGAGTAGTACTTTTTGCTTCCAATGTGTTTCCCGTGTTTTCTTTATTTCAGAATTTCTTTCTTTTTTGGTTTTCAAGAAACACATGTCTCTTCTCATGAAAGCCTACAAAATGAAGTCTTCCCTGCATAGATTCTAATATGTACTTCTCTTTTCTTTTTAAATTTTCTTTTTGAAATTTTTTTGCTCAAGTAATCCAATTTATCTCTCTCTTTTAACACATTATTATTCTCAACTTTATTCCCATCGTTTTTGGTTTGAATTTGTTGTTGATTCAAACCCTATATGTAAATCAAAAGAAAATGCAAATTGTTTGATGAATTACATTAGTTTTTTGTTCTTTTTTCCACAATTTGATTTTGTACAATGTCCCTTTTTCAGGTTTAATAAGTGGACATATATACTTAATGCTTACTCAAATTTGCGTATAAAAAAGGTATAATATACTCTCTTCTATTTTTGCGTTGTCTCTTCGAGACCATGGGTTCTCCCAATGGCTACTCTATTTTATGCAATTAAGATAAAAAAACAGAAAAATAAATTACATAATTAGGTCAATAACTAAAGAAAAGAAGCTATTGAAGATCAATATTAAACTCAAGTTCTCACTTGAAGTGAAGCGACAACCTACATTTAGAGTTCAAAATGCTTTGTTGTGCACAAGGGCCTTAAGAATTGGATTTGTTAGGACTAAGGAGGGGTTATTTAAAATATGATGATATAACCTTCTTGGCTAATTAGCATTAGCAAGAGGACTATTTTCTTCATATTCAAGTTGTAGCTTATCATGTAAAATTATGCATGATGGTCCCTTCTTAGGCTCACACCATGAAATTTCTATCCAAAAAACTGTATGTTTTAGACTGAAGGAGTATATTCCATCTTCTTTATTGTGATGTCTTTGTGATCTTCTTTCAAAGTAAAGTTGGTAATATCATATTAAATTTGGTACTTTTTTGTAGAGTTTTTCGATATGTTAGATAGAGAGGTTTTTCTGTGCTTCTGTTGTTGGAATTCTGGATTTTAAGTTTCAGTCTTGAAATTTGATCTTAAAGTAAGCAAAAATAGAAATACATGTTTGATCTGATTCTCTCTCTTATATACCTACAACTGTTTTTGTTGTCTCTTTGGGCTTTTGTTATAATATGTAACATTGGTTACACATTTTAGGATTGGATATTAGCTTTAGGATGTTGATTATAATGACAAAATTTTGTGTAACCTTATACACATTTTTATGCAGTGACCACATGACACTTCTTAAAGCTTTTGAAAGATAGGAGGATGCAAACCGTAATTAAAAGAGTCCTTTCACCTTGCAAATGACCGAGGATATGAGAATGCAATTTGTAGATCTATTTAGCATTAGCTTTGTAAACAAATTAATGAGTGTTAATGTAAGTTCTTTAAGATTTTCAAATTTTAAGGCATCTGATTTGCTAAAATCTTATGGTTATTAAAAACTTTCCCGTGCATCGCACGGGTTAGCGACTAGTTGTTAACTTTATGCGTCTACTATGTTTGTTAAATGCATAAATAAGAGGATCTAGGTCTAACCCTAGGGTCACTGATCAAAGGGAATTGTGCAAACGATTTACCCAACCCAAGGAAAGCTAATGCAAAATAAATAGACACAAGATACTTAAATAAAAGAGGTTTTCATCCCATTAAAACAAGGGGAGTACAAAAGTGGAGCTGGAGAAGGGAGGGTTACATTTTTCTTATCTCTAATCCCTTGCGGGGGAATCATCATCTACAATATGGGCAGGAGAGTTATCAGCTATGGTATTCTCAATATCTTGATTCCTTTCCGTGAGGACCAGGTCGACGGGGTAGAATGTTCTCCTCGGCTCGTAAAGTAGATGCATCCTCCATTTTCAAAGCATCCAGGGCAGCACTCCAGCCTTTGTCGAAGTAGCTGCAAAAGGCATTTAGCACCTCTTTATTGATGGATATTTTGCAATCATCTTGCCCTTGATCATATGCGGCCTGGAGGTCCACCTGGGAGATCTATGACCTAGCCTCCAAATCGGCTGTTTTGTCCTTGAGAGTTTGGATGGTTCCTTGAAGCTCTTTTTCAACGGCCTCCATTTGGTCCATCAAGGTTTTCATCTTGTCCTCTGTCGTCGCCTAATGTGTCTCTGTCTAGTTCACCTTAGCTATCATGTCCAAGACTTTGGTCTCTAGCTCCTTGTCTTTGGCTTCCAGGGTATCTCGCTCGTCAGTTACCATCGCCAGTCTCTTTATCTCGGAGATGCCTTGGTAGGTATAAAAAGAAAATAGCAAAGTATCAAACTTTTAAGAGTATGGTGTAAAAAGTTAAAGGTAGGAATAAAGAAAGATGTATCACTAGCACAGCCTCCCTTTTCTAGGCCAAAGTTAGGAGTTCATCTCCTATCTTTCTCCAACTTTCCATGTCCTCGGACTCTCCTGAGTCGATAAGGAGGGATCCCCCAACAGGACTTGACTCTTCAGTAGCCAAAACCCCAGATTACTACGTCTTCTTCCTTAATCTTTTGGTCCTATCTTGTTGCTCCTTGGTTGGGGTTGTAGGGATTGGGGGAGGTTAGGGAGTAGGAAGCTAAGCTCGTTCAGGTTGAAGCCTTCCTAAGACATCAGAGAGTCTAACAAACCTCCTTTGAAAAGACATGTCTAGAGGAATACCTGTGGTTGACCTTTATTCTCCTACATCTAATTCCTTTATAATGATTGATCTTGAACCAACTCTTCTTCAGTTGTACAAGTTGGTGGCTGGAATGGCAATGATAACACCACGGTCTATAAGGGTGAAGGGAGCAGGAGAATGTCTTCAATGACTCAAGGAAGTGTTCTATTTGATGCGTAGAGGAGAAGGAACATATCCATTTACAAGTTCGTCGAAGAAGGGAAGTCGAGGGTCTCTGGCCTTTATCAACTTTGGCGCCTTCTGAAAGCCTCAGTACATAGGCTTGTAGCCAAGTATTAGATAGGCTACATGCAATTGGCCATCGGTGTACACGTATATAACAGAGAACGAAGAACTCTATTCAAAATAGTCGCGTCAATCATGTTCCTATTCTTCTTGAAAATGTGACAGTCTGCACACCCAAAAAAAAAAAAAAAAAAAAAAACTATACTTAAGTTAAAGTGGGGAGAAGTTTTTTCTTTTTTATTCCCTAAAAACCTACAGGCCTGCTTGACTCCGAGAAATAGGACAGGGAAACTTATTTAGAAGCTAGTTCCCCATGATCAAAAGGTAATTCCCCTTAATATACATGTCAAAATTTGGGAGGTATGAAATCAGCCTCACCTCCCCGTGATGAGCTTTCAAATACCAGCCGAGGTAGAGCTGGTCTGGTGATTATAGATGTAATTGATGTCATACTAGGTAGGATTGGCATGGAGAGAACTAATGTTTGGAGAGAAATAATCTGGACATAACTTGAAGTGTTTCAAGAAGTTTGTAAGCAACTTCCCTAAGGGAATCCTAATCTTGCCCTTGACAAATGCAACCAAAGGTATGATCATGGTATTATAATCCCTCCTGAAATTTATATTGTCCACAAGATAAAGGGCTACCCTCATGTCATCAGGGATCCTATAATGAGCTCTTATAGCAGCTAACTTCTCAAGAGTGCTAAGTGCATAAACTTACCCACAATGCCCACTATAGACACAGCTTTTTGTACCCCTTACGACTCGGGCTCTGTTCCCCAATGTTGTTCGAAATCTAAGGCCCAAGGCCAGTTTAGAGCCCAATCAAATATTAAATTGACTTCAGGAGTGTTAAAATCGTAAATATAACCTTTTAATAAGCAAAAACCTATTTTTGGAAGCACATTGACCAAAGTGACTCTCGGCCTGTGCAAATGGGTCGCGGCCTGCGTATGTGACCCACTGCATGCTTACACAGGCACGATCTTGCGCACGTAGCAAGGGTTTCAGAAGCATAAGAAAGACAAGTCATTTGTAATAATGGCTAAGGTTTGGAACGATTCTCACATCATCTGGGAGCCATTCCAAACCCTATTTATTCAACTATAAAAAGCCTTAACACTCTCAAGTCAGTTTTATTTGATTGGGACATTCTCTGGCCCCAATATTTTGAGTTTAAGGTTACTAATCACTTTTTCATTAGATTTTGATAGATTTAACTAAGGAGAACGGTCAAAAATCAAGCTTAGGAGTGTTTTCTGTAAGGTACTCTTTTGAATTTTTCTTTTTCTTTTCTATCTTTATTCTTTGTTTTTATCTACTTTTTTGTTTAGTTTACATTTATATATGTTTGTCTAGGTTAGTTTTAGGGTTTCTTTATGTCCTTAAGCATGCTAGGTTGTTAGATTTTAAGGTTTTGGTTGTTGCTTTGTTTCTGTGTTGACTAGGGTTTTTGGTAAGGATCTGTGTACGCATGATCTACCCTGTGCACGCAAGCTGAACTCATGCGTATGTAGGCCTGTTCTAGCGTGTGTGATGCCATTACCTAGAAAATCCTAATTTTTGTTTATTTTGTTTCTGTCCTCATATGTTTGTTAGCATAGCCTTCGTTTCATATGTTATAAGCCTCATAAAATGTTTGCTCACCTTGTTAACATGCTTGTTTGTTATCACATGTTAGAATTATGGTTTGTTTAGTTTTTTCCTTGTTTTGATGACATGCCATTCATTCACAAGCTCATGCATTGATGTCATAGGTGTTGTGTTGTTGAAAGGTGAGTAAAGGGTAAGTCATGCATTAACAATGATCATGCATTTATGTTGAGTTTTCTTTGATGTTCGATTAGGGTTTCTAATATGTTAATTTTTTTTTTGGTTTTGATATGTTTTGTATGATGATATTTTTGCTACCATTTTTAGGGCTGCTGCCTTGTTTAGATGCATGTTGAGGTTTTGTGTTAGATGAATGTTAGGGTTTTCTTTTGTGTGTTTGGCCCTCTTTTGTTTGGATAGATGGATAAGTATGTTTTGTTTGGGATGAAAGATGCCATGTTGTTTTTTAGATGCATGTTAGTGAGTGTGTGAGTCTAGAATACAAGTTTTTATATATTTTTCAAGAGGGTTAAGACATAGGACACAATGATGGGAGGCCAACCTTAAGGTTGGGCGATCTTTGGTGCCTAACACCTTCCCAAGAGTGTACCTAAACTTCAAACCCAAACTCTAGTAGTAAGATTAAAGGTCCTTCCTTGAATGGATACTATATTCATGGTTCCTAGACCACATAACTAGATGGCGGCTCCGTTCTCCGTTGTGTATACATGGCGAGTCCACTAGAGATAGTGAGTTTAATTCCTATGTGTCCTATATCTTAACTTTAGTAAAAAGTGTCTCAATATTCGTTTTTCACACACATCACTTGTTCTTTTTTCCCTTAACCTTGGTTGGTGACGAGTGGGAAGATGGAAGGCTCCATTCAGGCCCAAAATTTTCAAAGTTCATCCCACTAACTCACAATCGGTGCCATCACTTATAATGGGCCTTACGTCCATTAAAGGTTTGCTACCAATCCACTATAGGGTGTATTTAGGCCCTCGATTGGAATCATAGCCCACCTAGTTATGAGTGACCTACTTATTTATCCCTTTAGCCTTAGAGAGCCTACCCACACTAGAGAGATCCTAGATCCTACCATGAAGGGTACCCTTTATATGTCTCTTGTTTGTTCAACCATATATCATGTGCTCACCTAATCCTAAAGGACAAATAAAAGATGCAAAAATGGAAGGGATGGCCCTAAAGTTGTGGTATACCCTAAGATCTTGTGCGATAAAAGAAAAGAAATTCTCACATATAAGAGGCTTGTCCCTAAGTCCAAAGGTATATCTTAACTTGAAAGATTCATAAGACCATAGCCTAATTGCTGTCATGGGCCCGAGTGGAAAGGGCCTTTTGAAAAAGAGGGCTTTGGGCCTAAGGTAACAAGTATGCTATGGAAGGCCACAAAATGTTCTAGCTAGAGGGCTATTTCAAGAAAAACAATGATGAAATAATATAAAGAATGAAAAGCCCAAAGGTGATGAATACATTGTAGGCCCAAGTTTGAGATAAAGGGTTGAAAATTTCTAAGTACATTCTAATGAAAGCCCATGAGACTAAGATGAGAGCTTTATTGTAAATGGACAAATGCCCAATTAGACAAGGGGCAAGGATACACGTGAAGGAAGGGAGTGACCTTGTAATTGAGCCTTCACTAAAATGAACTGAAGAATTTTCCAAGAACATCTAAAGTTAAAAGGAACCTTTTAATTGGGACTTGAACTTAATAAAAATGGGCCTTCTTTTCAAGCATCATTGCACCACCAAAGTCAAGAAAACACGTCCCCACTCCCATTTGGATATGAGAGAAAGGAAAGTACCTAATCAAGATAGAGGATGCATACCAATAGGAAGAAAACCCCCAAGAGACAATGACTACCTCCACAGAAGACCCATTGGCCCAAAGGATCCTCAAGGCTTTAGATGAACATGGAAAGCTCACAAGAAAATGGGAGAATGCCTCACTGAGTTGGAAGAATCTAAGCTCAAGAAATCCACACGTATGAAAATCCATAATGACGAAGAAGACGATGAAGAATGGGATTAAAAAGACAAGGTGGAGTATGAAAGAAACAAGCAATTTAAGAAGTTCACCGTAGAAACCATAGCCATGAGGGAAAAGATGGAGAAGATGCAACTTGCCTTCCGCAAGGCATAAGGGATGAATGACTACCTCTATAACATGGGGAGAGTAAGCTCAAAGGCTCCTATTGCATTGCCTCCCAAGTTCAAGATCTCCAATGCGGAAAAGTTTGATGAGACTAGAGATTTGAAGCAACACATAAGAAGATACCTAAGCATTGCAAAAATGAAAGGGCTAGATGAGCAGAAAACTTTGCATGTGTTTTCCTCTCTTACTCTTGGGAGATGCATCAAGGTGGTACTATAGCCTTGATCTAAGTAAGACTAAGGTGTGGAATGAGCTAGTGGAGTTGTTTGTAGACCAATTTATCTTCAACACCATTATCGATGTGACTTTAAGGGATCTAGAGACTACCAAGAGAGGCATAGGGGAGACATTTTCCGAGTACATGACTAGATGGAAGAACAAGGCATCTAGAATGATCAATTGTCCAAATAAGAAAGACCAAATCAACATGTTCATCAAGAACTTGCTTCCAGTTTGCAATAGTAGGCTTTTTTCATCACTTGTTAGCTCATTTGGAGAATTATGTGATAGTGGGATAAGAAATGAAGACGCTCTCAACAATGGAAAATTGGAGAAAAAGGAAAGCGAGCCTCTAACCAAGAAGACAAATGGAGGAAGGGCCACCACTAAAGCACCTAATCCCATGAATGTAAGTGCTATAATACCCCAACAAACATTATCCTACCCAAAGAAAGCCAAGAATTCTCCAACCTAGGAATGACCCTCATTCAAGCATATGAAAGCCTATCCTCTAAAGGATTTATCAAGCCTTTAGACCCCACACCCATGCCTAACCCCATACCTCCCTCTTGGAACCTTAATGAATATTGCCAATATCACTAAAACTCTAGCCATAAAACCGACAATTGCTTACGCGTCAAACATAAGATACAAGTCCTCGTAGACAATGAAACCCTCCCAAATCCCAACATCATCACCAAACCCAACATTAGAAAGAACCCTTTGCTCAATAACCATAAGGCTCCCCCTCCATATCAAAATTGGGTGCATATAGATGAAGTTGAATGGGATTGTTCAAAGTTGATAGAAACTACAAATGTCAATATCAATGCCATGGAAGTCTAAGGAATATTGGATGAAGAAGATGAAGTCCTAAAGGAATTGATAGCAATATGGGGAATACTTCCCAAAGGGATGACAGAATTAAAAAAAAAAAATAAATAAAAAAAAATAAAATAAAATAAATTGGAGGACAATGTGGCAAATATCACTAGGAGTGGGAAACACTAAAAGCCATCCTTTTTAGAAAGGATCATCCTCGTAAAGATCTAGGGGAAGGATCCATGTGCACGGAACCTAGAGGAAAGGAGGAATATGAAGATAAAGTCTTGAAGCAATTAAAGAAGGCTTAAGCCCATGTGTTCGTGTGGGGTTTGCTTATGGCCTCTCAAAAACATTGTAACACTCTCTTGGACGCCTTGAATTGGAAAGAAGTACCAATAGAAACTACCCTACAAGAGGGTTTTGTCTTTCATAGGGGTTGAAGGTTCTTCACACCCTCTCCTTGCCTTTTCAAATTAAGATCTCCCTCCTAAAGGAGCTACCCACACTAGACCCTTGCATATATAGGTGCCAAGGTTCCCATGGTTCTTATTGACAATGGATTTGCCTTGACTATTTGTCCTTGTAGGACTGCCCTCACCGTTGACCTAGATATGAAGACCATCATTACTTCCCCCTTGACTGTAAGGGCATGTGACAACACTTCAAGGAAGGTCATGGAAACTTTCAAGGTTCCTTGCAAGATTAGGCCAATAAAAACCATTGTAGAATTTCATATCATGGACATCACACCAAATTACAACCTCCTCTTGGGAAGGACTTGGCTTCACCCTAATGGGTCAATCCCTTCCTCACTATACCAAAAGATGAAGATATCATGGAAATAAGGGATTGCCGTAGTGCTTGGAGATGGTGAGATCCTAGAACCAGTTTGTTAACTTGAAGAAAGAGGGAGTAAGCTTCAAATGAGTGGCTTTGAGTTTACCAACTATAGATTGAAGGATGAAAAGTACGCTACTGATTTGTTTCCATATTGTAGCCATGAGATGATTTCAATGATGAAGAACATGGGATACAAGCCTAGAATGGGTCGTGCAAAGGAAGGAAAAGAGGTAGTTGAGTTCCCCAATATCAAGACTCAGGTGACCAAGGAGTGTTTAGGGTTCCTTGAAGGCTAAGATGGAATCAAGAAAAACCAAGGCATTCTCAACGAGAATTTTGTGAAAGAAGAAGGAGACTTCCCTTATTGTGGCTTTCCCGATCCATGGGTAGGTAAAGATGGAAGGGTGTATCTAGGTTGGGAGATGTTCTTTAATGAATAACTCACTTTTAAGGGGAAGCCCACTGTGGTGATCAAAGAAGCGCAAGAAGAGGTTTATTAAGTTAACTACATGGATGCCTAAGCATTGAAGACCATGATGAAAATGAGTGGGGACGTGTTCACCGTCACTAACGAAGAGTCAAGTGATCCTTCCAAGTTCATCATGCCTACTATAGGGCCTATTAATAATTGGACTTGGGTTGGGTTTTCTAAGAACATGGGGAAAAAGTTTTGTGATGCAAATTCTATAAGATGAATTCTAATTTGGCTTACTTTGATGTGTCCTATAACATTGAAATTATGCACTTAAATGATTCAAATGAATTTGAAAATGAAATTAATAAAACATTGGAAAAGAAAATTGAACCTATGGAACCCACTATTGAAACTATTAATTTGAGCAATGATGAAAATCCATGCTTAATTAAAATTGGCTCAACTCTAAATGAAAAAGAAAAGAAAGATCTTCAAGAATATCTCATGGAATTTCAAGAAGTGTTTGCATGGTCCTACGAAGATATGCTTGGAATTGACCTGAAATAGCTCAACACCACATTGATACCCATGACCACATGGTGCCCATCAAGAAAAAATTGAGAAGAATGAGGACCGAATGGCTTTTAAAGATCAAAGAAGAAGTCACTAAGCAACTAAAGGTAGGGTTCATCAAACTTGTAAGCCCGGTCGAATGGATAGCCTATGTCATGCTTGTACCTAAGAAGGATGAAAAGGTGAGAATGTGTGTGAATTTTAGAGACTTGAATAAGGCATGCCCTAAGGATGAATTTTCCCTCCCACACATTGATGTCTTAGTGGATAACATGGCGGGAAGCGCCATGATGTCCTTCATGGATGATTTTTTGGGATGCAAGCAAATCAAGATTGCTCCTAAAGATATGACCAAAACCATTTGCACTACTGAATGTGGAATCTATTGCTACACAGTAACGTCATTTAGCCTTAAGAATTCTAGGGCAACTTATCAAATGATGGCTATGGCCTTGCTACATGATATGATAAAAAATGAGGTAGAGGTGTATGTTGATGATATGATAGTGAAATCCAAAGATAGAGGGAGCCACACCACAAACTTGAGAAAATTCTTTGAGAGGATCAAAGAATATTGATTAAGGCTGAACCCACAAAAATGCACCTTTGGAGTAACCGATAGAAAGTTGTTAGGATTCCTAGTGAGTGATAAAGGGATAGAAGTTGACCCATTCAAGATTAAAGTCATATTGGAAATGCCTCTACCCAAAAGTGAGAAAAAGATTAAAGGTTTCATTGGTCAGCTACAATATATTAGTCGATTCATTGCTAGGCTCACCTTCACTTGTAAACCCATCTTTAAACTCCTATGTAAGAATGAACCACACACATGGAATGATGAGTGCCAAAAAGCTTTTGAACTTATCAAGGAATATCTCCTTCACCCACCTATCCTAGTGCCTCCACAACATGGAAAACCCTTACTCCTATACCTCTCCATCATAAGGGATACAGTTGGAAGTATGCTTACACAAGAAGATGATGAGAAGAATGAAAGGGCTATATACTATTTGAGCAAGAGATTCCATGGTTACAAGATTGGGTACACTCCCATAGAAGGTCATGCTTCACACTTGTTTGGGTTATACAGAAATTAAGACATATCGTTACCCTTCCAAATAAAGGTAGTAGCAAGACTGGATCCATTGAAGTACCTATTTGAGAAGCCCACTTTGAGTGGAAGATTGTCAAGATGGTTAATCTTATTGGAAAAATTCGATTTAAAGTATGTGGCTAAGAAAACTATTAAAGGAAACGTTGTGTCAAATTTTGTGTTAAGAATCCCATAGAGGGGGAGGATGGTAAAGAGGATATTCTGGATGAAGACATTTTGGATGTGAAGTTAGGGATGTGGAAGATGTACTTCGATGAAGCCATAAATCAATATGAGAATGGGATAGGAATACTCATGATCACTCTTGAGGGATCTCACATACCTTTGACAATCAAGTTGAACTTCAAAGCAACTAACAACGTGGCTGAGTATGAGGCTTTGCATTGCCAGAAGGGAAGCTCTTCAGGATTTGGGAGTAAATGAAGTCTTGGGGACTCAACTTTGGTTATAGCCAAAGTGCAAAAGTTGTGAAAGGTGAAGGAATAATACTTGAAGCCATATCAACGATACCTAGAGGATTTGACCAAAACCTTTGACAGAATTGAATACACAACCATTCCTAGAGCTCAAAATCAATTTGTGGATGCCTTAGCTACTTTAGCCTCCATGGTTGAAATACCCAAGGAAGTATGGACATGACCCTAGGAGATTGAGCAAAGTTATGAGGAAGTGTATAAAAGGAAGATCAAAGCTTTATTAATGGACATAGAAGAAGAGGAAGTTCCATGGTACTATGACATTATGAAATTCTTAGAACTAGAAGCGTATCTAGATGATGCTAATAACATTGAATGTCATTCCATTAGGATGATGGCAACCCAATACATCCTCTGTGGAGGATAACTCCATAGTATAGAAGGTTCTATGATGGTGTACATCTTCATTGCTTGAAAAGAGAAGAAGCTAAGAGGGTAATGAAAGAAGTTCATTAAGTAATTTGTGTCTCTTATATGAATGGGAGAATGTTAACCAAGAAGATTTAAAGGATAGGGTACTACTGGAATATGATGGAGACTGATTGTGTGGACTATGTGAAATTTGCCATGGTTGTCAAACACACGCTAACTTAGATCATGTTCACCTAGTGAGTTGTATAGCATGACTTCTCTATGGTCATTCTTGGTTTGGGGCATATATGTGATTGGAAGGATAGCTCTTAAAGCTTTAAATGGGCATGAATACATCCTAGTGGCAATTGTCTAATTTACCAAGAGGGTGGAAGTGGCCTCCTATTCCATGTTAATAGCTAAGCATGGCTCGGTTTTTAGAACACAACATTATAGGTCGGTTTGGGGTACCCCAAGAGATCATTTCCGATAATGGTTCCCACTTTGAAGGCAAAGTTTGAAGGGTCATGGAAGAAAATGGCATCAAGTACCATAAGTCTTCACCATATCGCCACAAGCTAATAGGGTCGTAGAAGCAGCTAATAAGAATGTGAAGAATATCCTACCCAAGATGGTAGTGACATACAAAGATTAGGCTGAGAAACTTCCATTTGCCCTATGGGGTTATAGAACTTCTATTCGAGCATCGACTAGGCCAACACCTTACTCTTTGGTCTATGGTAGTGACGTGGTGCTTCCTATTGAGGTGGAAATACAATCTTTGAGAGTGTTAGTAGAAACTAAGGCCCTGGAAGAGGATTGGGCCAAGGCGAGATATGAAAAGTTGGCTTTGAGAGATGAGAAGAGAGTTAGGGCACAATATCATGCACAAGGATACCAAAAAAGGTTGCTAGAGCATTCAACAAGAAAGTGAAACCGAGAAACCATAAAGAAGGAGACTTGGTCCTAAATGTGCTTAGAGATGAGACTTTTGATCCCAGAGGGAAAACTAAGCCTAGGTGGTCTCGGCGTCTTATTATTAAGAAGATTATGTGTGGAAGCACTACAAGAATCACGGATTTGGATGGGGAATAGATGCTTTGCCCCCATCAACATAGATAGGCTCCATAAATACCACATTTAAAAAAGAAGAAAAAAAAGCCTGTTAGGTTGAAAACCCGAAAGGGCGGCCTAGGTAAAAGCTAAGGCAAAAGAGCCCTGGTAGATTGAAAACCCAAAAGGGCAATCTAGGTAAAAGTTAGGGGAAAAGACCATAAGCATGGCGAAAATTCCTTAAAGGACGTTATGGGCAAAAATTACATGGCAAAGGAAAAAAATAAATGAGATAACAATAAGTTTGTTCAAATTAAAAGATAATAAGTTTGTTCTCATAGGGGATTTGGAGCATTCCAATCCTTTATCAAATTCAAAAACAAAAACAAAAGAATCATAAAAGTGCAAAAAAGTAAATCATGGTGCACATCAAGGTGGTCACTCGGTCCTTATCTTCTTGCTAGTTTTCATGAGAGCCTTCTCAAACTTCAAAACCCACTTCATGTCATTCTTCAATTATTGCTTTTAGCTTGCAGTAGGGTAGATGTATTTGGGAGGGACAATGTCTTTCATCACCCTACGGCATGGTCAGTATGGAAAGCACCCTCATCAACAGGAGCTCCTTTATGCTCTCCAAATTGCCTTAAGATATGACAAGTGGACTAGTAAGAGTAGCAACAAAGCCCAACTAGAGTCACACAATGGTCCTTGCAACAACTATGGACCATGCTTGAGATATGCTACCATTCCACAACCTACTAGATGTCAGTCTCCTTGAGACGAACCATGAGCACCATGTATGCTTCAAAGCCCAAGACATCTCGGAGCCAGCGGTCTTTAAGTTGCCTAGAAAGGTAGGTCTGTTAGAATATGTGCCCTTTAAATCCTATTGTATGATGCTATGTATGACATTATGTATGATATTATGTTATGATAACTAAAGTTATTTTATTATTATCTAAAATAATAGTAACATGAATATTTGGACATTATTATACAGTCCATGAGATGCATAGTATGTGATTTATGTGATTTAGTCACAGAAGATATAAATCATAAATTCTTTATAAGCTCAGAAGTTTAATTCGTAGTTGATCGTGGCTTTAGGTCTCACTCCTGATAATAAAGCAATTTACACTTCATGATCAGGTTCATTATTCTCTCAAGATTGAGAGTTCATGTAAATAGAAATCGTGAGATTTATTATTCTACTAACAACTATCAAATGAATAATAAATCTCACGACTTCTATTTATATGAAATCTTAATCTTGAGAAAATAATGAACCTGATCATGAAGTGTAGGTTGCTTTGTTATATCAGGAGTGAGATCTAAAGTCATGATCAAAACCTTAGTATGTTGGGCAGCCACATTTAATGTTGAACATATATTCTCAAGATGGAATTCATAATCTCTTAACAGAGATATAAAATATTCCCTTGAGATAATTTTAACGAGTTTGGTTATTCAAGGTGTTAGGCCTAATCACTTTAGTAAAAAGTTACTAAAATATATATTTATGAAATTGGATTTCATAAATATATGATGAATAACTTAAAGGATTAAACTAGGTACTCAAGGATAAAGATGTAATAATCTTCAAAGTGGTAACATTCATGACTTTGTATTACTACAAATATTTTAATGAAGGGGTTGAATGTATAATAAAATCTTGGGATATAATTTATTAATGAGGCCTAGAGTGCAATTATATTTATATATTGGTACTAAATACAATTAATGGTAATTTTGAACTTACCAAGAGTTGATAGAAAGACCCAAAACCCATTGGAGCTAGTGTCTTATTTGTCCCTTTTGGTCCCACTCCAAGCCATACTAAAACCCAATCGGAATGGCTCAAAAGGCTAGCCCAATTAGATAATCAGTTATATATAAGGAGAGACATAAAGAATTTGGTAAGGTATGAAAATGGTGTATATGTGAGTGTAAGCCACTCTTTTTATTCTCCCTTGAACGCATATGTATAAACTGATTGAGAGACCACACTTCTTGGTCATAAGTGGAATTGGAGTGAAGATTAAAAGTATTCCCAAATACTTCTAATCTTTGGTTTTGAATTTCACTGCACCAAGGCATGCTCTTTTGTTCTTAAATTCAGAAATTTACATAATACATGTTATCAATTGCGAATAAAGTAGATCCGTTAATTTCCACTGCGAATGTTTTGTATGCGATACAAACAATGTTTTTTCCTACAATTGGTATCAGAGTGGTTTTCAATTTTGAATTTGTATAACATGTTTTGTAAGTTTTGCAATCATAGATAGTAATTTCATGATGTTAGAAGATTCTATAATCAATTTTCTACATGGTTATTGAAATTGTTTTTATGATGCTGATGTTATGATGTTATTTAAGTTTGATATTAAGTGTGTTAGATTGAACTTTAAGGTTATAGCATCAATGGAATTCAGTTTTGATCACAATCTGAATTGTTTATGTTCATATCATAGAAGTTTATTCATGATAACCGTTGAAAACAGCTTTAGAAAAAATTTTGAAAAAAATTCAATTTCACAAGTTTCGGTTGATCGACATTCACCTTCGATCAATCGAGTGAGATGGAAAGATCCTGGAAGAAATTTCCATGATCGATTGAAATTTCCATGACATGTTTTGATTGATCAAAATTTATTTTGGATCAATCAAATGTTCCTTTTTGATCAATCGACTAGCAATCGAGAGTTGATCAAATTGGACAAAACCTATGTTATGATTTTCTTTATATTTTCAATTGATCGAAAAACTGCTTTCGATTGATCAAATGTTCTTTTTCGTTCGATCGAGTATCAATCAAGCTAGGCAAAAGGTTTGGTATGAATTTCTTCACTTTTTCGACCGATCGAGAAAAACGTTCGATATATCGAATGCTGTGAATTTTGAATTTTTCTAATTGTTTTCACACTTTAAAAGTGCAAGGCTATGTGTGATGAGATTACACATGATTTCTAATCAAAAACCTTTCTTTAAAATATCTAATGGGAGAGAGATACAAGGGTTGGATTTCGTGGCCTCCATTATTTTTTCATAGTAGTATGGGTAAGCACCTCTTCTTGGCGTATATGCCTCGTGATCTCAAAGGAGGGTGTTTACTTCATAGTACTACAAGATTGAACTTACCTGTTTAAAGTAGTGTGAATAAGCATCTCATCTTGGTGTATATGCCTCGCGAACCTAGAGGAGGGTGTTTTGTTGCATGGTACTACAAGTTTAAACACTATAAGGGAGATGAAATGTGGCTACACATGATTCTAAATAATGGTGTACACTAGACTAAGTGTAATGTTAAACTCTCAAATGAGCTATGTCATTATTTACTTAGAGGCTAAAGTTGATTCAGCATATTATTAGTGTTTGATAAGAGTTATCATGATAGCACTAATAATGAGAATAGTTCTCAATCAATCATGATGTTTATAATATACTTGCTACCAAGGAATTATAGACATGGATTGGGTTGTTGTAGCATATTTTATGTTATGGTTTTATTAAGGTTCCATACTATATGTTTATATGCTAAATTCATAATGCCCGGTTTACTTATTATATTCATATTTGTTATTTTTAGATTTAAATCATGGCATCTTTTATCCCACTTGTTGCTATTCTTTATCAAAACAAATTGACTGAATCCAATTATGTTGACTGGAAAAGAAACTTGGACATTGTTCTCATTGTTGAAGAGCACAAATTTGTGCTTTATGAACCTTGTCCTAACCTCCCATCATTAGATGCTCCTCCTAAAGAAAAACAGCGATATGATTGTTGGCCAAAATCTAATGAGATGGCCAAGTGCTATATCCTAGCATCTATCTCAAATGAGTTACAACATCAAATGTAAGATGTAGTACTAACTTCGGACATAATGCTAAGTCTGAAGGAGATGTTTGGTGAGCAAGGCTGTTTTGCTAGGCAAGAAATTATGTGGCAGATTTATAATACCAAAATGGCTAAAGGTACTTTAGTAAGAGAGCATTGTCTTAGGATGATCTCTCATTTGAATACATTGAAGGTTTTAGGTGCCGATATTGATGGAGAATCCCAAATAGATATGATACTCCAATCACTACCAGAATCATTCAAGGAATTTAGACTTAATTATAATATGAACAAAAAAATTTATACACTGTCTGAATTAATGAATAAATTGGTGGCGGCGGAAGGCATTCTTAGTACATCCAGTGTTGATGCTAATATAGTTGAAGCTTCTTCTTCTCAACCTGAGTTGAAAGGTAAGGTAAAAAGAAGAAGAAGAAGGACTTCACCAAGCAAGATGGTAAATAAATTGCCTTAGGAGTTGCCAACAAGGGAAAGAAAAAGGATTACACCAAAGGAAAGTGTTTCCATTGTAGGGAGAAAGGTCATTGGAAAAGGAATTGTCCAAAATTCAGAGCTACTAAGAATAAAGGTATGAAAAGTTCATTCATTCTCGAAATATGTTTAGTACAAAATCCCACGAATTCCTGGTGTGTGGATTCAAGTTGTACTAATCATATCTACAATTCTTTGTAGGGGTTCTAGGAGACCAAAAAGCTAAATGAAGGGGAAATGTTTCTTACTTTGGCTGATGGGAGTAGAATTCCAATTGTAGCTATGGGAGTGTTTATTTTGTGTTTTAGTTCTAGAATTTCAATATTGAAAGACTGTTTGTATGTACCTAATGTTCGTAGAAATTTAATTTTTGCAACTTATTTAAGTAGACATGGATATTTTGTTATCTTGAAAGGCAATGCTATAATAAAGAAGGATAAAGTGTTTATCTCTACTGAAAATATTATTGATGGTCTTTATATTTTAACTCCTAATAAGCATAAATTATAAAAGTCTGAATTAGATAACAATTCTTATATAAAATCATTAAAGAGAGAGTTTCTTTCTACTAATGATGCATATATTTTTTCACTTGCGTTTGGGTCATATTAATTCAAACTGAATTCAAAGACCGATTAAAGATAGACTCTTACAGCCATTGGACTTTGATGGATTTCCAGTTTGTGAATCTTGTTTGAATGGAAAAATGACCAAAATACTTTTTAATGGTAAAAGAGCTCAAGAGTTGTTTGAATTAGTTCATATGGATGTATGCAGTCCTATATCAACCCAAGCAAAAGGAGGTTATGAGTACTTCATCACTTTTACGGATGATTACATAAGATATGGTTATGTGAACCTAATGAGACGGAAGTCTGAAGCCTTTGAATAGTTTAACGAGTTTAGGGCTGAAGTTAAGAATCAATTAGGTAAACGCATAAAGGTCATTCGATCTGATAAAGGTAGTGAATACCTTCTTGGGGATTTCAAGGATTACTTAACTCAAAATGGAATTGTATCCCAATTGACTACACTTGGAACTCCTTAACAAAATGGTGTAGCAGAGAGAAGGAACAAGACTCTTTTAGAAATTGTTAGGTCCATGATGATTTATTCAACTTTACCAATTTCCTTTTAGGGATATGCACTAAAAACTGCAATGCATATTTTAAATTTAGTTCCATCAAAATCAATTCCTAACACACCTAAGAAATTGTGGAGTGGGTGCAAGCCTAGTATGAAATATCTCCACATTTGGGGATGTCTAGCACATGTGTTGAAAGGGAAGTCTGATAAGTTGGAAGCAAAAACAAAAGTATGCATGTTTTTAGGGTATTTAAAGGAAACTAAGGGCTTATTCTATAATCATAAAGATAACAAAGTGTTTGTTAGTACCAATGCTAAATTTTTGGAAGATGATTATGTGAATAATTTTAATCCTAGAAGTAAAGTTGTCTTGGCTGAAATAGATGAACTTGTAATTGAACAATCAATGGATGAAACTAGGAATGATATGGTTGTATCAGATACACCACAAGATATTACTCACAAGATGACTAGTACATAAGAGCCTCGTCATAGTGGGAGGATTATAAGGCCACTTGTAGGATTTATAGGTCTGGGTAAAACTTATGTAGCTATCTCAGTAGAGGTTGAATCTAATCCTTACACTTATGAAGAGGCAATGAAAGATATAGATGCACCTCATTGGATTAAAGCTATGAATACATTGGTCTGGGACTCAATGTATTCCAATCAAGTTTGGGATCTTGTAAAGGCACCTAATGGCATTAAACTTGTTGGTTGCAAATGGATTTACAAGAGGAAGAGAGGGATAGATGGAAAGGTTTAAACATTTAAAGCAAGGCTAGTGGTGAAAGGGTATACAAAAAAAGAAGGTATTAATTATGAAGAAACCTTTTCACCAATAGCAATGCTTAAATTTATTAGAATTCTTTTGTCCATTGTTACTCATTCTGATTATGAGATTTGGCAAATTGATATCAAAACTGCATTTCCTAATGGCAATCTTGAAGAAGAAATCTATATGATGCAACCAGAAAGTTTCATAGCAAAGAACCAAAAGCATATGGTATGCAACTTGAAAATGTTCATTTATGGACTTAATCAAGCATCTAGATCATGGAACATTAGATTTGATCAAGCAATCAAGTCATTTGGTTTTGAACAAAATCTTAATGAACAATGTGTGTACAAAAGACATCAAGATAAAGTAGTAATGTCCCTAGTGCTTTATGTTGATGATATTCTACTCATTGGAAATGATGTAGGGGTAATGTCATCAGTAAAGATTTGGTTGTCGAACCAATTTGATACAAAGTACTTGGGTGAAGCTAACTTTATTCTAGGGATCAAGCTTTGGCAAGATTGTAAGAATAGGATATTAGGCTTATCTTAAGGAGGGTATATAGATAAGGTTCTAGAATGGTTTAGCATGCAAAATTCCAAAGGAGGATTACTCCTTTATAGACTTGATTCTGATTGGTTACACAGATTCAAATTTTCAATTAGATCTTGATTTTAGAAAGTTCACTTCAAATTATGTGCTCACCTTGGGAGGTGGAGTTATAAGTTGGAGGAGTGTTAAAAAATCTTGCGTTGCTGACTCCACATTGGAAGCTGAATATGTTGCTGCTTGTGAAGCAGCAAAAAAAGTTGTATGGCTCAAGAAATTCCTTTCTGATGCTGGTGTTGTGAGAATGGAGCAAGTTCTTATCACATTGTTGTGCAACAATAGTGAAGCGGTTACATAATCCAAGGATCCAAGAAATCACAAGTAAGGAAAAAATATTGAAAGAAAGTACCACATCATTCGAGACATTGTTACTCGAAGAGATGTAGTAGTAACAAAGATTGATAGTGTAAATAATCTAGTAGATCCCATTAGCAAAGCCTTGCCCCAAAGGACTTTTGAGTCACATTTGGAGGGAATAAGAGTTAGATTAGTGCACAATTATCTTTAGGGCAAGTGGGAGATTGTTAGGATATATGCCCTTTAAATCCTATTGTATACTACTATGTATGACATTATGTATAATATTATGTTGTGATTAATAATGTTGTTTTATTATTATCTAAAATAATGGTAGCATGAATATTTGGACATTATCATATAGTCCATGAGATGCATAGCATGTGATTTATGTGATTTAATCATAGAAGATATAAATCACAAGTTCTTTATAAACTTAGAATTTTAGTTCATAGTCAGAAATTAAATTGGGCATTTCATCTGCGAATACTATAACATATTAACTAAGATGATTTGTCTTGATTATGGAAGTGGAGACTTCTAGTTCATATGTTGATATGTTTAAGTGTTAAGACATATTGAACTGGACTGCTATTAGATTTATTATTCTACTAACGACTGTCAAATGAATAATAAATTTCTATTTACATGAACTCTCAATCCTGAGAGAATAATGAACCTGATCATGAAGTGTAGGTTGCTTTGATATATCAAGAGTGAGATCTAAAGTCATAATCAAAATCTCAATATGTTTGGCAGCTACATTTAATGTTGAAGGAACATATATTCTCAAGATGGAATTCATAATCTCTTAACGAAAATATAAAATATTCCCTTGAGATAACTTTTTAATTGGTTTGGTTATTCAGAGTGTTAGGCCTAACCACTTTAGTAAGAAGTTACTATAGTATATATTTATGAAATTGGATTTCATAAATATATGATGAATAGCTTAAAGGATTAAATCGGGTACTCAAGGATTAAGATGTAGTAATCTTCAAAGTGGCAGTCAACATTTATGACTTTGTATTACTATGAATATTTTAATGAAGGGGTTGAATGTATAATAAAGTCTTGGGATATAATTTATTAATAAGGTCTAGAGTGAAATTATATTTATAAAGTGGTATTAAATATAATTAATAGTAATTTTGGGCTTGTCAAGAGTTGATAGAAATGCCCAAAACCCACCTTTTGGTCCCACTCCAAGACATATACTAAAGGCTAATTGGAATGGCCCAAAAGACTAGTTCAATTAGATAATTAGTTATCTATGAGGGAAACATATAGAATTTGGTAAGGTATGAAAATGGTGTGTATGTGAGTGTAAGCCACTCTTTTATTCTCCCTTGAACACATATGTGTAAACTGATTGAGAGACCGAAATTCTTGGGCATAAGTGGAATTAGAATGAAGATTAAAAGTGTTCCAAGTACTTCCAATCTTTGGCTTTGAATTTCACCTTACCAATTTACGCTCTATTGTCTTAAATTTTGAAATTTACATAGTGCATGCTATTAATTGCTAATGAAGTAGATCTGTTAATTTTCTGCTACGAATGTTTTGTATGCGATACAAACTATGTTTTTTGCTATAGGTGCTGAGGGTCACAGTAGGTGGGTAGAGCAATGGAAGCCTTTCTTGTAGCCATATTTGAAAAAAGAAAGAAAAGAAGAGAAGAGAGGGAGGAAAAAAAAATGAGAAGAAAAAAAAAGTGGAGAGCATAAGTGAAAAAATAAAAATAAAAATAAAAAATAATGGAAGCCGATGTAACCTCAATGGGTTGAAAACCAAAAGGCAATCCATGCAAAGTTAGAGGAATCTAGCTAGATTGAGAACCTGGGCAAAACTTAGGTACTATACCTAAAGAAGAAGAGGACATCTCGCAAAAAAGCTTGCTTCCTTCCTTTGAAAGGCATCTAAACCATTGAGGGTTTTCGCCAAGATTAAGCACACCGGATTGCCCCTCTTTAGCTCATAAGCCACCATGCACATCTGAAGATCCACACAAAATGACTATTGAACCAAGAAATAACTCACAAGGGCATGTAAGCAAAAGGCACAAAGGTAGTATGATCGTGGCCTTTCACTCTCAGAAAAGCTTGAACTGGAAAAGTAAATTAAGACCAACCTATGCTTGAGTTTTCCAAAGACACACTACCTATTGGCTATGCTTTCAAGGACACCTAACACCACTCATAGCAAGGAAGGAAGATCCCCACCCATGGTAGGAAAGATAAGGTCATCAATCTCCGGTTCGCCAATGATAGCAATAAATTCCTCAATAGTGGGGCATAGCTCTATTCTGTTGAAGCAAAATAGAAGCCGGGAAAGAACCTAATAGCTAGTAGTAGCATGAAGAATAGGCTCTTCTACCCTAATTTGATGGTAATGGAAGATGCAATAGAGGCCATAGGGAGCAACAGAATCCTTGAAATTAGGACCAAGCTTCCTAATCCAAGTGGAGACATCAAGAGAAGAGTTTTCTACCATGGGGAGACCTCAAAAAAGTGTTCTCTGGGTTGAAAATACGTTGGTAAGGGTTTCAGACCCAAACAACTACTTTTATACCTAAGTAAGTAGGCTAGGGTTTTTCTGATTTGCAACCCATGTGCGCAGAGTCAACCCTGCATATGCAAATTCAAAGCTGCGTACACAGGCCTATCTCCACGTACCCAAGACACTTGGCAGAGGCCCATATTCCCTTATTTTGAGCAAAGCTTTTCCGCTTCCAAGCATTCCTAAGGTTCTTGTGAGTTAAAGAATCATTCAAGACACATCGCAAGCAAGATTGCAAGCATCAAAGAAGTAAAGATTGTATTGAAATATACAATTGATCATTGTACTTGTAAAATTAAATGCTAAGTTCCAATCAGAAGCATAAATGTAAAAAGATGTTCCTAATACAATCCTTTATCTAAAACTTAATCCAAATGTCTGTTAAGGGAATTGAAAAACACTTAAAGTAAAAGAATAACATTAAAAGAAAACAAAATTGTGTGTTGTGTGTATGCCATGACTACAGGTAATCAACAGTGCTGCCTCTTCCTTGGTTGGTAGCTAGGAGTCATCTCTAAGTCCTCCTCTTTGCCACCATCATCACCACCATCATCATCATCATAATAATCACCCCTACTAGGGTAGGCCACTCCTCTAGGAACATATAGCTCCCTTGAATAGTGGTCACCTCCAACTTAAGATTTTCGACCAACCACACCAACTCCTTATGCTCTTGAATAGTAGGCTATAACTGGAAAGAAGAAGGGTTAGTGACTAGAATAAGAAAAGAAATGGCAAAGAAGGAAGAAAAAAAAAAAAAAAAAACTCAACATTTGAGTGTTGGGAAGGAAATGATAGCCCATGACATTGGGCTTACGGGGCACAACACACTCTTGAGCAAAGCCATCCGCTCCATAGGCATAGACTATCTAAGGGATATGTGGAGGATCTATGGGCTTACCAGCAACAGATCCCCCCTATTACAACTCTCCATATTAGTAGTCATGACATGCCAAGATAGAAGAAGAAAATGAAGAACAAGAGTTTGAACATATTCCTGAACAGTGAACAGAGGCACGAGGCGAGTGAGGTTTTACACCTCATAGTCCAACCCCTCAAGAAGCCACTCAGCATACGAAATACCTCTCCCCCATGTGTTGTACTCAACATTAGTCATGGAGTGTAGGGCAAGCATGAAATTTGTGGGTCATCCATACCCACTAATTGGAGCCTTACCCTCTCCACTAGGTATATCACCCTCAAGCCCACTCCTTCAAAAGGTCGAGTGATCCCTCAAGCAATGAAAGCGACAGACTCCAAGTATCAAGAAGCAAGAAAGGGTTGGTGGGCCTAAAAAGTCTAGTTAACCTATAGAGACATGAGGTTAGGAGAAGGATATCCCAAGAAGAATGCATGAAAAAGCATGAGAAACTAGAACTACTGAACTTACCTCATCAAAAGTCAACCCAACAAGATTGGCCCTCACTTGGTGAAAGTCCTTCAAGGTTGGGTTAGTGCCCAAAGTTATAAGGCCATACCTAATCACCCACCGCTGTAAAAAAGAAAGAAGCACAAACCATAGGTTGGACACAAGATAACAGGTTACAAGATGATCAGGTACAAGATGACAAGATGCAAGATGACAGTTTTCAAGATGATATATACAAAATGACAATAGGCAATATAGTTTGCAAGACAATGGGCTATGAGTGAAAGAGAAAGAGTGAAAAGAGAACTGACCTCAAGGAGCTTCCAAAGGCCCTACAAGTTGCACAAAATGCCTCGGCTAAGAGTGTCGAGGGTGGAGTAAAGGTAAGCAAGACATGCTTGCCCCTAGTTGGCCCTTCATGCCTCCCCTAAATCCTAGAAGAGGGTTAGCCACCTCAAAGACATCGTTTGCCCATCATTGGCAAAGAGGTATGCCCCTACCAAATAGAAAAGGAAGGCCCTAGCCATACAAACACACTCTTCCATAGTCCTTTGTGGAAAGGACATGTAATTCGATACCAAGTCAAAGTAGCGAATGGTCTTAGTGGAGTACTTCCTCCCTAACATGTCAATGCCTAGCTGCACATCCAACACACCATCCAAGCTAAAGATAGGCCCCTTGAAGCTAAGATCGATCGTAAGGTTGAAGTCATAGGGAGTCATAATGATTTCCCATTCAGCAATGTGAAAGGTGTGGGTAGTGTCCCACAACCTCTCGATAAGGCACTACATTAGTGTGGCACTCGTAGACTTCCCTAGAAGGAAACTAATGATAGGTTTGAAGCTAGCCTCTCAGAAATAGCCTCTAGTTTCAGAGGAGTTAAACCACTTCACCACCTTATTTGTGCTTCCCCCACCTATATAAAGGGTTGATCATTGCCAAAAAAAAAATATATATATATATATATTGTCAAATTCATAATTCAAGAGAAATTCAAGGAATATGGTGTTTTGATGCATGAATGAAAGTAATGATGACATAGTGGTATTTAGACACAAAAAGACAAGAATATGTGTTAGAATTGCATATGGAAGGGAAACAGTTGAAAAGAGAGTAGAAATGGGTAGAGTAGGGCTTCTGCCAGGTGTCTCACTTACGTGAGTTAAAGCCCATGCACGTAGATAAGACCCCGCATATGCAGGTCCATTCCCACGTACGCAAAAACTTAAGAACACACCTGCATATGCAAAAATAGAGCTACGTATGCATAAATACAAGCCGCGTATGCAGGCCCAAGCTCACGCACACAAGAACACAAATAGAAGCAGTTCTTTGACATTTTCAAGGAGGCATCATGCAAAATCAATCCTAGACATGTTCCTACCCCTCCTAAGACATCAAGTTTTCTTCTAAACCCATCCTATAGCAAAATCTGGGCATTTACATAGCAAAAAACACATCTAAGCCAAAGATTAGAGGGAAACTTGAAAATGAGAAAAAGATGAAAAACTTACTGATTCACCTGCGGGGATGTGATTCTCTGGCCGGTATGTCAATGATGAAGGCCCTACCAACCTTATGGCTCCACTCTAACAAGTGAGACAGAAGGCATTAGTGGCTAGGACATGGGAGGATTTCTTGGCCCTGGGTGCTATTGAAGGAGATGATGAGAGAAAGAGAGAAAATAAGGAAATGAGAGAGTTGAGAGAATGAGGGAGTCAGGAGGTGTGAGGAAAAGAAATGGGGGTGGGAGGTTTTTTGTAGAAAAGAGATAAGAGTTATGAAGAATGTGAAAGGGTGAGGAAGATGAAGAGAATGAGAAAGAAGAAAGAAAAGAAACGGTAGTAAACATTGGAGAAAATAAAAAGGCAAGAACACACATGATGGCTAAACTACGTGTAGTTTAGGCCTCACCACTAAACTACATGTAATTTAGTCATGAACAGTAAAAAAAAAAAAAAAAATATCTTTTTTGTCTCTTTCAAGGAAGGGACATCTCAAGGTCCCCATAACTAAACACAAATTATCAAGAATCAAAAATCAAAAAATTCCCTAGTGGATCAAGAACATTAGAATAATCCCTAATGGATCAAGCACATCAAAGAACCACTGTTGTAGTTCAAGCACCTCAAGAACTTTCCCTAAGTAGGTCAAGCATGCCAGACACCACCCTCGATAAGGAAGTAGAAAACCCTTCCTCAACATTTCAAGCATCTCAAGCAAAGCATCCATAGTGAAGGAAGTAGAAGATTCTTTCTCAAGTGAATCAAACTAATCAAACACCATACTTAGTAAGGAAGTAGAAGACTCTTCTTCAACCTTTCAAGCATCTCAAGCTATACCCAGTAAAGGAAGCAGAAGATTCTTCCGCAAATAGATCAAACCTATCAGATATCATCCCCATAGAGGAAGTAAAGGACTTTTCCTCAATAGTTTAGGCATGTCAAGCATCATACCCATGAGGGAGGCAGAAGATTCTTCCCTGATGGACCTAAGTACATCAAAATAAGTCCTTATTGAGGAAGCAGAAGATTCTTCCCCAATAAGTCCCGTACAACAAAAATCCCTAGCAAGGAAGCAAAAGATTCTTCCTTAATGTCCTCAATGAACCATGAAGGAAGCAGAAGATTCTTCCCTAGTGGATTACACATCTACACTACACTCTAAGCAAGTCCTGAGAGGCAGAAGATTCCTCCCCATGCACATCTACTCATCACCGAGTTCTTCACCATCCCTAGTGGATCCTACTCGTGCATATATTGTTGGGGTTTATACCCTAAAATCAAATTTATTGGCATGTCATAAATAATTAATTGTTTAATTATATGAGACTATTTATAAATGAATTAATGGGACATTATCATAGTCTATGAGATGCATTGTATGTGATTTATGTGATTTAGTCACAGAAGATATAAATCATAAATTCCTTGTAAACTCAAAAGGTAGTTCGTAGCCGGTGATGAAATTGGGCATTTCATCTGCGAAGACTATTACACATCAACTAAGATGATTTGTCTTGATCATGGAAGTTGAGACTTCTAGTTGATGTGTTGATTTGTCTTAAGAGTTAAGACATATTGAACTAGACCGCTGTGAGATTAATTATTCAATTAACAGCAGTCGCCTGAATAATTAATCTCACGACTTCTAATTTCATAGACTCTTAATCCTGAGAGGGTAGTGAACCCGATCATGAAATGTAGATTACTTTGATATATCAAGAGTAAAATCTAATATTCACGGTCAAAATCTCAGTATGTTGGGTACCACACGTAGTGTTGAGGAAACATATATTCTCAAAATGGAATCCATACTCTCTTTTTATAAAGACACAAAATATTCCTCTGAGATAAGTTTAATGAGAAATGGTTATTTAGGACCCCCACTTTAGTAAAGAGTTACTAAAGCTTATATTTATTGAAATTGGATTTCAATAAATTTGAATAACTAAAAGATTAAACCGGGTACTCAAGGATAAAATAGTTGTTTACAAAGTCACAGTTTATTATGACTTTGTATATTATGGATATTTTATGGAGGGGTCAAATGATATTATTAGAGTCTTGAGATATAATTTATTAATAAGGCCTAGAGTGCAATTATATTTATATAGTGGTATTAAATATAATTAATGGTAATTTTAGACTTGTTAAGAGTTGATAGAAAAACCCAAGGCCCATTAGAGCTAGTGTCTTATTGGTCCCTTTTGGTCTTACTCCAAACCATACACTAAAGCCCAACTAGAAAGGCCTAAGAGGCCAACCCAATTAGATAATCAGTTAGTTATAAAGGGAGAAATATACAGAATTTTTTATTAAGAAAAAGAAAGAAACATCATTGTAAAATGATGTGTATGTGTGAGTGAAGTCACTTAATTATTCTCTTTTGGAAACTGATTAAGAGACCACACTTCTTGGGCGTAAAGTGGAATTGGAGTGAGATTAAAAGTGTTCCCAAGTACTTCCAATCTTTTGTTTTGAATTTCACCATACCAAGGTACGTTTTCTTGTTCTTAAATTCTGAAATTTACATAGTGCATGTTATCAATCATAAGTGAAATAGATCCTTGTTTGCTGCTTCTGCAATGTATTTTGTATGAGACACAAACTAGATTTTCCAACACATATCCCTTGGGAATTGAACATGAAGGCACGGTAAAAAAAAAAAAAAAAAGTAGAGATCGTGATAGAGAAAGAGGTCGGCCAAGGCCAAGCCGAGGCAAGAGCCTCACCTGACAAGGTAGAGCAAGAAGTGAAGAAGACAAGAGAAACAAGTCACCTGGAGAAGTTTGAGGTAAGAACCCCTGATGAACAATACAGAGACTATATCCTTTTATTGTTGTTGGGTTAGCTCATAAAAGCACCATTTGTTTGTTTTCTTTTCTTTTAGTGACTTTAGGATAATGAGTCACTCACTACTTGCTTGCAAGTGGCAAAATGGCATCTGGGATAGTGAACCTGTCATTGCTCGTTTCCTGAGCAGCAAAGATGGGACTTCAGACATATGAATCCCATACAAATCTTCGGAGTTGCACCCCGCCCCATGTATGCGTGATGTGTGTTGTGTGTGTGGGTTGGGCCCAAGCCGTACATTAAAACAAAATGTTTTGTCACTTATTCTTTTGATTCCATTAGCGAAGCTCACGAATCAAAAGAGGGGCATTTGTAAACACTGTATTTTGTACCCCTTACGACTCGAGCCCCCGTTCCCCAATTATGCCCAAACTCTAAAGCCCAAGGCCAGTTTAGAGCCCAATTAGATATTAATAAATAAACAAATAAAAACCTATTTTTTGGAAGTAAATTGATCAAAGTGACCCTCAGCCTGCTTACGTGGGTCGCTACCTGCGTATGTGAGCCATTGCATGGGCAAGCAAGCACGATCTTCCACACACAACTAGGGTTTTAAAAGCATAAGAAATGTAAGTTTTCTGCAATAATGGCTGAGGTTTGGAATGAATCGCACATCGTTTAGGATCCGCTCCAAACCTTATTTTTTTAACTATAAAAAGCCTTACATGGTACATTTTTAAAACATACAAAAATCCCACAGGAAAAACCTAAGATTCATTGGAAAATAGTGAATCAAAAGGGAGTCTTTCACAAAATTCCCTCAAGTCATTTTTATTTGATTGGGAAATTTTCTACCCCAATCTTTTGAGTTTAAGATTACTAATCACTTTTTCATTGAATTGCGATAGATCTGATTGGGGGGAACAGTATGAAATTAAGACTAGGAGCTTTTGTTTTAAGGTACTCTTTTGAACTTTTTTTTTTCCTTTAATCGTTGTTTTAATCTGCTTTTGTGTTTAGTTTATGTTTATATATGTTTGTCTAGGTTAGTTTTAGGGTTTCTTTATGTCTTTAAGCATGCTAGGTTGTTAGATTTTATGTTTTTGGTTGTTGCTCTGCTACTGTATTGATTAAGGTTTCTAGGTAAGGATCTGTGTATACATGATCTAGTGTGCGTGATGTCGTTACCCAGAAAACCATAATTTTGTTTATTTTGTTTCTTTTTTCATATGTTTGTCTACATAGCCTCCTTTTCACATGCTTTAAGCCTCATAAAATGTTTGCTCACCTTGTTAACTTGCTTGTTTGTTATCACATGTTAGAATTAGGGTTTGTTTTTGTTTTTCCTTGTTTTGATGACATGCCATTCATTCACATGCTCATGCATTGATACCATAGGTGCTATGTTACTGAGAGGTGATTAAAGGTTAAGTCATGCATTAACAATGATCATGCATTTATGTAAAGTTTTCTTAGATGTTCAATTAGGTTTTCTAATCTGTTAATGTTTTTTTATTTTGATATGTTTAGTATAATGATATATTTGCTGCCATGTTTGGGGTTGCTGCATTATTTAGATGCATGCTAGGGTTTTGTGTTAGATGAATGCTAGGGTTTTCTTTTGTGTATTTGGCTCTCTTTTGTTTGGATAGATGGATAAGTATTGTTAGGATATATGTGAAACTTGTTAGAGACATATGTTATGTGTATTGGCTAATCTTTTGACAAAACGCACTTTACTTGTAATTGGATAGATCTAGGATGGGTTTAGTACTTCAAGAAACATGTTGTTCATGCCAAGTATTAAAGCCATGAAGTTTGGACCAAGAAACAGGTGAAAAAAAGCTGTTCATTAAAGCTGGATAGAAGTTGGATAGAAGCTCGACAAAAGCTCCACAGAAACTCAACAGAAGCTCGGCAGAAACATATCTATCGAGATTTAATGAACGAAGCTCAACAAAAGCTCAACAAATCGAGAATCTATTGAGACTTACGAAATTAGAATTTTCAGATCTGATTTTCTGCCTATGTTGAAATATTTGTGTAGGGTTTCTTTTCTCACAACCCTAGACATATATACGGCTTATTTTAAAGGTCGTCATAGTGGGTATGCACATAAAGAACATATGAAAAAGTGACTAGGTGCTTTATTCTCTCTGCAAGAAGCTATTGCGTCTTTACGCCTTAAAGTTTTGTAATGAAGTGCTTCTTGATCTTCATTGTTGATGAAGTGAAAAACTTTGCAGCTGACATCTTTTTCAAGTTGGTAGAGTTAGTCATGTACTGAGATCTGTGCATTATTGGTTAGTCATGTATTAAGATTCTTGCAAAAGGGTGGCGTTCATATATTGAAGAGTTCATAGATTCTAAAGCGGTAGAAGGTTTCTGCTTCAAGTTCATCTACGAGGATTGTAGAATCTAGGGACAAAGGTTTTGTACTAGATCTGAAACTTTTCTTTACTATAGTGAATTGCTTTTCGGGAAGGTTTCCCCCCAGTTTTTTTTTTTTCACTGTGAAACTAGTTTGTTTTATTGGTTTTCTTGGGTCATCATATCTTGTTTTATTTACTATTCTGTTATGCATGATATTGATGTTTGTTTGTTTGAACAAGATTTATTCATAATAAATATAATTAACGACTTAGGTTTAACACTTGTTAATTCTATCAATTGAGGTCTAAATTTCTCAACAAGTATGTTTTGTTTGGGATGAAAGATGTCATGTTGTTTGTTAGATGCATGTTAGTCTGTGTGTGAGTCTAGAATAGAAGTGTTTATATAGATTTTAATAGGGTTATGACATAGGACAAAATGATGAGAGGCCAACTTTAGAGTTGGGCGATCGTTAGTGTCTAATACCTCCCAAGAGCGTAACTAAACTCTGAACGAAACTCTGGTAGTAAGATCAAAGGTCTTTCCTTAAATGGACACTATATTCATGATTCCTAGACCACGTAACTAGGTGGCGACTCCATTTTCCATTGTGTCCACACCCACCTAAAATAGTTATGCGAAAGAAGAAATATTGGACAATCAAAAGACTATAGATTAAGCTCACCTAGACAAAGAGCTCACGCTTAGGAACTCAGGAAGCAAGAACTCTTTAAGAAAGAAGATAGAAGGAAAATGAAAAGCTTAAGGCTAATCCCTACCCTTCCTTTTATAAGGGGAAGTGTGTGGCAATGAGAATTCTCTCATTTAAATTCCCGTACCTCAGAGAAGCCCTAGGCCAAAATCTGGCCATTCATTTCAATAAGTGTCAAATTGTGAATTGAAGATCGAGGGGTCACATCTGAAGCATTAATTGCAAATGACGTTGCTCTTCATCCCATCAATGGATAGTAATAATGATCCCACAAAACGAGCCACAATCTCCACTCCACCATTAATGAAGGGAAGATCATAGGGGCCTATTATAAGGGATGTCCCCACTAGATGAACCTTAGGCAGAGGAAGGCCAATCAGAGCAACGATTTAAAAGTTCTAGGCCCGACCCAAGTCCTATGATTGAAGACTAGAGGATTGATGAGAGTTGCATAGTGACTCAGGCTTACACATCGAGATAAGCCAAGAACCTTGCTAATGAGGATAGTGTCAACATTAAAGTAGAGGAGCAAGACTTTTTCCAGAATTATCATCAAGGATCTAGAAGAGATGACACAGAGCCCATAGTAATGGTAACCTCTGCATTAATTAGGTGTTCTTACCTAATTTAGCAACATTAAATAATGAATGACTAGCCTGAATAATAGAGACTCCCTAAAGTCTCCTTTTGTGATGAAAAGGAAGGGGGAAGGTGTCTGATGGGATAAGTATCCTTTAACATCCAACAAGGTAATACACAGCTGGAGAAGGAGGAGTTGGGGATATAAAGGGTGACCTTCACACGAGGGAAGGGGATCTTGCTTTTTGGAGAAGAAAAAAAAAATTGAGAGAGAGAGAGAGAGAGAGAGAGAGAGAGAGAGAGAGAGAGAGAGAGTGTGTGTGTGTGTGTGTGTGTGTGTGTGTATTGTAATATTACAGAGATCATTGTGTACCTCGGCAAAAGCCATTTTTAGTCAATTAGAGCCAGATAGTTCATATTGATCTCTAACTACATCTGTTTAGTCTTCCCATTGTGGATTACCTTCTTGTTCTTTAAAAATTAGTTGTGTCAATTAATTACATTGAGATTATTTTTATTTCTTAGTATTTTTTACCCCCATAAGTTTGGTTGAGGAGAAAAGTGGGGAAAAGGTGGGAGAAAATGTTGTTTTCTTAGGAAGGGGAGGGGCAAGAGAAGATAGTGGGGCCAGGAGTTTTCTTCCTGGGCCCATCATCTAGGATAAAATAATTTTCTCCTTAAATTATGGGAGAAAGGTGGTGGACAAAGTGGGATTGATGGGAAATTACCCATCAACCCTATTTCCCATCAACCCTCCCCGTATTTAATCGTGCTTTTTATTTTTCCCTTTTTCAAGTATGTTACATTTTGGTTTTTCTCTCCCCCTTAACTTTTAGTTTTTTTCCCTTATTTACTATTTTTTTTTTCTTGCTAATAGGGGCATAGGAGTAAATCTATACAATATACCTTTTTTTATTATATCATTTTTTTTTTCTAATTAACAATGGAGTTTATATTTCTATCCCAACCAAACACCTTGAGAAAAAGTTAAATATCTTTTATTCTCCCACTTTTCCATCCCTAACTAAACAAACCCTTAATTAGGTTGACAAGAAAGACTATTAGGTATTTTGTAACCTTTATTGTTTCAAAAAGTCTTCCAAGCACTGTAAAATTTCATATGACACTATATATTTCATAATGTAGAGTCAAACTAATATGTTGATAGGTTTAAGGGATAGCCAATGGCATGATCCAATTATTTATATGGAGAGAATCGTTTTACAAGAGAATTTGGGTTTGAAGACCCTTGTCTTCATTTATTGTAAGAAAAAACACATACACATAATTTGATGGTTAATTACACCTTACAATTGGACAAATATGTCCAGAGAAATAAAGAGCTGCTAGGAATTTAATTGCTAGTCTTTTCACTATTTTCTTTGAGAAAACAAACAAGGAGTTACATGTTACTCAATCCAGCTAAAAGGGTGTCAGAAATCCCGTGGATCAACAAAAATAACCGATGAATTAGAGGATTGGGATTTGATCCAATCATCAGTGTCACATTTTTCACTAGAATCTGCTAGCTTCTTAATGCACCACAGATCCTCAGCCCATGAAAATCTCTTCCAATGTGGGATGGCCTCCCTAACCGGGTCCCACTGGCCCACCTCTGCGACCACAGTCCCACATCCAACATCATCTCTGGCCAAATTATGTACAAATGCACATAGAGACTTCATGAGACTGCGAGCAATACGTTTTGTTTGACCTTCCATGTGCAAACCATACAAAGTGTAAACCCCAAATTGTCTAAAAACATCAGGAAATGAAGGTAACCTCAGCCATGGCATACATGCATCCACCAACCTAGTTCCCATGCAACACAAGTACGTTAACTTTGACACACCCATCACTTGTAACTTGAACACTTCCTTAGTGTTCCACACACTTGTAATTGCGAAGCTTGGTGGGAGAATACCTGTTTTTGGATCCCACTTAAGGAAGGAATTCTTGGGGAGAGCCATGAATGTGCCCAAATTGAGCTTGTTACTTAAAATATTGTCTATATCTTTAGGGAAGAATTCTGAATTGGCAAAGGTTCGATGATAAATTGACTCAGCAAGTTGTGGGATGAGTTTAACGATTGCAATGCTCGAGCCAATTGGCTTGTGATGAGCATGAACAGGCTGTACCAACATGGTAGGAGTTCGAAATTTCATGTACGAACATTTTTGGGTAAATAAATTAATGGAGGCCTCGTTGGTGCAATCGGTGGCCATGTATGCATACTCTGCGCCCTTTTGCTTGCACCATTCTTCTAACTTCTGAACCAGTTTTGTGCCAATTCCAAGCCTCCTGCAAGCCAAGTTTCAAAGAATTTAGAATTAATATTTGTGGTTGAAGTATGATGGTTATCTCTTCGAATCTTCTAAAGTGGAATTTGACTTTTAAAATAGGTTTATAAACCATTAAACCATTATTCTTGGTCGACCAAGGACCCAAATGAAGCACCTAACACCAAGAAAAATAAATGAAGTACCTAAAGCCACAGTGATGACAAAATAAAAACATAAAGAAACGATAATTGTGAGGTACTTTATAGAGTGACTTTTATTCGGAAAAAGTAAGGAACATTTTAGAAGATACAATAACATGGCAGACTACAAAAAGTAACAATTCGTGACCTGTATCACATCCAAGGGATGCTTTACCTAGAGACATCTATCACTCTAATTAAATGTCGAAGAAAATTTTAGATAAGAAATGCCAGTGCAACATATATTCTTCTCTTTTCTTTTCTTTTTCATGTTTTTCTTAAAAGATAATAATCATAATAAAAAAATAAAAATAAAAATGAGATAGGGACGGGCTTGGATTCAATACTTGTGTGAACTAAATCTATTAAAATTTTAACACATACCCAATGCCAAACCCTTGTTCAGATAAACACCAAACAATACACGTATTTGCTTTCTATATGGAGGAAGTATACCTTATTATAGATATATTTATGCTCTCCCTCACAGCTGAGTCAGGGGCGGCTTGATGCATTTGGGGGCCTAAGGCGAAAATTAATTATCTTGTATTAAATAAAAAATTACTACTAATTAATATGAAATACGTAGAATTTTTTCTTTTTTTTAGAAATTTTATAAACAGAAAAAGTTTGACAAAATTTTTCATATTTGTTGATATGGCAGATTGATAGTGGTAAGTAAAAAAGCAGTGTAAGTGATAGACTTAAATGAGAACTAGTAAAAGTTTGTTAACTTAACTCTTATTATTATTCTTTTTTTTTTAGAAGTGCAATATTCACAATATTTTTTATAACAAATTCTAGGTTTTAAGTTGCTTTTTGTTTTCTATTTGAAAATATCACTATTATTATTTTTTTTCCATCAATAACAACCTACTACTTAACATTAGTTGTAAAAATGTCATGAAAAATATTGTGAACGTTGCATTTTTTTCTCTTTTTTATTTGTTTTTCATTTGGTAAAAGAATATTATTTTATTTATGAATTATAAATAACCCTATTAGTTAAAATTTGGGGGCCTTTTTTTTGCTTGGGGCCTTAGGCGAATGCATTTTTTGCTCTAGCATTCAGCCGGCCCTGAGCTGAGTGAGACTCACCTACTGTAAGGGATAGGATACATAGGATACGTATACCAGAGTATACGGACCATTGTAGGTGAAGCAAGCAATCTAGCACAAGTTTATATATATATATATATATATATATATATATATATATATATATATATATATATAAGCAATCTAATACAAGTTTCAATTAAAAAAAAAAAAAGGCTTCCTAGGACAAGTACAAACAAGAAGAGAATGGGAATTTCAAGTACGCATGAACGAAAGGCTAGCTAACTGCCTTTTCATCTGTCCTTTATTCTATTTTTTTTTCTGATTAATACTCTGGTTTATTGGATGACTAAAGTTACGCATAATCATTTTCGCAATAAATAAAAATATTAACAAGTTTTTCTTGGTTTTTTATTCCGTCATTTTATTATTATTATTTTCTTAAAGTTTAGTAATTACAATAAAGGTGAATAATTTGGATTTTGGATGTTTAAGAAATACAGGAAGTGTCAACAAATTAAAATACAATACTTTGGACAACTTTATTATTTATCATTAACGATTTCTCATCTTAGAAATTGCGAAATTTTTTTGTAAAAATAATTGTGCCTCTAAATTTCTTGTTCATGATACGAGGAGCATTGCGTCCTCTTTATAATCGAATCTAATCCTTTCTCTATTTCTTTTTGTGTGTTTTCCTTTTTATTATGGGGGTGGGAATGGGACTAGAATCTAATAAGAAAGCAAAAGATGTAAGAGAGAGAGAGTGAAGAACCTGTGCGTGCGAGAGACCCGTAGTCCCAGAATATAAGCCAACTTTACATAAATTGAATTCCCCCTGGTCACAGTTTTTACACACCCTCTTATTACCCCCACAATCTCTCCCTCTCCATATTCCGCAACCTGTGCACATCATATTTAAAAAGTATATATGTAAAAAAAAAAAAAAAAAAAAAACTAAAATCACACAAACCTATCTAGCTATCATAATTTCTGTTTAAAACGATGATGATTTTATTCAGATATACTAAGCATCAAAGTAAGTTTCAAACGCAACACTATTTTGAATATATTGAGTAAATTGGTCACGTTCTCAACACCGTCATTCCATAATGATTATTCTTTATAATCATACCAATACCAATACACTAATTAAATAATTTTCAATTAATAATATTAAAAAAAGTTACCAGCATGATGTGTAGTGGGACGTGACGGGCACGGCATAAGGGGTCACCCATTAGGTCAGTGAAAAGTGAAGGCTTCCCCTGCTGCTGCTGCCCTACTTCACACTGTCTCTCAAGCTCTTCCACTGCCAACTTCTCTCTCTCTTCATACTCTCTCACCACAACCACCTTCTTCTCTGCTGTTTCAACCCTGCAGACCTGTCTTGGCAAGTATTCGGCGGCTATCTTCACTGACATGTTAGAGATAATATGAAATACACTACAACTCAAATGAAATGTGTAGATATAATAGAGTGGAATATTAGTTATCTTGTTTTGTTTGTGATATTGTGCTATGAGCTAGCATCAATATATATATATATATATATATATATATATAATCGCGGGGGGGAGGATATGCTGACATGGAGAGATTCCTCCAGTTTCAGTGGACTTTCTTTTAATTTCTAGCAGTACTGTCACACTAATCATATCATGTTACACATTCTCTCCATGCATGTATTTGAATATATAAGCCCAAAAAATGAATATAACCTTTTCAATCTTTTTCATCTGTGATCGGGACCAGAATACTAGATATTATTTCAATTATTGCTTGGATTCATCAAGCTACGTGGTGTCTATATATCGAAAAAACCAAGAAAAAAAAAGAAAGAAAAGGACCAAAAATAAAATGGTATATAGTCTAAACATGTGTAGTGTCAATAGAGCTGATAGTAATGGGCAATAATGATGGGAATAGTGACAGTAGTAGCTTTGTATTATAGTGGTTCGCAGTGGTCAAAATTATATTACAATAGTCCGGTAGCAATCACTAGGAAAAAAAAAGCCCTAAAAAAAAATTCTAACCTTAAAAATTTGGGATTGTTTTCCATTATTGATATTTAAGTTAAAAAAATTTTAATTTTTACCTTTATGTTTGATTCGTTCGTATATTTTCCTTTTACATTTTGAGATATTTGATTTAATTTTTTGTCAGACTTTACATTTCAAATTTTCATTTTCATTAAAGGTTAAATAAAAAATTAAATCAAATATGAACAACTAAAATGAAAACTGAATTAAACATTAAAGACTAAAATAAATATTTTAAAAGGAGAAATATGAAAATAACTTCAAATTTTGAGGACTAAAAGTATATTTTAATATAATCAGGATCTCACGTCTCAATGTGGGTGTTCCATACTATATGGTTTATCAATTACAATTTGTTTTATATATATATATATATATATATAGACATATTTATTGTAATTGATGAAATATAAAATAGGCACGGTTAGTTGGGGGTTGATTAATACAAAAGATCCAGTGCATGCGTAATATATGTGTCTGTATAGGGTCATTATGATTAATTAAGAAGTGACAACTATTTTGTCACCAAGAAGCCGAGTCGTCTATAAAAAATCCATTACCGAGAAAAGTAAACTAATTTATATGTTTACCCCACATGATGATGGCACTCTTTAACTATAAAACTCACAGTAATAGTACGAATAATTGGTTAGTTTGATGACTTCAATAATATGATTTCAGCAATCTTCTAGAATTAAGTGAATACAATTGAAAAATTCAACAAACTACATAAAATTAATTGTAAAAAGGAAAGTGAACTAAAAGTCTATAACACTAGGCCGGATACAGTTATTTAATTGAGCTGAAATTTAATTCACTTTTCACCTCAGTATGACACCCACAATCATGTTGCCATGTGTGCTAAGAGATAAGCTCAAATGTAAGAAATTTTTTTTTAGAATCAAATGTAAACTAAATTCCTTAATCTTCATATATGTATATTACTTTCTCTTCACCAATTATTGCGGTAGATGGGGTGGCACACCACCGTTATTGGTGAACATGTGGTCCTGTGAGGATTATGATTACTCTATATATATATATATATATATATATATATATATGGAAAATACTATGTCCACAACATTTTCACAATATTTTTACAACAAATTCTATGTGGCAAATTGTTACGGGTTGTTAATGGTGGGGTAGAAAAGTAATTTCAGTAATAAATTCAAATTTAAACCAATAACAACTAACTATCTTTGATTTGTTGTGAAAATGTTGTAAAAATGTTGTGGATGTAGCACCTATATATATATATATATATATATATATATTAGTTATGGTTTTCTATAAGTTTGTTCGTTTATCTCTACAAGAATTAATTGTGCTTGTGTAATAAAAGAACAAGTTTACGATTGTTCAATTAAGACCCTATATAGAATCTTCCCTAATTATAATCCGAATTAATTAAGCTGATTTTCCTCGTTAATTAATTTAATTGGAATGACGTTTGCTTTTAAATGTGGGACTTGATTATTAATTGATGATGATGCAATAACGCGCAATTGAACCTACCTTCTATTTTGGGAGTTATTTTTCTTAACCCAATAAAAAATTCTACATGCTTTTTTTTTATGGGTCATGCTAACGAATGCCCTTAGGGCATTGGTTAACAGTCTATTTTAAAAAAGTTTTAATACTATTTTTATGGGAAATGAAAAAAGCTGTCAAAATATTAATTATTTTATTTCATTTTTCCATAAAAACTTTCTTTAAATGAATTGCTAACCAATGCCCTAAGGGCATTCGTTAGCATTTTCCTTTTTTTATATATATATAAGATATAATTTTTACTCTAGTCTAATATAAGTGTATATGTGTACGAAGCTCCCTCTCAGAGACTTGAACTCCGGCCCTTCCCTCCCACACCCCACAAGTATTTATACATGTGAAGTGACTACCGCATCAAGGGTGTGTGATGGCAAGAAATTCTACATACTACAAATGTTACAGACAGTTATTTTTGAAGACCAAAAAGGCCCCTAATTGGCTACAATAGGAATATTATGGGCCACTTTTGCAACAATGTGATGAGCATATATCATTTCCGCAAAAATAAGAGATGAGCATATATCATTATCATGACACTTCAGAAAAATTTGAAAGAATAGGATGAAAAATTAATTAATGTGCTTGCATTATCTACGATCAAGATGATCCTTTTTTTCTAACTTGGGATCCCCTGGTACATATGTGTATTCTTCTTAACCTAATAACTAATGAATGTATGGATAAAAGCCCATGACCACAATATAATGTAATAAGTCTAAATCATATTTTTTTTTAAAGAAAGTTTCGACTTATGACATCTGAATGCTCGGATTTGTGTTAAAAACACAAGAGCTGTTTAGACTCCAAATTAAAAAATTAAAGCTCGGTTGATTTTACTCTAACTTAAACTAAGTGCAGAATAGAGTAAATGTGAGCAAACAAACAATACAACTACTCTAAGCCATATTCAACAAAACACAGCAGTAAAGTGAAAGCTAAAAGAGTAAGGGGATGAGAGATGCAAACAAAAGATAACATGCCGATGTGTTATCGAAGGAGCTTGGAGGGCTTAGATGCATTAGATAGATTAGGCTTGGAGGGTCTCTCGCTATTCTGCCAAAACTTGGCTTCTTCCAAAGGTTCCCATTAGCACCAAAAACTCACTGGACACTCAGTGTGGGTGTGGTAAATGTTTGGATTATCAATCTCTTAAGGATTTAGAAATGGAGAGGTAAGAGTAAAGGAAAACCACAATGGATGGTGTATAGAATTGTGGGTATGACAATCTCACACTCTCAAGGGTTTAAGACTAGGGTTTTCTCTCTGAAAAACTCTCTACTCAATATGTGAGTAATGATGGTATATATAGTGTGTATGAGGATGTAGTGAAGCAGATAGGACAAAATGACAAAACAGACTGTTTCGCGAGTATCTCGTGAGAAAGCCTTACTCGCGAGTATCTCGCGGGAAGGCCTTACTCGCGAGACACTTGAGAAAACCAACTATCACCAATTGTCATGACTCTTTGCATTCCAATCATATGCTGGGCACATGCATCACTTCGCAGTATGGCTAGTTGCGAGCTACTTGTGAAAACTCCTTTTGTCTTCAATAGATGCCTTGAGTCTTCACACTTTCTCTCTCACACACAACCCTTACAAATACATCCCACATAAAATACAGGATACAAAAGATTGAATAAAATTACAATCAAATTTGGCACATATTTAGACCCAACACAAAATGGTTGTAAATTACAACTTTACAACATCCATTTTTTATGATAGTTTTTTATCATCACATAAAGGCACTACTTTTTCAAATAAATAAATAAATAAATAAATAAGACATTTATAGATTTTTGATCTTTTTTTTTTTTTTTTTTTTTTTTTTTTTTTTTTTTTTTTTTTCTAACTTGGGATCCCATGGTACATATGTGTACTATTCTAATCCTAATAACTAGTGAATATATGAATAATAACCCACGACCACAATATAATGCTATAGGTCTAAATCATGTCGATTCTTAATAATGCTCTCCAGCTAACAAAGATATAGCAAAATAAACGATAGGATTATCCTTTCTTCTGGTATGACTTCATTTGACCGCTTTAATAATTTTCTAAGCTATCATTAGAAGTGAACAATATAAATATATATATACACACACACACAAGAAAAAAGACTTCATACAATGAAAAATTTCGTTACAATAATAACTGAGGTCATTGTAATAAGGTGTTATTGCAATGACAAAAAAGCCGATGCAAGTTGTTGTAATAAAGTCCGAGGAAATAGGTTTATGCAATACTAGATTTTCGTTGCAATAAAAGATAAAAAAAAAAAAAAATTTCAGAATATGTCATTTTAATACATGTCAAAAAGTACAAATATATACACAACTTGTTGGGTTTACATTCAACACACATAGTTTCAAAAAGTATGCAAAAATCAACACAACGTGAAAGAAAAGGTTCTTCTCGAAGGTGTTATTCAAGCATGCTTCACAACCATTTCATTGGCTTAACACCTATTTCCGAAAAAAGAATAAAAAAAATAAGTATAAAGTTGAAAATCATCATATATAAAACACAATGACACCAATTTACACCATTATTGATTCAAAAAAAAAATACACACACACACATACACTAATACTACTTGAAGGATGTACAATTAAACAAAGAAAAATCAAATTAAAATTTAAAAAGAACAAAAAGATTACCAGAAAGTTATAGAAAAATCTTTAAACTGAGAAAGAGCCTCTCTAGGGAGACTATGAATTAAGAGAGACTAAAATTTGAAAGAGAAAATTTAGAGTTAGTAGGTATGAGAGTGACATAGAAATTTGAGATATAAATTTTGTTATTAGTAGGTAAATTTGAATTTTGAGATAGGCGTAAGAGAAAGAGGGAAAGTGAGATGAGAAAAAAAAAATTGAGGCATGGAGAAAGAGAGAGAGAGAGAGAGAGAGAGAGAGAGAAATTGAGATGAGAAAAACATGGAGATAAAGTGGGTGAAAGAAAGAGGGAAACTAAGATGAAAATAGGAAAAAAAAAAGAAAAAAAAAAGAAAAGAAAAAAAGAGGTAGCCATGAGAGAGAGAGAGAGAGAGAGAGAGAGAGAGAGAGAGAGAGAGAGAGAGAGAGAGGTGTGGGTGTGAGGTAAATTTGAGATGAGAAAAAAATAAGGGGACAGATGTGGGTGAAAAAAAAGGAAAACTAAAACGAGAAAAAAAAAAAAAGAAAAAAAAAGGAGACATGCGTGGGTGAGAGAGAAATATTGAGATGAGAAAAAAAAAGGGGATAGACATGGGTGAGAGAGAAATATTGAGATGAGAAAAAAAAAGGGGATAGACATGGGTGAGAAAGAAATATTGAGATGAGAAAAAAAAATTGGATAGACATGGGTGAGAGAGAGGAAACTAATGAAAAAAAATAGCGCCAATTTCCCAAATTTTCCCACTACTCAATTACTTATCTCTATTACATCAACAAAATTTGATATGAAATAAAGATTTAACATATTATAACAATATAGTTTAATGTGAAATAAAAGATTACCTATTGCAACAACTTAACTCAATGTAAAATAAAAGTTACTTATTACAACAACACATTTCAATGTAACATAATAATTATTTCTAAAATCTCATATTAATGTAATAAATTTAATATACTGTTACAACAAAAAAACAACCTAGAAATGCAATAGCATATATATTACTTCTATTTTTTTTTTTTTTTTTGGCAATAATACTTGTTTTTTTGTGTATATATATACACACACACTCTCATGGTTTATATTACTAATGAAAATATGTCACATGAGATTCACATGACTTACTCATCAATGATTACATGATACATGATTTGAGGAAAAAAAAATTACACACTTAAACTACCATCTTTAATAATTAAAATAATTTATAGAATAAAAAAACTAAAATATAGAATTTTTCTTTAAATAAGTAAAAATAATGATTTAAATTTTTTTTTTTCAAATATATCTTTATTTAGAAAAGTTCAAAACATTAATAACACAAGGGTTATTTCGGAAGGACATATACGTTAGCTAATTAATCATGCATTTAGCGAAGCAATTCAACGTGCGAATGTATTAACAAATTTGGGCACTTCACAAACTGTTAATACATTTTGCATATTTTCCCTCCTCTTGTGGTGGAATACAATCCTGCTAGTCTTTTGAAAAGGCCGAGTTTTATTGTAATAGAACTTCTTATATTTAAATCGTTTGCCTCTTATGACCAAAATAAAACAATATGATCTTCATCATATTATTCCCCTTATTTGAGAAGCACAAGCTTCTTGTTGGGGATTGAAGTTAGTTAAACTAACTTTTGGTAGGAAACCACTTTTACCATTTTTTATAATAAAAAAACAACAACAAAAAAAAAAAAAAAAAAAAAAGGTTTTTTTTAGATGGTTAAAAATACTTTCATACTATATATGTTGTTGCTCTTATAGCTCGAAGGCACTCCCCCCTGCTCCTCCAAGCACATAATACTTGAGGAGGTACCAACTCGCCAAAAGGTACGGTAAACATCTGAAAAAATACCAACTCAGCCCAAAGCGCGCGCGCGCGCGCCCACACACACACACACACACACACACACACACACACACATATATATATATATATATATATATATTAATACAAGATAGAATTCTACTCTATCCTAATCTAAGTATATATGTATGTGAAGCTCCCTCTTAGAGACTTGAACTTCAGCCCTTACTCCCCACACCACACAAGCACTTATACTTGTGGAGTGACCATTGCACCAAGGGTGTGCAGTAAAAAGGTGAACATATGGTGAATAAATTGTGGAATGAAAGCTTATAGATTGTACCCGTCCTTACTTGTAAGTTAGTCATACCCAGGATTTTGCATTAATACACAAAATTTTGTCATAGGCATTATCAGTTAGTTCAACTGATAGCCACCTACACTAAAAAAATCTATTGGTATTTTAGTTTGATAACGAGAACAATTATTATAGAGCAAACGTAATAAGTTGAAATCTTATCATATCTATTATAAAATTCAAAATTAAAACTTTGGTGGCAACAAAACCTTTCGCCTAGCTGCAATGTCACAAAGTTCATGGGCAAAATTATTATTATTATTATTATTATTATTATTATTATTATTGTGGTCAATAATAGTTGGACTAGAGAACTGGAATGGTCCTTCTTCGATCCCTACTTACCACCCAAAGCTAATTTTACCAAATTTGCTAGTTGGTTCCCATGCATGCATGGGAAAGCCTTGTGCATTACAAGATATATATATATATATATATATATAACGAGTGTATTAACTATTAAGCTGAAGCATATACTGGTTCAACAATATTGTTTTGGTAAGAAAGATTGATCTTTTAGATCTTAGGAAAATATATATGATTCGATCACGCTCTTCTTTTCATCTCTCTTTTTAGATTTCTTCTAACTTTTCTCCTCATTTTTAAAGGGTATAAAGTTCCACATAGAACCTGTGGGGTATTAAACTTTTTCTCATTCCTATTGTCCAATAACATAGTCCTCCAATAAATCCGTTTCATACAAATAATGGAAATAGGTAACAACAACTTCTTATTTGCCATTGGTTTTGCTAATCTTTTGATAATGTGCTTATAATTTGGCTTATGTTGTTTATTGGCTTATTGAAAAATGAAAAAAATATATTCTGTTTCAGTTTATTAGCAAATTAATATGTATTATGTTGACTATATTCTTGATGACGTCCATGTTCTATAATTACCAAAAAACAAAGGTGTCCATATTCTGCATTAGAAGGAGACAAAGAGATAGAAATGGTACGTGGAAAATGATTCTCATATTAAAAGATCCTTCAAACTGTGAATTAATTAAGTTTGATATAGTGGGACAGTAACCTGAAAAAATAAAAGAATGGTTGGAATTTATGCAAATTCCCTGCATATATCCACTTTATATTATACAATTAGATGGTCTAAGTGCTTAGTTTCTAAAGGTTGGGAAGGTATACGTAATCGGGCGAAAATGGACATTTACCCTATTCTCACAAATATTCTAGCCTTTTGCCTTCTTTCTCAAACTAATTAGGGAAATGCCCCTTTTTTGAAACTTGATTTTCTCAAAATCGAGTTTCAAAAAAAAAAATTCTAGAGCCCTATAATGGGAAGGAGCCTATAGTGACGTTTTAAGGACCAATAGTAGCATTTTAGAACTCGAGCTCCATGAACTTGAGTTCCATGCAAGTTTTTCTTTTCTTTTCTTTTCTTTTTTTTTTTCTTTTTTTTACCTATAACTCGAGTCCATGGAGCTCGAGTTTCAAAACGCCATTACAAACTCCTTAAAACGTTGCTATAGGCTCCTTAAAACGTCACTATAGAGTTTAACTCGATTTTGAGAAAATCAAATTTTAAAAAAGGGGCATTTCCCTAATTAGTTTGAGAAAGAGGGCAAAAGGCTAGAATGTTTGTAAAAATAGGGCAAAAGCCCATTTTCGCCCTACGTAATCGGTGTCATAAATAAATTGAAGAAAATGTCTTTCAATTCAACATTGTAGATATCTTATTTCATTAGTAAATTATGATGCATACGTAATTGTGCGTGCATCCCATCAATGATAAACAGGTTATATTATGTGCCTAAATTAACTCTAAAATCTTTCTCTCACTTGTCATTTTTTTATTTTACTTTTAACATTAGTTTTATTAGGGAGTTTTATCATATTTTATTAGTTTTAACCTTTTTATCTCTATTCGAAATTGCAATTTTAAGTTGAATCAATTGTCATTTTTGTTTCTTCCCAATAATAAAAAAATAAATAAAAAATGTCATATGAACGGAACTATGTGATGGCCAAGGGGGCTCGGGCCCCCTAGTCCTAAGAAAAATTAATAGGTGTAAATATACTTTTATTCCTTACATTTTTGACATTTTTCTATTTTGGTCCCGACATTTTAATTTCACCACATTTAGTACCTAAAACAATTAACGCATGATATTATAGTCCTTGTTGTCAGTCAATAGACGAAAATTGTATACGTGGCTAATGGAGAAATAAAATAACATTAAATTATTACTATGTGGCATACCCAGGCTCGACATGCGGGTTTCATAGCCCAAACCTTGTCACATGACCATCACGTGAGTGCTTCATCAACCACCTATGGCACGTGGATTCTGAAAATCACCAATCAGATATTGAAACCCTAGAAGTAACTCTCAAAAAACCATTAGCCTCTCTCTCTCAAAGATGTAGATGATCTGAAGCCACCATCATCAAACATTTCCCAAAACACATCTCTGCACTTTGAAGCCAAAAACCCAAACTTTTCTCCATTCCTAAAGCCAGATATCCACTTTTCTTGTAATTGCAGAGAAAAGTAAAGGCTAGGAGACCTTTGTCTTTTTGAAAAGGTATTAACTCTCTCCCTATCTATGTCCTTATTTATAACTTTACAATATGCTCGTTGGTTGGATCTGGTAGTAGGGGCCACAATGTTTTTGTATGTGTAAACTTGTGACTGTTTGTTGGTCCCTGTCTATATGTGTTTGTTTGTGGTTTCTAATGTGGTCCATGTGTTCCCTGTGTGCCCTTATTAAAGAGAGTTAAGTGTTGATGACTTTTTTTTCGCCCCACATGGCATTACTTTATTGGCAACCCACACCACATCAACATATTATTGATTTTTTTGGGTAAATCTCTTTAAACACCAAAATAAGCTCATATCTCATTCAACTACATGGATTGAGCTCACATGGCCCACAAGATTCTTACTTCAAGAGGCAAATTCATGGTCCACATTTACTCTTCATCAATTGGGATCATAGCCCCATGACATCATCAACATCAACATATGGATCGGGCTCAAGCAATGAATCAACGCTCAAGGCTCATATTACCTCTCTCACACTCATGGACAACAGCTTCTCCAACAAAAACTCATATTCACACAAAAAGACAACAAAACCCAAGGTATTGTTGGAAAATCTAGTTTTGCATCTCATACAAAATACACAACGGAAACAACAATCACAGATCTACTTCATTCATGAGAGATAACATATAACCGTAAATTCTAGAACAAAGAATAGAAAGTGTACCTTGATGCAGTGAAAATCAAAACCAAGACTTGAGAATACCTTTAATCTTCATCTCAATTCCAAATAGTGCCCATGAAGTGTGGTCTCTCAATCAGTCTTTATGTACATTGATTCTCAAAAGAAAAATTCTTCTTCTTCTCCTTGTAGAGAAAAACTGTTTTCTTTCTTTCATCATACGTCCATACTAACTACCTTGGTAGTTACCTTATTTTATAACCCTTATTAAATAAAAACTGATTATCCAATTGGGTTAGCCTTTTGGGCCTACCCAATTAGGCTTTAGTTTGTGACTTGAGATGGGATCAAAGGGAACAAATAAGACTCTAGCTCCAATAGACCTTGGGCTTTTCTGTCAACTCTTGAAAAGTCCAAAGTTACCATTAATTATATTTAATACCACTATATAAATATAATTGCACTCTAAGCCTTGTTAATAAATTATATCCCAAGACTCTAATGATATCATGTGACCAGTCCATGAAATATCCATAGTGAACAAAGTCATAATGAACTGTCACTTTATGAACAACTATTTTATCTTTGAGTACCGGGTTTAATTTTTTAGTTATTCACATTTATTGAAATCTAATTTCAATAAATATAAGCTTTAGCAACTCTTTACTAAAGTGGGCACCCTGAATAACCAATTCCCATTAAACTTATTTCAAGGGGATATTTCATGTCTCTACAAAAGAGATTATGGATTTTATCTTGAGAATATGTGTTCCCTCAACACTATGTGTAGTTACCCAACATAGTGAGGTTTTGACCGTGAATATTAGATCTTATTCTTAATATATCAAAGTAACCTACATTTCATGATCAGGTCTACTACCCTCTCAAGATTGAGAGTCTATGAAATTAGAAGTTATGAGATTAATTATTCAGATGACAGTTATTGATTGAATAATTAATTTCACAGCGGTCTAGTTTAATATGTCTTAACTCTTAAGAAACATTAACACATGAACTAGAAGTCTCCACTCCCATGATCAAGACAAATCATCTTAATTGATGTTTTATAGTCTTTGCAGATGAAACGTCAAATTTCATCACAGACTACGAACTACATTTTGAGTTTACAAGAAACTTGTGATTTACATCTTCTATGACTTTTCACATAAACCACATAAAATGCATCTCATGGACTATGATAATGTCCCATTAGTTCATTTATAAATAGTCTCATATAATTAAACAATTTAATTATTTATAACATGCTAATAAATTGGATTTTAGGGCATAAGCCCCAATAGGTATGTCATCTCATCATTGGCTTATGATCCAAGCTCATAAGTCTCTTTAAGGAAACTTTGGGAGTTATGAATTGGAGGGCCAAGAGGTATGTTAGTAAAGCACCACCAGTTTAAAGTTGATAAAAGAAACATCTTCCTTGGCATGTCTTCTCCAACTCCTTAAACTTTGATGAGTCAATGTGTAGCAGGAAACATAGGGTAAGCATCTCTTATCACATAACACTTAAAATGATAAAACTCCTCATTGATCTTTTTCTAAAACTTAATATTCATCATATGACAAATACTCAAAAACTCCAGCCATCTAAATGATAAGAAAATAACTATTTATTTTATCTCTAGCTTTTCCTATACGAATTTGGAAACCTAATCATATTATTCTACATAAACTATATTACTACTTTCAGCTAAAATCCAACTCAATCACATGGCCTAATCTGATTGGCTATCTTTAATCTCCAAATATATAAAAATTTTCATGATATCTCTAATACCCAGCTGCCATTTGTCATAATCAGACCAAATATTCCTCTGTCAGCAGGTAGAGCAGAGCATTAAATACTCTTCTTGCTCATCAAGATTCAATCACAACATAATGAGACCTTGATTAGATCTCTAAAGCCTCATTAACTATCAATCAATCATTCTAATATTTATTAAAAATGTATTGTAATAGAATTTTGGACCAAAAATATAAACACCCAAAAAAGGAAACCTTACCAACAGAACACTAGCAATGTGTTCATCACTTGACACTTGGCTGAAAGTGATATCACCAACCATTTAATGTTGAAATCCCAGCAGTCAACTACTATACCAAAAATAGCAAGACATTCTTAAAAGAGATCTTACCAATTTTTAGCCAAACCCATAAAATAAATGCTGAATATTCTCTCCAATAACCTGATATCATCCAACTGACCTTATCTACTTCTGCCTCAAGCAATAGCTGTCTTATGACAACTGTGAAAGCTTTTTCTAACAACTGGGATAGCTTTTTTAGAACAGCTGTAACGGTTGACCCAACAGCATTAACATTATTAAATTTCCTCATTTGGATAAAAACCAAAACAAACTAAAGAAACTATCTTTTTCTTGTTAAAATACTTTCATTTTCTTCTGCTCTTTCCTCCAACAGCTATTACCCAAAATAGTAAGAACACCTTAAAGCTAAATGTACGTTTTTAGACCCATTAAAAACAAAGAGATTAACCTAGTTATTTAGCCAAGTGATTAACTTAGGTATATTATTCAAATCTAGGTTAATACAAGTAAATCATATCATTGAAACAGTGGGGAAAATAAATAACACAACGATATGATAACCCAGGAAAACTAAACCGATAAAAAACCTGGGGAGGATTTAACCTAGCTATCCTCAAGGTAAAACAAATCTATTATGAAAGAATTGAAGTTTTACAATAGCGACTTAGACCACTAACATCCTATTGCTACCTCGAGTAGAAAACTTACTACCACAACCACGTGACAGCTCCGAGTCCACAAACTACTTTTTTCTTAGATCCATAGCTTCCACAAGTATACCACTTGTTTTTCTTTATGCTCTTTATGTGGTAACTGAAACGATCACCAAGCTCTTGACATCAATCTCGATCTTGATAACCCTAAGTGTGTATGAAGGCAAACACCTCTAGATCTAATAAGAGATTCACACACACACACCAAAAACAATAACATCAAAACGTGTCTAGGGTTTTCTCTTTTATACTTAAGCCAAAACATAAAACCCTACACGTTATATGGGCTTGAGTTGATTTGGAAATTCTGTAGAAAAAAAAATTCTGCGCGAGCTTCGATCGATCGAGTCTAATTTTCGATCGATCAAGTCTTGCAGAAATTGAACAGTAATTTTCTACAATTACTCGATTCTGACTTTATTTTAAACATATTTTGAGCAGCCTAAATCTAGACTCTAAGTTTTGATCATGGTTTGTCAACATTACACATTGAAATTATAATACATTTAGATCCTAAATCCTTAGAATCTAACAAACTCCCCCTTTGGCAATCCTTGACAAAACACATAATAAAACAAAATGCTTAAAGTTACAAAAACAGCCCATTGCATTAAAAATGCCCAACCAAAAACAATTCAACCTAACTACTCTCTATTAGTTTTAAGTGTAGACAGCAACACGACTGAATCAACATATAGATTCCTGAAACACTCAACAAACACATAAATGCATGTGTGGAAAACACAAGTAAAACAAAATAAATTCTTGATTTCACATAACATAAAATAAAAGACATACATCATGAATAACCTCATAATATAAATCAATATCCAAAGTAGCACAATGTGAAACAAGAAATAGAAATAAAAACATAATGTCTCCCCCTAACATATACAAGCTATAAAAAATAAAAACATCAGGATAAACTACATCGTGAGCCAAAAAAAAAAATGATAAGTACAAGATGAAGCACCCAAATACAATCTAAAGCTTTAGAGCTCCATGAACAAAAAAACTACAATGCATATTTTGAATTTAGTTCCATAAAAATCTATTCCCAACACACCCAAGGAATTGTGGAGTCAGCGCAAGCCTAGTATGAGATACCTCCACATTTGGGGATGTCTAACACATATGTTGAAAGGGAAGTTTGATAAATTGGAAGCAAAAACAAAAATATGCATGTTTTTAGGATATTCAAAGGAAACTAAGGGTTATTTATTCTATAATCATAAAGATAACAAAGTGTTAGCACCAATGCCAAGTTTTTGGTGGATGATTATGTGAATAATTTTAATCCTAGAAGTAAAGTTGTCTTGGCTGAAATAGATGAACGTAGCAATGATGTGGATGTATTAGATACACCACAAGACATTACTCATGAGATGACTAGTACATAGGTGCCTCGTCGTAGTGGGAGAATTGTTCGGCCTCCTATAAGATTTATAGTTTTGGGAGAAACTTATGAAGCTATCTTAAAAGAGGCTGAATCGAATCCTTACACTTATGAAGAGGCGATGAATGATATAGATGCATATCATTGATTCCAAGCTCTGAAATCTGAATTAGATTCTATATATTCCAATCAAGTTTGGGATCATGTAAAGGCACCTAATGGCATTAAACCTGTTGGTTGCAAATGGGATTACAATAGGAAGGGAGGGATAGATGAAAAGGTTGAAACCTTTAAAGCAAAACTAGTAGCGAAAGGGTATACATAAAAAGAAGGTATTGAATATGGTGAAACTTTTTCGCCAGTAGCCATGCTTAAATCTATCAAAATTCTCTTATCCATTGTTGTTCATTAGGATTATGAGATTTGGCAAATGGATGCCAAGACTGCATTTCTTAATAGCAATCTTGAAGAAGAAATCTATATGATGCAACCAGAAGGTTTCATAGCAAAGAACCAAGAGTATATAGTATGCAAGTTGAAAAAGGTCCATTTATGGACTTAAGTAAGCATCTAGGTCATGGAACATCAGATTTGATCAAGCAATCAAGTCATTTGGTTTTGAACAAAATCTTGATGAACCATGTGTGCACAAAAGACATAGAGATAAAGTAGTAATGTTCCTAGTGCTTTATGCTGATGATATCCTACTCATTGGAAATGATGTAGGGGTAATGTCATCAATAAAGATTTGGTTCTCAAGCCAATTTGATATGAAGGACTTAGGTGAAGCTAACTTTATTCTAGTGATTAAGCTTTGGCGAGATCATAAGAATGAGATGTTAGGTTTATCACAAGCTGGATATATAGATAAGGTTCTAGAACAGTTTAGCATGCAAAACTCCAAGAAAAGATTACTTCCTTTTAGACATGGAGTTCCTCTGTCTGATGACCAAAGGCCTAAGACTCTTGAGGAAGAAAATATGATGAGACAAGTTCCTTTTGCTTCTGTAGTGAGAAGTCTCATGTATGTCATGCTTTGTACTAAACCAAATATCTATTATTCAGTTGGCATGGTCAGCCGATATAAATCAAATCTAGGACTTAAACATTGGCAAATTGTAAAGCATATTCTCAAGTATCTAAAGAGAACGAGAAATTATATGCTTGTTTACCATAGTAAGGATTTGATACCTATTGGTTATATAGGTTCAGATTTTTAGTCAGATTTTGATTTCAGAATGTCCACTTCAGGTTGTGTGTTCACCTTGGGAGATAGAGTCATAAGTTAGAGGAGTGTTAAGCAATCTTGTATTGTTGACTCCACCATGGAAGCTAAATATGTTGCTACTTGTGAAGCAGCAAAGGAAGCTGTTTGGCTCAAGAAATTCCTTTCTGATCTTGGTGTTGTGAGAATGGAGCAAGTTCCTATCACATTGTTTTGCGATAATAGTGGAGAAGTTACTCAATCCAAGGATCCAAGGAATCATAAGAAAAGAAAGCACATTGAAAGAAAGTACAACATTATTCAAGACATTGTTGCTCGAGGAGATGTCATAGTAGAAAAGATTGACAATGCAAGTAATCTAGCGGATCTATTTACAAAAGCCTTGCCCCAAAGGACTTTTAAGTCACATTTGGAGGGAATGGGAGTTAGATTAGTGCACAATAGTCTTTAGGGCAAGTGAGAGATTGTTAGGATGTGTGCCCTTAAATCCTATTGTATGATGCTATGTATGAAATTATGTATGATTTAATGTTGTGATTAATAAAGTTGTATATTATTATCTAAAATAATGGTAACATGAATATTTGGACATTATCATATAATCCATGAGATGCATAGTATATGATTTATGTGATTTAGTCACAGAAGATATAAATCACAAATTCTTTATAAACTCAGAATTTTAGTTTGTAGTCGGTGATGAAATTGGGCATTTCATCTGCGAAGAATATAACATATTAACTGAGATGATTTGTCTTGATCATGGAAGTGGAGACTTCTAGTTGATATGTTTTAAGTGTTAAGACATATTGAACTGGATCGCTGTGAGATTTATTATTCTCCTAACAACTGTCAAATGAATAATAAATCTCACAACTTCTATTTATATGAACTCTTAATCCTAAGAGAATAATGGACCTGATTATGAAGTGTAGATTACTTTGATATATCAGGAGTGAGATCTAAAGAAACGACTAAAACCTCAGTATGTTGAGCAGCCACATTTAGTGTTGATGGAACATATATTCTCAAGATGAAATTTATAATCTCTTAATGGAAATACAAAATATTCCCTTGAGATAAGTTTAATGGGTTTGGTTATTCAGAGTGTTAGGCCTAACCACTTTAGTAAGGAGTAACTAAAGTATATATTTATGAAATTGGATTTCGTAAATATATGATGAATAATATAAAGGATTAAACCGGGTACTCAAGGATTAAGATGTAGTAACTTACAAAGTAACAGTCTACATTCATGACTTTATATTACTACAAATATTTTATGAAGGGGTTACATGTACAATAAAGTCTTGGGATATAATTTATAAATAAGGCCTAGAGTGCAACTATATTTATATAGTGATATTAAATATTATTAATGTTAACTTTGGACTTGTCAAGAGTTGTCAAGAGACCACACTTCTTAGGCGTAAAGTAGAATTGGAGTGAATATTAAAAGTATTCCTAAGTACTTCTGATCTTTTGTTTTGAATTTCTTCACACCAAGGTACACTCTCTTGTTCTTAAATTCTGAAATTTACATAGTGCATGTTATCAATCATAAATGAAGTAGATCTATTCATATTCCGCTGCATGTATTTGGATGAGATACAAATCTGTTATTCCATGCATTTTACCAACACCAGCAGGCCTAAGAAGAAGAGGGTAAGGGAACCTAATGAACTAACAAGTAGGAGACTTGGTATTTCTAAGCAGTGTAAGGCCTCTGGTGAGTTCGGGCATAATAGAAGAAGTTGCAAGGGTGAGATTGGAGAAAATTGTTCATTACCATGCACCAAAAATAGAACTAGTGCATCGAATAAGGTAATATATGAACATATAAGTGAATCCGTTTCTTTTGAATATTCAATATTAAGATATGTGAATTTCTTGTTTGTAGACCAGTAGAACTAGAAACTATTCCATTCCAAGTGCACCATCACAGGCTAGGATAGGCTCAGCCACTCCATTAGCACCATGCCAGGGTGCACCATACCAATCCAGCATGACCAGCTCATCCACTCCAAGTGCACCATACCAGTCCAGAATGCACAACTTCAAGCCCAGTGCACCATCTGAGGCTAGGACAAGGTCATCCACTCAATTTGCATCATTTTAGACTAGTATGCACCAATCCAATCCAAGCGGAACACCTTATGCCTGGACAAGCTCATCCAATCCATTTCAGGCCAGCAGAAGCACATTAGGTTAATATTGAAGATGTATTTGTATTGACTTTATGTTGTTTAGGTTAATATTGAATCTTGTGTCATGCTTTGGTATTCACAACAATGAGAAGTTGTTAATGAAGATGCTATGTTTGATATATCATTGAGCTTTATATATATATATATATATATATGTATATATATTGACACTAGTGATACTGACAGGGGTGTTGTATATATGTGTTAAGCTCAACTGAAGGATTGTTGTATATTTGTGATATTGACAGGGTTGGTGTTTTAGCTTAGTTTTTAGTGTTAGTTGGACTCTACCTTTTTGGATTTTGATTTCTGCCTATTAAGTTTACCTATTTTTGTATGTGTTGGGAAAAAGTGGAGATAAGTGGGGAGGGGTGGGACATTGTGCTTCATTGTGCTTGTTAGGGAGATTTTGTATTTGTTTTTGTATATATGGACATTGATCAATTTTATTAGGCATAATCACATATGTGGGACATTTTGCTTCACTATCATTGTGCTCAAATCATTGTACTCAAATCAAAGGTGTTCATTTCATTATAGGAATGGTACAAAAAAAACTAGCAGGTGTTTCAATGCTAACTACAAAAACTTTACACACTGCCAGCCCTACATGCATTAGCAATTATAGGATATTGAAAGTCCCCCACCTATGTAGCATGCTAAATAGACATACACTTCCACCACCTACCTAACCAAACATACACACTTCCACTTGCTACCTAACCAAACTTCCACTACCTACCTAACCACACCTATAATTACAAAGACAAATCCCACATATCACCAATAAAAATGCCAAAGCCACCCTATAAAACTTCTCTCTCTTCTTGTAGATTGCAACCTCGGCCTCAAGTGTGATAATTCATTGCCTTTGTTATGGGATAAGCACCTTATCACGCCATTGGAAGAATCACACTTTAGCCCAACTTGAAATGCCAATCAAGCATTGAAAAATGAACATCTACAAACTTCCAAACCTAAACAATTAAAAGAAAAAAAAAAACTAAAGCCCATTAAAACAAAATACTCAAATTCAAATACCTAGTAATTCGGACAACCATAAAACCTTATACTAGGATTGTCTACTATCCACGAAACGACTAACATCGGTTTCTCTAAATAGTAGCACCTCAATGGAGCTCTCTTTCTCAAGCTTGAACTAGTTGAAGAGCTTGCTTCCATCTGCTCAGGGGCTTTGAAGTTTCTTTGATCATGCTTTAGGGATAAGGATTATAGCGAGTTAGCTGTGAATTTTTTGGTGGGAGATGAATTAGGGTTTCTGGTATTGATTTCCCATGTAGTAGTTTGATGTTATTTTATTTCTCCATCAGCCATGTATACAATTTTCATCTATTGGCTGATGGCAAGGACTAATATATCACATGTTAATTGTCCTAGGGACTAAAAGTGGCAAAATTAAAATGTAGGGACCAAAATAGAAAAAGGTCCAAAATATAGGGACTAAAAGTGCATTTACGCCGAATTAATATATATATATATATATATATATATATATATATATATATGTATGTATGTATTTATAGAGGAAGTTTCTTTAAATTTTATATTTGGGCCCTTCCGCTCCAATTTTACATTGATTTCATTGTAATAACATTTGCATCAATTGTAAAATAGCATAAGGTCCCAAATTTTTCTAATCAACCCTAAAATACACCTACATCAATCTATGTATCGTTGTGCAAAAACACATTTGTGCTACATTAATTACATGAATTTACACATTTTTGTAGCACAAATGTATTTTTGCAAATTTACACAGCTACTATAGTACAAATGTATTTTTGTACAATGATACATAGACTAATGTGGGTGTATTTTGGGGTTGATTGGAAAATTTTACAAAATTATTGTAGCTATGCAAATGAATGTCTTAGAAATTATTTAGATTGAGGGCATTGGTTTTTGGTTGAGGAAGAGAATGATGATTTGAGATAAAAATAAAAAATTGATAAGGAAATAGTATTCTAATGGGGACAAAATTTAGGTACAAAATTGGTTACTCAAGAAAATAAAAATTACTACATATTTTGAAAATCTAATTGTTGAATTGCATGTTTTTTACACTCTTAATACACGTGTCAAATTTTATATCAATTGCATATTATATATTATATGCATAGTTCTAAAAATAAACTAGCAATTTAAACAATTTATTGATGGCATAACTAATAATTTTTAATTTTCTAGAAATTTTGCAAGCATGGAGGATATAAGAAGAAAATGTAATCCAATGGTGGAATTCTCAAAATTAAATTTCCAATAAAAAGATATTGAGTAAGATTGTAGCCTTAGGTTATAACCAATTTTGTAATTAAACTTTGCCCTTCTAATGAAATATAGTGTAAAATAAATAATTTGATGTGGGGTATTTTGAAAAGTAAGTATATAAAATAAAATAAAAAAGTTATTTTGCTAAAAAAGACATAAATATTTGCATGAGCTGATACAGATGCTCTAATGTAGTAAGAAACAATGGTATTTTGTGTTTTTGTTTTTGTTAGTAAATGATTACCTTATAATGTATTACAGAACAATGATTTTAGTACAAAGTTTAGCTACAAATCTAGTTGTAGCCTTAGGCTACAAACTGCTTTAATAAGATGACATGTGTAAAAAATGGCATGTGCATTACACATGATTTCTTAAGTAAACTTAACCTAACTAACCCTAGTTAACTACACCACTTATTAAAAAAATAAAAAAAATAAAAACTAAAAACCTAAAAAACCAAAATGTATAATCTCTCTCGCTCACTCTCAACAAAGAAACCCAGCTCTCACCGGTCCCAAACCCTCTTGTCTCCACTGCTGGCTGGCCATCCCAAACCCTTTTGTCTTCACTGCCGGCCCACCACCTCAAATCATGTACAAGTTTTAACAACTACTTCTGATGTTATCCAAGAAGAGCACCATTTTGGCAAAAGCACTAAATAGGTTGGAGTTAAGGTGCAACTTTATTGGATGGAGATTGAAGACTATGCAGTTTTATTTGTTAGAGATTGAGGACTATTTTTTATTGTTAGACTATTGGCAAATTGTTAACCTTTTAGTTTTTTTTTTTTTTTTTTTTATTGTGATGCCATTGGCATATTGAAGACTATTTTTTAATTGTTAGATCATTGGCAGATTGATGCCATTAGCAATGAAGGTACTCAATGCTTATAAACCATCAACTATATATTGTGGAATAGTCTAGGCTTTGCTAAAAAATTGTTCAATTCTTGGATTAGCTAACAACAAAATGCTTATGCAAGTTGCACATTGTTCATGTTTATTGGCAGTTGTGCAAGTTTCATGTTCATGCACAGCATCAGGATGACCTTACTATTATCAGTTGGTCCCCCTCCCTTTTTGCTTTTTGAAGAATCTAGAGAACTTATTAAACATTCTGTTAAAAAAGATGATGATGGCATGCCTATTTTTGATGAAGATATTGGTCGAGGTATTCCTAATGGTGTCAATACCTTGGTCTATACTATTCTCAAGCATTTTGTTGGTACTCCATCCAATATTTCATCTCGCATTTCTGATTATCTGAATAATTTGAAATGTCCTACCATGTCTGATTATAGATGGTACCAAGATGTATTTCTCTCCAGGGTTATGCTTCGGAATGATTCCCAAAAAGCTTACTGGAAAGAGAAGTTTATTGATGGCCTTCCTCCTATCTTTGCTCATAAGGTAAAACAAGAACTAATGGGTAAAAGGGATTCTATTGATTATGATAATCTAACCTATGGTGATATTTTCAGTACTATTAAAAAACTTGGTATTAACATGTGTAATGATGAAAAGTATTTACGACAACAATTAAAAAAATAAAAAGAAAGCTAAATATGAAATGGGTAATTTCTGTGAACAGTATGGTTTACCTCCTATTGCCCCTTCCAGGCAGAAAGGAAAAAGTAAACATGATAAGGTTTACAAAAGTTATTCCCATAAAAAGCATAAAAGATACCGTTTTGTTAAACCCAATGATTATTATTCTTCTGAAAAGAAACCTGCTTTTAGAAAACATGTTAAACAAAGATCGGGTAAAGGTAAGTGCTTTAACTGTGGCAAATTTGGTCATTTCAGTAAGGACTGTACCCAAAAGCCTGATAAATTGAAAAACAAATTAAAAATGTTAAACATTAATGATAATGATCAAAATGAACTGTTTCAGATTCTTGAATCTGCTGTTTCAAGTGAGTCTTTTGAAGAGGACTTCTCCTCCTCATCAGATTCATCTTATCAGTCTTGTGATTCTTCTGAAACTCCTAATATCAGATTTGGTTGTAAAGGATCTTGTTGCAATGCTATGAAATCTGTTAATGTTTTAACAAAAGAAGAAGAACAAGAACATCTGCTATTAACCACTATTGCTAAAATTGAAAACTCTATGCTCTAGAAAGAACTCCTTGATAAGTTTAAACAAAACTTAACAAGAGACAAAATTGTTAAAAACCCCAAAGCTCCTGTTAACTTTGAAGAAACTTTGGAAAGATTTAATAAAAATAAATCCAAAGAAATAACTATTAACGATCTTCAAAAAGAAATCAAAAATGTTAAACAAGAGATAATTCAATTAAAAAATGATGTTAAAAATATTAAAAAAGACAATGTTGATCTTAAACAAGAACTGTTAATTCTTAAAATTGATAAAAGTTTGGATAAAAATATGTCTGATAATGATGAGCACCAAGATGGAGAAGGATCTTCTCAACAAACTCCTCCTTCTGGTAATGTTTCTGATAACTTGATTCCTGATGATCTTATTACTTGGAATGATAACCAACTTGCTCTTGTTAAACACATGATGCCTCCGAAATGGTTTACTAAAGTTAGAATTGTTGTTTCACATGATTATGTTTTTGATACTATTGCCATGATTGATTCTGGTGCTGATATTAACTGCATCCAAGAAGGATTGATTCCTTCTAAATATTTTGAAAAATCTACTGAAAAATTGGTATCTGCTAATGGCACGCAAATGAAAATCAAGTATGAATTGAGTAATACTCATGTTTGCCATAATGATGTTTGTTTTAAGATACCTTCTGTGCTTGTTAAAAACATGACTGATAGAGTGATACTTGGATTGCCTTTTATTGCTTCTTTGTATCCTTTCCTTGTTGAACATGATGGGATTTCCACTGATCCTTTTGGACAAAAAGTGAAATTCAAATTTTGTTCAAAAAATACTGATAATGATGTTTTTAATCTTATTCATGCTAAAGTCAAGCATCTTAGTTTCCTTAAACAAGAAATTAAGTACAAAAAAATTGTTGAACAGCTTTCTGATAAATTATTACAGTCTAAAATTGATAATTTTCAGAAAATCTTGATGAATGATGTTTGTTCTGATATTCCTAATGCTTTTTGGCATAGGAAGAAACATATTGTTGATCTGCCTTATGTTAAAAATTTTAATGAGAAAAATATTCCTACCAAGGCTAGACCTATTCAAATGAATGCTGAAACTGTTGAATTCTGTAAAAATGAAATAAATGATTTGCTCAAGAAAAAACTGATTAGGAATAGCAAGTCCCCCTGGTATTGTGCGGCTTTCTATGTCCAAAAAAATGCCGAACTCGAGAGAGGAACTCCTCGCTTAGTTATTAATTACAAACCTTTGAACAAAGTCTTAGAGTGGATTAGGTACCCCATTCCTAACAAAAATGATTTAGTACATAGATTGAGTGAGGCTGTTGTCTTCTCAAAATTTGATATGAAGTCTGGATTTTGGCAAGTCCAAATCAATGAAAGCAGAAAGATACAAAACTGCTTTCACCACTCCTTTTGGTCACTATGAGTGGAATGTTATGCCTTTTGGTTTAAAAAATGCCCCTAGTGAATTCCAGAATATTATGAATGACATATTTAACTCCTTCAGTCATTTCACCATTTTTTACATTGATGATGTCTTGATATTCTCCAACTCTATTGATGAACACTGGAAACATTTGTACTCGTTTCTGGACACTATAAAAAGATATGGTCTTGTTGTTTCTGCTAAGAAAATAAAGCTGTTCCAAACCAAAGTCAGATTCCTCGGATATAACATCTCTGAAGGTCAAATCCATCCTATTGATAGAGCCATTCAGTTTGCAGCTCTCCTTTTGATGATTTAAGTAAGGAAACTCTTTGTATTCTCCTTGAAAGAAAAATTAAAGAAGAAGCTGCTGCCTCTAAAAGCTCAGATGAGGGTTCTATTTCTGCAAGCCCTTATTTCCCTCATCCCCAGCCATTTCCCAAAGAGTGGTTCAGTCATGATGAAGATTATGATGAAGAAGAAGATACTCCTGATCTAGGAGCAAATTGATTCCCTATTTGCCTGGCCTGCACAAAAGGCCAATAATTCTACTTTCACTATTGATTTACCTGGTGATGATTCTCCTTTTGACTACTTTTAGCACTCCACGCCAAGACACTTTTGATTCCTGAAAAGGCGCTCCTGATGCTTTCTACTATTTTTGATGCCTCTCACGGGTCCTGATATGAATAGTAAAAACGTCACTTTGTGAGTGCTATAATAGAATCAGAGCGCTATAATAACATTAACGAAAATAATGACAATAAAAAGAAAATGTATACCAGCCCTTGTAGTGTTTCCTTAATCTATCAATACTTTGGGTTAAGTTCTTCTCCTTGTGTTCCTTAGATGTCAGGTAGCTGCTGCAAATTGAGTTGGCCTTCACGTTTTCCAAATGCAGCTACACACATAAAATTGTTGAGTGTGAAAGAGAGTGGCTAAGAGAAAGGAGTCCCTTTGTGAGTGCTATAATAGAATCAGAGCGAGAGATAAGAGAGAGGTTATGTTTTGAAGAGAGAGAGACGACTAGGTGTTTAACGTTACTTGCGATGAGGAGGATTGTTTAATATGACTCTTTTTTTAGTATGAAAATGATTTTGGAGAGAGGGTAGCATGCCTAGTCTCAATACCAGAGGTCTGCCAAGCGGTAGTACAATTTTCCTGCTTAGTGTCCGTAAAAAGAATCACATGGGATGTGACTTGATGGTATAAGTCCTTATCTCAACACCTAGAAAAGAGCAGTTTGAATGATAGCCTCAGTAAGGTTCATGTAATATACATGAAATTACCCATTGCCGTCACATGGCATGTTGTCGATGATCCCACCCCAAGACCCCCTTTTTTATTTAGCCAAATATATAATAATAATAATAATAATAATAATAATAATAATAATAATAATAATAATAATAATAATAATAATAATAATAATAATAATAATAATAATAATAATAATAATAAAGTGTCCATAAAAAGAAAACAAAATACTAGCTTCATTTTCAGTTTCAATGACCAGCTTGGATAATAACGATCCAATATATATATATATATATATATATAAATGAAAATAAAAAGTTAAGAAAAAACAAAAAAAAAAAAAAAAACAAAAAAGAACACATGAATAGAAAAATAAATTAAAATGCTGAAAAACTAAGCAGAGCATTAAAGAAAATAATCACAACAAAAAGGAAATTTAAATTAGTGTTTCCTTGGTCTATCAAGAAATTAATTGAAGTTAGTCAAAGTTTGTCAAATTTGACAAAAATCTCCAATAACCATAGGTTTGATGTAAAAAAAACATGGAAAATATTGTTTTGGTGTGGTTTTGACTAATTTTGACCTACAGTCAACCCTAGGTTGACTAGAGACATTTTTGTCATTTTAACCTAAATAGCACTTTGAGTGCCTGATGCCCAAACGGGTTAAACCATGACAATCTAGATGTTTCCACGGTCCCCCAATGAAAAGTGATATTTTTGGAATTTTCGGGGGTTTGACATGCAAATCGAGGGCAGACAAAATACAGTATTCACACCCGCCTTGAGTGGGAGATTGTTAAGATGGTTGATCCGTCTAGTTGAGTTTGATTTAAATTACATAGCTAGAAAGACTATTAAAGGGAGTGTCATATCAAACTTTTATGCCGAGAATCTCGTGGAAGGAGAGGTTAGTTGGAATGACTTCCCGAATAAGAAAATTTTGAACGTAGAACTCGGGGCATAGAAAATGCATTTCGATGGAGTAGTGAACCAGTAGTGAACCAATATTGATTACTGCCAATGGATCACACATACTCGTGGCCATTAAGTTAAACTTTGAGGTAACCAATAATATGGCAGAATATGAGGCTTGTATTGCTAGAATAGAGGCTTTGCATGAACTAGAGTTGAGGGAGGCTGAGGTTTATGGGGATTCGGCATTAGTCATAGCCTAAGCTTAAAAAACGTGGAAGGTAAAACAAGAACACCTAAGGCTATACCAACAATACTTTGAGGAATTGACAAGGACTTTTGATAAGAACCAGTACACCATCATCCCGACAGCTTAAAATCAATTTGCAGATACGTTGGCTACTTCGGCCTCCATGGTTGAGATGCCTAAGGGAGTATGGACATGTCCTTTGGAGATTGAATAGAAGTATCAAGTGATACATAAGGAAAAGGAAGACCTAGTCATCCTAGCTATAAAAGAAGAAGAGATCTCTTGGTATTATGACATCCTGAAGTTCCTAGAGCTAGGAATTTGTCCTAAAATGGCTAATAATAGGGAACTTCTTTTGGTGTGAATGATGATAATGCAATACATCCTATGTGGAGGTTGGCTTTATAGGAGATCCTATGATGGTTTACACCTTTGTTGTTTGAAGAAAGATGAAGCTGAGAGAATCATGGAAGAAGTCCACCAAGGAATTTGTGGTCCTTATATGAACGGGAAGATTTTAGTAGAGAAGATCTTAAGGATGGGATTACGATGGAGACTGATTGCATGGATTTTGTCAAGAGTTGTCATGACTACTAGACATATGCCAATCTAAACCATATGCCATCTAGTGAGCTATACATTATGACCTCTCTATGGTCTTTCCCCATGTAAGGCTTAGATGTGATTGGAAGGATAGCTCCTAAAGCCTCAAATGAGCATGAGTACTTCACTAAATGGGTAGAAGTTGCTTCCTATTCCGTCTTAAATATGGCCTAGTTTATGGAAAACAACATCATTTGTCAATTCAAGTACCATAAGAGATCATCTCAAACAATGAGCCCCACTTTAAAAAGGAAGTTCGAAAGATCATAGAGTTGTACAAGATTAAGCAACACAAGTTTTCACCATATAGAACTCAAACCAACAGAGCCATAATGTAGCCAACAAGCATGTCAAAACTATCCTAGCCAAAATGGTTGTAACATACAAGGATTGGGTCTTCCATTCACTTTCTAGAGCTATAGAACTTCTTTTCAAACATCAATTGGCGTAACCCCCTATTCTTTAGTATATGGGAGTGAGGCAGTGCTTCCTATTGAGATGATGATACAATCTTTGAGAGTGCTAGTAGAAACTAAAGCCTTAGAAGGAGATTGGATGAGAGAAAGATATGAGCCATTGGCCTTGCTAGATGAAAAAAGGATACGAGCCCTTTACCACGGGCAAAGTTATCATAAAAGAATTGTAAAAGCATTCAACAAGAAATTCAAGTCAAGAAACCTAAAAGAAGGAGACCTAGTTTTGATTTCTAATCCTAGGGGCAAGATGAAGCCAATTGGTCTCGGCCTTTTGTTATCAAGAAGATCATCTGCAGGAGGACCCGTGAGAATCACTTATCTAGATGGGGGGGAGATATTCCAAATGATTGACATGGATGGACTTCAAATGTATAACCCTTGAGAATAAAACAAAAAAGCTTGCTAAGTTGAAAACCCAAAAGGTTGGCCTAGGCTGAATTTGGTTAATAAAACCCTATTAGGTTGAAAACTCGAAAGGGCGACCTAGGCAAAAATTAGGGGAAAGACCAAGGGCATGGTGAAAATTCACATAAGGACGTCATGGGCAAAAGTTACATGGCATAGAAAAAAAGAAAAGAAAATAAAGACAATAAGCAAAGACAATCAATGATTGATTCTCTCATTACTTAAATTAAAAGATGATGAATTGTTTTCATAGGAAATTTGAAATATTCCAATCCTTTCTTAACTCAAATGAAAAGACATGGAATCATAAAAGTGCAGAAAAGTAACATTAGGGGCATATTAAGGTAGTCACTCAATCCTATTTCATTTGTTGGACCTCTTGTGATCATTTCCTTCCCTTTTGATTACTTTCACATCAATGGATAACTAGCTCTTGTACCCAGAAGTAGGATTAAGGAACTAAGGAAAGGGGATGTCCTTGTTCAAAGCCTTCTGAGGCCAAGTTTCTGCAATCCTACCCAAGAACCTTTTAGTAAGTGCCAATATGTGGTAAGAGCCATTATCACAAGGCATACCTTGTTGATCACCAAATGGCCATGCAATGCAACATGTGTGATAATAAGAGCAACAATGAAGCCCAACTAAGATGACAATCCTTGAAACCAAAGCTAGTCATGGCCTTGATATGCCACCATTCAACCACCCAATGAATGTCCATAGGGGTGACACACCTTAAGCGCTCCATGAATGCAGAAGGCTCCATTTTCTTGTCTTTGAGCTTACGATCTTAATAGTGCTTTAGTTGGTATCGATTGAATTGAAAGAGGGGAGGATGAATCAACTTGAGCTTTTCATACAACCATATTTGAGGGAGAGAAATAGAATGGATGAGTATTGAGTGGGAAAATGAGAGATGAAAAGGAAAAAAAGAGAGATATTTAAAGACGATATAAAGAGCCTCGATGGGTTGAAAACTGATAGGCAACCCATGCAAAATTAGAGGAATCCTACTAGGTCAAGGAAACTTAGGAAAGAATTAGGGATCATACCTAAGGAATGAGAAGATTCCCAGCAAAGAAAGTTACTTACTCCCTATGGACTACATCTAAACCATTGAGGGTTTCATCCAAGATAATAGGCACTAGATTTCCACTCCCCAAATTCTTGACCAGATGAAGAATACCAAGACACACCCAAGGTGTATCATGCACCAAGCAGGGATTAACAACGGCCTAATGTCTTAAATAAAAGAAAACTAAATAAAGGAGAAATAAATAATGAAAAGAAAGAAGAAAAAGCAAGATGTGTTGTTGTTGTTATTATGCAAGTACTTTTAGTCTCTAAGGGGGCCTCAGAGCTCTCGTCACCACCACCGTTAGCATCATCATCTTGACATCCACCTATGCCACTACCAGTAGCCCTCCAAAATTAGCCGTCAAAGCCATATATTCTTTGTGAGTAGTTGGCCACCTCTAACTTGAGATTCCTAGTAAACAATATCAGATCCTTACACTTTACATGGGTAGGCTGCAATTCCAAGACAAGAAATGTGTTAGAAAGAAAAGAAAAATGACAAGAAGAATAAAGAATGAGGCAAGTATGAACAGAAAGAGGAAAAGGTTGAAGGATTCACATCTCGAGCTCCTTGGGCAATAAGATAGCCAATCACATTAAGGTTATGTGCCAAAGCACTCTCCCTAGCAACCCCATCTGGACCATAGGCATAGACTAAGTAAGAAAGTGTTAGGTTCTAAGACCTTAGGACTAATGTATTAGACCTTCAATATGTAATGTGTTGGCAAACCATGATCAAAGCTTAGAGTCTAGGTTTAAGCTTACTCAAAGTATGTTTAATTGTAAATTAGAATCGAGTGATTGCAGAAATTATTGGACAAATTCTACAAGGCTCGATCGATTGAAAATTAGATTTGATCGATAAAAAATTGAGTAGAATTAATTTTCTGCAGAATTTCCAATTCAACCCAAGCTCGTTTGACATGTAGGGTTTTATGTTTTACTTCATATATAAAAAGAAAAACCCTAGCTATGTTTTAGAGTCTTTGATGTGCTGTGTGTTGAATCTCTTGTGAGATCTAGAGGTGTTTACCTTTATACACACTTAGGGTTATCAAGATCAAAATTCATGCCAAGAACATGGTGATCATTTCTGTTGCTGCATAAAGAACTTAAAGAAGATCTGAAATCTTTGAGTAAAGTCTCAAAGTCACAAATAGGAGAACTTGTGGTTGCAACAGATCAAAGAAAGAAGTAGTCTGTGGACTCAGAGCTATCGTGGTAGTAAGTTTTCTACTCAAGGTAGCAATAGGATGTTAGTGGTCTAAATTCTATTGTACAAACTTCAATTCTTTCATAGTGGATCTATTTTACCTTGAGAGTAGCTAGGTTAAATCCTTCCCAAGTTTTTTACCGGTTTGGTTTTCCTGGATCATTATATCTTTATGTTCTTTACTTTCCGCATTATATTTGTTTTACACATATTTGTTTAACCTATTTTTAATTAACAAACTTGTTTATCAACTTGTCTGAATATTAGGTTAAACTTATTGTGTTGAGGGGTCTAAGACTTTACAAGTAGTATCAAAATGGGTTAGCTCTAGTTGATTATTGACCCTTGTTGTCATGGAAAACAGTCACTCTCTTGTGATCTCACCTCACTTTGATGGGAATAACTATAACTATTGGAAAGTAAGGATGAAAGTATTCCTAAAATCTATTGATGAGAGAGTTTGGAATTCCGTTGAATAAGGATAAGAGAAACCAACTACTCCTGTAAGTGAGTGGTCAACTTCTCAAAAAGAAACAGCCGTTTTTAATAGCAAAGTCATGAATGATATTTTTAATGATGTTTCTATGGAGGAATTCAAGAGAATATCTAATGTTGAGGTTGCTCATACTGCATGAAATATTCTCCAAACTGTGCATGAAGGCACAAAGGTAGTTAAGATTAATAAATTGCAGTAGTTAACTACTATATTTGAAAGTATTAGAATGTCTGATGATGAATGTTTTGAAGAATTCTATGCTAAACTGAATGATATTGTTAACTCTGCATATAATTTGGGTGAAATTTATGATCAACCTAAGATTTTAGGAAGATTCTTAGATCCTTGATTGAGGGCTTTAGACCCAATGTGACTCTCATCATTGAAAGCAAGAATGTGGACTCTATCCCTGTTGATGAGCTTGTAGGATCTCTCTAGTCCTATGAGTTAGACCTATGAAAGACAAACAAATCTAAATCAATGACTCTTAAGTCATTTGATGATGTTGATGGGAAAGGATTTGATTATGAACTCTATTCTATAGAGATTGCCTATCTTGCTAAGAATTTTAGAAAATTTCTTTGGAATAACAATAGAAGGGCAAGAGGTAAAAACAATGCTGAACCTAAAAACTTTAAGAGGAATGAACCAACTATGCTTAATAACAATAATGATAAATCAAAAGAGAAAGCTGGTTAAACCTCTAGTAACTCTCTAGGTCAACAATGTTTTGGTTGTCAAGAGTACGGTTATGTGAAATTAGAATGTCCTACATTTTTTAGATCAAAGGGTAAAGTTATGGCTATAACCCTTAGTGATGATGAAGTTTCTGGTCATGAGTCTGGTAGTGATGAAGATGGAAACTTCATTGCTTTCACAACTACTACTGTAGTTGATGAAAACATTGTGGTTGAAGAGAACCCTTTTGATGGGGAACTCTCTAAATGTGCTGATTTGCATTCAATAAGCTATGCAAAGTTTCTGCAAAGAATGCTATGAATGTTGATTTAGGTTTAAAGAAAATTGCTTTTCTTGAACTTGATAAGAAAGATTTGTTGTTGAAATTGCTTGATGATAGTACTTTTTTTGATAAAGTGACGACTAAGAACATGATGTTGCTTGATAAGATTAAGAATTTGGAACTAGAATTATCTGTTGCTAGAGAACAAACTAATAGGTATGGTAGTTCTAAACTTGATCACAAGTTAAGTGTTCAAAAGTCTCCCTTAGACAAAACTGGTCTAGGTTTTGTAGAAAGTATCTCGATGCCTAAAACTCATTCCACAAATTTTGTTCCTTCTTTTGAGCCTCCTATGAGTAAGACTGTCAAACCAGTAGAAGTTACATTACCACCTCGGAGAATTAGGGTTGATCTTAAAGACTCCAAGCCTAAGAATCCTAACCTACCTAAGGATAATTTTCATGATAGACCTTTGTGGGTTTGTCATTTTTGTGGAAAGACTGGGCTTATTCATCCAAATTGTTTCAAGTTGTAAGCTACAAACCGAGCAAATAAGCTAAAAGTACTTGTGCCTCAAGCACAAGATCCTATGGTACTTATTGGTGAATTGGCAAAGGCTTTTAACCTTTATACCAATCCTAGAGTTGCTCAGAATTTTCATATGAATAATAACTCTAATGCTAGAGTTGCATCTAAAAAGTTTTGGATGTGAGAGGCTCAATCTAATTGAGTCTTTCTGACATGGTCCTTGTGCTTCATCTCAATACTCTTTGTAACCATTCTTTGTTGTTTGCCTTTTTTTTTTTCATTTTTCTTTTTTTTTTCCTTTTTGATTTTAGGATTTGCATTGCATTACATTCATGCATTTCAAGATAGGTTGTTTTTGTCTTTTCCAAATTTTTTTTTTTTTAAAAAAAGGAGAAAACGAAAAATGTGTTTTGCATCATATATCTTAGATTTTGTAATCAAGGTTGGCCATAGTATTTTTACATAACATGATTGTGTACCTTGTTTAGCTTGGTGAGCTTAATTTTACTACACTTTGCTAATTTTAACTATGTAGTGCGTTTTGTGTGGGAATTGTTTATAGTTTTTGATCACATGATCTTGATTTTGAAGTCACATGCTTTTGATTGTTATGACTAGAACTTAATGAGAAAGGCATAGATAACTATCTCACCACAGTTTACTAGCCAATCGTGAACACCTTAGTGCATATCATAAGATTTTGTGCTCAAGAAAGTGTAGAACATGCACAAAAAAAACAGAAGGTGTAGTCTCGGATTAATACTCAAATTGGTGTGTACATTATTGGGCTATAATAAATTCACAATGAAATAAAATTGGCTTGTACATTATCTAGCTTAAATATCAATTTAACAATGAAATAAAATTGGTGTGTACACTATAAGGCAAAACAAGAAACTTTCATGATTGCAAGCTTGTTTTCTAGGAGATATGAGAGTTATATGATGTAACTCTTTAGGTGATAGTCTCTTTCAAACTTATGTGATGAATTCTATAAAAAATGTGATTAATTACTATCTACTTATCACCTCACATGTATCTCATGCTTTTGCTAGTTGCACACACTACACAAGTTATTCCTTGCTAAACTTAGTACATGATATTATGTGTGAATGTTTTTTGGCCATCCAAGATTATATGTTCCATGATTTAATGAAAAATGTGTTTAATGTTTGAGTTTTGGGGACAAATTAGTTGAAAACTTGTTTTTGAAGATCTGGGTTAAATTCCAGTGTTTTTGAAAAACTTTTAAACTCATAATCATGCATTTCATTCATAAATAAAATGGTTTAAGGGATTTGTCCTTAAATCATGCATTGTTTTTCAAAATTTCAAAAATCTAGATTTTTGATCGATCGAAATAGCATCAAAATTTTTAGGTTTGAATCTATCTAGCTCGATTGATACTTGATTGATCGAATTTAATATTTGATCAATTGAAGCTAATTTTCAACTGATTGAAAATCGGTCAATGAGTGTTTTAAAAAGAAACTTTTCTCTCGTGTTATTCTTTTTATTCAAACTTTTCAAACACTCTTTTCACTATTTCTCCTCTACCAATCCAATCTAAGAGTTTTTGTCGTATTCTTCCTCAAATCTTCAAGGGTTTTTGTCCTCAAGTGTAGGTAAGACCTAAGTACCCTTCCTTTTTCATTAAAATCACATTTTTCATGCATTCTATTTAGTATTTTCGAACATAAGATTTTTTGGGGATTTTGATGTTTGGGTTGTTTTTATTCAATTTTAATCACTAGGTTTTTGTTCCTAGATCATATGCATGTGATTCTCATGCAATAATTTGATCAATTTTTTGTTTTGAGAAAATTTGAAATTCTAGGGCTTGGAATTTTGGGAAATTGGGGATTTTGTTCAATTGGGCTAAATTGATGAAATTGACTTGTGTTATTGATTGATTATGTCATTATATGATGTTGTCTGACTAGTGTAATGATTAATTGATCAATTTGGTTTAATTTTTGAAAAGGGGTTTTTCAAAATTTGGGGTTTTTGGAATAAAACTCTTTATTCAAGTCAATTGTGGTTTCTAAAGTAAAATTGAACAAACTTCAATGCATTAGAGCATGCATCATATGTGCATTCATTACATGCATCATATAGATTGTTATTTGTTGAGATTTTTGTGCTCTAACCCTCTTTAATGCAGTCTGCCCTTGTGTGTCTTTCTTTGTTTTTGTCTTTCCTTTCCAAACCTTAGCATTATGGTTAGGAAGACTAGAGCCAACAAGAAAACCACTACCTCATCTACCCCTGTGTTTAAGAGTGATAGGTTTAGAATCGAGAAAAATCAAGAAACCTATGAGAAGCTTAACATCTTTAGGTCAGTTTGGGCTAAGCATAAAGTCATTCTAGATGAGCTTAATGGGGAGATTAGAAGGAACTTTGAGAGTAGGGGTTGGTTTTCTCTTTTAGATGTAGAGCATCCTCCTCTTGCTACTTTGATTAGAGATTTCTATTCGAACCTTTCTGTCCACTCCGATGACTCCAACATTCAGTTTATGAAGAGTTGGATAAGGGGTGAAGAGTATGTCATTACACCTCATGTAGTGGCCTCTGCTCTTGGTGTACCTTTGGTATGGCAGCCTATATACCCTTACACTAAAACCCCTCCACTTGATGACATTATGTCATTACTTACCTATACTTCCATTAGATGGGGTACTGATCCTCGGATCACCTCCCGTGAGCTTACTAAGCTTAATTATCTGTTTTTCCGGATTGCTTGTCATTCCATTTGGCCTATCTCTCTTTAGTTGAGGTTCATAGGAGTAGTGCAAAATCCAATGGTCTTTTCTTTCCAATTTTTATCCATAAGATTTTGTTAGACTTAGGTTTAGAGGATTCTCCTGCATCCGAGCCTATTCATATTATAGCTCTTATAGGTGCCACCTTCCTTAGGCAAAGAGCGGCTTAGATGAAATTTAGCTCTAAATTCCCTAGAGTTGAGTGTTTCACAAGTGATGCATCTAGGCTTCCTTCTTCAGTTGATCCTACTGCCGAGGAGTATGTTGATCCTACCGCCGCTAGTGATCCTCTACCTTTTTCTTCAAGTGATTCCTCTATTCAGAGTATGTTAGATATTGTCATGACCGTTCAGGTGGTGCATGGACAAATTTTTTAGGATGTGCTCATGGAGCTTCAGGCTTTACGTGCTGATATGGCGGATGCTTGTTGATCTTCTCCACCACCTCCTTTTGATGATGAGTCCTGATTGTCCTTTGGAAATTCGTCACAAAAAGTGGGAGTACATATTGTGCATGGAGATAAGGGGAGTTTTTGTTTTAGAGTACATAGATTGTATCTAGGAGCTTCTTGATGTCTTTCATTTTATTTTGGCTCATGATGTGTTATTTTTGGTGTTGATGTATTTTCTTTTTATGAGTTGTATATGTTAAGAGGAGACACTCTACTTTATGCTTTATATCTTTTATTGTCTCTTGTTTCACATATGCTACATTGGTTATCTCAGGCAATTAATCCTTGGTCCTCTCCCAAAGTTGCGGTTGGGCAATGGATTATTAGTGATGCTAGGCCTTTTAGGTGGTGTAATCACCTTGTTGTCTATTAAGTCTTGAATTGCATGACGAAGGCCAAAACACTTGTTAGTATCATGGCCAAGTCCTTGATGGTAGGCACACCTCTTACTTACATCAAACCTGGAAGGTAACGGGTTTGTAATGGGTCTTGGGTCTAAAGGCTTCAATAACCCTTTTGCTTTCAATTTCTCAAACACTTGGCTCATAGGCATATATAACTCATGAAACTCCCTCTTGGGCCTTGGAGGTGGACCTTGTGATATTTGCATGGGTGCAATAAGTTGATAAGGATCACTTTTATGGATATTAGAAACTTCAGCAGTTTTAGAACTATGCATTCTTTTTAAACCTCGATGGGTCATCATTCTTTATAGTGCTATTATTTATTACATCTTTAATTTAGGTTCCAGTAACAATCAAAGCTTTAAAATTAGGAAAATACTGAGCAAACAAGTACTTATGGTATACAGGTAAAAAATTATTTACAATTATAGCTAACTATTCTTCTTTACTTGGCCTATTCATCATTTGTGCAGCTTTGGACCTCCACTTATGTCATCTAGGTTGAGGAACCATCTAAGAGCGGCTCTAGTAAGAGTGTTTTGAAACATTTAAGCAAGTAGTTCTTCAGTCACACCTAGGGGCTGCATGGCCCTCATATACATCTTTAAATGGGACTTTGGGTAGCTGATCCCATAAAACTTGTCCAAGGTCAGCATCTTGAACTTGGGAGGTAGTCTCACATCAAGGAAAAGTGAGAGAGATTCATAGTCCATGAGATCTTCCATCTTACGAGCTCTTCTAATCATCTCCTCTATTTTGTTCATTCTTTCGTTGATCTTCTTCTCACTCTCTACGGTTGGTGGATTATGGTCAACCTCATTCTCCTCTTGGTTAGTCTTCGAACTCTGAAACTGTTGCACCATACGGTTCACGTCTTCCCTCAACTGGATTTGACAAGTTACCATAATGTTGAGTAGCTTCTTGAGTGTTCATGGGTTCTTTGGTGTTCGGATGTTCTTTCTCTTCTGCCATTGTGTTTGGGGCTTCAGGCTTCTTGTGGCTTGAGCTATCTTGTAGATCGAATATGGGATTGTGATGTTGCAGCAGCGAAGTCTCTTCTATGCTTATAGGCTTCAGTACTATGATGGGAGTGATGGGTTTAGAACTGGAGCTACTAGCTTGAGTGTCGACCTTAGGTTCTCTTTACAGCCTTCCTTCGAACCTTGACCAAATTCTCCCCTAATGACAAGCTTGGTCGGGTTAATCAAAGCATCCCCATCTATATAAATCAATCAAGCAACCACACACAACATGCAATGAAATTTTAACATGGACGAACCTAAGGGTAGGTTCTAAGTCATTACATTGGAGGGTTAGTTTGTTGTTTCATTGTTTCCCATAGCTAAGACGTTACACCTCCCAACTTGTAACGTAATGAACATTGCGTTGGTCTGAATGACATGGTCTCTCCTTTACAATCACAAGAATTGATCCACTTGACTTTAGGCTATGAGTTGGTGAGTTCACCACTGGGTACTCAAATTGAATGAAGACAGGTGATCCATGGTTACTACCACCACATGTTGTTGAAAGGAGTGCATACAAATTTTTTTTGATGAAACATACTATGACAGTTAGGGAAAGCTTTTAACAATCAATACAAACAACAAAATATCTCAACAAACATAAATAAACAAACAAACAACAATATCATGCAAGACCATGCAAAAATATGGGTGCATATTTGGTCACTTAATTCTAATACGAAGCTTAGCCCTTAAAAGCACTCCAAAAAATCTCTTTTTTGAGACTGTCAAAGTGCCTCTCAAAAAAGAGATTTTTTGGAGTCCTTTTAAGGGCACCTCTCTTTTTGGGCAAGTGGTGTGGAGTCGCTACTTATTTTTTTAATAAAAAATAAGAAAAAACTAAATACAAAATATGTAACTGAATTGTTCCATTCCCATTGATTGAATAAAAAAGAATACATGATCGATAAATTGAAAATTACATGGCTTGTCCTAGTTACAGTCTACCCAAAATAAAAAGAAAGATAAAGTCTAGGTCTATCTATTCAAAAGAAACTAAGTTCGGAGGCTAAGTTACGAAATGGGAAAGTAGTAGACACCCATTCCACCTAGACAGAGTCTGGTCTTCTAGACTCTCATGACCAATGTACCCCATTATGCATGACACGAGTGATATGTTGTGCACATGAAAAAAAAAATTCACATAAGTCTATGTATGAATATACCCTCTTCTTTGTTAAAAATTCAGATTTGTGTTGTGATAAAAAATTAAATTTGGTTTAGAAAAAATTGAATATGTTTTTGTATGTGTAGAAAAAAAAAATCGAAGAAAGAAAATTCAGATCTGTGTTCATAAAATGAAACAAAAAATCTTTTGATTTAAAAAGATTAGATCTGATTTTGAGAAATAAAAAAAAAAAAAATTGTTTTTGGTTTGCATTAAAAAGAATCAAATCTTTTTTTTATGAGAAAATTTATATTTGTAGAGAATTAGAAAAGTCAAATCTGTTTTTTTTTTTTTTTATATGAAAGAAAATAAGAAAAAGACTTTTAGAAGAGGGTTAATTCATAATATAAACCTATGCTACAAGCATCAAACAAAACCAACAAGAATACTCATGACTCTTTTTTTTTTTTTAATCTACTTTGTTAAAAAATTAGATCTACATTTAAATAAAATATAGATCAGTTTTTTGGATCTAAAAAATCTCAGATCTACATTTAATGAAGATGCAAATCAGTTTTTTGATTGAGAAAAATTCAAAACTGCATCTAATGAAGGTGCAAATCAGTTTTTTAATTGAGAAAAATTCAGATATGCATCTAATGAAGATGCAAATCAGTTTTTTGATTGAGAAAAATTCAGATCTACATCTAATGAAGATGCAAATCAGTTTTTTGATTAAGAAAAATTCAGATGTGCATCTAATGAAGATGCAAATCAGTTTTTGATTAAGAAAAATTCAGATCTGCATCTAATGAAGATGCAAATCAGTTTATTTATTAAGAAAAATTCAGATTAAGAAAACTTCAGATTTGCATCTAATGAAAATCCAAATCAATTTTTTGATTAACAAAAATTCAGATCTGCATCTAATGAAGATGCAAATCAATTTTTTAATTAAGAAAAGAAACAACAAGAAGCAGATTTTTGAAATAAAACGTAGATCTTAACAATAAAAACATCATAAACACATTCTAATAAAGAAATTTTCAACAACACACGAGATGAACATTGAAAAATCAAAACTAAACAAATATTGATTCATGCATCACAAAATTAAAAGAGATAGAAGAAAAGAAAAGCTACCTCTTGCATAAACATACTCTTTTTCTCAAGAGAATATATTAGGGTTCAAAAAAATTTATGCAATTGTCTTTGAAACCTAAAAATTCTTGCTTAGAAAAAAGAAATTCTTAAGACTAAAGCATCCAAAATCTCTTTAACATAAGAGGGAGAATTTCAGAAAGGGGGCTCAAAAAGATGAGAAATCTGAGAGTGTGAAAAAGTGTGCTGAATTTTGAGATCCAGACCATGTTTATAGAGGCTGGGAGACTTGAAAAAATAGCTTAGATGATTAGAATATGATCCAGGATGCGTCCTTTCACTAAAAAATCGAAAAGGATGTGTTTTATCATCACCCAAACATCGTCAAGCCAAAACCCTAATGTGTGCCATTCGGCACTTTTGGATGCCAATCACACTTTTGAGTTCGGGTGCATTGGACTCCTTTTTTAGGTTTTCTTGAGCCGGGACTTGCACTTAAACGTGTTTTTAATCTGTATTCTAAAATTTAAACTCTCTTCTGGATAATCTAGGTCTCTTCAGCAACAATTATCTTGTAGATATATACTCTAAAATAAATCTTGATAAAGTCGAGATTATCCACAATTTTATTGTTATTCAACTATCCCATTTATTCCCATGCAAGAAATCTTATTTTTGACACTAACTATTAACCAATCACAAAATTATTTAATTAATTTTAATTTTTTAACCAATCAAAATTTATTTAAACTAATCATGCGTGGTTAACTCTACCTAAACACAATGCATGCTGACCATGTAAACTTGATCATGCAATATCTTTCGATCTGACTGTCCAATTTGGAAACGGGGCATACCATCGTGACCGTTAGAATCTCAAGATCATGTTTATGATCTGCAATGAATGAATTAATGTATGTAATGCAATTATGAACTTTGGGTATACAATTGGTCACTCTAGTCATCTTCCTCCATTAAATCATGGGTGCAAAATTGAGTGTCTACATGTTGGATACTAGGTTGTTCAGGTTTAGGTTTGGGTGATAGGTGGTTGAGAAAGAGAGAGACAAAGAAGAAGAGAGATTTTTTTTTTTTTTTTTATTAAGAAAAAGAGGAAGAGAGATGGGAGAGGAGAGAGAGATGAGTAGTTTATATTATTTGGATTTGTAGGTTATGTTATTTTATTGGATTGTATGTAAAAATAGGAATTAGGATGTTAAGTGTATCATTAAATGGATTGGTAAAATAGATAAAATAGTGTCTAAGAATGTAAAATAGGTGTTTTTTTACATCCTTGGATGTCAATACTCTTATGAAGAGTAATTCTAAAGTTTGTATAAATGCCATCAATGCTTGTTTGCTCTCAGTTCTTTTCTTTCTTTCTTTATTTCTTTCTCTTTTTTTTTTTTTTCTTTTTTTAAGGTTGGAAAATGATATACAAGGGAGACATAAGGGCTTACTGGAAAAGAAATTTTATTCGGTATGACGTTTTGTGGTGTCAATGTTTGGGAACAAAAGGATATAAAAAAGGGGACCCACATATCAAATGTGATTATTTTTAAGGTGAAAATATCATTTTGGTCCATATTTTGAGTTACTTTTAATGGTACCTACATTTTTTTTTTCATATAAGATAGGAATTTTACTCTAACCTAATCTTAAGCGAAAGAGTTTCAACCTATGGCGCCTACTCTTGATAATAGCTCTTTATTATCAGACCAAGACACCAATCAGTTTTTGGTGTAGGTGGGGATTGAACCCCAAATCTCTTAGACAACTATCAGATACTCTACCAACTGAGCTAACTAAAACCCTAGATCTCTTAACTGTATATGTGTGCGAAACTCCTTCCTAGAGACTTGAACCCTAACTCTTGCCCCCTCCCTCCCCCCCCCCCTAGGCGTGCGCACACTCCACAAGCACATAGTCAATTAATCATGTTGTTTTCAGTTGGCAATTAATTTGGTTCCTACCACTAATTTATTAATGGAAATCTTGTACATAGTTGACAATATGCATAGCTGGTACACGCGACAAAACAATATAATGTCAAATATTAACATTGAAATAGGCACATAACATAATCATTTCAATTTAAAATAAAAATCCATGTCTGATTATTAAAAAAAGAAAGAAAAAAAAGAAGAAGAAATCCTTAGTTTCTTTAATTTTCTTTTATAATCTTGCAATTATTTAGCTACCTAACACGTACCTAAGGACACACCAATCTCTGAAAATTCCAACCAAATTAAACCCCTTACAAAATCAAACGCACAAAAAGAACATATCAAAACCCAATCAACTTTAACACAATGCTCCCAAAAATAGATTGATTTTATTTCCTTCCCATTTTCCTTCTCATCTAGGTAAAAGTTTCACATTTTATTTTAACTTAACTTTGTCTAGTTTTTAGTTTTGATTTTAAGTATAATTTTCCTTGACCTGTTACTGATTTTGGGTTCATTGATTTTTTTTTTTTAACAGAAAAAAAAAATCGTGCTATAGAAACATGAATTTGCACTAAGTTATAATCTATATAAATATATATATATATATATATATACACACATGATGATGGCGAAAAATGTCAGTAAGCTGTACAGTCCTCACATGCCTAGAACAATACCTACACAACACCAAAAAAGAAGTCCTCAAGAGAATACCGGTGTAGTATTGGCCAAATACCCTCCGAAGGTTAAGTCAGAAAACTATCACCACGCTAGAGTGCCAAAGCTGGGGGGAATTATGCTTACCTTGATTTTTGAGGGTTCTAGGTTTTTATAGTAGTGGGGAACCGACCTTGGTCTCTTGGCGAAGTGGAATATTTCTTTGTAGAGAAGATCCTCATAAATGTACGTATTTTATGGGACCCTTTCCATATAAAATTCTATTGACTAGGGTCAATCGTGGAGCATAAGTTATTTCCATTTGAAGTTCCTTGAGGACCAAATAAATCATGTAGGTTCCATGTAGCTTTTGCCTCCATCCACCCTAGTACCCATCCACACTATTATCCGTCTACTGTAGGTGATCCATTCTCCATAGGTCATCCGTCTACCTATGATACATGTCGTCGCGCCGCTTTATTTCTCTGTCTGTCAACCTAGTGTAGTTGCTTATGGTAGGTCTTGTAAAATCTAACCGTCCATCTGAATTTTATCCCCTTCGGCTACCCCTTCACTCTATGGGTCCATCGCCATACTAACTAGACGGGTCCATAGAGTGACGGTTTCAACACAACTTGTTAGGAGAAGTCTTGATTAGACAAGCTAGTCTGGCGCATTTAGTGCAGTAAGGGCATGTGGCACGTCTCTATTTGGTTATTCACCCGTACCGAGGAATCCCTTCGTCTTCTATGTCATTACCTCTATATATATATATATATGGCCTGCCCTTCTCATTTTTAATTTTTGCAAATCTTTAAAGCCAGATCATTACTGTCCACTTTCCGTTTCAGTGTTTCTTTTTTGTTGCTCCTCGGAGATCATCTACCAGCTTGGTCCGTTAAATACACCGTGACCGTCTTTCCTTCCTACTGTCAACTAGTAAGTATCAATTGCCTCTTTTAATTTCATTTATTTAGCTTAAATGTTGTTAGTCTGTCGTTATTTGTAGACATGTAAAGAGTCTTATGAGTTTTGCCCATCATGTGTAGGTGACAAATGTCTAGTGAGGCGTCGAGTGAAAAATCATGTGTCCACAAAGGAGCGGGCTATAATGAGGTGTTTCCGTCAAGTCAAAGAGACCCCAACACCTCTAGTGATGAAAGGGTTCTGTCAGCCAACTCACCTTCGATAGAGGAGGATGAGGAAAGGGATGAGGACGGATCTGGGGGTGATACAAACGATGATCTAGATGGTGTCAACCCCCCTATTCAATCAGTCATAGGTCTTGATGGACTTAGGGAATTCATCATACTTCCCTTGTGGACGATCACTGACTTCGTCTCTTCCATCAAACCAGCAGACTTTAATTCACTTAGGGAGAAGTATCAGATACCCGTCCACATACCCATCCATCTACCATTCAAATCAGAGAAATGTTACTATAAAGGCCTTGAAGACGTTGAAGTGTATGAGCAGATGCTGAAAGTAAGACTGCGATTCCCTTTGAGTGCTCTTCACTGTCGCCGTCTCCAATACTTAGGGCTAGCCGTCACCCAGATCTCTTTGAACGCTTAGAGGGTCTTCTTGGGTGTAAAGGTCTTGTATGGGGTTATGTCCAATGGAGCACGCAGATCTCTTCCATTGCTACCGTCCGTATGAGATTACGTAATCCAAGGGTATGTACAGTTTTCTACCGAGGAGTCCGCTACTTGGGTTAGTTTGCGAGACCTTAGATTCTAACAGGAACTAGAAGAGCCAATATTTTTTCATCCAGGGGAATGACTAGATGTGTCACCCCAATGACCAGGAAAACATACCTGTGGACAGGACCTAGGGTATGATGCCCTCGTCTGGTAGGTGTCCATCTATCTTGGCTTAAGTTTTTTTAATTTGATTTAATCATTCTAATCGTCTCTTTTTGCAGTTCAGGACCGTCCAAAATTTACTCTTGAGCAGTGAAGTTTTCTGGAAAAGACCTTTAGGACTACTGAGTTGTCGGAGAGGACGTGGGCTAAGTTGGTCACTTTAGACACTCTCTACTAGTATTGTGACAATCTAGAACCCACAGTTGCTACCCGTCACTATGACGCACAAGTTTGCAAACGTAAGTTCGTTGCCCAATGTATGTCTTTTCTATTTTTTTAGCAGCCTCTCTGATTCTTACCCGTCCATTCTTATGCAGAAATGGAAGATAGCAAGAGAAGAGCTTATATCAAGCAACAGGTTACTGCTAAGAAAAAACAAGAGAGGATCCTTCCTCCTAAGATGGGTTTGGCTCATCCATCCATCAAAAGGCAGCCGTCTAAAAAGTTGGATTGTCAAGCTAAGAAGCCTAAGGTAGTGACGGGGCTAGCTGCCAAGCAAACTTCTAACCCGTTCAAGTTGCTAACCACGCTTAGCCCAAGGAAGGGTAAGGGCTTGAAGGTTAGCCCAGACTATGTCAAGGAGAAACCACCCGTCCTTCTTTGCGAGGATTCTCAATATGCCCTTAAGCTGATCACATCTATTATTAAGGACGAGGATTACGAGGATCTAGGCAACCATGTTACTGAAGCTATGGGGGAGACAGGTCAGTTCAACCATGCACAGGTTTGTATCTGTCATAATACCTTTCTATTGTGTTTGTTTATTATTTTTCTGATCTCAACTTGTGGTTGGTGCAGGGGGTCCTAATGATGAAAGGGTTGATGGAGCGTTGCCTTTCCCATGAGATGGCATTAGAGCGTGTCCGTACGAAGGCGAAAGCGACGGAAGAGGAGTTGACAAAGCTGAAGGCTTGGAAGGTCTATCAAGACGAGAAGCTCAAGGCGTTGGAGCAACTCTGGGGTGAGTTAGAGAAATAAGTTGAAGAGTTGGGAAAGTTCTTGAGGATAAAGAGGATAGTCTCCATCAGGAAAAAGTGGACACTATACAAGAGTATCTAGATTTCGATGCTCTTCTAAGTGAACTAGGCACCTCCTTCGTTGGTTTCGACAATTGCCTCTGTCAAGTCAAGGCTTCCTTCCTAGACTTGAACCTTTCGTATATCACCATTAATCCTGAACGCTAGACTCCTACGCACCCCGTTGACTCTGAAGTGACGAACGAGCTCTTTGGTAACGACCCCAGTGTCGGTGATACTCAAAAAGCTGATACAAAAAAGCCTGTTGAGGATTGCACCTATCAGCCCGAGGTCCAAACGCTTGAGGAAAATGAGGAGGAAACCCCCGTTGCCCAACAGTAGTTATTTTTGTTTTTATTTCATTTTTTGTTTAGATTTGAAAATGCTTTAGAGAATAGTATTTTTGTTAATTTTAACCGTTGCCTATCATTTTGTAGGCTTTTATGTAGACGTCTCTTTCTAACATTTTGATTATATGTTTTTTAATATACCCGTCTATTTTGCGCTCGTCCTTATGTGAGCTTAGTTAATCTATTCATGGAGTGAATCTATTCACCTTGCATGGTCCACCCCCTTTTGGGTGACCCATCCATTTCCTGGTGGTTTTAGTAGTTGTAACTCATTCTTTCATAATGATCCATCCATTTTATGGATTTGGTGAATAAATTTCATCCTTCTTTGGGATGATCTGTCCACTTTTTGGACTTGGTGATTAAAACTCATCCTCTTTGGATGATTTGTCCAATTTATGGACTTAGTGAATATGTTTCATCCTTCTTTGGATGATCCGTCTAGTTCATGCACTTGGTGAATAGATTTCATCATTCTTTGGGATGATCCGTTCACTTTATGGACTTAGTGATTAAAACTCATCTTCTTTGGATGATCTGTCCAGTTTATGGACTTAGTGAATATGTTTCATCCTTCTTAGGATGATCCGTCCAGTTCATGCACTTGGTGAATAGATTTCATCCTTCTTAGGATGATCAGTCCAGTTGATGCACTTGGTGAATAGATTTCATCCTTCTTTGGGATGATCCGTTCACTTTATGAACTTAGTGATTAAAACTCATCTTCTTTGGATGATCAATCCAGTTTATGGACTTAGTGAATATGTTTCATCCTTCTTAGGATAATCCATCTAGTTCATGCATTTGGTGAATAAGATTCTGTAGAAAAACATTCAACGTGTTCTAAATAAACTCCTTTTATTATAATAAATATGCAAGTAAAATTTGTTCATGAAAAAATAAGAAAATTTCCCTATGGGCTTCAAAAGTACTATAGGTAATAAAAACTAAAAGGGGTAAACTGAAAAAATAAAGTGGAGATGAGGAGTGTCTTCGCCTGCGCCCTTATTTACTGGTAGTACTTCTTCAGGTGCTCCACGTTCCATAGATGTTGCAGCTTTTTTCTGTCCAGTGCCTTGAGGTAATAGGTGCCTTTCCTATGCCATGATGCATTTCTGTACGGTCCCTCCCAATTGGGTTTTAATTTCCCCTGAGAGGTGTCTTTAGTGGCGCCTGTTACTTTCCTTAGGATGAGATCTCCTTCCTAGAAGTCCATGTGTTCCACCCAGGAGTTGTAGTGCTTGGCTATGAGGTTTTGATACCATGCTAACCTTTGTTCAGCCGTTGCTCTGACTTCATCTACTATATCTAGCTACAGGAGCATCACCTCTTCATTCTTCTCCTTGTCATGTTTCGCTACTCTGTAGCTTATGAGTCCTACCTCAGCTGGGATTACCACCTCGCTGCCATACATAAGCTAAAACGACGTCTCTCCTATAGGTGTCCTTGTTGTCGTCTTGTATGCCCATAGTACGCTTGGCAACTCTTCTAGCCAGATACCCTTTGCCCCATAGAGTCGAGTTTTAATGATTTTCAACAAGGATCAGTTTGTGACCTCAACCTGCCCGTTGGCCTAAGGGTGTGTAAGTGACGAATAGTGGTTCTTAATCCCAAGCTGTGAGCAGAAGTCCTTAAACGCGTCGTTATCAAACTATTTCCTATTGTCTAAGGCCATGACCCTAGGATATCATACCTGCAAACAATGTTTCTCCATACAAAACTGCGTACATTCTTTTCTGTGATGGTAGCCAAGGCTTCGGCCTCTACCCATTTGGTGAAGTAGTTTATGCCTACTAGTAAGAATTCTAGTTGCCTGACTACTGTAGGAAACGGTCTCATGATATCCAACCCCCATTGAGTGAAAGGCCATGGGGCCATTATTGGGGTGAGTTCCTCCATTGGTTGTTTGATGAAGTTGCCAAACCTCTGACACTTGTCACAAGTTCTCACGTATATCTGTGCATCCTTCTGCATGGTGGGCCAATAGTACCCAGCCCTAATCAGCTTGTGAACTAAGGATTACGATCCTAAGTGGTTCCCGCACACTCCTTCGTGGACCTCTCTCATGACATAGTCCGCTTCCTCGGGGATAAGGCACCTCAGGTAAGGACGGGAGAAACCTCCCTTGTACAAGACGTCTTTGATCAATACTAATCGCACGACGTAGACCCTCAACTTCCTTGTGGCTTTCTTATTGTCAAGCAACACGTCGTCCCTTAGGTAGGAGATGATTGGTGTCATCCAGTTATTCTCGGTACCTACCTTCTACACATTGACAATGTTTATTATTGTTAAGTCCTAAATAAAGAAAAGTACCTAACTAGGAAAAGGCATATGTTCCGCTAATGTTGACTTGGCAAGACAATTAGCTCGTTCATTCTCCTCCCTTGGGATTTGAATGAATTTGGCATTGAGGCTGCACATCCGATTATTCACTTGTTCGAGGTACTCCTTCATCCGTTCACCTCTGCACCGTAACCGCCATTAATCTAATTGGTGACTATTTGGGAATAGCAATGCACATTTATGTCTGTGGCCCCTACTGCTTGTGCAAGATCTAGTCCTGTTATCAGAGCTTCGTACTCGGCCTCATTGTTTGTTATGGAGAAATCAAGTCGGACCATGCACTCTACCTCGTCTTCTTTTGGGCTGCGGAGTACAACTCCAGCCCCTTCTGCATGTTTATTTGAGGACTCGTCCATGTGGATGGGCATCCTTCTGCACCCTGCTCATCCAAGTGGGTGAATTCAGGAATGAAGTCGGCAATAACCTGTCTTTTAATTGTTGTACAGGGGCAATATTGTATGTCAAACTCACTTAGCTCAATTGACCATAGTGTTAGGATGTGTGCCCTTAAATCATATTGTATGATGTTATGTATGACATTATGTATAACTTAATGTTGTGATTAATAAAGTTATTTTATTATTATCTAAAATGATGGTAACATGAATATTTGGACATTATCATATAGTCCTTGAGATGCATAGTATGTGATTTATGTGAAAAGTCACAAAAGATATAAATCACAAGTTCTTTGTAAACTCAGAATTTTAGTTCATAGCTGGTGATAAAATTGGGCATTTCATCTGCGAAAACTATAACATATCAACTAATATGATTTGTCTTAATCATGGAAGTAGAGACTTCTAATTGATGTATTGATATGTTTTAAGAGTTAAGACATATTAAACTGGACCGCTGTGAGATTTATTATTCTCCTAACGACTGTTAAATGAATAATAATCTCACGACTTCTATTTACATGAACTCTTAATCATGAGAGGATAATGAACATGATCATGAAATGTAGGTTACTTTGATATATTAGGAGTGAGATCAAAAGTCATGATCAAAACCTCAGTATGTTGGGCAACCACATTTAATGTTGATGGAACATGTATTCTCAAGATGAAATTCATAGTCTCTTAACGAAGATACAAAATATTCTCTTGAGATACAAAATATTCCCTTGAGATAAGTTTAATAGGTTTGGTTATTCAGAGTGTTAAGCCTAACCACTTTAGTAAGGAGTTACTAAAGTATATATTTATGAAATTAGATTTCATAAATATATGATGAATAACATAAAAGATTAAACCGGGTACTCAAGAATTAAGATGTAGTAATTTACAAAGTGGCAGTTTACATTCATGACTTTGTATTACTACGAATATTTTATGAAGGGGTTGCATGTATAATAAAGTCTTGGAATATAATTTATAAATAAGGCCTAGAGTGCAATTATATTTATATAGTGGTATTAAATATAGTTAATGGTAACTTTGGACTTGTCAAGAGTTGACAGAAAAGCCCAAGGCTCATTGGAGCTAGTGTCTTATTGGTCTTTTGGTCCCACTCCAAGCCACACACACTAAAACCCAATTGAAAAAGCTCAAAAGGCTAGCCTAATTAGTAATCAGTTAGATACAAAGGGAGAAACATAAAGAATTTCATGTGTGTGTGACATTATTGTGAAACGGTGTGTATATGAGTGTGAGACACTCTTTTATTCTTCTTTTGAAAACTTATTGAGAAACCACACTTCTTGGGCATAAAATGGAAATAGAGTGATGATTAAAAGAGTTCCCGAGTACTTTTGATCTTTTGTTTTGAATTTCACCGCTCTAAGGTATGCTTTTTTGATCTTGAATCTTGAAATTTATAAGGCACATGTTATCAATTGCGAATGAAGTAGATCTGTTAATTTCTCCGCTGTGTATGCTTTGTATGAGATACAAACATGTTTTTGACCAACACATAGAGTCATCCATCCAGCCGTCTCTGGACTGCTCATTGATCTCTGCAATGGCTTCTCTATTAAAACAACTACAGTGTGGGCATAGAAGTACGATTTAAGGTTACGTGCTACATTTACCAACACAAAGGCGAGCTTTTCCATAGGTAGGTACCTCTCTTCTACACCTCGAAGCGCTTGGCTTATAAAGTACACGGGTTTCTGGACCCTATCCTCTTCCCTAACTAAGGCTGTATTGACAGCGGCTGGGGAGACGGCTAAGTCGAGGAGCAACTCCTCTCCTGGTTTGGATGGGCTTAGCAAAGGTGGAAAAGAAAGGTATGCCTTTAGTTCTTCAAATGCATTCTGACATTCGGTCGTCCACTCAAAAGCATTTTTTAATATGCGAAAGAAGGGAAGGCACTTATCCGTTGCTCTCAAAACGAACCTATTTAATGTAGCAATCTTATTGTTCAAACTTTATACCTTCTTGGTGGTTTTTGGTGGAGCTAGCTCCATGATGGCCTATACCTTGTCCGAGTTGACTTCAATACCCTTTTGGGACACCATGAAGCCCAAGAACTTCCCCGTCGTCACTCCGAACGTGCACTTATTCAGATTCAGCTTCATCTTGTAGTGGCTAAGGGTCTCGAAAGTCTCCTTAAGGTCGTCTAGGTAGTTGTCCTCCTGTGAGCTTTTCACCATCATGTCGTCCATGTATACCTTGACGTTCCTCTCGATCTGGTGCGTGAACATCTTATTTTGAACATCTTGTTCATAAGTCTTTGGTACGACACGCCTACGTTCTTGAGGCCAAATGGCATCGCCTTATAGTAGAAGAGACCCTAGCTTTTGACGAAAGAAGTCTTTTCTAGGTCAGCTTCATCCATCTTGATCTGGTTGTACCTAGAGAATGCGTCCATGAAACTCAGTAGTTGGTGTCTTGTCATTGAATCCACCAAGACATCAATTCGGGGGAGTGGGTAGCTTTCCTTAGGGCATGCCCTATTCAAGTTCGTAAAATCCACGCATATTCTCCATCTCTCGTTGGCTTTTTTTACCATCACCACATTAGCTAGCCAGTCAAGGCAGTATACTTCTCGTATAAATTTTGCCTCCTGCAACTTGCGAACCTCCTCTGCTATTGCTCGGTCTCGCTCTAGAGCAAACACCCACTTCTTTTGGCGGATGGGAAGGAAAGAGAGGGATACGTTCAGCTTGTGAACTATGACCGAAGGGTTGATTCTGGGTATGTCTTCATAAGTCCAAGCAAAGACGTCCTGGTTTTTCCTTAGAAATGAAATTAAGGCTTGACGAACTGGTGGGCTAACAAGCGTACCTATTTTAGTCGTCCGTTTGGGCTTAGATACGTCTAGGATCTCCTCTTCCAACCCTTCTACTGGCTCTGCCACCGTTTACTGTTCTCTGATGCACATTATTGACAGATGGTCATCCATTTCTAATATGGCGATATAACATTCACGCTCTGATATTTGTGCTCCTCGCACTTCTCCTATCTCGTACTCGGTGGGAAACTTGATCATTAGGTGGTAAGTGGATGTTACAGCCTTCCATGAATTAAGGGTTGGGTGGCCTAGAATGGTGTTGTATGCTGATGAATAGTCCACAACCAGGAATGTAACGTCCTTAGTGATCTATTGAGGATAATCACCAATAGTTATCGATAACATGACTGTGCCAAGTGGGTACACTCTTGTCCCAATGAATCCGACGAGAGGTGCATTAGTTGGAACCAACTGTTCTCTCCCAATCCTCATCTGTTGGAAAGCCAGGTAGTATAGTATATCGGCCGAGCTCCCGTTGTCTACCAAGACCCTGTGAGTGTTGTAATCCCCAATCTATATGCTCACAACAAGCGCATCGTCATGTGGATGATGGAGTCGTCATGCGTCTTCTTCTAAGAACTCGATTACGGGGCTATCGATTCACGCCATCTTCGGGACCAAACCCGTCAACTGGACGTGTTGAACCATCTAGAGGTAGGTCTTGTGCGCCTTCCGAGTTGAATAGGAAATCGTTGTGCCCTCTACAATCTTCCTTATGTCCCCAATGGGTGGTTTAGGATACTTGTTTTCCCTCCGGGGGCCCTGCTCTTGTGGCTGGTCCATCTTCTCTTTGCTTATGAATCTTTGCAACTTTCCCTGTTTGGCTTCTATCTACTGCCTCAAATCATAGCATTTGGATGTATTATGGCTATGATCTCAATGGAAGTGGCAATACTTGTCCTTGGACCTCTTGTTGGGGTCACCTTCCAGCTTGCCAAGGGAACAACAAGGATCCTTCATCTTTGATCTACATGAGCACTTGATCGATGGGGATGTTTAATGGGGTGAAATTCACGAATCTTCCCATAGGGTGCTTGGAGCATCTATCTTCTTGCTGCCTCCCGTCCTTGTGGCCTTTCATCCCCTTTTCTGTCGTGTTTCTTCTAGTCTTTCTCTCTTCCTAGGCTTCTCCTCCCATACAAGTAACGCGTCTTCTGCATTCATGTATTTGGTAACCTTGTAAAGTACATCTAACATGGTCTTTGGGTCGTTCTTATAAAGGGAAAAAAAAACTTCCCTTTCCGTAACCCATTGGTGAATATGGCCACGAGTATCTTATCGTCAGCTTCATCAATCGAGAGGGCCTCTTTGTTGAAGTGGGTGATGTAAGACCTTAATGTCTCATCCTCTTGTTGCTTGATGTTTATCAGGCACGCAGTCGACTTCTTATACCTGTGCCCCCCGATAAAGTGCGAGGCAAACTAGGCGCTCAGCTCCTTGAAGGTACTGATGGAGTTTGAGGTCCCCTCAATGTAGTGGAAAAAGCCCTGCACATGATATCGTCTGCTACAAAGTACATTAGGGTTTTAAAGGTCTCCAAGTGGTTCAAAGGATCCCTTAACCCGTTGTAGGCTTCTACTTGCAGCATACAGAATTTTGGCCGGAGAGGGAATGAAGTAACAAGCGCAGTGAAGGGCGAATCCATCTAGTGCACCAGTTCATCGAGATCACTTGATACTTGTCCCCTGAGCTCATTCATCATCAGGTCCATTTGTTCCCTCATCATCTGCATATCTGTGACCAGGTTTAGGGGGGCGATATCTATGGCCGTCGGCTTACTCACAGCGTTGCTGCCTTTTGGTCCTTCCCTATCCTGCCTACCATTGGTGCGCGGAAGGCTGTCACCCTCTTGCTCCTCTTCTTGATTTCAAGGCCCGACATCCCTTTTAGCACAACTGCTTTTCCAATTCATGGTTTTGCCTAGTGAGGTGCTCAATGGATGTGGTGAGAGTCTGGACCTGTCTTCAAGGGTCGCGGTACAGGGTTCGTCTTCTTGGTTGTTGGTGGTGGTTGCTATCGAGCAAGTAAGCACCATGCAACTTTTTGTCTAGGAACCAGTTGTATGGCTTTTACTAGCTTTCCCACAAATAGCGCCAACTGATGATATCGAAAATCGTTAGTAAGTTGCACAGTCCTCACGTGCCCAGAACAATACCTGCACAATACCAAAAAAGAATTCCTCAAGAGAGTACTGGTGTGATACTAGCCAAATACCCTTCGAAGGTTAAGTCAAAAAACTGTCACCACTCTAGAGTGCTAGAGGTGGGGGGAATTATGCGTACCTTAGTTTCTAAAGGTTCTAGGTTTTTATAGTAGTGGGGAACCGATCTTGGTTTCTTAGCGAAGTGGAATATTTTCTTGTAGAGAAGATCCTCATAAATGTACGTATTTTATGGGACCTTTTCCATATAAAGGTTTTGTTGATTAGGGTCAATTGTGAAGCATAAGTTATTTCTATTTGAAGTTCCTTGAGGACCAAATAAACCATATAGGTGCCATGTAGCTTTTGCCTCTATCCACCCTAGTACTCATCCACACCATTATCCGTCTACTATAGATGATCCATTCTTTATAGGTCATCAGTCTACCTATGATACATGTCATGGCACCGCTTCATTTCTCTGTCCATCAACCTAGTGTAGTTGCCTATGGTAGGTCTTGTAAAATCTAACAGTCCATCTCAATTTTATCCCCTTTAATATATATAACCGAAGCCTCTGAAACTCTCATAATTTTTCACGTCAGCACAATATTTAAATAAATTTGTCGTTTTATTTAAATAAAAGTATTGTTATTTAGTCCAAACTTAACAAGAAGTGAAAATCTATTTCCTTTAACAAGTTCAACTTAAATTCAAACTCATCATATTTTTTTTAAAAAAATTATTTTTGTTTAGTCCAAACTTAACAATGAGTAAAACTCTATATCTCTAACAAGTCCAACTTAAACTTAAATTCAAACTCATCATTTTTTTAAATTGATAGGTCAAAAACGTATTGACTCCTTGTAATTGATTAATTGATTAATTAGCTAAATTTAATTAATTAACCAAGTTATCATGCAAACGCGTGGTAGCACAAACAAATCACCAAAAAACTAAAGTGCAGCGGAAAATAAATTGACACGGTGGCTTGTTTACGAATAGGAAAAACTTCCAAGGTAAAAACCCCACCGAGTGATTTTAAGGTCACCACTCCCGAGAATTCACTATTATCACAACAAGCGGTTACTAGTAAAGAAATCCCATTACCTTATACCAACCTACAGTTAAACCCTTACCCCAATACCCAATTGGAGTTGTTCTGTAGTGACAATCTCTTATATTCAATGCACGGCTCTCAGTGCATGACTAAGCAATTGCGCGGATTCTAGTATACGACTTCAATCACCAACTTGAGAAAGATGTTGGCTACAAAATTCTTCAGTTCATCCTCACAATAAAGAACATGAAGATACTTGGTTACAAAACCCAATGGTGCAAAGACACAGCAGCTTCTTCACTAATAGATGAACTAGGGCAAATTTTGTTTCTGGTCACAAATTGCTTGAACAAGCTTTGCTCAATGCTTGTGCAACTTGTGTCTACTTTGATGGCCCTTAAAATAATCATTTTATATGTCTAAGGTTATGATAAAAGAAGGCCCAACGACATATCCACAGATTGAAATCAAAACAGATTTGAAAGTCTGTTTTTCTTAAACCTCGACAGCTAGAAGTGTCGAGATGCTGTCGAGTAGCTGTCAAACCATGGGGTTGAAACAACTTCTTAAAACTCGATAGATGCAGCTGTCGAGCTTTAATGACAAGCATATCTCAGCTTGTTTCTTGGACAGTCTTGCATGGTTTTTAAACTTGATCTTGAAACAAGGTTTCTTGAAGTATTAAAACATTATAGATTTACCCAAATACAAGTAAAGTGTATTTTGTTAAAGGATTTACCAATTACATAAAAGAATGACATATGTTCTTATCAAGTGAATCACATATGTCCTAACAAAAATTATTTTTGTTTAATCCAAACTTAACAAGGAGTAGAACTCTATTTCTCTAACAAATCCAACTTAAACTCAAACTCAAACGTTAATAATTTTTCTTTAATATTTTTTGGTCTTTCAAAAGTTTTAATATCTTAATTTTTGAGTTATTTTTATGTAGTATTTGAAATTGTCTGACAAATTTTTTTTAAATTATTGCACGTTCAAGCAATGACTTCTTCATCAATTTGTAACACAAATTAAAATTATACAAGAGTAAATCATGTAATGGTGTTGTTTCTTAATCAATTTAAAATTTTATAAAATTATATTAGCTTACTTCACAAATAGGTAAATTTTCGTGCATAGCACGGGTTAACGACTAGTTAATATAAAACGAGAGTATAATTGAAAGGACACTAAGCACGTAAACCGGACTGCATTTAAAATTAGAAGACATTTTTAGCAATAAACTATAATTTAAAATCCCAAATACAAAAAAGAAAAACAACAATACCAATGTTTCGGCCCAAAGCCTGCTCAACTGTGGGTGAGAATGAATTGATATACTAAAAGCCCAGCCCATGAAGACTGATCAAGTGGGTGTGGGTAAAACCGTAAAAGTACAGAATCTGTATGATTCTCAAGGGAAAAAGGGTGGAACTGGAAATGAGAGAGAGAGAGAGAGAGAGAGAGAGAGAGATGGGGATTTTTGCAGCGACTGGGGTAATAGCGCCATTCCCGTTTTACTTCTGGCTATGGACAAATCCGCAGTCATGGGTTGAACTGTGTGGGAAGGGAAGAGACCCATCAAATGTGATGGCAAACGTGTCCCATTTGCTGAAGCTGGTTCAGTTTTTGTCACTTTTCTCAGTGTCTTACAACTATCTCTCTTGGCCTCCTCCTCTCTACTTCTGGCCTCTCTTCCTCTTTGGCCAGTTTCTCAACTTTAGGTCTGCTCTCTCTCTCTCTCTCTCTCTCTCTCTCTCTCTATATATATATATTTTGGTGATGTTCAGTTTTTTCATCTCTCTATTGCATCCTAAACTTATGTATATATATGATATGGCATTGAGAAAAAAAAAAAAAATGTTGTGACTATGTGTGGATCCATAAACCGTTTCTACCTGCAGCCAACTCAGAAAAAGGTTCCGAGCAAATGTTTGGGCTTTCACTGAATTGCCCATGTAATAGTTTTAGAAATTGCTTCTATATATTTAGGCTCAGGGGAGGGTAAAGGGTAGATTTAAACTAGTGACCTCTGCCGTAAGGCGTGATGGCCTCTGCATATATTTGATGCCTAATCTGGATAAAATAATGTGTTTGGACCTACATTATGCTAAGTTCAAAGTTTTAATATAATGGTTACACAGTACATGAGATGAATAAATACACAGACAATGACGGAGCCTGGAATTTATTTTTGGGACCAAATTAAAACTATGATGATTATCATTGTAGGAAATTTTTCCCTCCAAATTGCCTTCCAACCATAGTTGGTTTTCTCAGGAGCAAATATTTGTATTCTTCATAGGGTGGCAATAAATTCTTTTTTGAAGGATGGGGAATGAAGTGGGTTTCAAAGATGAAGCTTCCTTTAGCATAGGTGCTATTATCTTTAGCTGAGCAGTAGAAATGATTGGAGATTATAGTAATGGTGATTCATCCTTTAAAGGATTTGATTAAGCCGTGTATGTTTTGGGGTTAAGGCCTTGAGGAATCCCTTTCTAAATTTCTAAAGTGAATTTGCAACAGACAAAGAGACCGCTGAGGGCATTGGAACTGGCCTCCTGCTGTGTCAGATGACTTAGTCTTGAATCTAGATTCAAGTTAGGCTAAATAAATTTCTGATTGACAGAGAAGATAATGTTGCAAATAAGAATTCATGGGCAGCTGTCATGCATCGACATTTGGGTTGATCCCAATTATAGAATTTATTGTGGAAAGATTTCACTTGAAGTTGAGATTTTTTTTTTTTTTTTTTTGATAAATAGCAAAAGTTTATTAATCAAAATACCCAGGTACACTGGTGGTGTGAATGGGTATTGGGTAGTAGTTCATCAATCTCTTAAATTACAATGATCAAGCATGTCTAAAAAATTAGAACATGGAATAGAATTAGAAAAAGAACTCCAATCTAGTAAAGAGTGGAGAAGGAAAGATTTAATCTCAAGAATAGACCGTTATCTTCTCTCGAAGCATCTTGTGTTCTGTTTTCTCCAAATACACCATAAGACATAATGTGCCACAACCCTCCACAAATCTATATTTTGATGTTTATCGAAAGGAGATTGCCAAGCTGAAAATAAGTCTATAACACTTTGTGGCATAACCGATAGAAGACCAAACAAAGCCCACACCATAGTCCATAATTAAAAAGCAATGGGGACAATGAAGAAGAAGATGATTTACTAATTCCCCACTCCTTTTACACATATAGCATCAATCCACAACTGTAACACCCTTATTCCATAAGTTATCAAGAGTCAAAATCTTTTCTAAGGCGGTAGTCCATGAGAAGAAAGCAACCCTAGGAGGGATCTTTGAACACCACATAGGTTTCAAAAGAAAAAGATTGCTAGGAGTTGAGGGAAGGGAGAAATGGTATTCACGCACTTTAAAATCCTTATTCTTTACCAGCTTCCAACAAAGTTTGTCATCTCCATTAAGAGGTATAGAATAAATTATTTGCAAAAATGCAGTTAAAGATTCCAACTCCCAATTTTGGACAGCCCTAGAAAATTGTAGATCCCAATGTAGTCTCTGTTTAGGAAAGTGCATGACTTCTACAATAGAAGATTCCTTATTACAACTAATGTTATAGATAGGGATGGTCATACCTGTTGGGTAATGGATATCCAACCCGACCCGATCCAAATGTTTTGGGTAATACCCTTCTTCGTGGATAGAGCTTACCGGGTAGGGTATGGATATTACCCGAATTGTTCGGGTAGGGAAAGGATATTATCCAAGCCCGACCCCCCAAAAAAAAAAAAAAAAAAAAAAAACCTCTCACACTCACCTATGTTGCGCATAGCACCGGAAATGCTGAAGAAGTAAACGTAAACTGAGCCGACAAGCCAAAGCTTCAAATCGTGAAGCAAGGTCTCGCCTTTCACAATCTTCTTGATCGCGAAGGAGATCGAAATCAAGGTTGCGACCACGATGAAGCCCAATTGTTTGGTGGAGAGGAATGGAGGCTGGTGAATCGGATCGACGGTAAGCTTGGTTTTGGCCTGGACGAAAGTGGGCATCGACTTGACGAGTCTCAAGAAATCGCCCTGGTCCATCTGCTCCAATTGCTTGGTGGACTGGTGTAGAGCGACGAGGCAGATGTGAGGGAGGGCATTGACGCCGAAGAGAGCAAAGCTCTGTTGAGACTCTTTGAACAACTACAACTAGTGCAGAGCGACTTCTTCTTCAATGTTGGAGAAGAAGAGGTTATGTAAACTTATTTTATTTTATTTTTTTAATTTTTTATCTAATAAAATTTCAATCTTTATCTTGAAAAAAAGAAAAAAGAAAAGCAAATACAAACTAATCAATAATTTTTTTAAATTTTTTATTGATTAGTTTTTTCTTTTTTAAGATAAAGCTATTGGTTAGTTTTTGAGTTAAAATGTTTTGGATTAAAAAAAAAAATTAAATGGGTTTCAGGTGGGGTATGGATATTCATGGATAATAAATCCGAGTAAGATTCGGATATGGATACTAATGGGTATTGATATTCGGGTATTTGTGAGCAAACTTTTCGGGTGGGGTATGGGTATACCCGATCCATACCCTACCCATGGCCATCCCTAGCTATAGAGTTCTAGAAAGACCTCTCAAAGTGTACAACCCTCACACCACAAATCATGCCAAAATTAACTCTATTACCAGCGCCAACCTTGATGAATTTAGAAAAATTTGGCCAGTCTTGTTGTATGTTGCATGGACACTATTTGGCCAGTCTTGTCCAAAAACTAACACCATAAGCTTCTTTGTACACCAGCCACCCCAATCATTCCCACATTTAATCTCAATAACCTGCTTCCAAAGGTGAGTTTGTCTCTGTTCCATACCTCCACAACCATTTCCCTAACAAAGTTTGGTGGAATATTCTCAAATTCTGAACACCCAATCCCCTAAACTTCATTTAAAGTAGAGATTATTCAAGCCATTAGGCAGGAGGTTAGATATATGTTGTAATTTTGTAAGAATGTAAAAAATACTATCAAAATTAGGTCTTTGTGTAACTTGCAGAGGATTCCTTTCAATGTCTTTGGTAAATAGGTTAGTTTGGTTTACTTTGTTGTTTGGACGGTGGTTTGGAGCATGCTGCCTGTTGGTAAAATTGTTGTTTGTTGGATAAAATTTTAGCATCTGTCATTGAAAATGATGTCTGTAACTGGTATTTTATTATCTTCTTTGGCTCAGAAGTAGCAGCATGTCATTTGTTTCATATGATGATATCATGGCACATGTTTTTTGGTTTTAGGAACTGGTAGAATGAGTTTGCTGAATGGGAAGCGTGTTTAAAATGTTGCAATAATGTTAACAGATATGACCAAGAAGTGTACTTGACTCAGGTCGACTCCATATTTTTATCTGGCTACTGTTTTTTGTTGGAAATTGAGCTTTGTATAAAACGCATTAACTGTAACGCTTAACTTGTCTTACCCACAAGCAAAAACTAGTCATGAAAACCAAACCAAGGGGTTGTTAGATCATGCGTTCATGTATAATACTTTTTTTTATTGTCGCTTTCACCATAGCAGTGCACGCTATTGAGGAGCCGGAGCATACATGACACCTATAGTTTAGAAACTCACAACCCACAAAAGCAAAACGAAATATTAAAAAAAAAAAAAAAAAAAAAGGAGATCAATGCTTTGTCTTGATTTATAAACAGGATTTAAAATGCTTGTCTCTCTCTCTCTCCCATATGTGTACTAAAACTTTCAAATCACAGGGTGTATCAATTGCTTGGTGAATCTGGAACATACTATGGAGTACGTTTTGGAAAGAACATTTCCTGGGTGACAGAATTCCCTTTTGGGGTTATTAGAGATCCTCAGTACGTAGGAAGCATTATGAGTCTTCTTGCGTGTCTTTCTTGGGTGCCTTTTCAGTACATTCTTCTTTGGTCACTGGGTTATGTTTTCATGATTTATGTGGAATCGAAGGAAGATCCAGCTACTCGTGCGAAACTAATCTCATGATTGCAACATTACTAGTGAAGCAATCATGGAAGAATTAACCGTACCTCGGATTATGTAGATTTTTTTTTTTTTTTTGTCTTTCTTTTTGTTATGAAATTAAGTAATTTATCTTGCATAATTGATTGGTACATTGTGAGGTTTCTCGTTCCTGTAGTTCCTATAGTTATCTCCCGGATTAAATGAGTTTTCAGATGCCATAAAACATTAGAGCATTCGCATTCTGTATTTAAAAGAAAAAAAAAAAAAAATCTATTTTATCATTTCAAAAGTTACTTTATCATTTATACCATATCATTTTACAACACACCTAATATCTCAAACTTTATCTTTTTCCAGTTTATTTAAATATTCTTTTTATTTTTATTTTTATGATTTTTCTCTCTTTTCCTTTTCCTTTTTCTCCCTCTACCTCTAGCACCGGCCACAACAAATGCCATCACCATGCCACCCACCAACACACTGTCATCCTCACATATCCCAACATCAAACCCAAACCAAAACTGAAACCACATTTAAAAAAAAAAAAAAAAAAAAAAAACCATTAGTTCAAACCAAACCACAAATATCCCAGCAAACCCATTTAAAAATGATCACCATTGGAGCTATCGACCAACCGATCAACCATCACAGTGGCTCTTTTGGGTTCTCTCTCTCTCTCTCTCTCTCTCTCTCTCACACACACACACACTTTTTATCTCTTTGTTTTCTTTATTTTTCTATTCAAAGCTCTCTTTTTGGTATGTCTTTGGAGATTTGGGTTTGGGTTTTCAAGGAGGGGTTTTTGTTGGGTATGGTCGAATGGTGTTTGTGTTTATCGATCCACCCACCAATCAACAAATCCACCGATTTAAACCCACCGATCAATCGATCCAAATTCACCATCAACCGATCCCAGCCCACCAATCCAAACCCACGCCACCACAATCTTCGAGCTCCGCCAATCCCAAATCCAAAATTTCAAACCAAACCACACATATCCCAGCAAACTCATTTAAAAATAATCACCATTGGAGCTATTGACCAACCGATCAACCATCATAGTGGCTCTTTTGGGCTCTCTCTCTCTCTCTCACTTTTTATCTCTTTGTTTTCTCTATTTTTCTATTAAAATCTCTCTTTGGAGATTTGGGTTTGGGTTTTCAAGGAGGGGTTTTTGTTGGGTATGGTCGAATGGTGTTTGTGTTTACCAATCGACCCACCAATCAACAAATCCACCGATTCAAACCCACTGATCAATCGATCCAAACCCGCCATCAACCGATCCCAGCCCACCAATCCAAACCCAGGCCACCAAGATCTTCGAGCTCCACCAATCCTAAATCCAAAATCTAGCTCCAGTGTAAGCTTTGAATGAAAGAGAGAGAGATGTGAGAGAGGGAGTGAGGAAGGAGGAGTTGTGAGAGACACAAAGAAAGGAAGTGAGTTAGAATGAGAGAAAACAAAAGGGGAAATCAATAAAATGTAATATTTTCGTTTATAATTGTGTTACAGTGCAATCATACATTTGTGATGGCATTGTAGCACAATTGCAAAAAATTTGCAATTGTAAGATTTTGCAAGACCGGCTAATGCTCTATTTTTATGCCCTGAAGCTAAGATATACCAACATATGACATATAGAAGACCGGATGTGCATGCTCTTCTGCAACAACTAGGAAATCTAAATAGTGGTTCTCTAGAGCCCAAGATCAATAAATGCAACGGGTTTTAAATTTGAGCAAATTACAATATATCCACCTGTGGTTTGATCGAAATTTAAGTTGTCTACTTATGGCTTGAAATTTAACACTTTACCCACGTGAGATTTGATCTAAATTTAAATTGCTTACTTGTGGTTTGAGATCCCATGATACAAAGGTTCTGCTAGGTTATTTTTTATATTATTATATCTTGTATTTTTATGTTTTTTGTGTTTTTGGAGGAGAAAAAAAAAAAAAAAAAAAAAAAAAAAAAAAAAAAGAGCAAAATTACATATTTAGCCATGTTTTTAATAGAAATGTGTTAAAGAACTCTAACTGAATTCACCTCAAGTGGGTAAAGTATCAAATTTTAAACTACAAGTAGGCTACTTAAATTTCAATCAAACCACATGTGAGTAAATTATAATATACCTTTTAAATTCATTTGAGTAAAATAATCCATGGAGGGCCTACAATGTCTCCGGATGGAGAGAAGAGTAGAGACTGGAGGGCAAATTGTTACCGTTTCTCATTGTTTGGTTGTTTAAAAATTAAGTAAAAAAAGAAGAGGTGACAGCAGTGGTCATCTCAATTTACAATTATGTATTAACTTTATGGAAATAGATATAAAATCATCAAGGTAAAATTGATTTTTTTTTTTTTAATATTGAATGTTAACAGTCCAAAAAGAATAACAAGCTAGAAAACAAAACAATAAACATGGAAAATATGACTCCCTTTACATATGGGAGTTAATATAGCTCAAGTCTGGATGAAACCAAAAATTATGCATAGGCTCCTTGGATGCTAATATGGCATTGTTGTAGTAGGTGGTGTTCAAAATACTGGTAGGTAGACTTGATTGTTAGCTTCACTCGCTATTGAGAAAGAGACATCGATTTAGCATTTGAGGTGCTCTCATGCTCTTGTGCATGTAGACGCAGTTTAGGTCTTGCAGATTTTCCTTGCAAAAGTTTTAGTGGTCTGCATTTTGGTGAGGCCTAGTAACCATAGTTACATGGCAGACGATTTGGAAACATTATGGAAGAGGTTAACCCTCACCGAGGAAGAGGACAAGAGGATAAAATTGGGAAGCAGTAGTACAAAGGTAGCAAAAGAAATCGGAAAGAGCTTTATGGTTATGAAAGTCTTAACACAAAGGTGCATCAATCTTGAAGCTCTAAGTAAGAATATTAGGATGTTGTGGAAACCTAGCAAGGGGATTTAGGTCTCTGAGATAGAGGAGGACTTGTTCCTTGTGGAGTTTGGGGATGGGAGAGACAAAAAGAAAGTTTTAGACATGTGCCTATGGAGCTATGAGAAGCAACTCATCCTTCTCCAAGACTTTGAAGATGAATAAGTCCTAAAAGGAAATCTCCCTAAGGTGGTCTCCATTTTGGGTCCAAATCTTTAACCTCCCTTTCAAGAGTAGAACAAAGGAGATAGGATGGTCTGTTGGGTCCAAGTTAGACGAGGTATTAGATGTCGATGTTCTGGAAACGAGAGTCCAATTGGGGAAATACCTCTGGGTCAAAGTCTAGATAGATGCTACAAAGAAACTTGTTCTAGGAAAGAAGGTCACGATCGAAGGAGGGGAAAGAAGATAGGTTAGCTTCAAGTACAAGCGGCTCCAAAATTTCTGCTATAGATGTGGCTTGTTGAACCACGGCGTAAAGAACTGCCTTGACACTCCTGAGAAAGATAAACAAGAAGCAATTGACAACTTCCAATATAGGACATGGCTGAGAAGAGAGCTTGCAAAAAAGCTCAGAAAGGAGCCAATCAAGAATGGGCCCTTTATTAGTCGGGAACCTGAAAAAGTGCCAGCGAGAAGTAATGTGGAAGCGCCAGTGGTGGCAACCCAGGTCCCGAGGATAGAGAATAAGGTAGGTGAAAAACCCAGGTCAAACCTGCCACTTTTGGGGGAGAGAAACATGACGAATGAGAAAACGGTTTTAGAAGCATTGGGACAAGCCCTAAGGGCTTATCAGGAAGAAGGAAATGTCAGTAGTGGAAGTACCAGAACAGAGGATAGTCTTCTTATAATAGGGAAGGAAAACTTGGAGGCGACTATGAAAGAGAATGGGGCTGAGGAAGTTATACAGTGGGAGAAAGTGACCCAACAGGAAGTGGACCCAGGTTTGATATCATTCTGGTGCCAACCTCACTTGAGGATATTACCACGTGAAGTCGAGACCTTGATAACACCAAAATAGGCCCAATGGCCATGAGTTATGTCCAAGAGATGGGATGGGTTGCTGAAAAATTGGGCCCGAAGAGCGGCCACTAAAAAGATTGGCTAGAACCACAAAACCAAAGAACAAGGATACAGACCTCAACCCAATCAATCAGAAAGGGAAGGCCCAACCCCCTTATCTGAACTAGACCCAAACATCATTGACTTGAAGCAAAGAAAGGGCAAGAAACAAACAAGTAATAACCTAGATAGGGAAAACTCAAAGGATGGCGATGAGATAGTGGCTACAATGTAGCATTGCTGAGCCCAATGAGCATCCTGGCGTGGAACTGCTAGGGTCTCGAATCTTCCCTAGAGGTTTGGATCCTCACCAATGAGGTGAAATCAAAAGTTTCGATTCTTGTCTTCCTTATGAAGACAAAAGCAAGCACAAATTGCATGAAAGGACATCAAAATAAGCTTGACTTCACATAAGGGATTTCGGTCTCCAACGACGGCAGAAGTGGTGGATTAGCGCTTCTATGGTAGGAAGGCACTGATGTGAGATTCAAATGCTGCTCAGATTCTCACATTGATGTAGCGGTCCATGAGGGCAATGGCATAATCCCTTGGAGAGTAATCTGTTTCTACGGCCAACCAGACACAGGTAAAAGATACATGTCCTGGGAACTCTTAGAATCCTTGAAGAACAGATGTGATTTACCACGAGTAGTCTTCGGGGACTTCAACGAGATTACCCACCTCAATGAGAAGCTGGGCTAGATGGGTCGTGAGGCCAAATAGATGGAAGATTTTAGGAATTGCTTGCACTTATGTGGACTGTATGATTTTGGTTTCATGGGCCAGAAGTACACTTGGTGCAACAGACGTCTAGGAGAGCAATGAACACTCATTAGATTGGATAGAGTGGTTGCAAATGAGAGACGGATAGAGGTGTACCTAGAAGCCAAAGTCCACCATGTTTTGATGTCATTGTCCAATCACTGTTTATTGGCTTTATTCTTGAGGAAACCTAGGAATGCAAAGCCAGAGAAAATAAGGTTTTTCTTCAAAGCCATGTGGACTGGAGACAACAAATGCAAAGAAGTGATTGAAGCTGCCTGAGACCCAATGAGAGTTGATCCTAATTTCCAAATACAAGACAGAATCAAGAACTGCCAATCCCAGTTGCAGAGGTGGAATTGAAATGGATTTGGCAATGTCAACAAGGTTCTTAAACAAAAGAAAAATTACCTCCAACAATTTGAATCCTTAAGCTTACTTCACGATATAGCTGGAAAGATCCAATTTCTAAAGAAAGAAATCAATGAAACACTAATCAGGGAGGAGATGATGTAGAATCAGAGGTCAAGGACACTTTCAAGAAAGGCTTGAAAGGCATACGATAGAGTAGAATGGCCTACAGAGTGCAATTATATTTATATAGTGGTATTAAATATAATTAATGGTAACTTTAGACTTGTCAGGAGTTGACAGAAAAGGCCAAGGCCCATTGGAGCTAGTGTCTTATTAGTCCCTTTTGGTCTCACTTCAAGCCACACACTAAAACCCAATTGGAAAGGCCCAATAGGCCAGCCCAATTAGATAATCAGTTAATTATATAGGGATAAACATACAAAATTTTTTTATAATAAAAAGGATAAGAGAGAGACATTATTGTAAAATGGTGTGTATATGTGGTTAGAAGCCACTTAATTATTCTCCCTTAAAAACTGATTGAGAAACCACACCTCTTGGACGTAAAGTGGAATTAGAGTGAAGATTAAAAGAGTTCTCAAGTACTTCTAATCTTTTATTTTGAATTTCACCACACCAAGGTACGTTATTTTGTTCTTAAATTTTGAAATTTACATAGTGCATGTTGTCAATCATGAATGAAATAGATCCATATTTGTTACTTCTGCTATGTGTTTTGTATGAGATACAGAACCAGATTTTCCAACACCTAGTCTCCCTCATGATTCATTGATTTGGGCCTGGACCCAAAACGGTTGCTTCTTTGCTAGGAGTGCATACTCAGATGGATTAAAGAATGACACAAAGACGATGGAGAGGGAAATTCAAACAACTCAAAGATAGCGAATTTGTGGAAGGCCATATGGAGGCTAAATTGCCCAAACAAAATCAAGCATTTTATTTAAAAGGCCTGTCGGGACATACTTCCCACAAATTATCACCTCAAGATCAGAAAGGTGACCACTGGTGACAACTCCATTCTATGTGGAAAGTGTGAATCATCAGGGCATATTCTTTAGGACTCCAAGTTGGCATTGGAGGTTTGGAAAGAGTCAAACTTAACCCTCCCAGATTTCCCCAACCCTCAGAAGGAGTTCATTGACGTTGTCTAGAAGTTGTGGGAAGACCAACAAACAGTAGATTGGGAGCTCTTTGCCATCACAACTTGGTGTTATGGAAGAATAGAAACTCGGTTAAGCATGAAGGAAGATGCAAACAAGCCAAACTAATTGCAAGAGATGCCATGAGTCTAGCTATAGAAAACCTCCATTCCACAAATTCTCATTGGAAGCCCCCTTGCCAAGGTTGGTATAAGGTAAATGTGGATGGGGCAGTGTTTAGCTGAACTACTGTGGTGTTGGATTGGTTATTAGAAATGAAAAGGGGCAGATAATGGGGGCAATGAGCAAAAGAATTGACCTTCCTATGGGGGCATTAGAAGTGGAAGCGAAGGTAGCCAAGGAGGGTGTTTGTCTAGCTAGAGATCTTGGCCTAAGCCCATTTATTATTGAAGGAGACGCCCAAATTGTAATGAATGCCATTTCCAGCCCTGATCTGCCCCCAAGCTCCATCAAGAAAGTGATTGAAGGAATTAAATTCTGACTCCAGCAAAGCAGCACCTGGAAATCAAGCTATGTGAGGAGGTTCTGTAACTTAGCAGCTCACCTTTTGGCTAGGCATGCAAAACTTTTGTCTGAGGATGTTATCTGGGTGGAGAACACTCCGCCGATGATAGATTATCAAATCCTAAAAGATGTAACTCATTTGGGCTTCAGTCCCTATTAATGAAATTTTCGAACAGTTTGAATATCAAAAAAGTCAAAAAAGAAAAGAAAAAAGAAAGGGTCTTCTAGTCAGTGAGCAGGACGCGTTCTCTCCAATTAGTCCCTCTCGTGCCTCTATATTTTCTCTGTGCTCTTGCTGTTGGTTAGCACAATCGATTTGCTGAATCCCCGCTCCTTTGCTCTCATGACAGCTACCACAATGGCCTGTTGACCTGCTAGGGGGTGGGATTTGCATTCAGCTATTGCAATATTCAAATAGTTTTGACTCCAATATTTTTGGCCTCAAAAGTATATCCTCTCCTTCTATACTTCCTGTCCCCGATTCTTGCTGTCTTGATGAGGAGTTGCCAATCATTAACAAATTCCATTTTCTGTTTCTCTTTCTTTTCTTTGCAACTCTATATGGAGGTCCAAGACACCCAAGGCATAGGTATTTTGTGTTAAAAAGTCAGTCTTAAATCTGAGGGAAATGCCACACCTTCGGCTTAAGATTTTCATCAGAAAGAAGAGGTCATAGTTTAGGATTTTTGTTCCAATTTTTGTCACGGAGAATTCTGATGACATTAATTTCTTTCATTCAAGATGTCAAGTCTTTTTCAGTGAAGAACTCCTACAAAGAGCTGAACCACTGAACCCCTTTTGCTGAATCTGGTTTGGCAAATAACAAACTTGAATTTTGCACTTTTATACATGGTTGATTTTGAGGTCATGCTTATCCAACCCCCACTCTTACAGAAAGATTGATATTCATTTCTACAATAATATTTAAACAAAGCTAAACAACCAGAATAACAAAACAAATTTTCGGGAAAAAAAAAAGGAAAAGCAAGTGACCCTCTTTCTCCTTTTTAGGCTAGAGCTAAGGACACATCAAAAATTTGAATTGCTCTTTTTACTGCTTCAATGTCAATGTCTATTAATTTTCCTGTCTTGGATGAGAAAATGACACATTTCTTCTCTTCTGCATTGGGAACAAATAGTTTCCCCTTTTCTTCAGAGCAAAACAATGCGATGCTGCGACAAATATGTATAATAGACGCATCAAACTTATGTCTCATCAAGTACCACCTAAACTTATGAAATTCTGTAATACATAATATTGTAAAGGGACAGAGGTTCTTTTGCTACTCAATTAGCAAACTAGTGACTTTATTTTGCCAGACGCATTTACCTGGGTTTCTCACGTGCGTTTGCAAGTTGGATAGCAGCTGTGTTTGTAGCAATTACCCCAGCTGAGTCATTGATGAGAGCTGCCAGCTGAAGCATGCATAACCACACCATGAAGTGCCACTACTGGAATTTGTAAATGCTTCATGCCTTGAATCAGCAAGCATTATCATTCTTAATATGTTATCCTTTCGTAGAAAATTTGTATTATCGTTGTATGTTTTACAAGTTGGGTACTTTTTTGCAACTGTCCTTTGTAAACACAACGTATCATATTGCAATGAGAGGGTATTTTCATGAATGTTGACTCGTCACTCAAGGTTTCCTGGTGAATACCTTTTGACAACAGTTGGCCCACAATAGAGGGACTAGAAAGTTGCAACCACTAAACTAATTTTGTTGCAAGAGGCCATTATCAGAATTGATTGGCATTTCCAACCTGGGCAGTTGAGAAACCAATCTCACTAGACATGGTTTCCTTTCTGACCTCATCTGCACCATATAATCCTTATAAAAAATCTCCTATCATATGTGTGTTTTAATTTTTCTTTTTCTCTTTTGGTGCAATAACTATTCAAAAAAAGACTAATTGAAAGAGGACAATGTTACCTGGCCAGGGGTTGTGATAAACACAATACTTGCATCATTTCCAACTACTTCCTCCACATCCTCCCTTACTTTCTCATGTGGAATCACAAAAACTGGCCTAAATCCCCTGTGAACAAATACAATCTCATGTCAATACTTCCACATGAACTTCACAAAATGTTTCTAAAACCATGGCCAACTAGGACGGCAGACATGGCAGTTCAGTCAGGATAAGAAAATAAGGGATTCAATTAGATCAATTGCATACAGTTGCTGGACTGACTGATGTGGTTTCAGGTGTAAGACATTAACTTTTTTGTTTTTTCCCCCCTTTAATTTATAGAAGTCCTAGATTGATAATGAAATTAATCATACATTTGTTGATAAATGTTACTTTGATTTTCCTTTTCTATGGAAAATCCTTCTTGTACAAATATTTCTTATAAAGCTTCCATCCTATGATGTGGAGGGTTTATTGCCAACAATACATATGGCACAGAATACCTCTCTTCTGCACACTACCACATCACTACAGTTTTCTTTTTTAGGTGATACAACCACATTACAGTTTTAGATTTGTGTAATTCATTTATATTTAGCATTGATTTTTTACATTCAGTGGTACGGTGTACTGGGTACTAATGCACAATTTCCTGGCTGCAGAACATTTGAGTTGAAGTATTTAGTATATGACTTGAGAGTGCATCTTATAAAATTTATTGGTTGAAGATTAGATAGTAAAATTATCTAATGAAAAAAGCATGTTGGCCAATTGACAATAAGGCTGCATCTCCAACCCAACACTTTCATGCTGAAAATGATTTCATGGTCAGAAAACAAAAAACAAAAAAAGCCACTTAAAAGAAACAAAAATAAAATAAAACATAACTTTTTAAAAACAAGACAATTTTTCTGAGCAAAGTTATGAGTATTTTTTGCATTCAATGTCTCTTTATCTCAACTCTATTTAGATAGTATGTTTATAATAAAAGGCATTTAAGTTAAGAATGTCAAAGATGGCCTAACCTAGCAATAAATGGAGGGAGTAAATTAATTCATTCTAAATACAAGCACATTTAGCTCACAAGTCAAGCCTCTTTTCTTTTATTCTCTTTTTTCTATAATAAAATTTTAGTACCTGACTGCTTCTGCAATTTCATCCCATACTTCGATGGGTAGCAAGCTATCAGAATCCCCCCTAGATTGCATCAAGGCATTTGAATCTGATTCTATCCCATGAATTACTATGTATCTTCCTTTCTCTGCACCTGCTTTCTTATATTTTGCCTCTACAACCTCCTTTAGCTTCCTTGAAATTGATACTCTGAGGGGAGGAACAACTTGCCTTGGCACACTTCGAAATGGCCTCCCCAACCAATCAAGCATCTGATGGTACCTAATTTAAACAAAACCATGTTAAGACTTTCTAGGAAAAAAGCACCAAACAGATTGTCAATTATACAATAGACACTCTCTCTCTCTTCTTCTTCTTCTTCTTTTTTTTTTTTTTTGGTCAATCTACGTACATTTCGATGCTAATTTGGGGTCTTTTATTATGATGAAAGGCACATGCTACTTGTGTTATGGCCATCTAAAAATCTGCTATCCTGCACAACAAAATTCTTGTAAAAAAGGACAATGTTTTACTATTACACTAAGGGGCATCTTTATGTACTGAATTAGTGAATATTCAAGTACCTAAATCATCTGTGTTGAACTGTAAACTCACATGTTATATCCTCCATCAGAGAGATTCAAACTATCAGGCGTAAATGTTTCTGACAGAAGTAATCCTGCTCCTGCAGCATTTACATTTGGATAAACGTAGCTAACTCTATCTCGAGCTGTCGTCATAAACAAGAATGCTGCATGGCCAAGCCCTGCTAGTTTGGTTGATAACACCATGTCATAGTACCTATTCTGTAAGAACAAGGCACTATTCATTTATAGCCCAGATAGATCATAATCCCTTGTTATAAAGATGCACAGAGGAATTACTTCTTAAAAGGAATAATCCATATCAAGTATTCGATCACTCAATAATGCCTACTTTTTTGCAAGAACAAAATGCATTCAAATTCTGATTTTTCTTTCTTCCACATTTATCATTTAGGCCCCGTCTCTTTGGAGTGAAAATAGGGAGAAGCCCAATGCAAGCACTCATGTTTAGAAAACTAGGAAAACCTGCTGCCAATTTTTCTACAAAATATTTACAAATTAGCTAGCACAACAATTACAAATTGACATGAAATTGAATGTGATTAGTGTTGCATTAACAGTATAATTAATAAATTTATTAATTACATCTTTGGATTAAGTTTAGAAGTTGGCACATCAATTTGTAAAAGTGAGTGATAGAATTTGTAGCCCTAATAAAAATATTATTTGAATATAATTTGCTTCATTGTCAAATCTTGATTCCCTCCTTTACTTAAGAATTACACCAAATAATTACATACCTTCATTATATGTTTCAATGTAACTCGTATATAGATTTTCATTATAATTCACATTGAAATACAAATTTCTCTTCCGCTCTCTTTCTCTTTTTAATTAACGTGGTATCAGAGTAACTTTTTTCAATGTCCATAGGATTTGAGAAGCCAAAAATTATTATAACAAAAAAACCAATTTGCAAACATAGTTTAAAAGATGAAATAAAAAAACATATACATAACTACCAACCTTAAGAAGTCCAACCATATCCGTATACTCGGCGGGCTCCGGATAATCATCATCAGGATCATAGACATTAGCCCATCTCACATTCTTATTCAGCTCATACGTCTGCTTCCCTCTAGCTGATGCAATAATGTCCACCTGCACACCCGGATACCTATCCTTGATCAACTGAATGGCCGGAAAGAAAAGCAAGTTCTCATACACACCGCCGGAGACCACACAGCAGCACCGCCTAACATCTCCCCTTATTTTCAGCCCCAGTGAGGCGATTTCCACACTGAATCCAGCCGGGAACTTCAAGAACCCGTAAGGGTTGTCAGGGTTATCCGGTGGGCGGGGGTCCTCGTCCTGCTTACCGTCTGTGAACAATGAGCCGTATTCCATTTCAGGATCCTCACCGTCATCGAAAGGGTCGAGCCAGGGGTTCTTCTTCTTGTTATTGGTGGCTTGCTGGGTGAGGAGTAGGTTTGGTCTCTTGGTGCAATGAGAGTGGTGTGGTGGGTGCAAGAACGAGAGTTTGGAGAAGTGGGGAGAGGGGAATGATCGTGGGTTTGTGAGAAAGGGTGACGGGGATTTGGGGTGTAGAGAAGTTGTAGCCATGGTTAAACTTACTTTGATCACTTTCTGGTATTATTGTTGGAGGGGTTATTGCTTGCTTATGCACAAGTTTGGATTTCGGTGAGTGGATGGCGATTGGATAAGTGGGTCATGAACCTTGCTGATTTTTTTTTTTTTTTTGGATAGATTATTTGTAAACATTTTTTTTTTTTTTTTTATCTCTCGTGGGTTTGAAATGATTTAATTAAGAAATTTTCAAGTCAAATAGTAAATATATATTAATTACTCTATAATTCATATTATGGATTTTATTAATGTAAATTTTGTTTTACTTATAAATGGTGCATTTTTCATGGTACTTTTAGTGTTTATTTGAAAACAACTTATTTTTTAACTAAAACTGAAAACATTTTGCTGAAAATAGTACGGTATAATAGTAGCAAAAATAAGCTAAATAGTAACAAAAACTGCATTTTGAAGTTAATGTCAAACGCACACTTAGTACTTTTTTTTTTTTTGAGGAAACAATAATACTGATTAGAATATACAAACACGAAAGTAGTATATAGAATTTTTTAAACAAGTTTATAATATATTACATAATGAGCATCACTACAAAAGGCCCTAATCTTTTTCGTAGTAACTTGAGGTTATAAGAACTAAAATTCTAACACACACAACCAATATGGGATAAACATCTTTTTTTTTTTTTTTTTTTTTTTTAGGAAATAGTATATAGAGTATTTTAAACATGCTTATAATATATTACATAACCAGAATACCACTAAAAATAGCCTAACTTTTTTTATTTGGTAAAATGATATTGATACCCCCTTTATAAAGTTACTATTCAATGTGACTTGAATTAGTAGTGAATGTGAGAAAATTACTCCCCATGTAATATTTTTGGTGAACAATTATTCCATATGTAAATTTATTGGAGTGACTCAAGTTACTCCCTATGTAAATTTAAAAACTCAAGGATAATGATTGAATAAATTTACAAAGTTACTTTTTGTGAAAATATTGTGTCCTTATACTTATTGCAAGGATAATAAATAAAGTAATGTTAGAGATATTACAAATTTTACTACCCAATAAATTATGTATTATAAATCATAAATTAGTAGTAATTCAAATATTTATTCACTAATTTTTAAAGTGATATTAATCATTATTATTAGGTTAAATTATAAATAATAACTTATAATCTAGGCCAAAATTTAATTTAACCTTGAAACTTTTGATTTATTCATTTCAGTCCTATAACATTCCTTAATGTTCAATGTAGTCATTTTTTCTCCTTCCATTACAGTGTGTTGTTAAATGTCTTAAAAATGACATTTGTTTTTATTTTGTTTTTGTTGTTGCTGCTAGTCTTAAGATTTCAAAATGATGTTAATTTTATGAGGATTCAATGATAGACCAAGTAGGATAGTGAACGAAATAATTATATTGGATAAAGTTCGAAGTTAAAGAATTAAAATAAATTATAAAATTCAACTAAATTGTGAACAATGGTTGTAATTTATAATTTAGTGTACATTTACTATAATTCTTGGCAATTATAGGAAATCTTTATTTTTATTATATCAAAAAGATAGCAATTTAAGGATTTTTGGAAAGTATATAGGGGGAAATTTACCATTTAGCATTATTTTCATAACTATTTCATTAATTAGCATGCTATTGAAACATTTTAACAAACTAGCATCTCAAGTTTCTTATATTCAAGTTCAAAAACGGAACTCGAGTCTCATAAACTCAATTTTGATGCTCTGGCAAAGGTTGATGTGGATATTTTATACATGTCGAATTCGAGTATTTAAAACTCGAGTTTTGTTTTGGAGAAGATGATCTATTATAGATCTGAAGAAGAAGGAGAAAAAGGAGAAGGTTATGATTTGAAGAAGAAAAAGAAAGAGGAGAAGGATTTGATTTAGAGAATGGAAGAAGAAGGATCTAGGAAGAAGAAGAAGAAGAAGAAGAAGAAGAAGAAGGAGAAGGATCTAGAGAATGGAAGAAGAAGAAAGGTCTGGAGAATTGTTCAAACGACAGCAATTCTAGTCTTAGTTCCACGTGGATATTTTCTTCCACATTAGATTACCACCACTTGCAAATTTCCATCATTGGTGAGACAGTGAAAAAATAATGCTAAATGCAAAAGAAGTTCAATATATAGTGGGACAGTGAAAAAAACAAAAAAGAAAAGAAGAGGTGGGAATGAATGATTAGTGAGCACAAATTATTTTGCAATTTAACTCCAAAAAATGCTAACAATTTTGTTAATTAGCATGGTTTTCAAACTATTTAGAAACCTAACATCTCAAGTCCCTTGGACTCGAGTTCACTGTAACAACTCGAGTCTTAAAGTTTCAAGTTCCATGAAATTTTAAAGATGAGGTGAAAAAAAATCCACATGGAACCCGAATCTTAGAGACTCAAGTTCCTCAAAAGAAAAATCCACAACCTTTTTCTCTTTTGTTTCTACTTCTTTCTTCTTCAGTTCAGACAGTTTCTTCTTTTCTCTTTCTTTATCTGTTCACTCTGCCTTTGTTATTACCGACTTCTCTCTTCTTTAATTTTATTGCTTAAATTGATTTTGGCCATCAACAGTAGGATCTATCATTCTCTCTCTACGATTTTTCTCTCTCACCATCCGTTCGTCCGTCTCTTTCTCATGCCTCACTCTTTGTTCACTATTTTGGTAGCCGCTTTAGTGGTGGTTGTGATGTGGCTATGGATGTGGGACATGAGCCAAATCTTATCAGATCCATGGTTGGTTTGGGTATTGTGAATTTTCCGTGGGTTTGGGTTTTGTGAATTTTAGTGGATTTGGGTATTATGAATTTTTTGGGTTTGTTGTTGTTCATGGTGATGGAGGTGTGTTTTTAGTTTTGGTTTGTTGTGTGGGTGTTTGGTTTTGTTGTTGGGTTTTTGCCTTTTTGGGGTGGGAAGTGGGAGAGAAGAAAAGTATTAGTTGAGTTTTATTTTTTATTTATTTCTTCTTTCTTTTGTGGAACTCAAGTCTTAGAGACTCGAGCTCCGTGTCTCCAACTGTTGCTAGTAGTTTTGTGAGATAGCGTGTTCTGTTAATAAAAAAAAAAGAGACTCGAGTTCCACATGGATTTTTTTTTCCACCTCAACTTTGCCATCTCATGGAACTTGAGTTTTTGAGATTTAAGTTTCTATAGTGAACTCGAGTCTAAGAGACTCAAAATGTTAGTTTCCTAAATAATTTGGAAACCATGCTAAGTAGCAAGTATGTTTGAAAAAGGGAGTTAATTTGCACACAAAAAAAAAAAAGAAAAAAGAAAAAAAAAAAGGGTGAGCACTACCTCTCTCTCAGATTATTGAAGTCTATCAAAATACTTTACTTGTCAATCTTACTGTTACTCATCGTGCCTTTAAACTCAACAAAACACTACACTCCTTTACGCCTTCATTTATTTTCATATCATCATCATCAATTACCATTACAATTACAATTAACAAACAAACATCTCTAGCTTTGAAGATTGAACCTTTTTTAAAAATTGCTATAGAAAGGAGAAAGAAAAGCTATAAATAGGGGGTGAAAAAATTGGACACAACTCGCAAACTCGACACAACAAAAAATTAGCAAGTTATGGGTAGAGGCTTAATGGGTTCATATTGTATTTAGGTTGACATGATTAACCCACTTAATAAATGGGTTGGGTTGATGTTCAACCCATGGAACCCTTTTAATCTATTTGACATGTTTAATTAAATGACATTTTACCAATAAACCTTTCAAACCCTAGGTATATAACTTATAAGTGTTGGTGGTTTATTTTCTTTAACATATTGTGATTGATTATTTGTGATATTTAAATATGTTTTAGTTGTGAATGATTATTTGTGATGTAGTTACTCATTAGTTCTAAATTTTATATTAAAAATATTTATTCGTTTGTTTTTTCATAATTTTTTTTTTTATTTTGATAAAATTTGATAAATAGGTCAACACAACTGATCCGTTTAATAAACGAATTGTGTTAAGATTGAAAATTTTTGACCTGTTTAATAAACATGTTGAGTTAGTGTTGACCTATATAGTTTGATACTTATGAGTTGACATGATGCAAATCCGACACGTGAACATGAATTGCCACCCCTAGCAATAAATGTGGGGCAACCACAAGTTCGATCGATGAACATCAAGTCATGATCGGTCTTAGGCCCAGCCGCTGGCCCACCTAACCCAAAAAACAAGAATAAGATGAAGAAATTGAGATCAAAATCCAGAAGGCAAAAAGCTTAGACGACATGACTAGTCGTGCTTGGCCTCTTCCTTGACCTCCTAGTCATTGAGCGGGAGAGTATTGAGGAAGGAGAAGTAGAAGTTGAAGCAATGTATTTTAATAATAAAGGAAGGTGGATAATGATTTGAAGATTGATTAATGATGCCCTTGAAACGCTATTGCTCTTGCTCTTACTCACAAGACCCCCGGTATATGTATTCCTTCTTTCTTCTTTCTCTATGTTACCCTAAATTAACTTGTTATTATTCATATTGGTAAGCTTTGCTCTATTTCAATCAATGTGTGTGTGTGTGTCTATATATACATATATATATATATATATATATATATAAAAGTAGAGACTTCATGCTAGTGAGTAAGAGATTCTGCTGTGTGGCGCACTCTATGAAGATAATTGAAATACTCTTAAGCCACATTAGAGATAAGAATAGATTTAAAAATAAGGACTTTTTATTTCCTTTGATTCAATGCTTTAAGACTACTTTTTGTTGCATTTTTTATTCAATATTTTAAGACTAATATTTGTTTCATTTCACTACAAGAAAAGAGATTTAATACAACGAAAAAAGTCGTTGCAATAACAACTAATGTCGTTGTAGTAAGTGTTATTGCAACAACAAAAAAGTCGATGCAAGCCATTGTAATAAATTCCGAGGCAATAGGTTTATGCAACACTAAATTTTCGTTGCAATAAATTCCACATATTTCAATAATTTACTTTGAAAATCTCGTTGCAATAGGTTGATTTTTTTTAATAAAAAAATAATTTTTCTAAAAAATTTAAAAATAAATAAATCTTTTTTTAAATAATAATTTTTTATTAATCTATTTTGGAATTCAAAAACCATATCTAGGAACTATGCTAACAAATTAAAGACATACATAAAAGATGAAAATTTTGAAATACTTCATTTTAATATATGTCAAAAAACACAAATATATGCACAGCTTGTTGATTTTACATTCAATCACATAGTTTCAAAAAGTATGCAAAAATCAATACAACATGAAAGAAAATTTTCTTCCCAAAGGTATTATCCAAGTTTGGTTCACGACCATTTCATTGGCTTACCACCTATTTTGGAAAAAAGAAAAAGAAAATAAGTATGAAGTTGAAAATCATTATATATACAACACAATGACACCAATATACATCATCATTGATTCTAAAAAAAAACACACATTTAAAACAATACCGCTTGAAAACTATGCAATTAAACAAAGAAAAATCAAATTAAAATTTAAAGAGAACCAAAAGATTACCTGAAAATTAGAGAGAAAAAATAGGGAAACTAAGATGAAAAAAAAATAATAATAAAGAGTTAGGTATGGATGTGAGTGTGAGTTAAATTTGAAATGAGAAAAAATAGGAAGATAGATGTGGTGAGAGAAAGTGGGAAACTGAGATGAGAGGAAAAAAAAAAAAAAAAAAAAGGAAGACGTGTGGGTGAGAGAGAAATACTGAGAAGAGAAAAAAAAAAGGAATAGACATGGGTGAGAGAGAGGAAATTAATGAAAAAAATAGCGCAAATTTCTCAAATGTTTCCGCTACTCAATTACTCACCTCTATTACATCAACAAAATTTGCTTTGAAATAAAGATTTAACTTATCACAACAATATAATTCGATGTAAAGTAAAAGAATACCTATTGCAACAACATATCTCATTGTAAAATAAGAGTTGCTTATTACAAAAACACATTTCAATGTGACATAATAATTATTGTTACAATCTCATATTGATGTAATAAATTTAAGTTACTATTACAACAAAAACCTAGAGATGCAATAGTATATATATTACATCATTTTTTGTTGTTGCAATAATACTTGTTGTATTATGTCTTTTTTCTTGTAGTTTTTGGTTCAATATTTCCAGACTTTTCCTCTTTGTCACGCACAAAAAAACTCTTTGCATTTCCATTCACCTTTTTTTACTTCTACTCCTTTATATATACATGACCACAACCTTTTATGCCATCTCATCACAAATATATTTAGACAAAAAATGATGTTATTTACTTTTAACCTTTCAACGACACCTATATTACTCCAACATTGCAATACCATTTGATTCTAACTTGTATGAGTAGGCTATAATCAAGGAAGGAGACTTGCTTTTTTTATTCAATGACAGTAGCTTATGGTTTTGACGTTGAAGTTAGACATCATAGATTTTGTGAAGGTTATAATTCTCTTTAAGTCTTTGGGTGTGTGGGATTTCGGTTTGGGAGAGTCATACATGTATTTTGTTTTAGAAATAAAGAAAAAATTTCTTATTTATTCTTTATGAAGTTAGCTTTTTTTTTTTTTTTTTTTTTTTTTGGAACTCATAATTTGTAGGTTTCTTTGTAGGCTATAACTAAGGCTCAAAGAGAATCATAGATTTTGTGAAGGTTATGATTCTCTTTGAACCATAGTGACAGTAGCTTTTTTTTTTTCCTTAATGTAGTATGAGCCATAGTGATAAAATGAAAATTAATAATGATTTCAAAGTATTTTCTGCTTTTTTTAAGCATATGAAAGCCCAACTATAGACAATAAAATTTTGATAACTTGATATGTTTTTCGCCAATTAAACTTTGTTTAATAACGTTTTCTTTATGTTGATACTTACAAATGATTTTCTTAATTTGATTGAGATAATGAATTGGGTGTTTGTGATTGAGGTCTCTATATTTGGTTGTGAGAATAAAGTAGTTGAGGAAGTATTTGGGGGTTGCTTAAATTTATATAATTTTAGCATATAAAAGTATCTTATGCTTAAAATTCTTATTTATAGATTTAAAAAATAAAATAAAATCTACCTTTAATAGTAAATATTATAATATATTATAGTCTTATAGTGTTATACATTTTTTAAATAAAATATGAATTAAGAAAATCTAGTTTCAAAGTATTCAACAATATTGTGGGTAAATATAAATATTATATAACAAAGTAAGCATTATATGTAAGTCTTAATATATAGAAAAATGATTTCAAATAAAATTGTAAAATAGGCCATGCATCACACCAGGCATCATCTAATTTCATTAATTAATGAACTAATTACGTGGATTTTGCAATTGTGGCACTCTCATAAACATGGTTTTCAAACCCTGACCGTTCATTGAATCGTAAAAAGGAGAGGTTCAAGGTTTTTGAGGTCGAACCGAGGTCGAACCGGGGTCGAACCGTGATGACGTCATAATTAATTTAATAATTATTTTAAATATATATAAAAATATTAAATTAGTAAAAAATATAAAAATTAACTAAAATAGACTAATTAAAACTATAAATCCATATTTTAACTATGTCTAATATATCTATATCCATCTCAAATCCAAATATGAAATATCTATCTAATAATAATAATAACTATTTTTTTATTAAAAAAATTAAAAGCATCAAATTGCCTTTCTAATTTTCATTTTATAATGCCCACATGACCAGTTGTCTAGCTCACATTCACAAACCTAAAAAAGCATTAAAAACAAAATGAATGAAATTAAAGGAAGAAATAAAAAAGAAAAGAAGAAATACAAACAAAAGCAGATAAAGAAAGAATTGTTATGTTTTATTCACAACATTGTTTGCAATATTTTCACAATAATCACATCAAAAAATTATGTGGAAAGTTGTTACTAATTTTAATTTGAACTCACTACTGAAATTATTTTTTTACTCACCAATATTAGTTAATAACAATCTATTATTTAAAATTTATTGTGAAAATATTGTGGTAATATTTTATAATTTCCATTTCTTAATATTAAATACCACATGTTTGATTCAAAAAAAAAAAACCACACGTTTGAATCCAAAAAAAAAAAAAAAAACCACACGATTACATAAAAAAAAAATAAAAAAAACTTAAATATAGTAACATCCACCACACAACAATAATAAAACTTAAAAGATAAAACTTAAAACCACACATTTATCACTCAGAGAAAAGAGAAAGAGAAAGAGAAAGAGAAAAGAGAGAGAGAGAGAGAGAGAGAGAGGAGAATCTTGCGCGCCGGTGGAGAAGATTGGTGGACTTGATCTGTGCGCGCTGGTGGAGAAGATTGGTGGACTTTGATCTGTGCGCGCCGGTGGAGATCAGTGGAGATTAAGGTGTGTGCCGATGGAGATCGACTGGGTCAGATCGGATTGTTCGTCTGCCGCCCCACCGCCGTTCATCCTCCTCCCCACCACTGACTGGGTCAGATCGGATTCTTCTTCTTCTTCTTCTTCTTCTTTTTTTTTTTTTTTTTTCATATTTGGTTGTTCTGATCCAAATTTATTATAAGAACTGGATTTTGTTTTGTGCGATCTGATTTCTATTAAATTTGTTGTCCGATCTGATTTCTTTTTTACGTTTTTTGTTTGGATTTTGTTCGACCGCAAGAATCGTTCACAGTTCACAGACCCGTGAGGTCTGACCGCGGTTCGCACGGGTCCCTGCATTTTTCACATTGAGCGGTTGAGGCCAAAAGAACCGCAAAAATGAGCAGTTCGAGGTTTTCCCGGTCGGACCGTACGGTCCGTTCCGGGTTTCAAAACTATGCTCATAAATCAAAATCAATTCTTCTTCTACATCTACCTAGATTTTTAAACAAGTTTCTGTATATATACTATTTCCTCCAGTTAGTTTTTACCTTTAATGAAGCCCCCCCCCCCCCCCCCACACACACAAAAAAAGAAGAAGAAGAAGAAGAAGCTGCTGCTTCTTCTAATTCCAGAAACAGTTGAAATTAAACTATTATCCTAACTCAATTTTGTTTACGACTTAATTAGGTACATGAATGAATGTATCTGTTTTTTCCTCAATTTAGTCTGTCTTGGGTCACTTAGACTATTTCATTCATTCATACTGATACTGATAATGCTACTTTTCCTTGGAGAATCTCCGACCTCCAACTTGCTCAATATTGAAATATCTTGCACTTGATTGGTGTAGTGTTTTTATGAGTTCATTTAGTTCTTTACTGTCTCTTTTGTAGTAAGATATTAATTATGAAGATCACTAAAACAAACAAGTTTTGGTTGGAGTTGAAAGCTTTGGAATATTATGTGGAGCTGCATAAGAAACAAAGATAATACTTATTCTTTTAGCGGGAAGGCTTGCTCTTACTGGCACATGATAGCGCTGTTATGTCCTATACCAAGGAATCTCTTCCCTCTAGGTACAACAATTCAGGGGGATCTACGATTTCAAGTTAGGGGGTCGAAGTATAAGAAAAAAAAATAGCTATTCATATAGTATTAACAAACTATCAACCAAAATAAATACAAAAAATCATTATTTTTTAATACATTAAGATGTAATTATCTACCAACAAAAAAATAAATAAATAAATAAATAATATTGTTTCTTGATTAAGAGCATAAGCTATTGAAAAAAAAATAATTCACAAACAAAAAATTACTTTTTATACTTTAATATAGCATTTAAAATGTCTTGTATAATAACGTTTTTGGTATTTAGAGTTGTAAATACTAAGTATTTAGTATTTAGAACACTTGATGCAGCACTCTAATATTGGGCTAACAATGATTTTTTTTTTTTTTTTTATATTTTAAAGTTTTGTTTTCGTTAAGTTTTTGAGTTGGGATAGACTAATTAAAAGGGAGACGGATTAAGTTTTTGAAAAAGGGAAGTGCAACTCTAATATATATATATATATATAATTTCTCTTTGGGGCCCCCTTTTTTTTTTCTTTGTGCTGGGGGGGGGGGGGGGGGGGGGGGGGGTGTCCCTGCAACAAATAAAAAAAAAACTTAAAACCCTCATTTCTTCATTCTCAGGAGCAAGGTTAGTTGTCACTTTTTCTTTACTTATCAAAAAGATTTAAAAAAACAAAAAGTTTGTTCGCACTAGCAAAAGGAGAATATTGCACCCTTGTCATAAATTTAACCGCATGCTTGTTGGACCTAACGTTAGGCAAGAGCCTCAAATGTTTACCTCTACCCTCATATACGCACAACCTTCAGGGGACTTGCTTTACATGCATTCAATCTGTACTTACCAGATTAATTTTCTTGAAAAAACTTATCAATAAAATAAAATAAAATTGAAGAGGAAAAATGTGATATGACGGAAATAAAGTGGACGGACCCTTTTGTGGACGGATGTGTATGACACGTAGCAGGTATTGGGTTCCAATGTCTTTTAAAGAAAGTTAACTTGCGGCTTACGTTAGGACTACCATGATTTTGCTTGGCCCACACGCCTAGCCCTAACAAAGAAGATTTTTATAAGGAAAAGGATTAGCCACGAGTGACTCTCCTAGAAGGATAGGACTCCTTAACCAAGGCATAGATTTCAACTCTACACTACTATAAATACTCCAAAACCCTCACAAACCAAGGTACGCATAATTAATTCAACTCTAGCACTCTAGTGTTGAAAATAAGGTTTCTAACTTGACCTTCGGAGGGTTTTTGGCTGGCACCACACCGGTGCTCTCTTTTAGGTTCTCTCTTTTTGTTGTGTAGGTTTTTATTTCGCTCTTGTGAGGACTGCGTAGCTTACTGGTGAATTTCGGCATCATCAGTTGGTGCTGTATGTGGGAAACGCTAAGAGGTAATCAAACATTACCTTATTCCTAAGATGAAAAGTTGCACGGTACTCACCAGATCGATGGCGACAACCAATAACCAGGGCGACGAACCGCACGCTATGGCGCTGGAAAGACAAGTCCAAACGCTCGCAGCGGCAGTCGAACACCTGACCAAACAGAATCACGACCTGGAGGAACAGTTACGTCAGAAGAATGCATGTCCTGGAACGCAAGAAGAAGACCAGGAAGGAACAAGCACTGAAAGGAGGAATCCCGAAGGACTCGAGGGCAGTAATGCCCTGAGCAGACCGAAGAGGCGGGATACCAATCAGCCAGCTATTTCTGAAGCTCTACTACCCCACATCGCCGTGGAGATGCAGGAGATGAGGGAACAAATGGACGCGATGATGAACGCCCTCAGAGGGTGAGTATCTAGCGACCTTAACGACCTGGTCCAACGGGCAGATTTGCCTTTCACAGCACATGTCACTTCATGTCCTCTTCTCCCAAAGTTTCGTATGCCTCAGGTGGAGAGCTATGACTGAACCAAGGACCCCTTGGACCATCTAAAGTCCTTCAAGACTATAATGCACCTCCAAGGGGTGCCAGATGAGATTATGTGCAGGGCCTTCCCTACTACGTTGAAGATATCTGCAAGGCTTTGGTATAGCAGGTTGACACCTAACTCGATTAGCACCTTTAAGGAGTTAGGTGCTCAATTCGTGTCACACTTTATCGGGGACCACCGATACAAGAAGTCCACGGCATGTCTGATGAGCATAAGACAACGGGAAGACGAGACATTGAGGTTGTATATAACACGGTTCAATAAAGAGGCACTTTCGATAGACGAAGTGGACGATAAGATACTAGTAGCAGCATTCACCAACGGGCTACGAAAAGGTAAGTTCCTCCTCTCCATGTATAAGAATGATCCAAAGACTATGTCCGAAGTACTTACAGGGCGACAAAGTACGTGAACGCGGAAGACACGCTGATGATAAGGGAAGATAAGCCTAAGAAAAGGGAGAGGCAGGAGGATGTGCGATAAGAGGGGGGACGAAAAATGGCTAGGACGGGAGAACGAAGGGAGGATAGACGCCCAAAACTGCCCATAGGAAAATTCACAAGCTTCACCTCTGATGGCCTCGATCGACCAAGTATTGATGCAGATAAAGGATGAAAAAGCCATGACATTCCCCGGTAAGTTGAAGGGGGATCCCAATAAAAGGTCAAGAAACAAGTACTGCCGCTTCCATCATGACCACTGCTACGACACATCTGACTGCTATGATTTGAAGCAACAAATCAAGGCACTTATAAGGCAAGGGAAGCTGCAGAGGTTTGTTAGTAAAGAAGGGATGAATTCGCCACAATATCAGCCCCCCCGACGGGAGAACGAGCACCCAAGACCTCCAATTGCAGACATAAGGATGATCATCGGAGGTAAAATTAACACAGGATCGTCCAAAAGAGCTCGTAAAACTTACCTACGAATGGTACAGAACGTCCAGATGACGAGCTTAACACCAAAGATGGCCCAAATTGATATCCCAACCATCGGCTTTTCAGAGGAAGATGCCCAACGTCTTCACCATCCACATGATGACGCACTCGTGGTCAGCATACAAGCTGGGGATTACAACATGCATCGGGTACTAGTTGATAATGGAAGTTCAGCAGACATTCTTTATTACCCCGTGTTTCAACAGATGGGAATTAGAAGGGAGCAACTGGTTCCAACCAACGCTCCCCTCGTTGGATTCGGAGGAACAAGGGTCTACCCCTTTGGGGCCGTCACATTGTCCGTAACGGTAGGAGATCACCCATAACAAATCACCCATAACAAATTACTAAGGATGTGGTTTTTCTGGTAGTTGATTGCTCATCTGCCTATAACGCAATCCTCGAACGGCCTATTCTTAATGCATGGAAAGCTATAACTTCGATTTACCATCTGATGATTAAGTTCCCTACCGAATATGGAGTCAGAGAGCTACGCGGGAATCAGGCTGCAGCACGAGAATGCTACGTTGCCATGACGAAGATGGAAGATCACCTGCAAACACTAAATGTCGAAGGACAAGGGACTACCGCTAAAGCAGTGGAAGAACTGGAAGAAGTATCACTTGACGACTCAAGGCCCGGACGGACCACGAGAATTGGTACAATGGCCAGTTAATCGGTACGACAAAGCCTTACCACGTTCCTAAGGGAAAATCAAGACGTGTTTGCATGAAGTCACGAGGACATGCCGGGGATCTATCCAACAGTAATAGTACACAAGCTGAATGTGTCACCTTCATTCTCTCCCATCCGACAGAAGAAACAAGTGTTCGCTCCAGAAAGGGACCGGGCTATCGTCGAGGAAGTCCAAAAATTGCAGGAAGCAGGTTTCATACGTGAAGTATACTACCCGGACTGACTAGCAAATGTAGTGATGGTAAAAAAGGCGAATGGGAAGTGGAGAATATGCGTTGACTTCACGGATCTAAACAAGGCTTGCCCAAAGGACAGTTATCCTCTACCGCGTATTGATACCCTAGTAGATTCGACTGTAAGACATGAACTTTTAAGTTTCATGGACGCATTCTCCGGCTACAATCAGATCAAGCTGGATGAAGTTGATCAAGAGAAAAACATCGTTTATCACCAGTCAAGGGCTCTTTTGCTATAAGGTAATTCCCTTCGGACTAAAAAATGCTGGGGCCACGTACCAAAGGTTGATGAATAAGATGTTCGCATGTCAGATTGGAAGAAACGTGCAAGTTTACTTGGACGACATGCTAGTGAAGAGTGTTCATGAATGCAACCATCTAGGCGACCTCTAAGAGACTTTCAACACCCTTTGGTCCTACAACATGAAGCTAAACCCCAGCAAATGTGCATTCGGGTTCATGGCAGGAAAATTTTTGGGTTTTATGGTGTCCTAGAGAGGTATTGAGGTCAACCCAGAGAAGGTGAAGGCAATAATGGACTTAGCTCCCCCAAAGTCGCTAAAAGAGGTCCAAAGCTTGAATGGTCAAGGGCAACGGACAAATGCCTCCCGTTCTTTCGCACATTAAGAAAATCATTTGAATGGACAAACGAGTGTCAGAAGGCTTTCGAAGATTTGAAGACATACCTTTCCTCTCCGCCATTACTTAGCCCGTCCAAGCCAGGGGAAGAACTGTTTCTATATGTGACTGTCTCCCCATCAGCTGTTAGCGCGGCTTTTGTTAGAGAGGAAGATAAAATCCAGAGACCTGTATACGTTATAAGCCGAGCGCTGAGAGGGGCTGAAGAAAGGTATCCACCGATAGAAAAGCTAGCCTTTGCATTGGTGACCGCTGCAAGGAAACTCAAACCGTACTTTCAAGCGCACGTCATAAATGTCATGACGAACTAGCCCTTAAGAAGAGCATTGAGCAATTCCGAAGCAGCAGGACGGATGGTGCTGTGGGCGATCGAGCTAAATGAGTACGATATTCGCTATCGACCTCGACTGGCGGTAAAAGGCCAAATCTTGGCAGACTTCATTGCGGAGTTTACCAACGTGGAGGAACAGGGGGCAAATGAACTTCCCATGTGGAGTGTTCACGCAAACGGATCCTCCAACAAAAATGCAAGCGGAATCGGTGTGGTAATCCGAACACCAGAAGGGGATAAGATAAAGTGCATGATCTGTTTATGTTTTCCAACAACAAATAATGAAGCAGAATATGAAGCCCTCGTAGCGGGATTGGACCTCGCTGTAGCCGCAGGAGCTTAGAGCATGGTTGTCTACTTTGATTCCCAAGTCATCACCAGCCAGATTAATGGAAGTTACGAGTGCAGGAGTGAAAGAATGAAGAAGTATCTCGACGAAGTGAAAAGTCGAATGAGCAACCTCTAGCCAGATTAGGACTACCATGATTTTGCTTGGCCCACATGCCTAGCCCTAACAAAGAAGATTTCTATAAGGAAAGGGATTAGCCATGAGTGACTCTCCTAGAAGGAAAGGACTCCTTAACCAAGGCATAGATTTCAACTTACACTACTATAAATACTCCAAAACCCTCACAAACCAAGGTACGCATAATTAACTCAACTCTAGCACTCTAGTGTTGAAAATAAAATTTCTAACTTGACCTTCGGAGGGTTTTTGGTTGGCACCACACGGTGCTCTCTGTTAGGTTCTCTCTTTTTGTTGTGTAGGTTTTTATTTCGCTTTTGTGAGGACCGCGTAGCTTACTGGTGAATTTCTGCGTCATCAAAAATCATTTTATTGAAGAAATAATCAATAAAATAAAATAAAATAATTTTAAAAAACTTAATGGAGCTCTCCCCTTTTCTCTTTCGAGAAGAGCAAGAAGAATTGGCATGCAGCAATAAGAAGGTTAAGATGTTAGCTATGCAGGCTTCCAAGGAGGTCTAGATTCAGGGTCATCATCACCAAGCCGTGGTCGAGGGTCATGGAGCAGGGCCATATCCTTCAAGGATAAGCTTGTTGGTGAAATACTTAGTGCTTACACCCAGGCTTTTAACTTTGGTGATTGTATGGAAGATGATGAAGACTCAGATGAGGAAGTAGAGGTGCTCCGTGAAGGACTAGCTGCTGTCAAGTTCTCTAAAGAATTCAAACAGCACATTCACACTCCATGGTCCAAAGCACTCATTATCAAGGTCTATGGCAAAATCAGTTGGCTTCAGTTTTCTACACATTAGATTACTTTCCATGTGGAAACCTGCTGGTAGATTGGACTATGTGGATTTGGGGCATGGCTTCTTCCTTGTGAGGTTGTCATTGAAAGAAGATTATGAAAATAGCCTTAGTAAGGGTCCTTGGTTTATTGGTGAGCACTTCCTATCCATTAGACCATGGGAGCCGAATTTCCGACCAGCAGGAGCGAGTGTTACCTCGATAGTAGTTTGGATAAGACTTAATGAACTTCTGATTGAGTACTAAAATGTGGAAGCTCTTCTCCAGATTCGGAAATCCATTGGTAATGTTCTAAGAATAGATACTCATACTGCCTTTGAGGCTAGAGGAAGATTTGCTAGACTTTGTGTTCATATTGATATTGACAAGCCTTGGTCATGCCAATTTTGATTGTCAAGTTTGAACAACTAGTCTGTTATGAAGGTATTCAAAAATTGTGCTTATCTTGTGGAAGAATGGGTCACCGGAGGGAAAATTGCCCATACACAATTCGCCAATGTGCTCAGGTGCATGAGATGGAAGTGGTGGTTGTTGAGGACAAAGGAGAGCAGTCACGCAAATAGCATGTTTGGATAATGCCAAGTCGAGTGAGGGGGCCACCAAGGACATGTTAGAAGAGGTGCAAGAGGGTACTCAGGATACTATGTACGGACCCCCCCTGGAATTGCCAACTACTACTTCAGGCAGATGCAAGGGAATCGTGGGAATGGAGTAAAGGCCAATATAGGCCTAGGCAAGGCGAAACCCACCAATGGGCCTGGTAGAGATGCCAAACGAAAGCTGTCTCCACCGAGAGTAATTAATGGAGCCCATCTGATGAGCTCCTTTCAAACCATACAGACAAACACACATGCTCAAGCCCAAACTCTTATGGAATCAAGCCTAAACTCCTACGGAATCAAGCCCAAGGATGTTAGACAAAGATAATATGGACTTCCAGGTTGGAGATGAAGTGGCTCACGTTAAGCCCATCCATAAAGCATTTGTTAAGGGAAGGAAGGTACTTGCCCGAGCCAGGGCATCCCAAACTTCTACAATAGGCACTGCTGATAGAGACCAAGGTAGTTCTGTAGTGTACTCCTAAAAAAAAAAAACAATCAAAGCCTATCTCTAATGGTGACCAAGTGATTCGAGATAGAGGGTGCAAGCCAAGATCAGGTGAAGAATCAAAACCGAGAGTTGCTTCTCAGTTTCAGCTAGCAAGCATGCCTTGGCCAAAGGTGGGCTATAAATTTGGAGGGGGTAGTAGCGAAAATCCCAGAGGTGGTGATAGTAGAAATTCGTGCAAACCTGATGCGAGTTATGGGGTGGTTTAATTGCAAACTTCGAAGGGCAAGGAAATTGATATTTCCTCTAACAACAGAGAGTGTGAGGGATGGAAGGATGCCTTTGACAGACCCAGCGTGGTCAGAGGTGAGGAATCCATGGTGGCAGTTCATGGCAGATGTGTCAGTGATGGAGCAGGAACGACAAATGGTTTGGGAACCACTGCCACAGATTTTAGCAGTACTTGAGTTGTGCGAAGTGAATCCTGCGAAATGTCTCTCAGAGTGACGAATGCTGGAGAATCAACCAATCTCCACTTTCCTCATGGGGAGCAAGAATACCACGAAACTAATTCAAGTCTTTTAGCCAAATGTGATATTCAGTCTGCTTGTAATGTCTTAAGAGGTGGAGATGGGAGTGCTTCAGCACAATATAACCTTGATTCCAAGGGAAGGGCAGTCACTGGATATGTTGAAGTGGATCGGATGGAATTTAAGGGAGGAGGTGAAATCGATGCCATTTGTTGACGAGTGCCCCATTCCTTAACATTAGTTCATCATGAATATCATAGTATGGAATTATAGGGGCACGTTAAAGCCCTCCTTTTGGAGTCATAATATGGAATAACCTTAATAAAGTTGCAGAACTTCATAATATGCCTTGGGTCTTAGCCGGGGATTTTAACGAGCCTCTTCAAGCAAAAGATAAATTTGAGGGAAAGGCTGTTAGTGTCAATAGATCTCTGTTGTTTAAGGAGTGTTTAGACAAGTGTAGCAAGATTGACATTGGGTTCTCGGGGCCTCGGTTTACTTGGACTAACAGAAGGGAAGTACAAGCTCTTATTCAGGAGAGAATTGATAGAATCTTTGTTAACCCTAGTTATTGTCTCTTATATCCTAAAGACAGAGTTGTGCACCTCACAAGGTGTCATTTAGATCATTGCTCGGTTATGCTTCAAGTGCTTCCTAGAGTCCAAAGACGAGGTAGTAGGCATTTCAAATTCCAGACTTACTGGTTGTCGGATCTTACTTTCCCTCACGTTGTTAATCAGGCTTGGGGACAATGGTATGCACTGCAAGAGGCCATAAAGCATTTCACAAGGGACGCAACTAATTGGAACAAGGTGCAATTTGGTAATATTTTTGCTAGGAAAAAGAGCATTATAGCAAGGGTTAATGGAATTCAGTGTACAATATCAATTAGGCCATCCAATTTTTTTTGAATTTGGAGAATGCCCTTCTAAAGGAGCTTGATATGGTATTAAATCAAGTAGAGAAGCTCTGGGCTCTTAAGTTGAGATTCAATTAGATGATACAAGGTGATAGGAACACTGCCTTTTAACATGTATCAACCTTAGTTAGGAGAAAGAGAAACCAGATTATGGCGATTAAAGATGCATTGGGGGAGTGGTTGTTGGAAAAGGATTGTTAGGACATATGTAGTTGTTCAAGCTTGTGAACATATGTCGCTATTTTATGTAATTGGCTTATCCTTAGACAAAACGCACTTTACTTGTAATTGGGTAGATCTAGGATGTGTTAAACACTTCAAGAAACAGTGGTTCAAGATTAAGTGTTGAAGCTGTCAAAATCTGTCCAAGATACAAGCAAGGAAGTGCAAGATTTTAAATCTCGACACCTACCTCGACAGATACATCTATCGAGATTTAAAGAAGCTGTTAAGCCCGAGCCTCGACAGCTGTCTCGACACCTCTCGACACCTCTATCTGTCGAGAATTAAAGAAAACAGATTTCCAGGTCTGTTTCAAGTCCAATCCGTATGTGTATCTTTGGGACTTCTTTTCTCCTAACCCTAGACATATAAAAGAATTATTTTAAGGGCCGTCAAAGCAAGCAACAAGCAGAATTCACAAGATACAATTTGCTTCTTCTCTTTCATGCAAATTGTGATCTGTGAGACAAAGTTCGTGCCCTAGTTTATCTCTGATGATTTGAAGAACTTTGCAGCCAACATTCTTTCTTCCTCAAGTTGGTGAGTGAGTCACGTACTTGGATTCGTGCAAAGGAGTAAGCCACGTACTGGGATCCGCGCATCACATTGGTTAGTCACGTACTGGGAGCCGTGCATTAAACTGGAGAAATTGTCACTACAGAACAAGTCCAATTGGGTATTGGGGTAAGAGTTCAACTGTAGGTTGGTGAGGTACTGGGATTCCTTACTTGTAACTGCTTGTTGTGATAATAGTGGAGTTTCGGGAGTGGTGACCTTAAATCACCCGGTGGGGTTTTTGCCGTAAGGGTTTTCCCCATTCGTGAACAAATCACCGTGTTCTTTATTTTCCGCTGCATAACTTAGTTTGGTGATTTGTTTGTGCTGCCACGTGATTGCATGTTAATTTGATTAATTAATAACTGGGCTAATTTAATTAATCTAATTATCACAAGGGGTCAACGCATTTGTGGCCTGTCAAGTGGTATCAGAGCAAGCACACTCTGATTAGGGTTTAATCTATTGTGTGTGATCCATTGACCCCCGCTGTCATGGATAGAGGACAATCTTTAATTATTCCTCCTTTATTTGATGGCACTAACTATGCATACTGGAAAGTACGCATGAGAGCTTTCTTGCAGTCTTTAGATGAGAAAGTGTGGCAAGCTGTGGAGATAGGCTGGACCAAGCCTACAGAGGCGCCGGCTGACTGGGATGAAGCTAAGATCAAAGCGGCAAACTTCAACAGCAGAGCATTGAATGCCCTATTCAGTGCAGTCACCAATGAGGAGTTCAAGAAAATTTCCTCAACTGAAACTGCCAAGGAAGCATGGACCATCCTCCAGACAACCTATGAGGGCACCAAGGCTGTCAAAGATTCAAAGCTGCAAAGGCTCACCACACGCTTTGAAGAAATAAAGATGGAGGAGGATGAGTCGTTCGATGAGTTCTATGCCAAGCTGAAGGACATAGTGAACTCAGCCTTCAATCTTGGGGAGACCATCCCAGAACCCAAGATAGTAAGGAAGGTGCTCAGATCGCTGCCAGAAAGATTCCATGCTAAGATCACGGCGATCGAAGAGTCGAAGGATATTGACAGAAGTCCTTTGACTGAGCTGGTTGGAAACTTGCAAACCTATGAGTTAGGGCTGACTAGGTTAGGCAAGTCGAACAAGGGCAAGAGTTTGGCACTGAAGGCCAAAAGCAGTGATACGGATGACTCATCAGATGATGAAGATTCCAAGATGAAATCCTACATCACAAGGCAATTCAAGAAGTTCATGAAGAATGCCAATGGAAAGGGTTTCAACAAAGACCGTAGACAGTCCAGTTCTTCACAATTCAGGAATCCGGAGAAAATGAAGAAGGATGTTATGGATGGCGGTCAGTACACTGTTCCCACAGGACCAAAGTGCTTTGGATGTCAAGGCTTTGGACACATGAAACAAGAGTGTCCTACGTACTTAAAGAGCATAGGGAAGAGCAAAGCACTTGCTGTTACCTTAAGCGACACAAAGCCCGAGGACGATTCCGAGAATGAGGACGACGGAATCTTGAGTGCCTTCACTGCCACTGTTAATCCTACTGATGGGGTTACAGAAGATGTGGATGAAGAGAAGGAATTGGTGGAGTCCAAGATTGAGATTATGGATGATCAAGATGATATCCATACCGCCTATGAGAAGCTATACAAGCTTTCTGAGAAACACGAGAAGCTCTATAGGCTAGCCACCAAGAAGCTCAGTGATGTGGAACTTGACCGTGAGGAGCTGTCCACAAAGGTTGATCAAGCGAATCAAACCATTGGAGCACTAAGGTTCGAGAACAATTTCTTGGCTGAGAGGACCAAGAAGCTTGAAGCAGAGCTATTTCAAGTCAAAGCACAACTGGAGAGGACGTCAAGCGCCAAGCTGGACAAGATGCTAGATGCTCAGAGATCTTCTTCGGATCGTACTGGATTGGGGTATGAATTCTCTATCTCTAATACTCCTTCTGCTAGTACTACTGTTTTTGTTCCACCGGCTAATAACATTAAAACTGAGGAAAATAATGTTAAAACTGATTTAGCTAGTGAGAACGTAGACAAGGAAAGGTCCATCCTAGGAGCACCCCTTAAAATTGAGAAAAGGGAATCTAGAAACCCTAGGAATAAGAGGGCTAACTCTCAAAAGGCCAAACAGAAGAAGCCGCATCTCTGTTATCATTGTGGTCTCGCCGGTCACACTCGACCAAATTGCTACAAGTGGCTTGCCACTCAACAGAGCAATGGCGAAATAGCATCTGGGAGCCAGAATCAGCTTCAGTCTTCTCTCGCTCCTCTTAGAGACATTCTAAAAGCTCTTATGTTCCTTTCGAACTTGAACGGTTCATATTCTTCTCCCTCTTTACCGGTTCAAGAGTCGACCAATAGGAAAGGATCTTCCAAGGTGTGGAAGCCAAAGGGATCTAAGTGATTTCAGTCACTTCTTCTTCTTTCTCTGTTTTCGTGTGTTGCATTACTTGTGTGTTTCTTTACTGTTTTGAGTCAATCTAGTTTTATGCATTGTTTTTGCTTTCTTTAACATGTTTTTGTTTGTGTGTTTTCAGTTTTGTGTTTTATTTTTTGCTTCTTTGATAAAAATAAAAAAAAAAAATTGAAAAAATGAAAAATACAAAAACAGTGTGTGTTTGTGTGCATTAGTTCATGCGAACTTTTGGAATGGCCATTGAAACAGAGTTTTCTAAACTTTGTATCATCTATAGCTTAGATGAGCACTCTTTTTGCACAACTAAGCGAGTGAGCTTTGTAGCTCTTTGTTTGTGATGAGTAAGGTTAAGTAATCTCTTCTTCTTAACACTCGTATCACTCTTTTTGACGGGTTGAACTAGAAAATCCTAAGAGAAAGGCATAAATAACCATCTCACCACTGTTACTCGCCAATCATAATATGACATCTGTATGCTTCGGCATAGCAAAAGTGCAATGTCATAAGACACCTGTATGCTTCGGCATAGCAAAAGTGCAGTGTCAAAAGCTTAACATCATTGGGTATTTCTTTTCTTTCTCTTGTATGCCCATGCATGATATGCTTGTTAAAAGAAAATATGCAAAGAAATAAAAAGCAAAAAGATTAAAAAAAAAAAATGCTTTAAAATATGGTTGCAAGCGTGTTTTCTAGGAGATGTGGGAGTTATAGGATGTACCTCAAAGGTGATAGTCCCCATCAAACAGTTATGATTGTGTGTGAGTTAAAGTGATTTTCTCATATCTCAAATCGTCATGACATTGAGACACTTATGCAATCTTGCGATGTTTTCACACACAACACGCAATACTCTTTGCAATTCTTGATACATGTGCAGGTACAATGTGATTTGGCCATCACAAGGTTTACATGCGTTAATGTATGATAACTAAACTGTCATAACTTGTTTTTGAAACATAAAATTGGTTAGACTTGTTTAGTGTGTGTGTGCGTGTTTTGAGATACATGTGCTTCATATTTCTTGTTGAGAGATGATTTTGAGAGCTTAATGTGTTGATTGTATCTTTGGTTGAGCTGTATGCATGATTGCATTCATGTCTGTGTTTTTCTTCTTTTGAAAAACTGCTTTGAAAGGCATCTCGACACCTCCTCGATACCTCTCGATACATAGCTATCTGTCGAGATCCTCAGACTCTTTCTTATCGCAGTCTCGACAGATACCTCGACAGCAGCTGGATCGATCGAGAAACTTTCTGTTTGCTCGATAGCTCCTCGATAGCTGCTGGATCGATCGAGGTTCCCTCTTGCTTGTTTCTTCTCCCTCGATAGCTGACCTCGATAGCTGCATCTGTCCACGTGCTTTTCTCGATAGCTACCTCGACAGCTCTCGACACCTCCAGCTGTCGAGAATTACTGATGCTCTATAAAAGGGTCCTTCGCGATTTTTTCAGGACATTCTCTCGATCTTTCTCGCTCGAAAACTCTCTGATCTCTCTCAAAATCTTTTCTCTCTCCCTCCAAACCTCTCTCAAGGCTTTCTCAAGTGATTCTTCGTGTTCTTCATCATTTGGTAAGCATTTTATCCCTCATTTTCATGCATTGCATTGTTTTAAAACCCTAGGTTTGTGTTTTTGAAAAATTTTTGGGAGTTTTCAAAATTGTTGGGGTTTTCATGAAATTTTTGGGTTGGTTTTCTAGTCTTAATCTTCAAAACCACATGCATTGCATCACATTAGCATTCTAATTGTATTTTCATGCATTTAGATGTGTGCAAATCTATTGTGTGCTGTTAGGTTTGGATTGGGCTGAGCCCATGATGTTTTTGAGTTGCATATCACTTGCTCATGCATTTTCATGCATACGTTCTTTTCATTTCAATATTTCATTCTGTCAATATTGATTTGTTTGGGACTTTTCTGTTTGTCTCTTCTTTCCCCCTCTTCTATGGTTACGTTAGTAGCGTCTATGGCTCCTAAACGTAAGTCCATTCCGTCCCAGAACCCTCTGCGTTCTAAGGGACAGTCTTCTTCTGACTCTACCCCTATCTCTGTCCGGTTCCGTGATGAGAAAGCCCATAAGGACTTCTCGGAGAACTTTTCTAAACGCGGTGTTCATTCGGAACGCCACGTCGACCTGGCAGACTTTGCCGACACTGACCTACCCGATGTCATTCACACTCGGGGTTGGGAGTCACTGTGTGACGTCCCGGTCACATCTCCTCTCGTGTTGATTCAGGAGTTTTACTCCAACATCCACGGGATAGATTCTTCAGTACCTTCTTTCTATTCTTGCGTTAGAGGTACGCGCTTCTCTGTCACCCCAGAGCTAGTCTCTGAGGTTCTCCATGTACCTAGGGTGGATCATCCCGATTACCCTAGCTGTGAGCGTCTCTGGACTGTGTCCAAAGACGAGATGATCTCGGCGTTTTGTGAACGTCCTACCTCTTGGGGAGATCACATGTACACACCATGTAGACCTTTTGCTAAAGGTCCTAGATTCCTTAACATGGTGATGACTTTTGTTTTGCACCCACTCTCTCACTACAACTCGATCACAGAGCCTCGAGCTCGATTCTTGTTGTCCCTCCTTGAGGATCTTTCTATAGACTTTCCTTCTCACTTCATCTTTTCTATCATAGATGTCTATAGAGATACGGCCACCCGTGATAAGCTCATTTTCCCTTCCGCTATCACGAGAATCATGAGTCGTTTTTCCATTCCCTTCCCCTCGTCTGATCACTACCATGTCATGTCTGCCATAGACGCCGCTACCGTAAAACGTAGCGAGGCACAGTTTCGATTGCGACAGCCGGATGCTGCCACTCCTTCCACCCATCCGACCACCTCCAGATCAGCTCGTGCGTCTGCTTCTTCCTCCTCTAGCGACGTCACGTTAGGAGACATCATGGCGCAGCTACAGCGCATGGATGCTCGCCTCGATACTCTCTCCACAGAGTTGTATCAGGTGAATGTCCGTATTGGTCGCATCGCCAGGCGACCATGGACGGCTTTGGCTCAGAGGTTTCTCCTCCGCCACCTCATGTGTCGACTGAGACCGAGGGTGATGATGATGGCGATGATGATGATGCTTCCGACGATGATGATGATGGAGATGCTAGCTCATCGGATGAGATGTCTACTTGACACTCTACCCTTTGTCACTCGTGACAAAAAGGGGGAGTAGTTTTGTATGAGAGTAGTCATACTTAGGGGGAGTGTTAGCATAGGACATTTATGTTAGGGGGAGTGTGGATTGAGGGATGTAGTGAGGTGATCTATGTATTTTTTTTTCTTTCCTTATCTTTTAGAGATACATTGATCATGTACTTACATACATTGTACTTATTCTTTTTCTCTATATGATGATGTATGTTTTCTTTTTCACCTACCTCTACATGTGTTGTTTCTTTTCTGTCTTTATACACATGTTTCTTTACTTGTATGCAATCTATTATTTCTGTTTCACACAAAGATGCCTTGATGTGTTTTGTTTATAAGTGTTTCAGAAATACAGGTTGTCAAAGTCTTCTTGCCATGAACTCTCTTCTTGCAAAGTTTTTTAAGAGTTTGTGTTAGGATAGATTTTATTGTATGTATCAAGTGAATATGAGTTGAGTGATTTATGACTTCTCTCATATCTTCATTTGTGTGTTGTGGTTTTGTCACGGATTGCCAAAGGGGGAGATTGTTAGGACATATGTAGTTGTTCAAGCTTGTGAACATATGTCGCTATTTTATGTAATTGGCTTATCCTTAGACAAAACGCACTTTACTTGTAATTGGGTAGATCTAGGATGTGTTAAACACTTCAAGAAACAGTGGTTCAAGATTAAGTGTTGAAGCCGTCAAAATCTGTCCAAGATACAAGCAAGGAAGTGCAAGATTTTAAATCTCGACACCTACCTCGACAGATACATCTATCGAGATTTAAAGAAGCTGTTAACCCCGAGCCTCGACAGCTGTCTCGACACCTCTATCTATCGAGAATTAAAGAAAACAGATTTCCAGGTCTGTTTCAAGTCCAATCCGTGTGTGTATCTTTGGGACTTCTTTTCTCCTAACCCTAGACATATAAAAGGATTATTTTAAGGGCCGTCAAAGCAAGCAACAAGCAGAATTCACAAGATACAATTTGCTTCTTCTCTTTCATGCAAATTGTGATCTGTGAGACAAAGTTCGTGCCCTAGTTCATCTCTGATGATTTGAAGAACTTTGCAGCCAACATTCTTTCTTCCTCAAGTTGGTGAGTGAGTCACGTACTTGGATTCGTGCAAAGGAGTAAGCCGCGTACTGGGATCCGCGCATCACATTGGTTAGTCACGTACTGGGAGCCGTGCATTAAACTGGAGAAATTGTCACTACAGAACAAGTCCAATTGGGTATTGGGGTAAGAGTTCAACTGTAGGTTGGTGAGGTACTGGGATTCCTTACTTGTAACTGCTTGTTGTAATAATAGTGGAGTTTCGGGAGTGGTGACCTTAAATCACCCGGTGGGGTTTTTGCCGTAAGGGTTTTCCCCATTCGTGAACAAATCACCGTGTTCTTTATTTTCCGCTGCATAACTTAGTTTGGTGATTTGTTTGTGCTGCCACGTGATTGCATGTTAATTTGATTAATTAATAACTGGGCTAATTTAATTAATCTAATTATCACAAGGGGTCAACGCATTTGTGGCCTGTCAAGGATGAAGTTAAAGAGTTTATTAAGAATGGTTTTAATGAAGTATACACCACTTTGCTGCTTAGTGCCAATAGGGCAGCACTTGAAAGGTCTCAATGGCAAGCTAGCTTAACTGAGGAAGAAAAAGGATGAGGTTAAATTTGCTTTATGGTCTCTTAAAGCTTTTAAAGCACTGGGGCCAGATGGGCTGCATGTTTTTTGCTAGATTAAGGCCTTACTTGGATAAGCTAATCTCTTCTCTTCAAACAACATTTGTTCCGGGTAGGAAGGGCATTGATAATGCCATCATAGCCTAAGAAATTATTCATACGCTAAGCAAAAAGAGAGGGAGAGTTGGGTATATGGCCTTGAAGATCGATTTGAAGAAGGCATATGACAAGCTCGAATGGAGATTCATAAGGGAAACTCTTATTAGAGTAAATCTTCATTCGGATCTCACTGATGTCATTATGAGTTGTGTTTCCATGATGTCTACATTGGTGCTATTTAATGGCGAAGCTCTTGACCCGATATACCCCTCAAGAGGGATAAGGTAAGGAGATCCCTTATTGTTAGGACATATATGAATCATGTTAGGAACATATGTCAATATTTTATGTAATTGGCTAATCCTTTGACAAAACTCACTATACTTGTAATTGGATAGATCTAGGATGTGTTTAATGCTTCAAGAAACAAGGTTTCAAGTTTAAGTGTTAAAGCCATGCAAATCTGTCCAAGAATCAAGTGAAGAAGGGTTGTTCATTAAAGCTGGACAGATTCCCGACAACTCTCAACAGATAGCTATCTATCAAGATTTAATGAGTCTCGACAGCTCTCTACAGATTCTATCAATAACTCTTGACAGATTCTATCTATCGAGGTCTCGACAGTTGCTGACAGATATCGTATCTATCGAGAATTACGAAATTCAGATTTCTAAATTGATTTTTGGCCCATGCTGACATGTATGTGTAGGGTTTATTTTCTCACAACCCTAGACACATATAAGGCTTATTTTAAAGGTCGTCACACAAAAGAATACAAGGAGAACACATGCAAAAGGTGACTGATGCCTTATTCTCTCTAAAAGAAGATATTGTGTCTTTGCACCTTAGGGTTTTGTAACCAAGTGCTTCTTGATCTTCATTGTTAACGAAATGAAGAAATTTGCAACTAACATTCTTTTTCCTCAAGTTTGTGAGTGAGTTACGTACTGAGATTCATGCAAAAGAGTTAGTCATATACTGGGATTCGTGCAAAGGAGTAAGTCGAGTATTGGTATTTGTGCATCAATTGGTTAGTCACGTATTGAGAGCCCTACAATACAAGGAGAGATTGTTACTACAGAATAAGTCCAATTGGGTATTAGAGTAAGGGTTCAATTGTAGGTTGGTATAAGGTACTGAGATTTATTTATGTGTAACTGCTTGTTTTGAAAATAGTAGATTCTCGGGAGTGGCGACCTTAAAATCACCCGGTGGGGTTTTTGCCTCAAAGGTTTTCCCCATTCATAAACAAATCACTGTGTCAAATTTAATTTCCGCTACATTTAGTTATTTGGTGATTTGTTTGTGCTACCATGCTCATTGCATGTAATTAAACCTAATTAATTCACTTGGCTAATTAATTGGTTAATTCATCACAAGGGGTCAATACATTCTTGGCCTATCACTTATCGCCATATCTTTTCATTATGTGCGTGAACTTCCTTGGCCAACTAATTGAAGAGAAATGCAGTCAGAATCTTTGGCAGCCTATTAAGGCCTCTAGAAATGGCCCGGCCTTTTCTCATTTGTTCTTTGCGGATGATCTTGTATTCTTTGCAAAAGCAGATTATATCAATTGTTTAGTCATTAGAGACATCCTTGATGATTTTTGTAACTTGTCAAGCCAAACAGGGAGTGAAGCGAAATCAAAAGTCCATTTTTCGCCTAATGTTGATAGAGATACTAGAGAATCGCTTTGTGATATTCTTGGATTTGCCTCCACCCCAAAGCTTGGTAAGTACCATGGAATTCCTATCAAGCAGCCCGAAACTTCTCCTTAAGACTACAATTTCAATTTGGATAAGGTGAAGCAAAAATTATGGGTTGGAAAGAAAATATGCTCTCATTGGCTGGTCGATCGGTTCTTATACAAGCCTCTTCAGCTACGATACCTGCTTATGTTATGCAATGTACTCAACTTCCTAGAAGAATACTTGAAGAAATTGACCGGGTTAACCAGAATTTCTTATGGGGCTCCTTGGAGTTAGTCAGAAAGATGCATTGGATTGGGTGGAAAAAGGTGACCAAGCCTAAAGAGGAAGGTGGTCTTAGACTGCAAACTGTGAAGGGGCAGAATATTGCTCTATTGGCTAAGCTAGATTAGAGGTTGACTACACAAGAAGAAGCTTTATGTGCCAAAGTTTTAAGGCAGAAGTACTGCAATCAACGAAGGATGAATGCAATCAATGTTGATAGACTTCCATGCTCTCATATTTGGGAAGCGATCAAAAAAGGAAGGGAGGTGTTTACTAAAGGAGGCATGTGGACAGTTGGTATGGAGAGCAATTTGAGCTTTTTGTCAGGGAATTGGACAAATAAATGACCCCTTCGGTAACAGATTTAGGGGCCTTTAACTCAGGAAGCAGCTTAGTGGACAGTGAGAGATAGTTTGGTGGATTTGGGTTGGGATTGGGATTGAATTCTATTTGAATTTCCTATAGACATTAAGTTGATGATTCAAGCTACTCCTATAGCTATGACAGGTAGAGATAAGGACAGATTAGTGTGGATGGAGAATCCAAGGGGTGTTTTTGATCTTAAGAGTGCCTATAGTATTGTTGAAAACTTTGGTCCTTGTCTTGGTCCTCCTTTTGCTACGGGTTGGATATGGAAAGCTCAGACCCTTCCAAAAATAAAGACTTTCCTTTGGAGGTGTGATCACGAGAGTGTTGGAGTTAAGGCATGTCTGGCTAGAATAGGGATGGGTGATGAAGAGATATATGTCCTATTTGCCGAGTGAAGGTGGAATCGATTATGCATGCCCCCAGAGATTGTGTTTGGGTAAAGGCTAGGTGGATGCAATTGGGTGTTGATAGCACTAACCAAGACTTTTGGATGATAGATTTGCAGGAGTGGCTTACTTTGAATGGGAGGATGAGTCGTAGCTTGCTTCTTGGTAAGCCCCCATGGAAAATGATCTATCCTTTTGCAATTTGGAACATATGGAGAAGCAGAAACAGTGCTGTGTTTAATAGGAAGAATCCCAATCCAAGGTTGGTAGCAGACATCATTGCACAAACCATGGAGTTTATGTATTGTGCGTGCTCAAATAGAGGTCCAATCCGATACATTGTGAAGGAAGTTAGATGGGAGCGACCTCAAGAAGGGTGGAGCAAACTGAACATAGATGGTTCAACATTGGGTAGCTCAAGTCTAGCTAGATGTGGGGTATTGTGAGAAATAATTAGGGAGGTTGGGTTGCTGGGTTTTCTAGACGTATTGGTTTAACTAATAGCTTTGTGGCTGAGTTGTTGGGACTGAGAGATGGGCTTATATTGTGCTACAATTTAAATATCACTTCCATTATTGTTGAGCTTGATGCAAAAGCTATTGTTGATATTTTTCAAAATTTAGGCTATGAGAATAATAAATTTTCCTCTATTTTGGATGATTGCAGATAGCTGATTTGCAGGTTTCAAAGGATATAATTTAAGCACAGCTTCCACCAGGCTAACCGATGTGTTGATATGCTTGCTAGGATGGATGCTGATAGGAGTTTAGATTTTTTTTTTTTTTGAAAGTCCGCTTGTGGACTTAGTTAATGTGTTTGAAGAGGACCTTCATGGCATGTATATGTCCAGGCTCTGCCAAGAACATGATGTAGTTGTTTAGTTTCTGCAATATATCGTCTTTTTAAACAGAAGAAAAAAAAAATCTCAAAGAAACTCTTTCAATCGTAGTCCAAAGGAAACATTGTTTTTAGCTTGATCTAACTTGAAATTCCTACACCTCCTAGCCTTAGGCTACTTGGACATATTGTGCAACTTGTAAAACCCCTCAACCTCTCAACAACAACAACCCCCCCCCCCCCCCCCGCCAAAAAAAAAAAAAAAAAAAAAAGCTTCAGTCCTTTTCTTATGAAAAGAAAAAAGGATAAAAAATAAACAGGGGCATTAAATAAGCCATGCAAAGCTAAGTCTGAACAAAAATTCAGAAGGTCTCATTTTTTAACTAGAACCTTCAAGAGAAAGCAAACACAGAATCTATTTTTTTGGAGTAGATCAGAGAATTTTCTTGATTTTACTCTCCTAGACTTAGGTCAATGCCACCCCATGCACCTGCCAATCAAACTAAACCAAGGATTCTTTTAACGTCATCAGCCACTATAACTCTTAAAAATTCTCTCTTCTACAAACAATCTGGAAACTTGTTCCAGGAAACCGATGGATGTGCAATTTTCTATAACAATGAATAGACAGAACGGTGGGGAAAACCTCCTAACTTGTGTTGATTCAAACCAAAGCCAATAGAATGTATAAATTTCATTGATCCATTGGTTGTGTATGCAACTTAGTCATCTGAAGTGAAAGGGATAGAAAACCTAGGAGTCACAACTAGGGCTGCCTTGAGTCAGCACCAAGCCAATGGAGAATTTTAACGAAATTTAGTTCATCAAATCGAGATTAATGACACTGAAGTTCATCAAATCAAGATTAATGATACTGAACCTTGGGGGCCTCAAATAGGATTCTCAAGCTACATTCTAACTTTTTAATTTTTTTTAAGTAACAAATTTTATTAAGATGCAGAGGCATGTGGCCCAAATATATACATGAAGTTGTTGGATAAAAATCTGATTTTGTATCTCATACAAAACACACAGCGGAAGCAACAAACAGGATCTATTTCATTCATGATTAACAATATGCACTCTGTAAATTTCAGAATTTAAGAACAAGATAGCGTACCTTGGTGTGGAGAATTTCAAAACAAAGATTAGAAGCACTTGGAAAAACTTTTAATCTTCACTCCAATTCCACTTTACGCCCAAGATGTGTGGTCTCTCAATCAGTTTTCAAAGGGAGAATAAAAGTGTGTCTCACACTCTTTCTTTTCTTTTCAATAAAAATCACGTTAAAAAATTCTGTATGTTTCTCCCTTTATAACTAACTGATTATCTAATTGGGCCGACCTATTGGGCCTTTCCAATTGGGCTTTAGTGTGTGGCTTGGAATGGGACCAAAAGGGACCAATAAGACATTAGCTCCAATGGGCCTTGGGCTTTTCCGTCAACTCTTGACAAGTCCAAAGTTACCATTAATTATATTTAATACCACTATATAAATATAATTGCACTCTAGGCCTTATTAATAAATTATATCCCAAGACTTTATTTTACACGTAACCCCTTCATAAAATATTTGTAGTAATACAAAGTCATAAATATAGACTGCCACTTTGTAAATTACTACATCTTATCCTTGAGTACCCTGTTTAATCCTTTAAAGTTATTCATCATATATTTATGAAATCCAATCTCATAAATATATACTTTAGTAATTTCTTACTAAAGTGATTAGGCCTAACTCTCTGAATAACCAAACCCATTAAACTTATCTCAAGGGAATATTTTGTATCTCTATTAAGAGACTATGAATTCCATCTTGAGAATATATGTTCCATCAACACTAAATGTGGTTGCCCAACATACTGAGGTTTTGACCATTATTTTAGATCTCACTCCTGATATATCAAAGCAACCTACACCTCATGATCAAGTCCATTATTCTCTCAGGATTAAGAGTTCATGCAAATAGAAGTCGTGAGATTTATTATTCATTTGACAGTTGTTAGGAGAATAATAAATCTCACAGCGGTCCAGTTCAATATGTCTTAACTCTTAAAACATATCAACATATCAACTAGAAGTCACCACTTCCATGATCAAGACAAATCATCTTAGTTGATACGTTATAGTCTTCGCAGATGAAATGCCCAATTTCATCACCGACTACGAACTATAAATTTTGAGTTTACAAAGAACTTGTGATTTATATCTTCTGTAACTAAATCACATAAATCACATACTATGCATCTCATGGACTATATGATAATGTCCAAATATTCATGTTTCCATTATTTTAGATAAAAATAAACAACTTTATTAAACAACATTAAGTCATACATAATGTCATACATAGCATCATACAATAGGATTTAAGGGCATATATCCTAACAGAAGTATATAAAGGTACACCCACAATTAAACTCTTTTATAACTAAACTAGTTGCTAGCCTGTGTGATGCACGGGAAAGCTATTGACTATGAAAAAAAATCCAACAATAAAAGAATAAAAGTTATCACATATGCAATGTTGTTGACAGTACTAATTAAACAGCCTTAAAAATTTTCATTTTGTTGTCTTAGTAAATGGAAAATATCAATTATAAAAAATTAAATAAAACTTAGGATTCCAAACACCTAATATCATCAATTATCCAATAAATGTTGCAATGTTAAAATAACAATTTGCAATCAATTGAAAGATAAAAAATGTTTTTCATATTTTTTTGTGATTTTTTTTTTCAATTTTAAATAAATTTTTGTATCTTCTTCTTTTGTTGCTTCGTAGTAGTCATTGAATAACTCATTTTGTTCATGCTTCCTAGCATTCTTATGTCTCAAAAAGTTCATATAAATAACTAAACCTTCTTACAAATTAGGCAATAGACAACACCTAAGAATATATTAGAAACGTCATGATCATGATCATTATCTCATACTATATAGCATATATAGACTACACAGACTATAAGTGTAGCAATCTTTTTCAAATATATATAAAATTTATCCTACAAAGAAGACAAGAGTTATGAATACTTTCCCTCCATGCTTACCACCAAAAGCTAAATATTTTTATAGTTAACCTTCTGAGCATACCAAGTCATTCATGATTTTGGTCATGTATCTAATGTATATTAAACAAAAATAATTTTGTTTAAGAAAAAGATAAGTTTGAGTTTAAGTTGGACTTGTTAGACAGATAGAGTTTCACTCCTTGTTAAATTTGGACTAAAAAAACTAATTTTATTTAAATAAAATGATAGTTTTATTTAAATAATGTGCTGACATGAAAAATTGTGAGAGCTTCAGAAGCTTTGGTTATATATATATATATAAGACCTCTTGTTTCTATAAAAAAAAAAAATCTAGGTTGTGTTTGGAAAGTGAGTTTAAAGTCAGCTAATTTTACTATTTAGCTTAGTTTTACTACTATTCATAGGTCCTACTACACTTTTTGATACTACTCATAGGTCAAACTGTATTATATCAGCTAGCTTTTATCTTTATTTACAGTACTAGCAAAAAATTTCAGCTTGAAATTGAAAATAATCCTAAAATGTGATAAATAAGTTGTTCCCAAATAGACTCCTAATAAGCTTGAAAATGAAAATAATCCTGAAATAGTCCTTTCACACTCTTCATAGGTTCTAATATTCCTTTCTCACCATACACATCACATTAATAATGAGGAACTAAGCCTTCAAAATTTCAATTTGCCAAAGTCGACCCAAAACAACCTTGCCAACAAGCTAACAGATGTATTATGCCTTTAGGCATCACCCACTAAACTTCAAAAAGGAAAAAGACCATAGTCCATAACTCTCTGGATTCCTTTTGGAAATGCCACACGAAGTTATCCCAATAAAATATCTCTCTCTCTCTCTCTCTCTCCCCCCCCCCACAAATTGTATATTGTTAAGATCCTTACTGTTGATGCGCTGAAATCGTCAATGAGTTATAGGCTTCCGATCACACCAATGAGTACTTGTGGAATAAGAACAAAGGACCAAACAGAAGGCATCGATGTGGTATTGGCCAAAAACCCTCCAAAGGTCAAGTCAGTGAATGAAAAATCTCTAAGAACTCTATAGTGAGAAAGTTAGAGATTTTCTGCATCCGTGAGAAAAGAAGGAGGTCTGATGCTTATATAGTGGCGAGTAGCAAGCCAAGATCCCTCAGAGGTAAGGATCTTTCCTTGTATAAGAGATCTGGTATTAGGGTTTCTGAGATTCTAGGATGCCTTTCCATATGGGGAAGATGTGGGAACATGAATAGGGCCTTCGTGCATGATATGTAAGACATTACCATATGTGAGTATTCATGAGGGCCAAGCAAGACCACGTAAGACCTGTCAGCTTTTCCATCCCATCGGCCTTATGGTCACCCGTCACCTTAGGTTCACCCGTTGGTTTGGTGGGAGACGTATCCGTCAGCCCTTGTGGTGACGTCATCTATTGAAAGTACTGTTGGTATATTAAGGGTACGTCACCTCCGTTATTTCCTCTGTCATCTTTTATAAAGCCAATGGTCTTATAGAGATTGTCTGTTCTCCTAGCCCTCTACTTATAAGTCGACTACTTTTGTCGAAAATACCCCTATTAGTTGCCCCTATTCCAAGGTCCCGTCGGCTGTATTTGACAGGCCTTGGAGTAATATGGATATTTATGACCATTAATTATAGTTTTATTGAAGAAAGTTTCATTAAAAAACGTAGGCAGCCCTAGGTTTAAATGCTAGGTGACACGTGTTACCTATTGGTTGGCCTTGTTACTAATTAAAGGCGTCCCTTTGTATACTGTGCCTCTACGCTTTATAAATAGTTCCTCCCCCTTTAGTTATTCTCTTTACTTTGTTTTTCATTCATTGAGAGTTTTAGGATGTCACGCTATCATACATAAGCAACCGTCACCGTACACCTCGTCGTCTTTGAGGAGCCCGTCACTTCGAGCCATTGTCCACTCTTGGTAAGTTTTCTTGCCTCTTCCTTTGTTATTTTTCATTTATTTTCCTAGTTGGTCGTTACTTGCTTAGAGACCCATTAGATAGGTTCCTAGAATACCTCCGTCGCTTGTAGGTGAATAGATGTCAGGTGATAGAAAAGCGACGAGTGAACAATCATCGTCAGGGCGTGAGCCCAAGGAGGATGTAAATTGGACCCTAGAGAGGGAATTGTTGTTAGGATATATGCCCTTAAATCCTATTGTATGATACTATGTATGACATTATGTATGACTTAATGTTGTGTTTAATAAAGTTATTTATTTTTATCTAAAATAATGGTAACATGAATATTTGGACATTATCATATAGTCCATGAGATGCATAGTATGTGATTTAGTCACAGAAGATATAAATCACAAGTTCTTTGTAAGCTCAGAATTTATAGTTCGTAGTCGGTGATGAAATTGGGCATTTCATCTGCGAAGACTATAACGTATCAACTAAGATGATTTGTCTTGATCATGGAAGTGGTGACTTCTAGTTGATATGTTGATATGTTTTAAGAGTTAAGACATATTGAACTGGACCGCTGTGAGATTTATTATTCTCCTAACGACTGTCAATTGAATAATAAATTTCACGACTTCTATTTGCATGAACTCTTAATCCTGAGAGAATAATGGACCTGATCATGAGGTGTAGGTTGCTTTGATATATCAGGAGTGAGATCTAAAGTGACGGTCAAAACCTCAGTATGTTGGGCAACCACATTTAGTGTTGATGGAACATATATTCTCAAGATGGAATTCATAGTCTCTTAATGGAGATACAAAATATTCCCTTGAGATAAGTTTAATGAGTTTGGTTATTCAGAGAGTTAGGCCTAACCACTTTGGTAAGAAATTACTAAAGTATATATTTATGAAATTGGATTTCATAAATATATGATGAATAACTTTAAAGGATTAAACCGGGTACTCAAGGATAAGATGTAGTAATTTACAAAGTGACAGTCTATATTTATGACTTTGTATTACTACGAATATTTTATGAAGGGGTTGCATGCAAAATAAAGTCTTGGGATATAATTTATTAATAAGGCCTAGAGTGCAATTATATTTATATAGTGGTATTAAATATAATTAATGGTAACTTTGGACTTGTCAAGAGTTGACGGAAAAGCCCAAGGCCCATTGGAGCTAGTGTCTTATTGGTCCCTTTTGGTCCCATTCCAAGCCACACACTAAGGCCCAATTGGAAAGGCCCAATAGGCCGGCCCAATTAGATAATCAGTTAGTTATAAAGGGAGAAACATACAGAATTTTTTAACGTAATTTTTCGAAAAGAAAAGAAAGAGTGTGAGACACACTTTCATTCTCCCTTTGGAAACTGATTGAGAGATCACACATCTTGGGCGTAAAGTGGAATTGGAGTGAAGATTAAAAGTTTTCCCAAGTGCTTCTAATCTTTGTTTTGAAATTCTCCATACCAAGGTACGCTATCTTGTTCTTAAATTCTGAAATTTATAGAGTGCATGTTGTCAATCATGAATGAAATAGATCCTTGTTTGTTGTTTCCGCTATGTGTTTTGTATGAGATACAAAACCAGATTTTAAATCAACAATTGGTATCAGAGCCAGGTTTTCATCTCATGATTGTATAGCATGTGATTGAATTTTAGAATTTAAGAAAACTATTATTTTAGTATAGACATAATTTGATAATCATTGTTTTATGAATTAACGTTGTTAGCGTTGAAATTCATATAAAATGATATATATATATATAAATATATATATATATATGTAACCATTACTGTACTGTGCGGTGTTTCATGGCCTTCGGATTGCAAAATTTTTCTTTGGTAATTATTGCTTTATGATGTAACTGCCACATGCCTTTTCATGATGGTTGTACCGTATGGCTACATGCATGAAAACTTGATTTTTTGCATGAATTGCATTATATATACGAATTGCATGGCTTGCATGGTTATTGGTTTGACCATTCAAAGTTTCCCTTTTGTCTGGCACATTTAATGGCCATGAAAAGTTGAAATCCTTCATTAACGGATTTCAACGTTTTAAAGGTTATATATTATATTTTATATATATATATATATATAATATAATATAATTTTATAACGTAATATATATATTATATTATATATATAATATAATATGAGTTTATGTTACGTTATATATATTAATGCTAGTTTAATGAAATTTATTCCTAATGAGATTAGGATTGTGTTTTTCACGTGTCTAACATTTTTATGGCTCTTGACATTAAAAACCTTTATTTTAAAATTTCTAGTGGGAGAGAGATACAAGGGTTGGATCTCACAGCCTCCATTATCGGTTCAAAGTAGTGTGGGTAAACACCTCGTCTTGGCGTATATGCCTCGCGATCCCAAAGGAGGGTGTTTACTTCATAGTACTACAAGTTTGAACTTACCCGTTTAAAGTAGTGTGGACAAACACCTCGTCTTGGCGTATATGCCTCGCGATCCCAAAGGAGGGTGTTTTGTTTCATGGTACTACAAGTTTAAACACTATAAAAGGGAGATGAAATGTGGCTACACATGATTCTAGATAATGGTGTACACTAGACTAAGTGTAATGTTAACCTCCCAAAGGAGCTATGTCATTATTACTTAGAGGCTGAAGATAATACGGCATATTATTAGTGTTTGATAAGAGTTATCATGATAGCACTAATAATGAGAATAGTTCTCAACCAATTAATGTGTTTATAATAAACTTGCTACCAAGGAATTATAGACATGGATTGGGTTGTCGTTGCATATATTATTTTATGGTTTTATTAAGGTTCCATATTGTATGCTTATATGCTAAATTGATAATGTCCAGTTTACTTATTATATTCATGTTTATTATTTTCAGATTTAAATCATGGCATCATTTAGCCCACTTGTTGCTATTCTTAACCAAAACAAACTGACTGGATCCAACTATGTTGACTGGAAAAGGAATTTGGACATTGTTCTTACTGTTGAAGAGCATAAATATGTGCTTACTCAACCATGTCCTAGCTTTCCTTCATTAGATGCTCCTATTGAGGAAAAACAGCGATATGATCATTGGCAGAAATCTAATGAGATGGCCAAGTTCTATATCCTAGCATCTATTTCAAATGTTCTACAGCATCAAATGCAGGATGTAGAACATACTTCGGACATCATGCAAAGTCTGAAGGAGATGTTTGGTGAGCAAGGCCGGTCTGCAAGGCAAGAAACCATGAGGCAAATTTATAATACCAAAATGGCTGCAGGAAGTTCAGTAAGGGAGCATTGTCTTAGGATGATTGCTAATCTGAACACATTAGAAGTTTTAGGTGCCGACATTGATGGAGAATCCCAAGTGGATATGATACTCCAGTCACTACCGGATTCATTCAAGGAATTCAGACTCAATTATAATATGAACAAAAGGATTTACTCTTTGTCTGAATTAATGAATGAGTTGGTGGCGGCGGAAGGCATCCTTGGTACTTCTAATGTTGAAGCCAATGTGGGTGAAGCTTCTACTTCTCAACCTAAGTCGAAAGGCAAGGGTAAGAAGAAGAAGAAGGACTTCACTAAGAAAATTGGTAAACAAATTGCTTTAGGAGTTGCCGACAAAGGAAAGAAAAGCAAAGGAAAGTGTTTCCATTGTGGTGAGAAAGGACATTGGAAGAGGAATTGTCCAATATTCAAGGCTGCCAAGAATAAGGGTATGAAAAGTTCCTTTCTTCTTGAAATATGTTTGGTACAGAATCCAACAGATTCCTGGTGTTTGGATTCAGGTTGTACTAATCATATCTGCAATTCTTTGCAGGGGTTCCAGGAGACCAGAAAGTTGAATGAGGGAGAACTATTTCTTACTTTGGCTGATGGTAGCAGGATTCCGGTTGTAGCTGTTGGAGTGTATAATTTGTGTTTTAAGTCTAGAGTGTTAATATTAGAAGACTGTTTGTATGTACCTAATGTTCGTAGGAATTTAATTTCTGCAACTTATTTAGGTAAACATGGATATTGTGTTATCTTGAAAGACAATATTGTAATAAAGAAGGATAAAGTGTTTATCTGTTCTGGCAATATTGTGGATGGTCTTTATATTTTAACTCCTGACATGCATGAATTATACAATTCTGAAATAGATAGTAGCTCTCATGTAAAATCATTAAAGAGAAAGTTTCCTTCTACTAGTGATGCATATCTATGGCACTTGCGTTTGGGTCATATTAATTCAAATAGGATTCAAAGACTAATCAAAGATGGACTTTTACAGCCTATGGACTTTGATGGATTTCCAGTTTGCGAATCTTGTTTGGAAGGTAAAATGACTAAACGACCTTTTAATGCAAAAGGTAGAAGAGCCCAAGAGTTGCTTGAATTAGTTCATACAGATGTATGTGGTCCTATGTCAACCCAAGCAAAAGGAGGTTATGAGTACTTCATCACGTTCACGGATGATTACTCAAGATATGGTTATGTGTACCTAATGAGACGGAAGTCCGAAGCCTTTGACAAGTTCAAAGAGTTTAGGGCTGAAGTTGAAAATCAATTGGGTAAACGCATAAAGGCCATTCGATCTGATCGAGGTGGTGAATACCTTCTTGGGGATTTCAAGGATTACCTAATTCAAAATGGGATTGTCTCCCAATTGACTGCACCAGGAACTCCCCAACAAAATGGTGTAGCGGAAAGAAGGAATAGGGCTCTTTTGGAAATGGTTAGGTCCATGATGAGTTACTCAACTTTACCAGTTTCTTTTTGGGGATATGCACTAAAAACTGCTATGCATGTTTTGAATTTAGTTCCATCAAAATCTGTTCCCAACACACCTAAGGAATTGTGGAGTGGGCGCAAGCCTAGTATGAAATATCTCCACATTTGGGGATGTCCAGCACATGTGTTGAAAGGGAAGTCTGATAAGTTGGAAACTAAAACTGAAGTATGCATGTTTTTAGGGTATTCAAAAGAAACCAAGGGTTATTTATTCTATAATCATAAGGATAACAAAGTGTTTGTTAGCACCCATGCCAAATTTTTGGAAGATGATTATGTGAATAATTTTAATCCTAGAAGTAGAGTTGTCTTAGCTGAAATGAATAAACCTGTAGTTGAACAACCAGTGCATGAAACTAGGGATGATGTGGCTGTATTGGATACACCACAAGACATTACTCATGAGATGACTAGTACACAGGTGCCTCATCGTAGTGGGAGAATTATTCGGCCTCCTATGAGATTTAGAGGTTTGGGAGAAACTTATATAGCTATCTCAGAAGAGGCAGAATCGGATCCCTACACTTATGAGGAGGCAATTAATGATATAGATGCACATCATTGGGTCTTAGCTATGAAATCTGAATTGGATTCTATGTATTCCAATCATGTATGGGATCTTGTAAAGGCGCCTAACGGCATTAAACCTGTTGGTTGCAAATGGGTTTACAAGAGGAAGAGAGGGATAGATGGAAAGGTTGAAACCTTTAAAGCAAGACTAGTGGCGAAAGGGTATACACAAAAAGAAGGTATTGATTATGATGAAACTTTTTCGCTAGTAGCCATGCTTAAGTCTATCAGAATTCTCTTATCCATTGCTGCTCATTATGATTATAAGATTTGGCAAATGGATGTCAAGACTGCATTTCTTAATGGCAATCTTGAAGAAGAAATATACATGATGCAACCAGAAGGATTCATAGCAAAGAACCAAGAGCATATGGTATGCAAGTTGAATAGGTCCATTTATGGACTTAAACAAGCATCTAGGTCATGGAACATCAGATTTGATCAAGCAATCAAGTCATTTGGTTTTGAACAAAATCTTGATGAACCATGTGTGTACAAGAGACATCGAGACAAAGTAGTAATGTTCCTAGTGCTTTATGTTGATGATATTCTACTCATTGGGAATGATGTAGGGGTAATGTCATCGGTTAAAGTTTGGTTGTCTAGCCAATTTGATATGAAGGACTTGGGTGAGGCTAACTTTATTCTAGGGATCAAGCTTTGGCGAGATCGTAAGAATAAGATGTTAGGCTTATCACAAGCTGGATATATAGATAAGGTTCTAGAACGGTTTAGCATGCAAAACTCCAAGAAAGGATTGCTTCCTTTTAGACATGGAGTTCCTCTGTCTGATGACCAAAGGCCTAAGACTCAAGAGGAAGAAAATATGATGAGACAAGTTCCTTATGCTTCTGCAGTGGGAAGTCTCATGTATGCCATGCTTTGTACTAGACCAGATATTTGTTATTCAGTTGGCATGGTCAGCCGATATCAATCAAATCCAGGACCAAAACATTGGCAAGCTGTAAAGCACATTCTCAAGTATCTTAGGAGAACGAGAAATTATATGCTTGTTTACCATTGTGAGGATTTGATTCCCATTGGCTATACAGATTCAGATTTTCAATCGGATCTAGATTTCAGAAAATCCACTTCAGGATGTGTTTTCACCTTGGGAGGTGGAGCCATAAGTTGGAGGAGTGTTAAGCAATCTTGCATTGCGGACTCCACCATGGAAGCCGAGTACGTTGCTGCTTGTGAAGCGGCAAAGGAGGCTGTTTGGCTCAAGAAATTCCTTTCTGATCTTGGTGTTATAAGAATGGAGCAAGTTCCCATCACATTGTTTTGTGATAATAGTGGAGCGGTTGCACAATCCAAAGATCCAAGAAATCACAAGAAAGGAAAGCACATCGAAAGGAAGTACCATATCATTCGAGACATTGTTGCTCGTGGAGATGTTGTGGTGGATAAGATTGAAAGTGCAAATAATCTAGCAGATCCTTTTACCAAAACCTTGCCTCAAAGGACCTTCGAGTCACATTTGGAGGGAATGGGAGTTAGATTAGTGCACAATACTCTTTAGGGCAAGTGGGAGATTGTTAGGATATATGCCCTTAAATCCTATTGTATGATACTATGTATGACATTATGTATGACTTAATGTTGTGTTTAATAAAGTTATTTATTTTTATCTAAAATAATGGTAACATGAATATTTGGACATTATCATATAGTCCATGAGATGCATAGTATGTGATTTAGTCACAGAAGATATAAATCACAAGTTCTTTGTAAGCTCAGAATTTATAGTTCGTAGTCGGTGATGAAATTGGGCATTTCATCTGCGAAGACTATAACGTATCAACTAAGATGATTTGTCTTGATCATGGAAGTGGTGACTTCTAGTTGATATGTTGATATGTTTTAAGAGTTAAGACATATTGAACTGGACCGCTGTGAGATTTATTATTCTCCTAACGACTGTCAATTGAATAATAAATTTCACGACTTCTATTTGCATGAACTCTTAATCCTGAGAGAATAATGGACCTGATCATGAGGTGTAGGTTGCTTTGATATATCAGGAGTGAGATCTAAAGTGACGGTCAAAATCTCAGTATGTTGGGCAACCACATTTAGTGTTGATGGAACATATATTCTCAAGATGGAATTCATAGTCTCTTAATGGAGATACAAAATATTCCCTTGAGATAAGTTTAATGAGTTTGGTTATTCAGAGAGTTAGGCCTAACCACTTTGGTAAGAAATTACTAAAGTATATATTTATGAAATTGGATTTCATAAATATATGATGAATAACTTTAAAGGATTAAACCGGGTACTCAAGGATAAGATGTAGTAATTTACAAAGTGGCAGTCTATATTTATGACTTTGTATTACTACGAATATTTTATGAAGGGGTTGCATGCAAAATAAAGTCTTGGGATATAATTTATTAATAAGGCCTAGAGTGCAATTATATTTATATAGTGGTATTAAATATAATTAATGGTAACTTTGGACTTGTCAAGAGTTGACGGAAAAGCCCAAGGCCCATTGGAGCTAGTGTCTTATTGGTCCCTTTTGGTCCCATTCCAAGCCACACACTAAAGCCCAATTGGAAAGGCCCAATAGGCCGGCCCAATTAGATAATCAGTTAGTTATAAAGGGAGAAACATACAGAATTTTTTAACGTGATTTTTCGAAAAGAAAAGAAAGAGTGTGAGACACACTTTCATTCTCCCTTTGGAAACTGATTGAGAGACCACACATCTTGGGCGTAAAGTGGAATTGGAGTAAAGATTAAAAGTTTTCCCAAGTGCTTCTAATCTTTGTTTTGAAATTCTCCATACCAAGGTACGCTATCTTGTTCTTAAATTCTGAAATTTATAGAGTGCATGTTGTCAATCATGAATGAAATAGATCCTTGTTTGTTGCTTCCGCTATGTGTTTTGTATGAGATACAAAACCAGATTTTAAACCAACAATTGTTTGCTCACTCCCCTACCAAGGAGGAAGGGAGGAGTGTGAAGAGGATGAGGAAGGGGAGGAAGAGGCTGACAAGGAAGAGAAGGAAGGAGAGGAAGAGGGAGAAAGGGAGGAAGATGAGGAAGGCCAAAGCTGACGTTGTGGCAGCATTTTGGGTCTCACAACCCATCTTTGATGAGTGTGGAGTCTTTTACGGTGACGGTTTTGATGACTGCCTAAAGCAGGTTGAAGTTGTCTACCCTGATCTGGACTTGTCCTAGATTGCCACTGATGACACCGTCAGTTCGACTCCTGGGGGAATGATGTTGTTAGCAATGAGATCGAAAACTCTACCCATACCGTTGAGCAGGAGGTGAAGGACATTGATGCTGAGGTCGTCGTCCAATCTACCGTTGAAGGCCGAATGGCTCCCGTGGTCTTGTCTACTGTAGATGGCAAATCTATCACGGACGCTTTGTCTACTGTGGATCCGACTATTTTTTATGCTCCTCCATCTTGACTTCTACCTTTTCTTTTTTAAGTTGTATTTAAATCTCCTTTTTATAAGTTTATTTGTAAGACAATGGTGGATGCCCTTTCTTTTGGGCTTTTATGTAAAAACATTTACCCCTTCGAGTTTATATCTACTGCTTTTATCTGTTGCTTATATTCATTTTTCTTTTTGCTATAATTGTGTATATGCCTCTATCATATTTGTGTTGTCAACGTTTTACTTTGTTCGTTTGTCTTGTAGCTATTTTTGCATGTTCTACTTAGTGGCTCTCTTAAGACAAGGTACCCGTTGGTATCCTTGGTCGTCCGTCCGCCCCGTCGATAGGCCTTAAGCATAATTTGAGACCTGGTACCCATCGGTATCCTTGGTCGTCTGTCCACCCCATAGGTAGGACTTAATTTGAGACTAGGTACCCGTCTTTATCCTTGGTCTTCCGTCCACCCCGTAGGTAGAACTTAACGTAATTTGAGACTGGGTACCCATCAGTATCCTTGGTCGTCCATCCACCTTGTAGGTAGGGCTTTACATAATTTGAGACCAAGTACCTGTTGGTATCCTTAGTTGTCCATCCACCCCATAGGTAGGACTAAATCTTAATATAATTTGAGATCAGGTACTTGTTGGTATCGTTGGACGTCCGTCCACCTCGTAGGTAGGACTTAACACAATTTGTAGGCGATAGTAGGACAAGATTTCCTGATAATTTGGTCAAGTCTTATTAATAATAGAAGAGCTAGAAAGAATCTTAACGTCCTTAAAAATTCAAAAATCTCTCAGTATCCAACTTTGACATAAATAATAAAAGAAAGTGATAAAATAAGCTGCATTTGACTACTACTAGTAGTATTTCCTCAGGTGCCCGGCATTCCATGGGTGGTGGAGCCTTTATTCGTTGAGTGTTTCTAGGTGGTAGATTCCCTTTCTATGGTAGTCACTAGTCCTGTAAGGTCCTTCCCAGTTAGGGCCTAACATGCCTTGTGAGGGGTCTTTGGTGGCCGTTCTTACTTTCCTAAGGACCAGGTCCTAGACCTAAAAATGGTGAGGCCTGACCTTCGTGTTGTATAGTTTCGCCATGAGGTTCTGACAATGAGCTGTTCTTTGTTCAACTATTGCTCTAACTTCGTTCAGGAGATCCAACTGTAGGTGCATTACCTCCTCGTTCCTTCCTTCATCATGGTGGACCACAAGATAATTGGTCAATCTAATTTCTGCTAGGACGACAGCATCGCTTCCGAATGAAAGGTGAAAAGGTGTCTTACCCGTAGGTGTATGCGCTATCGTTCAGTACGCCCAAAGGACTCCGAGTAATTCGTCTAGCCATATACCCTTTGCCCCCTCCAGTTGAGTCTTGATCATTTTGAGAAAGAATCAGTTAGTTACCTCAACTTGTCTGTTGGTTTGAGGATGGGCTAGAGAGGAGTAAGGGTTCTTGACTCTTAATTATTGGCAAAAATCTCAAAATGCGTTATTGTCGAATTGCTCTCCATTGTCAAAGACGAAGACCCTAGGGGTCCCGAAGTGAAAAATAATGCATTTCTAGATGAAACTTCAGATATTCTTCTCCGTGATAGTGGCTAGTGGCTCTGCCTCAACCCATTTGGTGAAGTAGTCAATTCCAACAATAAGGAACTTGAGCTTTCGAACTGCTATAGGGAAGGGTCCATCTATGTCTAACCTTTAGTGGGTGAACGGCAATGGGGCACTCATCGGCGTAAGCTCCTCTGTTGGCTGTCATATAATGTTACTGAAGCATCGACACTTTTCATAGGCCTTTATATAGGAAAGGGTGTCATTCTGCATGGTGGGCCAATAGTATCCTACTCATATAAGCTTGTGGACCAGCGAGCGTGCCCCCAAGTGGTTTCCACATACTCCTTCGTGGGCCTCTCTTATGAGATAGTCTACTTCTTCAGGGGCTAGGCACCTCAAATATGGACAGGAGAAGCCCCTCTTGTAAAGGACATCTTTAATTAGCTCGAAGCGTGACGATTGTACCTTCAGCCTTTGGGAAGCATCGTGGTCTTTTGGGAGCATATCGTTCCTGAGATAGGATACGATTGGCATCATCCAGTCGGTTCCTATGGGGATTGCTTGCACTTCTACTCTGTCAATGCCAAGAACATATTGGACAAAGGATAGTACCTGATTAGTGACAGCTACGTACTTCGCTGGTGCAGCTTGGGCCAGACGATCTGCCTGCTCATTTTCTTCCCTCGAGACTTGCACAAATTTGGCTAATAACCACTCTCTCGAATTTTGTTTGACCAGACTCAGGTATTCCTTCATTCGTTCTCCTTTTGCTTCATAGTCACTGTTGATGTGCCCGATAACAATTTGCGAGTCGTAGTGTATGACAACTAACTCACCTGAAAGGACTTCTTCTTACTCTGCCTCATTGTCAGTTGTAGGGAATTGGAGGTAGATTGCATAATCTATCATTATCTCCTTCAAGTGATTGTAACAGGACTTCAACTCCCCCAGCTATGTTGATTGGATGAGCTGTTTGTCCATATCATCTATACTGCTGGTTTTTTTCTCTCTGTTTCCTTCATACCCTTTTGTCGTGAACTCCATAATAAAATCAGCCAAGGCCTATGCTTGATCACAGTTCTAGGTTAGTATTAGATGTCAAATTTACTGAGTTCTATTGCCTAAAGGACTAGTTACCCTGCCCTTTTCGGGTTGTTCATAGCCTTCCATAGCGATCTGTCCGTCTGGACCACTTTGGTGTAGGCTTGGAAGTACGGCCTGAGCTTCTGCACAATTGTGATTAGCATGAAGGCTTGCTTCTCCATTGTGGGATATCTAACTTCATACCTATACACGGACCTTTTCTCGGATAAAAGCGAAGTTGATGGCTGTTGGTGACACGGCCAAGTAGAGGGAGAGTTCTTCACAGGTTTGGATGGACTAAGTAATAATGGGGACGCAAGGTACACCTTCAATTCTTCAAAAGCTTTCTGGCACTCATTGGTCCATTCGAAAGCCTTCTTTAATGTCTTGAAGAAGGGTAAACACTTGTCTATCGCCTAGGAGATGAACTTGTTGAGGGCCACTACCTTACCATTTAGGCTTTGCACCTCCTTGGTGTTTCTTAGAGGCGTCATTTCTAGTATGGCTTGAACCTTGTCAAGATTCGCTTCCACACTTGCTAGGGTTGAGCTTCATGTCGAAAAGGCAAAGGGTTTTGAATGTATCTTGAAGGTCATCTAGGTGGCTGGTCTCCCTCCTCTTCATGAGTATGTCATCTACGTACACTTCGACATTCTACCCAATTTACTATGTGAACATTTTGTTTACGAGCCTTTGGTAAATTGCCCCTGTGTTCTTTAGTCCGAACAGCAGAACCTTGTAATAGAAGAGTGTCTGGCTCATAACAAATGAGGTCTTCTCTTAGTCTGCTTCATCCAATCTAATTTGGTTGTATCCAGATAAGGCATCTATGAAACCCAGCAGTTGATGATCGGTAGTAGAGTCTATGAGGAGGTCGAGGTGTGGCAGCGGGTAGTTTTCCTTGGGGCATGCCTTGTTTAGGTCAGCGAAATCTACACACATTCTCTACTTGCCATTTTTCTTCCTAATCATGACCATATGGGCTAACCATTTAGGGTAGTAAACTTCCTTAATAAAATTTGCTTCCAGTAGCTTGCGCACCTCTTCAGTTATGGCCTTGTCTCTTTCTTGGGCAAAAACTCTCTTTTTCTGTCAGACTGAAGGGAAGGATGGGCACACGATGAGCTTATGGACCATGATACTCGGATTGATATCCGGCATGTCCTCGTGGCTCCAAGCAAAGATGTCCCGATTAATCTTCAGGAAGAGGGCGAGCTCTTTGCGGATTGAGGGGTTAGCCTATGTGCCGATATGGGTGATTCGGCCTGGGACACTATCATCTAAGGAAATCTCCTCCAGTTCTGTTGGTTCTACTATAACCCTTCTTTTTTCAATGTTTAGGGCCTGCAAGTGATCATCCATTTCTAGCATAGCAATGTAGCATTTATAGGCAGCCATTTTAGTCCCCTCATGCTTCCCCTACCTCATATTTTGTCGGGAGCTTTACCAGCAGGTGGTATGTGGAAAATGTTGCTTTCCAAGCATTGAGCGTAGGTCGATCAATGATGGTGTTGTATAAGGAGGGGCAGTCGATGACCATGAAAATGACTTCCTTAGTGCGCTACTAAGGGTATGTTCCAAAGGTTACCAGCATGGTAATGGCTCCCATGGGTAAAACCTTGGTGCTGCAGAATCCAACTAATGGGGTACTTGAGGGTATGAGGTGCTCCTTGTTAATCCTCATCTATTAGAATGCGGAGTAATAAAGGATGTTTGTTGAGCTTCCATTGTCCACTAGTACCCCTAGGGTATTGAAGTTTGCAATCGGTAAGCTGATAAGTAAGGCATCGTCAAGAGGGTGGTGTAGCTGTCTAGCATCCTTTTCTATGAAATTGATGGCGAGGTTGTCAACCTTGGTTGCTTTAGACGATCGTTTGGAAATTTGGATGCTTTACACCATCTGTAAGTACTTCTTCCTTGCCATCTTAGAGGATCCCGCCATTGTGTTGCCTCCTACGATCACCCTTATATCTCTAAGCGGGTCTTTGGGTCTTTCTTTGGCTCTTCAGTTGGGTTCGGGGTCCCTTGGCGGGTGTTCTTCGCCCCTGATAAGTTGCTGTAGCTTCCCCTGCTTGATAAGGGCTTTGATCTACTGTTTGAGGTCATAGCATTCGAAAGTGTCATGCCTATGGTCTCGATGGAAGCGATAGTACTTGTTCTTGGGCTACCATTCAGTTTATCCGGCTAGGTTAACGTTACGTCGTCCTTTATCTACATGAGAACTTAGCCCAGTGGGGTATTCAAATGAGTAAAGTTCATCATCCTCCTCAGCTAAGACCTTTGTCTCCTGTCGTCCCTTTGGTTTCTTGTTTTGGCCAACTTCCTTCATTTGACTAAACGAGGGTCATTTGACTAGATGACTGTCCCCCCCGACAATCATTGTGTCTTCGGCATTCATGTATTTCGTGCCCTTGTATAGCATTTCGGCCATTGTCTTAGGGTCATTTTTGTAGATAGAGAAAAGAGACTCTCTTAGCTGTAATCCTTTAATGAATGCAATGACGAGGACTTTGTCGTCGGCTTCGTCAATCAGGAGGGCCTCTTTGTTGAAACGGGTCACATATGACCTTAGGCTCTCATCGTCCCGCTGGTTAATGTTCAGTATGGCTGCCGAAGACCTCTTATGTCTTCCCCCCCCCCTCTCCCCAATAAAGTGTGTGACAAAGTGTTTGGTTAACTCTTTAAAGGTAGATATGGTGTTTGGGGTAAGCTTGCTGAACCATACCCTCGCTAGCCCCTTGAGTGTGGTAGGGAAGGCCTTCTATAATATTTTGTCTAGAACTCCTTGTAGGTGCATGGGGGTTTTGAATGACTCTAGATGGTAGAACGGGTCCCTTGGCCTGTCATATGCTTCTACCTGTGGCATCTGGAACTTCATTGGGAGGGGGTTGGAAGTCACCTAAGCAATGAATGGGGAGTCCATCCAATGGACCAACTCATCTAGACTAGTGCATACCCATCCCCTCATGGCAGTCATCATCATATCCATCTTCTCCTTTAACATCTGCATGTCTTAGGCCATGCGAAGCACACTGTTTTCCATCTCAGATGAGTGGCTAGTATGTGGCTAGTATCTTTTGGCCCATCTCTCTTATTGCAGACGTTACTTTCTTCCTGGTCTTCCCTCTCGAGTCTATCTCTCGTCCATAGGTGACTTCCATTCTATTCGTTGATATCCCACTCATCGCATTGGCCTTCTTGACGTCACCCGTTCCTTTGTTTTAGTTATTGCTCCAACTCCTGGTTGAGTCGCTCTACCACCACAGCCAGGGTTTCCACTTGCCTTTCCAAGGCATTAGTGGGATTCCCTGTTTTTTGGTTGATGGTAGCCATTGAATGCGTATGGACCATGCAACTCTTCGTCTTAGAAGCGGTGATTGTGAGAGACCAATAAAATTAGGCCTCTCAAAAAAGAGATTTTTGGGTACTTTCAAGGGCACCTCTCTTTTGGGGTAAGTGGTGTGGAGTCACCACTTATATTTTATACAAAAAAAGAAGAAAAAAATTAATACAACTTTACATGATCAAAATGATTCATTGTCATTAATTGAATAAAAATAAATACAAGCTTGATAGATTGAATATTACAAGGCTTTGAGTCCTAGTTGCAATCTACCAAAAAAATACATGGATTTTTGTCCTAGGTACAATCTACCCAAAAATAAAAAGAAAGACAAAGCATAGGTCTACCTATCTAAATAAACTAAGTTTGGAGGCTAGGTTATGGAATGGGAAGGTGTTAGGCACCCATTCCGCTCAAACAACGTTTGGTCTTCTTGGCTCTAATGACCAATATACCCTTTTATGCTTGATATGAATGATACGTTGCATACATGACACACTTAACCAAAACTGACTCACATAAATCTATTTTATAAATGTGTCCTCTTTTTTAGAAAAAATTCAGATTTATTTTAGTGAAAAAAAAAGATTATTTTTGATTCATTAAAAAGAAATGAAATCTATTTTTGTAAAAAATAAAAATAAATTGATTTGATTCTTTAAAAAGAAACCAGAGGTGTTTTGGAAGAGGAAAAAATGAAATCAAATCTGTTTCATGAATAATAAAATCTAGATTTATAGAGAAAAAATCATATCTGTGTTTTTTATGAATAAAATAAGAAAATACTTCTTCTTTAAAAGAGGAACTACACTCATGAATAAATCTATGTTACGTGCATCCAAAAAAAAAAACATCTCAACTTTTGGCTTCCTCTTTCAAATTCCAAAATCTGTCATTTTGTGACCAAGAAAATTTTCTCAAAAAATTAGATCTGTATTTAATGAAAATACAGATCAGGTTTGTTATTAAAAAAATTAGACCTGTATCCAATGAAAATACAGATTAGTTTTGAATATTTATAAAAATCAGATCTATATATAGATTAGTTTTGAATATTTATAAAAATCATATCTATATATAGATTAGTTTTGAATATTTATAAAAATCAGATCTGTATTTAATAAAAATACAGATAAGTTTTTGAGAGTTAAAAAATGTATTTAATGAAAATTCAGACTAGTTTTGGTTTGCAAAAAAAATCAGATCTGTATTTAATGAAAGTACAATTTAGTTTTGAGTTGTAAAAAAAAATCAGATCTGAATTCAATGAAAATATAGATCAATTTTAAGGTTTAAAAAAATTAGATCTTTATTTAATGAAAATACAGATCAGTTTTGAGATGTAAAAAAATTAGATCTATATTTAATGAAATACAAATCAATTTTGAGTTGCAAAAAAATATTATATCTGTATTTAATGAAAATACAGATTAGTTTTGAGTTGTAAAAAAATCAGATCTGTATTTAATGAAAATACAAATCAGTTTTGAGTTGTAAAAAAAAAATCATATTTGTATTAAATGAAAATAAATAGTTTTAATTTTTTTTTAAATCATTGTTAATTAGAATATTTTTAAGACTCAGGGTCTGTTTGAATATCGCTTATTGCTGAAAACTGAAAATAATTTTTAAATATATGAATAGTGTCGTGTGATCCAGTTTTAAAGTTGTTTTTGTTGAAAAAAGTACTTGTGGGTCCTATGAATAGTACACAGAACCCACTAAAAAAAAAGGGACCCATAAAAAAAAAAAAAGCCGTTGGGAAATGAGCAAAATGCTCTTCCCAAACTCACGCTCAAAAAAGAAATAATAAAAAATATACTAAGAACATGTTTTAAAGAAAAGTTTAACAACATATGGCAACAACATTAGAAATCAAAAAAATAATAAAAACATCCTAAATCTATTCATACATCATCTAGTAGAATTAATATAAATGAATAGAAAATGAAAAGAAAAACTACCTCTTGCATGAGCGTGCTCTTCTTAGTGTAGGAATGTTTTAGGGTTTAAAGAAATTTATTCAATTCTCTTTGAAACCTAAAATACTTTGCTTACAGAAAAGAAATTCCTAAGGCTAGAGCCTCTAGAATGTCTTTAATGTAAAAGAGAAAATGAAAGAAGAGAAGAGCTAGAAAGAGGGGAATCGGAGAATGTCAAAAAAGTGTGCTGAATTTTGAGATGCAGCCTATATTTATAGAGGCTAGGATGTTTGAAAAATTAGTTAAATGATTAGAATACGAACTAGGACACATCCTTATTTCTAAAAGATAAAAAAATGAGGTTTTTTTTCTCAATCCAAGTGCCTCGAGCCGAGGCCCACATTTGTGCCAATTGGCACTCCAAAAGTGCCGAATGACCCTTTTGGGTGCTGGTCCCACGTTTGAATTTTGATCCACTTTGGACTACTTTTTTTAGGGTTTTTGAGCCGAGACTTGCACTTAGATACGCTTTTAATCTATATTTAAAAAATTGAACTCTTTTTTTGGTGATTCGGGATTCTTTAGAAATGATTATCTTATAGGTAAACGTTCCCAAAAGTCTTGATTATCCATAATTTTATTATTATTTGATTATCCTTTTTATTCTCATGCAAGTGAGCCTATTTTTGACACTAACTAACAACCAATCACAAAATTATTTAATTAATTTTAATTTTCTAGCCAATCAAAATTAATTTAAACTAATCATGTGTGGTTGGTTCCACCTAAACAAAATGCATGCAGACTGGGCAAACTTGATCTTGTGATATCTTTCAATCTGACGATCTGATTCAAGAATCGGACATACCTTTGCGATCATTAGAATCTCAAGATCATTTTTATGATATACAATGAATGAATTAATGCATGTAATGCAACTCTAAATTTTGGGTATATGAATGGTCATTCTAGCCATCTTCCTTGATTAAATCATGGGTGCAAAATTGAGTGTCTACAAAATGCCCCTCATTAATAGAGCTTATAAAGCGAATGTCAATGTAAAAAAAAGACACTGATTTTAGAAGCCATGATTTGATTGAGGTTGAATTTTCAAAGATTGCCTAGCCCTAGAACCTAAAAGCTTGGAACATAGAATTAGTACCTTGTTATTTGTCAAAAATGAAAATTGTGAATACTTGACCTACTTGATAACTGATAACTTTCGAAATGAATCTTTGATAGCTAGAGTGACTAAGAGGCTTTTCTATCCCAGCCTGAATGTTGTAGGTTGACAAAGGAAAAAAGGATTCTCTACCTATATCTTACTGAAAGGTAACCAGGGGGCTTCTCTACCTTGATCTTGCTGAAAGGTTGATCAAAAGGCTTCTCTACCTTGATCATGCTAAAAGGTTGATCAAAGGGCTTATCTACCTTAATCTTGCTAAAACATTGATCAAAGGGTTTCTCTACCTCGATCTTGCTAAAGGGTCGATCAAAGGGCTTCTCTACCTTGACCTTGTTGAAAAGTTGATCAAAGGGCTTCTCCACCTTGATCTTGCTGAAAGGTCAATCAAAGGGCTGGGCTTCTCTACCTTGATCTTACTGAAAGGGCTTCTCTACCTCGATCTTGTTGAAATGTCGATCAAAGAGCTTCTCTACCTCGATCTTGCTAAAACACTGATCAAAGGGTTTCTCTACCTCGATCTTGCTAAAGGGTCGATCAAAGGGCTTCTCTACCTAGACCTTACTGAAAAGTCGATCAAAAGGCTTCTCTACCTTGATTTTGCTAAAAGGTTGATCAAAGGATTGGACCTCTCTACCTCGATCTTTTAAAAGGTTGATGAAAGGGCTTCTCTACCTTGATTTAAACTGTTGCCTACAAAAAGTTAAATTTGGGATTAGACTTTAAATGATGAATGCTTTGTTGTCCCATTATTTTTGAGATGTGTGATTTTCATTTGTTCTTTCCTTATTTGAATTTTTTTCATTTTTAGCAAGAAAACTTTGATTGATTTTTTTAGTTCTTTGAAAATGATTTTATCTTTGGAATTGAAATTTGAGACTTGGAATTTGGAATTTGGAATTTGAAACTTGGAACTTAGAATTTGGATTTTGAAACTCGAAACTTGAAATTTGAAATTTGGGATTTGACATTTGACATTTGGAATTGAGATTGTTTTTTTTTTTTTTTTTTTTTTTTTTTTTTTATAAAAAACTTGGGATTGAAAATTTGAAACTTGCAATTAAGAGTTTAAAAAAAAAAAAAAAAAAAAACTAACTTTTTCTTTTTAAGAAAAATGGTATCTTTGTCCTTGATCATCTCCAAGAATTTTCTTCGAAGTCACGAATTTTTTTTAATTGATATATTTTTTGAAGCTTTGAAATATTTTCATTCATCCTTCTTGATTTTTCTTTTTCTCGAAAAGAAAGAAAGAAAATAAGAATTTTTTTTTTGGGAGTTGACTCAACAACTCAAATTAAAATGAGGGGGGAGGGGGGGTGGGGAATTTGGCCCCTATCCCTTGACTTCTCTTTTTCTTTTTTTGCCTTTCTCTTTTCTTTCTTCCTTCCTCCACCATTGTCACTATTAACTATCCCTCAATATTGTTTTTAGATCCTCGTGTTCTTGGCCATTTTTGCTATACACCCATTTTGTGAAACCCATTTCCGTCCTTGCTTTTTATTTGCACTAACAATGTCATCATCTTCCAATGGGCCTTATTTTCTAACTTTTCATGGGAAAAAATACCACCTATCTCTTGAATGGAGTGATGAAGAGGGGCTCCTTCAAGACCCCAAGACCCATGCTCTACAATCTAAGATGGACTGCAAGGTGAGTTTCTTTCTTTTTTTTTTTTTGTTGGGAAATTTCTTGTTTTCATGCTTCATTGAGAGTTTGGTGTTGAGGCATTGTCATTTTGTTGTTGTTTACTCTTGTTGGAATTTTGGACATTGCATGGTTGATCATGTTGTAATCTTGACTATGAGGATTTTTTTTTTTTTTTTTTGAATTGTTGAGTTTTTTGACATGGTGTAACTTGAACAATGTTGATGACCCATGGAATTTGGCAATGTTGGTAATATGTGATGTTGTTGAATGAATTTTTGCTTGAGTTTTGGGTCATTGTTGTTATGAAATTTTTTTTTGCATAGGCTTGGTCGAACAAATTCATGATGAGTGCGGAGAATTTGTTGGTATGTGTAAGTTTCATTTCACAAGCATGGTAAAATTTGGTGAGTATGGGTATGGAAAAATTTTGTGGTGGCATGTATTTTTTTGTATTGGGCAAGGAACTTTGATCATGAAAAATTTTTGTTGGGTATGTGATGTTGGATCATGGAAAATTTTTGTTGGGGATGTGATGTTGGATCATGGAAAATTTTTTGTTGGGTATGTGATGTTTGGTTATGGAAAATCTTTCTTTGTTGGGCATTAGACTTTTGGTCATGGAAAAATTTTTTGGTTGTGATTTTGGTCATGGAAAATTTTTTTTGGTTGGACATGAGATTTTTTGGTCTTGCTGATATTAGGTCAAACTTTGTTTTGCAGAACCTTAAGAGCTGAGGTGGCCTTAAAATGTTGAAAGGCATATGGGAATTATTGTCTCCAAATATTAAGAACATCATCAATGAAGCTGGCTTTTAGACTTTTTTCCGATCTTTATTAAACCAGGAAACTCATGAGTACAAGTATCTCCAGTTACTCCTTGCTTTGTTAGAAAGGTTTTGGGATACCACGTGCACATTCCATTTTCCAGGCATTGGTGAAGTGATGCTAACGCCTTATGACTTCTCTATGATTACAGGCTTGAGATTGGATGATGAAAGAATCAAGATCAATGATTCCTTCACTTCAAAAGAGATTAAAAGTCTCTTAGGTGTAGTGCCTTCAAAACTGAATAGCAAAAATGTCTCTTTGATGTGGCTGTATAAGAATAGTGAGAACTGTAAAACCATAGTAACCGCATACGCATGTTCATGCTTCTCTTCATTGGAACTTTCTTATGCCAGGACTTAGGCAATATTGTGAGTTTGTGCAACCTGTGGAGTATAGAGGATATTGACTAAATAAAAAATTATGACTAGGGTGGCATGGCTTATGCTACCATTTTCCACTTCATGAATCAAATTTCTCGATGTAGCCTCTCAAGCTTAGGTGGTGCACCATTTGTTTGGTAGGTGAGGTTTGGAATTTTTGGCTATGTATAGGTTTTCTTTTGAAAATTGTTTTGGCTATGTCATAATGATGTGTGTTGATATTTTTTTTTAGGTTTGGATGTATGAATATTTTGGGTTGGTCCTTAGGTTCAGGAAGATGTTGATGGCATAAATCCGAGGTTTCTCCGTTGGTTGCCCAAATTCCATCTATCAATGCCTTCCAAGCTTTCTTTGGGAGTTTGGCACATGGTGATTGATAATTTAACTGTGGCTGATGTGAGTTTGCAATTTTTGATGTGGGGGTTTTTGGTGTTTGATTGTGGTGTGGTCTTCTTCTCATTTTGGGTTCTTTGTGATTTTTAGATGTCTTTGGATCTTTGGTGTGGATGTGAGGAGTATGCTAGATGTGAATGGGCTCTAGAGCTGAATAGCTGTCAAGTGTTGCCTCAAATTCAACACATGTACCCCCTGCAACAATTCTGGTTCCTCCTTTTCGCTCCATCTAGTTGGCTGACCTTCTAGCTAATGAAGAGATTGCTCATGCTTGAATTGGCCTTGTTGTTTTAGGGATACCAGGAAATTATTTTGAATTTATTCAAACTCAATTATAGGGCAGTCTAGTTGGCATTCTTGTGACATCGGTATTTCCCTTCCCTTCTGAAGTCAAATTGTATTTCATTTTGTATGCTCATCTTCCATATTTTGGCCTTGTGACAATATTTGCATGTTGCACTTTTAGGCTTCATCTTTTGAAGAAGAGGAAGAGGAAGAAGAGAACCCCCTTCCTAGTCATGCTAATGTCTTTTCTAGTTCTTTCATGGAGACCGATCCCCACTTTCTTGCATGGCAATATGAAGTGATGAGTCTTGAAGGGTTGTATAGCTCCATGACTTTAGACAAGCCACAACACACCCAAATGTTCCTTGGCTTGATCCAGTACGTTCTTGAATTTTCTAATTTCTTGTCCTCATTTCTTTTGGATCACTGAGTTGTTCATGAACTGATGCATTTGTACTTCAGGTCGATGTTGATCTTGTGGAAGAAAGTATGCAGATGATTGAAATCTTGCAACTGGTAGCACGTATACAGTCTTCCTAATATGTGATCAATGAGGCAAGCTGGGTATAACATGATGCTTTCTAAGTGTTTTTTGCATGGACTTTCCTGACGACTGATCTAACACTTGTCTTTGTTAATTTTTCATGTGAGTCAAATGGCATTGGCGATGCCAACAGAAGATCCAGCAGCAGGATCACGGTTTTATGCAAGTTAAGAAGGAAACATTGAAGGCGGCTCCTCTAGAGGTGGGTCGAGGAGGTCTTTGCTCAACTAGACCCAAAGTCCCAATGATGCTTGATTTGTTTTTTACTATTTTGTAAAATAAAAAAGAAGTGTTTCTTAAGGTAAATTTGTATTAATTTCACGTTTTAGCTCTTTGCCCTTGGAATTTCTTTTAGAATTCACCTTATGAGATCTTGTAGTACCAATCTTGACCAATTCTGATGGAATTTGCACTTACTTGGATGAGGCAGAGCCAAATGCCACTAGTTTAAAAATGAATGCATGATTTTTGGAAATCTTGAAATCTTAGTTTTTTAGGAAAAGATGATGATGGTGGTCCCCTCCCTTTTTTTTTTTTTTGTTTTTTTTTTTAATGAACGAGGCATGATTGAATGCCCCTAGTTTGAGATATGAATTCATGGTCTTGAAAAATCTTTATTTGATCAATTTTTTTCTCCTCTTTTTTTTTTTTTTTGAAAGTAGTGATGCAAGTGATGAGTTTTTTTTTTTTTTTTTTGAAAACAAGTGGGTAAGGCATGTTTGAATGCCCCAATTAAAAAAAAAATATATCTTTTTGAGTGTTAAATGGGGTCAAAAACGGATCTAAAGAGTGCCCGAAAACGCAAAAGAGGACTAATGAGCCTTGGTGGAGTAAAGTGCCATTTGGCACTTGGGGAGTGTCGTTCTACAATTTGAAAGTGACGATCGGCAGTTTTAGTGTGCCGAATGGCACTTTATTGCATCAACTAGCTTACACCATGGTGGGCTGACTCCTCACAATTTTTCGACACGCGTTTTGTGTTTTCAAGTTTTTTGAAAGATATTTTCTTCATTTGTGACCATGAAACACTTTCCTACTTTGAAACTTATTTAAAACTGATTAAGAACCGAAGTAGCTTACTTTAGCAACCTTTCTTGGAAACACCTCTCTGCATAAACGTTAGCAAGACATAATAATCATAAGTAAGATTTATCCATGGCTAACAATCAAAGACCAATTTTACAACCTACAAACTAGAGGGAATCAAGGCTTTGAGGAATGTCTAGATCAAGTGGGATATCCTTCGTGCTGCTGTGAAGTTCTGGGATACTGAAGATCACGTATTCCGATTTCAAACTGCTGAACCTTGTCCCACTATTGAAGAATTTTCAGCTATCTTGGGCTTTGATCCTAGCAAGAAATCCGCAGCAGTTTCTTGTGATCCCAGGCATAGGGAAAATTTATCTAATGCTCTAGGACCTCCTACATCAATTTCCAATAGCATGATCGAAGGGCATATGGTGAATCTTCATACGGTCCTTTCTAGATTGATCAATAAACATACTCACGGAGTCCTTTGGCTTTGCAAATATTGTTGATGGAAAGATTAAACATGATTGCCATGCCTACTGTTGCTGACTATGGTCTTGACAATTTTCTTAGTAGGACTATCCTTAAATCTGAGTGTCAAACTGAAAGTGACTGGGTGAAACTTCTGAGCAAGAAATCCAAGGCCTCCATTCAGTGGTATTGCTATTGGTGGAAAAGCCCACCCCCTTTGTTGCGGTCTCTAGGATCAGATTGCATCTTCCTAGTTGGGTTAAGGAAAGCAACTTTCTACAAGGTTGACAGACTGTTGAGACAATTTCAATATGAGCAAGAAATACCTGGTTGAAAAAGAAGAAAAAATTTTACTCCTATGGACATAAATCCTACTTCTATAAGGAACATGTTGTTGGGCTTGGAGATGGCTGACCAAGTGAATCAATCCTTTGTTAAGGTTCACTTTCAAAGGATGACAACGGACTACTCTAACTAGCTAGTGAACAAGATTGTGGACAAGGAGGCTGATATGGTTACTATGAGAAAGCAATTACTCAGAGACAACAGAGAAAGAGACGAGACTGACAACTCTGAACTTAAAAGGAGAGACCCAGATGACAAGGTACCTAACATAGATGAAAGTAATGGACGACCCAAGGAGAAAAGATTGAAGAAAAAATGATCATCTTATTCTTTGGCTTTAAACATGTTTATTTTAAAAGTGGGTATGAAACTCTTTAGTTTAGGACTTATTTAGGACTTTTAAGTTAAGGTCTTTGTTTAAGGTGTAGGTGTTTATTTTTTATTTTTTTAGGATTTGGTTTAGGGTTTGGTTTTTGGATTTTGTGTAATGGCATGGTTTAATGGAATGGTGGAACTTTAGAATTTTTTTTTCTTTTTTTCTTAATAGGTAAATAGTGGGTTTGGGGAATTATGACCAGACCAATGCATGGCTGCCTATGTACCCACTTGGCAGAAGGATCAGGTTATAACGTAGTTTATTCTTTTTATTTGGCTTAACTTTTGCCAAGGCCGCCCTTTCGGGTTTTCAACCTAGTAGGCTCTATCACTCTCCCCCCCCCCCCCCCTTTTGCATAGATTGCCCTTTTGGGTTTTCAACCTACCTCTTTATTTTTTTGACAAACTTCGAAAGGGAAACAATATAATTTACAACCACTTCAGACGTCGTATTTCTTCAATTGATCCATGTTGGTTGGCTCAGTGAAATGGTTTGCATCTAATTTCATCAACCTTACTTCTCCCTCGAGTTTATCTGCTTGATAATGTAAGGACTTGCCTAATTTTGCTTGAACTTCCTATTTTCATCTTTAATTGGGGCTTAGATCATTTTTAGCACTAAATCTACCATCTTCAAATCTCTGGTTCTCACTTTTTCATCAAAAGCTTTCCTAAGCCTCCTTTGGTAACCTTGAATATGGTAAAGGCCTTGAGTCTCTTCTTATTCATCATGTAGAACTGGTCATATCTGCTTTGCAACCAATCCACTTCAGGGATTTCGCTCTCCAACACTATTCTCAATGAACGAACACCGATTTCAATGGGAAGGATTGATTCCATCACATACACCAATGAATAAGGAGTGGCTCTTGTGGAACATAGAATTGATGTCTTATACCCCCAAGTGCATAGGGTAATTGTAGGTGCCAGTCCTTGTAGTTTTTTATGCTCTTCTTCAAGATTCACCCTATATTCTTGTTAGTAGCCTCAACTTCTCCATTAGTCTAGCAATGGTAGGGCGAGGATTTGTGGTGCTAAATCTTGAATTGTCGTAGTAGCTTTTTTGTTTCTCCCTTAAAATGCACAGCCCATTGTCTGAGATGATTTCATGTGTTAACCCATATCTACAAATGATATTGGTCTAAATGAATTGAGCAACTTTCTTTGAATTTAAAACCTTTTATGAGGCAGCTTCTACCCATTTAGTGAAGTGTTAGGACATATTTGATTTGATGTTAGGAACATATGTCAAAATTTTATGTATTGGCTAATCCTTTGACAAAACACACTTTACTTGTAATGAATATATCTAGGATGTGTTTAATACTTCATGAAACAAGGTTTCAAGTTTAAGTGTTAAAGTCATGCAAGTTTGTCCAATAATTAAGTGAAGAAGTGTTGGATTTTAAATCTCGATAGATACTATCTATCGAGATTTAAAAGCTGCTAAAGCTCATGGCTCGACAGCTAGCTCGATAGATGGCTATCCATTGACGTTTATGAAAGTCAGTTTTTCAGGATTGTTTTTCATCCAATCCGTGAGTATGCGTTTGAGATTTCTTTTCTCATAACTCTAAACATATATAAGAATTATTTTAAGGGCCGTTTCAAGTGACACAGTCAAGAGCATAATTGCACAAGAGCATAATTCTACAAGTGTGACCGAAAACCTAGTTTTCCCTAGTTCTTGAAGAAGTTGCTGTGTTTGTACACCATAGGGTTTTGTGACCAAGCAACTTCATGATCTTTATCATGTGATTAACTGAAGAACTTTGTAGCCAACATCCTTCTTAAGCTGGTGATCAAGTCGCGTACTGGGTTTTGCCATCTTTTGTTAGTTACATACTGAGAGCTATGCAATACAAGGAGAGATTGTCACTACAGAACAAGTCCAATTGGGCATTGGGATAAGGGTTCAATTGTAGGTTGGTATAAGATACTGGGATTACTTTACTTGTAACTGCTTGTTTTAATAATAGTGAATTCTCGGGAGTGGTGACCTTAAAATCACCCGATGGGGTTTTTTCCGTGTAGGTTTTTCCATTCATAAACAAATCACCATGTTATTTAATTTTCGTTGCATATTTAGTTATTTGGTAATTTGTTTGTGCTACCACACTCATTGCATGTAATTGAACCTAATTAATTCACTTGGCTAATTAATTGGTTAATTTATCACAAGGGGTCAATACATTCTTGGCCTATTAAGTGGTATCAGAGTAGGCACACTTTGATTATGTTTTAATCTTTGCTGTGAGATTCATTGATCCCTATTTATCATGGATAGAGGACAATCACTTACTGTACCTCCTTTATTTGATGGAACTAACTATGCATATTGGACAGTACGCATGAGAGCTTTCTTGCAGTCCTTAGATGAGAAGGTGTGGCACACTGTGGAGATAGGTTGGACCAAGCCAAAGGAAGTGTCGGCTGACTGGGATGATGCAAAGATCAAGGTAGCAAACTTTAACAGCAAGGCATTGAATGTTTTATGTAGTGCGGTCACAAATGAGGAGTTTAAGAAAATCTCCTCCACTAAAACTGCAAAGGAGGTGTGGATCATTCTCCAGACAACCTATGAAGGAACCAAGGCTGTCAAGGATTTGAAGCTTTAAAGGCTTACTACTTGTTGAAAAATTTGGTTTTATATCTCATACAAAACACACAGTAGAAGCAACAAATATGAATCTATTTCATTCATGATTGATAACATGCACTATGTAAATTTTAGAATTTAAGAACAAGATAGCATACCTTGGTGCGATGAAATTCGAAACAAAATATTAGAAGTACTTGGGAACACTTTCAATCTTCACTCCAATTCCACTTTACACCCAAGAAGTGTGGTCTCTCAATCAGTTTACAAGGGAGAATAATCGAGTGAGTTCACTCACACACACACACACACACCCCATTTCACAATTATGTCCCTCTTTTTCTTATAAAAAATTATGTCTGTTTCTCCCTTTATAATTAGCTGATTATCTAATTGGGCTAATCTATTGGACCTTTCCAATTGGGCTTAAGTGTGTGGCTTGGAGTGGGACCAAAAGGGACCAATAAGACACTAGCTCCAATGAACCTTGGATTTTTCTGTCAACTCTTGACAAGTCCAAAGTTATCATTAATTATATTTAATACCACTATATAAATATAATTGCACTCTAGGCCTTATTAATAAATTATATCCCAAGACTTTATTATACATGCAACTTCTTCATAAAATATTCGTAGTAATATAAAGTCATGAATGTAGACTGCCACTTTGAAGATTACTACATCTTAATCCTTGAGTACCCGGTTTAATCTTTTAAGTTATTCATCATATATTTATGAAATCCAATTTCATAAAGAAATACTTTAGCATCTCCTTACTAAAGTGGTTAAGCCTAACACTCTGAATAACAAAAGCCATTAAACTTATCTCAAGGGAATACTTTATATCTCCGTTGAGAGATTATGAATTCTATCTTGAGAATATATGTTCCATCAACACTAAATGTGGCTGCCCAACATACTGATGTTTTGATCATGACTTTATATCTCACTCTTGATATATTAAAGTAACCTACAACTCATGATCATGCAAATAGAACTTGTGAGATTTATTATTCATTTGATAGTCGTTAGGAGAATAATAAATCTCACAGCAGTCCAATTCAATATGTCTTAACTCTTAAAACATATCAACATATTAACTAGAAGTATCCACTTCCATGATCAAGCCAAATCATCTTAGTTGATACATTATAGTCTTCGCAAATGAAATGCCTAATTTCATCACCGACTACGAACTATAATTCTGAATTTACAAAGAACTTGTGATTTATATCTTCTGTGACTTTTCACATAAATCACATACTATGTATCTCATGGACTATATGATAATGTCTAAATATTCATATTACCATTATATTAGATAATAATAAAACAACTTTATTAATTATAAAATTAAGTCATACATAATGTCATACATAGTATCATACAATAGGATTTAAGGACACATACTCTAACAATCTCCCACTTACCCTAAAGACTATTATGCACTAATATAACTTCCATTCCCTCTAAATGTGACTTAGAAGTCCTTTGGGGAAGGTTTTGGTAAAGGGATCTGCTAGATTACTTGCACTATCAATCTTTGCTACTACTACATCTCCTTGAGCAACAATGTCTCGAATAATGTGGTACTTTCTCTCAATGTGCTTTCCTTTCTTATGATTCCTTGGATCTTTGGATTGTGCAACTACTCCACTATTGCTGTAAAATAATGTGATGGGAACTTACTCCATTCTCATAATACCAAGATCAGAAAAAAATTTCTTGAGCCAAACAACTTCCTTTGCCGCCTCACAAGTAGCAACATATTCAGCTTCCATTGTGGAGTTCGCAATACAAGATTGTTTAACATTTCTCCAACTTATGGCTCCACCTCCCAAGGTGAACATACAACCTGGTGGACTTCCTAAAATCAAGATCTAACTAAAAATCTGAATTTGTATAACCAATGGGAATCAAATCCTCACTATGGTAAACAAGTATATAATCTCTCGTTCTCCATAGATACTTGAGAATATGCTTTATAGCCTACCAATGTTTAAGTTCTGGATTTGATTGATATTGGCTGACCATGCCAACCGAATAACAAATATCTGGTCTAGTACATAGCATAGCATACATGAGACTTCCCACTGTAGAAGCATAAGGAACTTGTCTCATTATATTTTCTTTCTCAAGAGTCTTAGGCCATTGTCATCAGACGAAGGACCTCTGTTAGGACATATGTAGTTGTTCAAGCTTGTGAACATATGTCACTATTTTATGTAGTTGGCTTATCCTTAGACAAAACGCACTTTACTTGTAATTGGGTAGATCTAGGATGGGTTAAACACTTCAAGAAACAGTGGTTCAAGATTAAGTGTTGAAGCCGTCAAAGTCTGTCCAAGATACAAGCAAGGAAGTGCTGGTTTTTAAATCTCGACACCTACCTCGACAGATACATCTATCGAGATTTAAAGAAGCTATTTTGCCCGAGCCTCGACAGCTGTCTCGACACCTCTCGACACCTCTATCTGTCGAGATTTAAAGAAAACAGAATTCCAAGTCTGTTTCAAGTCCAATCCGTGTGTGTGTCTTTGGGACTTCTTTTCTCCTAACCCTAGACATATAAAAGGATTATTTTAAGGGCCGTCAAAGTAAGCAACAAGCAGAAATCACAAGACACAAGTTGCTTCTTCTCTATTCATGCAAATTGTGATTTGTGAGACAAAGTTCGTGCCCTAGTTCATCTCTGATGATTTGAAGAACTTTGCAGCCAACATCTTCTTCTTCAAGTTGGTGAGTGAGTCACGTACTTGGATTCGTGCAAAAGGAGTAAGCCGCGTACTGGGATCCGCGCATCACATTGGTTAGTCACGTACTGGGAGCCGTGCATTGAAAAGGAGAAATTGTCACTACAGAACAAGTCCAATTGGGTATTGGGGTAAGAGTTCAACTGTAGGTTGGTGAGGTACTGGGATTCCTTACTTGTAACTGCTTGTTGTGATAATAGTGGAGTTTTGGGAGTGGTGACCTTAAATCACCCGGTGGGGTTTTTGCCTTAGGGTTTTCCCCATTCGTGAACAAATCACCGTGTTATTTATTTTCCGCTGCATAACTTAGTTTCGGTGATTTGTTTGTGCTGCCACGTTGTATTGCATGTTAATTTGATTAATTAAAAACTAGGCTAATTAATTAATCTAAATTATCACAAGGGGTCAACGCGTTTGTGGCCTGTCAAGTGGTATCAGAGCAAGCACACTCTGATTAGGGTTTAATCTATTGTGTGTGATCCACTGACCCCTGCTGTCATGGATAGAGGACAATCTCTAATTATACCTCCTTTATTTGATGGCACTAACTATGCATACTGGAAAGTACGCATGAGAGCTTTCTTGCAGTCTTTAGATGAGAAAGTGTGGCAAGCTGTGGAGATAGGCTGGACCAAGCCTACAGAAGCGCCGGCCAATTGGGATGATGCTAAGATCAAGGCGGCAAACTTCAACAGCAGAGCATTGAATGCCTTATTCAGTGCAGTCACCAATGAGGAGTTTAAGAAAATATCCTCAACAGAAACTGCTAAGGAAGCATGGACCATCCTCCAGACAACCTATGAGGGCACTAAGGCTGTCAAAGATTCAAAGCTGCAAAGGCTCACCACACGCTTTGAAGAAATAAAGATGGAGGAGGATGAGTCGTTTGATGAGTTCTATGCCAAGCTCAAGGACATAGTGAACTCAGCCTTCAATCTTGGGGAAACCATCCCAGAACCCAAGATTGTAAGGAAGGTGCTCAGATCGCTGCCAGAAAGATTCCATGCTAAGATCACGGCGATCGAAGAGTCGAAGGATATTGACAGAATTCCTTTGACTGAGCTGGTTGGAAACTTGCAAACATATGAGTTAGGGCTGACCAGATTGGGCAAGTCAACCAAGGGCAAGAGTTTGGCACTGAAGGCCAAAAGCAATGATACGGATGACTCGTCAGATGATGAAGATTCCAAGATGAAATCCTACATCACAAGGCAATTCAAGAAGTTTATGAAGAATGCCAATGGAAAGGGTTTCAACAAAGACCGTAGACAGTCCAGTTCTTCACAATTCAGGAATCCGGAGAAAATGAAGAAGGATGTCAAGGATGGCGGTCAGTACACTGTTCCCACAGGACCAAAGTGCTTTGGGTGTCAAGGCTTTGGACACATGAAACAAGAGTGTCCTACGTACTTAAAGAGCATAGGGAAGAGCAAGGCACTTGCTGTTACCTTAAGCGACACAGAGCCAGAGGACGATTCCGAAGATGAAGACGACGGAATCTTAAATGCCTTCACTGCCACTGTTAATCCTACTGATGGGGTTACCGAGAAAGCGGATGAAGAAGAAGAGTTGGTGGAATCTAAGTGTGAGATCATGGATGATCAAGATGATATCCACACTGCCTATGAGAAGCTATACAAGCTCTCGGAGAAGCATGAGAAGCTCTATAGGCTGGCCACCAAGAAACTCAGTGATGTGGAACTTGACCGTGAGGAACTGTCCACAAAGGTTGATCAAGCGAATCAAACCATTGGAGCACTGAGGTTCGAGAACAATTTCTTGGCTGAGAGGACCAAGAAGCTTGAAGCAGAGCTGTTTCAAGTCAGAGCACAACTGGAGAGGACGTCAAGTGCTAAACTGGACGAGATGCTGAGTGCTCAGAGATACTCTTCGGATCGTACTGGATTGGGGTATGAATTCTCTATCTCTAATACTCCTTCTGCTAGTACTACTGTTTTTGTTCCACCGGCTAATAACATTAGAACTGAGGAAAATAATGTTAAAACTGATTTAGCTAATGAGAACATAGGCAAGGGCAAATCCATCCTAGGAGCACCCCCTAAAATTGAGAAAAGGGAATCTAGAAACCCTAGGAATAAGAAGGATAACTCTCAAAAGGCCAAACAGAAGAAGTCGCATCTCTGTTATCATTGTGGTCTCGCCGGTCACACTCGACCAAATTGCTACAAGTGGCTTGCCACTCAAAAAAGCAATGGCGAAATAGCATCTGGGAGCCAGAATCAGCTTCAGTCATCTCTCGCTCCTCTTGGAGATATTCTAAAAGCCCTCATGTTCCTTTCGAACTTGAACGGTTCATATTCTTCTCCCCCTACACCGGTTCAAGAGTCAACCAAAAGGAAAGGATCTTCCAAGGTGTGGAAGCCAAAGGGTTCCAAGTGATTTTAGTCACTTCTTCTTCTCTCTCTTATTTTGTGTGTTGCATTACTTGTGTGTTTCTTTACTGTTTTGAGTCAGTCTAGTTTTATGCATTGTTTTGCTTTACATGTTTTTGTTTGTGTGTTTTCAGTTTTGTGTTTTATTTTTGCTTCTCTAATAAAAATAAAAAAAAAAATTGAAAAATTGAAAAATACAAAAACAGTGTGTGTTTGTGTGCATTAGTTCATGTGAACTTTTGTAATGGCCATTGAAACAGAGTTTTCTAAACTTTGTATCATCTATAGCTTAGATGAGCACTCTCTGCACAACTAAGCGAGTGAGCTCTGTAGCTCTTTGTTTGTGATGAGTAAGGTTAAGTGATCTCTTCTTCTTAACACTCGTATCACTCTTTTTGACGGGTTGAACTAGAAAATCCTAAGAGAAAGGCATAAATAACCATCTCACCACTGTTACTCGCCAATCATAATATGACATCTGTATGCTTCGGCATAGCAAAAGTGCAATGTCAAGGACACCTGTATGCTTCAGCATAGCAAAAGTGCAGTGTCAAAAGCTTAACATCATTGGGTATTTCTTTTCTTTCTCTTGTATGCCCATGTATGATATGCTTGTTAAAAGAAAATAGGCAAAGAAATTAAAAGCAAAAAGATCAAAATGCTTTAAAATATGGTTGCAAGCTTGTTTTCTAGGAGATGTGGGAGTTATAGGATGTACCTCAAAGGTGATAGTCCCCATCGAGCAGTTATGATTGTGTGTGAGTTAAAGAGATTCTCTCATATCTCAAATCGTCATAACATTGAGTCACTTATGCAATCTTGCGATGTTTTCACACACAACACGCAATACTCTTTGCTATTCTTGATACATGTGCAGGTACAATGTGATTTGGCCATCACAAGGATTACATGCTTTAATGTATGTTCACTAAACTGTCTTGACTTGTTTTTGAAAAATAAAATTGGTTAGACTTGTTTAGTGTGTGTGTGCATGTTTTCAGATACATGTGCATCATATTTCTTGTTGAGAGATGTTTTTGAGAGCTTAATGTGTTGGTTGTATCTTTGGTTGAGTTGCATGCATGATTGCATTCATGTCTGTGTTTTTCCTTTTTTTTTTGAAAAACTGCTTTGAAAGGCATCTCGACACCTCCTCGATACCTCTCGATACATAGCTATCTGTCGAGATCCTCAGACTCTTTCTTATCGCAGTCTCAACAGATACCTCGATAGCAGCTGGATCGATCGAGAAACTTTCTGTTTGCTCGATAGCTCCTCGATAGCTTCTGGATCGATCGAGGTTCCCTCTTGCTTGTTTCTTCTACCTCGATAGCTGACCTCGATAGCTGCATCTGTCCACGTGCATTTCTCGATAGCTTCCCTCGACAGCTACCTCGACAGCTCTCGATACCTACAGCTGTCGAGAATTACTGAAGCGCTATATATTGGACCTTCGCGATTTTTCTGCTCATTCTCTCGATCTCTCTCGCTCGAAATCTCTCGGATCTCTCTCAAAAACACTTCCCTCTCCCTCCAAACCTCTCTCAAGGCTTTCTCAAGTGGTTCTTCATATTCTTCATCATTTGGTAAGCCTTTATCCCTCATTTCATGCATTGCATTGTTTTCAAAACCCTAGGTTTGTGTTTTTGAAAAATTTTTGGGAGTTTTCAAAATTGTTGGGTTTTCATGAAATTTTTGGGTTGGTTATTGAGTTTTGATCTTCAAAACCACATGCATTGCATCACATTAGCATTCTAATTGTATTTTCATGCATTTAGATGTGTGCCTACCTATTGTGTGCTGTTAGGTTTGGATTGGGCTGAGCCCATGATGTGTTTATTGTTGCATGTCACATGCTCATGCATTTTCATGCATACGTTCTTTTCATTTCAATATTTCTCTCTGCCAATATTGAATTGTTTGGGACTTTTCTGTTTGTCTCTTCTTTCCCCCTCTTCTATGTTTACGTTAGTAGCGTCTATGGCTCCTAAACGTAAGTCTATTCCTCCTAGGAACCCCGTGCGTTCTAAGGGGCAGTCTTCTTTTGATTCTACCCCTGTGTCTGTTCGGTTCCGTGATGAGAAAGCCCATAAGGACTTCTCGGAGAACTTTTCTAAACGCGGTGTTCATTCGGAACGCCACGTCGTCCTGGCAGACTTTGCCGACACTGACCTTCCCGATGTCATTCACACTCGGGGTTGGGAGTCACTGTGTGACGTCCCGGTCACATCTCCTCTCGTGTTGATTCAGGAGTTTTACTCCAACATCCACGGGATAGATTTTTCAGTACCTTCCTTCTATTCTTGCATTAGAGGTACGCACTTTTGTGTCACCCCAGAGCTTGTCTCTGAGGTTCTCTATGTCCCTAGGGTGGATCATCCCGATTACCCTAGCTGTGAGCGTCTCTGGACTGTGTCCAAAGACGAGATGATCTCGGCGTTCTGTGAACGTCCTACCCTTTAGAGAGATCACATGTACACACCATGTCGACCTTTTGCTAAAGGTCCTAGATTTCTTAACATGGTGATGACCTTTGTTTTGCACCCACTGTCTCACTACAACTCGATCACAGAGCCTCGTGCTCGGTTCTTGTTGTCCCTCCTTGAGGATCTCTCTATAGACTTTCCTTCTCACTTTATCTGTTCCATCATAGATGTCTATAGAGATACAGCCACCCGTGATAAGCTCATTTTCCCTTCCGCTATCACGAGGATTCTAGGTCGTTTTTCCATTCCCTTCCCTTCGTCCGATCCTTACCGCGTCATGTCTGCCATAGACGCCACTACCGTAAAACGTAGCGAGGCACAGTTCCGATCGCGACAGCCGGATGATGCCACTCCTTCCACTCGTCCGACCACCTCCAGATCAGCTCGTGCGTCTGCTTCTTCCTCCTCTAGCGACGTCACCTTGAGCGACGTCATGGCGCAGTTACAGCGCATGGACGCTCGCCTCGATACACTCACCACCGAGTTGTATCAGGTGAATGTCCATGTTGGTCGCATCGCCAGGCGACAGGCGACCATGGGCGGCTTTGCATCAGAGGTCTCTCCTCCGCCACCTCATGTGTCGACTGAGACCGAGGCCGATGATGATGGCGATGATGATGATGCTTCAGAAGATGATGATGATGGAGATGCTAGCTCATCGGATGAGATGTCTACTTGACACTCTACCCTTTGTCACTCGTGACAAAAAGGGGGAGTAGTTTAGTATGAGAGTAGTCATACTTAGGGGGAGTGTTAGCATAGGACATAGGACATTTTTGTTAGGGGGAGTGTGGATTGAGGGATGTAGTGAGGTGATCTATGTATTTTTTTTCTTTTCTTATCTTTTAGAGATACATTGATCATGTACTTACATACATTGTACTTATTCTCTTTCTCTATATGATGATGTATGTTGTTTCTTTCACCTACCTTTCATGTGTTGTTTCTTTTCTGTCTTTATACACATGGTTCTTTACTTGTATGCAATCTATTATTTCTGTTTCACACAAAGATACCTTGATGTGTTTTGTTTATAAGTGTTTCAGAAATACAGGTTGTCAAAGTCTTCTTGCCATAAACTCTCTTCTTGCAAAGTTTTTCAAGAGTTTGTGTTAGGATAGATTTTACTGTATGTAACAAGTGAGTATGAGTTGAGTGATTTATGACTTCTCTCATATCGTCATTTGTATGTTGTGGTTTTGTCACGGATTGCCAAAGGGGGAGATTGTTAGGACATATGTAGTTGTTCAAGCTTGTGAACATATGTCACTATTTTATGTAGTTGGCTTATCCTTAGACAAAACGCACTTTACTTGTAATTGGGTAGATCTAGGATGGGTTAAACACTTCAAGAAACAGTGGTTCAAGATTAAGTGTTGAAGCCGTTAAAGTCTGTCCAAGATACAAGCAAGGAAGTGCTGGTTTTTAAATCTCGACACCTACCTCGACAGATACATCTATCGAGATTTAAAGAAGCTGTTTTGCCCGAGCCTCGACAGCTGTCTCGACACCTCTCGACACCTCTATCTGTCGAGATTTAAAGAAAACAGAATTCCAAGTCTGTTTCAAGTCCAATCCGTGTGTGTGTCTTTGGGACTTCTTTTCTCCTAACCCTAGACATATAAAAGGATTATTTTAAGGGCCGTAAAAGTAAGCAACAAGCAGAAATCACAAGACACAAGTTGCTTCTTCTCTATTCATGCAAATTGTGATTTGTGAGACAAAGTTCGTGCCCTAGTTCATCTCTGATGATTTGAAGAACTTTGCAGCCAACATTCTTTCTTCTTCAAGTTGGTGAGTGAGTCACGTACTTGGATTCGTGCAAAAGGAGTAAGCCGCGTACTGGGATCCGCGCATCACATTGGTTAGTCACGTACTGGAAGCCGTGCATTGAAAAGGAGAAATTGTCACTACAGAACAAGTCCAATTGGGTATTGGGGTAAGAGTTCAACTGTAGGTTGGTGAGGTACTGGAATTCCTTACTTGTAACTGCTTGTTATGATAATAGTGGAGTTTCGGGAGTGGTGACCTTAAATCACCCGGTGGGGTTTTTGCCTTAGGGTTTTCCCCATTCGTGAACAAATCACCGTGTTATTTATTTTCCGCTGCATAACTTAGTTTCGGTGATTTGTTTGTGCTGCCACGTTGTATTGCATGTTAATTTGATTAATTAAAAACTAGGCTAATTAATTAATCTAAATTATCACAAGGGGTCAACGCGTTTGTGGCCTGTCAACCTCCATGTCTATAAGGAAATAATCCTTTCTTGGAGTTTTGCATGCTAAATCGTTCTAGAACCTTATCTATATACCTAGCTTATGATAAACCTAACATCTTATTCTTGTGATCTTGACAAAGCTTGATCCCTAGAATAAAGTTAGCTTCACTCAAGTCTTTTATTTCAAATTGGCTTGACAACCAAACCTTTACCGATGACATTACCCCTACATCATTTTCAATTAGTAGAATATCATCAACATAAAGCATTAGGAACATTACTACTTTGTCTCGATGTCTTTTGTACAAACATGGTTCATTAAGATTTTGTTCAAAACCAAATGAATTGATTGCTTGATCAAATCTGATGTTCCATGACCTAGATGCTTGCTTAAGTCCATAAATAGACCTTTTCAACTTCCATACCACATACTCTTGGTTCTTTGCTATGAAGCCTTCTAGTTGCATCATATAGATTTCTTTTTTAAGATTTCCATTAAGAAATGTAGTCTTAACATCTATTTGCCAAATCTCATAATCACAATGAGCAGCAATGGATAAGAGAATTCTAATAGATTTAAGCAAGGCTATTGGTGAAAAAGGTTCATCATAGTCAATACCTTCTTTTTGTGTATACTCTTTTGCCACTAGTCTTAATTTAAAGGTTTCAACCTTTCCATCTATCCCTCTCTTTCTCTTGTAAACTCATTTGCAACCAATAGGTTTAATGCCGTTAGGCGCCTTTACAACATTCCATACTTGATTAGAATACATAAAATCCAATCAAGATTTCATACCTTGGACCCAATGATGTGCATCTATATTATTCATTGCCTCTTCATAAATGTAAGGATTCGATTCAGCCTCTTCTGGGATAGCTTCATAAGTTTCTCCCAAAACTATATTCTTATAGGAGGTTGAACAATTCTCCCACTACGATGAGGCACTTATGTACTAGTCATCTGATGAGTAATGTCTAGTGGTGTATTTAATACACTCACATCATCCCTAATTTCATCCATTGGTTGTTCAACTACAGGTTCATTCATTTCAACCAAAACAACTCTACTTCTAGGAATATAATCATTCATATAGTATTTTCTAAGAATTTGGCATTTGTGCTAACAAATGCTTTATTATCCTCATGACTATAGAATAAACCTCCAACAGTTCCTTTTGGATACCCTACCAAGAATACCACTTCTATTTTAGATTGTAACTTGTCAGACTTTCCTTTCAACACATGTGCTAGACAACCCCAAACATGGAGATGTCTCATACTAGGCTTACGCCCAGTCCACAACTCTACAGGTGTTTTAGGAACAAACTTCGAAGGTACTAAATTCAGAAGATACATTGCAATATTTAAGGCATATCCCTAAAAGGAAATTGGTAGAGTCGAATAACTCAACATGGATCTAACTATATCTAAAAGAGTTCTATTCCTCCTTTTTGCTACACCATTTTGTTGTGGAGTTCCAAGTGTAGTCAACTAGGATATAATCCAATTTTCAGTCAAGTAACCCTTGAAATTCGTAAGAAGGTATTTGCCACCTCGATCAGATCAAATGACCTTTATGCATTTACCTAATTGATTCTCAACTTTAACCCTAAACTCTTTGATCTTTTCAAAAGCTTCAGACTTTCATTTCATTAGGTACACATAACCAAATCTCAAGTAATCATCAGTGAGGGTAATGAAATACTCATAGCCACCTCTTGCTTGGATTAACATAGGACCACATACATCTGAATGTACTAGTTCTAGCAACTCTTGGACTCTTCTAGCTTTGACATTAAAAGGTCGTTTAGTCATTTTACCCTCCAAACAAGATTCACAAATTGGAAAACCATCAAAGTGCATGGGCTCTAAGAGTCCATCTTTGATAAGTCTTTGAATTCTGTTTGAATGAATATTACTCAAACTCAAATGCCAAAGATATGCATCACTTGTAGAAGGAGACTCTCTCTTTAATGATTCTACATGAGAGTTATTATCTAATTTTGAATTGTATAATTCATATTTATCCAGAGTTAAAATATAAAGACCATCTACAATATTGCCAAAACAGATAAACATTTTACACTTTCTTATTACAACATTATCTTTTAGGATAACATAATGTCCATCTTTACCTAAATAAGTTACAAAAATTAAATTCCTACGAACATTAAGTATATGCAAGCAGTCTTCCAATATTAAAACTCTAGATTCAAACACAAATTAAACACTTCAATAGCTACAACTAGAATCTTGCTCCCATCAGCCAAGGTAAGAAACATTTCCCCTTCATTTAGCTTTTTGGTCTCTTGAAACCCCTACAAAGATTTGCAGATATGATTAGTATAACCTAAATCCACACACCAGGAATCTGTGGGATTTTGTACCAAACATGTTTCAAGAAGGAATGTATTTTTCATACCTTTATTCTTGACAAACTTAAATATTGGCCAATTCCTCTTCTAATGTCCTTTCTCACCACAGTGGAAATACTTTCTTTTGGTTTTCTTTCCTTTGTTGGCAACTCCTAAGGCAACTTGTTTACCATCTTTCTTGGTGAAGTCCTTCTTCTTCTTCTTCTTCTTCTTCTTCTTCTTCTTTCTCTTTTTTCCCTTGCCTTTTGACTTAGATTGAGAAGTAGAAGCTTCAACCATATTGGCATCAACACTAGAAGTACCAAGGATGCCTTCCGCCGCTACCAACTCATTCATCAATTTAAACAATGAATAAATCATTTTGTTCATATTATAGTAAAGTCTGAATTCCGTAAATGATTCTAGTAGTGACTGGAGTATCATATCCACTTGGGATTCTCCATCAATATCGGCACCTAAAACTTCCAATGTATTTAGATTAGAGATCATCCTAAGACAATGTTCCTCACTGAAGTACCTTTAGCCATTTTGGTATTATAATTCTGCCTCATAGTTTCTTGCCTTGCAGAATGACTTTGCTCACCAAACATCTCCTTCAGACTTAGCATTATGTCTGAAGCCAGTTCTACATCCTGCATTTGATGCTGTAGAACATTTGAAATAGATGCTAGGATAGAGCACTTAGCAATCTCATTAGATTTCTGCCAATGATCATATTGCTGTTTTTCCTCAAGAAGAGCATCTAATGATGAAAAGTTAGGACATGATTGAGTAAATACATATTTGTGCTCTTCAACAATAAGAACAATGTCCAAATTTCTTTTCCAATCAACATCATTGGATTTAGTCAGTTTGTTTTGATTATAAATAATAACAAGTGGGCTAAATGATGCCATTATTTTAAATCTAAAAATAACAAACATGAATATAATTAGTAAACTAGACATAATCAATTTAGCATATAAACATATAGTATGGACCCTTAATAAAACCATAATATAAAATATGCAACGACAACCCAATCTCATATTCAATATTCCTCAACATAGAGTGAATATTAAATACTATGATTGATTGAGAACTATTCTCACTATTAGTGTTATCATGATAACTCTTATCAAACACTAATAAGATGTCGTTTTACATTTAGCCTCTAAGTAATAATAGTGAGAAATCAGGATAGAGGATACTATAATACTTAGTCTAATGTATACCATTGTCTAGAATCATATGTAGCCACATTTCATCTTCCTTAATAGGTTTATTTTGTTGTACTACGATACAAAACACCCCCCGCATGGAGTGCAAAACTCAAGGCTAAGACAATGTGTTTGATCAAACCACTATAAATCAGGTAGTTCAATCACCATGAAATAAATACACTCCGCATGGAATGCTAAGCTCGAAGTAAAGACAAAGTATATATTTCATACTACTATGAACAGACAATGAAGGTCGTGAGATCCAACCCTTGTATGTCTCTCCCACTAGATATTTTAAATTAAAGTTTTTTAAGATCAAGAACCATAATAATGCTAGACACCTTGAAAACATAATCCGAATCTCATTAAGAATAAATTTCATTAAAGGATTTTAACAGGAAACTAAAATAGTTTAATTCTAGCATTAATATACTATTTGATCATAAATATAAATCACTAGACTAACATCTATATGTTAATCATTCAAGAATGAAAGCTATTCATTCAAACATGTACGCCTAGCCAAAATCAATAACAATTGGCAATATTAATTATAAAGCATTATAATAAACTCATGCCAAGAGATACATTTATATACAATCGATGCAAAACAAGGTGCACATATATGAAAGTTATATAACAGTTACATTCATATGCCATGATTCATATATATATATATATTCATCATCTGGAAGGGTATGGAACTTCATTCTATATATCTCATATATAAATCATCCAAGCGGTGCAAAGCAAGGTGCACTAACCAAGTGCAATAAAGGAATTCCACCGTGGGCCTTGAATCCTTGGTAAACAATTTACACATAATAAGAAATTCAAAGTTAAATTGTCTATTATTGCCAATCGGTGCAAGAAAGTCCAAGTAGTGCAATGAATTGGTTTAAGCACATGAAGGCTAAGACACGGCACCCAACTAAAGCCAAGAAGTCCATTTCGAACAAACCAATGCAATACAATGGTTATCATTATGAACGGTTATACTTGGCAATGAAATTATTTAAAAAGAATTTCTCTTGGGCAATAACTACTTTCTTTGAATGGATTCGTATATTAATTGTAATGGCTTGGTGCATATATATATATATATATATATATATATTAATCATCTTCTCTTAAAACAAATTACGAAATCAAAGATCGTAAACGTGATTATATAGAACAATCACTGCAGATTCAAGAATCCCATAACACAAAGAAAATGATTTTCTTTGATTCTAAAACTCAATCACATGTTATACAATCATGAGATGAAAACCTGGGTTTGATACCAATTATTGGAAAATCTGGTTTTGTATCTCATACAAAACACACAGCGGAAGCAACAAATATAGATCTATTTCATTCATGATTGATAAGTTGCTCTATCTAAATTTCAGAATTTAAGAACAAGATAGCATACCTTGGTGTAATGAAATTGAAAACAAAATATTAGAAGTACTTGAGAACACTTTTAATCTTCACTCCAATTTCATTTTACGCCCAAGAAGTGTGCTCTCTCAATCAGTTTCCAAGGAAAAATAATCGAGTGACTTCACTAACACACACACACCATTTTACAATGATGTCTCTCTTTTTCTTATAAAAAATTCTGTATGTTTCTCCCTTTATAACTAACTAATTATCTAATTGGGCTAGCCTATTGGGTCTTTCCAATTGGGTTTTAGTGTGTGGCTTAGAGCAGGACCGAAAGGGACCAAGAAGACACTAGCTTCAATGGGCCTTGGGCTTTTCTGTCAACTCTTGACAAGTCCAAAGTTACCATTAGTTATATTTAATACCACTATATAAATATAATTTCACTTTAGGCCTTATTAATAAATTATATCTCAAGACTTTATTATACATGCTACCCTTTCATAAAATATCCGTAGTAATACAAAGTCGTGATTGTGGACTGCCACTTTGAAGATTACTACATCTTAATTCTTGAGTACCTGGTTTAATCCTTTAAGTTATTCATCATATATTTATTAAATCTAATTTCATAAATATATACTTTAGTATCTCCTTAATAAAGTAGTTAGACCTAACACTCTGAATAACCAAACCCATTAAACTTATCTCAAGGGAATATTTTATATTTCCATTAAGAGATTATGAATTCCATCTTGAGAATATATGTTCCATCAACACTAAATGTGGTTGCCCAACATACTGAGGTTTTGATCTTGACTTTAGATCTCACTCCTAATATATCAAAGCAACCTACACCTCATGATTAAGTCCATTATTTTCTCAGGATTAAGAGTTCATGCAAATAGAAACCGTGATATTTATTATTCATTTGACAGTTGTTAGGAGAATTATAAATCTTACAGCAGTCCAGTTCAATATGTCTTAACTCTTAAAACATATCAGCATATCAACTAGAAGTCTTCACTTCCATGATCAAGATAAATCATCTTAGTTGATACGTTATAGTCTTCATAGATGAAATTCCCAATTTCATCACCGACTACGAACTATAATTCTGAGTTTACAAAGAACTTGTGATTTATATTTTCTGTGACTTTTCACATAAATCACATACTATGCACCTCATAAACTATATGATAATGTCTAAATATTCATGTTACCATTATTTTAGATAATAATAAAACAACCTTATTAATCATAACATTAAGTCATACATAATGTCAAATACAGCATCATACAATAGGATTTAAGGGCACATATCCTAACACTACTAGCTTCGAAGAAATCAAGGTGGAAGAAGATGAGTCATTTGATGAGTTCTATGCCAAGCTTAAGGACATAGTGAATTCAACATTCAATCTTGGGGAAACCATTCCCGAGCCAAAGATTCTGAGAAAGGTGCTCAAATCTTTGCTCGAGAGATTTCATGCCAAGATCACCGCCATTGAGGAATCAAAGGATATTGACAAGATTCCTTTGATAGAGCTTGTTGGTAGTCAAGCAAGACCTATGAGTTGGGTTTGTCTAGGCTCGAGAAGTCAAGTAGGAGCAAAAGCATGGCACTAGAGGCCAAAAGCAGTGACACTGATGAGTCTTCTGACAATGAAGACTCTAAAATGAAGTCCTACATCACCCGACAGTTCAAGTAGTTCATGAAGAATGCTAATGCAAAGGGCTTCGACAAGGATCATAGGCAATCAAGTTCTTCTCAGTCTAAAAGCCAAGACAAAGGGAAGAAGGATGCTAAGGATGGCAGTCAGTACACTGCTCCTTTAGGACCCAAGTGTTTCAAGTGTCAAGGTTTCGGTCATATGAAACAAGAGTGCCTTGCCTATTTCAAGTCCATTGGGAAAAGTAAGGCACTTACTACAACCTTAAGCGACACTGAACCTAAGGATGAATCCAAAAATGAAGATGAAGAAATCCTAAATACCTTCACCGCTAATGTCAATCCTACTGAGGGGATTGTAGAAGATGGGGATGAAGAAGAAAACTTGGTGGAATCAAAATTTGAGAAGATGGATGAGTAAGATGACATCCACACAGCCTATGTAAAGCTGTACAAGATCTCGGAAAAATATGAGAAGCTATATAGGTTGGCCACCAAGAAGCTCAGTAATGTGGACCTTAAACAAGAACAACTTTCCACAAAATTTGATGAAGCGAATATGACTATTGGAGCACTGAGGTTTGAGAAGAATTACTTGCCTGAGAATACCAAGAAGTTTGAGGCGAAACTGTTCCAAGTGAGAGCTCAGTTGGAGAGGACCTTAAGTGCAAAGCTTAATGAGATGCTCAGCATGCAAAAATCTGCCTCTAATCAAACTAGATTGGGGTATGATCTTTCTTCTCCTAATATTGCTTCTTCTAGTTCTACTATTTTTATTTCTCCTGCTAACAATATTGATTTTAAGAATAATGATGCTAAAACTATGATAGCTAGTGAGAATATAGATAAGGGTAAATCTATCTTAGGAGCACCCCCTAAGCTTGCTAAGAAAGAAACCAAAAACTCTAGGGTTAAGAAGAGTAATGCTCAAAAGTCTAAAGACAATAAGCAACATCTCTGTCATCACTGTGGCACAGCTAGACATACTCGACCCAATTGCTATTAGTGGTTAGCCACTTAACAGAGTAACAACATGATTTCGTTGGGAACCAGAATCAGCTTTCATCATCTATTTTTCCTTTTAGAGATCTCCTCAAGGCTCTCATGTTCTTTTCGAACTTGAACGGTTCCAATTCTTCCCCCTTACCGCCGGTTCAAGGTTTTACTCAAAGGAAAGGTTCTTCCAAGGTGTGGAAGGAAAAGAGCTCCAAGTGATTTAGTCACTTTTCTCTCTCCCTCTTTTTGTTATGTTTGCATTACTTGTGTGTTTTGCTTTCTTAATTTAAGACAATCTACTTTTTATACACTTTATTTGACATGTTTTTTTTTTTTGTTGTTTTTCAGTTTTGTTTTTATTTTGTTTTCCTTTACAAAAATAAAAATTTTGAAAAATCAGAAAAATACAAAAACAGTGTGTGTTTCTGTACATTAATATTTATGTACCTTGAATGGCCAATGAAACAAAGTTTTCTAAACTTTGTATCTTTCGTAGCTTAGATGAGAATCTCTATGCACAACTAAGCAAGTGAGCTTTGCAGTTCTTGTTTGTGATGAGTAAGATTAAGTTATCTCTTGTACTTAACACTCATATCACTCTTTTTTACCAGAAGGAATAGAGAATCCTAAAAGAAAGGCATAAATAACCATCTCATCATTGTTGCCCGCCAGTCATGAAATGACATCTGTATGCTTTGGCATAGCAAAAGTGCAATGTCAAAAGGCTTAAGATAATTGGGTATTTCTTTTCTCTCTCTTATATACCTATGCATGATATGCTTAATTAAAGAAAAATATGCAAAGAAAATTAAAGCAAATAAATCAAAATGTTTTAAAACATGGTTGCAAGCATGTATTCTAGGAGATGTGGGAGTTATAGGATGTACCACAAAGGTGATAGTCCCCATCAAGCAGTTATGATTGGGTGTGAGTTAAAGTAATTTTCTCATATCTCAAATCGTTATAACAAAGAGACACTTATGCAATCTTGCTATGTTTTCACACATAACACGCAATATTCTTTGCTACTTTTGATATATGTGCAAGTACAATGTGATTTGGCCATCACAAGGTCTACATATGTTAATGCATGCTCACTAAACTATCTTAACTTGTTTTTGAAATATAAAATTGGTTAGAATTTTTTAGCATGTGTGTGTGTGTGTGTGTGTGTTTTGGATCTAATTGCATGACATTTATCTTGATTGAGATATGAGTTTGAGAGCTTAAAATGCTGTTTGGATCTTTGTTTGAGTGGCATGCTTGATTGCATTCATATCTGTGTTTTTCTTCTTCTTGACAACCTATTTTTTTAAGCAATCTCGATAACTCCTCGATAGCTCTCGACATCTAGGCTATCTATCGAGACTCTTCAGTTTTTCTTTATCGAAATCTTGATATCTCTCGATAGCTAGCTTGATCAATCAAGAAACTTTCTGTCTCCTCGATAGCTTCTCGATAGTTACCTTGATCCATCGAGCTTCTTTGTTGAGAAACCCCTCGTTAGATCCTCAATAGCTGGCTCAATACTTGAAAAGCACCTCTTTAAAGCTCGATAGCTCTCGATCAATTGAGATTTACAAAGTTTCTATATAAAGAGGAATCGCGATTTCAGATCTCATTTCCTCGATCTCTCTTGATTCTTTTAGCCTCTTCACCTCCCAAAACACTTCCCAAGAAACCCAAACTTCTTCCTCTCTTCATTTTCGGTCTCAAGATCATTATTCTTCATCTAGTATGATTCTTTCTTCATCTTTATCATGCATTTCATGATCTTTAACCTAACTTTTGGGGTTTTTGAAATTGTTTAAGATTTTTCAAAACTTTTGAGTTTTTGTTAAAATTTTGGGATTGGTTTTTGTTAAAATTATCTTTAAACCTCATCCATTGCATCACATGTGCATTATAACAATGTTTCATGCATTTTAGAAGTGTGTTTACTTTGTTGCTTTGTTGTATGCTGGTAGGTTTGGATTGGGCTGAGCCCATGATGAATTTATTTTAGCATGTCACATGCTCATGCATTCTCATGCATACGTACCTTCAATTTTATATATTTTGATGTATGTGTTACTTAGTACTTTTCTAATTGTCTCCCCCTCTCTTTTTTTTTCTCTCTCTCTCTCCCTCTTACGTTAGTTGCATCACGGTACCTAAGCATAAATCCACTCCATCATAGAACCCTCTTTGTTCCGGGGCATCTTCAGCATCTACGTCTTCTGATCCTACCCCTTTTCATATTCAGTTCCGTGACGAGAATGCCAAATCGGACTTCTTTGAGAGCTTTTCTAGATGAGGCATTCATTAGGAATGCCAAGTCATTCTGTCAAATTTTTCTAATACTGACCTACCCACTATCATTCATAGTAGGGATTGGGAATCACTATGTGGCTTCCAAGTCACGTGCCCTTCCGTGATCATACAGGAGTTCTACTCCAATATGCATGGATTTGACTATTCTATACCCCAATTTGTCACCCACGTTCGGGGTATACGCATGGTAGTTACTCCAGGTCTTGTATCCAAGGTACTCTACGTTCCTAGGGTAGAGCATCCTTACTATCTTGGTTGTGAGTGTTTAAGGATAGCGTCCAAAGACAAAATATCATCTTGATTCTATGAGACACCTTCTTAGGTTTCTTAATATGGTTCTGACTTTTGTTCTCTATCCTTTCTCTCACTAAAACATTATCACAAAGCCTCGTGCTCGATTTTTGTTATCCCTTATTAAGGATCTTACCATAGATTTCCCTTCTCACTTCATTCTATCCCTCATAGATGTCTATAGGGACATAGTGACCCATGATAAGATCATTTTCCCTTCAGCTATCACGCGGTTCCTTCGCCATTTTTTTGTCTCCATTCCTGTCTCTGACCATTTCTCCGTTATGTGTGCCATTGATGTCGCTACCGTTAAATGGAGTTTTGTACAGTTTTGCTCGAGGCAGACTCAGACCGAGATGGCTACTCCTCCAGCTTCTACCGCTCCATCCACCTCTACTCCTTTGTCTTCAGTGGGTGGAGTGACACTTAAGGCTATCATGGCACAGCTTGTGCGCATGGATGCTCACCTTGACACATTTAGTGATGAGTTGTGTTAGGTGAACACTTATGTTGGTCGTATCGCATGCCAACAAGCTGTCATGGGTGGTTTCACAGTTGCTTCTTCACCATCTCTACCGGTGTCCGAGGATGAGAGTGATGATGGCTCTGGCAGTGATGATGCTGGTGAGGGTGTTGATGCTAGCTCTAGTGATGATGAGATGTCTACTTGATGTACTTACCCTTTGTCACTCATGACAAAAAGGGGGAGTAGTTTTGAGATGAGAGTAGTCATACTCATAAGGGGAGTGATAGCTTAGGAGATAGGGGGTGTATTCATGAGTGTTACATTTGAGTAGTCATACTCTTGTGATTATATTATAATAGCAAACCTTGTACTTGTTGATATATATACATTTGAGGTTGTTATTACAGTTCTTTCACCTATCTTTACATGTGTTGTTTCTTTTCTCTCCTTATACACATGTTTCTTACTTATTGTATGCAATCTTTTATTTCTGTTTCACACAAAGATGCCATGATGAGTTTTGTTTAAGTGTTTTAGAAATACAGGTTGTCAAAGTCTACTTGCCATGAACTTTATTCTTGCAAAATTTTTCAAGAGTTTGTGTTATGATAGATTTTATTGTACTTAACAAATGAGTATGAGTTGAGTGATTTATGACTTCTCTCATATGTTCATTTGTTTGTTAAGGTTTTGTCACGGATTTCCAAAGGAGGAGATTGTTAGGACATATGTGATTTGATGTTAGGAACATATGTCAACATTTAATGTTTTGGCTAATCCTTTGACAAAACACACTTTACTTGTAATTGGGTAGATCTATGATGTGTTTAATACTTCAAGAAACAAGGTTCTAAGTTCAAGTGTTAAAGCCATGCAAGTGTTTCCAAAAATCAAGTGAAGAAGTGCTGGATTTTAATTCTCGATAGCTAGCTCGACAGCTAGTATCTATCAAGGTTTAAAAGTTACGGATGCCTATTGCTTGACAGCTAGCTCGATAGATGGCTATCTATCGAGGTTTATAAAACTCAGTTTTTTAGGACTGTTTTTCATCCAATCCATAAGTATGTGCTTGGGCTTCTTTTTTCATAACCCTAAACAAATATAAGGATTATTTTAAGGGGCCGCATCAAGTAACATAGTCAAGAGCATAATTGCACAAGAGCATAATTCTACGAGTGTGATCGGAAACCTAGTTTGCTCTAGTTCTTGAAGAATTTACTGTGTTTGTACACCATAGGGATTTGCAACCAAGCAACTTCATGATCTTTATTGTGTGCTGAACTAAAGAACTTTGCAGCCAACATTCTTCTCAAGTTGGTGATAAAGTCGCGTACTAGGATCCGCGCATCTTTTGGTTAGTCGCATACTGAGAGCCGTGCAATACAATGAGAGATTTTCACTACAGAATAAGTCCAATTAGGCATTGAGGCAAGGGTTCAACTGTAGGTTGGTATAAGGTACTGGAATTCCTTTACTTATAACCACTTGTTTTGATAATAGTGGATTTTCAGAAGTGGTGACCTTAAAATCACTCGGTGAGGTTTTTACTGTGTAGGTTTTCCCTATTCATAAACAATCACTATGCATTTTATTTCCACTGCATATTTAGTTATTTGGTGATTTGATTGTGCTACAACGTTCATTGCATGTAATTAAACCTAATTAATTCACTTGGCTAATTAATTGGTTAATTTATCACAAGGGGTCAATACATTCTTGGCCTATCATGAAATAATCAATGGCTACAAGTATGAATTCATGGTTATTGGATGTTGTTGGATGAATCTTCCCATTAATGTCTATCCCCCATGTAGAGAACAGCCAGGGTGATGTCATCGTATGTAATGGCATGGGTGGCATGTGCTTTAAATCTCTATGGACTTAGCATTGATGGCACTTCCAAACATGAGCCGCACAGTCAGCTTCCATAATGGTCCAGTAAAACCCCGTCTCATTATCTTCCATGACAACATGTGTGCATTCATATGTGACCCATAACTTGACTCATGAACCTCTTCAATTATTTGTTGTGTTTCCTTGGCAGTCACACAAAGGAGATGAATTCCATCATATGATCTTCTGTAAAGCCTCCCACCACAAACAATATAATTAGTAGGCAACCTCCTGATGGACAATTGATTATTCTTGTCTATAGACTTCGAGTATGTCCCATCCTTAAGGTATTGTAGGATGTCAGAATACCATTTACCTTCTCCATTCTTAACCTTATCGTCTTCTATTGTCACGCAATAAGCTGGCTCTTCATTCTGTTCTACCACTAATGGTCTAGCTTCATCTTCCTTTGGCCCATCCATCTTGGATGTCATTGTTGCTAAAGCATTTGCAATCTGATTTTGCATCCTTGGCACATATTAGTACTAGATCTTGCTAAATTTTGAGGCCCACTTCTGAAGACATTCATGATAAGGCATTAACCTTTTCTTCTTTGATCTTCCATTTATTTTGAATTTGAGAGATTATCAAGGCTAAGTCACCATATACTTCCAAATCCTTCACTTAAGACCCAGGGTTGCTCGTAACCCCATGATACAAGCTTCATATTCAGTGATATTGTTGAGTCTAGGAAAGTTGAGTCTACCAGAAAATGAGATATGTGTCCCTTTTGGGGAAATTAAGAGAACTCCAATGCCACTCTCATTTTGATTGGTTTCTCCATCAAAATACATCTTCCATGATTCCACTTCGATCCCTATGATATCTTCATTTAGAAAGTCTCCTTGGATTTCTTCAGGCTCTTTTGGTGAACAAAGGGTTAAGTGATCAGCAATTACTTTCCCCTTCACGGACTTTTGGTTCACATATTTAACATCAAACTCTGATAAAAGAAAAACCCATTTAGCTGTCTCCCCATCTTGCACAAGCTTCTTTATTAGATATTTCAATGGCTCCATTCTTGCAATCAACAAGACCTTATAAGCAAGCATATAGTGCCTAAATTTGCAGGTTGCCAAAACAAGTGCTACACATGTCTTCTCAAGTAGTGAATACTTTTCTTCGTAAGTAACATGTTCTTGTTGACGTAGTAGGCATTCTTTTTTCTTGTCTCCTATAGGTATTGAGCAAGCAAAGCCCTCATTGCTGTATCTATAGTTGTGAGATACAATAATAATGGCTTTTCAAGTATCGGTGGGACGAGTAATGGTGGCTTCATCAAATAATTCTTGATCTTTTGAAAAGCTTCTTGGCATTTTTCATTCCATACTATAGAAACTTCCCTCTTGAGCAATCGAAAAATTGGTTCACATGTCATGGTGAGCTGGGCTATGAATCTGCTGATGTACTACATCCTCCCCAAAAATCCTCAGATCACCTTTTCAGTTCATGGAGGCTTCATCTCTACAATTGCCTTGATTTTGTTAGGATCGACTTCAATTCCTTTCCGACTTACCATAAACCCTAACAGCTCTCCGGATGTGACTCCGAAAGTGCACTTTTTTGGATTCAATTGTAACTTGTAGAACCAAATTCTTTCAAAGATCTTCTGTAAAGCTAACATATGCCCTTCACAATCCTTGGATTCCCCTATCATATCATCAACATAAACCTCTAGTTCTTTGTGGACTAAATCATGCAACAAAGTGGTGGCTGAATTTGTGGGTTGCCCAAACAAGTGCTACACATGTCTTCTCAAGTGGTGAATACTATTCTTCGTAAGTCAACATCTTCTTGTTGATGTAGTAGGCCTTCTCTTTTCTTGTCTCCTCTAGGTATTGATGGCTTCATCAGATAATTCTTGATCTTTTGAAAAACTTCTTGGCATTGTTCATTCCATTTTGTAGGAACTTCCTTCTTGAGCAATCAGAAAATTGGTTCAGATGTCATAATAAATTGGGCTTTGAATCTGCTGATGTACTTTATCCTCCCTAGAAATCCTCGGATCTCCTTTTCAGTTCTTGGACGCTTCATCTCTACAATTGCCTTGATTTTGTCAGGATCAACTTCAATTCCTCTCTGACTTACCATAAACCTAAACAGCTTTTCGAATGTGACTCCGAAAGTGCATTTTTTTGGATTCAATTGTAACTTGTAGAACTGAATTCTTTCAAAGAACTTCCGTAAAGCTAGCATATTCCCTTCATAGTCCTTGGATTTCACTATCATTTCATCAACAAAAACCTCTACTTCTTTATGGATCAAATCATGCAACAAAATGGTGGCTGCACGTGGGTAAGTAGCACCAGCATTCTTAAGGCCAAATAACATGAACTTGTAGCAATATGTCCCCTATCAATTAATGAAGGAGGTTTTTCTCATACCTTCTAAAGCCATCTTAATCTGATTGTACCCTGAAAATCTGTCCATAAACAATAGCAATGCATGTCCTGTTGTGTTCTCAACCAGGATATCAATGTGAGGTAAAGGAAAATCATCTTTTGGGCTGGCCATGTTCAAATCTCAGAAGTCTACACACATTCTCACTTTCCCATCTTTCTTTGGTACCGGAACCACATTAACTAACCACTTTGGATAGTTGACCGCCCTTAGGAATCCTGCATTATACTATTTTATACTATTTCTCGACCTCTTCCTTGATCTCGAGAGTCCATTCAGGCTTCATTTTTCTCAGTTTTTGCTTGACTGGCTTTATGGTTGGATCTGTTGGGATGCAATACTACACTATATTTGCATCAATCCCTCGCATATCCTCGTATGACCATGCAAATACCTCTTCAAATTTTGTTAGTAGGGCAACTAATGCATCTCTCTCAGAGGTGGTTAGGGTATTGTCCACTTGTATTATTTTAGGTTCATCATTAGTTCTCAGGTTAATGAGTTGGGTTTCTTCTTTTATAGGTTCTAAATTTCCTTGTTCTAATTCCTTACTATTAAGATTTTCTTTACCAATTTTAGAAATAAAAACATTCGAAGCCAACATATGAGCAAAATTAGAAATCATATTATAAAGAAAAGAGTTCTCAACAAACTCAATAGACTTAACTAAATCAGACTCAATAGGAATACTATCACAAACAAACTTGACAAGAATAGTAATACTAGCAGAAATAGACTCGATAGGGACAGAAACAATGCTCTTGGCAGGGGTGACTGGCTCGACGATCTTGATCTTCTTCATGGAGTCCTCCATGGGGTGGGCAGTGTTGGATAATCTGGTTTTGTATCTCATACAAAATACACAGCGGAAGCAACAAACATGAATCTATTTCATTCATGATTGATAACATGCACAATGTAAATTTCAGAATTTAAGAACTAGATAGCGTATCTTTGTGCGGTGAAATTCAAAACAAAAGATTAGAAGTACTTGGGAACACTTTTAATCTTCACTCCAATTCCACTTTATGCTCAAGAAGTGTGGTCTCTCAATCAGTTTCCAAAGGAGAATAATTGAGTGGCTTCACTCACACATACACACCAATTGATAATGATGTCTCTCTTTCTCTAATAAAAAATTCTGTATGATTTTTTCTTTATAACTAACTGATTATCTAATTGGGCTGGCCTATTAGTCCTTTCCCATTAGGCTTTAGTGTGTAACTTGGAGTGAAGACAAAAGAGACCAATAAGACACTAGCTCTAATGGGCCTTGGACTTTTTTGTCACCTCTTGATAAGTCCAAAGTTACCATTAATTATATTTAATACCACTATATAAATATAATTGCAGTCTAGGCCTTATTAATAAATTATATCTCATGTCTCTAATAATATCATTTGTCCCCTCAATGAAATATCCATAGTGAACAAAGTCATAATAAACTGTCACTTTGTAAACAACTATTTTATCCTTGAGTACTCGGTTTAATTTTTTAGTTATTCACATTTATTGAAATCCAATTTTAATAAATATAAGCTTTAGTAACTCCTTACTAAAGTGGGCGCCCTAAATAACCAGTTCCCATTAAACTTATCTTAAGGGGATATTTCGTGTCTCTATAAAAAGAGATTATGGATTTCATCCTGAGAATATGTGTTCCCTCAACACTACGTGCAGTTACCCAACATACTGAGATTTTGACCGTGAATATTAGATCTCACTCCTGATATATCAAAGTAACCTACATTTCATGATCGGGTTCACTACCCCTTCAGGATTGAGAGTCAATAAAATTAGAATTCGTGAGATTAGTTATTCAGGTGACAGTTGTTGATTGAATAATTAATCTTACAGCAGTCCAGTTTAATATGTCTTAACTCTTAAGACACATCAACACATCAACTAGAAGTCTCCACTTCCATGATTAAGACAAATCATCTTAGTTGATGTGTTATAGTCTTCGCAGATGAAATGCCCAATTTCATCACTGACTACGAACTACATTTTGAGTTTACAAGGAACTTGTGATTTACATCTTCTGTGACTTTTCACATAAATCACATACAATGCATCTTATGGACTGTCATAATGTCCTATTAGTTCATTTATAAATAGTCTCGTATAATTAAACAATTTAATTATTTATAACATGCCAATAAATTGGATTTTAGGGGACAAACCCTAACAATCTCCCACTTGCCCTCAAAGACAATTTACCATATATTCGACACTTATTTCCCTTTGGAGTACTTCATAATCACTCTAAGGTAAGGTTTGGAAACAAGTTTTAGCTAGATTTATTGCATAAATTATCTTTTCTACTACTATATCTCACGTACTCATATCTCTCTAATTATCTTCACCACCTGGGATGAAAACATATCTTGAAGTCCAACTTCATGAATCACAATCAAACTACAAGTCAATATTTGTACAACCAGTAATGATCAAATCCTCACTTTGGTGGACAAGCATATAATCCCTCATTCTCCTAAGATATTTGAGTATATACTTTACTCCCACTATATTTAGTGATATTAGATCAATTGATATTTGCTAACCATGCCCACCACAAAATAGATATTTAGCCTAGTGTATAGCATATCATAAAGACTTTCTCTTGATATAGAATAAGGAACCGTCTTAATATTCTCTTCCTTTTATATGTCTTAGGACTATAGCCCTATATAAAGGAACTTCAAACTTAAGAGGAAAGAATCCTTTCTTGAAGTATTACATGCTATACTTGGCTAAAATCTAATCTATTTAAGTAGTATGAGATAGACCCAACATCCTAATTTCTGAATTTTAACAAAGTTTAAATTCTTAGGATGTGACCAATCTTTCCCAAGTACTTTATATCAAACTACACTAGAAAAAAAAAAAAAATCTCCATTGATGACAATAACTTTACATCATTCTTAATGATTAGAATGTCATCAACATACATTAAGAAATTTATTATTCTATATAACTTTTACACTCATAAGGCCTTTTAATATTTGATCAAAATCAAACAATTTGATTACTTGATCAAAGATGATATTTTATGATTTAGATGCCTGCTTTAGTCCATAAATAGACTTTAAGCAACTTGCATACTAAACACTACTGGTTCTTTGTTATGAACAAGTCTAGTTACATCATATAGATGTTTTCCTCAAGATTGCTACTAAAAGAAGCTTTCTTGATATCCATTGCCATATTTCATCCAAACAAAATATAATGGATAAGACAATATAGATAGGGTCAAACTTGACTATTGGTGAAAAAAATCTTTTCCTAGTCAAACTATTTCTTTTGAATAAATCTCTTCGCCACTAGTCTTGACTTTGAAGGTTTTCACCTTCTAACCTATCAATTTCAGTTTCTTGTAGACCTATTTGAAAACTATAGGCTTAATGCCACTAAGCACCTCTACAAGTTCTAGACTTTAAATAGAATCCAATTCTATTCACATAACCTTGATCCAGTAATCCATATTCATATCATCTATTTCCTTTACGTAGGACCGAGGATCAAATTCATATCCTTATGGAATGACTTCAAAAGTTTATCCCAAAAGTATGAATTTATTTGGTAATTGATAATCCTCCCACTATGATATTGTACCGATGTAATAGTTATCTACAGAATAATGCCTTGTGGTGTATTGAATACAACTATCTCATTTTTAAACGTATTTTATAGTTGTCTTACAACAAATTCTGACATTTTTCTTCTAGAACAATCTACCTTTAAAAGAGTCTTATTCCTCCTTTATATATGCACTGACTTAAATAAGTCATTGGATCTTTATTCCTTTACAAAAAGGAGCCCTAGATCTTGTTATCCTCTAAATAGAATTCATAGACTGGGAATATAACAAAATAATGGTTCTAAAACCCCATCTTTCACCAATCTTGAATTTCATTTAGATTAATAAAATCTAGACATAAGTGCCAAAACATACAATACCAAAGGATGAAACTTTCTCTTTAAAAGATAAAACATGTAAATTTCCATCTAGAAAATAATCATGGACAATGCTTAGCTTACCAAAACGGAAACACTTTCCTTTTGGTCATACTTTTAAGTCTAATTTCCTTTTGGCAACTACTAGGGCAACTAGCATGTTCAACTGTTTGGTATTATAATTCCTATTCTTACCACCTTTACCCTTCGGTTTAGGCTAAGAATTTGAATTAAATCATATTGATCCTAGCCTTAGCTTTTAGGATGTCTTCCGTTGTACAGAATTCACTTATCAATTCATATAATATAAAAAGAATTTATTTTCAAAGCAATCTGAATTGATCAAATGATTCTAACAAGGACTTATGAATCATATCCATATGAGATTAACATTTAATCTCTACATCCAAGAATTCCAATTCATTTTAAAATTATAAAACATTTTCATAAAATGATATAGAATTGGAACTCCTTAAGCCTTTCTTAGCACTCAATATGATTCATACCAAACATCTCATTTAGACTTAATATAAAGTCTAAATCTAGTACTAACTCTTGCATCTCATGCTTTAGTACAATTGAGATAGAAGCCAATGTAACATTTTAGCATTTCTATGGAGACTATGATCACATCATAAGCTATCTTCCATAAATGCATCATGTATAGGAAATTATGATAATGCTGAATTGAAACATAAATATGTACTTCAACTCTTTTAACCACCAAATCCAAAATTATTTCTTAGTTAATGTGATTAAATAGTAGTTGAGAACAAAAATGTATTACAACTTTATTTTGAGACTACGAACTTAATTACAAGGACATTACATTTTGCAACCTTAACCATATAATACGGAACCCGAAAAATATACTAGACTAGGTGCAATGACAACCTAATCCCACAATTAATATTCCTTAGCATAGAGTGAATGCCAACCACTATGATCAGACAAGAATTAATCTCATTATTAATGCTATCATGGTAACTCTTACCAAACAAAAATAATTTGCCGCTCTTCCTTGAGCCTCTAAGTAATAATAGTAAGAACTTAGCATAGAGGATACTATCAAACTTAGTCTAGTGTACACCATTGCCTAGACCCATGTGTAGCCACATAACTCTACCCATGTAAGGTTTAATCTTGTGGTACCATGATGCAAAACACCCTCCGCATGGAACGCAAGGCTCGAGGCCAAGACGAGGTGCTTGCCCCACACCACTATAAATCGGGAAGTTCAATCTTGTAGTACCATGAAATAAACACCCTCCGCATTGAACGCAAGGCTCGAGGCCAAGACAAGATGTTTACCCCATACCACTATGAACCGACAATGGAGGCCGTGAGATCCAACACTTAAATCTCTCTCCCACTCAAAATTTTAGAACAAGTGGATTGTATTGAAATCATTGTGATCTTGTCACAATTTTAACCCTACACATCAAATGTGTTTAATTTTTTAAATTCAATATGATCTGACTAAGTCACATCACAATAGCGTAACGAACATTCGCGTAATCACAAAGAAGTTTAACCTTGTAATCCGTGAAGTAAATACCCTTCGCATGGAATGCAAGACTTAAAGTCAAGACAAGGTATCTATTCACATTACAATAAACTTAACAAAAGGGTTATTTCAGCACTCCCATTCGTTATTTGGGTTTTTCTTAAATAATTGTGATCCTATCACAACTAATAACCTTGCACTTGTTAAAGACTCTAATCTCATTAGAATCACTAACTAAAATGGAAGTCCTAAACTATTTAGGATTCCTTAAACACTAATGAATAAAAAATTATTTATATAGAACTCTATCCTTAATTTACTAAATAAAGTATTCTAATCTCATTAGAAACTATATAACTTTAATTAGAATTTTAATCTCATTAAAAAAAATCTAATTAAAATAAATTAAGGACTTTTAATCATAAAACGATTTAGGACAAAGAGTTCTATTTAACTAACACCTTTGATCTCATTAAGTCTTTTAGTTAGATAACGATTAATAAATGTCCTTAACTTCTAAAGACTATAAAATTAATCACATAGCTTTGCTTTTATCAAAGTTTTAACACTTAGTAAAAAACTAGTGAAAATTCAAAATTCAGTGCCTTCGATCGGTCGAAGCTATTACTCGATCGATCGAAAAATGAAAAAATTCATCATTAAGGTTCTGCCTCGCTCGATCAGTTCTTGATTCCTCTTCAATCAATCGAAAAGTACATTCCATTGATCGAAAGGAATTTTCGATCAATTGAAACTCGCAAAATTGATTTTTTTCAGAATTTTCAGGTAACCATTTTTGACATCTTCATTGTTCTTGCACTAAAAACACCTTTTGATTTTATCAACAAAGATTCACAGATCAAACATTAAGGTTTTCAAGATTATTATCAAGAACCCTAATATTCTAGAAACCCTTGAAAACATAATCCTAATTTCATTAGGAATAAATTTCATTAAAGGATAACATTAATTCTAGCATTTAAATATTGTTTGATCATAAATATATATATATATATATCACTAGACTAACATCTATACATGTTCATAAAATGGTCAACAAACATAATGGATACCATGTCTTACTCTCAAAATAATAAAACAAAATTGACCAAGGGAAATAAACAACGTTACCACACAAGAAAGAAAACACATAAATATGTTTCATTACTTGTCAAAGTTCTGGTATTTAAATCCCAACGCCAATATAGAAGTCAAACGGTGTATTTATTGAACTATTATGATTCCAGTGCCAACTTGTTAAGTTTTTCTCTTTGAAACTTAACAATGCTATACATTAAATTGTCTTATGCTTATAAGATGGTGAAGCGGTGCAAGAAAAAGTCCAAGTATTGCAATGAATTAGTTCATGCGCATGAGTCATTCAATCCGTATAACCAATCAACTATATATGGGTTGGATGCTTCCAACGCACATGACAGTTACTGATATATATAAATCAATAACTATATCTCCATGGCAATTGCTATTAGAACACGGCCAATAATCAAGATGTCCATTGACAACAATAATCAATAGTTATTGAATGAAATTCAATAACTACTCCCAATTGCCAATAATATCAAAGCCGTGCATAACAAAAGTAAACCCATTAGCAAGATGTGAAGATGGTGTCCTTGATGAATACAAACACCAAAAACATACGGCACAAAACAAAAGTTACAGCCGTGTCCTCTTGAAATTATGCAAAACAATATATCGCATATATTGATCAATGCACACAGGGTTTATGGAACAATAACTTTATGCAGAAATTTGAAAACACAAAGATAATGGTTTTCTTAAATTCTAAAACTCAATCACATATTATACAAACATGATATGAAAACTTGGCTCTGATACCAAATGTTGGATAATCTGGTTTTGTATCTCATACAAAACACACAGCAGAAGCAACAAACATAGATCTATTTCATTCATGATTGATAACATGCAAAATGTAAATTTCAGAATTTAAGAACTAGATAGCGTACCTTGGTGCGGTAAAATTCAAAACAAAGATTAGAAGTACTTGGGAACACTTTTAATTCTCACTCCAATTCCACTTTTAGCCCAAGAAGTGTGATCTCTCAATCAATTTCCAAGGGAGAATAATTGAGTGGCTTCACTCACACACACACACCAATTGACAATGCTGTCTTTCTTTCTCTAATAAAAAATTTTGTATGTTTCTCCCTTTATAACTAACTGATTATCTAATTGAGCTGGCCTATTGGGCATTTCCAATTAGGCTTTAATGTGTGGCTCGAAGTGGGACCAAAAGGGACTAATAAGACACTAACTCCAATGGGCCTTGGACTTTTTTGTCAACTCTTGACAAGTCCAAAGCTACCATTAATTATATTTAATACCACTATATAAATATAATTGCACTCTAGGCCTTATTAATATATTATATCCCAAGACTTTAATAATATCATTTGACCCCTCCATGAAATATCCATAGTGAACAAAGTCATAATAAACTATCATTTTGTAAACAACTATTTTATCCTTGAGTACCCTGTTTAATCTTTTAGTTATTCACATTTATTGAAATCTAATTTCAATAAATATAAGCTTTAGTAACTCCTTACTAAAGTGGGCACCCTGAATAACTAGTTCCTATTAAACTTATCTCATGGGGATATTTTGTGTCTCTATAAAAGGAGATTGTGGATTCTATCTTAAGAATATGTGTTCTCTCAACACTACGTGCGGTTACCCAACATACTGAGGTTTTGACTATGAATATTAGATCTCACTCCTGATATATCAAAGTAACCTACATTTCATGATCAGGTTCACTACCCTCTCAGGATTGAGAGTCTATGAAATTAAAAGTCATGAGATTAATTATTCAGGTAATAGTTGTTAATTGAATAACTAATCTCACAGCGGTCCAGTTCAATATGTCTTAACTCTTAAGACATATCAACACATCAACTAGAAGTCTCCACTTCCATGATCAAGACAAATCATCTTAGTTGATGTGTTATAGTCTTCGTAGATGAAACGCCCAATTTCATTACTGACTATGAACTACATTTTGAGTTTACAAGGAACTTGTAATTTACATTTTCTGTGACTTTTCACATAAATCACATACAATGCATCTCATGGACTATGATAATGTCCTATTAGTTCATTTATATATATTCTCATATAATTAAACAATTTAATTATTTATAACATGCCAATAAATTTGATTTTAGGGCACAAACCTTAACAGGCAGCTCCCTCCCATGCCTAGTTCTTCAACTTGGTACAATAGCAGGTGGCTTCTAGTGAGTTCCTTCTTCCCTCAGCATTAGTACTATAGGATCTTCATTCATATAATCTGTGGCTTCATCATCAAAAGCATCCAGGCGCTCTATGCTATCCATCCACTCACCAAACAAATCTTGCTTCCTTTTATTGTTCGGGTAGGTGTATTGAGGGAGACATTCTAACTCGCCCCTTTTCATTTTCTTATTATCATCTTCAAGGCTCTCCAATGCTATGTTTCTAAGACTGTGAACCATTAGTTTTTGGTCTAGAGCAACCAATCTAGCATCTATGCCATCCTCTTCTTCAGTATTGGGGTAAGTGAGCCAAGTTTTGAATCATTAAATGACCCCAACTTAGGAATCTCTCTACCATGCTTGTCATATCGAGGACTTGATTTTGAACTAACATAAGTGATGCAACTCCAATATGAGATACACCCATAGTCTACATTATTGGCTTCTCCAATATCCTCTCCTGTAGCCTCTAACACGTTTTCTAGCCTGTATTGATCATTGTCAGCGTCACTCCCCATGTCTATAGGTTCAGCTTCGGCATCATCCTCTATATCTTCATTATAGTAATCTACATCATCATCATAGTCTTCATAATAAAGCCTATAATCTTCATATTCTCTATCACTAGAGGGTTCACCCTAATCATTGCCACTGTATTGGCTATCATAGTCTTCACCATCGTTGCTTTCACTATCACTGTTGCTATCATCATCACCAGTCCACTGTTGCTGTCACTACTATTAACACTCTCGCTACTCCTACCCTCATCATCATTACTAGGGGCTTCTCCCCCTTCCTCATCATCATCATTTGTTCTTTTTGCTTCATACGAGCTCTTTAATACATGTTGGCAAGCCTCCCAGTACTCTTCTTCTATATTGCAAATGGCATCTCCAAGGAGTGTAGTTATGGCATCAGGTTCCATGTAATCAGCCCAATAAGTAGGAACCCAATTTGTGTCTTCCTTCTTCAGTTATGGAATCTTGTTGTTACATTCAAGTAGTAGCTTGATCCCAAGCATTATAGTTCTAGTCTCACGATCAAATCTTGGTTCAGGAAATCCCCAATAGCGTTGATTATTTCCCACTTTGACAAACTTTCCATTCAATGTAGGAGTATTGGGCTTTTGGGGTTTCGGAGGACAAGGAAGTCCCTTTGCTTTGGCCTTGGCATGGGCCATTCTTCTTGCTTCCATCTCTAACAAGTCATTATCAGTAGGCTTATGGCCTGACCCAAAAGGTGGTGTGGTAGTAGGAATCATTAGGAGTTGAATAGTAAGCTTCTTCACAGTCTTCCCCAAGTTCATCCCAGGAAGATAATTCATTCTCCTATTCATTGTTACCACATTATTTTTGCTGTAGGGAGCAAAGTCTATAGGAAGTTTCTCCACTTCCTCCTTCTTTCTTAAATATCTAGGCCTCTCAATTTCAAAGCCATCCAAAGTCAATGGCTCTTTCTTAGAATCGATACCTAAGATGGGCTTGAGTGCAGTCAGGGTACCGCCATTTATGGTAACTGTGGTTCCTTCATGTGGAAACCAAACCTTTTGGTATAAGGACGAAGGTTTGGCCTCTGTGTCATGGATCCATGGTCGTCCAAGGAGCATATTAAAGCATGATGCTATGTTATATACTTGAAACTCTACCTTCTTGATCATCGGCCCTATAGTGGGCTCCAATGTTACAGTTCCCAGGACCTCCCTTCTACTACTATCATAAGCTTTCACATGATGATCAATTGGCACAAAATCTTCAATATTTAGGCCCAAGCAACTTGTAATCTTTAAAGCAACTTCCATCATCAATTAAAACCATTGGAATCCTTTTGTCTTTGGCATCTATAGTAATGTGCAATGGGTCATTGTGGTGCTTTGCCTTATTTGTCAAATCCTTATTGGAGTAGAAAATAGTGAGTTCCCTTCTTATGGGCCCAATCTTAGCATTTAAATCTTGAGAAGTTGTGGTTTTAGGGACTTGGATTTGATTGAGAAGGTCTACTAGCTTCTGGCGGTACTTGTATAAGGCCATAAGTAAACCCCATAAAGATATATTGGCTTGTGTCTTTTGTAGTTGCTTGAGAACCTCATCTTCTTTAGCGGGTGATTATTAGGTTGATTTATTTAGGGCTTCTATTAGGTTGTCAGTCTCCAAATGTGGGGGTTTGAAGTGTCTTCCCCCTTTATAATGTGGGCAATTTTTGTTGGGTTATTAGGATCGATATCTTGGGGTTTGAAGTGTCTCCCCCCATTAGTGGATGTTGTGTTGTTTTCTTGGGGTTTGAAGTGTCTCCCCTCATTTAAAGATGTTGGGTAATTTGATTTGGGTTTGAAGTGTCTCCCCCCATTCGTGGATATTGGGTAATTTAATTGGGGTTTGAAGTGTCTCCCCCCATTAGTGGATGTTGGGTAATTTTTGGTTTCTAGTACATCTTCACTCCATATATCATATTCTGTAGTGGATGTCATACCCATTAACTCGTTCCATTTCATCATAAAGCTGTCAAGTAAGTCAAACAATTCAGATGGGCCCTCTTTACTTTCCTCTTCAGTCATCAAGCAATTAATCCTTGGTCATCCTTGGTCCTCTCCGAAAATTATGGTTGGCCAAGGAATTATTAGTGATGCTAGGTCTTGTAGGCGGTGCAATCACCATGTTGTCTATTAAGTCTTGAATTGCATGATGAAGGCCAAAAAACTTGTAGTATCATCGCCAAGGCCATGGTAATAGGCACATCCTTTATTCACATCAAATTTTGCAGACAGTGGGTTTGGAATTGGCCTTGGATCTAAGGGCTTTAGTAACCCTTTTGCTTTTAGCTTCTCAAATACTTGGCTCATAGGCATATATAACTCATGAAATTCCCTCCTAGGTCTTGGTAATGGCCCTTGTGATATTTGCATGGGTACAATTAGTTGATAAGGATCATCTTTATGGATATTAGAAACTTCTGCAGTTTTAGAAGTTGATCCTAAATTCTTTTTAACTTAGGTGGGTCCTCATTCTTTATAGTGCCATTATTTGTTGCATCTTCAATTTAGGTTCTAGCAGCAATCAAAACTTTAAAATTAGGAAAATATTGGACAAACAAGTACTTATGGTATACAATTAATAAATTCTTTACAACCATAACTAATTGTTCTTTTTTACTTGGCCTATTCATCATCTGTGTAGCTTTGGACCTCCACTTGGTAATGAAGGTAGAAAAGGATTCTTTCGTCTCTTTCTTCTTAGTTTCGAGATCTCTCCTTGTTATATCCACCTCTATGTTGTACTTGTATTGCTTGTGAACTCACGACAGATGTCCTCCCAACTCCTTGCCCTAGTATCTTCTAGGTTAAGGAACCACTTAAGAGCTACTCCAATCAGAGTGTTTTGGAACATTTGAGCAAGTAGTTCTTTAGTTGCTCCTAGGGGCTGCATGGCCCTCATATACATCTTCAGATGAGACTTTGGGCAGCCGGTCTCGTTAAACTTGTCCAAGGTTGGCATTTTGAACTTGGGAGGTAATCTCACATAAGGGAAAAGTGAGAGTGATTGGTAGTTCATAAGGTCTTCCATCTTACGAGCTCTTCTAATCATCTTTTCCACCTTATTTATTCTCTCGTTGATCTTCTTCTCTCCTTCCATGGTTAGGGAATTATGGTCAATCTTGTTCTCCTCTTGGCCATTCTTTAAGCTTTGAACCTGGTTGTACCATTAGGTTCATGTCCTCCCTTAGCTAGATTTGGCTAGCTACCATGGTGTTTAGTAGCTCATGGGTGTTCATGGGTTCATCAACGTTCATATGTCCTTCCTCTTCCACCATGGTGACAAGATCTTCAGTCTTCTTATGGCTTGAATGGTTTTATAGATCAAATATAGAATTGTGATGTTGCAGCAGTGGAGTGTCTTTTATGCTTACGGGCTTCAGTACCGTGATGGGAGTGATGGGCTTGGAACTGGAACTACTAGCTTGAGTGTCAGTCTTGGGTTCTCTTTAAAGCCTTCCCTCTAATCTTGACCAAATTCTCCCCTAAGAAAAGGCTTGGTCAGGTCAATCTCAGCTATGCCCCCATCTATATCAATCAATCAAACAAACACACACAGCATGCAATGCAATTTTAACATGGACCGGCCTAAGGGTAGGTTCTAAGTCATTACATTGTAGGGTGGGTTTGTTATTTTATTGTTTCCTATAGCTAGGATGTTACACATCCCAACTTATAATGTAACGAACATTGCGTTGGTCCAAATGGCATGGTCTATCCTTTACAGTCAACAAGAAATGATCCAGTGACTTTAGGCTATAAGTTGGTGAGTTCGACACTGGGTACTCGAATCTAATGAAGATTGATGATCCATGGTTACTACCACCACATGTTGTTGAGATGGGTGCATACATATTTGTTGTTTTGATGCCACATACTATGACAGTTAGGGAAAGATCTTAACAAACAATGCAAACAAAAGCATCATTCAACATCTTAAGACATAAATAAACAAACAAACAATATCATGCAAAAGACAAGGGTATATGTTTGGCCACTTAAGTCTAACACAAAGCTTAGCTCTCAACATCCCCAATAGAGTCGCCACTGTGAGAGATCGAGAAAATTAAGCCTCTAAAAAAAGAGATTTTTGTGTGCTTTGAAGGGCAACTCTCTTTTTGGGTAAGTGGTGTGGAGTCATCACTTATTTTTTATACAAAAAAATAAGAAAAAATTAATACAACTTTACATGATCAATATGCTTTGTTGTCATTAATTGAATAAAATTAAATACAAACTTGATAGATTTAATATTACAAGGCTTTGAGTCCTAGTTACAATCTACCAAAAGAATTGACTTTTTGTCCTACTTACAATCTACCCAAAAAAAAAAGACAAAGCATAGGTCTACCTATTTAAAAGAAACTAAGTTCAGAGGCTAGGTTATAGAATGAGAAGGTGTTAGGCACTCTTTCCACCCAGACAGAGTCTGGTCTTCTAGGCTCAAATGACCAATATACCGTTTTATGCATGATATGAATGATATGTTGCGTACATGACACACTTAACCAAAACTGCCTCACATAAATCTATTTTATGAATGTGTCATCTTCTTTTAGAAAAAATTCTGATATGTTTTTGTGAAAAAAAAATTTGATTTTGATTCTTTAAAAAGAAATCAAATCTATTTTGTAAGAAAAAAAAAAATTGATTTTTGATTCATTAAAAAGAAACCAGATCTGTTTTTGTAAGAAAAAATAAATTGATTTGATTCATCAAAAAGAAACCAGATCTGTCTTGTAAGAAAAAAAAATGATTTTTGTGTTATGTATAAAATCTAGATTTATAAAGAAAAAATCAGATCTGTTTTTTATTTTTATGAATTAAAAAAAAGACTTCGATTTTAAAAGAGGAACTACATTCATGAAATAAATCTATGTTACATGCATTTAAAAAAAAAAAAAAAAAAACTCAACTTTTGGCTTCCTTTTTCAACTTCCAAAATCTGCCATTTTGTGATAAAGAAACTTTTCTCAAAAAAATCAGATTTGTATTTAATGAAAATAGAGATCAGTTTTTGAGAGTTAAAAAAATCAGATTTGTATTTAATGAAAATACAGACTAATTTTGGTATGTAAAAAAAATTAGATCTATATTTAATGAAAATATAGATCAGTTTTGAGTTGTAAAAAAATCAGATCTGTAATTAATGAAAATACAGATCATTTTTTAGTTGAAAAAAAATCAGATCTATATTTAATGAAAATCCATATCTATTTTAGATTTTTTAAAAATAATTTTTAAGTAGCAGTTCAGACTCAAAAGAGAAATAATAAAAAATATACTAAGAACATGTTTTAAAGAAAAGTTTAACAACACCTGGCAACAATATCAGAAATCAAAAAATAATAAAAACATCCTAAATCTATTCATACATCATTAAGTAGAATTAATATAAAGGAACAAATAAAGAAAATAAAAACTACCTCTTGCATGAGCGTGCTCTTCTTAGTGTAGGAATATTTTAGGGTTCAAAGAAATTTATTCAATTCTCTATGAAACCTAAAATACTTTGCTTACAAAAAGGAAATTCCTAACACCAGAGGCTCCAAAATGTCTTTAATGTATGAGAGAAAATAAAAGAAGAGAAGACCAGAAAGAGGGGAATTAGAGAACGTCAAAAAAGTGTGCTAAATTTTGAGATGAAACCTCTATTTGTAGAGGCTAAGATGTTCGAAAAAATAGCTAAATGATCAGAATATGAACTGGGATGCATCATTATCTCTAAGAAAATTGAAAATGACGTGTTTTATCTCAATCCAAGTGCCCTAGGGTCGGGGCCTGCATTTGTGCCAATCAGCACTCCAAAAGTGCCAAATGGCCCTTTTGGGTGCCGGTCCTATGTTTGAGTTTTTGTCCACTTTGGACTCCTTTTTTGAGGTTTTCTGAGCCTGGACTTGCACTTAGATGCATTTTTAATCTATATTCTAAAAATTAAACTCTTTTTCTAGTGATTCAAGTTTCCTCAACAATGATTATCTTGTAGATAAACATTCCTAAAAGTCTTGATTATCCACAATTTTATTGTTATTTGAGTATCCTCTTTATTCTCATGCAAGCAAGCCTATTTTTGACACTACCTAACAACCAATTACAAAATTATTTAATTAATTTTAATTGTCTAGCCAATCAAAATGAATCTATATATATATATATATATATATATAACTGAAGCTTTTAAAGCTTCTACAATTTTCCACATCAGCACAATATTAAAAAAATTAATAATAATAAAACTTTTCTAAATCCTAAACTGGATGCTCTCCTTCTCTATATTATATTAAAAATAATAATAAAAATAAAAATTTTCTAAACCCTAAACCCGATGCTTTGCTTTTCTATATTAAATAAAAAACGACTAGAGAGAGAGATATATATAAAGAATAGGGAGCATTTGTGGCTGTGAAACACAGAGATAGAAATTTGATAAGATGCAGAGAGTGTCAGAGAGAGAAACCTGAGGGAGGCCTCTTCACTACTATTAGATCGATCTCCCTCCATCTTCCGATTCCACACAGTTGTCGATAATTTTTAGTTTCAATTTCAGTTTCAGTTTCATGTTCTATTCTATTTTGTTTTTTATTTTTATTTATTTAGATTGATATCTGAGTTATTAGACAAAAAGGTGGTGGAGCAAACAAAGACCACGAAAGGAAAAGATATTTCAAATCCACAATGTTTCTACTCTCTCTCTCTCTCTCTCTTTGAATCTTTCTATTATTTGCCTTTTGTTTTTCGGTTTTTATCTTAGTTTCATATTCTAGGGTTTTTAGGTTTATAGTTTTTATACAAACAAAATTTGGGCAATCTTGATTGATTTATAATTTGGGTTTGCTTTCATTTGATTAAAAATGGGAAATTTCATTGTTTTTGTTGGGCAATTTGGGTTTTAATCCATGACTAATTATCTGATTTTTGTTTTCCTCCTTCTTGTTTTGATTTTTTTAGTCAAAGATATATTTACTAATTTCAATTTTTACTTAATTTCCGATTTTTACCAAGGGGTTTTATGTTTTTTTTAAGGCTAACTTTATAATCTATTTGATAATTTGTTGTGCTTTTGATTTTAATCCTATTAGGGGGTTTCTCTACTTGAAAAAAGGGTCAAAATTAATGAAGATTTGATTGGTTGGTTTATAATCTGGGCGATTTGGGTTTTATATCAATGAATCATTATCTGATTTTTATTTTACTCCTCCCTAATTTGATTGTTTCAGTCAAAGTTGTATTACTTAATTTGATTATAGCTTAATTTTTTATTGTTATTTAGGAGTTTTCAGGATTTGTTTAGGCCACAAAGGGAATGAGTTGCCCACGACTCATTCCCCAACAGATATTTCTCTTGAAAAAAAACAATTCTGGTATTTTCACGCTTAGTGAAGTCCTTGCTTTTTATGAATACAAGTATATGATGTTTAGTGCTTCCTCTAACTTTATAGAGCCTACATATAAACCATTCACCAACTGAACACTACTCCTAACTTGTGTGAAATCCACCTGTTAGGGGCTTGAGTGAGTTTGGATGATACCATGGTGTTATATTAATTAACAACAAATTTGAAACAATAACCTTCGTTTTGACGCTGAGAAGAAATGCAAGCCTTTTGTTGTAAAATTAGTCTTTGTCACGTTCTAGAGTTGTTCATGATAAATACATATAAGACATTACTTTTAGTTGTAGAGAAATTATGAATCTATTGACTATTGAACTATTTGACTAAGGCAAATAACATTAGACCTAATAATGGATTCTTCTTTTCATGTTTTCCTCATTAGGCACATCTCTTAGGCCTTATTAGTTGCCCATGAATCAAAATCATTCATATTTTGTATAATACTGCATTCACAAATTTTCACTGTAGTGGATAGAATGACTTATTTATGTTATATGATGTGGATTTTAGCAAAATATTTTTAATTTTGTTAGAGAAAATTGGAACATGTTTGAATTCAAAAATGGCTTGAGAGTGAGGCTATGATTAGCTATTGTCCTGCCCTATATGTATATAAGCATGCAAGGCTATATGTGTATTTCTTACATTAGGAATAATTAATTTCATTAAATGTCTTTCTTATATATGGAGGTTATTTTTTAAAAATTGTAGGTTTGGAGATGTGTCATAGTACGCATTCTTTGGCAAAGATGTTGTTGAGTTGGGGGGTTGCCATTTTTCTTCACTTGGAGTATTTAAAATGGTTAGTGATGTTTTTAATATAATTTTAGGATTTTCCCTTACCTATTTCTTTATTTGGCCATTGGGTTTACTAATCTATTTACATTTTGTTCTTTTAATTTAAGGTTTTCTAAGCTAGGTTTGATCTTATCAAAATAAAAAAGTTTTAGAGCAAGGTATGCTTCTTTAGTTATAGATATTAATTTCTACATGTCAATGTCTTCTAATTACTTTTTTATTTGTATATTTAGCTACTATAGTTTCTTTTCTTTTCTTTTTTTCTTTTTTGGGTTTCTTTATTGCGTGTTATATAATTTATTTGGAGTTTGATGTTAGAATTCATGTTGTTTTATAAAATTTTAACTTTATATTAGAATTTATATATTTATTTCTAGAGCCTAATTGATTTAGTTTTGCATATAATTCTAAACACAAAAGCCAGTTAGGATTAGATGTAGTTTATAATTGAACATAAGGGTAGGATTTAGAGCTCGGGCTTGGTGCAATAATAAGTACCTTCCACAACACAAGTCACTATGGTAGTTGGAAATACTATAGTATGACTCATATTGTTTTAGTTTCAAGTAGTCACAAATCACATAAACCCCAAAATATTTTGGATTCCAATTTTTTTTTTTTTTTGGCAAAATATTTTTTGTTGTGAACAATATACTCCTATGAAACTGAAGCTCTGGTTGTTTCCAATTTTTTCTTCATTGGGATAAGTATTCGTTTCTCTTTTGAAAATTGAGACTACTAAGTTTTTGTTAGAGAGGTCGTTTTAGAAGGTGGCAAATAAAGCTGAGTTTGAAAGAATTCAAACTGGAAGTCTTTTCCGGATTTGTTATTGGCTTCTCACAAGAGTTTGATAGAATTCCTAAATAGTGTTTATATGGCATGATTTGTTTTCCCACATAAATCAGTTCCTAAATCATCAATTGCTGAATAGGGAGAAGAAACAAAAGAAAGTAAGAACGAAATGGGGAAATGTTGTTATTGATTCATCTCTGCTTCTACCTCTTTTCTTTTCTTTGCCCTGCTTTTTGTTCATATCGCCTTTTTGACTTTTGCTCCCATGCCTTGCTGCTTGCTTTGTTGTATATGTTCTTGTTGTTTTGTTCTGTTGGTTTTTGAGAGTGAATGGGAAAAGGAACTACCTTTGCTGTGTTTTTTGGTTCAATAAGAAAAAGGAGGAAGGTTTATATGATTTTGGTCATGCTTTCTTCGGGTTTCTTTAAGAGGTTTGTCTGACTGTTGTGGGGAGTTATTGGTGGTCTTAGCCCTCTTGGTTTTGTGGGAAAGGAGGGAACTTTTTGTATTTTTGGGCTAGGAAAGGGTTTTGTTTATGGAGTTTTGGAGGGCTGGAATAGTGGTACTTTTTGTATTTGTTATATTACTTTTTTTTTCTTTTCTATCTCATTTTTCTGTATTGAATTGTGCTTAAGAACAACCAATGCTATTGCCCATTGAACCTAGATAGATAAATCACTTTGTTGTATACTGAAAAATATGAGCAACAAGATAGAGTTACAAAGAATTGCCTCCTTTTGTAAAATATGTTACTATCTAATTTTATAAAGAACATTTTTCTACCATTGAGTTGGCTTATCAGACTTGGAATATATGTAGTTTGTTTTAAATCTAACCCACATATGTAAGGGGTTTGTGATGTTTCCTTCCTTAGAGGTATAGAGCATGTGTATGTACACTTTACAAGAAACTGTAATTTGTGTATACACAAATTTTACTATTAATATAAAATTTTCTGCTATGATTGTTTAAATATGAGCCATGAAAACAAGTTTGAGTAAAAAGTGAAGAAGAAGGTTAATTTTTTTTAATAATTTGATAATTCAGGAAGAGGGTGTTTGAACCTAACCAATATAGCTATAATGTTATATAGATTTTGTAGATATTCTTAGTTTAGTATGAGATTTTAGTAGCATAATAGTGTTCGATAAATAAAATTAAATTCATTGCTTTTCATATGTTCAACTTTTCACAGCATAATTAAGCAAAATCCTCACACCTTTCTTTTTCTTTTTCTTTTTTTTTTTTGTGGATATTTTTAAATTTTAATTGTCTTGGATGTTTGTAGTTCTTTTGCACACTAATATATATTTTACCTTGAATGATACTTCGATATGCATTTTCTTTCATTCTTTTTTATAAAATTCTTTTTTTTATAGGTTTGGGAGGAGTTTTAGACTTGCATTTTCTTTTTTATTTTTTTTTCTTTTTTCAGCTAAAAGTAATTGCCTCTTTGCAGTAAAAAAATTTCAGCTGAGGTTTTGGTTTTTCTTTTATCAAGTTAGTGAGTTAGGCTGCTTAGATTTTGTGCAAAATGTGACTTTTACTTGAAACCACCAACTGACAAATTTCATTCTTAAAAAATTTTGACACACATGAGATTAAATATAGAAGAAGGATGCTTGAGTTATGACCATCAGTGGAATGCTCTTATGGCATTAAGCAATTGTGGTAACTCTTGCAACTACTATTGGCTTGCAAGAAGGAATGGGAGGACATGCATTGTTATAGCAGTGATTATAAAGATTTTAGTTTGATTTGCATTCTACTTATTGAAATGCTCCCTTAAACATCACTATGTTAGCTTTTGTAGTTACTATTGCTATATAATTTTTTTTTTTCTTTATAACGGCCTATTGTAAGTAATTGTGGAAATTGTAATAAGATGAATAAAAGTATTCAGGGTGTGTAACAATTTGCTATACAAGATTTTATGATTAGCAAGCATTTGGTTCCAAGAATACTAAAGCTAAGAGTGTGAAGTAGTTGCTGATTTTTTTAGGGCTATTTGCTTTTGTGGCCAAATGTCAATTGGGCAAAAGCCTTTTATGGGATGTTGCAATTCTAAGTACACATCAAAAAAGGTGTTTGGCGTAGTAGCAATATGAAATTGAATTAGGTTTGCTATAAATTAAGGGATTTCGTTGAAATCAAGGGAAAACCTAGAAGTTCAAATTCTTCCTGAATTTTTATTAGGAATTTTCAATTTCGAGGTTCTGTTCCTTTTCTTTTATGAGTTTCAGATTCATATTCATATTCTGTTTTTTTTTTTTTTTTTTTTGGCTTGCTATTTGGGTTATTAGAGAAGAAGGGTTATTAGATAAGAAGAGAAAGGTATCGGAGAAAACACAAGCCAAGAAGTGAAAAGGTTTTTCAAATCCACAATGATTACAAGGTTGCCCACGACTCATTCTCCAACATGTTTTTACCCCCCAAAAAAATTGTTGGTTATTTTTCACATTTTTTAATGAGAAATGCTTGCTTTTATGATTATAGGTAAATGATGTTTTACACACACACTTGGTCCCAAACACATTATATCATTAAAAAAAAGTTTAAAATATTATAAAACTATAGATTTACAAATGAAAATGATGTTATATCTCTTTTCTTCTTTTTATTTATTTATTTTTTTTAATTTCAGTATACTGTTAATTTATGGAGTACGCTACACAATGATGGCTCTCTATCAAACACACATATATACATGACATATAATTGAATAAATGGAAGATTAAATCTATTTTTCAATATTAGTGACTAGTTTAAACTAATCATGTGTGGTTGGTTCCACCTAAACAAAATGCATACAGACCTTGCAAACTTGATCTTGTGATATCTTTCAATCCAACGATTTGATTCAAGAATTGGACATACCGTCGCAATCGTTAGAATCATAAAATTATTTTTATGATATACAATGAATGAATTAATGCATGCGATGCAACTCTAAATTTTGGGTATATGAATGGTCATTCCAGCCATCTTCCTTGAATAAATCATGGGTGCAAAATCGAGTATCTACATTGATACAACTAATCACAGTCTCTCCCACAAACAATGTCAACTGATGATGGGCTAAAATCATTAGTGAGTTGTAGGCTCCAGATCACACTAATGTGTACCTGTAGATTAAGAGCAAAAGGACCAAACAGAGGGCATTAGTGTGTTACCAACCAAAAACCCTCCGAAAGTCAAGTCAGTGAATGAGAAATCTCTAAGAACTCTATAGTGAGAGAGTTAGGGATTTTCTGCGTACTTGAGAAAAAGGAAGTTTGGTGATTTTACAATGGTGAGTAGCAAACCATGATCCTTCAAAAGTAGGGATCTTTCCTTGTAGAGAAGATCTGCTATTAGGGTTTTCGAGATTCTAAGATGTCTTTCCATATGGGGAAGATGTGGGAATGTAAATGGGGCATTCGTGCGTGATATGCAAGACATTTCCATATGTGAGTATTCGTGTGGGCCAAGCAAGAACACGTATGACCCATCAGCTTTTCCATCTCGTCAGCTTTATGGTCACCCGTCGCCCGTTGGTTTGGTGGGAGACGTATCCATCGGCTCTTGTGGTGGTGTCATCTATTGAAAGTACTATCAATTTATTAAGGTATATGTCACTTCCATTATTTCCTTTGTCATCTTTTATGAAGCCGATGGTCTCATAGTGGTCGTCTGTTCTCCTAGCCTTCTACTTATAGGTCGACTACTTTTGTCGAAAATACCCCTATCACTCCCCAATACTGCAATCTACAAAAGACCTTAGGGTTCCATATGCTTTTTCAAGGGAAAGTCACATCTCCATTAGGGACCAAAGCTCTATAGTAAGATTTGACCTCAAACCCTTTATGTGAAAATAAAATCCAAGAAATCTTACTGAATTAGAATAAATTAAGTCTGAAAAAAATGATAAGGACTCCCAACTCCCAGACATGTACTATTCTAACAAAATTCAAAATCCATGGAACAGTCATTATGATATTTTATTTGATTTGCCACTGAAGCTTCCCTATCACGAGCAAGATGAAACAGTTCTGGGAAAGCCTCCTTTGAAGGAAGATCACCATTCCAAATAACTTTCTAACCAACTAAGGAAAGAAAATAATGTACTAAACCAAATAGGAAAGGAAATAATTCTTGACCAGTTATGTAAGGAAATAAATATCAATTGGGCTCAACTTGTACCAGGCCTCTATTGTGTTGTCTAGCCATGTGATTAGGGGCCTGCCTTAGGTGTACGCACCGCACATCCACTATTATATTCTTGACTGCTTATTTCACACAAAATGTATATCAATTGTAGACAAACATTATTAGAAGCTTTACCAGCTCTTTCTTAATTGTTGTTGGTTCAGCCCAAGTCAGACAATGAAGCTCAGCATCAGGCTTTACCTGAGACGGGCTATTTGACTGGGTTTCACCTTTGTGTGTGCGTGTTAATTTGGGTTGTTTAGCAGGGTGTTGGTTCTTGTTTACAGTGTTGTCTACTTTGGTTTTCCTCATTAGCAACTATTTTTGCCTTTCTTTGGTGAATTGAATAGTGGATCCAGAAATAGTACACTAAAGAATGTATCTCTCTTTCTTTCTTCTACTTATTCTTTTTTTATTTATTTATATTTTAAGTAAAATTTTATTAATAAAAAGGGAAAAAGCACCAACCAGTACACGCTATACAGGATGTATACTGTAGGTGAATCAAAATCACAGAAAAGTACAAAAATGAAGGAATTATAGAAAACTAGAAAATAAGTGACCAACTAAAGTGGCCATCCACTCATTCCATTAAAAAACTGAGCTTCACATTCTCCATAAATCGTTACACACCTTAGAAACGGTGCCTAGCATACCGCACCGCCCCTTTCCATCTCAGTAGCATACCCACCACCCTCTTAGGCATAATCCTTTGCACCCCCAAAAGATGCAAAATATAAAATACCATAACTCTCTAGCCATAATACAATTTAACAATAAGTGATCAACAGACTCCCAGCACCTATTCACAATCAGAATCCTCTGTCTTTATAAAATTATCAATAGTAAGAATCTCACTAAGACAGCAGTCCAAGTGAAAAAAGCCACCTTGGTCGGAACTTTTAGCTTTCGAATACTCTTCTAGGGAAACTGAATTGCAGTTTGGAAATGAAGCTCTTTGACAGGCCACAAACGCATTGACCCCTTGTGATTAATTAAGTTAATTAATTAGCCAAGTTATTAATTAATCACGTTAACATGCAAATTCACGTGGCAGCACAAATAAATCACCAAAACTAAAGTATGCAGCGGAAAATAAAAGACATGGTGATTTGTTTACGAATGGGGAAAACCTGACGGCTAAAACCCCACCAGGTGATTTATGGTCACCACTCCCGAAACTCCACTATTATCACAATAAGCGATTACAAGTAAGGAATCCGAGTACCTTACCAACCTACAGTTGAACCCTTACCCTAATACTCAATTGGACTTGTTCTGTAGTGACAGTTTCTCCTCTTGATGCACAGCTCCAAGTACGTGACTAACCAATTTGATGCGCGGATCCTAGTACGCAGCTTACTCCTTTGCACGAATCCTAGTACGTGACTAACTCCACAGCAACCTTTTAATTGTTGTAGTTGATTTGCAGCAGCTTCACATAGACACACCAATAAGATCTTCAATGTTGGTGCAAGAGACTTTACTTGGTTACAAAACCCAAAGGCGTACAAGAAATGTAGCAAGAACTCTTTCTTCTGTAGGAGGAGGCTAGGGTTTCAAAAAGAAAACCTTATGAAGCTCTCTAGGGTTAGGTTTTTCTTTTTCCACCTCCTTTAAATAGGAGCTTAATGGGCTCTCCTATTCCAAATAGGTTTACACAAACCTTGGGTTTTTCTAGTCCAATAAGAATTATACAAACCCATAAACAATTAGCCTTTTAGAGTAAAAACGTTGTTGGCTATAATCTGAAACTCGTAAGCTCGATCGATCGAGACATCTGTCGAGCTTTAATGAATCTCGATAGATCGAGATTCTGTCGAAGAGGTATTGAGACCTGCAGATTGCACTTTTCTTGAGCAGTTTTTGAGTAATCTTCATGTCTTCAATTTAACCACTTGTAATGATCATCTTGAACCTACTTAGATTTACCCAAATACCAGTAAAGTGCATTTTGTCAAAGGATATGCCAATTTCATAAAAATATGTCCCCAACAATCTCCCCTTTTGGCAATCCGTGACAAAACCACAAGAGTACATTAAATATCCTAGAATACATTCTACTCAAGAATAAATAAGCCTAGTCTAAAAGATTTGAACCTTGGAAGTTGCTACAAGAAGATGGTTCGGAATCTTGACTTGGCTTTAACTTGTCTTTCCTGAAAGGCACTAAACAAAACACATCAAGGTACCATGTGGAAAACAATGACAAGTTGAATAAACAAGAAACATGTGTATAAATAGAGAAAAGAAACAACACATGTGAGATAAAGAGTGAAACACATACATCATTACATATACCACTTGATAAGCATCATGTATGTAAAAATGGTTACAAAACCAAAAGATACACAACACAAAAATATATCAATATCAATGTGTATCAAACTAACTCTCCCCCTAAAAAACTTGCCTCCTTTAACATGAAGTTCTCCCCATAAGTTTTTTACTCCTCCTGAGGAATGACATACAAAACTCAAATTTCTCCCCCTTTTTGACACAATTGACAAAGGGTATAAAAAGCCAAAAGACTTAACCGGAGAAAGACAGAAAACAGATATAGAGGGAACTAGGAGAACAAGGAACCATAGACCTACAAGAGAAAGAAAAACAAGATGCTATGGACACAAAGGGAAAAACATGCAAAACAAAGAAAGATGAAAAGCATGCAAGGGTATCTCGATCGATCGAGAGGTGTCGAGAAGCTATCGAGACAACCTCGATGGATCGAGAAGGTGTCGAGGATATATCGAGCAGACAGAAACTTCCTCGATCGATCCACCTAGTTATCGAGAGGTGTCGAGATTGTGATAAGATGCAACTGAAGATCTCGACAGATAAGCCAGGTATAGAGAGGTGTCAAGATGGCTTAAAAGCAGTTTTTCAAGAAGAGGAAAACACAGATGTGAATGCAATCAAGCATACAACTCAACCAAAGAACCAAACAACACATTAAGCTCTCAAAATCATCTCTCAACAATAATTTAAAGCACATGTATCCCAAAACACGCACACACACACTAAACAAGTCTAACCAATTTTATATTTCAAAAATGAGTTAAGACAGTTTAGTGAGCATACATTAACGCATGTAAACCTTGTGATGGCCAAATCATATTGTACCTGCACGTATATCAAGAATAGCAAAGAAAATTACGTGTTGTGTGTGAAAACATTGCAAGATTGCATAAGTGTCTCAAAGTTATGACGATTTGAGATATGAGATAATCACTTTAACTCACACACAATCATAACTGTTTGATGGGGACTATCACCTTCGAGGTACATCCTATAACTCCCACATCTCCTAGAAAACACGCTTGCAACCATATTTTGAAGCATTTTTAATCTTTTTGCTTTTGTTTCTTTGCATATTTTCTTTTATTAAGCATATCATGCATGGGCATATAAGAGAAAGAAAAGAAATACCCAATTATATTAAGCTTTTGACATTGCACTTTTGCTATACCGAAGCATACAGATGTCATTGATATTGCACTTTTGCTATGTCGAAGCATACAGATGTCATATCATGATTGGCAGGTAACAGTGATGAGATGGTTATTTATGCATTTCTCTTAGGATTTTCTAGTCCTACACGTCAAAAAGAGTGATATGAGTATTAAGTACAAGAGATCACTTAACCTTACTCATCACAAACAAAGAGCTACAAAGCTCACTTACTTAGTTGTGCATATGAATGCTCATCTAAGCTACAAATGATACAAAGTTTAGAAAACTCTATTTCAATGGCCATTTTAAGGTTCACAAGAACCAATGTACACAAACACACACTGTTTTTGTATTTTTCAATTTTTCAATTTTTTTTTTATTTTGAAAATAAAACAAAATAAAAACTAACCAACCAAACAAAAACAGACAAACAACATGAATGCATGAAAGAAAGATGCATATGCATGAAAACATGATAGAAGGATGCAGATGCATGATAGCATGATTTCAAAAGCAGAAAAGAAATCAAGTACAGAGTGTCCTACTTAAGATAGAAAGAATTAAAGCAGAGGACAAATAGAAAAGACAATTAAGTCTTAGTCTCCTTTCTCACCCACACAGCACGAGTCTTTGGCCGTGAAGATGAAAAAGCACGTGTCCTAGTATGATTATTGAAGGACATAGAAGAAGTAAAATTTTCCTGAAATTTAGTTAAAAAGCTCAAAACTTTTAATAACTCTTCAAACAAAGGTGTAGGTTCTTGAGAGGAAACTTGTAACCGTTTAGAAAATTGCTTATGAGGATACAACTTAAAGCAATTAGAACGAATGTGTCCAGAAACACCACAATGGTGACAAACATGAGCAGTTTTAGAGCTACTCGGCTTCCCAGAAGGAGGTCTAACCTTAGAGGTTGACAGAGACCTCAATTTAGGACAATTTGGCTTAATATGACCAACAATGTGACAATGATGACAAGTGTGGACAAATTCAGAATTTTTATTCAACCTAGGAGGAGTTTTAGACATAGGTTTAGAAATTTCAGCGTTAACATCAGATTGTTTACCTTTGTCTATCCTAGCAATATTAGCCTTCAACTCTTCATTATTCCTTTTGAATGGAGGAATATAAAAATCCTTTTCTTTTGAGTTAGGCTCAACAACAAGTTTGGTACTAGTTAATTTTTCAACTTCAGTTTTAAATTCAACTAGTTGCTCTTCCAAACTCTTAATTTTGTCTACCTGAGATGAAGTTTGATTTTTAAAATTCTCATTCAAATTAGTGGCTTCATCCAATTTTGCAATCAAATCATCTTTTTCGAGCTTGACCTTTTAAAATTTAGCTTTTTAAATTAGTGGCTTCATACAAAAATTATAAAGCTTGCAATAGGCATCATGAATATCATCATCATCATTCAACACAAGATCATGCAAATCAAAATAATCAAGAGTTTCCATGACAACAGGGGTCAATGGATCACACATCAAAGATTAAAACCTAATCAGAGTGTGCCTGCTCTGATACCACTTAACAGGCCACAAACGCGTTGACCCTTTGTGATTAATTAAGTTGATTAATTAGCCAAGTTATTAATTAATCAAGTTAACATGCAAATTCACGTGGCAACACAAACAAATCATCAAAACCAAAGTATACAGTGGAAAATAAAAGACACGGTGATTTGTTTACGAATGGGGAAAACCTGACTGCAAAAACCCCACCAGGTGATTTATGGTCACCACTCCCGAAACTCCACTATTATCACAACAAGCGATTACAAGTAAGGAATCCGAGTACCTTACCAACCTACAATTGAACCTTTACCCCAATACCCAATTGGACTTGTTCTGTAGTGACAGTTTCTCCTCTTGATGTACGGCTCCAAGTACGTGACTAGCCAATTTGATGTGCGGATCCCAGTACAAGGCTTACTACTTTGCACGAATCCTAGTACGTGACTAACTCCACAGCAACCCTTTGATTGTTGCAGTTGATTTGCAGCAGCTTCACATAGACACACCAATAAGATCTTTAATGTTGGTGCAAGAGACTTTGCTTGGTTACAAAACCCAAAGGCGTACAAGAAACGCAGCAAGAACTCTTTCTTCTGTAGGAGGAGGCTAGGGTTTCGAAAAGAAAACCTTATGAAGCTCTCTAGGGTTAGGTTTTTCTTTTTCCACCTTCTTTAAATAAGAGCTTAATGGGCTCTCTTATTCCAAATAGGTTTATACAAATACATAAACAATTAGCCTTTTAGAGTAAAAACGTTGCTGGCTATAATCTGAAACCCGTAAGCTCAATCGATCGAGACATCTGTCGAGCTTTAATGAATCTCGATAGATCGAGATTCTGTCGAGGAGGTATCGAGACCTGCAGATTGCACTTTTCTTGAGCAGTTCTTGAGTAATCTTCATGTCTTCAATTTAACCAATTGTAATGATCATCTTAAACCTATTTAGATTTACCCAAATACAAGTAAAGTGCGTTTTGTCAAAGGATATGCCAATTTCATAAAAATATGTCCCCAACACTCTTTATAATTGGACTTTTCCTCATATAGCTTACTCTTTGATGGCACCCAGCAAATAGAATCTTCCACATTCCTTTTTATTTTGGCAAAAAAAAAAAAAAAAAGAAAAGAAAAGAAAAGAAAAGAAGATTAAGAAAATCTGCCATCAGCCCCAACTTGGCATTCCCCAGTCATGCAAAGCTTTGTAAAATGTAATATCCCACTGAATTCGATCCAACCTGCAACTCAACAAGTTTTCTACAGTAGCATCCTTCTGATCCGGCATATATAAACCAGGACATCCCAAAATCTTATACTCATACCAACACCAACCTGAAATCTAATGAAACTAGAAGATTTGAACCATGAATGTTTCTGTTGAAAACACTATAAGATACTAATTGAGTAACAAGACTCTTGACAAGCAAGCCACAAAGAGTTCACTTTATTAAAGTAAGTTTACCTCCCTTGAATAAATACAATTTCTTTCAACCTGCCACACGTTGTGCCATCTTCTCAAGAATAGGGGCCCAAATTTCCTTAGATTTAAATCTCGATCCCAAGGTAAGCTTAGGTATTTCATAGGCAGTTGAGCAACATTGCACCCAAGAATAAAAGCTAGAGCTTCCACATTTCGTACATCACCAACAGGCACCAACTCAGATTTTTCCAAATTTATTTTTGAACAAGAAACTGCCTTGAAACACAATAGCATACATTTTAAATATCAAATTTGTTCACAAGTTATTATTACAGTTGCTCACCATGAAACCAGCAAGATATTGACGCTCCACTGCTCTATCTAATCAGCTCGAGGCTTCCATGATGATAATGAATAAGTGTGGGGATAACAGATTGGGGCCTCCATTAATGTGAATAGAGAAGCACACTGTAAAAATGCAGAATCAGATCCATTTACACCGTTCTCCAACAAATAAAGCAGAAAGTTCCAATTAATATAGTAGTATCTTAAATATTGCTCTTCTGATTGATGTGGTTTAGACTACATATTTTGAGAGGGGGAAGAGGCAAGAGAAGGAAAAAACATGAATGAGAAAAAAATTGTAGTTGTAATTAATCGATAATTGTGAATTTTCAGTGGACTTCCATCCTTCAATTTAATGCTGCTCCTACGGAAAATTTCTCATCTTTTAGAAGCTACTCTTTTCTCTCAAGTGGCTTAGGATCTTTAACAAAAGCTTGCAGTAAAACTTCTTGACTACTTCGAGGGAGTCTACCTCCAAAAATTAGAAAGAGATAAGGAATGAAGAAAAATAAAGAGATTCAAGAAGAAGAGCTGTAGTTTTATTTTCTAATGCCTCTATTTTGTCACCTTACAAGTATTTATGCGTGAGATTCTCTTTATCATAGCTGCAGCTAACTAATTGCTTATGAAAGCTCAATTAGTGTGAAAACACTAATGCTTGTTTAGACCTCCAATTTTGAATTACGGTTTAATTGTTTTTACTCTAACTTATCTTAGTGTGGAACAAGAGTAAATGAAGTGCATGAAACCGGAACACTACTTTAAAGCAAAAACTATTACAATAATTGATAAATGTAAAGTTTAAACAGTAGAGAAGAAAGATGCAAATATAAGATAACACTGAGATGTGTTTTCATAGAGGAAATCAAAGTACTCGGCAAAAAACAATTCTGCGACCCTCCAAGCCTAATTGAGCCAATGTTCTTGAGCCCTCCAAGCTCCAAATACCAATGGACTTCTTGAAGTCTCTCTTCACTAGTTATCTAGATCCGCAATTTCGCCCAATTGCTTCTGCCACTCAATGGCTTTTTCCAATGCTTCTCATAAGCACCAAAACTTCTCTCAACACCCAAAATGGGTGAGGTAAGTGTTTGGGCTAAGAAACTCTCAAGGATGTATAGATGGAGAGGTAGGAGTAAATGGAAACTCTAGAGAAATAATGTAGAGGATTGTGGGTTGTGGGTTAACAATCTCTAACTCTGTAGTGTTTAGCTAGGGTTTTCTCTGTCAAAAGTTTCTTGTGATACTTCTTCTACTTCTTACATTTCGTAAGTAATGAGGGTTTATATAGTGTTGATAAAGGAATGAGAAAAGGCACACTCAAAAGTAATCAGGCAGAGAGTTTCGCAGGTCACTTGCGACTTGGCCTAAGCCGCGAATGACTCGTGAAATCCTACCTGTCAAAGACTCTTCAAATTCTAGTATATGCTTCTTACATAGCCTATTTCATGGGTTGGCAATCACAAGCTAGTCGCAAGCTAGTCGAGAAATCCTCATCTTCACAAATTCTTCACCAAACTCTCACACATAATCCTCACATTAAATCCCACAAAATACAAGGAAATGATAGAACAAAATTACAATTAAATTTGACACAGAATTAAAGCCAACATAAAACATAATTGTAAATCACAACTTTACAATCACTTTCTTTGGCTATTCCATGACAAAACCCCTAAACAGACTCTAGGCTTAAAACGTGAGTATTAGAACAGAGGCAAAACTCACTCACACCTAAATCTAGAACCTATGAAGCATTTGAACCATATACACCTGTATCTTGAAACACTTGCACATAAAAAATAGCTTCATTAAATATGAGACAAGTAGATTACAAGGCAAGTATATAAAGCAAGTAAAATGCGATCAAGTAAAAACAAAAGATATATTAACTTATAGCATAACTTGATCAAATATGAATAGTCATTGAAAAATGACCACAATGAACATTTAACCAGTAAATGATCATCCAGACACACAAGCAATTAGGAGCAGTACAAAAATTAATTGCATGTTCAATAGGCACATGATGCATTAAAGAAACTAAAGCAAGAAGTAATAGATAACTAAAGTATCAAGAAATGGCTATAAAAACCAAGATACACATAGTACCAAAGATAAACTAAGTTTTAAACTAAAGTACTGAGTGCTTTAAAATAAAGCAATGTAAATGAACAAAGCAAAGTAAATAAACTATAAGAACAGTAAAAAGGTCTCAAAATTCTACTCCCCCTCGAAATATACTCCCCCTCAACTAAATACTATTCCCCTTTTTTGACCGAAATGGCCAAAGGTGCTAGTCCATGCTCGCCAAATCTCTAATATGAGTGGAGAAAGCAGTGATTTGCTTTTGTAGATACGTCATCTGAGTTGTGGTGTAAGCATAGTGATCGTCTAAAGTCCACTGCATAGCTTCCTATGATCTCTAGACATGATTATATCTGTCAAGAAGTAGATCGAGGTGATTGGGAGCATGAGGTGGTGCATGTGGCTGTCCTTGAGGCTGAGCCTGTAGCTGCTCTAGAGGTTGAGAAGGTGAGGCTTCCAAATCTTCAAGTCTAATAGTGAAGTTGTCAATGTCTTCACCAATGTTGCCACCCTTATGAGTAGCATCCTCACCTTTTGTTCTCTCTTCTCCCTCTACAAGACCATGAAGATGAGCATTGCTCCTCATCATTGTTTGAGCAAAAATCTAGTCTTCCCTCTTCATGACTGGAAAACTGAAGGGAATCTTGACCCTCTCATGTTGAATGATAGACATGATCAATCCCGGGAAAGGCAGAGTCATCTAGGAATTCTTCTTGCTAAGAAACTTTGCAAGGAGATGGTAGATGTGAGCACAAATGTCTATTTCCTTCTTCTAGTAAAAGTCATGAAGGAATAATGCTTGTTGTTGAGAGAGAGTTGTCAAATTCCTCACTGAATAAAGGTTGAAGAGAACATTATGGGCCAGTGTCTTCATAGCAAGAGAGAAGCTAGTAGTGAGTAAGGATTGTCTCTTCCATTCTTCCCCAATATCTGGAGCTATTACCGATACATAGCATCATATAATAGGATTTAAAGACACTAATCCTAACACTAAGCTCCTACTCCAACAAGGCTTCTCGAAATCGTGTCTTGTCTAGTTTTTCGGATCCCGCAATGCGTCAAATTGCATCCGCCAAAGCTTGGCTTCTTCTAATGCTTCCCAACAGCACCAAAAACTCACTAGACACTTAGTATGGGTATGGTAAGTGCTTGGGCTATCAACCTCTCAAGGATTTGGAAATGGAGAGGTTGGAGTAGAGGAAAACCATAATAGATGGTGTAGAGAATTGTGGGTATGACGATCTCACACTCTCAAGGGTTTGAGGCTAGGGTTTTCTATGCTGAAAATCTATTTACTCAATATATGGGTAATAATGGCATATATATTGTGTATGAGGATGTAGTGGAGCAGATATGACAAAATAGCAGGACAGACTATTTCACGGGCATCTCACGGGAAGGCCTTACCCCTTGACACACTCACAAAAACCAGCTGTCACCATCTGTCATGATTCTTCCCATTCCAGTCATGTGCAAGGCACATGCATCACTTTGCGGGATGCTTAGTCGTGAGTTACCCGTGAAAACTCTTCTGTCTTCAAATGCTTGAGCCTTCACTCTCTCTCTCTCTATCACACAACCCTTACAATATAAACCCACATAAAATATAGGGTACAAAAGATTGAATAAAAATACAATCAAATTTGACACGAAATTAAAGCCAATACAAAATAGTTGTAAATCACAACTTTACTAAAACCTGGAAGGAAACCTTCCTAAAAAGCAATCCACTATAATAAGGAGAAGTTTCAGATGTAGTACAAAACCTTTGTCCCTAGGCTCTACAATCCCTGTCGATGAACTTACAATAGAAACTTCTACCGCTTCAAAACCTCTAAACTCTTCAATATATGAACACCACCCTTTTGCACGAATCCTAGTACATGACTAACCAGTGATGCACGGATCCCAGTATGTGACTAACTCTAGCAAGTTAAAGAAGATGTTATTGGCTGCAAAGTTCTATAGTTCATCCAACAATAAAGATCAAGAAGCACTCGATTACAAAACTTTAAGGCACAAAGACGTAGTAACTTCTTGCAAAAAGAATAAGGGACTTGATCACTTTTTCTATCGAGCATTTATCGGCTAGACAGAAAGTTTCTCGATGGATTAAAGAAGCTGTCAAGATTCTATCTAGAAGAACTCCAGAAATCTCGATGGACCGAACTTGTGCTAAATTCTATTGAGGAAAGAAGAAAGAGGGCTCAATAAAAGAGAATCTGTCAAGGATCAGTCGAGAAGCTATTGAACTTGATAAAAAGATTTTTTCAAAGAGAGGAAAAACACAGAAATGAATGCATCAAGCAAGCTACTTAACCAAAGATCCAAACAACATGTTAGGCTCTAAAAACATCTCTCAATAAGAAAAATGCATAGAATTCATGATTCAAAATACACACATACACACACATTAAACAAGTCTAACCAATTTTATATTTCAAAAACAAGTCTAGACAGTTTAGTGAGTATACATTAACACATGTATTCCTTGTGATGGCCAAATTACATTGTACCTGCATATGTATCAAAAGTAGCAAAGAATTTACGTATTGTGTGTGAAAACATAGCGAAAGTGCATAAGTGTCTCATGTTATGATGATTTGATATATGAGAAAATCAATTTCACTCACACATAATCATAATTGCTTAATGGGGACTATCACCTTCGAGGTACATCCTATAACTCCCACGTCTCCTAGAAACACGCTTGCAACCATATTTAAAGCATTTTGGTTCTTTTTGCTTTTGATTTTTATTTGCATATTTTCTTTTTGAACATATCATGCATGAGCATATAAGAGAGAGAAGAAATACCCAATTATGTAAGCCAAAACATCACAATTTTGCTATGCCGAAGCACACAGATGTTATACATGATTGGCAGGCTTTGGTGGTGAGATGGTTATTTATGCCTTTCTCTTAGGATTTTCTAACCCTTCTCGAAAAAAAGAGTGATATGAGTTTTAAGTGTAAAAGAGACAAACCTAATCATACTCATCACAAACATGAGCCATAAATTTTACTTGCTTAGTTGTGCATTAAAGTGCCCATCTAAGCTGCAAGAGATACAACATTTAGAAAACTTTGTTCCAATGGTCATCCAAGGTACACAAGTATCAATATATAAAAACTCACACTGTTTTTGTATTTTTTTTTATTTGATTTTTCTCTTTTTATTTTGAAAAAAAATAAAATAAAATAAAGACTAAACAACCAAACAAAAATAGATAAACAACATAAAAGCATGAAAGAAAGATGTAGATGCTTGAAAGCATGATTCCAAAAACATATAAGAAATTAGGCAAGAAAGTCCTATTTTAGATAGAAAGAATTAAAGCAGAGGACAACAGAAAAGACAATTAAATCTTAGGCTCCTTTCTTACCCACACAGCATGAGTCTTTAATCATGAAGATGAAAAAACACGTGTTCTAGTATGTCTACTAAAGGACATAAAAGAATTAGAATTCTCCTAAAATTGAGTTAAAAAGCTTAAAACTTTTAATTACTCTCTCAACAAAGGTGTAGTTCCTTGAGAGAAACTTGTGACCGTTTGGACACTTGCTTTTGAGGATACAATTTAAAGCAATTAGGGCTAGTGTGTCTAGAAATACCACAATGGTGACAAATATGAGTAATTTTTGAACTACTATGATTCCTAGAAGGAGGTCTTGTTAGTTAAATGTATTTTTGTATCGCATACAAAACATACGTAGTGGAAAATTAATAGATCTACTTCATTCGCAATTGATAGCCTGTACTATATAAATTTCAGAATTCAAGATCAAAAAATTGTACCTTAGTGCGGTGAAATTCAAAAGCAAAGATCAGAAGTTCTTGGGAACGCTTCTATTCTTCAATCTAATTCCACTTTACGCCCAAGAAGTGTGGTCTCTCAATCAGTTTTCTAAGGGAGAATAAGAGAGTGTCTCACATTCACATACACACCATTTCACAATGATGTCACTCCCTCACAAAATTTTGTATGTTTCTCGCTTTGTATCCAACTGATTATTTAATTAGGCTAGCCTTTTAGATCTTTCCAATTGGGCTTTAGTTTGTAGCTTGGAGTGGGACCAAAAGAGACCAATAAGACACTAGCTCCAATGGGCCATGAGCTTTTCTGTCAACTCTTAACAAGTCCAAAGTTACCATTTATTATATTTAATACCACTATATAAATATAGTTACACTTAAGACCTTAAACTATATTTCATACCACTATATATACATGCAACCCCTTCATAAAATATTCGTAGTAATACAAAGTCTTGAATGTAAACTGCCCCTTTGTAAATTACTACATCTTAATCCTTGAGTACTCTATTTAATCCTCTAAATTATTCATCATATATATATGAAATCCAATTTCATAAATATATACTTTAGTGACTCCTTACTAAAGTGGTTAAACCTAACACTCTGAATAACCAAACCCATTAAACTTATCTCAAGAGAATATTTTATATCTCCATCAAGAGACCATGAATTCCATTTGGAGAATATATGTTTCATCAATACTAAATGTGGCTGCCCAACATACTAAGGTTTTGATTGTTACTTTAGATCTCACTCCAGATATATCAAAACAACCTAAACTCTATAATCAGGTCCATTATTCTTTCAGGACTAAGAGTTTATGTAAATAGAAGTCGTGAGATTCATCATTCATTTGACAGTCGTTACGAGAATAATAAATCTCACAGTGATCTAATTCAATATATCTTAACTCTTAAAATATATCAACATACCAACTAGAAGTCTCCACTTCCATGATCAAGACAAATCATCTTAGTTGATATGTTATAGTCTTCGCAGATGAATGCCCAATTTCCTCACTAACTATGAACTATAATTCTGAGTTTACAAAGAACTTGTGATTTATATCGTCTGTGGCTTTTCACATAAATCACATACTATGCACCTCATGGACTATATGATAATGTTCGAATATTGATGTTACCATTATTTTAGATTATTATAAAACAACTTTGTTAATTACAACATTAAGTGATACATAATGCCATACATAGTGTCATATCATACATAGCATCATACAATAAGATTTAAGAGCACTAATCCTAACAATCTTCCACTTGCCCTAAAGACTATTATGCACTAATCTAACTCTCATTCCCTTCAAATGTGACTCGAAAATCCTTTGGAGCAAGGCTTTGGTAAAAGGATCTTCTAGATTATTTGCACTATCAATCTTTGCTACTACTACATCTTCATGAGTAACAATGTTTTGAATAATGTGGTACTTTCTCTCAATATGCTTTCCTTTCTTATGATTTCTTGGATCTTTGGATTGTGCAACTACTCCACCATTGTTGCAAAATAATTTGATGCTCCATTCTCACAACACCAAGATCAGAAAGGAATTTGTTAAGCCAAATAGCCTTCTTTGCTGCCTTATAAGCAGCAACATATTCAGCTTCTATGGTGGAGTCCACAATACAAGATTGCTTAACACTCCTCCAACTTATGGCTCAACCTCCCGAGGTGAACACACAACCTGAAATGGATTTTCTAAAATCAAGATCTGATTGAAAATCTAAATCTATATAGCCAATGGGAATCAAATCCTCACTAAGGTATACAAGCATATAATTTCTCATTCTCCGTAGATACTTGAGAATACGCTTTATAGCTTGCCAATGTTTTGGTCCTGGATTTGATTGATATCGGCTAACCACCTTGGCATACATGAGACTTTCCACTACTAAAGCATAAGGAACTTGTCTCCACATATTTTCTTCCTCTTAAGTCTTGGGCATTTGGTCATTAGATAGAGGAACTCTATGTCTGAAAGGAAGTAATCCTTTCTTAGAGTTTTGCATGCTAAACCCTTCTAAAACCTTATCCATCTTGTGATAAACCTAACACCTTATTCTTGCGATCTCTCCAAAGTTTGATCCCTATAATAAAGTTAGCTTTACCCAAGCCCTTCATATTAAATTTGCTTGACAACCAAACATTTATTGATGACATTACCCCTACATCATTTCCAATGAGTATAATATCATCAACATAAAGCACTAGGAACATTACTACTTTGTCTCGATGTCTTTTGTACACACATGGTTCATCAAGATTTTGTTTAAAACCAAATGACTTGATTTCTTGATCAAATCTGATGTTCCATGACCTAGATGCTTGCTTAAGTTCATAAATGGACCTTTTTAACTTGCATACCATATGTTCTTGGTTCTTTGCTATGAAACCTTTCGATTGCATCATATAAATTTCTTCTTCAAGATTGCCATTTAGAATGTAGTCTTGAAATCCTCAAGAAGGTATTCACCACCTCGATCAGATCGAATGGCTTTTATGCGTTTACCTAATTGATTCTTAACTTCTGCCCTAAAATCTTTGAACTTTTCAAAAGCTTTAGACTTTCGTTTCATTAAAAAGTCATTTGGTCATTTTACCTTCCAAACAAGATTCACAAATTGGAAAACCTTCAAAGTCCATAGGCCTTAAGAGTCCATCTTTGATAAGTTTTTGAATTCTGTTTGAATTAATATGACCTAAACGCAAGTGTCAAAGATATGCATCACTTGTAGAATGAAATTTTCTCTTTAATGATTTTACATAAGAGTTATTATCTAATTCAAAATTGTATAATTCATGCTTATTAGGAATTAAAATATAAAGACCATCAATAATATTGCCAGAACAGGTAAACATTATACCCTTCTTTATTACAACATTGTCTTTCAAGATAACACAATATCTATGTTTACCTAAATAAGTTGCAGAAATTAAATTCCTATGAACATTAAGTACATACAGACAGTCTTCTAATATTAAAAATCTAGATTCAAAACATAAATTAAACACTCCAACAGCTACAACTGTAATCCTACTCCCATTAGCCAAGGTATGAAACATTACCCCTTCATTCAGCTTTATGGTGTCCTTGAACCCCTGTAAAAAATTGCAAATATGATTAGTATGACTTGAATCCACACACCAGAAATCTGTGGGATTCTGTACCAAACATATTTAAAGAAGAAAGGAACTTTTCATACCCTTATTTTTGGCAGCTTTAAATATTGGACAATTCCTCTTCCAGTGTCCTTTCTCACCACAATGGAAACACCTTCCATTGGTTTTCTTTCCTTTGTTGGCTACTCCTAAGGAAACTTGTTTACCATCTTGCTTGGTGAAGTCCTTCTTCTTCTTCTTCTTACCCTTCACTTTTTTGGCTTAGGTTAAGAAGTAGAAGCTTCAACCATATTGGCATCAACACTAAAAGTACCAAAGATACCTTCAACTGCTACCAACTTATTCATCAATTCAAATAATGAATAAATCTTTTTATTCATGTTATAATTAAGTTTGAATTCCTTGATGATTCTAATGTTGACTGGAGTATCATATCCACTTGGGATTCTCCATCAATGTCGGCACCTAAAACTTCCAATGTATTCAGATTAGAGATCATATTAAGACAATGCTCCCTCACTGAAGTACCTTTAGTCATTTTGGTATTATAAATCTACCTCATAGTTTTTTGCCTCGCAAAACAGCATTGCTCACCAAACATCTCCTTCAGACTTAACATTATGTCCGAAACTAGTTCTGCATCCTTCATTTGATGTTATAGAATATTTGAAATATATTCTAGGATATAGCACTTGGCCATCTCGTTAGATTTCTGCCAATGATATACAAGAATGGGCCAAAAATTAGATCTGAGAATTCTAATTTCGTAAGTCTTAGTAGATTTAGCTTCTGTCGAGCTTCCTTCATTAAGTCTCAATAGATATTTTGTCGAGGAATCTGTTGAGCTTTAATGAATAGATTTTCTTCACTTGTTTCTTGGTCCAATCTTCATGACTTTAATAGTTAGCCTGAACAACATGTTTCTTGAAATACTAAACCCATCCTAGATCTACCCAAAAATGAGTAAAGTGTATTTTGTCAAAGAATTAGCCAATAACATAAAATATATCCTTAACATGTACAATCACCTATATGAAATAGATATTCATTTAACATTAAACTTGTGTGTTATGTGTGGGTATCAAGTATGAATTAGTCCATAGTCTAGTATGAAGTTTCAATGATTGATTCAATCAAGTCATACGCAAATAGCTTGAAGTCAAGTGACCTATCTCACCAGTAGAAATGAACATATATGACTCCTCACCAAAGTTTTTACCATGATTAAAAATTTTTCATTTAGCTTCCATTTTCCATACTTTTTGATCAATACAACTCAATTTTTGAGAAATGATGCCATTAAATTTTTTATACGATTGAAAATTTTTCATTTAGCTTCCATTTTTCATACTTTTTGATCAGTACAACTCAATTTTTGAGCAATGATGCCATTAACATTTTTATATGATTGAAAACTTTTCATTTAAGTTCCATTTTTCATACTTTTTGATCTATACAGCTCAATTTTTGAGTAATGATGCCACTAAAGTTTTTATATTTCTTTGAAGAATAAGCCTTTAGCTTTGGTATCATACATTTTGAATACATTTTGCTCCACCTTGTCCTAGTCAAACTAGTTTTCGAAGTAAGGCTTTTCAACTCTTTCTCTTTTAGAGATTGACTTTTGAAGAGATTTTTGACATAAAAAATATATGTGAGGAGATATATAGGATCAAGTCTATGCATGTATCAAGATCAATCAAGACTATTGGCTACTATTGGCTAAACATTCATAACAAGCTTGCAAATCTATTTACAACAATCAAACATAGATTTCTAAATTTCACTCACACTTAATATATGCATACATATGAAGCTAAGCTTGTAAATACACTACACCATTAGTACGAAGGTATTAGGCCAAACTCAACATGTGATATGACACAACACAAGTGATCAAATTTTTTGAGATTTTTTACTTTTTATGAGTTTTTGGATTTTTACACACTCAATACAAAAGCAAATAGTAAGATCAAAAAACAAGGCAACCAATTAAACAAAAAGCAACAAAAGAAACATCATAATGAAATGAGTGACCCTTTCTACATGAATGAACTAATGATAGAAATGTGAGGTTCACACCAAAGAGACGAGTCAAGGAATGATACCGACATCGATGGTCTTACATAGGGACTTCAACCGAGGACCATCAAGGGGTTTAGTGACGATGCCAGCCTTTTGTTTTTTGGTCTTGATAAATTCCACCCATACCACTTTCTCCTCCACCAAGTCACGAATGAAGTGATATCAAATTTCAATATGTTTTGACTTTGAGTGTTGAAAAGGATTCTTGGATAGGTTAATGGCACTTGTATTATCACAAAAAACCCACATGGTGTCTTGAGAAATCTTATAATCAAAAGTTTTTTCATTCATAAGAGTTGGGCACAACAACTAACTGTAGCAATGTACTCAGCTTTAGCAGTTGATAATGACAGTGAGTTTTGCTTCTTGCTCATCCATGACATTAAATTGTTTATGAGATAAAAACATCCTCCCGAGGCACTTTTTTAGTCATCAACACATCTGATCCAATCAATATTTGACCAATCCACTAGGCAATCATTTGAATCTCTTGAGTACCAAATACCATAGTTGGATGTTTCATTGACATATTGAACGATTCTTTTAACCACCATCATATGAGACTCATTTGGTGCTACTTTAAATCGTGCATGGACTCCAATTGGATATGTTTGGTCTACTTGCGGTGAGATACAAGAAGCTACCAATAATGCTCCTATATTGGGTTAGATTAACTTCCACACAAACTAGATCTAAGCTAAGTTTAGCAGAAGAACTCATTGGAGTGGATGCATGTTTCTTTGAGTCCTATCCAAATCTATTGATGAGATTTTTGGCATACTTCTCTTAAGATATGAAAATCCGGTCTTTTCGTTGCTCCACTTGAAAACCAAGGAAATAATTTAGCTCCCCCACCATGTTCATTTCAAGTTCTTTATTCATTTCTTTCAAAAATTATTGAGTGAATGCATCAATTGATGAACCAAACACGAAGTCATCAATATAAATTTGAGATACAAGAAGTGATTTCTCATCTCGTTTGACAAAGAGAGTCTAGTCGGCATAACTTCTTTTGAAGCCTCGATCTAAAAGATATGTCATTAAATGATCATACTATGCCTGTGGTGCTTATTTCAAACCATATAGAGCCTTCTTCAATTGGAGAACATGGTCCAGAAAATGAGGATCTTGAAACCCTTTTGGTTGTTCCACAAATACTTCTTCTTGGAAAAGCCCATTTAAAAATGCGCTCTTCATATCCATTTGGTAAAGCTTGAAAATCATGATACAAGTCTTGCTATCTGAGCAAACGACTCATCAAAATCTATACATTTAACTTGAGTATATCCTTAAGCCACTAATCTCAATTTTTTTTTTCACAACCTCACCATTCTCATCAGTCTTGTTCTTGAAGATCCATTTGGTGCAAATCACATAAGTGTCCTTTGGTCTTGGGACCAATTCCCACACTTCGTTTCTAACAAATTGATGTAGTTCTTGCTACATGGAATCTACCCAATTTTCATTTTGGAAAGCTTCTTCCACCTTCTTCAGTTCAAATTGAGCAAGATAATAGTAATAAGTCACATGATTTACACTATAGCCAGTTCCCATACTCAAACGAATTCCCTCATCCAAATCTCCAAAATTATTACTTTTGGGATGATTTAAACTCACTCTTGATGACGGTTTCTTTGGCGTAGAAGGCTCATCATCACAGGATATTGGAGGTTGGGCTTCCATTCGAGTGAGAGAACTTGATGGCACTTGGGATGACCTAGTTTCTCTTCTTGATGTGATAGGCGTAGTTTCCTTTTCCAGTGATTGTTATTCAACACCACTACTTTGAGAGGAATTATTGCCATCATCATTCTTCTTGAGACTTGAAGCTTCTCCACTTTCTTCAAAACTTTTTCAGGAATGGCATCATTTATGACCACACTTATCGACTCCATAACCATGTTGGTTTGTTTGTTGTAAACTCTATATGCTCGGTTATTCATAGAGTACTCAAGAAAAGTTCCTTCATTACTCTTGGCATCAAACTTCCCAAGATTTTTCCTACCATTGAGAATGAAACATTTGCTACCAAATACCCGAAAGTATTTCACTTTTGGCTCATTTTCATTGCATATCTCATAAGATGTTTCCTTGGTACTCGCTCAAAAGAAGTTTCTATTCCCAATATAACATGATGTGCTCACAGCTTCACCCCAAAACTTTTGAGGGATATCCATGTTGGGAAGCATTACCCTTTCCATTTCTTGTATAATGCGATTCTTCCTTTGTTGAGGTGTCTTTGGACCTGAAAATTCCTTCTTCTTTCCAGTTTCATTGCAAAATGCTTCAAACTTTACATTCTCAAATATTAGATGATGGGAACCCCATTTTCATTTTGAAGCCTCTTATATAGTTTCTCCATCTTCTCACATGCTTTCAATTTTTCTCTAAGAAATTCCACCCAAAAGTATCTTGAGAAATCATCAACTACAACCATGATGTACCTTGCCACCCAAGCTTTCAGTCCTTATGGGACCCATTAGCTCAACATGAAGTAACTCCAAAGGTTGAGAAGTAGCAATGACATTCAACTAGGATGACTTGCGTTGGTTTGTTTTCCCATTTGACATGGTCCACAAATTGTATTCTCAACTTTTCCGAACTTTGGTAAGCAAATCACTGCTTCAAGTTCGGAGACTTTTGCCACTTGCTTGTAGTTAGCATGACCAAATCATTGATACCATAGCTCCAACAAGTTAACTCAAGTACTTCGACATGACGCATTTGAATTGGGAACTAAATAACAATTTTTGGTAGTTATAAGTCTCTTTAACACTAGAACACCATCTTCACTTAGGATGACACAACCTTTCTTTGAGAACTGAACCAGAAAATCCTCATCACAAATTTCAGTGATGCTCAGCAAGTTTTTCTGAAGACCTTTGATGTACAACACATCGGTCAACAATGGTAGCCTTGGAATTTAATCATTCCTTTCCAAGAACTTGAGAATGACTACCATCTCCAAATGTTACATATCCATCTTCCTTTTCTTTAAGACTCTTGAAGAGAGATTTATCACCTATCATATGCCTTGAGCATCCATTGTCAAGATACCATAAACATGAGTTAAGCACTTTCAATGTGGTATGGACAAAAAGGCAAGCATGAGATAAGCATTCTTGATTTTCAAAACAAGATTCATCTTCCTTTTATTGTAATTGGATGAGTGAAGTTTTCTTTTCAAACTATTGAGCTTATCACACAAGTGTCTATTCCTTCTCTTAATATTTTTCAATCAAGGAATTTGACTCACACAAACTATTATGAAGCATATGATTCCTATGCTCTAAAAATTTTAGCATGTGTAAGAAGATTCTAGCATGTTTCTTTTGTAAATTTGTGATTTCCAACTAGCTTGTGTTGGTTTTAATTCCATGTCAAATTTAATTGTAATTTCTTTGATCAGTTCCCTGTATATATGTGGCTTTATTTGTAAGGGATAAGTGTGTGAGATCAGTGAAGAATCAAACTTCAAAAGATGAATCAGTACAATTCATGACTAGCTCACGTGAAGCAACCCACGAAGAGGCCATGTGTGGAGCACATGATTGGAAACTGAAGAGTCACTCTAGGCTATTATGTTTGCAAGTGTTTCATGAGAAGGGCCATCTCATGAAGTACCTGTGAAACATTCTGCTTGGTAAAATGTTAAGTTTCTTTACCAAATTCTTTACCCACACTATAAATACCCTTATTACCCATGAATTGTAAGGAGTGCTTTTCAAAGAGAAAACCCTAGCAAATACACTTAAGAGTTAGAGATTGTTATACCCACAATCATCTACACATTTCCTTGTTGGTTTTCCTTAACTCATACCTCTCCATCTCTGAATCCTTGAGAGGTTGTTAGCCCAAACACTTACCACACCAGATTTGAGTATTAAGTGAGGTTTTCGTGCTGTTAGGAAGCATTAGAAGAAGCTATTTAGTGGTAGATGCAATCGGACTGAATTACAGGATCTGGAAAGCTAGAGAAGACAAAACTCCAAGAAGTCTGTTGATGACAGGAGCTTAGAGGGCTCAAGTACATAGGGTAGGCTAGGCTTAAAGGGTCTTTTTTTATTCATGTACTCTAACTTTATTCTCTAGTGGATCGATTTCGACTTGAAGGGTTGCAGAGAGGTTTTTCGCCGAGTTCTTCCATTTCCTCTTCAATAACATGTCTTGGTGTTATCTTGTGTTTGCATCTCTCTTCCCTACTCTTTAAGCTTTTATTTTATTGTTGATTGTGGATGAATATGGCTTAGAGTAGTGTTATCGATTCATTATGCATATTTACTCTTATTCGGCACTTTGTTTAAGTTAAAGTAATCTAGCCGTAATTTTTATTTAGGAGTCTAAACAAACTTTTGTATTTTAGCACAAATCTGAGCTTTCAATTAGTATCAGAGCAGGTGCATTTGTCAGATTTTAATACCCTCGTGTGATCCAAGACCACATTTGAGATGGCTAAATGTTGTAGAAACTCGATTTTGCACCCATGATTTAATCAAGGAAGATGACTGGAATGACCATCCATGTACCCAAAAATTCATGATTGCATTATATTCATCAATTTTTTTCTTTCATTACATGCATTAATTTATTAATTGCATACCATAAAAATGATCTTGAGATTGTAATGGTCGCAATGGTGTTTCCGGTTTCTAAATTGAACAATCGGATCAAAAGATATCACATGATCAAGTTTGCATGGTCAATATGCATTGTGTCTAGAAACAGTCGACCACGTAAAAATAATTTAAACTAATTCTGATTGGTTAAACAATTAAAATTAATTAAATAATTTTGTGATTGGTTGATAATTAGCGTATAAAATAGGATTGCATGTAGGAATAAAAGGGATGATTGAATAAAAATAAAATTGAGGATAATCTGAATTTTATCAAGATTTATTTTAAGGAATTTATCTATAAGATAACTGTTCCTAAAAAGTCTGAATTATCCAAAAAAGAGATAAAAAATCATAGACTAAGGATGAAAACACGTCTAGGTACAAGGACCAGATCAAAAGCCATGTAATTTTTGATTTTTCAAACATGTATATTTTTATTCAATCAATGAGAAGGTTACTATTCAGTCATGTATTATATTTTTTTTCTTTTTTTTTTTGTAAAAAATAAGTGGCGACTCCACACCACTTACCCAGAAAGAGAGGTGTCCTAAAAAGCACTCCAAAATCTCTCTCTATTTTGAGAAGCACTTTCAAGATCTCTCATAGATCTCAATCCCTCAACGCACCTCCCTACTTTTATGGGAGTAATTATGCTTTTTGGAAAGTAGGTATGCATGCTTTTCTATGTGCTATTGATGAGACCATTTGGGACTCCCTTGAGATTGGATGGGTGAGACCCATAATAGCCAAATCTGAATGGGATAACTCTACTCTTGCTTTGGTGAACGCCAATAGCAAAGCTATTAATGCTATTTTCTATGATATTTCTACTAATGAATTTCACAGGATTTCTCATGTGAAGACCATTCTTGAGACTACCTATGAAGGAACCAAGAAGGTCAAGGTCACCTAGCTTTAAATGCTCACTACTCAATTTGAGGTAGTGAAGATGAGTGACGATGAGTCATTTAATTCCTTTTATGGGAGACATAATGAGATTGTGATTGCCAAGCTCAATCTTGGAGAGAAGATTGAAGACGCCAAAGTGGTGAGAAAGATCTTAAGATCCTTACCAAAAAGTTTCTGGGCTAAGATCACCACCTTTGAGGAGAGCAAAGATTTGGATGAGATCAAGATCCAAGAACTTGTTGGCTCTCTCCAAACCTATGAGCTCAAACTATCCTCTCACAAGTCTAGCAAATCACTTGCTCTCAAAACCATAAATGAGAGAACTGGTGATTCCTCCATTGAATTGAGCGATTTGGTTGATGAACTAGGTGTACATTTCGAAGGTGAAGAAATTGATGTTTCGGATGATGAGGATGTGTACCTCAATGAAGGTGAGAAGAATCTTCAAGAAGTGTATGATGCGTTGCTTGAAAATTGTGGCAAATATGCTAAGGTTGCCAAGAGTGTTGTTAAGAAGATGAAGAAAATTGAAGAAGAACACAAATCCAATCTTGTTCAACTTATGGATGCCAAGGGTGAAGTTGAAGAGCTAAAGGAAGAGTTGCTGAATGCTTACTCCGAAATCAAGTTTCTTGAACTTGAAATAATTCAAGCAAATGTAAAAGTGGAATGCATCTCTAACAAGAAGCTTACATGTGTGCTCTCTTCTCAAAAACCTTCAAATGACAATACTAGTTTGGGCTACACCAGTGAAGGAAGCTCAAGTAGCGAACTCAAAAAAGAAGTGCAGTTCGTGTTGGCCAAGAATGTAGAAAAGCCTGAGGTAGAGAAGCCCAAAGTGGAGAAGCCCAAGGTTGAGATCGTTACTGTTGCAAAGAGAATTATTGGTCCAAAACCAAAGGCAAAAGGGAAGCCATTACCTAAGGGCCAAAGGGGACCTCAAGCGAAGCATTAATGTCATCATTGTGGCGTACGAGGGCACACAAGACCAAATTGCTTCAAGCTTTAAGCTCTCAAGAGGGCTGACTCTCTATCTGGTCAAGAAAACTCAAGAAGAATGCCAAAGGGAAATCAAGCTAAAGGAGAAAATGAGGGACAACTCATTGGAGATATTATGAAAATGTTGAAGAACATTTCATCATGCCTAGCTAGCTTCACCTCGAGGTTTGAGAGTTATGTTGGTCATACCCCTTCTTCTAAGGACCTCACCTAAAACACTCGTACAATATGGGTGAAGAAGGGTACTCATGCATGATCACTCACTATGTCCATGCATTGATAGCTCCAATGTATTAGGGACATAGTTTCATGCATTGTGACATATGCAATCTCCCTATGTCATTGCTTCCATCCTAGCATGTTTCTTGTATAGGTTTTTGTCTTGTTTACCTTGTTTTTTGTTGATCTTACTTTATTGCTTTGTATTTTAGTGTGTTGAAAAAATTCAAAAACCCATAAAAGTAAAAATATCAAAAAGTTTGATCGTTTGTATTGTGTATATCACATGTTGAGTTTGGCCTAGTACCTCCGTACTAATGGCATAGTGCATTTACGAGCATAGCTTGTTATGTACGCACATTTTGTAAGTGTGAGCAACATCTAGAAATCTACATTTGATAGTTGTAGATAGATCTTCAAGCTTGTCATGAATGATTTGTCAATAGTCTTATTTGATCTTGATACATACGTAGACTTATGCCTATATATCTCCTCACATTTATTTTATGTCAAAAAGCTCTACAAACGTCAATCTCTAAAAGAGAAAGAGCTGAAAAAGCCTTGTTTCGAAAACTAGTTTGACTAGGAAAAGGTGGAGCAAATTTGTATTCAAAATGTATGGTGCTAAAGCCAAAGGCTTATTCATAAGAGAAATATAAAAACTTTCATGACATCGCTTCTTGAAAATTAAGTTGTATTGATCAAGAATAATGAAAAATGGAAGCCAAGTGAAAACACTTTGGTGATGGGTCATTTATGTTCATTTCTACTAGTGAGATAAGTCACTTGACTTCGTGCTAATTGTTTATGACTTGATTCAATTGATCATTGAGCCTTCGTACTAGAATATGGACTAGTTAATACTTGGTTCACACACACAAAACACAAGACTAATGTTCAATGATTGCCTATTTCATTTGTGTGATTGTACGTGTCCAAATGTGATTTGTGTATAATCAATTGCTTGATGATCAAACCTAAAATTTTTTTTTGAGTATTTTATTTCTTTTTGGAAGTGTTTTTGTGTATCACTTGTATTTTAAGAGTTTTCCCAAAAAGCCAAATATGTTTTGTTAAAAAAATCATTCAGAGGCATTTTCATAAGTAAGTCGTAAGTGAGACAACTCTTAAACTATCCACAAAAATGAGGAAGCTAATTTTTATTTCTTCTAAAATTTTACATAGAGAGTTTCACGACTCCCTCGCGACCCCTTTGCAAGAAATAACTTCCCGCAAAACTAGGCTTATGCATTTGAGGCATTTCGCGAGTATTTCTCAAGTAGCTGACCCACGAAAAGAGCAGATTTTTAGTTTTTAAAGGCCAAATAGTATCAGTTTTTTCAAAAACTCACTTTGCCTCCACTATGCCTCGCTCAACCCAAAACACTATTTTCTCTAAAATTTCAACCACAACTCAAGGGATTTCAACTCTAAGACTCATCTAAGGTATGTTTTAACATTTTTTAATCTTTAAATCCTTAGATTAAGCCTTAGATTCTAGGATTTCTAGGGTTGGGATTATTTTGAAAGGGGTTGGGAAAATTTCAATTTCTTGTCAAATCTTTTGATTTTTCTTGATTGGACTGTGTCCCATTGTGTTTGTGTTGGCCCCAAGTGGCATTTTAACACATATTTAGGTAAGATTTTCATATGTTCATGCATTGTTTCATAGATAAGTGTCATGTGTGCACTTTAAGTGTTTGATAAAATGCCTATATAGTATTTTTTTCGTTTTATTGGACTCCACTGGGTACAAATTTTTAGGGATTACCATGATTATGCATGCTTAACATGTTTTGATCTTTGGTTGTATGTTTTACACACTTTGCCCCATGAGGGCTTTGTCATGCATTGCTTATGCATCTCACATGCACACCACAAGCTCACTTGGTGCACACTATCATTTCACATATTTTGCATTCACTCATGCTATGTAAGTCTTCTAGACCTTTTAGCAGTTATAACATGTTCTTGTGACTATGTTTACTTGTCTATTTCCATTTCAGGATAATTTGCTCGTGTTTATGGACTAACTTGTATCTAATCAAGTTTCTTAGCATGTTTGTGTGTGGTTTGTGTGTTTTTTCATTTGTAGATGCCTCCTCATAAGTCAACAGCAAAGGAAACAACAAAGCGTCCTCGTTTCTCCCCGGATTCATTTAGAAACGATGATGCTAACATGGCCTACATCAATCATTACAAGAAAGCTGTGATCGTCTTGGAAAGGAGTGTGGGCATTGAGTCCTTAAGGAACACATTCATCCTAGAAGTATTCAAGGAAAGGACATGGACCAAGTTGTTGAATCCTATGGGTGATGTGTATGATTGCATCATTAAGGAGTTCTTTGCTGAAGCATTTGTGGAAGGTGACAACATCAACTGTTGGGTAAAAGGAGAGAGTTCATATTTTGAAGGGAGTCAATCCAAGAGCTCTTTGAGATTCTACCGACAACTCCGGATACCTCCCTACACTATGATGAGAGGAAAGAGAAACGTGAGCCTCTCTTCCAAGTTCTTAGAGGTCAACTCAAGAAGAAGGCCTTGCACACAATTGAGTTCTCTCTAGAGATGAGAGCTTTGGCCTACATCATGATATTCAACCTCTATCCGATAAAGAATCTGACTACTTTGTCGGTGCCAAAGACCATCTTCCTACATGATCTCTTTACTCACAAAGAGATTAATATTTGTGGTCACATCTACCATCTCTTCTTCAAGTGCATCAAGAATAGAAAGTCAAGGCTAACTCTACCCTTCCCAAGCCTTGTCATGTCTCTAATATCAAGGGCAGGGGTGAAGATTCCAAGTGGTCATCCGGTCATGCAAAGCGAAGAGCCTATCAATGAGCAAACCATTATCTGAAGTAAAGCTAACATTCCCGAACCAAGCACCAGTGCATCTCAAATTCCAAGAAATGCAGCTGCAAAAGAAGGAGGCAACACTAATAAGTAAATCGAGCAATTTACTTCCATACCAGAGGATACTCCATAACCTTCTCCTCAAGCACAAGTTAGAGCACCTAACCACCTTGATTACCTACTTGAAAGAGTAGAAGAAATGCATTCCATGCTCACTTCACATGTCGACTACTCCATGAGGCAGTTCACATACCTTCAAGGCCAAATCGGAGTCTAATTCATTCTAGACCTTTGGCCATTCTACTCAAAAAAGGGGAGTAGATTAGCTTAAGAAGGGGGAGTAGTAACACCATTAGTTTATTTTGGTGGTTTTTGTTTTATGCTTTTCTAGTTTAAATGTTTATTTACAATGCTTTATTTAAAGCTTTCAAGTACTTTAGTTTAAAACACAATTTTCTATAGTACTTTTTGTATCATGGTTTTTATAGCTATTTCTTGATGCTTATAGTTAACTATTGCTTCTTGCCTTAGTTTCTTTAATGCATCATGTGGTATGTTGGACATGCAATTGATTTTAGCATTCCTCTTAATTGCATTACGTGTCTGAGTGATCATTTACTAGTTAAATGTTCATTGTGGTCATTTCCTAATAACTGTTCATATATGATCAAGTTATGCTTTATGTCTTATGTCTCAATTGGTATCTTGATCAAATTTTACTTGTTCTTTATACATACCTTGTGTTTTACTTATCTAGTCTTAATAAAGTTTATATGTTATGTGCAAGTGTTTCAGAATACAAGTGTATATGGTTCAAGTGCTTCACAACTTTTAGATTTAGGTGTGAGCGAGTTTTGCCTATGCTCCCAAACTCACATTTAAGTCTAGAGTCTGTTTAGGGGTTTTTTCATAGAATATCCAAAGGGATAGATTGTAAAGTTGTGATTTCCAGCTAAGTTGTGATTTCCAGCTAGCTTGTGTTGGCTTTAATTCCGAGCCCAATTTGATTTTAATTTCTTCAATCATTTCCCTATATGTATGTGGGTTTATTCGTAAGGGATGAGTGTGAGAGATTGGTGAAGAATCAAGCTTCAATAGATAAATCAATGCAATTCATGACTAGCTCGAGAGAAGCAACCCACAAAAAGGCCACATGTGGAGTACATGACTGGAAGTTGAAGAGCCACGCCAGGCTGTCAAGTTTGCGAGTGTTTCGCGAGAAGGGCTATCCCATAAAGTACTCGCTTTCGCGAGAAGGGCTATCCCATAAAGTACTCGCGAAACTTTTTTTTTGGCAAAAAGTTAAGTTACTTTACCAAATTATTTACCCACACTATAAATACTTGCATTACCCACGAATTGTAAAGAGTGCTCTTTAGAGAGAAATACCTGGCAAATACACTTGAGAATTAAAGATTGTTATACCCACAATCATCTACACATTTCCTTGCTATTTTTCCTCAACTCCTACCTCCCATCTCTAGATCATTGGGAGGTTGTTAGCCCAAACACTTACCAAACCAGATCTGAGTATTAAGTGAGGTTTTGGTACTACTAGGAAGCATTGGAAGGAGACATTTTGTGGTGAATGCAATCGGGTTGAATTTCAAGATTTAAAAAGTTAGAAAAGACAAGACTCTAAGAAGCCCGTTGGTAGCAGGAGCTTGAAGAGCTCAAGTACATGGGGTAGACTAGGCTTGGAGATTCTTTTGTTATTCTTGTACTTTAACTTTATTCTTTAGTGGATTGATTTCAACTTGGAGGATCGTAGAGTGATTTTTTGCTGAGTTCTTCGATTTCATCTTGGATAACACATCTTGGTGTTATCTTGTGTTTGCATCTCTCTTCCCTACTCTTTAGAGAGAAATACCTAGCAAATACACTTGAGAGTTAAAGATTGTTATACCCATAATCATCTACACATTTCCTTGCTAGTTTTCCTCAACTCCTACCTCTCCATCTCTAGATCCTTGGGAGGTTGTTAGCCCAAACACTTACCAAACCAGATCTGAGTATTAAGTGAGGTTTTGGTACTACTAGGAAGCATTGGAAGGAGACATTTTGTGGTGGATGCAATCGGGTTGAATTTCGGGATTCGAAAAGTTAAAAAAGACAAGACTCTAAGAAGCCTATTGGTAGCGGGAGCTTGAAGAGCTCAAGTACATAGGGTAGACTAGGCTTTGAGATTCTTTTGTTATTCTTGTACTCTAACTTTATTTTTTAGTGGATTGATTTCAACTTTGAGGATCGTAGAGTGATTTTTTGCCAAGTTCTTCGGTTTCATCTTGGATAACACATCTTGGTGTTATCTTGTGTTTGCATCTCTCTTCCCTACTCTTTAAGCTTTCATTTTATTATTGATTGTGGATGAATATGGCTTAGAGTAGTTTCATTATGCATATTTACTCTTGTTCAACACTTTGTTTAAGCAAAAGTAAAAGCAATCTAGCCTTAATTTTTAATTGGAGCTCTAAACAAGCTTTTGTGTTTTAGCACAAACCCAAGCTTTCATCTTCGATTTTAATAACTCTATGAGCTCATTACTAGGACAATCTCAAAAGATGCTCATCGAGTCATTATCACAAGCACATGAACCACAATTCATGTTAGCTTTTTCCATTGCCATTTCCATAGCAAGGAGGGGTCTAGGATCACACAAGGATAATGAAATCCAAAATGTGTACCCACTTTGACGCCAATTGAAAGCTCAATTAGTGTGAAAACACTAATACTTGTTTAGACCCCTAATTTTATATTATAGCTTAATTTCTTTTACTCTAACTTATATATGTATGAAACAAGAGTAAATGAAGCACAATAAACTGGAACACTACTCTAAAGCAAAAGTGAGCACAATAAGCAATAAATGTAAAGCTTAAAGAGTAGGAAAGAGAGATGCAAACATAAGATAATACTGGGATGTGTTATCGAAGAAGAAACTGAAGTACTCGACGAAAAACTTCTCTATGGCCCACCAAGACGAAATCGATCCACTAGTGAATAAGTTGGAGTAAACGAATATCAAAAAGATCCTCCTAGTCTAATCTACCTAATGTACTTGAGCCCTCCAAGATCTAGCTGCTAACGGACTTCTCAGAGTTTTTCCTTCATTAGTTATCCGGATCCCGAAATTCCGCTCAATTGCATCCGCCACTCAATGGCTTCTTTCAATGCTTCCTATAGGCACCAAAACTTCTCTCAACACTCAAAATGGGTGAGGTAAGTGTCTGGGATAAGAACCTCTCAAGGATGTGTAGATGGAGGGGTAAGAGTAAATGGAAACTCCAGAGAAATGATGTAGAGGATTATGGGTAAACAATCTCTAACTCTCAAGTGTTTGGCTAGGGTTTTCTCTCTTAAAAGTTTCTTGTGAATACTCCTTCTACTTCTTACATTTCGTGGGTAATGAGGGTTTATATAGTGTTGGTAAAGGAATGAGAAAAGGAACACTCAAAAGTAATCAAGCAGAAAGTTTCTCGCGAAATCCAACCTGTCAAAGACTCTTCAAATTCCAGTATGTGCTTCTCATGTGGCCTGTTTCATAGGTTGGCAGTCATGAGCCAGTTGCAAACTAGTTGCGAAATCCTCATCTTCACAAGTTCTTCACCAAACTGTCACACACAAGGCTTATATCAAATCCCATAAAAATACAGGGAAATGATTGATCAAAATTACAATCAAATTTGACTCGAAATTAAATCCAACATAAAGCATAGTTGTAAATCACAATTTTACAGCTTACATCAGCATTAATCAACAATCACAACTGCACTAACAAACTATTAGATTCAGCCATCTACTAGTAAAATAACTACAAATCACATAAGCTAACGTATCAGCTTCATTGCAATACCTCCTATAGACATATAATTTTGCACATATAATTTAATTTTGGAAGATGACCAAAATAATCATTTTGAGTACCCAAAAATCCTGATTGAATTTCATGCATTAAATCATTCATCACGTATCATAAAAATTATCTTAAGATTCTAACAATCACAATGAGGTGACCGATTCCCAAATTGTACCATTAGATGGAAGGATATCACAAGATCAAGTTTTCATGGTCGGTGTGCATTCATTTGGGTGGAACTGATCACGCATAATTAATTGAAATTAATTTTGATTGATTAATAGTTAAAATTAATTACATGAATTTATCTTATTAGTGTAGTATTTTTCTTAAAGTGAGTTTGTTGCATGGGATTAAAAACAATTAAGCTAATAATATTTAATGATTGTACATAATTAGGCTTTTGGGATAATTATATTCAAAATAATTATTTTTAAAAAAATCCTAATTATCACTGTGGGATGAAGTTTGTCATGAAAATAACTCTGAAATTCATCCAAATACATTTTTTGACTTAGAAACACTTCAAAAACGTGCTAATCAAGTAGTAGTTTTCAAATTCATGTTCTAAGGCACTTTTGCCATGGTAAAATTTCGAATTTGGACTAGGCTATTTCTAGCAGAGTTGTAGAGAATCGAATTTTCCTTTAGCTATCAAAATCTCAACTTAATCTAAATTATGTATAAGAGCTAAGATCAAAATACTGAAACATGTTTATATCTAAAAAATCAGCTTACTCTAATCCAAATCTCATTTTTAAGGATTTTCTCCATACGTTTTTTGCTTATTTTTTAACCTAGTTTGGCTTGATATTTAAGCAATCCTAGCTTATTTTTTAATCAACTAACACGTCTATAAATAGAGTAGACCACCCAACATTCAGCATCCTTGGCTTCCCATTGCATTAAAGAAATTTTGGAAACTCTACTTTAGGAATTTCTTTTCTATTAAGTGATCCTACATTAGATCTCAGAGAGCTTCATTCTCTCTAATTTCTAAAGTAATGCCTTCTCGTAGAATAAATTCATGCAAGTAGATTTTTGGTTTGTAAGTCCTTTTCTTTCTATGTTTTCTAGGTTGAAAACCTAAAAGGGTGGTCTAAGAAAAAAATTGGGGCCTAAAAGAAAGAAAGAGAGAAAGAAAAAAGCCTGTTAGGTTGAAAACCCAAAAGGGCAATCTAGGCAAAAATTAGGGCCTAAAAAAAAAGCCTACTAGGTTGAAAACCCGAAAGGGAAGTCTAGGTAAAAATAAGGGCAAAAATAATTAAAAGAAAATAGAAAAACAAAAATGAGAGTGAGTGATCTAACCACAAGATCGGATACTAAGAAGACCAAAAAGAGGAATTTGTCAAGCTAAAAGAAATCAAGGCAAATTAAAAGGAACCAATGAAGACCAATAAGATGGTGAACATGACAAGGATTTTAGCATAAGAGTCAATGATGAAAGATGTGGAAAACTCTTCCAATGCTTGAATTTAAACCATTGCATACTTGGGGAAATATCATAAGGATTTTGATCCTTTTACATCCTTCCTTTCAATAACTTGAAATAGGCCTACATTAAAACCTTTGAATAAAGACCTTCTTGAAGTCCTACTGATTAAAGGCACACCTTTAGCTCTGAAAATATTTTCTCTTGGATTAAGAAGAAAACTTCTCACAACTATCAAGCCCCAATGGTTGATATCTTTCAAAGAAAAACTTTCACAAATTCTCAAGTGACTTGAAAAATATTTTCTAAGCTTGGAATACTCCCTTTGTTTGCTTCTAACAAAAGACGACTCTTAAGAGAACTAAATTTCCAAATTTTCAAACTTGGAATTTTCCTTTTCTTGCTTGTTCCATATGGGATTTTCATGAATTTCCACATTTCACTTCTTTAATTTTCTTTGAAGACTTAATCTAAAAATTATCAAAATGAAGAAGCAAATTTGATTACATGATTTTAATGATTTCAAATCCTTTCAAGCCAATGAGATTGAGTTAACTCTTATGCATCATGATTGATGAAAAGAGGTTTAAATAATCTCCTTTTGATAATTTTAAAAAAAAAAAAAAAAAAAAAAAAAAAAAAAAAAAAAACCTCATTCTACATTAAATCTCTTTTTTTCAAAAAAAAAAAAAAATCCATTAAAAAAAAGTCTTCATTTTTCAAAAATTTTCTTGAACTACGTTTGGCCTTGATCCTTTATAAGGGAGGTACATAGGCACCTTTTTAAAGACCTGGTCACGATCACCTAAAAAGAAAAAATAAATAAATCAAAGACTCAAAATCAAGACATTTTTTTGGGTGAATTTTAAGCTAGGAACATATGTTTTGCATCATACATGTTATTAGTTTTCTTTGTAGGCATGTCTAAACTACGAGCATTGTCCCAAAAACATTTTCATAATGATTGATTACCAACATGCTTATGAAAAGAATTTTTTTTGAAGGAGGTGGGCATGGATCCTTCATTTACTCAACATTTACCATTAATTTTTTGTTTGGATGCCACCATATGTCCTAAGAAAAAAGTTGAAAACGTGTCAAAATGCAACAATTGGGTAAGGCTCGGGATGTGCCAATAGGCACTTTGTAAGTGCCAATCAGCACCCCAACAGTGCCAATTGGCACATCATTCCAGCAACTGCAGTTTTGCTCTAGTTTTCTAATTTTGACAAATTTTACTACATTAAAGGCTGTTGCACATAAAAAAAATTTCAATATTCACATTAATTGTTAAACTAGGGGCATTCAGTCATGTCTCATCCATTAAAAAAATAATAATCTTTTTTCTAAAAATAATTCTAAATTTTTAAAATCATGCATCAATTTGCAAACTAGGGGCATTCGACCATGCCACATCCATTTAAAAAAAAAAAAAAAAATTAGTCATCTTTTTCTAAAACAGGTTTTTCCTCAAGATTTTCAAAAATCATGCATAAATTTCCAAACTAGAGGCATTTAGCTATTCCTCATTCAGGTAAGATCACCTATGTCAAGACCGGTCAGGTAAATTCAAATCTTTGTACAACCAAGGTTTCATTAGGTAAATTTCTAAACTTGTCTAAATCAAATCCTTGCAAGACCAAAGTCATCAAAAATCAGAGAGTTAATGTTGAAAGTTAATACAAGTTATCTAACTAAAAAAATTTTTAGTCTTTTGTAGGAAAATGAAAGATACAATCAAGCATCATTTGGACTCCAAATCCATCGATGGGAAGATCTTCTTGGGCCACCCTAAGAAGAACTGCCCTTTGCATTCCCTTGTTGTTCTTAATCAACATGAATTTGAGGCCCAAGTTGCCTATCTTGAAGCTCAAAATTCCTAATCTTTTCTTCCAAAGCCTTTTAGTGTTGGCATTCACTAGTTGATTACTCTATAAAATAAAATAAAAATTAAAAAAATCGAAAGACAAGTGTGTTGACACCCCATTTTGCAGCCCACATTTAACCTCACATGGAGGGTAAAAGGGGTAATTTCTCCTTGAAAATAGGTACCTTAATTGTAGCCACTATATCCTTCATTTCATTTCATCAAAATGATCTTGATGTTGTAATGATCAAATTGATTGGTCATAACTTTAATTGGACTATCAAATTGAAAGTTATCATCAAATCAAGTTTTAATGACCGATATGCATTTTCACAAATTGAGTCCGACTATATGTAATTATGAACAATTTATTCCAATTGGTTATAATTATAATCAATTTGAAATTAATGATATGTCAAACTATTATTTGCTAGGACTACATTTTATGGTAAGGTTGCACACACTTGGTTCATTAGATAATCAAATATTAATTATTCAATGAGTAATTGCGTAATTATCTTTTTAATTAGGGTAAATTTGGAACTGATTAAGTATGAAATGTTAGTGATTGAAGCCTATTAATGTTAATTGGAAACTAATTTGGGGCCTATTAATACTAATTGTGTTGAAATTATTTTCCAACAAATGACCTCTACTCATTATTTCATTGATATCTCTCATACTATTTTGAATCTGTGAGTAAAGTTAATGTTTCCAGAAATTAGACATCCGGGGCTTCTATTTGAGCACAAGAATGAGACAATTCCAATCAGAATTGACTAAGATATGAATTTTTGAATTTGTCTCTGGGGGCTTTTACAATAGTTACGGGAAAACCGAATTTTGCTTGCTCATCACTCCTACAAATCTCTACATTTATAGCACCAGCATTCCCTAAATTCTAAAATAGGGTTTAGATTCATGATTCTTTTTTATCCTTTTTCAACCCTCATTAAATAACCTTTCATTCATATTTTTTCCACCACTATTATATAACCCCCCTCCTCCTCCATTCTAAAGCACACCAAAACCCCCTCTCTTCTCCTCTCTTGAGTTCTAGTAAAATAGAGTAGTCTTGTGATATCATGGTCTTCTTGAGACTCAAGCTATTAAGTGAGACTCACTCTCCCTTTCCTAGTTCTTCTTTTTCTCACCACCCTTAGGACCTCCATCAAGAGTCTCCTTTCTCCACTATGTGGATCTTGCATACAGGTATAATCTCTTTTGCTAAGTTGTTTTTTTATTTTATTATGATGAGATTAGGATTAGAGCATGCTAGTATTTATTTAAATTTCTTAAATATTTTTTAATGTTCTTAAATGTTCATATGCATTCTTCACATGTTCTTGGTTGTTCATCACATGTTCATGCATAACACTAGCTTTGATCTGAAATCTACATCAAAAAAATGAAAAACATGTTTATTTCATAATTCTCTCAAATCCTTGAATCTAGGATATCACCATCCACACACATTCACAATAATTTGCTTTTCAACCCAAATGCAATGCTTAATAAATTGAATTAGGGTTTATCATATGCACACACATTAAATTTAACATGCAAATTGATTGATAACATATTGGATGATATGATATGAATATTGGCCACCATAGTCTAGAAGACCAGTTTCATCACACCAGATGGGTGTTTAACACCTTCACATCTTGTAACATAGCCTCCGAGCATAGATCAAGGGTTGATAGATTAATGCTTATCCATGTAATTTTCAATTTCTAGATTATAACTAGGAAACAAAGCCATGTACTTTATCATAGACTGTATCTAGGACCAAAGCCATGTAATTTCTTATGATCAATGAAAATTCATTTGCAAATCAATAAAATATGGAATTTTTCAATTTTGGTTTTCTGATTTATTCTAGTAATTAAATAAGTGGCAAATCTATTGCAAAACACTTAATTTAAAGGGAAAAATATAATCAGTCAAATCTCCATTTTGAGAGGCAATAACACAATCCCACCCATTCTCATGGGTTTGCCCCAACACCAAAAAAAGGGGCCGGGGGTGCGGTCTCTCATAAAGTTTTAAGTGCATTTCCATGAATTTCAAGAGAAATGTTGCAAGGAAGGATTACTTCTTAACTAGTGCACTTCATTTATCACATATTGAGAAGATTGGGTGCATGTACCCTGTTGCAAACCCCCAATCATTCTCCTACTATCTTCCACAAGGTTAACACTAGTCTGAGACATAGAAACAAAGGTTTAAGAGCAACCAAGAGGACAAAAGTATGATGGAAAGGACAAGAAGAGTTTGAAAATATATTGTGCCGCTCCAAGGAACATTTAGGGCATATTCAGGCCGATCTAAGTTCACAAAGCTGAAAGACCTATCGAGATTTATTCTTCATATTGCCACACTGAAAATTTAGGATATCTCTTCACAAAAGAAGCATGAGGACCATCAGTGTTGCTGGGTGGAAGAGGATTAGCACTATCCCATGAAGGCCTCCCCACTTCGTGGTTCAAATTCTATAGATGAATTACTCAGACATTTTCAAAAATCACAAAAATAGCAAGGATAATGCAAATTGATTTGAGAAAAGAAGAAGCTCATTGATGCTACAAAAGCATTGATAAAGCGCCCTTGCAAATAAGCTTGGACAAATTTAAGGTAGTTTCTAGATATCCCAAGATTGGTACAGCCAACTCTTGCATTGGCTACTTCATCATCAATTAAAAGATTGGCCAACTGGATTGAAGGACAAGGATTGACAAGAATCACTTTAGAAGGGTATGCATGATAAACCTATGGTAGTACTCGATCTCCAAGATACCAATAACCACCATGGTCACATTCAAACAAGACCTGACACTCATTCAGCTCCAAAGCCACTGTACACTCAACATAACCCTTGCATCCTTCCCAAGGATCCATGTTCATCTTAAATTCACAAAGAATTCAAAATTTAAAAGACATCCCTTCATGAAACAAATAAAACAAAACTTCCACCAAAGAAAGAAAAAATGAAATCACATCCCCAAAGTCTAAATCATCAATCACCACTCACTAAGCTCTCAATGAGTGCTTAGGAAGTGTTGCTAGGTAGTTTTTAGACACCCAACGAAGGAACCTTGGAAAATCCTCATCAATATCTTCCAAAAGATGTGGTCCGACCCCAAAATATTCATACATCCAAACCTACAAAAATCAACAATTGTAACATCAACACAAATAACCAAAATTTATATCCTGCCGACCATTCAAACAATGCACTTCCTAGACTTGAAAGACTATGCCTAGAAAGCTGGGTCATGAAGTGTAGTAGAGTAACATAAGCCATGTCATCCCAATTGTAATCTCTAATACGGTCAATGTCTCTCAAACTCCACAAATAACGAAAACTTACAATACTCCCCAATTTAGGACATAAGAGACTCTAAATGAAAAAAAGCTTGAACATCCGGGTGCCAGTACCCACACTATTACATCTTTCAATGTTGGAATATAGCCACATCAAAGACACATTGTTACCACTAACTCTAGGTGGGTTCACACCTAAGTAATCCTCAACATCAATTGGTGAAATGGTATCATGCCCTTCAATTTTTCTACCACCCAACCTTAAACCAGTAATGACTGATGAAAGCTTGGATTTGTATCAAAAACACAAGAGTAGTTTAGACCCCAAATTAAAAGATTACGGCTTGGTTGATTTTACTCTAACATAAACTATGTGCAGAATGAAGTAAATGAAAGAGAAAACAAAAATAGCTACTCTAAGCCATATTCATCATATCACAACAGTAAAATGAAAGCTAAAAGAGTAGGTAAAAGAAATGAAAACACAAGATAACACGCCAATGTGTTATCGAAGAGGAAACTGAAGAACCCGGCGCAAAAACCTCTCTGTCGCCCTCCAACCGGTAAATCGATCTACTAGACAATAAGTTGGAATACACGTATAGTAAGAGACCCTCGAAGCCTAATCTACCTAGTGCACCTAAGCTCTCCAAGCTCCTACTCCAACAAGGCTTCTCAGAACCGTGTCTTATCTAGCTTTCCAAATCCTGCATTGCGCCCAATTGCATCCACCAAAGCTTGGATTCTTCCAATGCTTCCCAGCAACACCAAAACCTCACTTGACACTCAGATTGGGTGTGGTAAGTGTTTGGGCTATCAACCTCTCAAGGATATGGATATGGAGAGGTAGGAATTGAGGAAAATCACAATGGATTGTGTAAAGGATTGTGGGTATGACAATCTCTATCTCTCAAGGGGTGTGGCTAGGGTTTTCTTTCTAAAAAGCACACCTCTCAATATGTGGGTAATGTGGGTATATATAGTGTGGGTAGAGACATGGTGTATCAGAATGTTTCACAGGTATCTCGCGGGAAGGCCTTACCTGCAAAATACTCGCAAAAACCGACTATCACCATCTGTCATGACTCTTCGCATTCCAATCATGTGCTGAGCACATGGCTTCTCGCTAGCTACCCGCAAAAACTCCTTTGATCTTCAATGTTGCCTTGAGTCTTCACACTCTTTCTCACGCACAACCCTTACAAAGAAATCCCACATAAAATACAAGTTACATAAGATTGAACAAAATTACAATATAATTTGGCACGGAATTAAACCCAACGCAAAATAGTTGTAAATCACAACTTTACAACTGAAAAAAGTATAGGGCACTAACATTATCTTTTCGATGCTAGGAAAATGGAATGTACAGGTGATATCCCAAAAATGTTCAAATAATTCCACAATTAGTTGAAGATCTTTATATTCAGTGGTATCATAATTCCAAAGAGCTCAAAAAAAAGGTCTCAAAACCCACAACATTGATAACATCTCTAATATCCAGTGATAAAACAAGTCAGCTTTGCTTTAACAATTGAAGACTACCCGGACTCTTAAGGTTCTACACCAAACAAAAATGCCCCTCATTAAAAAATGAACAATCAAAAAATTTGTCAATTATCATAACATCCACAAAAATGTCCAAATTTCAAGGGATGCTAAAAAAATAAATAAATAAATCTTGCCATTCAAACAAAAATGCCCAGCACAACAAGAGATAAAAATTTCCCATGACAAATGACAATAAAATACTCCCACAAGCTAAAAGTCAACAATGCCTCAAACTTCATTTCAAAGAAAAATTTTCCATATCCATGGAAAAATGAATTCATTCAAAAATGCCTCAAACAGCAATTCAGCAAAAAATTTCCCATATCTATGAAAAAAATGAGTTTTGTTCAATAATGTCTACACATTAAACCTCAAAATTTTTATACTCATTGGAAACTCAAAATTCATCCAATGATGCTCAAAAATAAATACCATGCAACGTTATATAAATCATTAACATTGTCCAAATTTTACAATCTTCATCAATTCAAATATTCCCTAAAAATCAACATGTCCATGCAGAATGGATTTCACCTAACGATATCCAAAAATTCCAAAACGAACAAATGATCACAAGATGATAACATTCATCACAAATTTCCCAAAAGCCAAGCCAAAAAATTAATGAATTAGCATGCTCAAGTGGTTCTTGAAGAAGTCCCTTATCATCATTGTAGACATCATATTTTGTACGCCCTACAACTCGAGCTCTCGTTCCCCAATGATACTCAAACTCTAAGGCCCAAGGCTAATTTAGATCCCAATTAGATATCAAATTGACTTGAGGAGGGTTAAAATGGAAAATATAACCTTTTAAATGAGCAAAAATCTTTTATTTGGAAATGAAATGACTAAAGTGTTCCCTTTTGGTCTCACTCCAAGCCACACACTTAAGCCAAATTGGAAAGGTCAAAAGGCCAGCCCAATTAGATAATCAGTTAGTTACAAAGGGAGAAACATACAGAATTTTGAAAAAGGAACAACACTCTTGTGAAATGGTGTATGTGTGAGTGTAAGCCACATTCTCTAATTCTCCCTTGGAAACTGATTGAGAGACCACACTTCTTGGGCATTAGTGGAATTGAAGTGAAGATTAAAAGTGTTCCCAAGTGCTTTTGATCTTTGTTTTGAAATTCACCACACCAAGGTACACTCTCTTGTTCTTAAATTTTAAAACTTACATAGTGCATGCTATCAATTACGAATGAAGTAGATCCGTTAATCTTTTAATGCGTATGTTTTGCATGCGATACAAACATGTATTTTTCCAACAGTTAATATGATAGTGAACCCCAAAAAATAGGGAAAGCCACACCATAAACTTGAGGAAGTTCTTCGAGAGGATTAAGGAATTTAGATTAAGGTTGAACCCACAAAAGTGCACCTTTGGAATAACCGTCGGAAAATTGCAAGGCTCCATAGTGAGTGATAGAGGGATAGAAGTTGACCCATCCAAGATTAAAGCCATATTGGAGATGCCTCCAACCAAAAGTGAGAAAGAGATAAGGGGTTTCTTGGGACAATTACAATACATTAGTCGATTCATTGCCCAGCTCACTTCCACTTGTGAGCCCATCTTAAAACTCCTAAGGAAGAATGAATCACACACATAGAACGAAGAGTGCCAAAAAGCCTTTGAACTTATCAAGAAATATCTCCTCCTCCCACCTATCCTAGTGCCTCCACAACATGGAAAACCCTTAGTCCTATATTATTTGAGAAAAAGGTTCCATGATTACTAGACTAGGTACACTCCCATATAAAAGTCATGCTTTGCACTTATTTGGGCCGTACGAAAAATTGAGACATATCATTCTACCCTTTCAAATATGGGTGGTAGCAAGAATGGACCCCTTGAAGTATCTCTTTGAGAAACTTGCTTTGAGTAGAAGATTGTCAAAATGGTTGATCTTGTTGGAAAAATTTGATTTAAAATATTGTGTCAAATTTTCGTGCCAAAAATCCTATAGAGGGGGAAGATGGTAAAGAAGACTTTCCAAATGATGACATTTTGGATGTTAAGCTAGGGACATGGAAGATGTACATTGACGGAGCCGTGAACCAATATAAGAATGGGATAGGAGTATTCTTGATCACTCCTGAGGGATCTCACATACCTTCGGTAATCAAGTTGAACTTTGAAGCTACAAAAAACAGGGTTAAATATAAAGCTTGTACCACCAAAATGGAAGCTCTTTGAGAATTGAAGGTAAAAGAGGCTGAAGTTTTGGGAGATTCAACTTTGGTTATCGCCCAAGCATAAAAGTTGTGGAAAGTGAAGGAGGAACACTTGAAGCCTTATCAATAATAATTGGACGACTTGACCAAGATCTTTGACAAGATTGTGTTAGGACGTGTGCCCTTAAATCCTATTATATGATGCTATGTATAACATTATGTATGACTTAATGTTATGTTTAATAAAGTTGTTTTATTATTATCTAAAATAATGGTAACATAATTATTGGGACATTATCATATAGTCCATACGATGCATTGTATGTGATTTATGTGAAAAGTCACAAAAGATATAAATTACAAGTTCTTTGTAAACTCAGAATTTATAGTTCGTAGTCGGTGATGAAATTGGGCATTTCATCTGCAAAGACTATAACGTATCAACTAAGATAATTTGTCTTAATCATGGAAGTGGAGACTTCTTGTTGATATGTCGATATGTTTTAAGAGTTAAGACATATTGAACTAGACCGCTGTAAGATTTATTATTCTCCTAACGACTATCAAATGAATAATAAATCTCACAACTTCGATTTGCATGAACTCTTAATCCTGAGAGAATAATGGACCTGATCATGACGTGTAGGTTGCTTTGATATATCAGGAGTGAGATCTAAAGTAACGGTCAAAATCTCAATATATTGGGCAGCCACATTTAGTGTCGATGGAACATATATTCTCAAGATGAAATTCATAATCTTTTAACGAAGATATAAAATATTCCCTCGAGATAAGTTTAATGGGTTTAGTTATTCAGAGAGTTAGGCCTAACCACTTTGGTAAGAAATTACTAAAATATATATTTATGAAATTGGATTTCATAAATATATAATGAATAATTTTAAAGGATTAAACCGGATACTTAAGGATAAGATGTAGTAATTTTCAAAGTGGTAGTCGATATTCATAACTTTGTATCACTACGAATATTTTATGAAGGAGTTGCGTGTACAATAAAGTCTTGGGATATAATTTATTAATAAGGCCTAAAGTGCAATTATATTTATATAGTGATATTGAATATAATTAATGGTAACTTTGGATTTGTTAAGAGTTGACAGAAAAGCCCAAGACCCATTGGAGCTAGTGTCTTATTGGTCCCTTTTGGTCCCACTCCAAGCCACACACAAAAGCCCAATTGGAAAAGCTCAATAGGCCAGCCTAATTAGATAATCAGTTAGTTATAAAGGGAGAAACATATAGAATTTTTTATAAGAGAATACGAAAAGGAGAGACATCATTGTGAAATGGTGTGTATGTGTGAGTGAAGCCACATAATAATTCTCGCTTGGAAACTGATGAAGAGACCACACTTCTTGGGTGTAAAGTGGAATTGGAGTGAAGATTAAAAGTGTTCCCAAATACTTTTAATCTTTGTTTTGAATTTCTCCACACCAAGGTACGCTATCTTGTTCTTAAATTCTGAAATTTACATAGTGCATGTTGTCAATCATGAATGAAATAGATCTTTGATTGTTGCTTCCGTTGTGTGTTTTGTATGAGATACAAAACCAGATTTTCCAACAGATTGAGTACACTATGATCCCTAGAGCTCAAAATCCATTTATGGATGCCTTATTTAATTTGGCCTCCATGGTTGAAATACCCAAGAGAGTATGGACACAACCCTTGTAGATTAAGCAAAGTTATGAGGAAGTGCACAAAAGTAAGACCAAAGTTTCAGTAATGACCATAGAGGAAGGGGAAGTTCCATGGTAAAGTTCTTGGAACTAGGGGCATATTGGTGTCGACTAAAGAGAACGTTGTTCCATTAGGATGATGGCAGCACAATACATCCTATGTGGTGAACAACTCTATAGAAGGTCCTATAATGTTATACACCTTCGTTGCTTGAAGCAAGAAGAAGCCGAGAGGGCAATGGAAGAAGTTCATCAAGGAATTTATGGCCTTCATATGAATAGAAGAATGTTAGCCAAGAAAATCCTAAGGATAGGGTACTACTAGAATATGATGGAGACCAATTGTGTGGACTATGTAAGGAGTTGCCATGATTGTCAGGCACATGCCAACTTGAACCATGTACCACCTAGTGAGTTGTATAGCATGACTACTCCATGGCCGTTCTCAGTTTAGGGCATAGATGTGATTGGAAAGATAGCTCCTATGGCTTTAAATAGGCATGAGTACAATTTAGTAGCAATTGACTATTTCACCAAGTGGGTGGAAGCAGCCTCCTACTTTGTATGGAAGGCTAAGCTTGTGGCTTGGTTCTTAGAAAACAACATCATATGTCGGTTTGGGGTACCCTAAGAGATCAACTTCGAAAATAGTTCCCATTTTATGGGAGAAGTCCGAAGGGTCAAGGAAGAATATGGCATTGAGCATCATATGTCTTCATTATATCGACCACAAGCTAATAGAGCCATAGAAGTAGCTAAGATTGTAGTGACATACAAATATTGGGCTAAGAAGCTTCCATTTGCCTTGTGGGGTTATAGGACTTCTATCCATGCATCAACTAGGGCAACACCTTACTCTTTGGTTTATGGTAGTAAGGCGGTGCTTCCTATTGAGGTGGAGATACAATCTTTAAGAGTATTGGTGGAAACCAAGGTCCTAGAAAAGGACTGGGCTAAGGCAAGATATGAACAATTGGCTTTGGTAGATGAGAAGAAAGCTAGAGCATAATAACATGCACAAAGGTACCAAAAAAGGATTGTTAGAGAACTCAACAAGAAAATGAAACCGAAAAACCTTAAAAAAGGGCACTTGGTCCTAAAGGTGCTTAAAGATGAAATTTTTTATCCAAGAGCAAAGATGAAGCCAAGGTGGTCTAGGCCTTTTATCATTAAGAAGATCATGTCTAGAGGTGCCATAAGGATCAAAGATTTGAATGGGGAAGGGATGCTTCGCCCAATTAATATGGATAGACTCCAAAAATATCACATTTAAAATGAAAAAAAAAAAAGAAAAAAAAAAGAAAGAAGAAGCCTACTAGGTTGAAAACTCGAAAGGGTGGCCTAGGTAAAAATTAAGGCAAGAGACCCCCACTAGATTGATAACCCGAGAGGGTGATCTAGGCAAAAATTAGGAGAAAAGACCATAGGCATGGCAAAAATTCCCGAAGGGACGTCATGGGCAAAAATTACATGGCAAAGGAAAAAGAAAAGAAAAATATATATAATAGATAAATGAGATGACAATAAGCAAAGATAATAAAAAAGGATTCTCTTGTTTCTTAAATTAAAAGATAATAATATTAATTTCATAGGGGATTTGGAACATTCCAATCCTTTATTAAATTCAAAAAAAAAAATGAGAATCATAAAAGTGCAAAAAAGTAAAACATAGGGCATATTAGGGTGGTCACTCAGTCCTCCTTGCTTTCTTGCTAGTCCTTTTGTCATCCTCCAACCGTTGCTTGTACCATGTAGCGGGATAGATGTATTTAGGAGGAGTAATGTCTTTCGTCACCCTACAACATGGCCAAGCCTCGCTAAGCTTGCCCAAGATCTTATTTGTGAACACTGCAGTGTGGAAGGTACCTTCATCATTAGAAGCTCCTTGACGTTCTCTAAATTGGTTTGAGCTATGACAAATGGAATAGTAGAAGCAGCAATGATGCCCAACTAAAGTCACATAGTGGTCCTTACAGCAACTATGGACCGTGCATGAGATATGCCACCACTCTATAACCCATTCAATGTCGGTCTCCTTATGGTGACCCATAAGCTCCATGTATGCCTCAAAACTCATGTCGTTCTGATGAAGCCAGTGGTCTCTACGATGCCTAGGAAGGTAAGTGCTAAGAGGTACAATAGGAGGTTGAAGCAACCAAAGCCTCTCTTATAGCCATATCAGGAAAAAAAAAAGTGAAGAGCATGAGTGAGAAAAAAAAAATGAAAGACGATATAAGGTGCCTTAATGGGTTGAAAATCGAAAGGTAATCCTTGCAAAGTTGGAGGAATCCCACTAGGTTGAGAACCTAGGCAAAAGTTAGGGATTATACTTGAAGAAGAAGAGGAGTTCCTGCAAAGAAGCTTGCTTCCTTTCTATGGAAGGCATCCAAATCATTAAGGGTTTCCGCTAAGATCAAGCGTAACGGATTACCTCTCTTCAGCTTAAAAGCCACCATGCACATTCGAAGGTCCACACAATATGACTTTTGGACCAAGAAATACCTTGCAATGGCACATAAGCAAAAGGCACGAAGAAATCACAAGTGTGGCCTCTCACCCTTAAGAAAGGCCGAATAGGAAAAATACTCAAAGACTAATCTAAGGTTGAGCTTGCCAAAGACACACCACCTATTAGTCATGGTAGTAGGGACACCTAACCAACCTCACAGTAAAGAAGGAAAATCCCAACCCATGGTAGGGAAGATGAAATCATCAATCTCCGATTCACCCATGATAGTAGCAAATTCTTTAATAGTGGGGCCTAGCTCCATTCCCTTGAAGCGGAATACATGCCGAGAAGGAACCCTATAGTTGGCAACAGCACAAAGAAGACGTTCGTCCACTTTGATTTGATGGTAGGGAAAGATGCAAGAAAGACCATAGGGAGCAATGGAATCCTTAAAATTAGGACCAAGCCTCCTAATCCAAGCTGAGACATCGAGAAGAGAGTTTTCTGCCATTAGGGAACGTCAAAGTGTTCTCTGGGTTGGAAATATGTTGGTGAGGGTTTAGGACTCAAACTACTACATTTATACTTAAGTAAGTCAGTTAGGGTTTTTCTAATTTACGTCCTACGTATGCAAAGTCAACTCTACGTATGCAAAGACAAAGCTGCGTACGCAAGCTCATCTCCACGTACACATGTCATTTGGCAGAAACCCATGTTCCCCTATTTTGAATAGAGTTTTTTCATTGCAAAGCATTCCTAGGGTTCCTGTGACCTAAAAATTCCTTTAAGACACTCTCCAAGCACAAGATTGCAAGCATCAAAGAAGCAAAGTTGTATAGAAACATACGATATATCATATATCATGTAAATTAAGTGCTAAGGTCCAATCAAAAGCATAATTATAAAAAGATGTTATTAAATACAATCCTTTGTCTCAAACTTAATCAAATTTTTTGCTAAATGGAAAGAAAAACATTAAAAGCGAAAAAAAAAAAAGAAAAAAAAAAAGGATGTGTGTTGTATGCCTATATGTCTTGCACTTTAGGTAATCAATGGTGCCACCTTTTCCTTGGCTAGTAGCTAGGAGTCACCTTCGAATCCTCCTCCTCACCATTGCCTAGGTGAGCTGCTCCTCCAAGACTGTATAGCTCCCTCAAATAATTGGTCACCTCCAGCACGAGATTCCTAACCAAACATACCAACTCCTCATGCTCTTGGATTGTGGGCTGTAAATCAAAGAAAGAAGGGTTAGTGACCAAAACAAAAAGGTCTGGTGAAAAGAGAAAGAACAAAAGAGAAGGGAAACTCACCTCCAAAGTGTTGAGAGGGAAAGGATAGCCCATGAAATTAGGATTACGGGGCACGACTCACTCTCGAACAAAGCCATCTGGGCCATAGGCATTGACCATCCAAGAAAGGTGTGGAGGGTCAATGAGCTCGCTGACAGTAAGCCCCTCCTATTACAGTTTTTACATTGAGAGGCATGACAAACAAGGTAAAGGAATGGAAAAGAAAAAGAAGAGATCGAGCACATACCCAAGTAGAAAGGGAAGGTATAAGGTGGTTGATGTTGAACTCCTCGTAGTCCAACCCCTTCCAAAGCTGCCCAGCGTAGGAAACACCATTCCCCCATGAATGGCACTTAGCCTCAGTCATGGAGTATGGGGCAAGCATGAAATCAAGAGGGTCCATCAAAATTTGGGGTCATCCTTGCCCACCAACTAACACTCCACCCTTTTCGGCAAGTATAGCGCCCTTAGGCCTGTTCCTTCAAAGGGTCTGGTGATATCTGAAGCAATAAGAGCGGCAAGCTCCAAGTCTCGAGAAGCAGGAAGGCACTGGCCGGCCCATGAGGCCCAATTAACCTACAATGACATAAGGTTAGAAGAATGGCATTCTATGGGAAATGCATGAAGAAGCATGAAAAGCTAAAGCTCTTAAACTTTCCTCATCAGAAGTCCACCCAACAAGGTGGGCCGTCACTCGTGGTAAGCCCTTCAGAACTAGGTCAGTACTCGAGGTTATAGGGCCATACATAACCACCCATTGCTTCAAAAAGAAGCACAAGCCATAGATTGGATGCAAGAAGACAGTTTGCAAGATAATGGATACAAGATGATACAGTTTGCAAGAGCACAAGCTACAAGTTAAAATGCGAGAAAAGGAAAGAAAACTAACCTTAAGAAGCTTCCAAGGCCCTACAAGCTGCTACAAGGTTCCCCGACTAAGAGTGTTAAGGGTAGAGTAAAGATAGGCAAGACATGCCTGCCCCCAGTCGGCCCTCCGTGCCTCTCTAAAGTTCTAAAAGAGGGTCAACCACCTCAAAAACACCATTTACCCACCATTGGTGAAGAGGTAAGCCCCCAACAAGTGAAGAAAGAATGCCCTAGCCATATAGACACACTCCTCTATAGTCCTCTGTGGAAGATGCATGTAATCCAATACCAAGTCGAAGTAGCAGACAGTCTCAATGGAGTACTTCCTCCCCAACATTTTAAAATCCAATTGGAAGCCTAACATGCCATCCAAGTTGATGATGATTCCTTTGAAATTGAGGCCAGTCATGTGGTAGAAGTCGTAGGGAGTCACCGTCATCTCCCACTCAATAATATGAAAGGTGTGGGTGGTGTCCTACCACCTCTCAATAAGGAATTACACCAAAGTGGCACCCACAAATCTTTCCAGAAGGAGGTCAATGATGGGCTTGAAGCCGGCCTTCCAAATGTAGGCCCTAGTATCGAAGGTGAGAAGGTTGTATCATTCCACCACCTTATTAGTACATCCCCTACTAGCATAAGGGGTTGATGACAGCAAAAAAAGGGAAGACGATGTTAGATTTATGATTCATGGAAAAATAATGAGAAATGGTGTTTTCTATGCTAGAATGAAGATAAAAAGAATGATACCGTGATATTCAGGTGTAGAAATGACATAAATGTCAGGATTGCATATGGAAGTGAAACAGTTGAAAAAGGAGTGAAAATGGGTAGAGTAGGGCTTTAGCTAAGCGTCTCACATATGCAGACAAGACCATGCATATGTAGGTCCATTCCCACATATGCAGAACCTTAAGAACTTACCTACATACTCAAGAACAGAGTTACATATGCATGAATATAAGTTGCGTATGTAGGCCTTAGCACATGCACGCAAGAACACAAACAGAAGTAGATCTTCGACATTTTAAAGGATGCATTATCCAAAATCAATCCTAGACATATTCCTAGCCCTCCTAATGTGTCAAGTTTTCATCCAAACCCATCCCATAGCGAAACCTGAGCATTTACATGACCAAAAACATATTAAAATAGAAGACCAGAGAGAAACTTGAAAATGAGAAAAAGTTTGAAAACTTACACATTCAGCCATAGGAATGTAATTCTTTGGCTGGTATGTCAGTTATGGAGACCCCATCAACCTTATAGCCCCACTCCAGTGGGTGAAGTGGAATGCATCAGAGGAAATGAAGTAGGAGGTCTTTATGGCCTTGGGTGTCATTGGAGGAGATGAAGAGAGTTAGAGAGAAGATGAGAGAATAAGGGAGTTTGAGAGTTTGAGAGAGTTAGAAAGTTAGAGGAAAAAGAAGGGAGGAAGGTTTTTGTAGAGAGAAAAGGAGTTATAGAGGATATGAAGGGATGCAGGAGATAAAGAGAATGAAGAAGATAAAAGAAACGGTTGGTAACCATTGGAGAAAATGAAAAGGCAAGAACACACCTGATGGCTAAACTATGTGTAGTTTAGGCCTCACCACTAAATTACTTGTAGTTTAGTCATGAACAGTAAAATAAATAAATAAATAAAAGAGGGAGAACATCTCAAGACTACCCCAATTGGGCACAATATCATCAAGGGACTCCTCAGTGCACAGTAAAGGAAGTAGAAGATTCTTCCTCAGTAAGTCAAGCATCTCAAGCGATATCCCCAGTAAAGGAAGTAGAAGATTCTTCCTTGATAGTTCAAGCATCTCAAGGAACATCCCCATAAAGGAAGCAAAAGACTCTTCCTCAAATGGTTTAAGCCTATCAAGCATCATCCCCCTAAAGGAAGCAAACGATTCTTCCTCAGTAGTCTAAGCATATCAAGCATCATCCCCATGAAGGAGACAAAACATTCTTCCCCCATGGACCCAAGCACATTAAAGCAATCCCTAGGGAGGAAGATGAAGATTCTTCCCCAAAGTATCCCCAGTGAGTCCATTCTTCCTACTCAGTGAATTTTTCATCCCCAAGTAAGAGGCAAAAGATTCCGCCCTATGCACACCCACTCAATGAGTTTTCACCAGTGCATCCAGTAATCAAGACTACTCATGCATATATCCTCCAGGAATTGATCATGCAGGCACAGTAGGAAAAGGTAGAGATAGAGATAGTGAAAGAGATCAAAGTCAACCCGAGGCAAGAGCCTTACCAGAAAATGTAGAGAAAGAAGTAAGGAATACAAAAGGAACAAGTCACCTAGATAAGCTTGAGGCAAGAGCCCCGAATAGACACCACAGAGACTATATCCTTTTGTTGCTTGTTGGGTTAGCTCGTAAGAGCACTCTTTGTTTATTTTCTTTTTATCTTTTTAAGTGACTTTAGGATAGTGAGTCACTCACCATTTGCATGCAAGTAGTAAAACGAGTTTTGGGATAGTGAACATGTCGTTGCTTGCATCCTAACCAACAAAGGTGGGATTTCGAACATACGAATCCCACGCAACTCCTCGAAGTTGCACCCCGCCCCATGTATGCATAATATGTGTCATGTGCATGGATTGGGCCCGAGCCGTGCATCGAAACAAAATGTTTTGTCTCTTATTCTTTTGATTTTCCTTAGTGAAACTCACTAATCAAAAGAGAGGCATCTATAGACACTGCATTTTGTACTCCTTATGACTCGAGCCCCCGTTCCCCAATGATGCTCAAACTCTAAGGCCCAGGGCTAGTTTAGAGACCAATCAGATATCAAATTGACTTGAGGGGTGTTAAAATAGAAAATATAACCTTTTAAATAAGCTAAAATCCTTTTTTGAAAATAAAATTACCAAAGTCGCCCTTGGCCTACGTACGTGGGCTAAAGCTTCATACGCAGGTACATTCCTGCGTACATAGCTGGGGTTTCAAAAATATAAGAAATACAAGTTTTTTGCAATAATAGCTGAGGTTTAGAATGAATCCCACATTGTTTGGGAACCGCTCCAAACCCCATTTTTCCACTATATAAAACCTTACATGGTACATTTTCAAAACAGACAAAAATCCCACGGAAAAAACCTAAGATTCACTAGAAAATAGTGAATCAAAAGGGAGTTTTTCACAAAATACCCTCAAGTCAATTTTATTTGATTAGGATCTTTTCTAGCCCCAATCTATAGACACTCGATTTTGCACCCATAATTTAATCAAGGAAGATGGCTAAAATGACCATTCATATACCCAAAATTCATGATTGCATTTCATACGTTACTTCATTCATTGCATATCATAAAAATATTCTTAAGGTTCTAACAGTTGCGACGATATGCCTAATTTCCAAATCGAACCATCAGATTGAAAGATATCGCATGATCAAGTTTGCACGGTCTGCATGCATTTTTTTTAGGTGGAATCAACCACATATGATAAATTTAAATTAATTTTGATTGGTTAGAAAATTAAAATTAATTAAATAATTTTGTGATTGGTTGTTAGTTAGCGTCAAAAATAGGCTTGCTTACATGGGAATAAAGAGGATAATCAGATAACAACAAAATTGTGGATAATCAAGACTTTTTGGAGCGTTTATCTACAAGATAATCATTGCTGTAGAAACCTAAGTCATCAAAAAAAGGGTTTAATTTTTAGAATATGGATTAAAAATGCATCTAAGTGCAAGTCCCACTTTCTGAACCCCCCCCCCCTTCTGGCTTTTCTCTTCTTTTCTTGTCCCTCTTACGTTAAAGACATTCTAGAGGCTCTTCCCTAGGAATTTCTTTTCTATAAGCAAAATATTTTAGGCTTCAAAGAGTTGAATAAATTTCTTTGAATCCTAAAATATCCTTCCACTAAAAAGAGCGCGCTGATGCAAGAAGTATTTCTATTTCTTTTCCTTTTCTAGTCTTTTCTGTTAATTTTGTTTGATGATGAATGAGTAGGTTTAAGATGTTTTATTATTTTTTATTTTTCATACAATTGCCATGTTTTGTTGAAAAGTTTTTCTTTAAATATGTTCGTAGATGATTTGTTGTTATGATTTCTCTCTTGAATCTCAAAATTTGCTAATTACCAGAGATCTCTTTAAACCAAAAACTTATCTGAATTTCTCAGATCTGATTATCTAAACTCAAAACTGATATATATTTTCATTAAATACAGATATGATTTTTTAACATACAAAACTGATATGTATTTTCATTAAATAGAGATCTCATTTTTTTTAACACACAAAACTGATCTGTATTTTCCTTAAATACGGATCTGATTTTTTTTAACACACAAAACTGATCTGTATTTTCCTTAAATACAGATCTGATTTTTTTTTTAACATGCAAAACTGATTTGTATTTTCATTAAATACAGATTTGATTTTTTTTAAACACTCAAAACTGATCTGTATTTTCATTAAATATAGATCTGATTTTTTTAAGAAAAAGTTTTCTTTGATACAATTGCAAGATTTTGAAATTTAAAAGAAGAAATAAAAGTTAGGTTGAAGTTTTGTATATGTGATGCATGTAAATAAATTTATATAATGAGCATGAATCCTCTTCCAAAAAGTCTTCTTTTTTTTTTTTTTTTCTTTTTTGTCCAACAGCAAATCTAATTTTTTTTTTTTTTTTTTTTTTTTTTTTTTTTTTTACATATAAACCAAAAAACCATTTTTTCTATTGTTCAAAATAGATATGATTTTTCTTGATAAAATCACTTCTTTTTTTTTTTTTTAAACTTCACACAAAAACATATTTGACATTTTTTTAACAAAAATCTTGTTCTTTTCTTTACATAAAAACAAATCTGATTTTCTTTACAAATCTAAATTTTTTATCTACATAAAAACAAATCTAATTTTTCTTTACAAATCCTAATTTTTTTAATTCACAAAACATATCTAAATTTTCTAAAAAAAATGATACATTCATAAGATAGATTTATTTGAGTTAGTGTTAGTCAAGTGTTTTTCATGTATATGCAACATATAATTCACATTTCGTAACCTAACCCCTGAACTTAGGATTTATGGATAGGTAGATTAGTGCTTTTTCTTTCTTTTTATTTTTGGTAGATTGCAACTAGGACCAAAAGCTTTGTATTCTTTTGCATAGATTGTAACTACGACTCAAAGCCTTGTAAGGTTTAAGTTACCAAAATTGTACTTTTATTTATTCAATCAATGATAGTCGAAGTATTTAGAGCATGTAATTTGTATTTATTTTATCTTATTTTTTTGTATAAAAATAAGTGGCGACTCTACACCACTTACCCAAAAAGAGAAGTGCCCTTAAAAGCACCCAAATCTCTTTTTTGAGAGCACCCTAAATTTTTGCGGTCTCTCACATAATCCTTTTAGTTTAACGTTGCTAATCACTTTCTTATTGGTTTGTGAATAGACTTGACTGAGGGAAACAGTCAAAATCAAGCTTGGAAAGCTTTTGTGTGAGGTATTTCTTGTAAACTTCTCTCTTTCCTTTCTTTCATTTTCTGCCTTTAAATCTTCCAGTTTGTTTGTTAGAACATGTTTTAACATGCTTTTCTATGTTAGGTTTAAGTTTTTGTATGTTTAAAATGCATGTTTGTTTGTTAGAATTAGGGTTTAAGTTCATGCTCTATTTTCTACCTTGTTCATTTCTAGGTTAGGGTTTTAAACAAGCCGTACATGCGCATGTCATAAGCATGCGTATGTAGGTGCTTGCCTAGAAACCCTAATCCAGATTCCTTATGTTCATCCAATTTGTTTGTTTCACATGTTTTGTCTCTTTTTAAAGCCCCTTTTTCACATGTTTATACATTTGTGCCTCTATCTTTTATGCCTTTTGTTTTTAACATGCTTAGATTAGGATTTTTATGTTTGTTTCTTAATTTGATGTAATGCCATTCATTCATATGTCCATGCATTAATGCCTTAAGTGTTGTGGTGCTGCAAGGTAAGTAAAGGGTAAGTCGTGCATTAAAAATGTCCATGCATTTGTGTTAGGGTTTTACTTTGGTGATATGATGCAACGTGCTTAGATGTATGATTAGGGTTTGTAATATGTTAATGCCTTGCTGCCATGTTTAAGTTGCTCCCTTGTTTTAGATGTGTAATAGGGTTTTCATATGCTAGATGAAAAGGTCCTTCCTCAAAAGGACACCATATATGGTTCCTAAACCATTGCAAAAACTTGGTGGCAACACCAACCCCTTGTGTCCACAATCATCACATTCAACTGATGGTTCATATCTTTTCTCTTGGAAAGTGAGAAATTTAGGGGGCTCAGAAGGAAGGGCTATTGAAGTTTAGAAGACGATGATCTTCAAAATGGGTTTCAAAGATGGGTTTTTCAAAGGCACCCAAGAACTCAAAGATCTGAAGAAATTTTCAAGAAGATGATAAAGATCAAGTTTAGAAGACTAGAGAAATGATTTTCTAAGCAAAAAATGGTGTGAGGAAAGATAAAAGGCAAGAGAGATAAGCTTGTGAATAGTGGCAATGGAAGAAGAGAAAAGAGAAAACAAAAGAAGAAGAGAGGGAGGCCAAAATTTCAGCCTCCCCTTTCTTTCCTTCTTTAAGAGATGAGTCAAGTCAACTCAAAGTTTGACGACTTAGTCAAACTTGAGTTAACTGACCCAAAAAAAAATTTGTTGTCTAACTTTTTTCTAAATTTTTTCAAAGATTTCAAAAACATTAATGGTTTAAATTTTAAAAGAAAAAAGAAAAAAAAAAGAAAAGATATTTTTGATTTTATAAAAAAAAAATGAAAAGAAAGAAAAAAGTAAAAAGGGGAAGGGAAAATTGTTTCCAAATTTTTCAAAAACTTTTGCAAAATTAGTGGCTTTAGTTTCATTGACAAAGAAAAATGTGGAAAAAATTGATCATTAAAAAAAAGATGAAAAATAAATTTTTGACAAAAAAAATGAATGGTTCAAATTTCCAAAAAGAAGAAGAAGAAGAAGAATTTGACTTTGCAAAGAGAGAGAGAGAGAGATAGAGAGAGAGAGAGAGAGAGGAAAAAGGAGAAGATGAAAAAATAAATTTTACAATAATAAATTGATTATTATTGCAAAAATCTTGTCACCTTCCGGATTTCAAGATTGAGCGAATAAAGTTCTCAGTCATCCCAAAGTCCAGATTAAGCGAATACAGTTCTCAGTCGACTTCTGAATTTTAGATTGAGCGAAGATAGTTTTCAGTCACCCCATTTCAGATTAAGTAAATACAATTATTAGTCACCCCAAAGTCCAGATAGAGCGAAAACAATTCTTAGTCGGCTTCAAAATTCTAGATTAAGCGAATATAGTTCTCAGTCACCTCGAATTTTAGATTAAGCTAATATAGTTCTCAGTCACCCTAAAGTCCAAATTAAGTGAATACAATTCTCAGTCAACTTCTAGTTTCTAGATTGAGTAAATATAGTTCTCAATCACCTCAAATTCCAAATTGAGAGAATATAGTTCTTGGTCACCCCATTCCAAATTGAGCGAATATAGTTCTTAGTCACCTCATTCCAAATTGAACGAATACAGTTCTCAATTGCCCCATTCCAGATTAAGCGAATATAGTTTTCAATCTTCCTAGAATCCAAATTGAGTGAATTCAACTCTCAGTCGCCCCATTCTAGATTGTGCGAATATAGTTCTCAGTCACACCATTCCAAATTGAGCAAATTTAGTTCTCAGTGTACTTTTAGATTTCCATATTGAATGAATTTAGTTCTTAGTCACCCCATTACAAACTGAGCGAATAAAGTGCTCAATCGTCCACTTGATTCTAGATTGAGTGAATATAGTTCTCAGCCACCCTAAATTCTAGATTGAGTAAATATAGTTCACAATCACCTTCCATATTTTAAATTGAGTGAATATAGTTCTCAATCATGTCAGATTTTAAGTTAAGCAAATGAGGTTCTTAAACATCAGCATTCAAGCCTCTACACAAGTTCATCAATCACTAAGCAAACTAGATTTTAACATTTCTCATTTTGTAAGACAATAAAACACAAGTTTTATATCCCAAGGTTCTAGGTTATAGGGCTAGAAAATATTTGAAAAATCAAACTCAGTTAAATCATGGTTGCTAAAATTAGTGTCTTTATTTTACATTGGGATTCACTTTTCAAGTCTGTCAAAGAGGGGTATTCTGTAAACACTCAATTTTGCACCCATAATTTAACCATTAGAGATGGCCAAAATAATCGTTCCGAGTATCCAAAAATCATGATTGCATTTCATGCATTAAATCATTCATCACATATCAAAAAAATGATTGCAACGATATGCCCGGTTCCCAAATTGGACCATCAAATGGAGGATATCATAAGATCAAGTTTTCATGGTCTGCATACATTCATTTAGGTGGAACTAATCACGCGTAATTAATTGAAATTAATTTTGATTGGATAATAATTAAAATTAATTAAATAAATTTATATGATTGGTGGAGTATTTTTCTTAAAATGAGATTTGTTGCATGGGATTAAAAACAATTAAGTTGATAATATATAAAGACAATAAAGAATTAGTCTTTTGGGATGATTATATTCAAAATAATTATTTAAAAATCCCAATTACCACTTTTAGATGATTTTATCATGAAAATAATTTTGGAATCCATCCAAATACAGTTTTAGACTTGGAAAACACTTTAAAAACATGCTAATCAAGTTGCAGTTTTCAGATTTACGTTCTAGGGCACTTCTGGCATAGTAAACTTTGAAATTCGGACTAGCCTATTTTTGGCAAAGTTGTAGAGAATTGAATTTCCCATTTGAAAGCTTGAATTTTTGTTAAAGACACAAGAGTTGTTTTGAACCCAAATTAAAATATTATGGCTTGGTTGATTTTACTCTAACTTAAACTAAGTGCTAAATAGAGTACATGTGAGCGAACAAATAATAAAACTACTCTAAGCCATATTAATCATATAACAACAGTAAAATGAAAGCTAAAAGAGTAGGGAAGAGAAATGCAAACACAAGATAATACACCAATGTGTTATCAAAGAGGAAACCAAAGAACTTGGCAAAAAACCTCTCTGCCACCCTCCAAACGGTAAGTCGATCCACTAAATAATAAGTTGGGATACACGAATAGCAAGAGACCCTACAAGCCTAATCTACCCAATGCACCTAAGCCCTCCAAACTCCTACTCTAACAAGGGTTCTTGGAACTGTGCCTTGTCTAGCTTTCTAAATCCCGAATTGTGCCCGATTGCATCTGTTAAAGCTTGGCTTCTTCCAATGCTTCCTAGCAGCACCAAAACCTCATTTGGAACTTTGATTGGGTGTGTCAAGTGTTTGGGCTATCAACCTCTCAAGGGTATGGATATGGAGAGGTAAGAGAATGAGGAAAACTACAAAGGATTGTGTAAATGATTATGGGCATAACAATCTCTAACTCTCAAGTGTGTATGCTAAGGTTTTCTCTTTGAAAAGAACTCCTCACAATATGTGGTAATTTGGTGTTGAATAAATACATGTTTATATCTCATACAAAGCATACACAGCAGAAAGCTAACAGATCTATTTCATTCATAAATGTTAACATGTACTATGTAAGTTTTAGAATTTAAGAACAAGAGAGTGTACCTTAGTGCGATAAATTTCAAAAACGAAGATCAGAAGCACTTGGGAACACTTTTAATTTTCACTCCAATTCCACTAACACCCAAGAAGTGTGATCTCTCAATCAGTTTTCTAAGGGAGAATGTCAAAGTCTCTAACACTTTTACATACATACCACTTCACAATAGTGTTATTACTCTTTTCTTTTTCTTTTTTACCCGAAAAATATTGTATGTTTCTCCCTTTATATCTAACTGATTATCTAATTGGGCTGGCCTTTTAGGCCTTTCCAATTGGGCTTAAGTGTGTGACTTGGAGTGGAACCAAAAGGGACCTATAAGACACTAGCTCCAATGGGCCTTGGGCTTTTCTGTCAACTCTTGACAAGTCCAAAATTACCATTAACTATACTTAATACCACTATATGAATATAGTTGCACTCTAGGCCTTATTTATAAATTATATCCCAAGACTTTGTTGTACATGTAACCATTCATAAAATAATTGTAGTAATAGAAAGTCATGAATGTAGACTGTCATTTTGTAGATTACTACATCTTAATTCCTTGAGTATCCGGTTTAATCCTTTAAGTTAGTTATCATATATTTATTAAATCCAATTCCATAAATTGTTGGATAAAAATCTGGTTTTGTATCTCATACAAAACACATAGCGGAAGCAATAAACAAGGATCTATTTCATTCATGATTGAGAACATGCACTATGTAAATTTCAGAATTTAAGAACAAGATAGCGTACCTTGGTGTGGAGAAATTCAATACAAAGATTAGAAGCACTTGGAAACACTTTTAATCTTCACTCCAATTCCACTTTACGCTCAAGATGTGTGGTCTCTTAATCAGTTTTCAAAGGGAGAATAAAAGTGTGTCTCACAGTCTCTCTTTTTCTTTTTCTCTATGCTTCTTTTTTTATCAAAAGAAAAATTCTGTTTGTTTCTCACTTTATAACTAACTGATTATCTAATTGGACCGGCCTATTGGGCATTTCTAATTGGGCTTTAGTGTGTGGCTTGGAAGTAGGACCAAAAGGGACCAATAAGGCACTAGCTCCAATGGGCCTTGAGCTTTTTCGTCAACTCTTGACAAATCCAAAATTACCATTAATTATATTTAATATCACTATATAAATATAATTGCACTCTAGGCTTTATTAATAAATTATATCCCAAGACTTTATTATACACGCAACCCCTTCATAAAATATTCGTAATAATACAAAGTCATAAATATAGACTGCCACTTTGAAAATTACTATATCTTAATCCTTTAGTACCCGGTTTAATACTTTAAAGTTATGCATCATATATTTATGAAATCTAATTTCATAAATATATATTTTAGTAATTTCTTACCAAAGTGGTTAGGCCTAACTCTCTGAATAACTGAACCCATTAAACTGATCTCAAGGGAATATTTTATATCTCCATCAATAGACTATGAATTTCATCTTGAGAATATATGTTCCATCAACACTAAAAGTGGCTGCCCAACATACTGAGGTTTTGACCGTTACTTTAGATCTCACTCCTGATATATCAAAGCAACCTACACGTCATGATCAGTTCTATTATTCTCTTAGGATTAAGAGTTCATGCAAATAAAAGTCATGAGATTTATTATTCATTTGACAGTCGTTAGGAGAATAATAAATTTCACACGGTCCAGTTCAATATGTCTTAACTTTTAAAACATATCAACATATCAATTAGAAGTCTCCACTTCCATGATCAAGACAAATAATCTTAGTTGATATGTTATAGTCTTCGCAGATGAAATGCCCAATTTCATCATCGCCTACGAACTATAAAATCTGAGTTTACAAAAAACTTGTGATTTACATCTTTTGTGACTAAATCACATACTATGCATCTCATGGACTATATGATAATATCCAAATATTCATGTTACCATCATTTTAGATAAAAATAAACAACTTTATTAAACACAACAATAAGTCATATATAATGCCATACATAGCATCATATAATAGGATTTAAGGGCACACGTCCTAACATAAATATATAATTTAGTAACTCCTTACTAAAGTGGTTAGGCCTAACTCTCTGAATAACCAAACCCATTAAACTTATTTCAAGAGAATATTTTGTATCTCCGTTAAGAAACTATAAATTCCATCTTGAAGATATATGTTCCATCAACACTAAATGTGGTTGCCCAACATACAAAGGTTTTGACCGTAACTTTAGATCTCACTCTTGATATATCAAAGCAACCTACATCTCATGATCAGGTCCATTATTCTCTCAGAATAAAGAGTTCATGCAAATAGAAGTCGTGAGTTAATTATTCATTTGGCAGTTGTTAGGAGAATAATAAATCTCACAGTGGTCCAGTTTAATATGTTTTAAATCTTAAAACATATTAACATACCAACTAGAAATCCTCATTTCCATGATCAAAATAAATCATCTTAGTTGATATGTTATAGTCTTCGCAGATGAAATGCCCAATTTCATCACCAACTACGAACTAAAATTATGAGTTTACAAGGAACTTGTGATTTATATCTTCTGTGACTAAATCACGTACTATGCATCTCATAGACTATATGATAATGTCTCAATATTCATGTTACCATTTTTTTTAGATAATAATAAAACAATTTTATTAATCACAACATAATGTCATACATAGCATCATACAATAGGATTTAAGAGTGCACATCCTAACGTGCGGGTATATATAGTATGGGTGAAGACATGGTATAGCAGATAAGCCAAAATAGCAAAACAAAATGTTTAGCGGGTATTTTGCAAGAAGGCCTTACCCGCGAGTTACTTGTGAAAACCAATTGTCCCCAGATTATCATGACTCTTCGTATTCTAGTCATGTGCTCTTCACATGACTTACTTTGCGGGAAGTTTACTCATGAGATACCTGTGAAAGCCATCCTTCTTCAATGCATGCTTAAGTCTTCATACTCTCTCACAGACACAACCTATACAATGAAAACCCACATAAAATACAGTGTAAACATAATTGAACAGAATTATAATCAAATTTGGTACAGAATTAAAGCCAACACAAAATTTTTGTAAATAACAACTTTACAATCTCCCCCTTTGGCTATTTAGTGACAAAACTCCTAAAACAAACTATATACTTAAACATGAGTTTGGGAACAATGACAAAACTCACTCACACCTAATCTAGAAGCTGTGAGGCACTTGCACGTATACACCTGTGTCCTGAAACACTCACACACACAAAAAACTTTCATTAAGCTTATGACAAGTTGTATGCTAGGTACGTATAGGAACAAGTAAAATGCGATCAAGGTAATAAACAGTATATAAACTATGAAGCATAACTTAATCATACAAGAACAATCATTAAAGAATGACTACAATGATCAATCAACTAGTAAATGATTATTTGGACACGCAATGCAATTAAGCACAGTGCAAAAATCAATTGCATGTCCAAACACACAACCAGTGCAAAACACCAAAGTATTTGCATTAAGGATACAAGATCTAACAAGGGCACAAGTGTGTAGTACTATAGATAATGTATGCATTAATCTAAAAGTACTTTAAAGAGCTACAAAGCAAAGATACATAAAACAAAGTACTAAATATAAACTGAAGTTTTAATCTAGAGTACTTTAAAGCTTTAAAAGAAAGCAATGTAAATATCCAAGAATCATAAAAACTAAAGAGGTAAATGAAAGTAAACTACTAAAACCACCAAAATGAACTAATGTCTATGCTATGCTCCCCCTCAACCTAAGTAGCTCCCCCTCAAACTACTCCCCATTTTTTACCAGAATGGCCAAAGAGGCTAGAACTCGTCAAATTCTAATTCGAAGCCTTCTTGATGTCGCTGCTGCTCCATCATCATGTCATCAATCTGAGATGATAGGGTTGTAATCTGGCCTTCAACATATATAAACTAATCTGAGGTGTGCTACACATGTGATTCTAGCATGCCATATATCTAATCAACCCTTGAAATAAGACGGTCAAGGAAATCGGGTCTCGTGCTGGTGCTTGGGAGGATAGCTATGCAGAGCCCTCCAGGGCTTATGTGAACCTGTTAATCTCCTCCTTTGTGTTCCCACCTTCTTCCTTAACATTGTCCCTTGATATTTGAGAGATGCCAGCTTTTGGTCCGATGATATGAGATTTGCTTCGAGTCATTATCGGAGCAGCAATAGGAGAGTCTCTTTGCACCAAGGTAAGGCCACTCAAAAACTTTAGCCTCGCCTTTGCAATGAAAGCCATGATGAGACTTGGGAATGGCATGATGGTTCTCGAATTCCTCTTGGTGATGGCTTTGGTCAAGAGGTAGAAATATGACTGCATATGTCGATCTCCTTATGTGTGAAGAGATCATAGAGAAACGTAGTTCTTGGTCTGGAAAATGTGGTTAAGTTTGTCACCAGGTAGAGGTTGTGGATCCTGATAAAGCCCAGTGTCCTCATCTCCAGGTGAAAGGAATTGTGTACATTAACTTCTTTTTTAGAGTACCACCGAGGAAATCCACCACTGGCTTAAGAAAGTCCAATCTATAATCATATTGGATGGAAATTTGTTGAGATAGTGGATGAATTTCCAATACTTCTTGAATGGAATCCCTTGTAATAAAGAATTCCCTATGCCGCACCCAACGATTAATGCGTTCCCCTTCCATAACGGCATTCGAAAAGAATTGCCTTATGATTTCAGCAAAGACATTCCCACTTGGATTAAGCAACTTTGTTCAAGTGCTCTCCTTGAACACTTCAGGAATGCAAGTGTTTTCAAGCGACTCCATTTTTACAACCCTTTCCATGATGATCGTTGCCTTTTTGTAGAAGTCGTTGTAGGCCAAGCCTGCCTCAACGTTTCAAAAATTCTCTGCATCTGTGCATGGACACTTTGGTCCTTTCTTTGTGGCAGAATGCTTAGTAGGAGACATCTGCAAAGACATTCACCAAAAACACAGAGAAACAAGTGAAAAAAAAAACACAAAAACACAAAAACAAGAACACAAACTTAATTAGTATCAAGTTAGTCTATAAAGCAACTACAAATTCCTAAAAAGAACATAAACAAAGTCACAAGATCATGTTAAGTGTGCTAAACATGTTATAACAATTATCTAGCATGAGTGATATGCGAAACATGACAAGTGTGCATGAGGTGTGCACCAAGTGTGCATGAGGTGTGCACATGTGATGCATGATCAAGGCATGACAAAACACATTTAGGTCAAAGCATGTGAAACATATAACCAATGATTAAAACATGATAAACATACATAATCATGGTAATCCCCAACGTTTGGTATTCATTAGAGTCCAAAACAACACCAAAATGCCATTTGAGCATTTTATCAAACACTTGGTATGCACCAATTCAATTAACATGTAAGCAATGCATGAACATGTGTGAATCTTGCCTAAATACATGTTAAAATGCCATAAGGGGCAACACAAACACAAATAAAACAAATGGGATAGAGCCTAATCAAGAAAATTAAAGAATTTTCACAAAATAGAAGATTCTCAACCCTTTTTCAAAAATATCCCAACTAATCTATAATCTAAGGTATAATCTAATGAAATAGAGAGAAAAGATTGAATAAACATACCTTAGAGATGATTTCTCTTGAGGTTTAGTTCGGTTTTTGAGAGAAAATAGGTTTAGGGTTGAGAGAAGCTCGAGGTAGGAAAAAGGATTATGGTTGAAAATTTGTCATGATCACCCCTTTAAAAACTAAAAACACGCGTTTTTCATAGGATAGTTTCTCGCAAAGTCTCAAGAAAATGACACTAAAGCATAGAAATTTTTGCAGGATAGACTTACTCGCGAGACAATCGCGAAAGGTTTTGTCTGAATTTCTTGTGTTTTCATTTTTTTCCTATCTCATTTTCGTTGGAAGAGCTTACACGCGAGATTCTTGCAAAAATGCCTCTAAAGGAGTTTTTGATGAAAACATAAAGAATGCAATATGAACAAAAACTTAAAACACAAAAGCATAAAAACACTTTCAAAAACATATAAAATACTCAAAAATCTTTTTGGGTTTGAATAACAAGCGATTAAGTATACACATCACATTTGAACATGTACAATCACAAAAATGAAATAGGCATTCATTGAACAATAGACTTGTGTGTTGTGTGTGTGTGTATCAAATGTGGCATAGTCCTTAGTCTAGAGTGAAGCTTCAATGATCAATTCAATTAAGTCATACATATCTAGTACTAAGTCAAGTGGTCTATCTCAATTATAGAAATGAATATATATGACCTCCCACAAGAAAATTATCACAAAACTTTGAAGCTTTTCTTTTTAGCTTCTTACAACTTATAACTTTTAATCATATAAGAAATATTACATCTCATTTTGAGATCGATGCATTTGGCCTTTTGAGGCACCATACATTTCAATACAAGTCGCTTTCCCTTTTTCCTAGTCAAATATTAGTATACGCGATGGCTTTTGCAATTCATTATCTCTTTTCGAGATTTGACATTTGTTGAGATATAGAGCAAAAACATTAAAGCGTAGGAAGATATATAGGCACAAGTTTTAGCATGTTTCAAAATCAACAAGACTATTGACTAATTATTTATGACAAGTTTAAAAATCAATTTACAACAATTACACATAGATTTCAAGATTTTTCTCACAAAGATAGATGTGCATACAAAATAAGTTAAGCTTGTAATGCATTATGCCATTAGTATGAAGGTACTAGGCCAAACTCTCATGTGATAAACACAACACAAGCAATCAAACTTTTTGGAGATTTTTCAATTTTTTATGGGTTTTTGAATTTTTCAACACACTCAAAAACAGAACAAGTAAAGTAAGATCAATAAATACAAAACAAAACTTGTAAAAGAAACATGCTATAAACCGGAAGCAATGACACAAGAGAATTATGTATGTCATGTTGCATGAACCTATGACCCTAAACATTGGAAGTATTAATGCATGAGCATAGAGAGTGATCATGCATGAGCACCCTTCTTCACCCACACTTTACGAGTGTTTTGGGTGAGATCCTTAGATGGAGGGGTACGACCATCATAACTTTCCAACCTCGGAGTGAAGCTAGCAAGGCATAGTGAGATGTTCTTCAACATCTCCATAACATCTTCAATGAGATGTCCCTCACTTTCTCCCTTAGGTTGTGCGCCCTTTGGTCTTCTCTTTGAACTTTCTTGGCCACGCATAGAGTTAGCTTTCTTAAGTGCATGAAGCTTGAAACAATTCAGCCTTGTGTGCCCTTGAACACCACAATGATGACACATATGCTTCACTTGAGGCCCCTTTTGGTTTTTTGGTAATGAATTCCCTTTATCCTTTGGTTTTGCACCAATGGTTCTCTTTACAATAGCAAGGATCTTAATCTCAGGCTTCACTTCTTTTAGTTTCACAATATTTTTGGCTGATATGAACCTCACTTCCTTCTTGGGTTCGCTGCTAGAGCTTCCTTCTTAGGTATAGTCCAAACCAGTCTAATCATGTGAAGGTTTTTGTGAGGATAGCATATTGTCAAGTTTCTTGGTGGTGATACACTCAATCTTGACATTAGCTTGAATAATTTCAAGTTCAAGAAACTTGATCTTAGAATAAGCTTCAACTAATTCTCCCTTGAGTTCTTCTACTTCACACTTTGCTTCCTTAAGTTGCACAAGTGTGCACCTATGCTTCTCTTCAATCTTTTTCATCCTTTTCACAGCATGTTCGCAACCTTGGAGTATTTTCCACAATCTTCTAACAAAGCATCATATGCTTCGTGAAGGTTTTTCTCACCTTCATTATGGCATACATCTTCATCTTCCAAGTCCTCAACTTCCTCACCCTCGGAATGCTCACCAAGTTCATCAATTAAATTGCTTAAATCGTCCTTAGAATCAACAGAGGTAATTGCCATAAAGGCCCTATAATTTTTATCACTATCACACTCTCCTTCCATGTGTAAATTTGAGCTTTTGGAGTCGCTAAGAGTGGTGGCAAACACTTTACCCTTCCCTTTCAACTAGTTGGGACATTGCTTCTTGAGATGTCCATGACCACTGCATTCGTAGCACACGATTCCCTGAGGGGGTTGAGAGTCCTTCCCATCTATCTTCTTGAACTCCTTACTATCACCTTTGGAGGATGAAAAATTTCCTTTGCTGAAAGATTTCCCACTATTTTCATCTTCAGAAATTTCCGGAAGTTCTTTGCAAGGAATGCTACCTCCGTCTCCACATCATCTTTTTCAAAGGAGTCATCCATTCTCTCGTTGATGGTTTTAAAAGCAAGTGATTTACTTGGCTTATGGGAAGGCATTCCAAGCTCATATGTCTGGAGAGATCCAATGAGCTCTTGAATCTTGATCTCATCCAAATCTTTGCTTTCTTCTATAGATGTGACCTTGCATGGAAGCTTTCCAGTAAAGACCTCAAAATCTTTTTCACCACCTTAGCATCCTCAATCTTCTCTCTAAGATTGAGCTTGGAAATCACGATTTCATTGAGCTTCACATAGAATGAATCAAATGACTTATCGTCAATCATCTTGAGCTCTTCAAATCGAGTGGTAAGCACTTGGAGCTTTGTGTCCTTGTCTTTCTTGGTACCTTCATAGGTAGTCTCAAGAATCGTCCAAGCTTCCTTGGCAGTCTTCACATGCGATATCCTATGAAATTCATCAGTAGGCACACCACAAAAAATAGCATTAATTTCTTTACTATTGGCATTTGCCAAAGCAAGAGCTACCTTGTCCCATTCAGACTTGGTAGTTGTGGTTCTGACATACCCATTCTCAACGGAATCCTATATAGACTCATTTAAAGCACAAAGGAATGCCCTCATACAGACTTTCCAAAACACATAGTTGCTCCCATCAAAGAATGGTGGAGCATTGAGCGATTGTGATCGATGCATCACAAAAGGGGTCTAGGATTGCATTTAGGTAATGAAACTACAACAAGTGCACCCGCTCTGATACCAATTGAAAGCTTGGATATGTGTTAAAGACACAAGAGCTGTTCAGACCCCAAATTAAAATATTACAGCTCGGTTGATTTTACTCTAACTTAAACTAAGTGCGGAATAGAGTAAATGCGATCGAACAAACAATAAAACTACTCTAAGCCATATTCATCATATAACAACAGTAAAATGAAAGCTAAAATAGTAAGGAAGAGAAATGCAAACATAAGATAACACGCCGATAAGTTATCGAAAAGAAACAGAAGAACTCAGGGAAAAACCTCTCCATCGCCCTCTAAGCAATAAGTCGATCCACTAGACAATAAATTAGGGTACACGAATAGCAAGAGACCCTTCAAGTATAATTTACCCAATGCACCTAAGCCATCCAAGCTCCTACTCCAACAAGGCTTCTAGGAACCATGTCTTGTCTAACTTTCCAAATCCCGCAATGTGCCTCGATTGCATCCGCCAAAGCTTGGCCTCTTCCAATCCTTCCCAGCAGTGCTAAAATCTCACTTGACACTCCGATTGGGTGTGGTAAGTGTTTGGTCTATCAACCGTTCAAGGATATGGATATGGAGAGGTAGAAGTATGAGGAAAACTACAAAAAATTGTGTAGATGATTGTGAGTATAACAATTTCTAACTCTCAAGTGTGTATGCTAGAGTTTTCTCTTTGAAAAGCACTCCTCACAATATATGTTTAATGTGGGTATATATAGTGTGGGTGAGGACGTGGTGGAGTAGATAAGCCAAAATAGCAAAACAGAATGTTTCGTAGGTATTTCGCGAGAAGGTCTTACATGCGAGATACTTGCAAAAACTGGCTGTCACTAGATTGTCATGACTCTTCACATTCCAGTCATGTGCTCTTCATGTGGCTTACTTCACGGGAAGTTTACTTACGAGATACCCATGAAAACCACTCCTTTTTCAATGCACGCTTAAGTCTTCACACTCTCTCTCATGCACAACCTATACAATGAAATCCCACATAAAATACAGGGTAAATATGACTGAACAAAATTACAATCAAATTTGGCACGGAATTAAAGTCAAGACAAAATAGTTGTAAATAACAACTTTACACCATTGTCTATCAAAATTTCAACTTAATAAAAATTTTGAGTAAAGAGATATAATCAACATACTAAAATGTGTTTAGATTTCAAAAAATCAGCTTACTCATATCCAAATATCCTTTTTTTTAGGATTTTCTCCATACATTTTTTGCTTATTTTTTAAGCTGATCTAGCTCAATTTTAAACAACCCTACCTTATTTTCTAAGCAACTAACATGTCTATAAATATAGTAGACCACCCAACATTCAGCATCCTTGGCTTCCCCTTACGTTAAAAAAATTCTAGAAACTCTGCTTTAGGAATTTCTTTTTTGTTAAGTGATACTACTTTAGATCTCAGAGAGATTCATTCTCTCTAATCTCTAAAGCAATCGTTTCTCATAGAGCAAATTTGTGCAAGTAGATTTTCAGACTGTAAGTCATTTTCTTTCTATGTTTCCATAATTCATATATTTGTTTGCATGCAAGTCAAAGTTTATTTATGTATTTCTTTCATCTTTTATGATTAATATGTTCATTTCATAATCATATGATTCATGCATAATAGAACTAAGATGGTTTATGAAGTTCTTTTTAAGAATCTATTACTCTTTTCCATCAAATATTTTTTAACAATAAATAAAAACATATTTGAGAATTTTATCAAATCTCACATGTTTTCTCAATAAATAAAAACCGATATGGATTTTTCTATCAAATCTCAAGTTTTTAGCAATAATAAAAACATATTTGGATTTTCTATCAAATCTCATGTTTCTATAAAAAAAAAAAAAAAAAAAAAAAAAAAAAAAAAACAGATTTGAATTTTTCTCTCAAATCTCATGTTTTCTACAATAAAAAAGACAGATCTGAATTTTTCTCAATAATAAAAACAGAACTAAAGTTTCCTCTTCAATCTTATTTTCTCTTTAATAATAAAAACATATCTGAATTTTTCTTTTTCAATTTATTGTTTCTCTTTCATAATAAAAATAAATCTGGATTTTTCTTTATAATTTTCTTATGTTCTAAATAAAAACAGATCTAGAATACCTTTTCAAATTTCTCTTCATTTAAAAAAGAGTAGATTCATAAACTTTACTTCTTGACTTAATTTTAGATTTGTTATTCAAACACATGTTGCATCTCATCATTGTATGTTAATGGGTACTTAAATGATCACTAGAGTCAAGAAGAACGAATGTTGTCTGGGCTAGATGAGTGCCTAACACCTTCCCATCCTATAACCTAGCCCCCAAACCATAGATCTTAGGTTCGTAGAGTAGTCTTTATTGTTGATAGATTGTAACTAGGACAAAGAGCTTTGTGATTCTTTACTTAGATTGTAATTAGGACCAAAGCCATGTAAAGTTTCTTTCACAAATTGTAAATGTTCAAATAAATAAGAACTCAATGTTATTCATGCACTTGGTATTTTTTATAGGTTTTTCTTATTCTCTTGTAAAACATAACAAATAAGTGGCGAGTCCACAATAAACAAAACTCCAAAAGGGTGGTGTTGATGGTTTCTCTTTTGTTAAGGGAGCGGTCAATCACACCTCCCTTTCAAAGCACTTTGCCCACAAGGTGGGGGGTATTGTTGTTGAAGAGTATGGTGGAGCTCCCAAGTCGCATCTTTTGTAGGGATGTCCTGCTAATGAACTAAAACTTTAGTCATAGCCTTGTTGCAAAGCTTCTTCATCCTTCTTTGAATAATGGCTTAAGGTTCAAGGCATAAAACACCATCTGAATCCACTGGTGGTAGGTTAGTTAAGGTCTGAACATGAGCTCCCTATTTAGGTTTCAAACAAAAAACATGAAACGGGGTGAATTATGGAATGAGAGGGTAAATCCGATTTATAAGCAACTTGACCTACCCTTTTAAGGATTTGGAATGGTTAATATGTTAGGGTTTATGCCCTAAAAATCTAATTTATTGGCATGTCATAAATAATTAAATTGTTTAATTATATGAGACTACTTATAAATGAATTAATGGGATTTAAAATCATATTCCATGAGATGCATTGTATGTGATTTATGTGAAAATTCATAGAAGATGTAAATCACAAGTTCCTTGTAAACTTGATATGTAGTTTATAGTCGGTGATGAAATTGGGCATTTCATCTGCGAAGACTATAACACATCAACTAAGATGATTTATCTTGATCACGGAAGTAGAGACTTCTAGTTGATGTGTTGATGTGTCTTAAGAGTTAAGACATATTGAACTGGACCACTGTGAGATTAATTATTCAAGCAACAACTGTCACCTGCATAATTAATCTCACGACTTCTAATTTCATAGACTCTCAATCTTGAGAGGGTAGCGAACCTGATCATGAAACGTAGGTTATTTTAATATATCAAGAGTGAGATCTAATATTCACGGTCAAAACCTCAATATGTTGGGTAACCACATGTAGTGTTGAGGGAACACATATTCTCAAGATAGAATCCATAATCTCTTTTTATAGAGACACAAAATATCCCCTTGGGATAAGTTTAATGGGAAATGGTTATTCAGGGTGCCCACTTTAGTAAGGAGTTACTAAAGCTTATATTTATTGAAATTGGATTTCAATAAATGTGAATAACTAAAAGATTAAACTGGGTACTCAAGGATAAAATAGTTGTTTACAAAGTGATAGTTTATTATGACTTTGTTCACTATAGATATTTCATGGAGGGGTCAAATGATATTATTAGAATCTTGGGATATAATTTATTAATAAGGCCTAGAGTGTAATTATATTTATATAGTGGTATTAAATATAATTAATGGTAACTTTGAACTTGTCAAGAGTTGATAGAAAAGCCCAAGGCCCATTGGAGCTAGTGTCTTATTGGTCCATTTTGGTCCCACTCTAAGCCACACACCAAAGCCCAATTGGAAAGGCCCAATAGGCCACCCCAATTAGATTATCAGTTAGTTATAAAAGGAGAAATATACAGAATTTTTTATTTAAAAAAAAAAGACATCATTGTGAAATAATTGAGAGACCACACTTCTTGGGCATAAAGTGGAATTGGAATGAAGATTAAAAGTGTTCCTAAGTACTTCTAATATTTTTTTTTTTTAATTCACCATACCAAGGTATGCTATCTTGTTCACAAATTCTGAAATTTACATAGAGCATGTTATCAATCATGAATGAAATAGATCCATGTTTGTTGCTTCTGCTATATGTTTTGGATGAGATATAAAATCAGATTTTCCAACACCATAAACCTTGGTGATAGCTTGAGTTTAGCTCTAGTGGCCAAGGACTTTTTTCTGTAAGGAAGAAGCTTTTGGAAGAGCCAATCTCTCACTGAAAATTCCCTATCAGTCCAATGCTTATCAGCTTGAGACTTGGTTCTCTGTTGGGCTACAACCAAATTTTGCTTAAGTAAAGTAAAAGCAACTGTTTTGGATTTAAGGTAAGCATCCACTACCTCCAATTTGTGTTTACTAGGAATGTAATGTAGTAAAATGGGAAGAGGATAGCCATAGAAAAGAGCTAGTTTTAGTAGAGGTATGGGAGTTTGTGTTGTACCAAAACTCAGCTAATTCCAACCATAAAGACCACTACCTAGGGTGCTCCCCTACATAACATCTCAAGTAATGCTCTAAACCTTTATTGATTACCTCAGTTTGACCATCAGCTTAGGGATGGTAATTAGGTGACCCTCATGAGCTCTAAATGTATTTTTATGAATGTTGGATTCTTTCATTCTAATTTGATGATAACTAGACCATAAATCTAATTTAGAAAATATTTGTGCACCACATACTTCATCTAAAAGCTCATCAACAACAGGGATGAGAAACTTATCTTTTACTTTTTTTCTTTTTTTTTTTTGTTGAGGGCTCTGTAGCCAATACACATCCTCTAAGAGCCATCCACTTTTCTAATTAGAAACACAGGTGAAGAAATTAGACTTTGGCTAGATCTGATTGCCCCTGTTTCCAGCATCTCTTGCACAATCTTCTTTATCCCATTCTTTTGGTAGAAAGGATACCTATAAGGCCTAACACTGATAGGTTGAATGCCTTCCTTAAGGATTATTTGATGCTCATGTCCTCTATTTCGTGGTAGTCCCTTCGGTGTATTAAATACAGAAGCAAATTTTCGCAATAGCTCTTGCAAGGCTACATTAGGTTGAGGTGAATGTTGAAATATTTTTGACACCATAATATTTAGTATCAGGCCCTTCTTAGGTGATTTTTTTTAAAAAAATATTCACTCTCTTGAAAGCTTGGCCCTTTGATTTCAAACCTTGCAAAAAAACTTGTAGACCTTCATATGTGAAATTCATATTAAGTTGTTTAAAGTCCCAGTGAATTAACCCCAATGTACTTGGCCAATGAATTCCTAACACCACATCATAACCTTCCATAGGTAAAGCAAATAGATCAACCTTGAAAGTGTGACCCTGCATCTTAATCGATACCCTATTATAGACCCCTTTCACTCCTTATCACAGACCCATCTGCAATCTTGACTTCCATAGCTGCTTCTTGCATCACTAAGGTAGCTTTGGTTATAATAAAGGGATCGAAAAAGTTATGATTATTGCCAGTATCAAGAAGAATGGTAGCCTTAACTCCCTTGATAAACCCTATTAACCTCATTGTTCCAAGATTTGGGCTTCCCAAGAGAGCATTTAATGATATTTCAAGGTAAGTCATGGTATTTTTTTTCCTTCTCAATTCTTCCTTCAATCACTATTGGTTCTAACTCTTCCAAATGAACTTCTTGTTGGTTCTCTTCATTATGGACCATTTCCATAAGGAAAATCTTGGGGCTTGTCTTACACTTATGAGCTAAATGCCATTTCTCCTCACAATAATAGCATAAGCCCTTCTTTCTCCCCTCTTATATTATTGCAGGGCTAATTTTATGAATTGAAACTCTAGGTTTGGAATCGAAGGCCAAGTATTAATGGTTTGGTTTGTTGCCGGCCCTGTATCTCTTGGTTTGAAGGCACCACTTTGACTGCTAATCCAGTACTCCTCTTAGATCTTTGCTAATCCAAAGGCTTGATGTAGAGAAGATGGATTAAGCATTCTAACAGGTAATCTAATTTCATCTCTAAAGCCACTCAAGAAATAACTCAACCTATGTGATTCAGATAACCCTTTAATTCTATTTTATATAACCTTAAACTAAGCTTTGTAATTAGACACAATTGAAGTTTGCTTAAGTTTGGTAAGGAATTCCATAGGATCATCATTAGCACTTGGCCCACCCATCAAAACTATGCATCTTGGAACCACTCTAATGCAGATACTTCCATGTAATAGGAAGCCATGAGAATCCTTTTATGATTGGGGATGTCATAGTACTTGAAGTATTGTATGGCCTTACAGATCTAGCCAGTTGGATCTTCCCCCATCAAACGTATGAAATTTTAAGCTTATTTGCTTAGGGAATGAACCCATACCTCCATTGGTCATCATTGATTCCTCTTTTTTATTGCTATTGGTGGGTTTGGTTGGTAGAATTGACCTAATTTCTTTAATAGCCTTAGACAATTGGGTAAGTTGGTTGCTGCGTTATGATCTCAATAGCTCTTTGATGTTGACCTTGTTTCATTTTTACCCCAGCAACTATCTCAATTAATTGGGAATATCCGGCACTGGTACCTTCTGTTATGGCTGGATTGTTGCTTTGATACCAATTGCGGTAAACATTCTTGACTACTTGGAGGGAGTCTTCCTCCAAGAACTAGAAAGAGATAAGTAAGGAAGAAAAATAGAGAGATTCAAGAAGAAAAGCTGTAGTCTTATTTTCTCCTGACTCCACTCTGTCACCTTACAAGTATTTATGGGTTTGGTTCTCTTTACCATAGTAGCAGCTAACTAATTGCTTACATCAGTACTAATGGACAATTACATCAGCACTAACAAACTATTAGCTTTGCTATTTACTAGTAATGATTCCGAAAATCATTAGTAAGCCACACGGTCCTCACATACCCTAGACAAGATCCTGCACAACACAAAAGCTAAAAGACCTTAAAAGGGGTACCGGTGTGGTACCAGCCAAATGCCCTCCGACAATTAAGTTAGAGAATTTATCACAATGCTAGAGTGCCAGAACTGGGATGAATTATGCGTACGTTGGTTTATGAGGGTTTTAGGGTTTTTATAGTAGTGTAGGGTCAAAATCCATGCATTGGTCCAAAAGTTCTTTCCTTATAGGAGAGAACCTCTTTAATCTGCATATCTTCCAAAATCCTTTCCTTATAGGAGTCTTCTTGATTAGGGGCAAGCGTAGGGCGTAAGATATTTCCTTATACACGCATTTGTGGAGACCAAGCAAGGCCACATCAGATTCGTCAAATATTCATATATCCCCTTCAGCTTACTGTCTACAGCTTATCCTCTTTAACTTCCTATCTTCAGCTTACTACGCCCAAGATGCAGCCGTCAGGTATAGGGTGGAGCCGTAGACTTTATAACAAGGTTGTCTCTCATGAGTGAAGCTGACGACTTTGTTTACGACCGTCGCCTTGTGCCTTGTTATGGGTGAACATCAGTATTACAAAACTACCCTTATTAGCTGCCCCCTACTCCATAGCCTCGTCAGCTGAAGCTGATAGGTTATAGAGTTAGTTTTATAGATCTTATAATTAATTATTATTTATTTAGAGAAAAGAAAGGTCATTTATGGGTGATTCCTCGAGAAACCTTTATTAAATGATTAGGCACGTGGCATAAGCTAATTGGCCCCATTTCTAAATGAGGGTGTCGCTTCGTCTTCTGTGCATTTTCTGTCTATATATATCTCCCTCCCTCCCCTCAATTCTCCTATTTCATCTTTGCTGATTGTGAGGGTGAACTCATCATTTTGATTTTTCTTGTGCTTGTCAACTTGTTGGTTTCGTCGTTTTTACTGCCATCTACTTACTAAGACCGTCGCCCCACAAGAAGCGATCCGCTAATTAAGTAAGCCCTTTTACCTTTGTTTTCATTATTCTAGTTAGTCCTTAATCTCAGAGAGATGGTCAACTTAGGTTCTTAGAATACCTCTATCGCTTGTAGGTAAATAGATGTCTATAGAAGTGACGAGTGAGCAATCGTTAGTCTATGATGGAGTGGGCTACGACGAAGTTTTCCCGTCGGGCCATGAGCTCAAGGAGGGCTTCTTAGGGTTGTCAAATAGGGAGTCGTCCACCCATTCTCTTGACGATGAAGTGGAGAGTCAAGTTGGAGATAAGGGTGAGGAAGTAAAGGGTGACGACGGTGATGATGAGGGAGGAGAGGTTGAAGTGAACATGAGTGAAGATGACGGGGGCGATGAGGGAGCTCCTGAGGAAGGAAGCTCTGGGAGCCCTGGTGATGGTCACAATTGTCCTTTATTCTCCCTAAAATTTGGACAGTGAATGACTTTTATCCGATGATGAAGACCAAAATATTTAATGGCTAAATGGACCGCTTCCAAATTCTTGATAATATCCCAATCGGCATGTATCTTGCCATGTTCACGGCTGGATTGAGGCTTCCTTTGGTGGCACTACACCGTCAGCTAGCAACTTACCTTGGTTTGTCCGTCAACCAAATTGGCCTGAATGCTTGAAGGATATTTATAGAGGCTGAAGTTATCTGGGGTCATCTAAGTGGACGAAATCGTCAGTTAACCTTCGACGAGTTCTTTTGGTGTTATAAGTCACAACGCATCTCCTCATCCAAGGGTATATATCATTTTTCAGTAAGGCAGAAGACACTTAGGCTTGTGTCAGATATGCCCGACTTGAATAGAAATTGGAAGAGTAAATACTTTTTTGTTCAAGGGATAGATTGGTGTGTTGTCAGGACGAGTGGGTGACGATGCCTCATGGTTTTAACAATACCTGGGGCATCGTCAAAGATTCAGGTTTATTATCGTCTACATCTTTTAATGTCGTCTACTTGTTATCTAGCTGATGCTAATTCATGACTTAATGTCATTGACTTTCTTATATTGTGCAGCTAGCATCTGCCCTCACATTACAGATAAGCAGGAAGCTTTCATTAGTCGGGTTTAGCAAATCCCTCTTGACGAGCATAGGTGTAGAAACATAATAACCTTTGACACTTTACACGCCTTCTTTGGTGGTCCCAAGCTGACACCTACAACTCGCAAATTGGACGATTGCTCTAGTCAGCGTAAGTTATATTACCTGTTTCTTTCGTCCCTTCATCTTTATCGGCGTATGCCGTCCTAACATTGTTTTCTTGTTCTTCGTAGAAATGGAGGTAGCAAGACAGAGGGCAGCCGCTGCAAACAAGAAGAAGGAGAAAGATGGAGCTTTATCGTCTTCTCTCAAGGACGTTAACAAGGGGTTCCCAAAAGGAAGAGCGAAGGGAAAGATGACCGTCCTCCTAAGAAAGGGACAAGCATTTCCATTGGTGTCGTGAAGCAAAAGAAGTTGTCACCTCCTAAGCCCACTCATGGACTTGGCAAAGGGCTGATGACGGGATTCAGCTCCATTGGTGAGGGAACCTATCATCTTCTCATACACAAAGGCTACGCCGTCGAAATAGTTGATTCAATTATCAAGGAGACAAACGTGGAACCATATGCTGACCAAGAGACGAAGGAGTTGGAGGCATTAGGACTTTTTAACCTTTCGAGGGCATGTTTTAACTTTCCTCCTACTGCTCTGCTTTATTCATTGGCTAACGGTTATAATTCCTTTTTAGGCCCTGGTTCGCATGAAAGCCCTACAAGACAGGTGTGTTGATGAGGAAGGGATTATCACTCGTCTTAGGAAGCGTAATGAAACTCTGACTAACGAACAGCATCAATACAAGGACGCCATTTGCAAACTTAACGAGAAGGTGACAGAGCTAGAAAAGAAACTGAAGGAGGAGACCCATTAGCGGGAAGAAGAGCAAGAGGCTAAGGCAGTCATGCAAAAGGAGATGAAGGCTTTAGTGGAACAGGTGGAGATGACCAGGGCTGATGCGATAACAAAATTCAAGGCTTCCCAACCTTTTATTGATGCTTGCGCCGTCTATTATGGTGACGGGTTTGAGGATTGCCTGAAACAGGTCAAGTCCATCTATCCAAACTTGGATTTATCCAAGGTCACCATGGACGACCCTCTGCCATCTACTCTAGCTGGCGACACCACTCTTAAAGAATGTGACGACTCCACTAAGTCAGAGCGGGATCCAAAAAATGATGGTGTCGTTTTGGCTCAAGCTGCTGTAGGGAACCTTGTCACTCCTATGATCCCATTTACTGAAGCTGAAGATGCTGAGAACCCTTCTACCCAGGACCCTCCACTTAAAGCTAACAAGGACCTTTCGGTCGAGAATGTCCAGGACCCTTAGTCTTTTTATTTTTCATTATATATGTATTTCATCCATTTTCTAGACGATGTTAAGGCCCTCTTGTTTTTTGGGCTTTTTATTGTAGACACTTTATGTTGTTGTATTTTTCTACACATTGTTTTAATTGATCTTCTTTGATGAGTATATGGTCCTTGATTATATGTGAATGTGTCCTTGAGGATTATGTATATTTTCGGATACTAGGACTATCCCGTTGACTTATGGACTTAACCTCATCCACTTTGTGGGCTGATTAATAGGTTCGTCCACTTAGTGTTCTTAGCATAAGCTCGTCCACTTTATGGACTTAGCAATAAACTCGTCCACTTTGTGGACTTATATTAAATTCGTCCACTTTATGGACTTAGTAATAGACTCGTCTATTTTGTGGACTTAGTAATAAATTCACCCACTTTGTGGACTTAGTAGTAGACTCGTCCACTTTGTGGACTTAGGAATAAATTTGTCCCCTTTATGGACTTAGTAATAGACTCGTCCACTTTGTGGACTTAGTAGTAGACTCGTCCATTTTGTGAATTTGATAATAAGGTTATCCGCTTCTGGATGTAATTATGAATTTGTCCACTTAAGGACTAACTAATTCCAACCATTTGTGGACTTGTTAGGCATGTAGAATAAACATGTAGGAACAAGACAAATATGCCAATCATTTCTGAATAAACTCCTCTTATTATGACAAGTGCATATAGAAAATTTGTTCATTTAAAGAAAAAGGCCAGCCCTATGGGCTTAATACGTACTGTAACAATTAACTGAAATAAATTAGAGAATAAGGAGTGTCGCTTTTCTTGTTATCATGTCTACTAGTAGTATTTTTGAAGATGCTTGGTATTCCACGGGTGGTGCAACTTCCATCCATCTAGTGTTTCTAGGTGATAGGTGTCTTTCCTAAACCATAATGTGATTCTGTAAGGTCCTTCCTAGTTTGGGCCGAGCTTTTCTTGTGCGGGGTCTCTGTCAGGGCCCATTACTTTTCTCAAGACGAGGTCTCCAACTTTGAACTCTAGGTGTTTGACGAGGGAGTTATAGTGTTTGGCGATGAGGTCCTGGTATCGTGCGAGTCTCTATTCAACTGTCGCCCTGACTTCATCAACTAGGTCAAGCTGTAGACGTATGGCCTCATCATTCCTCCCCTTGTCATGATTGTCCACCCTATAGCTCGTGAGCCTGACCTCAGCTGGGATGACTACCTCACCTCCGTATGTCAGTCGAAAAGGTGTTTCTCCTATAGGAGTTATGGCTGTTGTTATGGCCATACAACTTTTACCCCCTCAAGCCGAGTCTTGATGATTCGCAGCAAAGATCGGTTCGTGATCTCAACTTATCTGTTGGCTTAAGGATGGGTAGGCGAGGAATAGTGGTTTCTGATCCCTAACTGTGAACAAAATTCCCTAAAGGAATCGTTGTCGAACTACTTCCCATTGTTTGAGACCAAGACCCTAGGGATCCCGTAGCAACAAATGATGCTCTTCCAAACAAAGTTTCGTACGTTCTTCTTGGTGATTGTTGCTAGGGCTTTAGCTTCTATCCACTTGGTGAAGTAGTCTATGCCAACCATTAGGAACTTTTGCTGTCTTACTGCTATCGAGAATGGTCCCATGATGTCTAGCCCCTATTGGGCAAATGGCCACAGAGCTGTTAATGGGGTCAGTTCTTCCGTCGGCTGTCTGATGATGTTGCTGAACCTTTGACATTTGTCTCAAGCTTTGACATAAATATGGGCATCCTTCTGCAAAGTCGGCCAATAATATCTAGCTCGAATCAATTTATGCACCAATGACCGCGACCCTAAGTGGTTGCTACAAATCCCTTCATGTACTTCTCTCATGACGTAATCCGCTTCTCTAGGGCCTAAACATCTTAAGAACGGTCGGGAGAAACCCCTCTTATACATCTTTATCAAGACAAACCACGCTGCTTAAACTTTCAACTTTCTAGCGGCTTCCTTACCGTCAAGTAGTATGCCATCCTTTAAGTAGGTGGCTAAAGGTGTGGTCCAATTACTCTCAAAACTCATTTCCTGCACATCGATGATATCTATCAGTGGCGAAAGCTGAATAAAGAAGAGTACCTTGTCAGGGACAACCATGTGTTCTCTGATGCGGCCTTGGCAAGACGATTGGCTTGCTTGTTTTCTCCCCTGGGGATTTGAACAACTATGGTCTGTAGGTTGTTCACCCTTCACTTTGCTTGCTCTAGGTACTTCTTCATCCTCTCACCCATATTCATAATCACTGTTTACTTGGTTTGTGATGACCTAGGATTCACAATGGATAATCATACTCGCGGATCTTGCTGCCTTGGGGAGATCTAGTCCCGTTATTAGAGCTTCGTATTCCGCTTCATTGTTGGTCGTAGGGAATTCGAGACAAACCATGTATTCAATCTCGTCCCCTTTGGGGGAACAAAGTACAATGCGTGCTTCACCAGCCTGTTTGTAAGACAACCCATCAATGTGTATATTCTAGTGAGGAAGCTCTTTTGCCCCCTGATCTTTCATAACGGTGAACTCTGCGATGAAGTCGGTGACCCCTTGTCCCTTCATGGTAGTACGTGGGTGATATTGTACATCAAACTCACTTAGCTCTATCGCCCATTGCGCCATACACCCAGCAGCTTCGGGACTACTCATTGCTCATCGTTGAGGTTTGTCAATCAGGTCAACGATGGTGTGGGTGTAGATGTGACAGGCCACAAACGCGTTGACCCCTTGTAATAACTTAGATTAATTAATTAGCCCATTTATTAATTAATCAAATTAACATGCAATATCACGTGGCAGCACAAACAAATCACCAAAACTAAGTAATGCAGCGGAAAATAAATGACACGGTGATTTGTTTACGAATGGGGAAAACCTTACGGCAAAAACCCCATCAGGTGATTTAAGGTCACCACTCCCGAAACTCCACTATTATCACAGCAAGTGATTACAAGCAAGGAATCCCAAGTACCTTACCAACCTACAGTTGAACTCTTACCCCAATATCCAATTGGACTTGTTCTGTAGTGACAGTTTCTCCTTTTCAATGCACGGCTCCCAAGTACGTGACTAACCAGATGCGCGGATCCCAGTACGCGACTTTAAACACCAACTAGAGAGAGAGAGAGAGTTGTTGGCTGCAAAGTTCTTCAAATCATCAAAGATGAACTAGGGCACGAACTTTGTCGTTCAGATCACAAATTGCATGAACAAGAAGTTCTCAATGATTGTGCAACTTGCATCCTCTTTTACGGCCTTTAAAACAATCCTTTTATATGTTTAGGGTTAGGAGAAAAGAAGTCCCAAAGACACATTCACGGACTGGACTTGAAACAGAACTGAAAATCTGTTTTCTTTAATTCTCGACAGATAGAGGTGTCGAGGATCTGTCGAGAAGCTGTCGAGGCTCGGAGCAAAACAGCTTCTTAAAGCTCGATAGATGCATGTGTCGAGGTAGGTGTCGAGGTAGGTTTCGAGGTAGGTGTCGAGCTTTAGTAACTTGCACTTCCTTGCTTGTTTCTTGGACAGACTTTGATGGCTTCAACACTGAATCTTGAAACACTGTTTCTTGAGGTGTTAAACATATCCTAGATCTACCCAATTACAAGTAAAGTGCATTTTGTCTAAGGATAAGCCAATTACATAAAATATGTCCTTAACAAGATGTATGGCTTTAGCTTGTGGACTATAGTAACTAAAGCAAAGGCCAGTTTCTCCATTGGCAGGTACATCTCTTCTACCCCCCGAAGCCCCCGGCTGGCATAGTACACGGGTTTTTGCACCTTGTCTTCTTCTTTGATTAAGGCTGCGCTGACGACAGCTAGAGATACAGCTATATAAAGGAATAATTCTTCCCCCGGCTTTGACGGGCTCAGTAATGGTAGGGATGAGAGGTAGGCCTTCAGGTTTTCGAACGCTTGCTGGCACTCGGCCGCCCATTCGAAGGCTTTCTTCAACATACGAAAGAAAGGTAGAAACTAATTTGTTGCCCTAGACACAAACCTGTTAAGCGTGGCTACCTTGCCGTTGAGGCTTTGTACTTCTTTTATGTTTTTAGGGGGCGTCATCTCTACTATGGCCCGAATCTTATCTGGGTTAGCCTCAATGCCTCTCTGGGATACCATGTATCCTAGGAATTTTCCTAGATTAAGCTTCGAAGGCACACTTGCCTAGATTAAGCTTTATGTTGTAGAAACGAAGGGTGTTAAACGTTTCCCTAAGATCCTCCAAGTGATCATCCTCCTTTCGGCTGTTCACTAACATGTCGTCGACATAGAGCTGGATGTTTCTCCTAATCTGCTGTGCGAACATCTTATTCATGAGCCTCTGGTACGTCGCACCTATGTCTTTTAGGCCAAACAGCATCACCTTATAGTAGAAGAGGTCCTGACTAGTAACGAACAAGGTCTTCTCCTAATCTGCTTCGTCCATTCTAATCTAGTTGTAACCCGAAAAGACGTTCATAAAGCTTAACAACTGGTGCTGAGCCATAGAGTCAACCAAGACGTCGACCCGTAGGAGGGGGTAGCGCTCTTTGAGGCATGCCTTGTTTAGGTCTGTGAAATTTAAACACATCCTCCATTTCTCGCTGGCTTTCTTGACCACTACTACATTTGCCAGCCATTTGAGGTAGTAAACTTCCCTGATGTAGTTCGCCTCCTGTAGCTTGTGAACTTCTTTAGCTATAGCTTGGTCTCGTTTTGGGGCGAACACCTGTTTCTTCTGACAGATAGGTGGAAAGGAGGGTGACACATTCAACCTGTGCACCATGACCGATAGGTCTATTCCTGGCATGTCTTTATGGCTCCAAGCAAATACATCTTAGTTATCTTTGAGAAAAACTATGATCTCTTAGAGGACCAACGGGTTGGCAAAGGTACCAATCCTGGTCGTTCGTTCAGAATTGGAGTCGTCAAGAGGTATTTCTTCAAGTCTTTCAATGAGCTCTGTCACATTCGGCGCTCTTCTATATTCATGGATTAAAGGTGGTCGTCCATCTCTATCATGGCAACGTAGCATTCTTTTGTGGCCACTTAGTTTTCGTGCAGCTCTCCTATTCCATGATTGGTAGGGAACTTAATCATTAAGTGGTAGGTCAAAGTTATAGCCTTCCACAAATTGAGGGTAGGTCATCTGAGGATGGCATTGTAAGCGGATGAGCAGTCGACCACAATGGAACATCACGTCTTTGGTGATCTGTTGGGGGTAATCGCCCACCGTCACGAATAGTGTGACCGCACCAAAGGGAAACACCCTTGTCCCTCCAAAACTGACGAGTGGAGCATTTGTTGGAACCAGTCGCTCTCTACTAATCCCCGTCTGCTAAATGCGGGGTAGTAGAGGATGTTAGTCAAGCTACCATTGTCAACCAGAACCTAATGCATATTGTAATCTCTTGCTTGTATGCTAACAACAAGTGCATCGTCATACGGGTGGTGAAGACGTCATGCATCTTCTTCCAAGAACCTAATGATATGGTTGTCGATCCACGCCATCTTTGGTACGGAGCCCGTCAGTTGGATGTTTTGAATCATCCTGAGGTAAGTCTTATGGGCCTTTTTGGATGACCCAGCAGTAGCGGTGTCCCCTACAATCATTCTTATATCTCCTATGGGAGGTCTAGGGCGTTTGTTCTCCTGTCGAAGAGCCTGTTCCTGTGGTGGATCCGTTTTCTCCTTGCTAACGAACCTCTACAGCTTTCCTTGCCTGATAAGAGCTTCAATTTGTTGCTTCAAGTCATAGTAGTCAGCTGTGTCATGGCCATGATCACGATGGAAGCGGCAATATTTGTCCCTTGACCTCTTGTTAGGATCTCCCTTCAGCTTACCAGGAAAAGTTAGGGCTCCTTCATCCTTAATTTGCATTAGCACTTGGTCAATTGGGGCAGTCAGCGGGGTAAAGCTTGTGAACTTCCCCGCGGGTGGCTTAGAGCATTTGTCCTCCCGTCGTTCTCAGGTTCTAGCCATCTTCTGCCCCCTGTTTGGCCGTATGTCTTCCTATCTTTCCATCTTCTTGGGCTTCTCTTCTCAGGCCAGTAATGCGTCTTCCGCATACATATACTTGGTCGCCCTGTAAAGCACCTCCAACATGGTCTTTGGGTTATTCTTATATAAAGAAAATAGGAATTTACCCTTTCGTAGCCTATTGGTGAATGCCGCCATAAGTATCTTTTCGTCTACTTCATCGATCGAGAAAGCCTCCTTGTTAAAGCAAGTTATGTAAGATCTTAGAATCTCATCTTCCCGTTGCTTAATGTTCATCAAGCATGCAATGGACTTCTTATACTTGTGCCCCTCAATAAAGTGCGAGCCGAATTGGACACTTAACTCCCTGAAAGTACCAATGGAGTTAGGTGTCAACTTGCTAAACCTGATACTTGCGAGTCCCTTCAACATGGTGGGGAAGGCTCTGCACATGATCTCGTTCGGCACCCCTTAAAGGTGCATCAAGGTCTCCAAGTGATCTAAGGGTTCCTTGGACCCATCATAACTTTCCACTTGTGGCATACAAAACTTCAGTAGAAGGAGGAATAAAGTGACGGAAGCTTTGAACGACGAGTCAGTTTGCTGGACCAGGTCATCGAGGTCGCAAGACACCCGTCCTTTGAGGGCATTCATCGTAAAGTCCATCCACTCCTTCATCATCTGCATCTCAGAAACTATGTGAGGTGGGACAGTATCGGTGACAGATGGTCGGCTCATGTGCTGTCGTTCCGGCCTACTTGGGGCGTTGCTACCTTTCGGCCCCTCTTAGTTCCTTCTTTTAGTGCTGGTTCCTTCTTGGTCTTCGTCTTGAGTATTAATTCCTGCATTCTTTTGCCGCAACTATTCTTCAAGGTTATGGTTTTGTTTGGTGAGGCATTCCACCGCAATAGCGAGAGTTTGAACCTGTCTCTCGAGGGCAGTCGTGCATGGTTCATCATTAATGATTGCCATGAAGCGAGTGAGTACCATGCAACTTTTTTGTCTGTGAAGTAGTAATAAGGCTTACAAGTCATACTTTTTTCCCACAGAAGGTGCCAACTGATGATGTCTAAAATCATCAGCAAGCCACCCGGTCTTCACGTGCCCTAGACATGATCCTGCACAACACAAAAGCTGAAGACCTTAAGAGAGGTACTGGCGAGGTACCGGCCAAATACCCTCCGACGGTCAAGTTAGAGAATTTCTCATAACTTTAGAGTGCCAAAGCTGGGGTGAATTATGTGTACCTTGATTTGTGAGGGTTTTGGGGTTTTTATAGTAGTGTAGGACCGAAATCCATGCCTTGGTCCAAAAGTTCTTTCCTTATAAAAGAGAACCTCTTTAATCCGTGTATCTTCCAAAATCCTTTCATCATAGAAGTCTTCTTGATTAGGAGCAAGCCGTCAGGTATGGGGTGGAGCCGTAGACTTTACAACAAGGTTGTCTCTCATGAATGAAGCTAACGACTTTGTTTACGACCGTCGCCTTGTGCCTTGTCATGGGTGAACATCTGTATTACAAAACTACCCTTATCAACTAGTAAAATAACAGCACATCACACAAGATGACGTGTCAGCATCATTGCAAAGCTTACTATTAGTACCGGGTCAGCCATGGTATATTTAAAGTGTGATCCAAAACCTAGGATGTGAGAATATGTGGAACACTACTTGACATAATCCAGATGACAGTTGAGGATTTCTATATTTCCAGTCTCATTTCACGCACACTTTTTTTTTTTTATGAGTTGGTTCAGTCATTATATTGTGTTCACTTCCTGTTTCAATTGTTGATGTTTAGCGTCTAAAATACCAATTGCTATGTGCTAATTGGTTTTGTTTGTTAAAAAGATCCACGGCATGCTGCTTTTCATGATGAGGAATGGGGAGTCCCAGTGCATAATGACAAGTATGTACCTCAAAAAAATGTTCACATTACCATCTGGGTTTGAATTCCAAACTTGAACTTCATCTGATATCTTTCTCAGTCGTAAGTATTCATGACACTTGCAGGATACTGTTTGAATTGCTCAGCCTATCAGGTGCTTTGGCTGAACTTACATGGCCTGCAATTCTTAACAAAAGGCATATATTTGGGTATTGGTCATACTCTTTATGTGATGAAATCGAAATATCAAGTGTAGTGAGTTTATAGTCAGTGGAATATTCTAGTGCTTGCCACACTAGCTTTTGACAATGTTATGCATCAAATACATTTAAGCATTTTTGTGGGTTTTAACTTATGGCTTATTTGTCATGACTTGTATAAGTACAGGGAGGTCTTTTCGGACTTTGACCCAAATGCCGTCTCAAAATTATATGAGAAAAAGATAGACACACCAGGAAGCCTAGCCAGCTCTCTACTATCAGAAGTGAAGCTGCGAGCCGTCATTGACAATGCAAATCAAATGTGCAAGGTTCAGACCATCATTTATTGTTCATCTAACTTTACTATTCTATACCATAGATTAAAGATGAGGTGCTTTGGTTGTTTTAGGAATTATTGATCATTTGTTTAGCGAGGAAGCTATTGCATACTGCTTAGTGCTGTTGAAAAACCGTCTTTACCCACAAATCTTGAACTGCATTGCTACCCCAGACAAACAAATGAGGGAGAGGCAGCAAAAATTCTCCATTTTGTGTATAACTCAACAAGATTCTTGTATGTTTTTCATATTATGTAGGTAATTGAGGGGTTTGGGTCTTTCAAAAAGTACATATGGAACTTTGTGAACCATAAGCCTATAGTTAGCCAATTAGTTGCTTCAGATTCAAGGAGTGTTTGACCGTGGCAAAATCAGATGAAAAAGATGGTACTCATAAATCCAAGATGACACAACTAACTTGGGACTAGCAAGAACTATCGATGAATTGAGTTTCACATCGAATTAGTATCTTACGTATATGGTGTACAGTAAATAAATTTTGTTCTTGTTGGCTCCACCTTAATGATGTGGAGTGATTCTGGGGAAGTGTTTTCTGTACAAATAAATGTAGATATGAAAAAATAGGTTGAAGCATCTGTGACTCGAAAATCTCAAAGGACTTGGTTATTTACAGAATTGATACAGGAATTTTTTTTTTTTCATTTAACATTAAATTGCTAAGAATTTCGTTAGTTGCCCAGTTTCAAAACAAAGTGAAAAAATAGCATCTCAAGTTTTTAAAACTCAAGTTTTAAGTAGAAGTCGAGTTTCTAATACTCGAGATCCTAAACTACAACCATCTGACATAGACTTTTTTCCACGTGGAGCCACGTTGAAATCGAGTTTGTAAAACTCGATTTGTTTCAGCTTGAAATCGAGTTTGCAAAACTCAATTTGTGATCATATCCTTTTCACCATCTAGACTCCAGAACACTTTCACACCCAAACATACAAACCCCAACCTAAGACAAGCACAGACATCAAAAAACCCATCGGCGAAGACAAGCGCAGACATCAGAAAACCCATCGGCAAACCCATCGGTGAAGACAAGCGCAGACATCAAAAAACTCATCGGCAAACCCATCGGCGGAGACAAGCGCAGACATCAGAAAACCCATCGACAAACCCACATCGGCAAACCCATCGGCAAGCCCACATCGGCAAACCCATTGGCAACCCATCAACGGAGACAAGCGCATCTCAGATCGTCCCAATCGCCCACTTAGATCTGTTCTTCCACTGTTCTTTGTCATCTGTTCTTCCTCTGTTCTTTGTCGTCAAATTGTTGGTTCTTCTTCAAGCCTGTTCTTCGTCATCTTCAGTTTTGTTGTTGTTCAAGTACAAAATCGAGTCTTAGAGACTCGATTTTGCTTTTTAGAACTCAAATCCTATGTGGCATTTTTTGTCCACCTCATTCAGCGCAAACTCGCAAAGTGAGTCTTTAAGACTCGAGTTTCAATATAGATCTTGAGTTTCTAAAACTCGAGATGCCAGTTTGCTTTTACGTTTCAAATTCTTGTTAACTTACTACATTGTAAACCCTTTCACAGTTAGTCTACAAATATCCCCATTGATACTACGAAATATTAGTTTTCTTGTTTGATTGATGGCATTCCTTTTGTCCATTCCTGAACATAGGAAACAATACCTCTTTATCTCAACCTATTGAATCTTATGCGGTTATAAACCCATTATAAAAAATAAAATAAAAAATTGAAAAGGAAGAGTTTGGTTGCCAACCTTCAGCTTCAATTTTCACACTCATTTAGGTTCAATTTTCACAATTGATCTTTAAATTTTTTTTTTTCCCCCATGGGCTGGATTATTATTGAATTCAAACCTCTATCTCAACTGGTTGAGACATTAATTCAATGGTTCAAAAATAGATGTAGTTGGCCCTTTGAAGCATCTGTGAGTGTTACAACAAAGGCAATTGTTCAGCAAATGAGAAGCAAACATTGGCAAGATTAGTTCAAAATTAAATAAGTGGAAGGAACATAAAACTTGTTAGACTGAGACCAGGAGCTTGCCATTGCCGTAGGTTTAATAATTAGTATGTTTGGACTAACTGCTCTCGGTTAATTACGTAAGTTGTTAGTTTTATTGTATTATTGTACTTTTGTTAACTTGCAAAAAAAAAAAAAAAAACTAACACAGAGAGTGTTAGGAGTGTGTGTGGTAGGTTGAGATGCTTTCAGTTGCTAATGTTCGGTTGCAGAGTTACTAGGCTACTGCGGTGCCACTATATGCGTGTGTTGCTAATGCTGGGGTGCTATGGCAGTGCTACTAGAAATACACTGTTTCTGTGTCATGGAGTGTATTGTAATTGCTTAGTTGTCATTGTATATGTGTACTGTGATGTTTATACCTGTGCTAGAGTATATCTCACATTAACCATTAAGTAGCATTGGGCTACATTGGAATTGTACCTGAGTTAGTTAACATTGGCATTGTATCTGAGTAAGTTAGTTAGGATGATGAGTAGGATTGGCCAGCTGGCAAGGCAATTATACAGCTGTGCTTGTGAGTGGTTATGGCAGTTAGGGAGTTGGTAATTGCTGTATCTATTGAGGGTATTAAGCCTGAGGTGTGTATGTACAAACACATATAGAAGATTGTTGTTTCCACTCTTATACTTTCCTCTCTACTCTTCCTTATATCTCATCTCTTCCCTTCTCTGTTCTTGGAGGCCTAGCTGTAGTCGAATTTAACTACCATACAATTCCTTAAATCCTAGCATTTTGGTATCTGAGCTGACCTTCCTTGGCTATGGTTGAGACCCATTCCACCACTATTGCAACACAAGAAGCTTTTGTTTCTCTTCGCACTGCATCTAATATCATGCCAAAGAGATTCATGAAATGCGAACCATCCAAGAAATGCATACTCGTACTTTGAATGAAATGCATCAACAATTGACTACTCTTGTACAGAGATATGGTTCCTCTGATCAAGGGGGATTGCCTCTTTCTCCAACAAATGAGGAACCCTGATATGCTAATTCTTTAGTGCTGACCTTGTCTCATCTTGTGAGACTAGAATTTTCAAGTTTTTCTAGTGAAGATCCTGCAAGTTGGGTGTATAAGGCCAACCAATACTTCAAGTACTAAAAGAAACCCATTAGGGAGAAGCTAATGCTAGCCTCATTCCACATGGAAGGAAAGGCTTTGATATGGTTTCAAGATAGTGAGGAAGCATGGGTTTTTGTTGATTGGGAGTCATTGGTTCAAGCTTTGCATATCAAATTTGGTGCTACTACCTATAATGATCCAATGGAAACATTAGGCTAAGGCAGACTACTTTAGTATCCTTGAATAAAGCCCAATTTGAGGTTTTGTCTAATTGAATCAAGGGCTTGTCTACTGCCCACATGTTGAGTTGTTTTCTTAAGGCTGCCAGTGAGAATGCTTAATCCAAAGTCATTAAATAAAGCTTTTGGTTTATTTAAGATCCAAGAAGATTACAATTGGAACCACAAGAAGAATTCTATAGTGCAATTGGAACAAGGTAAGCCTTCAATCTTGGGTTTACCTAGGACCCCTCCTCTATTGGATCCTAAAACTAGGTTGCTTGTTAAGAGGGTTTCACCTGCACAAATGGAGGAGAGAAAGAAGAAAGGTTTATGCTATAATTGTGATGAGAAGTGGGTTCCTAATCACAAGTATAAGGATGTCATGTTGTTTCTTTTTGATTATGTGGAAGTTGTTCAAGAAGCAAATTCTGGTGTACAAATTACTGAGTTGGATGAGGGTGGAAGTCCAGATCAAGCTTTGCATAATCAAGAAGAGGCTAAGATCACTCATTTTGCTTTGAGTGGCACTCCTACCTTAGGAACAATAAGGGTTATGGGAAGAATTAAGCAAAGGTCCTTTGTAATTCTCATAGACTCAAGTAGTACTCATAATCTCATTGATGTTGCATTGGTCTCACAATTACACAGTCCTGTGGATGTTTCTTAGATTTTGGAAGTTAAGGTTAGCTAATGGAGATGTGATCAAGACTTAAGATGTATGTGAGGAGGTTCCAATAGTGCTGCAAGGACATGAGTTCTTGGTACATTTACATGTGTTGCCAATGGCGGGTTGTGAATTGGTGTTGGGTACTCAGTGGTTAGGTGCCTTAGGGGTCATTCAATGGAATTTTAAGCTGCTAACAATGAGCTTCCACTATGCTCAAAGGCAGGTTCTATTGTAGGGTATGAGGAGTGTAGGGTCAGAGTTACAAGATGGGGAGCAGTTCTTTGAGAGAGACAGTGAAGAAGGGATTGGTTTTGCATATTTCAGTTTAGTCACAATTGTTATTTGTAGATTGTCATGTTCAATTGCCTAACTTGAGTTTGATTTAGTGTTTGCTACTCCTATGGAGCTGCCTCATTTAAGGGATTATGAGCATCAGATTAACTTGAAGGAAGGAGCTCAAGCCATCTATCAGACCTTATAAGTACCCTTACTATCAAAAAAATGAAATTGAGAAAATCGTGAAGGAATTGTTGTCTGTTGGGTTCATTAGAAACAATTGTAGTCCTTTTGCTTCACATATTCTCTTAGTAAGGAAGACTGATGGCTCTTGGAGGATGTGTATAGATCATAGGGCTTTGAATCAAGAAAAAATTAGGATAAGTACCTTATTCCTGTTATTGATGAACTGCTAGATGAATTGTTTAGAGCTACTGTGTTCTCAAAACTGGAATTAAGGTCTGGTTATCACTAGATTAGAATGAAAGAGGAAGATGTACCTAAGACTACTTTTAGAACTCATGAAGGTCATTATGAGTTCTTGGTGATGCCCTTTGTCTTAACCAATGCTCCTTTAACCTTTCAATCCCTGATGAATTTTGTTTTCAAGCCATTCTTAAGGAAATTTGTTATAGTTTTCTTTGATGACATTCTTGTATATAGCTAGAATTTGGTTGATCATGTTGGTCACCTTCGTTCACTACTGGAAGCTCTAACTAAAAATCAACGGTATGCCATGAAATCCAAGTGTGTGTTTGCTTGTAAAGGAGGTAGAGTACTTGGAATACCTCATTTCATGTGAAGGAGTGAAGACTAATCCTCAGAAAATTGTTGCTATGCAGAAATGGCCTATTCCTAAGGATGCCAAGGCTTTGAGAGATTTCTTGGGCCTCACTAGATATTATAGGAAGTTTGTGAAAGGATATGGACAGATTGCAGCAACTCTGACTACTTTGCTGAAAAAGGATTCTTTTGCTTGGACCATAGAAGCTTCTCGTGCATTCCAGCTTCTCAAGGATGCTATGTCTAATCCACCTGTGTTGACCTTACCGGATTTTACTAAACCTTTTACTATGGAGTGTGATGCTTCTACTTTGGGATTAGGTGCTGTGTTGATGCAGAATCAAAGACCTATTACTTTTCACAATCAGGCATTGAAGGGGAATATAAGCATGGAAAAGAAAATTTGGTGGCTGATGCTCTTTCTAGAAAGGAAGACTGATAACGCCTTAAAATGTATACTTGTTATACATTTATGTGGGAGTTATCTCCTTATTACTTTATTTAATTTGTATAATTAAGTCATAATTTGCATTAGTATCTATTATTTATCTTTACATAATATCTTGAATAAGATGTCATTCATTGTGTGTAATTTTCTACTTTCAGAAATCTGTGAGAGAATGGAGGCCAAACTAGAATTAAAGTGGAGCTAAAGGACCATGCTTAAATGTCTAAGGAGGTGCAGCTGGAGTGCTTGGGTCATCTACCATGTTTAGAAGCTTCAAATAAGGAAAGAAATCAAAGAGGTAGAATCTGAAAAGGAAAAATTAGATTTTCACTACTAATCAGTATTTTGAGTGTATCTCTCTTCTCAAAAATCCAATTGACACAAAGCCAAATGGGTTGGAGCCGTGACTTCAATATCTATAACTTTCCAGTTTTGAGTTTTTCAAAATTCTCAACTTTTGAAGGCCGAAATTAACTCACAAGTTATTACTATAAACCTGGATAGAAATTAAAATAGTAAAAGTTTTATTTTCTTTGGACACTTTGACGCTAGGGTTTTGAAAAGAGGCTGGTAGAACGAATTTTGGTAGAAAAAAAAATTGTATTTTCCTTTCTCTAATGGCAGCCTAAACTCTTTGCTAGGGCTAGGGGTTTTGTTTCTTCTATACAGTATGAATATTCAATGTGATTCTTTTTAAGATTTTTTCAACAACATATTTGATTGTTTAAATTGATTTCTTTTGATGTCTTAGTTCTTCCATGATTTAAATAAGTTCAATCATGTTTTTCTTATTGTTTAGATGAATTTCTAATAATTTCAAATAGAAATCAGGTTTTAAAGTGAATTAATTTTTTTAAAAACTTTTCTAATCGTATTATTAATGAAGGTTATTATGCGTTCTTGAATTGTCTCAATTCAACCGAATCATAAGTTTTTAATTGTATAAGAACAATCAATTATGAAATATATATTTTCTTAGATCACAAAGAATCTCATATCGATATAAGGAAACACCCTAATGCCTTGGTATTTACATTATTGATTTAAATCGGCTTTTATTATTATTCTTGTTAACAATCACCAAGAAAAAGTACTTTTCTTCTTCACCCAAATTGTTATTTAATTATATTGTTTTTCAATTTACCTTGCTCCTTATGTTTTGACCTCGGTACTTCGAGAATTATATTGCTATGATTTCCTGCACTTGGGAATGAGCAAGCAAAGACACAATGGCTGCTACTGCAAAACCTTCCATTGTTGGAATTGGCACCTTGTGTATAATTTCTTTTCCCACTCCTACTTGGCTCAGTGATCTCAATTCTAGCTATGTCACTGACCCTGCTGTCTAAAGAATCATTCAAGCTATTCAATCTAGGCAGAGTGTTCCCTCAGGTTTTGCTCTTTGTAATGACTTATTGTTTTATAAGGGCAGACTATGTTTGGGAAGTAATGCTGGGGATTTGAAAGCAATAGTGTTGCAACAGGTGCTTGATAGTCCTTTAGGGGGTCACTTAAGGTATTTGAAGACCTTCCATAAACTTAAAAAGGATTTTTATTGGACTGGTATGGTGAAGGACTTGAAACAGTAATTATGGGAGTGTGATGTATGTCAGAAGCTCAAGAATGAGACTTACTTCCCTGTTAGGTTGTTGTAGCCTTGAACCACTCCAAAAAGACCTTGCCTTGATGTGAGTATGGACTTTATAGAAGGTCTACCCAAGTCCCAAATGAAGAAAATGGTATTTTTTGTGACGGACAGACTCACTAAGTATGCTCATTTTATTCCCTTATCTCACCCTTACACTACTACTAAGGTAGTTAACTTGTACATCCAATTTCTTTTCAAGTTGCATGGTATGCCTTCTACCATTGTAAGTGATAGAAATCCTGTCATTACCTCTAAATTCTAGTAAGAATTGAGGAAATTACAAGGCATTGAGTTGGCTATGTCCTCCTCTTATCACCCTCAATCTGATGGCCAAACTGAAGTTGTCAATAAGATTTTGGAGCATTTCTAAAGAGCTTATGCTGCAGACAAACCTCATTCCTAGGTTGATTGGCTTCCATTGGCTGAGTTTTGGTTAACACAAACTTCCATACTTCTCTTAAGCTCACTCCATTTGAGACTTTATATGGTTATCCTCCCCCCTAAGGTCATGGACTATGTACCAGGCACTACTAGAATGGAAGCTATTGATTTGTTGTTGAAGGATAGGCAGCAGCTCTTGTCCTAGCTTAAACACAACTTGACTACTGCTGAAGAGAGGATGAAATGGTTTGCTGATAAAAAGAGAGTGGATAGGTCTTTTGCTGTGGGAGATTGGGTCTACCTCAAGTTACAGCCTTATAAGCAGACCTCTACGCAATCTAGGAAGTTAGGGAAGTTGGTTCCTCGGTTTTATGGTCCCTTTCAGGTCCTGCAGAAGGTTGGAGAAATCTTTTACAAGCTTGATTTACCTAAAGGATCACTCATTCATCCTGTATTCCATGTTTTCAATCTTAAGGGCAACTTGGGATAACATGTGCTGCCTAGGACTACCTTACCAGCTATGAATGCAGACATGGTTTTTTCACCTGAACTTGTGTCAATTCTGGCTACCATCTCATCAGTTGAGGAGCAAACTCATCACCTGGTACAGTGGCATGGTGAGAGCAAGGATGATGCCACCTGGGAGAATTTGTTTGATCTTCAGCTGAGGTTTCCACAACTTGTGGGCAAGGTGCTTTAAGGGGGAGGGAATTGTTAGGAGTGTGTGTGGTATGTTGAGATGCTATGAGTTGCTAACGTTGGGTTGCTGAGTAGCTAAGCTGCTGTGGTGCCACTACATGTGTGTGTTGCTGATGTTGGGGTGCTGTGGCGTTGTGGCGGTGTTGCTGGAAATACACACTGTTGCTATGTCATGGAGTGAATTGTAATTGTGTAGTTGTCATTGTATACCTGTACTATGATGTATGTACTTGTACTAGAGTATATCTAGGGTTAACCATTGAGTAGCATTGGGCTGCATTGGCCTTGTACCTGAGTTAGTTAACATTGTCATTGTATCTGAGTCAGTTAACCGAGCTAGTTAGTTAGGATGATGAGTAGGATTGGCCAGCGGGCAAGGCAGTTATACAGTTGCGCTTGTGAGTGGTTATGGCAGTTAGGGTGGTGGTTATTGTTGTAGCTATTGAGGGTATTAAGCCTAAGATGTGTATGTACAAACGCATATAGAAGATTGTTGTTTCCACTCTTATACTTTTCTCTCTTCTCGTCCTTATCTCTCATCTCTTCCCTTCTCTATTTTTGAAGGCCTACCATCCTTGAATTCAGCTACCATACAATTCTTTAAATCCTTGCAGAGAGGGGCTCATAACATAAGACGAGCAGAAACTCAGTACCCAGACCCAGGACCAAATAATCCCGCTGAATATACTTACAAGGTTCTGATTCTAATTCTCAATCATGAAACTGTATAGATCAAAGCGTATAGCTCAATTGAGCTTGGATTGCCTCGTGGTTAATCTTCTGAAATTGCAGTCCTACTTTGAAAAATACATTCCTCTCAGTTAGAGGAAAATCAACAATACAAGTTTCAAATATATTTTTTTTTTTCTCACTTTTCGATTGTTGTATTTACATAAACATCCTAGCTAATCTTAGAAATAGTTCTATGACATTATAGAATACTTGATGTGTAACTTCTTTATGGACATTCACCATTTTTCAGTTTGATTTTGGTGTAACATTCTTCCTGAGATGGCTGCCGCAAGTGCTGATGTGAAATTGGGATCTTTTGTCAAGGATGAAGCCATCTGTTCCACCAAGAACTGCTTGATTTCCGGTGAATCAATTTTGGGTTTTGATGGTTTGATGTCATTAGTACTGGATTTAGATTTTGTCAACTCAAGAGTGAGGGTTGGGCCACATGAGCTGAGAGAGGATGAGCAGGGAAGTGATGCAAGGGTCACACAGCGGTTGGAGCCTGATGTTGCCTCTAGTTGAGAAGGATGAGGATGGTTGTGCTCACCTTCATAGGTTGCAACCAAAATTGATTGGTCTTCCACACTTCTTTGTACCTGAACAGCCAAATTTAACCATAGCCACTTTAGATTGCTACTAAATACTTTTATTAAAACAGAATGGGAAACATAGTGTCAAAAAAGATTTTGTATTCATCTTTAGATGTCTCAAAAAACATTAAATGATATGTCGGAGAATGCAATTTTGTTTAATTTGATCTAAATTACGAAATTGATCCATTTCAAATGGAGATGATCTTTTTCCATATTATATTTTAAGGGAGAATTGATTAGTAACTTGATTAGTGACATGATTATTTATCTATATATGTGAGTTGGATGAGATGTGCTAATTTTTTTTTTGGAGAAAAAAAATTTAGATAATCATAAATTAGGGGAAACATGGTTTTGAATATAATCACTCACCTTCTTTTTGACGGGGCAGCTTGGAGCGAAAGAGCATTTGAAGTAAGCTCTAGGACAGGGATTATCTCTGGTGACCTTCTGTCCATATTTCCTCCATTGATATCCATCCTTCACAACCTACAAAGTCATGGAAAGTAAGTAAAGCATGTAAATTAATTTACGCCCAATATGCACGGCCGGCCAAAAAAAGAGAGATATATAGTAATATATAGATCTATGTGAGTAAATAACTTACAAGGCTAGTATCAGATGCTTCAGTCTTGACATAAGACCTTGAGATTTTTGCCTTGATTGTCCCTTCTCTAGGTTTCTTGCATGATTCATCATCAGTTGAGCTGCTCTCTGAGTTGCCATTAATTCCATTGGCATTATTATTAATGTTGTTACTACTTTCAGACTTTCTTTTCCTTGAGGGGCTAAGCTCCTTTTCGGGGTTCCTGCTCATATAATCCATCAACTGGCTTCGCAAAGCGTTGTAGTTCTCACACATCACTGTTAGCATTTCAGTTAGCTTCCTATTTTCTGCACTCACTCGATTCAATTCCTCCACCAAAGCACCAGCCTGAACATAATTAAGCATAATAATTTTAGCACCCCGAATATAGTTTAAAACATTGATGGTGGAATATAGTACCAAAAAAATTTTCAGACATGCAGTGCAATTAATTAAGAGCAACTTTTTCATAGAAGATATACATTTTACAAACCAAGTTTCAGTAGTAATTTTGGTTTGACATTTAGTGACTTCAATGAAGTAGCAATACATATGAAGCAACATTAAACAATGTCATTTTTGTGGGGGAAAAGAAAAGTTGTCAGTTTTATTTGCTGGAGTCACATGAACCTTGCTCAACTTCATTTTCATTAGGCCAATAACTTAATATAATTTCACTTTTATCTTTCTACTTCATAGCCTTCAATTGACAGCCACAAAAGGAATAATAAAATAAATAAATAAAACAAAATCACAAGGAAAAACAAAGAAAGGAGAGAATGAACCAACCTCTTGTTTAACTGAGAGCTTCCTTTCAAAGTCTATAAAATTGCTTTCCATCTCTTCGTTCTGGAACCAAAAAAAAATAGAAAGAAACTTCTCAGTTTATGAATTCAAGTAAATATGATGTCAATAAGAGCTAGAGCTAGAGCTAGCTAGCTTCTGGGAATGCCAGATTAAATTTTCCACACGTACGTACCGGTACAGAAGCAACATTAACATTAAGATCCAAGCAAGTACTTCTCCATGAAGAATAATCCATAGCCGTCGAGTTCGAACTAGTCCAACCAAATCTTCTTGCAAAACCCAGAACCCAAGTTTCCAGAAGATGCAAGTTAGTTTGACCAAAACAGATAAAGCTGTGTAATTACAGAATCCTCAACAAAAACCCAGACCAAGCCACAACTTTCAAGTGTGAGGAAGTGTTCAAATTGTTAAAATTTCTGCCAAGTGAACCTAATGGAAGAGCATATATATATAAACCAAAAAAGATCAACTTGTTGTAAAAGGAAACTTGGTGGAAAGAGAGTTTTATTAGCTGAAGAGCTGGCATGAACTTTTTAGTTGCATATTTAAAAGTATATATTTATAGCAAAAGGATAAGAGTACTACTGCATGGGTTCGCTTTTGTTTGGCGTGCGTTAATTTGGTATTATTTTATGAATGTGATTGGTGTGTCGGTTGCCACTAGAATTCTTTGTACACTAAAAAAAATTTCAAAGTCAAGCTCGCACACCATCAAATTAAAATATTATAAAAAAATAAAAAATAAAAAACAATGAGTTGGATTGGGTTGGGTGTGGTATTGGTGTATACTATAGTATGTAATAGATATTGAAATTTGGAAAAGTAATTTTTATAAGAAAAAAAAGTCTTATTTCTCAAAAAAAAAAAAAAAAGTAAGTCTGGAGAAGTTCTAAATTGACCCGATACTTTCTTTCTTTCTACTTTTTAATAATGTAGGGTCTGTAGGGCCTTTACTTTCTTGTCACGTTTCGAAGCATTTTTCACGTTCCATGCAACATCCTTACTCTTCTTCTTCTTCTTCTTTTTTTTCCTTTTTTTTTTTTTTTTTTTTTTTTTTTTACGCGCTTCACACTTTCTTGCCAGATCTTCATTTTTTTTTCTTCTACTCTATATACTTCCTTTTCTTTTTAGTGAGAATATTGGTGTGTATACATACATATATATATATATATATATATATATATATTCTAACTGATTTTAATGATCGAGTGGTGGGAAAATTTTACTGTTCCAATTTTTATTTATTATATTAAAAAATATGCTAAGGAAGTTATGTCTCTCTCTTCTATATATAAAAGTCGCAGATGTGCACTATAGTCATTTGGTTTATTCAATCCTTTGCACTGTTTCGTTGCCCCCTTTTTTTTTTCCTTCGGGTAATATCGTCCGGTCCACTCCTTTTATTTTTTTTATTTTTATATAAAGTTGTTAGATAACACAATAAATTATCACAATTTCACAATTGTTGAAGCTTTAATTCCTTCTAGGTTAAAATAAAATATCATATTATAATTAACAACAACTAAAAACAAAGATATTATGAAAAAAGAAGTATTACATCTACAACATTTTTCACAACACTTTTATAATAAAAGTGTGAATGTCGTTAAGTTATAGTAGTAGCTACATTTTTCTTTCTTTTTTGTTCAATTTGCACTATTCACTGGCCTTTTTTTCTAGTGATATTGCCCATTCAACTTTTTTATATATATATATATATATATATATATTTATATGAAAGCTTGAATTTGTGTTAAAACACAAGAGCTTATTTAGACCACAAATTAAAAGATTACGGCTCGGTTGATATTGTTCTAACTTAAACTAAGTGCGGAATAGAGTAAATGCGAGCGAATAAACAATAAAACTACTCTAAGCTATATTCAAAAAATCACAATAGTAAAATGAAAGCTAAAAGAATAGAGAAGAGAAATGCAAATACAAGATAACACGTTGATATATTATCGAAGAGGAAACCAAAAAACTCGGCGAAAAACTTCTCCACTGCCCTCCAAGCGGTAAATGGATCCACTAGATAATAAGTTGAGATACACGAATAGCAAGAGACTCTCCAAGCCTAATCTACCCAATATACCTAAGCCCTTCAAGCTCCTACTCCAACAAGGCTTCTTGGAACCGTGTTTTGTCTAGCTCTCTGGATCCCGCAATACGCCCGATTGCATCTACCAAGCCTCACCGGCTTCTTTTGGAAAATCCCCAAAGCCTCCCAAACTCCAAAACACTCTCTACACTCTGAAATGGTGTGGGTTGTGTTTGGGTAAAAATCTCTTCTCAGATATGACAATGGAAAGGGAAGGAAAAGAGGCTACAATGATATATCACTAAGGATAAGAAGCTTTCTCTCTAAAAGATGGGTATGTGTTGTAGAAAACTTATCTAGGGTTTTTCTCTCTGAATGACCTCCTTTACATTTGTGGGTAATAAGGGTATATATAGTATAGGTAAAGGACAAGAAAGTCACACTTAAGAATCCTCCAAGCAAAGAGTTTTGTGGGTATCTAGCGAGAGGGCCTTACTTGTGAGACACTCGCGAAATTCTCCAAGCTGGCACGACTATTTAGCTTCTAGCATCTGCTTCTTACGTGCCTCTTTCGTGGGTTAGCTTCTAGCAAGCCACTCGCGAAATCCACTGATTCTTCATTTTATGCTCAATCCTTCACCAACTTAATACTAAACCCAATACAATAAAATCCCATAAAATACAAAGATCAAATTAAAGCAAATACAAGACTTTTTGTCATGGAATCATAAAACATAATTGTAAATCATAACTTTACAATATATATATATATATATATAGCTATTACTTAACACAATAAATTGTCACAAATATTTATAATTGTTGAGATATTAATTCCCTATAGGTCAAAATAAAATATCATACTGAAACTAACCACAACTAAAAATAAAGGTATTGTTATATAACACAATAAATTTTACAATATTTTCACAATTATTAAGATGTCAATTTCTTATAAGTCGAAATAAAATAATAAAATATGAGATTGTGACTAGCCACAACTGAAAATTAATATTTTGTGAAAGTGTTGTAACAATTGTTGTATGAATGTGCAAAAACTACTATAGTAGCTACAGTACTTTTTGATTTATTCAATATGTATTATTCATCACTTCATTAGCCCTTTCTTTTTTTCTTTTTTCTTTTTTTTTTTCTCCAGTCATAAGTTTGTGCTATTTTTAAAAATGTATATTTATATGATCTGGCATATATATTATTATATTGACACAACAAATTTCACAATACACAATTATTGATGTGTCAATTTTTTATAGGTTGAAATAAAATAATAAAAATATGAGAATGTTATCAACCACAACTGAGAATAAATGTTTTGTGAAAATGTTGTAACACTTGTTATTATCACAATATTCTCAATTTCTTATAGATCAAATAAAAAATTGCTAAGTCCACAACATTTTCACATTAATTTCACAACAAATCATAAGTGGTAAGTTACTATTAATGGATAAAAAAGTGATATCAGTTGTGCGTCCATTTTAAAATCAGTTACAACTTGTCATTTAGAATTTGTTATGAAAATATTATAGATTTAGCATTTCTATAAAATAAATGATAATATATCAAACCGAAATTTATCACGGCTGAAAATAAAGGTATAGTGAAAATATTGTGATATTTTGTTGTATTTCTAGACTTCTTCTTTGGTTTAGTCAAATTTGTTGAGTAACAATTCACTGTTTCACGCATAATTTTCTTATGTTGATTTTCTTTTTATTTTTTATGCATAGTTTAAAGTGGTTGTCCCAATTAAAAATCAATAACTATTTACCATCTAAGATATGTTGTGAAAATGTTATGGATGTAGCTTACTCTAAAATTAAATTATAAAATATCATACCAGGGCCCACCATAGCTAAAATAAAGATATTAAGAAAATATCATGACATTTATTGTGTTCCTGACTTTTTTTTCTTTGTTTAGACAACTTGTTGAACCAAAATTCATAGTTTTACGGACAATTTTCTTGGATTTTTTTAACATATTTTTTAAATTAAAAAACACATAGTTTTACCAACAACAAAAAAATAGAAAAGAGTAATTTCCCCCTTTATGTTTGGAGAAGTTTCATCCCCTAACTTTAAAGTTGAACAATTTCCTCCTTTATATATTGCACACAAGCTTATAGTCCCTGCTATTACTCTCTTAATTAAATTCTAACAAAATCTTATGATTCCTATAACATTTCATTGCGCAATATCTAAAATGCTACACTAAATTTTAATGTCCTGGAAATTTCTTTGTTCATTTTGAGTTTTATGTGTTAGTGATACTTAACAAAGTAAAAATGGTAATCTATGGTATTCTATTTGTTACCTAGAAAACACTAATTTATTAGAGAATTAAATCTTCTAGATTTATAATTTTATCTAATTGAAACTTTTATGTCTTTTGTTATTTTGTTCTTTTTTCATTTCTTTTATTTCTTAAAAAGGTGTTCATTAAAAATTAAGCAAGCTAAGCATTGTAATTAGGCTCATAAAATAAAATGATAAAGAAGGAAGTAAGAATAAAAAAATATTCATTGCAAATGGTTGTAGGTATTTCATTTGATGAAGAGTTTTAATTGTAGTATATGTCATAAATTATTGTGAAAATTTACATATTGTGACAATGTATTGTTAGAAGATGACAACATTTGTTATCATTCTTAGTAGAATTTTTTTTGTGAATAAATACTGTCTTTAGTAAATAGGTTCTAAGAAATTATTATACTAAATAGATAGTCATATGTTAAATAATTATTCTAAATCTAAATACATGATTTGATACTACCTCAAAAAAATTCTATCTAAAATTATTTCACTTAAGGGGTAGCACATGCCTTGCACCTGCAACCCTTACTAGTATTCTTATAAAGTATGAAAAAAATAATTTACAAATACACCTAAACTCACATTTAATTTTATAACACGCTTCATTGTCAATTTGTGAATAGATTTTAGCACTTACGATGGGACCACCAAGGATAATTATTGGGAAAAAAAATTAGGCACTTCAATCAAAAGATGACATTTTAGCCTATTATAAATTTGGGTGTCTCTTGTATTATTCATTGTTTTAATAGCATTTTAAATTTTTTTTTTACTTAAGATTTCAATATTTTTTATTTTAATTTAGTTTAATGTACTTGAAGCAATGTCAAATTATTATGTCATAGTTTAATGTATCATGCGATTCTCTTTTAAATAATTTTAATATGCTATAAGATGTAAACAACATGTACAATACATTGTACTTGACACTACTATATATCACAAAAAGCAAAAAGAAAAACTATGTTTCACGAGGCTTTACTTATATTTAGGACTTGCTTTTTTGGTTTTTCCCATTTTACACGAGATAGGTTAGAACTTCGAAACAAAAAAATTCCATCGACATCGTTACTAGATTGAGATGGGGCAAAATTATTAACTCCAAAGGTTGAGCAATTGTTCCGACGTTAATCAATTAAAAGTAGCCTTTTTAGATTTATAAAATAGTTGATGTGGTAGGAGATAAATTGAACTAGATATATCTCTAAACCCTCCCTTTAAGTTAACAATCAAATTGAACCAAACCGATAGAGTAAAGTAAATTATACTATTTCGTGTCAACATTGGCACATCATGTGCTTAGATATAAAATGTCAAATTAGTTTACGATTAGGGTGGAGTGGAGGTACGTAGAGGAGATGATGAGAAAATTGGGATTCCAAGAAAGGTGGATTCAGCTCACCATGATGTGTGTAAAAACCACGTCGTATTCAATTCTTATTAATGGTGAACCAAAGGGAAAAATCTTCCCGACAAGGGGTCTCCGTCAAGGCGATCCTATTTCCCCATATTTATTCCTTTTGTGCACCAAGGGTCTCTCAGCCTTGTTCCAAAGGGAAGCGAGATTGGGTCGGATTAATGGGGTATCAGTGTGTAGAAGGGCTCCCCAAATATAACATTTATTCTTCGCAGACGATAGCATTATCTTTTGTAGAGCAACCATGGATGAGGCCAATTAGGTAAGCCAGATTTTAAAAGAGTATGAATGGAGGTCGGGTCAGAAATTAAATAAAGAGAAGACTTCCCTTTTCTTTAGTAGGAACACACCAAAGGAAATCCAGGAAGATGTGAAGAATCTATTTGGGGCCCAAATAATCAAGCAACATGAAAAATACCTTGGTTTACCTCTGGTGATTGGAAAAGGAAAAAAGAAGGCTTTTAGTCGAATTAAAGACCAAGTGGGAAGACGGATTGCGGGGTGGAAGGGTAAGCTTCTTTCAAGGGCGAGTAGGGAGATACTTATTAAGGCAATGGCTCAAGCCACCCCGACCTATACTATGTCCTGCTTTAAGCTTTCAAACTCGTTATGCATGGAATTAAATTCTATAGTAAGAAATGGAAGGAAAGAAGGAAAGTCATAATTGAATGCCCAAACCTATCACCCTGACCTATACTGCCGACAAACCACTGCTTGGATAGAAGGAAAGTCATAATTGAAGATAGGTATGCAACTTGTGGGGAAAAAGAATCTTCAGCCGACGCCCTATAGGATTGCTAGTTGGCGTCCGAGGTTTGGAAGGAATCAGACATCAAATTCCCTATATGGAACAATACCCAACGCGACTTCATAGAGGTTAACTGGAAGCTTATAGAGGAGGCACCAAATATTGATTGAAATGTGTTTGCAATCCTGGCATGGAACATTTGGAACAACCATAACTATCTAAAGCACGAAGGGAGATGCAAGACTTCAAAAACCATTGTTAGTGATACTAACAGATTTGTTGAAGAATTGAGGCAGGGGATAACCTTGACCAATCACACGTCTCGGCAAAGGCCTGAAGTTGCAGCACAATGGTGCCCTCCAGAGCTGGGCTAGTATAAAATCAATGTTGACATAGCAGTTTTTAAGGATGTTGGCAATTGTGGGGTGGGCATTATTATTAGAAATGAGGAGGGTAGTCTGATGGGAGCAATGAGTAAAAAGCTCCCTTTGCCTTTAGGAGTGCTAGAGGTGAAAGCTAAGGCGACAGATGAAGGAATCCGTCTGGCAAAAGACTTGGGTTTGAAGGATGTAGTAATTGAAGGTGACGCAAAAGTAGTCATGTCTACTCTAGCCCGGTCTGATAGTACACCAAGTTCAATCCAGAAGATCGTTGAAGGAACGAAGAAATGTTTACAGCATTTTCATGACTGGAAAGCAAATCATATTAACAGAAATTGTAATGTTGTGGTCCACTTACTGGCCAGGTATGCTTGTAATGTAACAGATAGTGTTATTTGGGAGGAAGACACTCCCCCAATGATCTATGATCAAGTTTATGCTGATGTATCTTTTTCGGGCTTGATCCCCAATTAATGAAGTAATTTGAGTATTGACTATCAAAAAAAAAAAAAAAAGTTTACAATAACTTCTTTCTTGTTATCACTTTTGGTGATACCGTAGTTGTCTAATTAATGTCTCATTTTCTAGCCTGGGTGGGAGTGTGGTGTCTGCCTAGTATATAGTAATATAAGTTTACAACATTTTTATAACGAATTTTAGTTGGTAATCTATTATTGGTAGTTAAAAAAGTAATGTCAGTGGTAGGCCCAAATTAGAACCAGTAACACTGATTGCCACCTAAAATTTGTTGTGAAAATATTGTAAACTTATATTAGCATTACTCTCGTCTAGTATTTTTTTTTTAATTAGTACTATTTTTTTAATTATTACTCTTTTTTTAATTATGAGCTTTTTAAAAATGAGGTTATAGTAAAAAATGAAGTTTAAAAAATTGTAGTTTGAAAGATGTTGTTTAATAATGCATTACCAAATCATTTGATAACAAATTATTTTATCAATTAAACTAATTTAAACTCACACTTCTAAAATAGTTTAGACATTTATAGTGTCATTTTGAATTACAATACATATATTGTGGTTTGACACTATTATAATTTAGCATACAAAACTTCAAATGCTATGATTCAGCGCATAAATTTTGGACTAAAATAAAATCATTAGATTTCTTTCAATTTTATATGATATGGAAATATTTATTATTTAATTAATTCCACCCCCTTAAAATATCTCTTAATTTTTTTATTAGAGATAAAAATCTTATTATAGTCTAATCTATGTGTTTATGAGTGTAATATTCTCTGAAGGCAGCGTTGTTTCAGATGGGACTAACTAAGGTTCCTAGACTTGATGGTATGAATGCTCTTTTTTACCAAAAATTCTGGCATGTTGTGGGTGATAATGTAGAAACTGCAGTATTGGATTATCTGAATTCTGGTATCATGATTCCTAGTATTAATCATACTAATATTGTGTTGATTCCTAAAGTGAAGACACCTGAGAAAATGTCTAATTTCCAGCCTATTAGTCTCTATAATGTCATTTATAAAATTGTTTCCAAGGTGTTGGCTAACCGGTTGAAATAGATTTTCCCGGATATTATCTCCCCTACTCAAAGTGTTTTTATTCCAAGGTGATTAATTACTAATAATGTGTTGGTGACATATGAGACTTTGCACACTATGCACTCCTTGAAAAAAGGTAAAAAAGGGTCACTGGCATTGAAGCTTGACATTACTAAAGCATATAATAGGGTTGAATGGCCTTTCTTGCAAGGTATAATGGTTAAATTGGGTTTTCTTGAAAAGTAGATCAATTGGGTGATGGGTTGTGTAACTACACCTTCTTTTTCTGTCCTTATTAATGGTAAACCCTATAACAATATCCATCCAACTAGAGGGATTCACCAAGGTGATCCTTTATCGCCATATTTATTCCTTTTGTATGCTAAGGGGTTTACATCCTTACTGGCTAAGGCACAAGTGGAGGGACGTATTAAGGGTATTTCTATATGCAGAAGGGCACCCAAAATTTCAAACCTAATACTTGCTGATGATTCTTTGCTTTTTTGTCGAGCCACAAATAGTGAGTTTGCTGTGGTCAATAAGGTTTTGCATACTTATGCCAATGCTAACGTAGGACAACCACACTATTTCAATGAAATAAATAAACAACAAAATAAACCCTAGGAGTCAGCACCTAAGAGCTGCTTGGAGTCAGCACTAAGCAAAAACTGGAGTCAGCACCAGTGTAAAAAAGAAACACATGTTTTCTTACTATTCTAAAAAACTGTCTTACAATAATCAGAAAAGGTGCTAAATAGCTAACAATAAAATGCATAAAGAAACCCTAATTATTAAATACTCGAGCTTGCTTAGTCTCAAGCCCAATAACTAACAGGCTCCATCCATAAGGCCACAGGTTAGGCCGTCTTTTTTTTGCTCTTCCTCCCGTACATGCGTATAATTGGGGGCTTGTACCTTGTTTTTGCACTAAGTGCATCTGGCCAACGTATTAATATGGAAAAGCCGTTAGTATTTTTCAGTAGAAATAGCCCTTCCAATCAAAAAGTGGAGATTGTGTTAGTCATAGGCGTGAAGAGGCAGAGCGGTTTGAATCCTATCTAGGATCACCAACTTTGGTGGGTCGGGCAAAATTCCAAATCTTTTCTTTTTTAAAGGATCGAGTTTGGAAAAACTTGCGAGGTTGGAAAGGCAAGATGTTGTCTAAGGCAAGATGTTGTCTAATGCTGGAAAGGAGGTGTTCATTAAGGTGGTTGCTCAATCTATTCCCACTTATGCTATGGGAGTTTTTCAATTGCCATTGAAGTTGTGTGATGAGCTAAATGCTTTGTGTGCTAAATTTTGGTGGGGTCAAGTGGGGGATGAAAGGAAAGTTCATTGGAAAAGTTGGGATAGTTTATCATAGCCAAAGAATGATGGTGGGATGGGATTTAGGGATTTGAGAAGCTTCAATCTTGCTATGATAGCTAAGCAAGGGAGGAGACTTCTGTATGACCATGATTCACTCCTTTTTTAGTGTTTCAAAACTAGGTACTTTCCAAGGTGTCATTTCCTAGATGTTGTGGTCTCGCCTAATAGTTATTATGTGTGGAAAAGTATGGTGGCTGCACTACCAATTTTGAAGAGTGGCTATTGTTAGAGGGTAGGGAATGGTGTGTCCATTAGAGTGCATAAGGATAAATGGATTCCTAACTATCCAGCTAATAAAATTATTCACCCAGCTCAGGAGGAAAGTGAGGAGTGGTTGGTGTTCGAGCTTATTGATTCAGTATCACACTGTTGGAGGCGTGATATTATCATGTCTATTTTGCATAGGAAGGATGCTGAAGCTATTTGTAAAATTCATTTGAGCCATAGACAAGTATCTAATTTTTTGGCGTGGCTGCACAATAGAAAGGGAGTGTAGTCAATCAAGTCCAAGTATTATATAGCAAGAAGGGTGATGTGAAAAGAGGATTGGGCAGAAAGTTCAAGGGGTCTTGGTGGTTTGCAGATTTGGAAGAAGTTGTGGAAGCTACAGGTGCCTAATAAAATTAAGGTTTTTGAATGGAGGACCTGCCATGAAATTCTACCAACTCGTGTCAACCTTGCCCCAAAGAAAAATCATATTAGATCCAATGTGTCATTGCTGCAAATCTTTTCCAGAATCTACTGTTCATGCTATATGGGAGTGTGTTGCTGCTCAAGATGCGTGGGCAGGAAACTCACTCAATCTGCAAAAGTGATCAACTAACCAATGTTATATTATTCAGCTATTTGAATTTCTTTTTGACAAGTTATCTAATGTAGATTTTGAGTTGTTTCTTGTTCAATCATGGCTTATATGGAATCAAAGAAATAAGGTGGTGCATGGAGGACAGATGATGGATCCAAGGGGTTTGAACAAAAGATCACTGGACTACCTCAATGAGTACAAAAAATCACAGGTTCAGCTAGCTGCTATACCAGTCACGACACTTGCTAGAATTTCCTAGAAACCACCACCTACATCAATATACAAGCTGAACTTTGATGCAGCAATTTTTTTTTTTACCTAAACTGCTCTGGGTTTGGGGCAATTATCCACAATGAAGAGGGTGAGGTGATGGCTGGGATGTCGATCTAGGGTCCTTTGGTTCATAACAGTGCAGAAGCTGAAGCTTTGGCGTGTAGGAAAGCTGTTCAATTCTCCATTGAAGTTGGTTTTTCAAGATTGGTCATTGAAGGGGATAATGCATTGGTGATGAATGCAATATCATGCTCTATAGAAAACAACTCTTTGCTAAGACACATCTTTGAAGACATCCAAAACCTTGTTCGTGGGTTGCAATATGCTTCAACTAGCTACATTAAAAGGGGTGGTAATATGATTACACACTCTTTAGCTCGACATGCTAGGACAATTAGTGATGAAATGTGATAAAGGTAATTTTGTAGATAATGCTAAGATGACGAATCCCATGGTACCAATTGGACTGCCTAGAACAATGGGAGGCTGCATCTCAAAAGCTGACGACTCTAAAGTTGACGAACCTAAAGCTGACGACCCTAAAGCTAACAACTATGTAGTTGACGATCTCAAACTTCAAGCCGACAACCTTAGAAATAAGCGGTGTCAAGCTAACAAGAATAAGCTGAAGAAGTTAGTTAAACTCCTGTCCACAACCTTATTGACCTCCACGGATACATATATAAGGAGGATTCTTATGCTACACGCCTATCCCTAATTAAGAAGACTTCTATAAGAAAAAGGACATAAAGAGATACACAAAATTCAGGAGTTACTCTCCTAGAAGGAGAGAACTTCTTGACCGAGGCATGAATTTTGGCCCTACACTACTATAAATATCCCAAGACCCTCACAAGGCAAGGTACGCATAATTCACCTCAACTCTAGCACTTTGGAGTTGTGAACAAGAGATTTCTCTAACTTGACCGTCGGAGGGTATTTGGCCGGTGCCACACCGGTACTCCTTTTAAGGTCTTCAGCTTTTATGTTGCACAGGTACTTCATCAGGAGAACGTGAGGACCGTGTGGCTTACTGACAATTTTGAGCATCATCAGTTGGCGCCATCTATGGGAAACATTTAGTGACTGATAGTACTATCGCTTCCCGGACAAAAAGTTGCATGGTACTCACCCGCTCGATGGCGACCACCAACAACGTTTAAGGGGACGAACCGCGCACGACGGCGCTTAAAAGGCAAGTCCAAACCTTGGCCGCCGTCGTGGAACGCCTCACCAAACAAACCAGGATCTAGAAGAACAACTACGCTAGAAGAATGTGGGAGCCAACACCCAGGAGGAAGACCAAGAAGGGACTAGCGCGAAGAGAAGAAACCAAGAAAGGCCAGAAAGAAGCAACGCTCCAAGCAGGCCAGAACAACAGGACAAAAATCGGCCATTTGCTACCAATACCATCCCACCTCAAATAGCTGTCGAGATGCAGATGATGAAGGAGCAAATGAACTGCATGATGAACACCCTCAAAGGGCAGGTATCCAGCGACCTTGATGACTTGGTCCAGCGAACTGACTCGCCATTCACAGCTTCTGTCAGTACATTCCCTCTTCCACAAAAGTTTCACGTGCCGCAAGTAGAAAGCTACGATGGGTCCAAGGACCCCTTAGATCATTTGGAGTCTTTCAAGACCCTAATGCACCTTCAAGGAGTGTCGAACGCGATCATGTACAAAGCCTTCCCCACAACGCTGAAGGGACCCGTAAGGATCTGGTTCTGTAAACTGACACCCAACTCTATTGGTACCTTCAAGGAGTTAAGCGCCTAATTCGCCTCGCACTTCATTGGAGGCAACAAGTACAAGAAGTCCACTGCGTGCCTAATGAACATCAAGCAATGAGAGGACGAGATGTTGAGGTCTTATATAGCTCGTTTTAACAAAGAGGCTCTCTCGATTAACGAAGCAGATGACAAAATACTCTTAGCAGCATTTACCAATGGGTTACAGAAAGGTAAGTTCTTATTTTCCCTATATAAGAATGACCCAAAGACCATGTCAGATGTACTTTACAGGACACCAAGTACATGAACGCAGAAGACGCGCTGTTGGAATGGGAAGAGAAGCCCAAAAAAAGGGAAAGACAAGAAGACACGGGATCAGATAAGGGGCGAAAGAAGGCCAGAACGGAGGAATGAAAGGATGATCGACGCCCAGACAATCCGTGGGGAGATACACGAGCTTCACTCTGCTGACTGCCCCTATCAACCGAGTACTAATGCAGATCAAAGATGAAGGAACCCTGACATTTCCCAACAAGCTAAAGGGAGATCCCAATAAAAGGTCGAGGGACAAATATTGCCACTTTCACCGAGATCACGGCCACGACACAGCAGATCGTTATGACTTGAAGTAGTAAATAGAAGCTCTTATTAGGCAAGGAAGGCTGTAGAGGTTTGTCAGCAAGGAGAAAACAAACCCACCACAAGACCAGGCTCCTCGACGGGAGAAAGAGTGCCCTAGGTAGCCCCTAGGAGATATAACGATGATAGCGGGGGGTACCACGGCTGCTGGGTCAACAAAGAAAGCCCGGAAGACATACCTCAGGATGATTCATAACATCCAGTTGACAGGTTCCACACCCAAAATGACGCGGGTTGACAATCCCTTCATTGGATTTTCAAAAGAAGATGCACGTCTTCATCACCCCCATGATAACGCGCTCGTAGTCACCATACAGGCAGGAGACTACAATCTACACTGAGTTCTCGTCGACAACGGAAATTCGGTAGACATCCTCTATTACCTCACATTCCAACAAATGGGGATTAATAGGAAGCGGCTAGTTCCAACTAACGCCCCACTCGTCGGCTTTAGAGGATTGAGGGTATTCCCTCTTGGCAGCGTCACTTTGGCAGTAACCATCGGAGATTACTCTCAGCAGATCACCAAGAATATAGCATTCCTTGTAGTCGATTGCTCATCGGCCTACAACGCCATTAGAAGGCATCCCACCCTCAACTCATGAAAGGCTGTAACCTCAACCTATCATTTGATGATAAAATTCTCTACTAATTATGAAGTAGGGGAATTGAGAGGAAATCTGGTAATCGCGTGCGAATGTTATGTAGCTATGATGGAGATGGATGACCACCTCCAGACCATGAACATAGAAGAGCGTCGAGTAGTAACGGAGCCCGAAGAGAGACTCGAAGACGTACCTCTTGACGACTCACTACCGGAGCGAACAACCAAGATTGGCACCCACGCAGACTTGACGATACGTCAATCACTCACAACCTTCCTTAAAGAAAATTAGGACGTGTTCACTTGGAGCCATGAAGACATGCCAGGAATTGACCCATCGGTCATGGTGCACAGGTTGAATGTGTCGCCATTCTTCTCACCCATCCGCCGGAAGAAAAGAGTTTTCGCCTAAGAGAGGGATCAGGCGATGGCAAAAGAAGTTCGCAAGCTACAAGAAGCAAGTTTCATTAGGGAGGTCTACTACCCTAATTGGTTGGTAAATATCGTGATGGTCAAAAAGAGTAACGAAAAATGGAGGATGTGCGTCGGCTTCACGGACCTAAACAAAGCATGCCCTAAAGATAGCTATCCTCTCCCACGGGTCAACCTCTTGGTGGACTCTTCAACTCAACACCAGTTATTGAGTTTCATGGATGCGTTTTCTGGATACAACCAAATCCAAATGGATGAAGCTGATGAAGAGAAAACTTCGTTCATAACGAGCCAGGGCCTCTTTTATTACAAAGTCATGCCTTTTCGGCTTAAAAAAACATGGGTGTAACATATCAAAGGCTCATGAACAAAATGTTTAAACAATAGATAGGGAGGAACGTCCAAGTGTACTTTAATGACATGCTAGTAAAAAGCTGAAGGGAAGAAGATCACATGGGGGATCTCAAGGAAACCTTCGATACTCTTCACTCCTACAACATGAAGCTTAATCCAGGCAAGTGTGCCTTCGGAGTGACAACAGGAAAATTTTTAGGATACATGGTGTCCCAAAGAGGTATTGAAGCCAACTCGGACAAGATCCGGGCTATAATAGAGATGACGCCCTCTAAAAATGTGAAGGAAGTATAAAGCCTTAATGGCAAGGTCGCCACACTTAGCAGATTTGTATCCAGAGCAACGGATAAATGTCTACCATTCTGCACACTGAAGAAGTCCTTTGAGTGGACAGCCGAATGTCAACAAGCATTCGAGGACCTAAAGGCCTACCTATCTTCACCACCGCTGTTGACCCCCTCCCAACCTGGTGAAGAGCTGTTCCTCTATTTGGCCGTTTCTCTGGCCATCGTTAGTGCAGCCTTAGTCAAGGAAGATGACAAAGTGCAAAGGCCCGTATACTATGCCAATCGGGCACTTCATGGCGCAGAAGGATAATACTTACCGATAGAAAAGTTTGTCTTCACTCTAGTCACGGCAGCCTGCAAGCTCAAGCCATACTTCCAAGCCCATACTGTGGTTGTACTAACCAGCAAGCCCTTACGACGAGCAATGAGTAGCCCAAAAGTCGCAGGATGTATGGCCTTGTGGGTAATAGAGTTAAGCGAGTTTGACATAAAATATCGCCCACGTACCGCCATCAAGGGACAAGTGCTCGCTAACTTCATTGCGAAGTTTACCAACATAAAGGGCCAGGGGGCAGAGAATCCTCAATGGAGTGTGTTCACTGACTGGTCGTCAAACAAAAAAGCTGGTGGAGCAGGAGTTGTACTTCAATCTCCAGAGGGCGACGAGATCGAATGCATGATTCGACTTGATTTTCCTATAACTAATAATGAAGCAGAATATGAAGCCCTCATAACAGGTTTAGATCTAGCCAAAGCCATAAGAGCCGTAGACATGGTGATTCATTACAACTCTCAAGTCGTCACTAATCAAGTAAACGATGACTATGAATGTAAGGGAGAAAAGATGAAAATGTACTTGGAGCAAGCAAGAAGGAGGGTAAACGAGTTGCAGGCAAAAGTCGTTTAAATTCCAAGTAGAGAAAATGAGCAAGTCGACTACCTTGCTAAAGCGGCATCCGCAGAAAACATGACCACCCCCGGGAAGGTACTATCCTTTACTCAAATCGCACCACTAATAGATGTCATTAGTATGTAGGAGGTAAGATCCAAGAGTAATTGGACCACCCCTTCAGTTTCTTATCTAAAAGACAGCATCTTGCCTGAAGAAAAGGAAGTCGCACGGAAGATGAAGGTCTAGGCGGCCCGATTTGTCTTGATAAGGGACATCTTGTACAAAAGGAGTTTCTCCTGACCATACCTGAAATGTTTAAGACCCGAAGAAGCGGATTATGTCATAAGGGAAGTGCACGAAAGGATCTGTGGCAATCATTCAGGGTCACGGTCATTGGTCCATAAATTAATTCGGGCTGGATATTACTGGCCAACCATGTAGAAGGACGCCCAAATATATGTCAAAACCTGTGACAAGTGCCAAAATTTCAGCAGCATTAGCAGGAAACCGACGGAAGATCTGACCCTGATAACGACTTCATGGCCTTTCGCCCAATAGGGACTGGACATCATGGGCCCATTCCCACTAACAGCAAGGCAGCTGAAGTTCCTAATAGTCGGCATCGACTACTTTACCAAATGGGTAGAAGCTGAAGCCCTGGCCACAATCATTGAGAAAAACGTGCGAAACTTTATTTGGAGGAACATCGTTTGCAGATACGAAATCCCAAGGATTTTGATCTCGGACAATGGTAAGCAATTCGACAATGACTCTTTCCGAGAATTCTGCTCACAACTAGGAATAAAGAACCACTACTCTTCGCATACCCATCCCAAGCCAACGGAAAAGTTGAAGTCACGAACCGGTCCTTACTTCGAATAATCAAGACTCGGCTCGAGCGGGCAAAGGGTATATGGCCGGAAGAACTACCCAGCATGCTATGGGCATACAGGACAATAGTTAGGACCCCTACAGGAGAAACCCCATTTTGGCAAACATACGGGAGCGAAGCAGTCATCCCAGCCGAATTGGGCTCACAAGCTACAGGGTGGACACTTACGACAAGAAAGGAATGACGAAGCCATGCGTCTACAACTTGATCTAGCTGACGAGGTTAGGACGACGGCAGAATAGAGGCTCGCACGTTACCAGAACCTCATGGCAAAACATTACAACTCCCGAGTCAAACACCGAGACTTCAGAGTTGGAGACCTCGTCTTGAGAAAAGTGATGGGCGCCACCAAAGACCCCATACAAGGAAAGCTCGGCCCAAACTGGGAAAGGCCCTACAAAATAACATCATGGCTAAGGAAGGGCACCTACCATTTAGAGACGCTGGACGGGCAGAGGCTACGCCATCCGTGGAACATCGAGCATCTCAGAAAGTACTACCAGTAGAAGATAGCATGAAGAACATTACTCCTTATTTCCAGTTTATTTCTTTTAATCTTTTGTCTTTGTTTATTTTTACCTACAAAATGTTTTAAAGCCTAAAGGGCTGAGTTTATTTTTTTTAGGGACAGTGTGTTACTTATGCATGCATTCATGATAATAAGAGGAGTTTATTAAAAAACAAACTGAAAAATTTGTTATGTAGACGGATCTACTGTCAAGTGGACGACCTTATTACTTAGTCCACAAAGTGGACGAACCTACTATTAAGTCCACAAAGTGGACAACCTGACTACTAAGTCCACAAAGTGGACGACCTTATTACTTAGTCCACAGAGTGGATGAATTTACTACTAAGTCCACAGAGTGGACGACCTTATTACTTAGCCACCTACTACTAAGTCCATAAAATGGACGACCTTACTACTAAGTCCATAAAGTGGACGACCTTATTACTTAGTCCATAAAGTGGATGAATTTACTACTAAGTCCACAAAGTGGACGACCTTATTACTTAGTCCACAAAGTGGATGAACCTACTACTAAGTCCATAAAGTGGATGACCTTACTACTAAGTCCACAAAGGGGACGACCTTATTATTTAGTCCACAAAATGGACGAATTTACTACTAAGTCCACAAAGTGGACGACCTTATTACTTAGGCCACAAAGTGGACGAATCTACTACTAAGTCCACAAAGTGGACGACCTTATTACTAAGTCCATAAAGTGGACGACCTTAATACTTAGTCCGCAAAATGGATGAGTTTACTACTAAAATCCATTATGTGGACGAATTTGACACCATCAACAAAGTAAGTTTTCTAAAACCACAAAGTTGACAGGTTTAGTACGTTGATGAGTCCCTTAGAAAGCCCGCTAAAAAGAAGCTAACGCCATAAAAACACTTCAATAGTTGACACCATAAGAACACCAAATATAAAGCAACATATTAGGGGGTAATGAAGATTGATTCTATAAAATAAAATTATGTTTTTACAAAAGACCCAAAACAGAGGGCGTCAAGCATTGAAATACATTACAATAAAAGGACCCAAAACAACGGGCATCTAGCATTGAAACATATTACAATAAAAGAAAAAGGCTCAAGTTCATGAAGCTGGAGGGGTAGCTGACGGAGATAAAGTAACAATTGGCATAGAGGCATCTTCAGCATTGGGATTTTCTGCATGGAGTTTCACTGACGGAGCTAAGGTGATGGACTTGTCTACGGCAGGTTGAGCAAGGACGAAGCTGCCATCCCTTGAGTTCACCTTAAGCTGGGTAGTCTCATCGGTTTCCCTAAAAATGGAACCACCCGCCGGAGTTTACGGTAAGGGCTCGTCCATATTGATCCTAGATAAATCCAAGTCAGGGTAAGCGAACTTCACCTGCTTCAGACAGTCCCCAAATCTGTCAGCATAGTAAATGGCACAGGCATCTATGAAGGACTGAGAGTCCTTAAACTCCATCACAGCATCAGCCCTGGCCGTTTCCACCTAACTTAAAAGTCCCTTCAATTCCTTTTCTGCCATCAGCTTAACTTCTTCCTCCAATTTCCGCTAACGACTTTCCTCCTCCTCCAATTTTTCCTTCAGCTCCTTCACCTCTTGACCAAGAATTTTGCTGGCCTTCTTATATTGCTGCTGCGCATCTATTAGGTTCTTGATACGCGTATACAGACGGGTAACCACCCCCTCCTTTGCAGCGCACCTATCTTGCAAGGTCTTCATTTGAACCATGGCCTACAAGACATAAAAATGGCGTCAGTTCACTAAAAAATTTGTCTAAAAGTCAAGACGTGAAGAAGGAAGTATACCCAAGCAAGATCAAACAACCCTATCGACCCTATTTCATCTGTCGCCTGCTCATTACATAGATCTATCTCCTCGTCTTTCAAAATGGATTCTGCCACCTCCACAGCATAATCCTTATGAGTAAGAAGGTGACGGACGGGATCATGGCTGACGGTGCCGGATGCCATCATAAGGCCCTTGCCTACCCCATGGGAGGATTTTTGAGGCGATTGCTTTTTAGGGGGTTTACCCCCAAGGGTAAGGGCCACCTTCTTCCCAGAACGTTCATCCTTCCCGTCGGCCTTCCTTTTGGCCCCCGCCTTCCCGACGGACTTAGGGACTGACGAAAGTGTTGCCTCCCCTTTGGCCTTCTTGGTCACTTCCATTTCTACAAGGGGCAAAAAGTGAAGACTAAGGAAGGAAACGACATAAGAAAAGTGACGGAAGTAATTAAGAAATACTCATGTCAATGGGAGAACGCGTTTAGCTTGCAAGCTTCCTACGTCGGTTCCGGACCACCTTAATATAAATGCAAGGCGTCAAGGGTAATCAAGTCCCAACACTTTCTCTCGTCCAATGGGATGGATATTACTCGACGGATGAAATCCTCTTGCTCCGCGGTCACACGTGGACGAACGTTAGCTGAAGAAAAAAAAGACGGGGTTAGGAATCAAACAAAGAGACTAAGTAGAGAAACTGACGAAGTCAACCTGAATCCCTGACATATGCCCAAGTGTTGTCAAAGAAGCCATGAGGCATTGACTCCCACTCCTCCTGACAGCATACCTAGTTCGTCCTCTCTACAAAAAAGTATCTGCCCTTTCATTTTCTATTAGAATTGAGCATATTCGACAGCAATTTTAACTCTTTCTTCCTTACTGCAAAGTGATATATCCCCTTTAACGAGGAAATATGCCGAGGACGGTAGCACCAAAAGAACTCGTCCAGGGTTAATTGACGGTGCCTACCACTCAGACGACCTCAGAGGATCTCAGCACCAATAAATATTTGCCAGACGTTAGGGGCAATTTGACTAACGGATATGCCCAAAAAATTAGCTAGCTGACGATATAATGCCGTCAGCAGTATTCTTAATTCCGCAGCAAACATGGCATCATACATGCCAATATCTGCGGTTCGTCCTGAATAGCATCTCTCACCCTTCTCGAGGAGACGAATTGGGATATCGTCCGGTATTTGATAACAGGCCAGTAAATTTTTAAAGACATTTTCCGACATCGTTGACAAGAATTCGTTCACGGACCATTCTAGGGGTAGGATAAAAGGATGGTCGTCACCAGGGGCTCCCAAGGTGCTTTCTAAGGTCTCCTCGCTACCTTCATCTTCACCCCCGTCACCGGTTCTTTCCCTTTCCTCTTCACTGTCCCCGTCCTCGCTCACCTCACCTTCTCTACAACTTCTTTCCTCTTCGTCAGATGAATGGGCTGACATGTCCCTTTCTGATGACCAGGATAAGCCCTCCTCGGGCTCATAACCTAATTGGAAGACCTCGTCATAACCCGTTTTCTCACGGATCGATGATTGTTCACTCGTCGCTTCTCTAGACATCTGACTACCTACAAACGACGGGTTTATTCTAAGAACCTAGGCCGACGACCTCACTAAAGGGTATTGGCTAGAAAAATAAAAGAAGATAGAATAAAAGAAGATAGAATAAAAGAAGAGAACTTACAAGTAAAAGATTCTTCGAGTAAGGCAACGGTCCTAAGAAGTTGACGGCAACAAAGGTGACGGAGCTGGCAAGTAGACAAACAGGAGTTTTGGAGGTGACGCTCTCTCTCTCAAAATTAGCAAATGTTGGAAAGTTTAAAATGAGAGAAAGGGTGAGATATATATATATATATATATATAGGGAAAAAGGACACGGAAGACGAAGTGACACGCTCGCCCAGGATCGAGGCCAATCAGTTCAGGCCACGTGTTCGAGCATTTAATGTGGGCCGGCCTAAGATGTCACGACTTTCTTGAGTATGTACTCCATAACCCGTCAGGAAAGGCTGACAAGGCTATGAAGTAGGGGGCAGCTGATAAGGGTAATTTTGTAGATAATGTTAAGATGACGAATCCCATGGTACCAATTGGACTGCCTACAACAATAGGAAGCTGCATCTCAAAAGCTGACAACCCTAAAGCTGATGAACCTAAAGCTGACAACTATGTAGCTGACGATCTCAAACTTCAAGCCGAGGACTTTAGAAATAAGCGGCGTCAAGCTAACAGGAATAAGCTAAAGAAGTTAGTTAAACTCCTGTCCGCAACCTTACTTGACCTCCACGTATACGTATGTAAGGAGGATTCTTGCGCTACATACCTAACCCTAATTAAGAAGACTCCTATAAGGAAAAGGACTCAAAGAGATACGCAAAATCCAAGAGTTACTCTCCTAGAAGGAGAGAACTTCTTGACCAAGGCATGAATTTCGGCCCTACACTACTATAAATACCCCAAGACCCTCATAAGGTAAAGTACGTATAATTCACCTCAACTCTAGCACTTTGGAGTTGTGAATAAGAGATTTCTCTAACTTGACCGTCGGAGGGTATTTGGCCGGTGCCACACCGATACTCCTCTTAAGGTCTTCAGTTTTTGTGTTGTACAGGTACTTCATCAGGAGTACGTGAGGACCGTGTGACTTACTGACAATTTTGAGCATCATCAAAATGTATTGGATGGAAGACTCTTCACTACCTACTGTGAATGCTTTATATCAAGATTTTTCACATATTAATGAATGAATGAATTGTTCAGTTCGGAAAAAAAAAAAAAAAAAAAAAAAAAAAAAAAAAAAAAAACCTCTGTATTTTTGTATGTGTCAGCAGCATTTATTAGGAATCCAGCAAAACAAAAGCACTTAGGATTAAGCGGCCTACTACGTGTAGGTGAGTCGAGGTGGCGAACTAAAATTTCGGTGAACACGTGCGTCTATTGTCACTTGCAATTTGTGACAAGTTGTGGAAAACGTGCGGTATATTAAAAAATTATTCACTCTTTTTTTTTTTCTTTTTTCTAATTCACCTTGTTGCTAAGCTGTTCCCCAGGGAAAAATAATAATAAATATAAACCCTGACAAAAAGTCATTAAAAATTTCAATCCTGTGGATTGAACTAATTGTTTTGACTTTCTCCCAAAAAAAAAAAATAATAATTGTTTTGATGAATATACATAAATATAAAAAAATATTAAGGTGATTAAAGATTAATAACTTTTTTAATATAAGATGAAAAAAAATATGTTAAAAAAATTGATTTTATCATTACATACAAAACATGAGTTTGTGATCTTATTAACATAAAATTTAGTGTACATATTAAGAGAAATGAAAATATCAAATCTAAGAATCATAGTTTCAAAGTATTAATCCACTAAAAATTTATTAAACTAGTGGAATATTGTAAAGATTTACATTAGGTGTAACTTGACCTTAACCTATATATTGAATTCGATATTTTTCTTCTTTTTAAAAAAAAAAAAAAAGATATGCATGTTGAATTTTATGTTAATGAGATGTTATTTACTATATAAGATTTGATTTTTTTAATGGTTTTTAATTGTTTTTATTCATGAATTGTGTGTGTGTGAACTTAATTTATGATGTTTCATGAGTTTTAATTTAAAGTAGGATACTTTTAAATCTAATTTTAATAAATTACAAATTTTATTTAAGGGGGTAGAGGTAGGGACAAAGAAACCTTCTCAAAGAAGGGTTAGGGCAGAAAATAGGAAGCCAACCTTATTGCCATCCTTAGTAATTAGTAATATTGGCGATTTTGTATATCATGATTTTGGTAATGGTAGTAGGGAGTTAGTAGTGTGAGGTGATATCAATGATGTTAGTGATAATGATAATAGTATTGGTGATATTGATGGTGGACTTAGAAGTTGCTATAACGATAATTTTATAGTTGTTGTAGCTATTATAATAGTCAGTTTTAAATTTTATTTTATTCTTGTCATATTATTATTTTTTACATTGTAGATAGCATTTATTCTATTTGTAAATATTTTTTAAGTATAAACGTCTACTAGAACAAACTAGAAAATATCAATCTAAATAGAACAAAATCTTAAAAAGGAAATTGAGAGAAAAGAATCTATAATTTCAAATATGATTTGTTGATACATTTTTGTACTAGCAATATAAAAGATATAATAGGCAATTTAGATGAAAATTTCCCAAATAAACAAGAAATTCATAAAAATGAAGCAATTAGGAAATAATGAAATCATATGACATAAAGGTAAAAATAAAAATAATTATAAAATGTTCAAACATGTGTTATAACAATTTTTGATATTATATAAGGACGAAATCATTTTGCAAATACATATATTACTTATAGAATTGTTGTTACAGTTGCTTCAGCAAAAGAAAATTTTACAGAATTAAAATTGATAAGATCATAATTAAAATCGATTTAAAAGTTAATTAAAATTTAGATACAAAAACATAATAATTAATTTTTGGTATAAAAAAATAATAAGAATGAATAATTTTTAATTTAATTGATATGTAAAATATAAAAATACATAACCTAAAGTTAAGGTCTTAACTAAGCCTTATACAGAAACGAGTGAGCCCTCCAGGATGGAAGTGCAGCTATAGCAGAGAAGCATAGCACACCAAAATTGAACTTGTTACAGCTTATAATTTATTAGTAATTAATAGATTGTCTAGTGACCTATTGTGAGAAATGGTTTGCAATAATAACTTCATATTAAATCGTTAAAAGTTCGTTAAAATCTAAAACATTGACTTTTTTGTGCATCACAAAGTTGAGGAGAGGTCATGGGGCTTGGTCACATAACCCATGAAAGTCAAAATACCTAATCCTTGATTAAAACTAATAAAATAATTAATAAATAAATAAACCTAATCCCTATTAAAAGTACAGCAAGACTCAACCATGGACCATGACCAAAATTTTAAACAACAAAAGTAGGTATAGTCAGTCCAATGAATTAAACCATACAAAAAGGTGTGTATACAATACGCATTCTTCCTCCTCTTCATTCATGAATGGATTTTTTTTATGTCCACGTCCAATTAATTACATGACCCAGCCAGTACCAAGAATTATCTCTAGCTAATTTTTACAACAACCGTGGAAATCAACTTTTTTTGGTCTCACTTTTCAGCACATGTTTTAGAATACTTATCCAATTCAACTTTTTTTTCCTCCTTCTTATCTATTCTTTTTCTTGCTTTTGAGTTTAGAGTACTAAATGGTAAATATCCCGTGGAATGATTGTATACAATCATTCCCTCAAAGTAAATAGATTTCATATACTTGTAAATCATATATACCATATGAGAAATTACTTTATATGGTCATTCCACCACATTCTAACTCGAAAATGGTTTAATTATAAGAATTTGCTAGACCATAACTATTTTCACACCTGTTATGATATTAAGCTTAACTTTATGAGCAGTAGACAATCATTTTTAAGTGAATACATTGACATCCCTCACAATGTTACATAGTAACCAATTATGGGAAAAACATTATAAAATAGGTTATGTTGCTAGACCATCGGTTAATCAAATTATGATTTTGATTCTTCTACCCACCTCCCAAAATAAATAAAATAAAATAATTGAAGCTCTTTTTTTATTTTTCTTTTATTTTTTTTTTCTTTTTCTTTTTTGTGGTTTGCTGAATGGAAGCTCAACTGTATTTGGTCCTAGCCTCCTAGGACTTGACCTGGCTGAAAGTTTGTGGCCCCAATACAAACCGCCAAAAGACTGAAAAGTGAGATTCAAAGAGAGAGAAAAAAAATGGAAAAGAAAGAAAAGGAAATAGTCATGTGTGAAAATGCAACAAACAAATCAAATAAACATTAAAAAAAAATAACCGACAAAAATTAGACTATGGAGAATCTTTGTCGTCATCTAATGTCGGCCCAATTAAACTATAGTGACAAGATTATCAAAAAAAAAAAAAAAACTATAGTGACAGAGAAGGCTCTTTTTGAATTTTACTGCAATTGCAACATGTTCTTTTACCAATTATGAATCGTTTCAATTTCTTTTTAAATATTCAAAGTCCTAAGGGCACTCACATTAAACTCAATTGTAAGACTCGCCTCACTTAAAATTAATTTAATTGTTTTTAAAGTGGAATTGACGAATTATTTAATTTATTTTGAAGGTGATATTATTTTATATTATGATATCTATAAAGAAAATAAATAATTGAAGATGTAGCATGGAGAGTTATTTTGTGGATTATTCATATTAAATTTTTAGTTTTCTTATCAGCTAAGAAAAATGATAAGAGATTAAAACCTATTTGAATTTGGAGTTTAAGTGTTATTGAAATCCTTTAGAGTTCTAGTCTATCTAAAGAACCTTAATTTGATTTTAATTGGAAATTAAAGTCCTAGAAGCTTGTTCAAGTTTTATGGGCTTCTTTGTATAAAAAGAAAAAAAGAAAAGTTTTATGAGCTTCTTGGAGGCTAAAGAGATAATTTTTAGTGAGTTTTAAATTCCAGCCCAAGTAGGAAACGTTAATTCTAGTCCAAGTAGGAAATGTATTTACTCTATAAAGATGAAGTTATTTAAGGGTACTAATTGGAGTGGGATTGGTCTTTCTAGACTGAATTGAAGTGTTATTTTAAAGGTATATAATGGGTCTTTTTAAGTCAGCCACGTGAAATGTAAACAAAGGCTACAAGATTCCGAAAAAAAAAAAAAAAAAAAAAAAAAAAACAAAAAAACATAAAACAAAAGAAAAAGAAATTAGTGCTTAGCATGTAAAGGTTTAAGAGCAAAGAAATTGGGTTTCTCTACATTGAAAAGAATAGAATAGCATGGTACTTCTAGAGGCAGCCAACAAGTTCATATTAAACTGAGGTAAACATCTAACTATACATGCTTTATTGAAAATCATTAAACGTATCTTTATCTTAGGATTCATCATCTCACAGTCGCAAGGAAGTCTTAGAAATTATATTGATATATTCAAGGGAAAATTGGCTATCATGGAAGTATCTATATAAACGTACATTAGTTATTTGATTTTGAAAGAGATCTTAATATATATGTGGAGTAGTATCACCATTTTATAAGTTGAGCCTATATAGGCATCCACATGTGGTGTTCAATGGTGTGTATATATATATATATATGTGTGTGTGTGTGTGTGTGTGTGTGTGTGTGTATGTATAACAGATTGTAGTATTAGGGATTACACTACAATTATACAAAATATAGTATAGACATGATGTATATTAGAAAGCTATGTTATATTTAATATTACAAAATCTTCATAGCGGCTAAGTAAAAGTTTTATAAGAGGACTTTTTGTTATTTGAAACCTGCCCTTATTGAGTTATTTGATCCTTAAAGGTTTTGGTTGACATTGTTTCGAGCAATTGAAGTGAAGCTTGGTGTAGCAACTAGATATAAGTAGATTTCAGAATATGGCGTCTCTCAAAACATGTGTGTGTGTGTGTGTGTGTGTGTGTGTGTGTGTATTTGCAAAAGTGAAGTTTCAAAATCTTATATTATTGCCAATGATACATACCTGAAATTTATTAACTATTGTAAGTTTCTTTGGAATTATATCTGTTAAGAATGACTCAAAAACTACATTTTTGAGAAAATATTCATTATATAATATACGATTTGTATTAACAATATTGTAATAAAAAAAAAATTCAAGTGGTCAACGAGATTTTTTGTAACCTTTGCCAACATAGGGTTAAGTGTTGGTCTTCGGCCTACGTAGTGTTATTGTAATGTGGTGCAATGTTATCGTTTGTTCTTCGGAGCCAGTGTTATAGTATGCTCTTTGGAGCTAGTGTTGCCTTTATGAGGTTAGTGTTATTGTTTCCCATGAGAATACCCACCATGTGTTTAGCAGTTTATGTCTTTTAGTTGACTAATGTTTTCCATATCGAACTACTGTTTTATTGTTATTGACCTTTATAAGTAGAAAAATTGTTTATTTTTTTATCATATTGTTTGTACCTGATGGGGTGTGATAAAACGCAACTCCTAAATTGTCCATAGGGATCGTCCTGGACGAGCAAGGTGCTTAAGATGAGGTAGGCTGCCTTGACTTTCTTAAGACGAGGTAAGCTGTCTTGACGTGCTCAAGACGAGGTAGGCTGTCTTGACTGGCTCAAGACGAGGTAGGCTGTCTTGACTTGATCAAGACGAGGTAAGCTGCCTTGACTTGCTCAAGACGAGATAAGCTGCCTTGAAGACCTCAGGACGAGGAACTATAGACGACGCGTGGGCACTTGGAAAATTTATGAAGGTGTAAGATGTCTCCGTATTATATGAGTAACCCCCAAGTAACCGTTGCGCACAAAAAGGGTAACTCCTAAACAGTTGGAAGTTATATTCAAATACAGACCTCCTCAAATCAAGAGGAGGTTACAAATCTAGTAACCGCTCTTAAGACACTATATAAACACTGGTTCAGACCAAGAAAAGTTACGTGAAATCATTTCCTAAAAAATTGGAACTTGAAAATATTCGAGAGTAAAAACTGACTTTGTCATCGGAGGGTTATTGGCTGGCGACCCCGGTCACCTTTGATCACTTCTCTTTCTTTTTCAGGCTACCAAGGCAATCGTGAGCCCTCTCTAATCTGAAGCATCCAACCTACTGATTTTTCTTCGCATCATCAGTTGGCGCCGTCTGTGGGAAACTAGAAAATAATTTTCGTTTTCTTTTCGCTCTTTCGATCATTCTTTGTTCCTAGACAAAAGGCTGAATGGTTCGGACAAGATCAAGGGCTACCAGCCTAGGCCACCAGGAGAGTAGGGATGCTTCTAGTAATCCCTACCGCGATCACCAGTCAGCGCCTGCCGCACAGCCGTCGTCCCTTCAGCAAATGCAGTCCATAGCTGCTGCTATGGCGGAACTAACCCGCCAAAATCAGGAGTTGAACCGGAAAATCAACATAAGGAGGCAACACCATGAAGGACATGCAGAAGGACGACCCTATAGTCAGGAAGGTAGAGGAGAAAATGTTGAGTCCGAGAATCAGACAAGGGGTACTACTTCAAGAAGGGTGCCACATTTGGAAAGAGAAATGGACCAGATGAGAAAAGCCATGGAAGAAATGAAGGAGAATATGAGGCGGGCGAACCCCGTGGAAGATTTGGTTCACCGAACGGACTCCCCATTCACGGCTCCCATCAACAGCCATCTTTTACCCCCTAAGTTCAAAATGCATTCCCTGGATTCATACGATGGAAATCGCGATCCGTGTGACCACATTGCTACCTTTAAGACAACCATGCACCTCCAAGGGGTTCCAGACGAGATTATGTGCAGAGCATTTCCTACCACACTTAAGGGACCAGCGAGGGTGTGGTTTAGCAAAATACCCCCAAACTCTGTTGGATCATTCGAGGAGTTGAGTAAAATGTTTGTTAACAACTTCATTGGAGGGCAACGCCACAAGCGTTCCTCTTCTAGTTTGCTAACCATCGAACAAGGGGAGAATGAGAGTTTACAGTCCTTCATCACCCGTTTTAACAGGGAGGCCTTGACGGTGGACGAAATGGATGATAAGTTGTTATTGGCTGCTTTCCATAATGGGGTCAATTCTGACTTGTTCATTCATAAATTGTACGAGCAGGAACCTCAGACTATGGCTGAACTAGTCCATTCAGCCCAGAATTTCATGAACGCCGAGGACGCAATAATAGCCAAGAAGAGGAAAAGGTCAGAACACTCGGAAGCTGGTCATCAACGACATTCATATCAAGCTCCTCGTCCTAAGAAGGCCCAGGTAGGTGAAAAAAGGGATAGGGATGGTAAAAAGGCAAGTTCATCCTCAAAAAGTCAGCAGTACACTCCCCTGAATACCCCGCTAGAGCAGGTTCTTATGCAAATCAAGGATGATCCGTCCTTGAAGTGGCCGGAGAAAATGAAGGGAGACCTTAACAAGCGCAACAAGAACAAGTATTGTCGCTTTCACAGGGACCATGGGCACGACACGGACGAGTGTTTTGATTTAAAGCAGCAGGTAGAGAACCTCATCAGGCAGGAAAAGTTGAGGAATTTCCTTGGACGAGACCACAAGGACAAGAAGTTGAAAGCCAAGGTGGAAGAGTCCTCAAGACCCCCGTTAGGAGAAATAAGAGTTATTGTAGGAGGAACCTCAGCAATGCAATCATGTAAATCGAGGAAGACATACCTGAAGGGGGTACAAAATGTCCAGCTGTCAGGACGGTCTCTAAGGACGAGGGAAGCAGACGAGCAAGCAATCACATTCACGGACGAGGATGCTGGAAGAATTCACCAACCCCATGACGATGCGATTGTCATTACCCTACTCATTGCCGACTATACGACTAGAAGGGTGCTGGTAGACAATGGCAGCTCGGCAGATATTCTGTATTACCCTGCTTTCCAACAAATAAGGCTAGGGCGAGATCAGCTTCGTCCAGTGAATTCGCCCTTGGTAGGATTTGGGGGAATGAAAGTACAACCGGTGGGTACCGTCACACTGCCAGTAGTGATTGGAGCATACCCACAGCAGGTAGTCAGAGAGGTAAACTTTCTTGTAGTCGATTGTTCATCATCATATAATGCTATTATTGGAAGGCCTACTTTGAATAGCTGGAAGACAGTAACCTCTACCTACCATTTGTCCGTCAAGTTCCCAACTAAACATGGCGTGGGTCAGGTGCAAGGAGATCAGTTAGCTGCTAAAGAATGCTACCTAGCTATGTTGGCTATGGACGAGCATTTACAGACGATGAGCATAGACGAGGGAAGAATCACAGCGGAGCCTGTTGAGGTGTTAGAAGATGTCCCTTTAGATGGTAATAGAACTGAGAAGTTTACTAGAATAGGGGCAAGCATGGAAGAAGAGGCGAAGAATGTGCTGGTCCAGTTTTTGAAGAAAAGCCTTGATGTCTTCGCATGGAGTCATGAAGACATGCCTGGTATTGACCCGGGTGTTATTACTCATCGTCTAAATGCATGTCCCTCCTCCAAACCCGTGTGTCAGAAGAAAAGGGTATTCGCTCCTGAGCGAGACAACGCCATCAAAGAAGTACAGAAGTTGATTACGGCGGAATTCATTAGGGAAGTTTACTACCCGGACTGGTTGGCAAATGTAGTAATGGTAAAGAAGGCCAATGGTAAGTGGCGAATGTGTGTAGACTTTACCGACTTAAACAAGGCTTGCCCGAATGACAGTTATCCACTTCCGCGCATTGACCAGCTAGTAGACTCGACGGCTGGTCACAGGTTGCTAAGCTTTATGGACGCCTTCTCAGGCTACAACCAAATAAGGATGGATGAGGCAGACCAAGAAAAGACTTCATTCATCACCAGCCAGGGATTGTTTTGCTACAAGGTAATGCCTTTTGGTTTGAAGAATGCGGGGGCAACTTACCAGAGGCTGGTGAACCAAATGTTCTGTCCTCAAATTGGAAGAAATGTAGAGGTCTACGTTGATGATATGCTGGTAAAAAGTTTGGACGAGGGAAAACATCTGGACGACCTTCAAGAGACCTTTGACACACTACGACGGTACAACATGAAACTTAATCCAAGCAAATGTGCCTTCGGGGTTTCATCAGGGAAGTTCTTGGGGTTCATGGTTTCACATAGAGGCATTGAGGCAAATTCAGATAAGATCCGAGCAATACTCAACATGGAACCGCCAAAAAAATCAAAGAAGTCCAGTCCCTTACAGGATGAGTTGCCGCCCTCAACAGGTTTGTTTCGAAAGCTACTGACAAATGTTTACCGTTCTTTAAAATCCTCAGGAAGGCGTTTGAGTGGACGGACGAGTGTCAAAGGGCCTTCCAAGATTTGAAGACCTACCTCACGAAGACACTGTTGCCAAGTCCATCCGTACCTGGTGAAGAGCTGTATTTGTATTTGGCGGTATTCCCGCATGCTATAAGTTCCGCACTGGTCAGGGAAGAAGAACGAGTGCAGAAACCGGTATACTATACCAGCCGGGCACTTAGAGGAGCGGAGGGACGGTACCCAATGATGGAGAAGTTAGACTTTGCCTTGGTCACGACTTCAAGGAAGCTCAGACACTACTTTCAAGCTCATGTCATCATTGTCTTAACGGATCATCCCCTAAAGAAAACAATGAGCAAATTGGAAGCTACGGGACAGCTAGTCCAATGGGCAGTGGAACTCAGTGAATTTGATGTCAGGTACAAGCCAAGAAATGCAGTCAAGGCGCAAGTGCTGGCGGACTTCATTGCAGAGTTCACTCCAAGCCAAGACGAGCTGGCCAAGGACGAGCAAACAAGAAGGTGGGTCATAGACGTGGATGGATCATCTACGATGTACGCAGGAGGGATTGGAATCATACTTAAGTCCCCGGAGGGAGATAAATTGGAGTATGCAGCCCGTCTATAGTACCAAACCACCAACAATGAAGCTGAATATGAAGCACTACTCAAAGGGCTAGAATTGGCTAAGTCCTTAGAAGCAGAGTCAGTAATAGTCAAAGGAGATTCTCAGCTAATCATCAACCAAGTAAATGGAATGTGTGATGCCAAGGAAGATCGAATGAAGAGATACCTCAGCAAGGTGAGGAGGCTTGTACAAAAGTTTTCAGAAGTGAGTTTTGTTCAACTCCCGAGGGAGGAAAATATGGAAACAGACGCGTTGGCAAGGGCAGCATCGGCAGGTGGAGTTATGGACGAGTATAGCAAAGTCCAATACATGCCGAGCATAGACCTCCTGGAAATACAGCTAGTTGGAGGGGAAGAAAATTGGATGAGTCCAATTGTAATTTATCTGAAGGATGGAAAGCTTCCGGAAGACAAGAACAAAGCTAGGAAACTAAGGGTTAGGGCTGCAAAGTACGTGCTTATAAATGAAGTGCTTTACAAGCGAGGCTTATCTCAGCCCTACCTAAGGTGCCTAGCTCCGGACAAAGCAAATTATGTTTTAAGAGAGGTTCATGAAGGAGCATGTGGAAATCACTCGGGGGCAAGATCACTCGTCCATAAGATCATACGTGCCGGCTACTACTGGCCCACGGTCCAGGCAGATGCTAAGACTTATGTTAAGGTGTGCGACCAATGTCAGCGCTATAGCAACGTCCCTAGGCAGTCGTCGGAGTACCAGACCCCGATGATGGCCCCGTGGCCCTTTGCACAGTGGGGACTAGATATCCTAGGTCCTTTCCCCCCAAGAACTAGACAAATGAAGTTTTTGGTGGTAGGAATTGACTACTTTACTAAGTGGGTGGAGGCTGAACCCCTCGCAAAAATTACACAGCAAAATGTCAAGAATTTTGTTTGGAAGAATATTCTGTATAGATTCAGAGTACCGAGGGTACTAATATCGGACAATGGATGACAGTTCGACAACACACCGTTCAGGGACTTCTGTGAGCATTTCGAAATCAGAAACCATTACTCCTCACCTTCCCACCCATAGGCAAATGGACAAGCAGAGGTAGCAAACCGATCCTTGCTGAAAATCATCAAGACTCGGCTTGAGAGGGCAAAGGGAATATGGCCAGACGAGTTACCAGGCGTTCTTTGGGCCTACAGAATCACTGTGAGAACCCCGACAAAACTCCCTTCAAGTTAGCATATGGAAGTGAAGCGGTCATACCGGCAGAAGTTCATATGGCTAGCCATCGAGTAATGAAGTATCAGGAGAAGGAAAATGAAGAACTGCTTCGTCTTAACCTCGATCTTATTGATGAGGTGAGGATGGATGCGCAGCAAAGGACAGCAAGGTACAAGAATCTTATAGCCAGGCAGCATGATGCCATGGTGAAACCCAGACGCTTCAACGTAGGGGACCTCGTTCTCAAAAGAATATCCTTGGCAACTAGGAATCTAGCTCATGGAAAATTGGGACCCAATTGGGAAGGACCATACAGGGTAGTCAACTCCAAGAGGCAGGGGTCATATTACTTGGAAGCTCTGAACGGGCGAAAGCTGGAGCATCCTTAGAACGTGGAGCACCTGAGGAGGTACTATCAATAATGGGTTTGGACGAGGTTAATCAAGGACGAAGTTACAATTATGGACGACTCTACTACTATGTTTAATATCTACTGTTGTGTTCTTACTACTGATGTGGTGTGTACTAAGAATAAAAGTGCAATAGTTCTTAAACTTTTGCACCGTCTACGGACAAGTTTGTGAAAGACGAGGTTATGTGTTTTTAAGTATTTTCCTAAGTACTTTCATAAGGCCCTAGCTTCTAAGCAGGCGCCATATTTGTGAACAATGCTTATATAATGATAGTGTGGATTTTCAATGTATTTTATGCATTAAGTCTAACTCCCATGGTGAAAACCACGAGGGGGGCAAAATCTTAAGACGAATGAAAAATCCCTGGACACAGGGATATAACGTTCACAAGCTTTCCTTAAAACAAGGATAAAGTGTAAAGTAAGCTAATGCACAAAAAATTACAAGTCCATGGACGAGCATATGACCAAGACACAGGTGCTCAAGGACGAGTTAAACACTAGAAAAACGTCCTTGACACGTCCTTGGCAAAAGGCCAAGGAAAAGCTCATGGACGAGGCGAAAGCCCAAGTATATGGACGAGGCAAATAGGCCAAACCTATGGACGAAGGAAACGTCTGAAGAGGCTGTCATCAATTCGTCAATAGAAAAACAAATGGATGAACCAATAACATTGTCCATAAGTAGAATATAAGGACGACCCTTTAATACTTAGAAATGTGCAAATTTCAATCACAACAATCACAAAGGGTAAGTACGTCCATACAAGAACAAATAATGAATAAAAATAAACATTCATCGAAATAAAGAAAAAGGGTAGACGACCATTGTCCAAAAACCCTTACATAAATTAAGCCTTAAGGCAATTGTTAATAAACTCGTCTATAACACTCTAGACGAGATGATTGTACTCAAATACATTTCAATAAAAAAAAATAAAAAATAAAAAAAGAGAAAAGAAGAAAAGAAGAAGCAAAGCAAATTACATCAAGGCATATACATCTTAAACACTTGGGGTGTTGGCATTGGGCTCGTCTTGAGGGGGCAAGGTGGTAGCGTCGTCCTCCACGTTGATATCTTCGGAGCTGGTTTGGACGAGAGAGCTTGTGGACGCCCCACCAAGGTTGAGCTTAATAGAGCTGAAGTCCACTTCTGGGAATTTTTCCGCGGTGTCCATCCTAAAATCTTCGAAGCCAGCTGCATAGTTGGCGTCCATTGAATCAATGAATTCTTTGGACGCCTTGAACTCTGCGACGACGTCTCCTTTAGCTTTCTCTAGAATGGCTTCTAACTCGTCGTTCCTCTTTTGAAGGAAGGAAAGATGGTCATCCTTCTGGTGGACTTCATTCTCCAGCGCAGCAACGCGGTTTTTCAAGTTCTCCGCATCGTCCTTGGCTTTAGCCGCCACCTCTGCCCACCTCTTGGACTCGTCCCTTCCTTTCTGGACCGTCTTCTCCAACAACACCCTCGTCTTGTCCAGTTCAGTTGCCTGCCTAGACGCTACAATGAACTTAGACATTGCCTGCATAGATCAAAGCTTCATTAGAATGCATGCATAAACTAATCGCAAGATGAGACAAACATATAAAACCAACATACCTTGAAAAGGTTATGAACACCGGAGAGCTCAAAATCCTTCGACATGTTGTAGCATGCCATTATGTCTTCGTCCGTTACAGCCTTCTCAAATTTCTCCCAAGCCAAGTCCCCATCCTCAAGAAGATTGTGAGGAACTTGGAGAGAAGGTTGAGACGAGGTTGGAACCACAGACGGGATGGGCGGAGAAGGAAGCTCTGGGTCAACGTCCAAAATTTGAACTGGATGGCTGGGAGGGACGAGGAGAGAGCCAGGTTGATCCTTAGCTTGGACGTCTTGAGGTTTGGACGACTTAAGCTTGGCCTTCTTATCCTTACGCCTACTTGGGAGGTTTCCCAAGTCTACGCCTAAAGAAAGGCTCTTCCTCTTATCGCCAGAGGCTGGACGAGGATGGGACTTAGTTCCAGCCCCAGTTCCCTCGTCCACCGCTTCCTTACCTTTGTTCTGCTTCATCGTCGCCATCCCTACAAGTAAAGACATCAGTAAAAAAAAAAAAAAAAAAAAAAAAAAAAAAAAAAAGAGAAGACGAGAGAAAACGAAACTTACGTCTTCTGACAGTAACCTCGTGTGCAATCACCTCGTCCGAAGGGTCAGGACCTAAACCCCAAGTCACGAGACGCCGTTAGGTAACTAAAAAATGGAAGGTCCTGTCACTGTAAATACGAGCTTTTTGGACTCGTTCCAAATGGAACCTATCCAAATGGGGCCGTCTAACACCTTCAAAAACGAAATAAAACAAAAACACGTTAGATGACCATAATCAAGGACGAGTGCAACAAATACAATGACAAAGTGCATACCTTCAGGACGAAGGTTCCCTATCTCTCCTGTATAGGGAGGGAATGGATCCTTGTCAGTGTCACTAGGACGGCCAGCCCAGAAACCAGGGACGAAGAAAAACTCCGTCTTCCAGTTTCTATCTGACGTGACTAAAGACTTAATCAATTTACAATCTTTACCCCTGGCTGTAAATTGATAAAAACCAAGGGATTGGTTAATTTCGGAGGGTTTATAACAGTAGAGGAACTCGTCCACGGTAAGAGGACGGTTCCCCTCAAAAACCTCCCTCCACAAAATTTGCATGGCTACTATCAACCTCCATGCATTGGGGTTAAAATGACTGACAGGCCACAAATGTGTTGACCCCTTGTGATAACTTAGATTAATTAATTAGCCCAGTTCTTAATTAATCAAATTAACATGCAATATCACGTGGCAGCACAAACAAATCACCAAACTAAGTTAAGCAGCGGAAAATAAATAACACGGTGATTTGTTTACGAATGGGGAAAACCCTTACGGCAAAAACCCCACCAGGTGATTTAAGGTCACCACTCCCGAAACTCCACTATTATCACAACAAGCAGTTACAAGTAAAGAATCCCAGTACCTCACCAACCTACAGTTGAACTCTTACCCCAATACCCAATTGGACTTGTTCTGTAGTGACAGTTTCTCCTTTCAATGCACGGCTCCAAGTACGTGACTAACCAGATGCGCGGATCCCAGTACGCAACTTACTTCTTTGCTTGAATCCCAGTACGTGACTCACTCACCAACTTGAGGAAGAAGAATGTTGGCTGCAAAGTTCTTCAAATCATCAGAGATGAACTAGGGCACGAACTTTGTCTTTCTGATCACAAATTGCATGAACAACAAGTTCTCAAAGAATGTGCAACTTGTATCTTCTGCTTCCTTGCTTGACGGCCCTTAAAATAATCCTTTTATATGTCTAGGGTTAGGAGAAAAGAAGTCCCAAAGACACACTCACGGATTAGACTTGAAACAGACCTGGAAATCTGTTTTCTTTCATTCTCGACAGATAGAGGTGTCGAGAGGTGTCGAGACAGCTGTCGAGGCTCGGGCAAAACAGCTTCTTTAAAGCTCGATAGATGCATCTGTCGAGGTATATGTCGAGCTTTAAAAACTTGCACTTCCTAGCTTGTTTCTTGGACAGACTTTGACGGCTTCAACACTTAACCTTGAACCACTGTTTCTTGAAGTGTTAAACTCATCCTAAATCTACCCAATTACAAGTAAAGTGCGTTTTGTCTAAGGATAAGCCAATTACATAAAATAGTGACATATGTTCACAGACTTGAACTACATATGTCCTAACATTGACATATACCTAAACCTAATCTAGAAAGCAACTCCCTGGCAAAGGCATTGAGTGGTAACCTTAAACCCCCAAGGAGGTAAGCCTCATAGATGCCAACACCAAAACGGGGTTGACAACACCACTCGTCTCGGACAGGTAGCCTAGGGTTCAAACTATCTGGGATTTGGTACCTAGTCTTGAGAAGGTCTAACTTCTTCTCGTCCGTCTTAGATGCAACCCCTACGGCACAAGTATAAACTACCTCCTCCTCCTCGTCTTGAGCAGAGGACGAGGGAGCACTTGTACCAGCCCTAGAACCAAATTTGACCCTTGTCCTATGTTGTTCCCTAAACACCTCTAAAGGAACCCCAGGGACACCAGACGTATACTCGTCTGTGGTGTTCCCGTCACTACTACTATTGCTGTTGGGATATTTGTCCTTAAATCCTATTGTATGATGTTATGTATTTTATTATGTAAGACATTATGTATGACTTAATGTTTTGGTTAATAAAGTTTTATTATTATTTGAAAATAATGGTAACATGAATATTGGGACATTATCATATAGTCCATGAGATGCAATAGTATGTGATTTATGTGATTTAGTCACAGAAGATATAAATCACAAGTTCTTTGTAAACTCAGAATTATAGTTCGTAGTCGGTGATGAAATTGGGCATTTCATCTGCGAAGACTATAACATATCAACTAAGATGATTTGTCTTGATCATGGAAATGGAGATTTCTAGTTGATATGTTGATATGTTTTAAGAGTTAAGACATATTGAACTGGACCGGCGTGAGATTTATTATTCTCCTAACGACTGTCAATAGAATAATAAACTCACGACTTATATTTGCATGAACTCTTAATCCTGAGAGGATAATGGACCTGATCATGAAGTGTAGGTTGCTTTGATATATCAGGAGTGAGATCTATGGTTAAGGTCAAAATCTCAGTATGTTGGGCAGCCACATTTAGTGTTGATGGAACATATATTCTCAAGATGGAATTCATAGTCTCTTAACGGAGATATAAAATATTCCCTTGAGATAAGTTTAATGTGTTTGTTATTCAGAGAGTTGGGCCTGACCACTTTAGTAAGGAGTTACTAAAGTATATATATATTTATGGAATTGGATTTCATAAATATATGATGAATAACTTAAAAGATTAAACCGGGTACTCAAGGAATTAAGATGTAGTAATATACAAAGTGGCAGTCTTCTTTCATGACTTTGTATTACTATGAATATTTTATGAAGGGGTTGCATGTATAATAAAGTCTTGGGATATAATTTATTAATAAGGCCTAGAGTGCAACTATATTTATATAGTGGTATTAAATATAGTTAATGGTAACTTTGGACTTGTCAAGAGTTGACAGATAAGCCCAAGGCCCATTGGAGCTAGTGTCTTATTGGTCCCTTTTGGTCCCACTCCAAGCCACATACTTAAGCCCAATTGGAAAGGCCCAAAAGGCCAGCCCAATTAGATAATCAGTTAGATACAAAGGGAGAAACACACAGAATTTTACTAAAGAGAATTTGTAGAGATTTTCATAGAGAAAAAGAGGAGTGTGAGACACACTTTCATATTCTCCCTTTGGAACTGATTGAGAGACCACACATCTTGGGCGTTAGTGGAATTGGAGTGAAGATTGAAAGTATTCCCAAGTGCTTCCGTTCTTCAAGTTTTGAAATTCACCGCTCCAAGGTACACTCTCTTGTTCTCTAATTCTGAAATTTAAATAGCCCATGTTAACTCTTATGTATGAAGTAGATCCGTTTACATCATTATATATTCTTCCGCTGCGTATCATGTATGATTCCAACAATTGCTACTCCTAGAACTACTATCACTAGAGCCGCTAAAGCTACTTGGATCTTGATACTCGTCTATGGCTTTGACAGTGCTATCGCTAGACGAGGAAAGAACTACCTCAGACATTTTTAAGGAAGAAACTTAAAACCTAAGGACGAAGATTAAAGAAAGTACCTGGAACTAGACGAGAGGACTATTGACGTAGGAAACTTCTAGACGAGGCGCTAAGACGAGGGAGGTCGAGGAAGAAAATTTGAAAAAATGAGGAGGGTAGCGGAGGAATTCTACTATTTATAGGCATTGACCCTAGTACACGAAGCAACGCGACCAGCGAAAAAGTGACAAATGGCACGTCCCTTGAAAAACAAGCTAACATGATTGGTCTCCAGTTAGATTATGACAAGTGGCACCTACAACAGCTAACATAAGGACATCTGTCCAAATAACGGCGTTAGTAGATATGAACCCAAGACGACCCATAGATAAGGGGGCAACTGATGGGGTGTGATAAAACGCAACTCCTAAATTGTCCATAGGGATCGTCCTGGACGAGCAAGGTGCTTAAGACGAGGTAGGCTGCCTTGACTTTCTTAAGACGAGGTAAGCTGTCTTGACGTGCTGAAGACGAGGTAGGCTGTCTTGACTGGCTCAAGACGAGGTAAGCTGCCTTGACTTGATCAAGACGAGGTAAGCTGCCTTGACTTGCTCAAGACGAGGTAAGCTGCCTTGAAGTCCTCAGGAAGAGGAACTACAGACGACGTGTGGGCACTTGGAAAATTTATGAAGGTGTAAGATGTTTCCGTATTATACGAGTAACCCCCAAGTGACCGTTGCGCACAAAAAGGGTAACTCCTAAACAGTTGGAAGTTATATTCAAATACAGACCTCCTCAAATCAAGGGGAGGTTACAAATTCAGTAACCGCTCTTAAGACACTATATAAACGCTGGTTCAGACCAAGAAAAGGTACGTGAAATCATTTCCTAAAAAATTGGAACTTGAAAATATTCGAGAGTAAAAACTGACTTTGTCATCGGAGGGTTATTGGCCGGCGACCCCGGTCACCTTTGATCACTTCTCTTTCTTTTTCAGGCTACCAAGGCAATCGTGAGCTCTCTCTAATCTGAAGCATCCAGCCTACTGATTTTTCTTCGCATCATCAGTACCTATTTAATGTATTTTGGCTAATTAAAGTGATTACTATTTTATTTACTAATTATAGTTTTATAGTTAAATGTTTTCTTCCTGACAGTCTTACAAAGTATATTATATTAATGTTCCAACTACTTGTAAATGTTTTGTAAAGCTTATATTTTGTCAATGATACTATTGTTTTGTTTTGAGAGATATCATCATGTTATGTAGTCTCTTATTGAGCTTTTAGCTCACTCCCCTTTCTCTACCCTTTCAGATTAGAGCAGTGGAATATAGTTTGGTGGTAGATCGTTGGAGCATAGATTAAAGACTTCTTTTAGAGTTATATTAGTTGACGGATTGTTTTATTATGTTTTCTAAGTATAGTGAGTTTAGTATTCTTTGAAACTATTTAGGATTGTGTTTGGAGACTTTATTGTTAAAGTTTTAGTTTGATAAATTTTATAAGAAATATTTAATGGTTTGATTCTAATTTGTGGATATTTAATTACGCCATGTTCCATTATAGCAAATGTTGATTAATTATAAGACAAGTCATGCATCTAAATCATTGGTATGAGTTTTGAGTGTTATATCAATATACCAAATATTTAGCTAAAAAATACTAAACTCACAGAATCACCCTTCCATAAGCCTCAATAAACCATCCACTAAACTAATTTATATTAGTCTCAATACAAATATTGAGCCACTATTTATCTACAAAAAATTTTATACTTCCTCTGACCCAAAATGTCTTGTTTAAAAAATTCAACTTCTTAAATTATTGTGTATTAGTTAAAAATGTACAAATTTTCAAAACTACATTAATTCATTTAAACTACAAAAAAAGAATAGTATTGACTTGTTAAATAAGGTAAATGAGTAGGATAGAAACTTTATTACTATTATTATTATTATTATTATTATTATTATTATTATTATAAAAATGACTTCATTTTGAGACATCTTGAAATGGAATAGAGGACCAACAATTTGGGATGAATAGAGTATTAATTTCTTTGTTCCTGTACTACTCTTTCTTACATTCTTTCGAAGCACTCTTCTCAAAAATTAATGGAGAGTGAAAAATTAATAGTCAAATATAATACTATAGAGTATTGAGGTTGGTGTAGTTGTTTGTGAATAGTTCCTTAGCTACAGTAGTAAAAGTGTGATTTCTAGACTAAATTTGATTAAACTGACCTTAAGACTGATGTAAATACTCTAAAATAATTGTGCATAAGGTATGGTGAAAAAGAATCGTGACCAGGAGAGGAAGGCCAAAGAACATGATAGTTATCCCGCTTTTGTATGAATGTTTTGCATGGTATTTAGGTCATAAATATGCTATCAGTTATGATTTAGATCTTGCATAGCAATTAGGTTATTAATATGTTAATAGATTAATTGGTTAGCAACAAATGATGTACATCACATAAAAAAACAAAAATATAAAAAAAATTAAATGAATAAATAGAAGAATCCTGTATAAAAAACAAATAGACAATCTTATATATTCCTTATAATACAGAGATAAAGATGTTAAGAGAGATGATCACGGATGGATTCAGGTGAGGGCCCAAGGGAGCCCGAACCCCCAGGGTCTAGAAATTTTTTATTTAGTTATAATATATATATATATATATATATATATATATATTTTGTAGTTAAGCCCCCTCCCAAAACCTTAGCCCCCCTTTCTCCGCAATAAGCCTAACTATCCCCGCCCAAATAGTAACTATCCAAACAAAAAAAAAACTTAACAAAAACAATAAAAATATTCACAATAGTGATTAAATTTTAATAAAAACAACTATTTTTCTACCAAAGTACCCAAAAATAATGTGTTGTTGGAGAAGCTAAAGCTAATTTGTTTTGCAACTATAGTAAATTGGACTGTGTTAAGGACAAATTTTATGTGATTGACTAATCCTTTAACAAAATGCATTTTACTTGTAATTGGATAGATCTAAGATGGATTTAGTACTTCAAGAAATAAGAGTTCAAGTCAAATATTAAAGTTATGAAGATTGGACCAAGAAACAAGTGAAGAAAAACTGTTCATTAAAGCTTGACAGATACTTCGACAAAAATAGTATCTATCGAGATTTAAAAACGAAACTTGACAGAATTTCGACAGAAGCTGAATCTGTTGAGATCTACGAAATCAGAATTTTCAGATTTGACTTTTGGCGCTAGCTGACATGTATGTGTAGGGTTTCTTTGTTGGTTAAATACATGTTTGTATCGCATACAAAACATACGTAGCGAATAATAAATGGATTTACTTCATTTGCAATTGATAACACGTACTATGTAAATTTTAAAATTCAAGATCAAGAGAGCGTACCTTGGTGCGGTGAAATTCAAAACAAAATATCAGAAGTATTCAGGAACACTTTTTAATATTCACTCCAATTCCACTTTATGCACAAAAAGTGTAGTCTCTCAATCAATTTTTAAAAGGAGAAATAAGAGAGTGTCTCACACTCACATACACACCATTTTACAATAATGTCACACACTTTTTTTAAAATTCTGTATGTTTCTCCCCTTATATCTAACTAATTATTTAATTGGGCTAACCTTTTGGGTCTTTCCAATTGGGCTTTAGTGTGTGGCTTGGAGTGGGACCAAAAGGGACCAATAAAACACTAACTCCAATGGACCTTGGGCTTTGAGTTTAAGATTACTAATCATTTGATTGGGGCCTTTTTCTAGCCTTGATCCTTTGAGTTTAAGATTTCAAATGAAATTGACTTGAGGGTGTTTTGTGAAGAACTCTCTCTTTAATTCACTATTTCTAATGAATTTTAGGTTTTCCCTTAGGATTTTCTATGTGTCTTGGAAATGTACCATGTAAGGCTTTATATAGTTGAAAAATAGAGGTTTGCAACAGCTCCTAGATGATGTAAGATTCATTCTAAACCTTAGTCTTTAATGCAAAAAACTTGCCTTTTTTATGTCTCTAAAACCCTAGTTGCGTACGCAGACTTGTGCTTGCGTACGCAAATCGTGGGTTTTCCTTAACCTTTATTTTTCAAAAATAGATTTTTGCTCATTAAAAGTTATATTTTCCATTTTAACTCTTCTCAAGTCAATTTAACATCTGATTGGACCCTAAACCAACCTTAAGCCTTGGAATTTTGGCATAATTGGGGAACGGGGGCCTAAGTTGTAAGAGGTACAAAATGCAGTGTCTACATATGCTAGATGAATGCTAGGTTGATATGACATGTATGCTAGATGTATGTTAGGATTTGTCATGATAGATTTATGATTAGGTCTTTTTTGGGATAATTGATGTCATGTTGTATATTTAGATGTATGCTAGTGTGTGTGTAAGTTAGAATGCAATATTGAGTGTGCCTTTAATAAGGTTAAGACATAAGACACAATGAGAGGAAGCCAACCATAGGGCTAGGCGGTTTTGGATGCCTAACACCTTCCAAAAATCGTACCTAAATTCCAAACCCATATCTCTGGTAGTAAAATTAAAAAGGATAGTCCTCGAGAAGACGCTATATATATGGTTCCTAGACCATTGCAAAAACTAGGTGGCGACTCCCCCGTTATGTCCATAGTGGCGACTCTACTGGGGTATAATGAGTTTAATTCCTATGTGCCCTATGTCTTAACCTTAATAAAGTCTTATTCAATACTTGTTTGCACACACATTTACTTGGTTTTTTTGTTCCTTTGCCTCGGTTGGTGATGAGTGGGAAGACGGAAGGCTCCATTTAGGCCCAAGTCTTTTAAAGTTCATTCCACTAACTCAAAATTGGTGCCATTGCCTATGATGGGTTTTGAGTACGTAAAAGTTTTGCCACCAATCCATAAAGGTCCACTTAGGCCACTGGTTGGAATCATGACCCACCTAGTTGTAAGTGACCTACTTATCTATCCCCTTTAGCCTAAAGGAACTTACCCACACTTAGAGAAATCCTAGGTCGTATCAAAACAGGACACCCTTTATATATCTCTTGTTTGTTCAACCATATACCTTGTGTTCACCTAATTCTAAAAGACAAATAAAGATATGAAAATGGAAGGATGGCCCTAAAGTTATGGCATACCTTAAGACAATTGGGAGAAAAGAAAAGAAGTTCTCACATATAAGAGGCTTATCCATAAACCTAAGGGTATATCCTAACTTAAAAGGTTCATAAGACCATAGCCTAATTGCTATCATAAGCCCAAATCAAAAAACCCTTTTGAAAAAGAGAACTTTAGGCTTAAGATAACAAGTATGCTATGGACTTAGCATCCAAAATCCTACAAAGTCAATATGAATTTCCCTAAACTTGGGCGTCTTTGTTGTATGCTTAGGCCCAAAATGATGAGAACTTCATGGACCTTGAGAGGAAGACTACAATATATTCTAACTAAAGGGCTACTTCAAAATAGTAATAATAATAATAATAATAATAATAATGAATAGAAGAGCCCAAAGGTGATGAATATATTGTAAGACCATGTTTGAGATAAAGGGTTGAAAATCTCTAAGTACATATTAATGAAAGCTCATGAGAGTAAGATGAGAGCATTATTGTGAATGGACCAAAGTCCAATGAAACAATGGGCAAGGTTCATGATAGGAAAGAGGCTGATATTGTAATTGGGCCTTCATTAAAATGGACTTAAAGACTTTCTAAGAACATCTAAAAATCTAAAAGGAACCTTTCAATTGAGACATGAGCTTAATAAAAGTAGGACTTCTTTTCAGAAATCATTGCACAACCAAGGTAAAGAAAAAACGTGACCCCACTCCAATTTAGATCTAAGAAAAGCACGAAAGGTGCTTGGTCAAGACTGAGGACACATATCAAGAGGAAGCAGAGGAGGAAGTATCTTAGGATGGATATATGATAAATATGGCCTAGAATATGATCGTTTGTAAAACTTCTGCTTTTTCGAGAGCCAATCCTTTCTTCAAATTTTTTAGCCTTAGTTTTCTCCTTGGGCAATGTCCCATCTTTCAAAAATGATACCACTGGGTCCATCTAGCCAGGTCCGAAATGTATTTTTTTTTTACTTTGATAGTAACTTAACCATCCTAGCTTGGCATTGCTTAAATCTTCTACTATTATAACTCTTGGTAGGCCTTCTCCCAATGAGGTGGCTAATTCCCAAAATGGTGGATGGGATGTTGAAATAGACAAAAGTTCTATGTAAGGTGTTTCTCCTATCTTGGTTCCATCCTTTTCCACTCCATCAATAAACTCTGCTACCCAATTGACCAGAACTTGCCCTTTCACAGCTATACGAGGTGAGTACTTGATGTCAAATTTTCCCAACATGGTTCCCCACTTTGCTACCCTTCCCGTATAGTCCGACTGCCAAAGTAGCGCTTGAAGAGGGAGTTGGGTTAGGATGACAACCATCTGTGCTTGAAAATAATGGGGAAGATTCCTTGTGGCATGTATGATGGCCAAGATTACTTTTTCCAACGGCAAATACCATGTTTCTACTTCTTGAAGGGACTTGTTCACATAATAGACAGGCTTTTGTACCCCTTTGTCTGTTCGAACCAAGAAGAGGTTCACTGCATGGCCCAGAATCGCTATGTATGCATACAAAACCTCCCCCTTTCTCAGATTTGGATAGGATTAGTGGATGGGCCAAATATCCCTTTAGCTCTTTAAAGGCCTTGTCACACTCCTTGGACCAATTAAAGTGTTTCCATTTATAAAGTAACTGGAAAAATGGTCTACAACTATTAACCGACTTAGAGATGAATCTGTTTAAGGCCACTGTCATCCCGATCAGCCTCTGTACTTCCTTCGGATTTTGAGGTGGCTACAGATCATGGATGAAACTGATCTGGTCAGTATTAACCTTTATTCCTCAGTAAGTGATCATGTACCCTAGAAATTTCCCCAATTCTACACCAAAGGAGTATTTAGAAGTTTTTAAGGTCAACTTATGTTTCCTAAGGATTGAAAAAACTTCATCCAGATCTTTCAAATTCCCGAACACCTATTTGCTCTTTACCACCATGTCATCTATGTAGGTTTCAACGTTCTTGCCAAGCTAGGTTTCAAACATCCTCGTGACCATTCTTTGGTAGGTTAAGCCAACATTCTTCAGGCCAAAAGGCATCACTCGATAGTGGTAGTTTCTAGTAGGGTTTCGAAATGATGTTTTCAATTGATTGGGAAATGCTAGTGGTATTTGAAGGTAGCCTTAGAAAGTGTCTATAAAACTCATCTGAGGATGGCTGAACGTTGCTTCGACAAGTTGGTCGATTATGGGAACCAATAAGGGATCGTTGGGGCATGCCTTATTTAAATCTGTAAAATCAACACAAATCCTCCATTTTCATGACTTCTTCTCAACCACTATAGTGTTGGCCAACCACTCGGGGTGAAAGACTTCCTTAATTGCCCAAGCTTACTTGAGCTTATTGACCTCATCTTTTAATACTTTGGCATGTTCTTTAGAAGATCGTTGAGACAATTGCCTATTTGGCATGATGGATGGATTCACATTAAGATGATGACATATGAACTCCAAATTTACCCTTGGGGCCTCGTACGTGCTCCAGGCAAAAATGTCTTTCTTCTTCTTTAAGAAAACCAACAACTCTTCCTTCTCGGCTAGGTGTAGTTGTGTCCTAACTTGAAAAAATTTATTTTTGTTCGAACTGAGGACAATTTTTACCAATTCTTCACACTAAAAACTACCTATTTCCATCCTAGCTAAGCCCTCTAGCTCTTCAACTATTAATTGCGACAAAATGTGACTTGGATTAAGGAGACCCATTGGAGCTAACTAGTGCCTGATTGTAGCAACCGTACACTACCTAGCCATTTTTTGGCATCCTACCAACTTTCCCATATGTCCATCGGTTAGGTACTTCACCTTCATATGCAAGGTGGAACAGACTGCCCCTATAGCATGAAGTCATGTCCTTTTCCAAAATTATGGTGTAGGGTGAATAAGCGTCAACCACAATGAAATTTACCTCGACAACTTCATTGCCCATCTGCACTGGCTACTTTATCATCCACTTAAGGATCACAATTCTCCCATTAAACCCTACTAAGGGGGGGGGGGTCAAACTTACCAAGGTCTTTGGGTTTCAATTTTGAACCCTTTATACAAGTCCAAGTACATGATCTCAACTTTGCTTCCTTGGTCCACCATTACCCTTCTTACGTTAAACCCTCCAATTTGGAGGATAACCACCAGAGCATCATCATGGGGCTAGAAGGTCCACCTTATTAATATTCGATAAGCCCAGAATTGGCTCTAGCTCTAACCTGGTCCTCTTGGACCCTTTATCCTCTTCTCCAAACTCAGAGTATGGTGAGCTTGCCATTACCCTAGATGAGGGCCTTGCTTCCTTATCCAGTGTGGAAAAAATGACATGGATAGTTCCCAATGATGGGTATGATGCCACCTCTTTCTAGTATTCAAGGACCTGATATATGGGTTACTTGAATACCGAGCTAACCATTGATGTATTACCCTAGGGAGGTTGGTTAAAAAAGTATCCCCTTGGTCGATTAGGGCCAAATCTATTAGTTCGAGGATCCCTCCACTCGTGCGTGAAAACCTTGGCCTTCCCTTTTCTTTGCACTTGATCTTCTTCAACATTCTTATGCTCGTCAATGCAATCCATAAGCTGATGCATATTTCAAGCAGGCTTTATGGTAAGAGATTTCCTTAGATATAAATTCATAGCTAGCCCCACTTTGAAGGTTCTGACAACCATATCCTCAAAATCCTTATCAATCTCGTTGAAAAGTTCCCAATACCTATCAAAATAAGTTTTTAAGGTCTCCGACTCTCTCATGGCAATGGAATCAAAGAATACAAAGGCCTAGGGATCCTACTACTGATCACAAATTTGGCATTATAGGACCTTCTCGAGCCCTCCTCCAATCCATTAAACTACCTTATGGCAATGGGCTCGAGGCTTGAGATGAACACCTTGCACTTGAGCACTTCATTTCTAGAGTGAATGATCATCCTGTGATTAAAATGTCTCACATGATCCACTAGGTCAGTCCTTCTGTTGTAAATAGTGATAGTTAGTTGGGCAAAATGATGAAGGAGCTTGATCCTGTCAATGCAATATGTAAAGGGTGACCTAGAAAGTTGGTGCAAGGCCTTACTCATAGAATCATTCCCCATATTTTCAAGGGGTGAATTTATGTTTCTTCTTCTACGATGTCTTTCTCCATCTCCTGTATGAGAGGACATCATAAAAGATTCACTCGGAGTTCTAGATCTTTGCCTGTAACTTTGCTCTTCTTCTGAATCAAAGCTTTGGCATGACAAAGGTGTTCTATCCTCTCTGACATACACTCTACATAAAGTTGTCCACATAAGTGATCAATCTCCAACCTAAGGTTTTGCGTCTCTTGATTATGCAATACATGACTTCCTAGTCTTGAGTGGCTTCAATTGATGTGGTCCAAATGGATAGGTTCGACCCTGATATTAGGAGACCAATCTATCTCTTGGTCCCTTCTTCTCTTAAAGTTCACAAATTAGTTGACTCACTGAGAGCCCACAAATTCTTCTCTATCTCCCCTTCTATCACCATGAGCCCCCAATTCATCTCTCCTAGAGTTTGCCATTTTTACTAGCACTGAATAAACCACAAAGATAGATTAAAGATGACCCCTTCCCACAAACGGTCCCAATTGTAAGCATGTCTAACAAGCCAAGCTCACTTAGAGTAGTGGATTTAGGTTAGACGGCCCAATACAATTAATTTGTTAGAAAATGGGCTTTCAAGGTCAACTTCAATGTGCTAGTATGATTTAAGCTTTAGGTGGATGATAAAAGTTAGACATTTCAAAGAAGAAGAATAGATTTTTGGAATTAACACTTCCTCGGGCCTAGCCGAAGAGTAGTCGTTCAAAGAATTTTCAAGTCTTCGATATAGGATAGTGTTATACAATATAAGTATTTCCTTTCAATTTTTTCATCCTTATTCTATTGGGGCTTCATTTTTGTATATACTTAGCCGAATTGCATCTGAGCCCTCCACTTATAGAGTCACTGACCTTCCTTTAGATGCTTGTCCCATCAAGGTTTCGTTGGAAGTGGTAGAGTGTGCTGCAAGCTGTTAAGGAACTGTTCAGAGGTCATTCCTTCATTAATGTGGTGACATGAGTTGGTGCAGTGCATTGAATGCGGAGGTAAATGTTATTTTGTCTAGATGTTTTCCCTCTTCTTTGCTCGCACATCTCTACCATCTTCTTCGACCTTTTGTTATCTAGTGCAAGTGGTCTGCCCACCAATTCTCAAGGAATGCTCGCTCTTCGGGCTCCTCAAAAGGTCGGCCTCTTCATGGTTCTTCCTTGGATTCTAATCCATGTGTTGGGTAAAGACTAGTATATGGGCAGACCCCTTCCCTCTCTCGGACTTGGCCCACGGGTTCTATTCCGTACTCGGATCTTACCCCTCCCACAGAAAATTTCATGCTTTAGTCCTCTAAGATGGAATTCTAGTTTTGTCCCAGCAAAAAAAAAAAAAAAAAAAAAAAAAAAAAAAAAAGAACCCGATGTTTAGCACATATAACATGATTTTGATAATTATATTTATTATATATATATATAATATATATAATATGAACTTGCAAAGTAAATAATAATAATTATAGTGCCAATAAGCTTATAATAGAATTTAATCAAGTTAGAATATCTTTGTATATATTATTCTAATATGAAAAACGTTTAATCCATATTTTTGTATATATTAGTATAAAACCATGTATTTTTAATGTAAATTTTTATCTTAGGTTGAACATGAGTCTTTTTTTTTTTTTTTTTTTTATAAATAAACACATACCTATATTATACAGTGTTTAATAAATGTACTTTGATTTTCAAAATATAATTGTACTTTATTATTTATTATGGAGCCCATATTGAAAAGTGAAACATGAAAATAAAGCATCCTTTACAGTAGCGACTTCAGGAATATTTTTTAGGGTGGTCACTAAGGAGAATTTTAATAATTAAGGATTTTATTTTATTTTATTTTTTGTTTTCGAATAGGTATTTGTTGAATAATTTTTTCACTTGTTGTTTGGTTTAGCCTTGTTTTTATTTGTGTTTTTTTTTTTTTTGACTAATTTTTATTTTTGTTATTAAGACTTTTTTTTTTTGTTGGATTTAAGGGGTTAAAGATTATGTTTGGGAGCCAAAATTATTTTTTGAATAATGTTATTTCCACAACATTTTCACAACAAATCTTATATGATAAGCTATTATGGGTAGGTTTAAAAGTGATGTCAGTGTTGGGTCTAAATTAGAATCGATAACTACTTACTACATAAGATTTGTTGTGAAATTGTTGTATATGTTGCATTAATCTTCTTTTTATTAAACTTAAATTCTAGTGATTTTCAAGTCAGGATATTCCTTATTTTTATTAGGGTGGTCACAATAGGTTATTTTAATATATAATTTTTTTGTGGCAAATATATATACATTTTTTTGCAAGGAGCCACCACTACTATTTAGACTGAAATCTGGTAGTACTATGCTAACTATGTACAATTTTGAAAATGTTTTTTTTTTTTTCTTATTTTTTGGAAAGTACAATTTTGAAATTTTTTTTTTTTTTTTGATAGAATACAATTTTGAAACTTGAATAATATTGGTTGTTAGTATGTGGTTTTATGATGACACATTTCCATGTACAAAGTATTTAGGGGTCTAGGGAAGAAAATGTTTGAGCTATAGTGTAAGTAGCATATTGTTACTATCTTAAAAGAAAAAAAGAAAAAAATAATTAAAGAGGATTAAGCAGGTTGTGTAGTCCATGTGATGTACAAGTTTTCAATTGGGTAAAATTTAGGTATAGTATTTAGATGTTGCTCCTTAGGTTTTACTTTTAAAATTTAGTCATATAGTTACCTAACTAAAAGTACACTTTCATCTCACGAGAAATATGTCATATAGCTGAATTTAAAGAGAGGAACTTAAGGAACAACATCTAAAGTATTGTATATATTATTTATTGTAAGTATATGTTATATTGAACAATATTTTTTGTTTTTGATAATTTCCACTACATTTATCATTCTGAAAATAATAATAATAATAATAAAAACTTGGAATGATTGTTCAATCTGAAGATGAAAAGATACTAGAAAAAGATGCCATTTGATTAAAAAATAAAATGCAATTAACATAAAGCAAGATATAAAAGGAATCCAATGGAAAGAGATGTTTAGTCTTAAATTAGAGAAGAAAATTTTGAGAGAAAAATTAACAAGAAGATAAAAAAGCTATGGAGAGGTGTCCAATATTTAGTCTTAGATCTTGTTTGGTATTTGTGTCCAATGTTTAACATGATCATTTGATACACTGAAATTTTGAATTATTTAATCCTTCACTATTACTATATGTAACAAAGTAAAAATATTACGGATGTCAATAGTCAATGGGTCTAGTAACATTTTCGAAATTTAAAGATTATTACGTTGAAAACAAGAAGAAAGAAAGCTATGGATAGGTGATATTATTATGAATGGAATACGGAGGATATCATGACCTTCTTTGTCAATGGTATGGGCAGGGGTGGTAATTTGTGTTTGCGTGTTGGGTTCGTGTCATGTCAACTCATGAGCATCTGACTATATATGTCAACACTAACTTGACATGTGTATTAAATGGGTCAAAATTCATCAACTCTAACACGACCCATTTATTAAATGGATCAATCATGTTGACCTGTTTATCAGATTTTATCAAAATAAAAAAACAATTATGAAAAATAAATAAATAAATAAATATTTTTAATATAAAGTTCAGAACTAATGAGTAACTACATCACAAATAATCATTCAAAACTAAAGTTTTAAAGTTGTTATTTACAACTATTTTGTGTTGGCAATAATTCCATGCAAAATTTGATTGTAATTTTATTCAATTATGTTTACCTTGTATTTTATGTGGGATTTCATTGTATGGGTTGTGTGTGAGAGAGAGTGTGAAGACTCAAGTTTGTATTGAAGAATGAGTGGTTTTCGCGGGTATTTCGATAGTAAACTTTCCGTGAAGTAAGCCACATGAAGATGACTGGAATGCGAAGAGTCATAACAACTGGTTTTCATGAGTAGCTCGTGGGTAAGGCCTTCTCGCGAGATACCCGCGAAACATTTTGTTATTTTGTTTTGTTATTTTGGCTTATCTGCTCCACCATGTCTTCACCCACACTATATATACCCACATTACCCATATATTGTGAGGAGTGCTTTTTAGAGAGAAAACCCTAGCAAACACACTTGAGAGTTAGAGATTGTATACCCACAATTATCTACACAATCCTTTGTGGTTTTCTGTATACTCCTACCACTCCATATCCATATCCATATCCTTGAAAGGTTAATAGCTCAAACACTTACCACATCTAATCTGAGTGTCAAGTGAGGTTTGGTGCTGTTGGGAAGCATTGGAAGAAGCCAAGCTTTGGCGGATGCAATCAGGTTCATTGTGGGATCTGGAAAGCTAGACAAGACATGATTCTGGGAAGCCTTATTAGAGTAGGAACTTAGAGGGCTTAGGTGCACTAGGTAGATTAGGCTTGGAAGGTCTCTTGCTATTCGTGTATCCCAACTTATTGTCTAGTGGATCGATTTACCCCTTGGAGGGTGGCAGAGAGGTTTTTTGTCGAGTTCTTCAGTTTCCTCTTCGATAACATATCGGCGTGTTATCTTGTATTTGCATTTCTCTTCTCTAATCTTTTAACTTTCATTTTACTACTGTTATATGATGAATATGGCTTAGAATAGTGTTTTTGTTTGTTCGCTCACTCGCATTTACTCTATTCTGCACTTAGTTTAAATTAGAGTAAAATCAACCAAGCCGTAATATTTTAATTTGGGGTCTAAATAGCTCGTGTTTTTAACACAAATCCTAACTTTCAATTGGTATTAGATAGGGTGCACTTGCTGTGGTTTCATTACCTAAGTACGATCCTAGACCCCTTTTGTGATAAATCGATCACAATCGCTCAATGCTCCATCATTCTTTGATGGGAGCAACTATGCGTTTTGGAAAGTTTGTATGAGGGCATTCCTTTGTGCTATAGATCAGTCCGTATGGGATTCTGTTGAGAATGGGTATGTTAGACCCACGACAGCCAAGTCTAAATAGGACAAGGCAGGTCTTGCTTTGGCAAATGCCAATAGTAAAGCAATTAATGCTATCTTTTATGGTGTGTCTATTGATGAATTTCATAGGATATCGCATGTAAAGACCACCAAGGAAGCTTGGACAATTCTTGAAACTACCTATGAAGGTACCAAGAAAGTCAATGACACAAAACTCCAAATGCTTATCATCCTATTTGAAGAGCTCAAGATGAGTGACGATGAGTCATTTGATTCATTCTATGGGAAACTCAATGAAAACATGATTGCCAAGCTCAATCTCGGAGAGAAGATTGAGGATGCTAAGGTGGTGAGAAAGATTTTGAGGTCCTTACCAGAGAGCTACCGTGCAAAGGTCACAGTTATAGAAGAAAACAAAGATTTGAATGAGATCAAGATTCAAGAGCTTATTGGATCTCTCCAAACATATGAGCTTGGACTACCTTCCTACAATCCAAGAAAATCACTTGCTCTCAAAACCATCAACGATAGAGTGGATGACTCTTCCGAAGAAGATGATGTGGAGAAGGAGGTAGCATTCCTTGCAAAGAACTTCTGAAAATTTCTGAAGATTAAAAACAATGGGAAGTCTTTCCACAAAGGAAAGATTCTTTCTTCCAAAGGTGGTAGGAAGGAGTTCAAAAAGAAAGATGGGAAAGACTCTCAATCCCCTTAAGGAATCGTATGCTACGAATGCAACGGCCATAGACACCTCAAGAAGGAATTTCCCAACTATTCGAGAGGGAAGGGTAAGGTGTTTGCCACTACTCTTAGCAACTCCGAAAGCTCAAATTCAAACACAAAATGAGAGTGTGACAGTGACGAAAACTATAGGGCCTTCATGGCAGTTATCTCCATTCACTCTAAGGATGATTTGAGCAATTTGGTAGATAAACTTGGTGAGCATTCCGAGGGTGAGGAAGTTGAAGAATCGGAAGATAAAGATGTATGCCAAAATGAAGGTGATAACAACATTCAAGAAGCATATGATTCTTTGCTAGAAAATTGCGTCAAATAAGCCAAGGTTGTGAACCATGCTATGAGAAAGATGAAGAAGATTGAGGAAGAGCATAGGTGTACCCTTGTGCAACTTAAGGAAGCAATATGTGAAGTAGAGAGACTTAAGGCAGAGTTGGTTAAAGCTTATTCTAAGATCAAGTTTCTTGAACTTGAAATTATCCAAGATAATGTCAAGGTTAAGCATATCTCTACCAAGAAACTTGACAATGTATTGTCCTCACAAAAATCTTCACATGATAAGACCGGTTTAGGCGACATCGGAGAAAGAAGCTCTAGCAGTGAACCCAAGAAGGAAGTGAGGTTTGTATCAACCTAGAATGTTGAGAAACTCAAAGAAGCGAAGCCTGAGATTGAGACCCCTACTGCTGTAAATTGAATCATTGGTGCAAAATCAAAGTATAAAGGAAGTCATTACCCAAAAATCAAAGGGGACCTCAAGTGAAGCCTGCGTGTCATCATTGTGGGATTCAAGGGCACACAAGGCCCAATTTTTTCAAGCTTCATGCACTCAAGAAGGCTGACTCAATGCGTGGTCAAGAAAGTTCAAAGAAAAGACCAAAGAGAGCACAACCTAAGGGAGAAAATGAGGGACATTTCATTGGAGACGTTATGGAAATGTTAAAGAACATCTCTCTATGCCGTGCTAGCTTCACTTCAAGGTTGGAAAGTTATGTTGGTCATACCCCTCCATATAAGGGTCTCACCCAAAACACTCGTAAAGTGTGGGTGAAGAAAGGCACTTATGCATGATCACTCTCTATGCCCGTGCATTAATTCTTCCAATGTTCAAGGTCATAGGTTCATGCATCATGAAATGCATAATCTTCTTGTGTCATTGCTTCAGGTTTATAGCATGTTTCTTTTACAAATTTTGTTTTATACTTGTTGTTTTTGTTGATCTTACTTTACTTGTTCTATTTTTAAGTGTGTTGAAAAATTCAAAAACCCATAAAAATTGAAAAATCTCCAAAAAGTTTGATCGTTTGTGTTGTATTTATCATATGTGAGTTTGGCCTAGTACTTTCGTACTAATGTCATAGTGCATTTATGAGCGTAGCTTGTTTTGTATGCACATCTATCTTTATGGAAAAAATCTTGAAATCTATGTGTGATTATTGTAAATCGATTTTCAAGCTTGTCATGAATGATTAGTCAATAGTCTTGTTGATCTTGATACTTGCATAGACTTGTTATTTACAACTATTTTATGTTGACTTTAATTCCTGGCCAAATTTGATTATAATTTTGTTCAATCATGTTTACCTTATATTTTATGTGGGATTTCATTGTATGGGTTCTGTGTGAGAGAGAGTGTGAAGACTCAAGCTTGCATTGAAGAATAAGTGGTTTTCGCAGGTATTTCGCTAGTAAATTTCCCGCAAAGTAAGCCGCGTGAAGAGCACATGACTGGAATGCGAAGAGTCATGACAATCTGGTGACAGCTGGTTTTCATGAGTAGCTCGCGAGTAAGGCCTTCTGGTGAGATACCCATAAAACATTCTGTTTTGCTATTTTGGCTTATCTGCTCCACCATGTCTTCACCCACACTATATATACCCATATTACCCATATATTGTAAGGAGTGCTTTTTAGAGAGAAAACCCTAACAAACACACTTAAGAGTTAGAGATTTTATACCCACAATCATCTACACAATCCTTTGTGATTGTCCTTATACTCATACCTCTCCATATCCATATCCATATCCTTAAAATGTTGATAGCCCAAACACTTACCACACCTAATTTGAGTATCAAATGAGGTTTTGGTGCTGTTAGGAAATATTAGAAAAAGCCAAGCTTTGGTGGATGCAATCAGGCGCATTGCGGGATCTGGAAAGCTAGACAAGACACGGTTCCGAGAAACCTTGTTGAAGTAGGAGCTTGGATGGCTTAAGTGCACTGGGTAGATTAGGCTTGGAGGATCTCTTGCTATTCATGTATCCCAACTTATTGTCTAGTGGATCGATTTACAATTTGGAGAGCGGCAGAGAGATTTTTTACAGAGTTCTTCGGTTTTCTCTTCGATAACACATTGGCATGTTATCTTGTATTTTCATTTCTCTTCCTTACTCTTTTAGCTTTCATTTTACTACTGTGATATGATGAATATGGCTTAAAGTAGTTTTATTGTTTGTTCGCTAGCATTTACTCTATTGCGCACATAGTTTAAGTTAGAGTAAAATCAACTGAGCCATAATATTTTAATTTGGGGTCTGAACAGCTCTTGTGTTTTTAACACAAATCCGAGCTTTTAAAAGCATATATTAATATCACAAATAATCAATCGTATTATGTCAAAGAAGGTAAACCACAACAACTAGTAAGTTTATATACCTAGGGTTTGAAGGGTATATTAGTAAAACGTCATTTAATTAAATGGTTTAGACAGGTCAAACGGGTTCCATAAGTTGAACACTAATCCAATCCGTTTACTAAACATGTTAGTCATGTCAACCTGAATATGAATTCATTAAGCCTTAACCCATTATCTGCTAATTTTGTGTCGTATCATGTCGGGTTCACAGATCGTGTCCAATTTTGCCACCCTTAGTCAATGGATCACCTTGAAGTCATGATCTCAAGATTCCCTCCAAACATTGAAGATTGCTATTGTTTGTTTAAACCATTTAAGTTCAAATAAATAAATAAATAAGGGAGTTGATATTGTATCGAAGACTATTTTGGTTTTTAACATGGAGAACAAAATGTTTTGATATTGATGAATTGCAATGTACCATTTCAAGATTACCATTATTTATATATGTGTGTATTTATTTATCTGTTTATAAAGATATAATTTAAAATGCATATATTTTATATGCTTAAATTTAGCCTATATAGGTATATTAACCCAGTATATTAGCTTAAACAATATATTATATAATTTTTTAATTATTTATTTTTATTGTACTGTCTAAAACATCAATACCAACCTAAACACCTGAAAAATCTATAATACAGCTTGATATCGATACTTGTTTAATAGTCGGTACAATGTATATCACCTCATTACTGCAAAATAAGTCTATTACAGCAAGTATTAATTCAACAAAATTAGTGTGGTGGTATAAGACACAGTATCAACAAAATTACTAGAACAAAATTTTTAAAGCGACAGCTTATTGCAACGAATATATCATTATAACAACTTAATACCAATTATTTTACAATCTATTGTAACCATAAACAAAAAAGCTAAGATGAAGATATCATTGTAATATATTGATATTAGTTATTTCACAATCTATTTTTGTAATGAAAAAAAAAAGTTGCAATGAAGATATCATTGCAATAACCTAATATTAATTATTTTATAATCTATTTTAATGACAAATTTGAAACAATTATCTATTGCAAAGAATGTATCGTTGCAATAATTTGCAATAAGATTCGTGAAGTTATAATCTATAGTTACAAGATATTAGAAGTAGCAAATTGTTTATTGCAACAACTTATATATTATTGTATCAAAGTTATCATTAAAATCTACCTCTTTCAGTTAAAAAAGTTATCATTAATATATATGAATTTATTGGAACAGAATTTTTTGTTGCATAAACTTATTGCCTCAAATTTTATTGCAAAGCATTGCATAAACTATTACAATGATTTTGATGATACTGTAATTATTATTTTTTTTGTTCCAATGAAAATTTCTTCTTGCAATATTTCTCTAAGAGGAAGTCTATAGACACAAAAAAATTATCACTTGCTGATATGGTAGATTATTAATGGTAAGTAAAAAAAAGTGATGTCAATGATGAGTTTAAATGATAATCAATACTATACAAGCTAGTCATCGGTAAGTGTAAAAAATATTGTCAAATTTTTAATGTATGTTCTTTCTTTCTCTAATCTATCCATTTTCACAAGGTCTACCCACTTGTATGATGTAATTATTGATCCAAATAATTTTCGTCAATTATTTACGATCTATTACAATAAGATTCGTGAAGTAATTAATAGCTTATTTTTATAAGACATTCAAAGTAATAAATTTTTAATTGAAAAAACATTTATATCATTGTATCAAAATTATCATTAAAATAACTAGAGTTTATTGCAAAGGAAGTTTTTGCACAATTTTATTACCTCAGATTTTATTCCACTCATTGCCTTTAAAACATTCTAAAAATCTTATTAACTGGTAGCGTTGAAAATGGAACTTATAACATTCAAATTTACAACACAACTTTCAAATCCATTAAACCCATCACTTGAATGTCTCCAAAGAAATTGTTTAAATGCTATTGAACGGTATCATTTAAATTTAATCTCTTAAATTTAGTACCAAAGACACTTCACCCAATACCATTTTAGGCATAAATAAAACAGATTGCATATGATGCCATGCATGAGATAAGCAGTACACGCAACCTTTGGTTGTGTTACTTGTGTACACTCTGCGTTCATACCACTATTTTCAAGCTTCACCAACTTATTGTCGATTTCTTTGAAAACAGTTTGTCCGTCAATTTCATATTCTTTTGAAATTATATGATTAATTTTCTTCGATTCTTATTCCGATTTAACAAGTCATTCATGACTTCTTTATTTGTAAGCGACGTTTTTTGTCTTTTTATACTTTAAAAAGGAAAATTTGGGGCAAAAACATTTTCAAAATATCAAATTCCAAAACATTTGAATTGTTTAAAACCTGTTGGGATAATACTCTAGCCGAAATCGGAACAGTACTAGCAGTATATAATGGTGATCGTTTAAATTGTTTGAGAATTGCAAAGTCTTCTCATTTTCTCAGACATTTATTAAAAAAGAAGAAGCAAAGTCTAGGAGTGAGAGTTGACTATAAGTACTACTACTCACTACTCAGCAATCTACTCGCAATTTGACATCGTGAAAGGCACGTCACACGTGTTATATTAATATCTAGATAAGTCATGTGAACTTTCTAGTTTGACTTGATGAGTACTTTCTCCGATTTTTTATTTTTAATTTTTTGGGTGGGGATCACACGTTTTCTACTCGTCTTTGAATATAAAGTTATAAACCATCTTATCGATTACTTTAGCAAATAAATATATATTAAAAAATATTATGCCTTGATTACTTTCAAAACAAATTTTAAATATCAGATTTTTATTGGCAAGTTATTAATGAGCTAGAAATTAATATTAATAGTGAGTTTAAATTAAAAACAGTAATAATTTATCACTTATAATAATTTATTAAAAAAATATTACAAACATAGTATTAAAATATTAAATAGAAAAATATTTATATATATTATGAATTTAATTAATAAATATTTATAAGTACGAATAAATTCAAATTATAAGAATATATAAAAAAGAAAATACCTAATTTAAATAGAATCTATTTAGAGTTGGAGCAATAGAGTGTTTTATCTAAAAAGAAATTTACTTTTAATAATTAGTTTAACACTATTTATGATTCTAAAAATCAAATAAAAAGTATACATTAAAATGTAGGATTTTAACAATTTACGTATTAATATTAGAAGACGTTAAAGAGAAAAAAAAAATTTAAGACCTTCATTCTATATTATTTGAGTTACTAACCCGACCTGTATGTGTGTATATATGTGTGTATATATACATATACACACACAAACACGACAAATGTGTGATATTAATAAATAAAAAATGCAAGTTAGATAATTTGTAGGAAAGAGCATACCTACAATGACAATTTCTTTATAAAAGAAAAAACATAATTTAATCATAATTTGTTTTGTGTTGGATTTTGCTTTAACTAAAAAGACGATGTATTCTGATTATTTTAAATTAATATAGTTTAAAACTATGTTTAACTTTAAAAATCATATTAAACGTGTATATATATATATATATATATATATATTGCAATGATGATGTGCAAAATATGAGCTTTCAAAAGATAAAATATATGTGGTAGCATTTGAAGTAAAACAGATATAAGTAAATAAAGTCTTTCATTTTATATCGTTGTTAGTTACTATTTTACTAATAAGCATCTATTATGATTGGGGTATTCTAAAAAACTATATGTTATTTAACAAAAGAGAATGGTATGCACTGCTTAATCCTGGCATTTTTGTTTCTTAATTTTCTTTACAGCCTATTCTTTGTGAGTTTCTTTACTAACTTGACCATTAGTGTGCCTCCAACCAACCCCATTGGTTGGTCTATCACCGAGTAAGTAGCTCGCTACATATGAGTTCTTGGGTGTTTCTGTGTTTGTTAAAACCCATTCTTGTATGCTATTCCCCTTTCCATCCACCTACAAGTAGTATTTTAAACTTATGGAATTTTTTAGAATTGAGTTTTATTTCAAACAAACTATCTTAACAATTTTAATATATTTGTAATTATTTAAATGGCAAAAGCATGTCATTTGACACAGTACACTTAGAGGGCATTTGGATCGCATAATGTTACATTGCATTGTAATGTTTGGTTCATTAGTTATACTAATATGTTACCCATGCAAACGCATGAATACATTTAAAAGTAAACACAATTTTTATTATAAAAATAAAAATAATTAGTCAAATTATTATATATAAAAAAAAAAACAGCATGTAACCTATGCATTAATGCATACATAGAGATAGGAGTGTGCAAGCCATCACCGGTATTGACAAAACCGACCGGCCTCAATCCTCCCACATCGCCACTGGCACCGACCGACTGAGCCGATGCCGGCAATTAGAATGCGAACAGAGCTCCGATGCTGGTGTTGTGAGGACATCGGAGACTTAAAGCCCACACCGACTGAGAGCCGAACCGAACCGATACACAGCACAGCATCTCTTTCAGTTTAGATTTGGGAATACAGTGTCGTTAAGGTGTGTTCATTTTAAATTTTTTTCACTAAACCTAAACGTCGTTGTATTGGGTTATTAAAAAAAAAAAAAAAAAAAAAAAAAAAAAAAAAAAAAACCCAGACGGCACCGTTTTATATGTAAGTTTTCATATACACAGCCTCAGTAGTCTCAGTATAAATTCACTCTTACTCTCTCATATCCCTTAACTCTCTCTGTCTCGCTCTCGCTGCTGTCACCACTCGCCAGTCGCCTCGCCTCTAGCTCTCGCCACGACACCATCTCGCCGGCCTAAGACACGCCTCGCAGCAGCAGCAACAGTAGCAGCTTGGCTCACAGCGGGCCCTTGGCAAAACACGGTAAGCCATCCTGATCCCATCAGCCCCTTTCCTCTTGAGTCTTGGCTGGACAATAAACACTCAGTGTTAGTGGACATTCAGGCTTCAGCAGCAGATTCCTTCTTGCTCTCTTGTAGTCTTGCTTATATTATACTATGCATTTATAATGCTTGTTAGTTGTCAGTTTAGTTAATTTATACCGTGCATTTATTTAGTTAGTTTAGTTAGTTAATTTATTATACTGTGCATTTAATTTAGTTAGTTAGTTTAGTTACTTAATTTATTATACTGTGCATTTAATTTATTTAGTTAGTTTAGTTACTTAATTTATTATACCGTGCATTTATTATACCATGCATTTAATTTATTTAGTTAGTTTAGTTACTTAATTTATTATACTGTGCATTTGATTTATTTAGTTAGTTTTTAGTTTATTTATTTATTTAGTCAGTTTAGTTAATTTATACTGCGTAGTTTTATAATGCTCTCTTGCTTCTCTAGTTGCTTATAGTTAATGCTTGTCGGTTTAGTTTTTAATTTTATCAATTTTTTAGCACTTATTTGTTCCAGTCTACTAAGTAGTAAGCACAAACAATTTTTTTTTCAGCATTTTAATTTTTGAGGCAGACGAGATTGAGAGAGTTCACGCTTTCAATCCTTCACTGAGAGGTAATCACTAAACACTCACTATATTCAATATTATGATTTTAAATTTTTAGTACTTAGTAACAACTGCTTTAAGTTTATATATAACTATATAAAAAATTAGCTTTTATTTTATATTTATTCAATATAAATATAAAATAAAAGCTAATTCTCTAGTTCTGAATTGTTGTTAATATTAGTGACATGAATTATTGAGTAATGATTAATGATTGTTAGTTTGTTATTGTTGACACTGTATTTGCTGGGAAAATTATAATTTGATATTGTTGTGGAAACTTTGTTTTTTTGTTGGTTGGAAATTGTTTTATTAGATGGATGTCGATGCTTCACCTGGATTTGGTGCACCTAGGGACCCTAACCCACCTCTTCCTAGTCTTGGTAGTGCTAACCCTAATCCACCTGAACCTGCAGCACCAATTGGATTTGGTGCATCATTTCCCCCACTATCACCTAAACAAGGTGGTAAGGACCCGTCTATAGTATGGCAACACTTCATTAAGTTGGCTGGTTCTGATCCTAGAAATCCTAGGTCTCAATGCAAGTATTGTAAAAATCAATATAAATATCATGGTAAAAAAAATGGTACTTTGAGCACGTTGCAACACATGAAGGCGTGTAAGAAGTGGCATTTTTCCCGTAATGATAAGCAAAAAACTATCTTTCCAAGCCAAGAGAGAAACGGAAAGTGGTTCAAATGTATTAGTGGTTGCAAACTATAGTGAAGAGATGATAAGGTTGGCGTTGGCAAGGATGGTCATCATTGATGAATTGCCTTTTAAATTTGTGGAGCGTCAAGGATTTCAAGAATTTATAGAAATAGTTGAGCCTAGGTTTCCTATTCCCCATCGCACTACCATTGCAAGGGCTTGTGTGAAAATTTATTCTAGTGAGGTGGATATTTTGAAAGGGACTTTTGTTGGGCAACGAGTTTGTGTGACAACGAATACTTAGACATCTATACAAAACTTAAACTACATGGTAGTCACTGCACACTTCATTGATGGGGATTGGACTTACTAAAAGAAAATCTTGAACTTTTGCCCTATAGTTAAGCACAAAGGAGACACCATAGGTAGAGTGGTTGAGTCATGTTTGTTGAAATGGGGTATAGGCCGATTGTTTACAATCACCGCGGACAATACTAGTTCTAATGATGTGGTAATTGATTATGTGAAGAAGAAAACAAAAGAAAGAGATAGTAGCATATTGGGTGGTGAGTTTATGCATATGCGTTGTTGTGTGCATATCTTGAATTTGATAGTGCAAAGTGGGTTGAAGTCCATTCATGAATCAATTGCCAAAGTTAGGAATGCGGTGCAATATGTGAGAGCCTCTCCCTCAAGGTTCGAGAAGTTTCAAGAATGTGTTGAAAATGAGAAAATCAAAGCCAAATGTTTGTTGTCCCTTGATGTGCCAACAAGGTGGAACTCCACTTATCTCATGTTAGATTATGCTTTAAAATTTGTGAGAGCATTTGATAGGTTGGAAGAGGAGGATGGGCATTACAAACTTTATTTTTCGTAAATCGGATAGGAATGGGAAAAAGTCTGTTGGTCCTCCTAACTATCTTGATTAGGAAAATGTCAAGACCTTTGTGAAATTTCTTGGCATATTTTATGAGACAACACTTAGATTTTATGGGTCATTGTTTGTCACTTCTAATACATACTTCCATGAGCTAATTAGCATTGAAGATCAATTGCAACAGTTGTGTAGTGTTGATGAGGATCCACTTTTGAAGAGTATGGCGGTAGAGATGAAAAAAATATATGATAAGTATTGGGGAAGTATGGATAATATCAATTTGATACTTTTTGTTGCTGTTGTTCTTGACCCAAGGTATAGATTGAAGTATGTAAAGTTTTGGTTTAGGGAGTGGTATAGAAAAGACAAGGGGGATGAGATGAGCTCTAAGGTTCGGGATGCATTGAAGAGGTTGTATGTGAATAGAGTGGGTCAAAATGGAGTTTCGAGTTCTAGTGATAGTGGTAGTGGTAGTGGTGCTTCATTGTCTAGGGACTCCATGCCAAGTGTTGGCAATGCTTCATTGTCTGATCGAATTAAAAGTTATAATAATAGGTTTAAGCAACACTTGGCAGATGAGGACAGTGTGGAAAGCAAATCTAAGTTGGATAAGTATTTGTTGGAATCTTCTGAGGACCCTGATGTGGAAGATTTTGACATCTTGATGTGGTGGAAAATGAATTCTTCTAGATATTGAGTCCTTTCCCAAATTGCCCGTGATGTGTTAGCTATTCTTGTCTCTACAGTTGCATCCGAGTCTGCTTGTAGTACAGGGGGGCGTGTTTTGGATTCATTTCGTAGTTCGCTATCTCCTAATACAGTTGAAGCCCTTATTTGTACCCAAAATTGGTTGAAGGATACAAAGAAAAAAAGACCAATAATGCTTCAAGAGTACATGGATAATGTGGAGGATATGGATGGTTTTAAGATTGACACAGGTAAATATATGTTTATTTTGTTTGTTGTATATATCAATTGTTTATTTATTTTTTCAATGCTTAAGAATCATTTTATTTTGAATGGGATTATAGAAATTGCATCGGTTTACCCAATGCCTATAGAGGAGGATCCAAGCACCGTTGTATTGGATGATGATGAGTGATGTGCTACTCTTTGTTTGGAGTTAGTTAGTAGTTAGTATTATGTAAGTATACTTGTTATTATCATTCGTTTGTATTAATTATAAATATTCTATTATTCATAAACATTTTATTGTTATTAACACGTGTTTATTTTGTTTTGTTTAGTATTTTGTAGGAGTTCTAGAATGATCAATGATGCATGATGCACAGATTTACTGGACAAAAAACTTACAAGAATTAGCATTCTTTTGCCTATATGTTAATTATATTTGTACATGTTATTGGTAGTGGGCTTTTCACTAATAGTAGTTATTTAGGTATTCATGGGTGGGATTATTATTGGGGATACAAACAATTAACATTCTTTTGCCTAAATGCTAATTTAATTTGTATATTTTTCTTTTGGCATTTGTGGATAGTGACAAATGGTTTTGTAATACGTTATTAAGTGGAAAAATTAACGCTTATTGTTATTAACACTGACAAACACAGTGACACTAATGATATTATATGCTACATGATAGTATTTTGAGAGTTGAACTCTTATTGAAGCAATTTCAAAATAGTTTTGCATGGTGAATGAAATGAAAAAATTTGGATCATTATGTGAACAGAATTTTTGCACAGGTTTTGGAATATGCTTTTGTGTGACTAGGTTGGCACATGTTTGGCTTTGTGTGACTAAGTTGTCACAGGTTTGATGAATTATTTGGCCCAAGTATCTTGAACAGGTTGATATATTGATATTGGGCTTGAAAAGTAAAAACTCAATTTTTTTATTATTAAAATTTTTTTTTTTTTTTTTAAATTTCAAACCGACCAAACTGCACCGCAAAAACTACACCGCTATAGTTTGGAAAACCGACCTTAGGCGGTGTGCATCAGTTCCAATTATGAAAAAACTGACCTCTATCGGTTTGGTATTAAATTTGGAAAAAAACCGCCCCTACCGAACCGCGCACACCCCTACATATAGATACATTTAAAATTTGTGGGGACGAGGACCCCTAACCCAATTTAATTAGTCAGTTAAGGCTAATTATGAGAACACACCTCGGACCTCGGGGAGAAGCACCAGTTGTGCAAGGTACGTAAAGTTGAAACACCAAAAGGAAGAGGCAACAGGTTGGGCACGGAACGTGAGGAGAAGGAAGAAAGAGAGGTGTAGAAGCTGTCCCCTCCACATTGAATGCATGACAACCACTCCTTTGGTTGCATTAATGAGGAAATGACCGTGAACAGTGGTAACATAACTAATATTATAGGGTAAATCAAGTTCGCATGCTTTGGATGGGACAGGAACTCAGGGACTGCAATCTCAGCCTTCCAAGTGTAAGACTCAGATGAGTTGCAGTTGGATATAAAGGCAAGAGGAAGACGCGGATGGAAGGGGGGCAGAAAAATAGAGAGAGAGAGAGAGAGGAGAAGAAAAGGTCCATCCCATTTGTAATTTCATCATCGGACTAAACCCAAGGACCAACACTTGTATTTTCTTTTTGAACCAATTCTTGAACTTTGGACTAATAGAAGAAGTTTGGTTTTCCTTCCCGTGTCTATGTTATAACCTTCTCATCCTTGTATGCTAGATATCATAAAGAGATTAGACCTCCCATCTCTAAATAAGTTTATTGTGACAGCAAATAGTAAAAAAATCTTCATTAAGTTGATTAGTGCTGTTTTTCTTCATTACAAAATTAAACACAATTTTTATCATAAAAATATAGATAGTTAGTCAATATATATATATATATATATATATATATAAGTAAAGTCACATATTAAAATTCTTACCTAAATTTAATACTACTTATGATCATTTTTTTCTTCTAATTTTTAATCAGATTGAACATGAGGTGATGTTTTTTTTGGTGGTAACTTTTATTGAGTATATGCGATTTTTTATTTATTTATTTTATAGTTCATTAATATTAGATTCTTAATATTTTGCACCCATTAACTCACTTGGTACAAATATTAGAAAACTCAAGTGGGCACATGGCACAAACTTAAGTGTATAATTATGCTGTAGTTCCCACTTAAATTTAGACACATGACACAAAATTAGATTCCAATTTCAAATTCTAATTGAACATTTTATAAGTTTTACCTATTAATATATATAGGTGTATAATTCGTGCATATGCATGGTACAATTAAAAATAATATAATTACACATATATGAATTCAAATTATACTTTGTTTAAGTCATAGATGTATACATTAGTTTTTTACCCTTTCTTTCTTCTTTATTTTTTTTTAATTTTATTTTTTGGATATACAAATGAGTTTACTCTTTTTTATTGGGTTTTTCTTTTTAAGGTTTGTTTATATTAGAATCTTCGTCTTTTGCACAATATTAGCTCATTTAGAAATTAATATATATATATATATATATATATATATATATAGATAGGACACGTGGGACCAAATTAGACTACAATTATAATATAATTTTAAATCTTTTATCTATTAATATATATATATATATATATATAGATTCCCATGACATTCCAAGAATGTAGCATTGCTTTGTTTGGTAGGTTCTTAATATTCTTAACAATCATTAAAATTTTTAGAATGGATTTTCACAAATTTCCATTTGAAATAACTAAACAAAATTATACTTTTAATAAAAAAACAAAATAACTAAAAAATAAAATTATTTTACCTTCTTCTATTTTCTACCAATCAACTCATATCCATAAAAAAACAAAAAAAACAAAAAAAAAAACAAAACAAATTTCTTGCACTTTCTCACCACTCAAACAGTTGTAACCCATCATATTCATGAGCAAATAACAACAAAACAACTAAACAAAATTTTATTTCACTTTCTTACCAACCGATGTCTACATGGCAAGAGAGACCTCAATTTGATTTTGATGCTTGGTGGCTTGTTGATCTCTCTTCCAATAGATTCCAACTTATCGCAAAAGAATAGGTTGTTGCATTACATTGAGAACAGTGTTTTTCAAGCCAATTGAATTTGTTTGTTTGGTAGTGTGCTTAGGAAGAAATATACAACCACAGTGGATTTTGATGGAGTGGAGAGAGAGTTTGAGTGAGAAAGAGAATTGTGAGAAAATTCTCTAGGGTTTGAATTTGGAGAGAGAGAGAGAGAGAGAGAGAATTTTCTAGGGTTTAAATTTGGCAAGAGAGTGAGGGAGAGAGAGGAAAACTAGATTGGGTTTGAAAACAATATATGCAAAACAATTTGCAATTGAAAAAGTTATCATATTTCTGTAAATATGTAATATAAGATTACTATTGTTTTATAAGGTAATTAAATTACTCTCCCTTAAAATTTATCATGGCTTTTGAATGAAATTGGTGATATGCATTTTTGTTAGAATCTCTTCCTCTCTCTCTTGTTTGTGTCATGTGTGTATGTTTGTTTCTAAAAAAAAAAAAGAAAAAACAAAAGATTACCATAATTTATGGTAATGTTAAAATGTTGGGAATATTACATTATTGCATTTTTGTGTATAATAAACGAGCCAAAAACTGTATTATTCACATTATAGTGTTGTGGCTGTAATGTTTATCACATTATGACAAACCAAAAGCTCCATTACGTTATACCACATGAGACAACAATTACATATACGACCTTATTTTCGGTATGTAATACAATATCTATTAGTATATCACCAATCTAGTGTTTAATTTACTTGTAATTTTTTAGGATTAGTCAACACAAAACATAGAATATTTAAAAAAATATCAAAAATAAACTTTTATACATTTGGAAAATTTATTTTCATTAATTTCTATAATTGAAGATTCAGGTTTAAATTTGGATGATGTGGCAACCCATGGCAATTAGGTCATGGGCTACATCACATAAGCATAAAAGTCAAGTACCTAATCCAAAATTAAGTACAAGAAGACTATACTCTGGACCATCATGACCGACTTAATACCAGTAATATTGGTAATGTAGTCAGTCCAATGAACCCAAGAGAAAAATAGTCTAACCATGTTCACATTCATGAATGGGTTTTCATGTCCACGTCCAATTAATACCACGACCAGTTTTGGGAACTCGACTCTAAGAAAAGCATTAGAATTCAAATGCTGTGGTCTTACTTCTCAGCACACCTTTGACAAATGATCATGTTTGCTTATTGATTCAACCACAAGGTTGTTTGGGAAGTTATCATATATAGACTGCGTGACTTTTATATCAGGCAGAACATGTACAGCCGGCCCTTTTCGTTTAATCCAAGTTGAGTGATACTGATTGGTCCAAAAATAGAATGGTATAAGCATAATGCCAAACAGATAGTCAAAGGAATAAACACGAGGTTTGACCTCTCGATAACTTCGGAGATTCTTTTTCAAAACCTCATGTTGGTCCAATGAACTTGAAATAATAACCTGATTTTTAAGATGCTATTTATCTTCAACTTCTACAACTTTCACACGGAGCTTGAATAGTATTTTTACCATGTCCAATTACGTGATTGGATTGAAAAATGAAAAAGTAAAGAATAAGAGAAACAGGACTAAGACAAATAATTGTTTCTCCCAGGTCGTGCCCACGTACCAGTACCAATACCATCAACATGTTAGGAAGCTGTATGATATACGATCAGATCAAAACGTTGACTAGTTTTTTTATATATGCTCTTCTGGTCAAGGTTTCCTTGTAGCTGAAAAACCCAAAAATATTCACATACATCATGTCAATGTTCAATAAGATAAAATTTGTAATATTAATATATATTAAGTACTCCAAAACATATTTATCTTCTTCTTCTTCTTCTTCTTATTTACTTTCAAGTAATGTTTTTTTTTTTTTTTTTATTTTTTTTTATGCATTCATTTACATTTAGGTCATGATCCATTATCAACAAAGTCTTGGTAGTCAAAATTCAAGATGAACCCTGAAGTTCTCTGGATTCCCTTGTACATGACAGTGACATAAAGTGTTCTAATTAGGCATTCTTCTCCAGAGTTGGTGAATCAATATGGAACTTGAACTCTCCTTGATAGGGATATATGCGCACACAGATAGTGAGTCTAAGAACAAATTTACTCTGGAGGAATGAAAGTGAACGAGGCAGCTAGCTAACGTAATGGAACCAACATTGATTCCACTAATTCCTGATTCACCCCCCCCCCCCCCCCCATTTGAACAGTTTTGTACTGAGAATACGTGATGACTGCACTCTGAAAGCGATTGGGGAACAAACATCAAGTGTACTACTGGAATTTTGGCAACTAATTTCTACGTTCACGTATACATTTTCTTTTTCACTTTTGCCTACATAATGGATGTTCGTGATATTTCTCATATCAGTCTGTATTGAATGAATATTCATACATGTAACTTCTTCTCTTTTTTTTGACAGTATACAACAAAATTAATTAGTGGTAAAACTTAAGTACAATATATTAGGTGTAATACATAAATATACTGCAATTTAATTATGATAAAGAATAATATTAGTGTATTTGTATTTTATTGGTCGATACAATTATACAATTACGTCTTCGAATTAGTTGTATAGCAAATATACTGCACTGAGCTACTCTTCCTCAGTTTTATCCTAAAGAGTGTAGTGTAGTTACACAAGTTTAGTTCTATACCAAGTATAAAAAGCTCTTTTGCCTCAAAAGAAAAAAATAAAAAGAAAAGAGCTTCTTAAAAAAATATAAAATAATATCTTTATATATATAAAAAGAAGGCCAGAGCCTAACCTACCATCCTTTCGAACCAGCCCAAGAAGGGAGAGGATATGCTGACAGGCCCAAATCTCTGACCAAGCACTGCTTGGCAAGCAGGACCATAATCTTGGGGTTATTTATTTATTTATTAAACAATGTAATCTTAGTGCGCATTTAGCATTGGCTTAAAAAGTCAATTTTTTTTTACTATTTAGCTTATTTTTGCTATACTTTATGGGTTTTATTGTATTTTTTAATACTATTTATGGGTCTTACTGTATTATTTTAGTTATCTTTTAGTTTTATCTACAATATTTTCAATAAAAAGTTTTCAATTTCGACGAAATAAGCCGTTCTCAAACATACTATTAGTTAATGTTATCTTCAAAAGTCATTTATTTGATGTGAGGTCCACTTCCCTAGTTTGGGATGGGAGTGAAGTAGGAATGCAGAAAAATATTTGTCCCTTTATCCTTCTCATCCAATAACCCTTGTCCTTAACTCGTTAAGTTAATTTAAAAGAAAATTCTAAAAAGAAAAAGCCATATAAAACTTGGAAAAATATTCATATTATGGGAGTCTTTCACAATAGCTATTGTTGATACCGTATTTTGTTTGATCTCGATTAACGCACCAAAACAAATATCAAAATCCAAAAAAAAAAAAAAAAATCAAGGAAAGGATAAAATTAGGAGTTTCAAAGCCAAAAAAAGGGTAATAAATAAATGCAACACAATTGGATGGTAAATTAAAAATTTGCAACAATTAAAACCCTTTTTATTAGAATTAAGACCAAAAACTCTAACTGGGGCAATCAAAAAGTTGACTTTTTGATTTGACCGCCCAATCAGGCTGAATTTTGGACCATCTCGTAGGACATATTTTTCCCTTCAAAATGATAGTTCACGGGCCAAACTTGAAGTTGAAACGGATAAGATATCAATAAAATTTTGAAACCTTAATTAAATGTTTCACTTTTTTTTTTTAGGTCAAAAGGGCTATTTTTCGATCAAATTTGCACAAAAAAATTGTACCAATTGAGTAAGAATTGGAGCTATCCTTTTAATCCAACTTGAAGTATGAGGTCTCGACTACCTCCCACAAAAAGGGCTCGACAATTTCTACCACGGATTGGAAGAAATGAATTCTTCAAGGAAAAATGTCATAGAATTTCATACATTATGTCACCTTCCTTCTGGATGCAATATCTTGACGACCGTAACTCCAAATCTTGCAAGGTCAGAGCTTGTGGAACTAGACATCTAGAGATTTCTATGGATATCAATTTTGAAGAAATCGGAGCTTGGAAAAGCCTTCCAATAATAGCACGTCTATCAAACTAGAAACCAAGAAAAAGACAAAATAGCTAAAACTTGGAGGACAAGTAGGAGGCTATGTGGTGGTGTCCTAGAACACAATCACATAGCCTCCACCCCCCATTTGTTTCCCTATAAATATCCCTCCCATTTTTGTAAAAAAAATATATGTTTTAGGAAGTTTTTGGAGACTAGGAAATAGATTTTTAAGAGAAAAATACTAGAAAATTAGGGGAAAAAAAAAAACCCTAGAAAAATTCCTAAAAAAATTCTCTCTCTTTTATTTAGGAAACCCCTCCCAAAATTTCAGCCCATTTCCTTTTTTGTAATCTTTTTGGTAAGTGGGTAAGTTGATAGGGATGGGGTAGCTTCTATATAGCTACACCCATCCCTCATCTCCTCTTTTCCTTTGTAATATCATACATTCCATATATGATAGTACTCTTTTTACTTAATGTTTCCTTAGAATCGTGCTGTATATTCCTAATTCTTTATTTTTGTTATTGTTTATATCTATGTTTCTATTTCCTTGATCATATTATATTTGTTGGTAAATGTTTATCTTGTTATATTATTGTGGGTTCCTAGATGGGTATTGAACCTTCACTTAGACATTTCATCAAAAGTACCCTTAGGGATAAAGTCCCATCTCTTCTAGGCATCTAGGAACATATTTGTTGTTTAATTTACTTTATTGCTCATTTATTTACATTGTTATATATTTGTTACCCATTTACATTTATGTTCATCCCCATCCCCTTCATTTATTTGTCATCCCATTTACATTTATTATCATCCCCATCCCGTCCCCTTTATTTATTTGTCATCCCTTTTACATTTATGTTTATCCCCTTGCCTTTTATTTATTTGTCGTCCCATTTACATTTTGCTCATCCTCATCCCTTTTATTTATTGCACTCTTTATCTCTATTGTTCTATATGTCGACGCCTTGTGGTTGCTCGACCACCCATCGCGTCAATGCTCATGTGCCTTTCACGGTGCAAGAATATATGGATATGGAGGTGTGTCGTACCTCAGGTGTATGACTGGAATATGAGTTGATTTTAAGGAAATTACTAAGGGTAAGTGAATTTGCCACCAATCATTGGGTTTTTCTAAGGTGTGATTGGTCACTTGACTTTATTTGATTTTACTACCGATCCTAGGCTAAGAAAAAGGGCATTTTTCTTAATCTAATATGGATGGGTAAAAAATCTTGATTCTTGAGTTCGGAAATCTGGCTACGTGTGCATAAGGTGTTAAGCATCCCATAACACCTATTCGTAGACAATTCTTTGTTTCGGTAAAATCATAATTTTAGGATACTAGCAGTTGAAAATGAGTTATTGGCATTAGCTTTCAGGGCTTTAAAAATATTGGGCTTTGAAGTTTGGTTTCAGACTCAATCGATGCTTTCCAAGTGTGTTTGGAATCGGTACCAAATTTCCACGGCGAAAATCCAGCAGCGCTTTGCCTTAGATCCATCATAGCACACAAAACGGTATTCTCACAAAGCTTTTGACATGAGAATACAGCAATGGGGATAAAAATGGGGTAAAGTTTTGCATTTGGTGCACTATGGCACACTGGCAGGGTTTCGTGCCTACAGCGCGTACCAACATGCTCATGCTAGGACGAGCCAAAGCCCGTCAAAGTGTTTAAACATGTTGGTACGATGCATCTGCAGGGAAATCGGTGTCACTTGGTGACATGGATTAGGATGATCACACTGTAGTGACTATGCACACAGTATGACACAAATATGCACTTGCAACAATCGCCTTGAGCGCATACTCATGCTCTAAGGTCAAGAGCACTTATGGCTAGAGAGGGTCACTCATGTAACTAAGAGAGTCCATCATACAAAGTGCACAATCACTCACACACATGTAGGCATATATATATATATATATATATATATATACACACGTACATACTTCATGGACAATGCTCTCACACAGAGCAAGGAAAGTAAAATAGACATTGTCATACCCAGGGAACATGGCCCAAGCAAGGAGCAGGAAAAGAAAAAGGGTACATGGGGAGGGGTACCCTAATACATGCTTTAAAACAAGGATTTTAATGAGAATATTTTCCATGATAGCAAAATTGATTTCTAGATTATCATGTAGTAGTTGAGAAAAATTAATGATTATAAATATACGTTGATATGACTTAAAAGACGAATTCCAAACCTTTATTCCTTTCTCTAGATTGTTTACATCTCTTTATTACTTTATATTATATCTTTGCTTAGTTTAATTGTTTGCTTAGCATATTTAATTTCAAACAACCATTTTTCTTTAAACTAGACTAGGATTAATTTGGTTAAGGTTTAATTAATTTTCCTACGTTCATTCAAATCCATGCGGGTTTGACCTCGTTCTTGTCAAACTATACTTCGGTACGGTTTGTACACTTGCGAGTACTTTAAAATTTCACAACATGTTTTTGGTGACATTGCCGGGGATAGGATTAAGTGATGGCCGCCGAATATCAACCCGGAGAGAGGCTTTTTGAAAACTTGAATACTTTTGAGGCATAAGGGATATGATTAAAAGATCAATGCCGAAAATAAATCCTCAGAGAGGCATTTTGAAAAGTTGAATACTTTTGAGGCATTAGAGATCGGATTAAACGACTGCCACCAAATATAAATCCTAAGAGAGCCATTTTGAAAACTTGAATACTTTTAACACAAAAGAGATAGGATTAAACGACCGTCACCGAATATAGATCCTAAGGGAGAGGCAATTCCAAAACATGAATACCATTGAGGCAAATGAGCTAGGATTAAACGACCATCGCCAAATATAAAACCTGAGATAGAGGCATTTGGAAAACTTGAATACATTTGAGGCAAAAGAGAAAATATTAAACGACTGCAGGTGAATATAAATCCTTAGACATGCATTTTGAAAACTTGAATACGTTTGAGGCAAGAGAGATAGGATTAAATGACCGCCACCGAACATAAATCCTGACAAGGAGGCATTTTGAAAACTTGAATACTTTTGAGGCAAAAGAGAAAGGATTAAATGATTGCCATCGAATATAAATCCTAATGGATGCATTTTGAAAACATGAATACTTTTAAGGCAAGAGAGATATCATTAAACGACCGCCACCGAAGATAAACCCTGAAAGAGGCATTTTGAAAACTTGAATACTTTTGAGGCAAGAGAGATAATATTAAACGACTGCCATCGAATATCAACCTAGAGTGATGCATTTTGTAAACTTGAATACTTTTGAGGCAAATAGGGATAGGATTAAACAATCGCTGCCGAATATAAATCCAAAGAGAGGCATTTTGAAAACTTGAATACTTTTGCGGGAAAAGAGATAGGATTAAACGTCCATCACCGAATATTGATTCTAAGAGAGAGGAATTTTCAAAACTTGAATATTTTTTATGCAAAAGAGATAGGATTAAACGACTGCCGCCGAATATAAAACCTAAGAGATGCATTTTGAAAACTTTAATACTATTGAGGCAAGAGAGATAGGATTAAACGACTGCCACCGAATATAATCCTGACAGGGAGGCATTTTGAAAACTTGAATACTGTTGAGGCAAAAGTGATAGGATTAGACGACTGTTACCGAATATAGATCATGAGTGTTGTAAAATTTTAAAATATTTGCAAGTGTATGAACCGTACCGAAGTATAGTTTGACAAGAACGAGGTCGAACTCACAGGGACTTGAATGAACGTAGGAAAATTAATTAAATCTTAACCAAACTAATCCTAATCTAGTTTAATAAAAATTGGTTGTTTTGAAATTAAATAAGCTAAGAAAATAATAAAATTAAGCAAATAGTTAAACTAAGCAAAAGCTATAAAACAATAAAAAGATGTAAACAATCAAGGGAAAGGAATTAAGGTTTTGGAATCCACCTTATTAATTCATATCAACATATATTTATGATCATTGATTTTTCTTAACCACTACATGATAATCTAGAAATCAATCTTGCTATAATGGAAAACATTCTCATTAAAATCCTTGTTTTAAATTAAAAGCATGTTCTTCTTTGCTTCTTAGGTATAAAATCCAATCATCAATTGTATCAGTAGCCAAACAAATCACAAGATATATCCAATTCTAAAAATCAAATCATAAATTGTATCCATTGACAGACAAATCACAAGCGATATTCAATTTTATAATCAATAATTATTAAGCCAAGCATTCAACTAATTAAGATAAATCCTAAATCATGAGAAAAACATGATTGGACTCATATCTAGAATCTCATCTTAGTCAACTAATATGAGGTAAGAACAATTTAAAATATTAAAGAATAACTATTGTGGGAAAAATCAAATCACATAAATATTACTGATAATCCTTAACAAGGTTTCATTCTCAACCTTAATTGAAAATTTAGCTACTTATGATACTTGAGATAGAACATAAAAATAGAATACCAAAATATTCAGCTAGACAAATATAATGGAGAAAGAAATAGTTACATTGCTAGAGAAAAGCTATAAAAAAAAACTACGTGCTGCTGCCAGCACTCCAGTCCTAGTCGCCCCCTATTTTTCTATTTTGCTCCTTTTATATACTTGCCCACATACAACCGATCTAAAGCCTGCAGGAAAACCCACAGTGACCTAGAGCCTCTCTTAATTGTGGTTTGGTGGAGTAAGACGAAAGCCCCAGCCCAAGCCCACATTTGGGTCCACAAAAACAAGCCTCCTATCAATTATTTCTTCTTCTGTTTTTTTCTTTTCCTTGCTCCTTCACGTGTGACATGACTTCAGGCCTCTTCTCTTTATTCTTAATCCCTGCTTTTTATTTCTTTCTTTTTACTTCACATGCTGACTTCACTACCTCATAATTAAATATTTCCTTGGCACTTTGACCTTGTCAGATTGTGACAGGCCACAAACGCGTTGACCCCTTGTGATAAATTACGTTGATTAATTAGCCAAGTTATTAATTAATCATTTAACATGAAATATCACGTAGTAGCACAAACAAATCACCAAAACTAAGTTATGCAGCGGAAAATAAATGACACGGTGATTTGTTCACGAATGGGGAAAACCCTTACGGCAAAAACCCCACCGGGTGATTTAAGGTCACCACTCCCGAAACTCCACTATTATCACAACAGGCAGTTACAAGTAAGGAATCCCAGTACCTCACCAACCTACAGTTGAACTCTTACCCCAATACCCAATTGGACTTGTTCTGTAGTGACAGTTTCTCCTTTCAATGCACGGCTCCCAAGTACGTGACTAACCAGATTGATGCACGGATCCCAGTACGCGGCTTACTCCTTTGCACAAATCCAAGTACGTGACTCACTCACCAACTTAAGGAAGAAAGAATGTTGGCTGCAAAGTTCTTCAAATCATCAGAGATGAACTAGGGCACGAACTTTGTCTCACAAATCACAATTTGCATGAATAGAGAAGAAGCAACTTGTGTCTTGTGATTTCTGCTTGTTGCACTCTTTGACGGCCCTTAAAATAATCCTTTTATATGTCTAGGGTTAGGAGAAAAGAAGTCCCAAAGACACACACACGGATTGGACTTGAAACAGACTTGGAATTCTGTTTTCTTTAAATCTCGACAGATAGAGGTGTCGAGAGGTGTCGAGACAGCTGTCGAGGCTCGGGCAAAACAGCTTCTTTAAATCTCGATAGATGTATCTGTCGAGGTAGGTGTCGAGATTTAAAAACCAGCACTTCCTTGCTTGTATCTTGGACAGACTTTGACGGCTTCAACACTTAATCTTGAACCACTGTTTCTTGAAGTGTTTAACCCATCCTAGTTCTACCCAATTACAAGTAAAGTGCGTTTTGTCTAAGGATAAGCCAATTACATAAAATAGCGACATATGTTCACAAGCTTGAACAACTACATATGTCCTAACAATCTCCCCCTTTGGCAATCCGTGACAAAACCACAACATACAAATGACGATATGAGAGAAGTCATAAATCACTCAGCTCATACTCACTTGTTACATACAGTAAAATCTATCCTAACACAAACTCTTGAAAAACTTTGCAAGAAGAGAGTTTATGGCAAGAAGACTTTGACAACCTGTATTTCTGAAACACTTATAAACAAAACACATCAAGGCATCTTTGTGTGAAACAGAAATAATAGATTGCATACAAGTAAAGAAACATGTGTATAAAGACAGAAAAGAAACAACACATGAAAGGTAGGTGAAAGAAACAACATACATCATCATATAGAGAAAGAGAAAAAGTACAATGTATGTAAGTACATGATCAATGTATCTCTAAAAGATAAGAAAAGAAAAAAAAACATAGATCACCTCACTACATCCCTCAATCCACACTCCCCCTAACAAAAAATGTCCTATGTCCTATGCTAACACTCCCCCTAAGTATGACTACTCTCATACTAAACTACTCCCCCTTTTTGTCACGAGTGACAAAGGGTAGAGTGTCAAGTAGACATCTCATCCGATGAGCTAGCATCTCCATCATCATCATCGTCTGAAGCATCATCATCGTCTGAAGCATCATCATCGGCCTCGGTCTCAGTCGACACATGAGGTGGCGGAGGAGAAGCCTCTGCAGCAAAGCCGCCCATGGTCGCCTGTCGCCTGGCGATGCGACCAACACGGACATTCATCTGATACAACTCGGTGGAGAGTGTATCGAGGCGAGCATCCATGCGCTGTAGCTGCGCCATGATGTCTCCCAAACTAACATCGCTCGAAGAAGTAGAAGCAGAAGCTCGAGCGGATCTGGAGGTGGTAGGACGGGTGGAAGGAGTGGCATCGTCAGACAGTCGCGATCGGAACTGTGCCTCGCTACGTTTTACGGTAGCGGCGTCTATGGCAGACATGACGCGGTAATGATCGGACGAAGGGAAGGGAATGGAAAAACGACTCAGAATCCTCGTGATAGCGGAAGGGAAAATGAGCTTATCACGGGTGGCCGTATCTCTATAGACATCTATGATGGAACAGATAAAGTGAGAAGGAAAGTCTATAGAGAGATCCTCAAGGAGGGACAACAAGAACCGAGCACGAGGCTCTGTGATCGAGTTGTAGTGAAACAGTGGGTGCAAAACAAAGGTCATCACCATGTTAAGAAATCTAGGACCTTTAGCAAAAGGTCTACATGGTGTGTACATGTGATCTCCCCAAGAGGTAGGACGTTCACAGAACGCCGAGATCATCTCGTCTTTGGACACAGTCCAGAGACGCTCACAGCTAGGGTAATCGGGATGATCCACCCTAGGGACATGGAGAACCTCAGAGACAAGCTCTGGGGTGACACAAAAGCGCGTACCTCTAACGCAAGAATAGAAAGAAGGTACTGAAGAATCTATCCCGTGGATGTTGGAGAAAAACTCCTGTATCAACACGAGAGGAGATGTGACCGGGACGTCACACAGTGACTCCCAACCCCGAGTGTGAATGACATCGGGAAGGTCAGTGTCGGCAAAGTCTGCCAGGACGACGTGGCGTTCCGAATGAACACCGCGTTTAGAAAAGTTCTCCGAGAAGTCCTTGTGGGCTTTCTCATCACGGAACCGAACAGACACAGGAGTAGAATCAGAAGAAGACTGCCCCTTAGAACGCACGGGGTTCCTAGGAGGAATAGACTTACGTTTAGGAGCCATAGACGCTACTAACGTAAACATAGAAGAGGGGGAAAGAAGAGACAAACAGAAAAGTCCCAAACAATTCAATATTGGCAGAAAGAAATATTGAAATGAAAAGAACGTATGCATGAAAATGCATGAGCATGTGACATGCAACAATAAACACATCATGGGCTCAGCCCAATCCAAACCTAACAGCACACAATAGGTAGGCACACATCTAAATGCATGAAAATACAATTAGAATGCTAATGTGATGCAATGCATGTGGTTTTGAAGATCAAAACTCAATAACCAACCCAAAAATTTCATGAAAACCCAACAATTTTGAAAACTCCCAAAAATTTTCAAAAACACAAACCTAGGGTTTTGAAAGCAATGCAATGCATGAAATGAGGGATAAAGGCTTACCAAATGATGAAGAAAATGAAGAACCACTTGAGAAAGCCTTGAGAGAGGTTTGGAGGGAGAGGGAAGTGTTTTTGAGAGAGATCCGAGAGATTTCGAGCGAGAGAGATCGAGAGAATGAGCAGAAAAATCGCGAAGGTCCAATATATAGCGCGTCAGTAATTCTCGACAGCTGTAGGTATCGAGAGCTGTCGAGGTAGCTGTCGAGGAAAGCTATCGAGAAATGCACGTGGACAGATGCAGCTATCGAGGTCAGCTATCGAGGTAGAAGAAACAAGCAAGATGGAACCTCGATCGATCCAGAAGCTATCGAGGAGCTATCGAGCAAACAGAAAGTTTCTCGATCGATCCAGCTGCTATCGAGGTATCTGTCGAGACTGCGATAAGAAAGAGTCTGGGGATCTCGACAGATAGCTATGTATCGAGAGGTATCGAGAAGGTGTCGAGATGCCTTTAAAAGCAGTTTTTCAAAAGAAGAAAAACACAGACATGAATGCAATCATGCATGCAACTCAACCAAAGATACAACCAACACATTAAGCTCTCAAAATATCTCTCAACAAGAAATATGATGCTCATATATCTCAAAAACACACACACACACACTAAACAAGTCTAACCAATTTTATTTTTCAAAAACAAGTCAAGACAGTTTAGTGAACATACATTAAAGCATGTAAGCCTTGTGATGGCCAAATCACATTGTACCCGCACATGTATCAAGAATAGCAAAGAGTATTGCGTGTTGTGTGTGAAAACATCGCAAGATTGCATATGTGTCTCAATGTTATGACGATTTGAGATATGAGAAAATCACTTTAACTCACACACAATCATAACTATTTGATGGGGATTATCACCTTCGAGGTACATCCTATAACTCCCACATCTCCTAGAAAATACGCTTGCAACCATATTTTAAAGCATTTTTTTAATCTTTTTGCTTTTTATTTCTTTGCATATTTTCTTTTTAACAAGCATATCATGCATGGGCATACAAGAGAAAGAAAAGAAATACCCAATGATGTTAAGCTTTTGACACTGCACTTTTGCTATGCCGAAGCATACAGGTGTCCTTGACATTGCACTTTTGCTATGCCGAAGCATACAGATGTCATTTTATGATTGGCGAGTAACAGTGGTGAGATGGTTATTTATGCCTTTCTCTTAGGATTTTCTAGTTCAACCCGTCAAAAAGAGTGATACGAGTGTTAAGAAGAAGAGATCACTTAACCTTACTCATCACAAACAAAGAGCTACAAAGCTCACTCGCTTAGTTGTGCAGAAGAGTGCTCATCTAAGCTATAGATGATACAAAGTTTAGAAAACTCTGTTTCAATGGCCATTACAAAAGTTTACATGAACTAATGCACACAAACACACACTGTTTTTGTATTTTTCAATTTTTCAATTTTTTTTTATTTTTATTAGAGAAGCAAAAATAAAACACAAAACTGAAAACACACAAACAAAAACATGTAAAGCAAAACAATGCATAAAACTAGACTGACTCAAAACAGTAGAGAAACACACAAGTAATGCAACACACAAAATAAGAGAGAGAAGAAGAAGTGACTAAAATCACTTGGAACCCTTTGGCTTCCACACCTTGGAAGATCCTTTCCTTTTGGTTGACTCTTGAACCGGTGTAGGGGGAGAAGAATATGAACCGTTCAAGTTCGAAAGGAACATGAGGGCTTTTAGAATATCTCCAAGAGGAGCGAGAGATGACTGAAGCTGATTCTGGCTCCCAGATGCTATTTCGCCATTGCTCTTTTGAGTGGCGAGCCACTTGTAGCAATTTGGTCGAGTGTGACCGGCGAGACCACAATGATAACAGAGATGCGGCTTCTTCTGTTTGGTCTTTTGAGAGTTAGCCCTCTTATTCCTAGGGTTTCTAGATTCCCTTTTCTCAATTTTAGGGGGTGCTCCTAGGATGGACCTTTCCTTGTCTACGTTCTCACTAGCTAAATCAGTTTTAACATTATTCTCCTCAGTTTTAATGTTATTAGCGGGTGGAACAAAGACAGTAGTACTAGAAGTAGGAGTATTAGAGAGAGAGAATTCATACCCCAATCCAGTACGATCCGAAGAAGATCTCTGAGCATCTAGCATTTTGTCCAGTTTGGCGCTTGACGTCCTCTCCAGTTGTGCTCTGACTTGAAACAGCTCTGCTTCAAGCTTCTTGGTCCTCTCAGCCAAGAAATTGTTCTCGAACCTCAGTGCTCCAATGGTTTGATTCGCTTGATCAACCTTTGTGGACAGTTCCTCACGGTCAAGTTCCACATCACTGAGTTTCTTGGTGGCCAGCCTATAGAGCTTCTCATGCTTCTCCGAGAGCTTGTATAGCTTCTCATAGACAGTGTGGATATCATCTTGATCATCCATGATCTCACACTTAGATTCCACCAACTCTTCTTCTTCATCCGCTTTCTCGGTAACCCCATCAGTAGGATTAACAGTGGCAGTGAAGGCATTTAAGATTCCGTCGTCTTCATCTTCGGAATCGTCCTCTGGCTCTGTGTCGCTTAAGGTAACAGCAAGTGCCTTGCTTTTCCCTATGCTCTTTAAGTACGTAGGACACTCTTGTTTCATGTGTCCAAAGCCTTGACACCCAAAGCACTTTGGTCCTGTGGGAACAGTGTACTGACCGCCATCCTTGACATCCTTCTTCATTTTCTCCGGATTCTTGAATTGAGAAGAACTCGATTGTCTACGGTCTTTGTTGAAACCCTTTCCGTTGGCATTCTTCATAAACTTCTTGAACTGCCTTGTGATGTAGGATTTCATCTTGGAATCTTCATCATCTGACGAGTCATCCGTATCACTGTTTTTGGCCTTTAGTGCCAAACTCTTGCCCTTGGTTGACTTGCCCAATCTGGTCAGCCCTAACTCATATGTTTGCAAGTTTCCAACCAGCTCAGTCAAAGGAATTCTGTCAATATCCTTCGACTCTTCGATCGCCGTGATCTTAGCATGGAATCTTTCTGGCAGCGATCTGAGCACCTTCCTTACAATCTTGGGTTCTGGGATGGTTTCCCCAAGATTGAAGGCTGAGTTCACTATGTCCTTGAGCTTGGCATAGAACTCATCAAACGACTCATCCTCCTCCATCTTTATTTCTTCAAAGCGTGTGGTGAGCCTTTGCAGCTTTGAATCTTTGACAGCCTTAGTACCCTCATAGGTTGTCTGGAGGATGGTCCATGCTTCCTTAGCAGTTTCTGTTGAGGATATTTTCTTAAACTCCTCATTGGTGACTGCACTGAATAAGGCATTCAATGCTCTGCTGTTGAAGTTTGCCGCCTTGATCTTAGCATCATCCCAATTGACCGGCGCTTCTGTAGGCTTGGTCCAGCCTATCTCCACAGCTTGCCACACTTTCTCATCTAAAGACTGCAAGAAAGCTCTCATGCGTACTTTCCAGTATGCATAGTTAGTGCCATCAAATAAAGGAGGTATAATTAGAGATTGTCCTCTATCCATGACAGCAGGGGTCAGTGGATCACACACAATAGATTAAACCCTAATCAGAGTGTGCTTGCTCTGATACCACTTGACAGGCCACAAACGCGTTGACCCCTTGTGATAAATTACGTTGATTAATTAGCCAAGTTATTAATTAATCATTTAACATGAAATATCACGTAGTAGCACAAACAAATCACCAAAACTAAGTTATGCAGCAGAAAATAAATGACACGGTGATTTGTTCACGAATGGGGAAAACCCTTACGGCAAAAACCCCACCGGGTGATTTAAGGTCACCACTCCCGAAACTCCACTATTATCACAACAAGCAGTTACAAGTAAGGAATCCCAGTACCTCACCAACCTACAGTTGAACTCTTACCCCAATACCCAATTGGACTTGTTCTGTAGTGACAGTTTCTCCTTTCAATGCACGGCTCCCAAGTACGTGACTAACCAGATTGATGCGCGGATCCCAGTACGCGGCTTACTCCTTTGCACAAATCCAAGTACGTGACTCACTCACCAACTTAAGGAAGAAAGAATGTTGGCTGCAAAGTTATTCAAATCATCAGAGATGAACTAGGGCACGAACTTTGTCTCACAAATCACAATTTGCATGAATAGAGAAGAAGCAACTTGTGTCTTGTGATTTCTGCTTGTTGCACTCTTTGACGGCTCTTAAAATAATCCTTTTATATGTCTAGGGTTAGGAGAAAAGAAGTCCCAAAGACACACACACGGATTGGACTTGAAACAGACTTGGAATTCTGTTTTCTTTAAATCTCGACAGATAGAGGTGTCGAGAGGTGTCGAGACAGCTGTCGAGGCTCGGGCAAAACAGCTTCTTTAAATCTCGATAGATGTATCTGTCGAGGTAGGTGTCGAGATTTAAAAACCAGCACTTCCTTGCTTGTATCTTGGACAGACTTTGACGGCTTCAACACTTAATCTTGAACCACTGTTTCTTGAAGTGTTTAACCCATCCTAGTTCTACCCAATTACAAGTAAAGTGCGTTTTGTCTAAGGATAAGCCAATTACATAAAATAGCGACATATGTACACAAGCTTGAACAACTACATATGTCCTAACAGATTGAATTGTAAGTCTCACTTCTTATGCTTTACTTTTTGGTCTTCTCTTGAATTCACACCCGGCTGGATGTAAGTTGGCTTGATTCAATTGGCCTAGCCCCACTTTGCATGTAAAGCCTTTTTACCTGCAACACAAAGATATTATACAGTCAGTCACAAAATAACATAAAAGTAAAACTAAATATGTAGATATGTGAGTACTTTATTGTATATATTTCATGCACATCAAATACTTCTAAACCTACATTTTGCTAGTCCTCGAGCAAAACAAATAGAGAAAAACAAACCAAATAATTAAAATGAAAAAAAAATGAAATCCTAACCAATCCACTTTTGCTGGAAATTTTGATTGCATTTAGCGTATGCAACAAGCCTTTAAACCACTAGCTTACACTAGTGGTTGAGTTGTAGTCTCGGGAGGGTTTGCAAGGAATATACCAACAAAATTCTAAGAATGAATACTAAAATAAACAAAACAATGAAAATCAATTTTTTTTTTTTCGATTGCCTTTTTTAAAGAGGATTAGTTCAAGTTCAAAAACACTACAAATGCTAAAAAAAATTCTCATGCCATCAAAACTCAATGTGAGTGAAAAGTGGTAGCCAACCCAAACATACTCTTAGTTTTAGAATAAACTTGACTCGAATCTCTATTTGAAAGTATGCTTCAACTCAAATCTTTCTGGTGTTATCACTCAACAAATGAAATCACTCTGAAATGGGGTGTAATACTCTCAACAATATATGTGAGCGGAATAATGTAAGAAAAATCAAATATCTCACATATAAATCACATGAAAAACACTTAATCAAGAAAGAACAAGTAGTCTCATGAAAGGATGCCAAAAATATTTATACCACACCTTTTCTTCTCAGTCATATCAATATCTGAACTACACAATCTTTAAAATCAAATAAGGACTTTACTATGATGTAATGTAGGGTAAAAGTAGAGGGAATGAAATAAAAATGGGTGAAATAGTGGTAAGTTTTTGGCGCCGTTGCCGGGGACTTGGTTAGGAAAATAAATTAGGTCTTAATTGAATTTTTCCTTCTACTAGTTGTAGTTAAAATTTATTTAAAAAAAAAAAAAATTCTTTGTGCTTAGTGTATGAGAACTTGGATACGTGATAAAGAAAATTGCCTTGTTAGTTTTGATTATCCATCCACAATGGGAGAAACAGGAGATGATTCAAAAACTCTTAGGGAGTTGTTCTCACCCATAACCACCAACCCTCCATCTTGCATAGTATTGCTTGCAACCACTGCTGCACATTTTGAGTTAAAGCCACATTTAATCCATCTTCTTCCTACTTTTCATGGATTGGATAGAGAAGATCCTTATATGCATGTGAATGATTTTCTTGAGATTTGTGCTACTTGTAAGTTCCAGAATTTCACTGATGACTCTGTTCGCTGGCATTTATTCCCTTTTTCCTTGAAGGATAAGGCAAAAGCATGGCTTAATTCTTTGTCACCTGGATCTATCACTTTATGAGAAATTTTGGTCACCAAATTCCTCTCTAAACTTTTTGACAGGCCACAAACGCGTTGACCCCTTGTGATAATTTAGATCAATTAAATTAGCCCAGTTATTAATTAATCAAATTAATAGATAATATCACGTGGCAACACAAACAAATCACCAAACTAAAATATGCAGCGGAAAATAAATAACACGGTGATTTGTTCATGAATGGGGAAAACCCTAAGGCAAAAACCCCACCGGGTGATTTAAGGTCACCACTCCCGAAACTCCACTATTATCACAACAAGCAGTTACAAGTAAGGAATCCCAGTACCTCACCAACCTACAGTTGAACTCTTACCCCAATACCCAATTGGACTTGTTCTGTAGTGACAATTTCTCCAGTTTAATGCACGGCTCCCAGTACGTGACTAACCAATGTGATGCGCGGATCCCAGTACGCGTCTTACTCCTTTGCACGAATCCCAGTACGTGACTCACTCACCAACTTGAGGAAGAAAGAATGTTGGCTGCAAAGTTCTTCAAATCATCAGAGATGAACTAGGGCACGAACTTTGTCTCACAGATCACAATTTGCATGAAAGAGAAGAAGCAACTTGTATCTTGTGATTTCTGCTTTTTCGCACACTTTGACGGCCCTTAAAATAATCCTTTTATATGTCTAGGGTTAGGAGAAAAGAAGTCCCAAAGACACACACACGGATTGGACTTGAAACAGACCTGGAAATCTGTTTTCTTTAATTCTCGACAGATAGAGGTGTCGAGAGGTGTCGAGACAGCTGTCGAGGCTCGGGCTAAACAGCTTCTTTAAATCTCGATAGATGTATCTGTCGAGGTATCTATCGAGCTTTAAAATCTTGCACTTCCTTGCTTGTATCTTGGATAGACTTTGACGGCTTCAACACTTAATCTTGAACCACTGTTTCTTGAAGTGTTTAACACATCCTAGATCTACCCAATTACAAGTAAAGTGTGTTTTGTCTAAGGATAAGCCAATTACATAAAATAGCGACATATGTTCACAAGCTTGAACAACTACATATGTCCTAACACTTTTTCCAATGGCCAAGACCAATGCTTTGAGGAGAGAAATTGCATATTTTTATCAGGATGAACAAGAGAAATTTTATGAGAGTTGGGAGAGATTTAAGGACTTGATCTTAGAGTGTCCCCATCATGGTTTTGAAACATGGAGACTAGTACAATATTTTTATAATGGTTTGACTCAGACAAATCGTAACATGATTGAGTCCATGAATGGTGGTGAAGTTTTGAGTCTTGTAGATGATGAGGCATACAAATTTCGTGAGAATTTGTCAGAAAGCTCACAACAATGGGATTTTTCCAACCGTAGAGAGAGATCTGCCCCTGTGATTAAGAAAGAAGGATTGTATGAAGTCAGTGAAGATTTAGACATAAAAGCTAGGTTGGACAATCTCACTCGTAAGGTTGAGGCTTTAGCTTTAGGTAGAGGTATGAATTATGTCAATAGAGTTCAAAGTGAAACGTGCTCTATTTATGCAAGTCCTATGCATACAACACAAATGTCTCCCTCTACAGTTGGGTACCCTGATTTTTATACTGAGCAAGCAAATGCACTGAATAATTATGGAAAACCATTTGCTAATCCATTTTTAGAGAGATATAATCCAAATTGGAGGAACCATACTAACTTCTCATGGAGGCAAAATTAGCCTCCCAAAAATGTAGGTGGACAACAAGTGCATCAACAAAGTCAATTTTGTCCACCTACGCAAGCATATCCTCCCATTCCTCAATTAGCTCCTTAGTTTGTTGCACCACCAAGACAACAATCATCTTTGGAGGAGTCTCTCAAAACTTTCATGCAATCAACTAGTCAAGCCATTCAAGAGAGGAAAAGTTCCACCCATTTGAATACTCAAGCTATTTCAAAGTTGGAAAATCAAGTTGGCCAGTTAGCAACCCAGGTTGGAGAGAGGGAAAAAGGAAAGTCTCCTAGTCAACCTATACCTAACCCAAAAGGACAGTATGCCATCAATGGTTCTTCTAGTTCTACTCATGGACAAGAACATGTTCAGTCTATCACTACCCTTAGGTCTGGTAAGCAAGTTGATAATCAAGTGAAAATGCCAGAAGTGGAGGATGATGTATTAAGGGAAAAAGGAACTCATATTTCACATGATGATCATGGAGAAAAGAAGGACAACCTACCCACCACTCCAATTTAGGATCTTGGTTCCCCCCTCGATAAGAGGTTTGTTCCTAAAGCTCCATTTCCTCAAAGGTTAATCAGTCCTCAGAAAAATGCACAATTTGGAGACATTTTAGCGGTTTTTAAGCAAGTGCAAATAAACATTCCATTTCTTGATGCAATTTAGCAAGTTCTGGCTTATGCCAAGTTTCTAAAAGATCTTGTGACAATGAAGAGAAAGACAAATGTCCCTAAAAAGGCATTTTTAACCGAGCAAGTCAGTTCAATCATTCAAAATAAATATCCAGTGAAATGTAAGGACTCAGGATCTCCTACAATTTCATGCAAGATTGGGGATCATCTCATTGAGCAAGCTTTGCTAGATTTGGGGGCAAGTGTGAAATTATTGCCATATTCAGTATACTTACAGCTAGGTTTGGGGGAGTTAAAACCAACAACCATGACACTTCAATTAGCTAATATGTCTATGAAAATCCCTAGAGGTATTGTTAAGGATGTGCTGATTAAGGTGGATGCATTCTATTTTCCTGTTGATTTTGTTGTGTTAGACACTAAGCCTGCTCTAAATGCTAGTACAAAAATCCATGTCATTTTGGGTCACCCTTTCTTAGCCACATCCAATGCTTTGATCAATTGTCGGAGTGGTGTAACAAAGATTTCTTTTGGCAATATGACCATTGAGCTTAATATCTTCCACATAAGTACACAAGTGCTAGACAATGAGGATATCTGTGAGGTTGACATGATTGAGAGTCTAGTCCATGATACTTTCCTACAATCAAGTTATGAGGATCCTCTAAAGGCTTGCTTAAATCTTTTTGGTTGCAATTTTGATATTGAACACTCAATTGAAAAGGTCAATGCATTTTTAGATTTTGTTCCTCTCTTAAGTATTGACAGTTGGCAACCAAAAGTGATCCCTCTTTCGCTTTCTTCATCCTCATCCCCATCTGCTGTGGAACCACCAAAGTTGGAGCTGAAACCATTACCTAACACACTTAAGTATGCCTTTTAAGGTTCTTTTAAGGAGACCTTACCTGTCATTATAGCTTCAAATTTGGATGACCTTAGGGAACGCCAATTGATAAGTGTACTTCAAGAGCATAAGGAAGCTATAGGTTGGTCAATTGCTGATATCAAAGGTATTAGTCCATCTGTGGTTATGCATAGAATTCACTTGGAAGAGAATGCTAAAACTTCACTTGAAACGCAAAGACGTTTAAACCCTATTATGCAAGAGGTAGTAAGAGCTGAAGTTTTGAAGCTTTTGGATGTAGGTATTATTTACCCAATTTTTGATAGTAATTAGGTGAGTCCAATTCAAGTTGTACCAAAGAAATCTGGCATAACAGTTGTCAAGAATGAGGATGATCAGTTAGTCCCAACTCGTGTGCAAACGGAATGGAGAGTATGCATTGATTATCATAAGTTGAATGCCATGACAAGAAAATATCATTATCCTTTTCCTTTTATAGACCAAATGTTGGAAAGGTTAGCTGGTCATGCTTATTATTGTTTTCTTGATGGATATTCTGGATATAATCAAATTCCCATTGCACCAGAAGATCAAGAAAAAACTACCTTCACATGCCCCTTTAGGACATTTACCTACCGTCGCATGCCATTTGGTTTATGTAATGCTCTTGGTACATTTCAAAGGTGCATGATTAGTATTTTTCCTGATATGGTGGGATGATTTTTGGAGGTATTTATGGATGACTTTTCAGTATTTGGATCCACTTTTGAAGAGTGTTTGCACCACCTATCCTTAATGTTAGTGTGGTGTAAGGAGAAGAATCTTGTTCTTAATTGGGAGAAATGTCACTTTATGGTGAGAAAGGGAATTGTTCTTAGGCATGTCATATCAGAAAGTGGTATTGAGGTTGATAAGGCCAAAATAGATTTGATTTCTAACCTTTCACCTCCTCAATCTGTTAAGGAAATTAGATCATTTTTGAGTCATGCAGGATGCTATCAAGGGTTCATCAAGGATTTTAGTAAAATCTCAAGGCCCTTATGCAACTTACTTGCCAAAGATGCCCCATTTGTGTTTAATGATGAGTGTCTCCATGCATTTAAAAGACTAAAAACTGAGTTGACTTTTGCACCTATCATTCAACTAGCTGATTGGAAAGTGCCTTTTGAGATTATGTGTGATGCCTTTGATCATGCAATTGGTGCTGTTTTAGGACAGTGGGTTGGAAAGGTTCCCCATGTGATTTATTATGCTAGTAAGACTATAAATGTTGCTCAAATGAACTACTCTACAACAGAAAAGGAGTTGTTAGCAATTGTTTTTGCCTTGGATAAATTTAGGTCCTATTTGATGGGGTCTAAGGTCTTAATTTATTTGGATCATACTGCACTGGAGTATCTTTTCTCCAAAAAAGATGCTAAAGCTCGACTTATCCAATGGATTTTATTGTTAAAAGAATTTGATCTTGAGATTCGGGACAAGAAGGGAACCGAAAATGTAGTAGCTGACCATTTGTCTAGATTAATCGTTGAGCACACTGATGAAAGTTTACCTATTCTTGAATATTTCCTTGATAAGCAGTTGCTGCATGTATCCCAAAGACCTTGGTATGTTGATATTGCAAACTATCTTGTCACTAATAAAATGCCTTTGCATTAGACTAAGCAAGATAGGTTTAAATTTCTGGATGAGGTTAAATATTTCTTTTGGGATGATCCATACTTGTTTAATTACTGTTCTGATCAAATAATTAGGAGATGCATATCTGAGAGCGACCAACAAAATGTTATATCCTTTTGTCATGATCATGCTTGCGGAGGCCACTTTAGTTCAAGAAAGACTGCTGCCAAGATTTTGCAATGTGGATTTTATTGGCCTTCCATTTTTTGTGATTCTCATGCATATTGTTCAGCTTGTGAGAGATGCCAAAAGTTGGGGAGTATTGGAAAAAGAAATATGATGCCATTGAACCCTATTTTAATTGTTGAGGTATTTGCTATTTGGGGTATTGATTTCATGGGTCCCCTTCCTAATTCTTTTGGTAACTTATACATCCTTGTTACTGTTGATTATGTTTCTAAGTGGGTTGAGGCCATTTCATGTAGAACTAATGATCACAAGGTTGTAGTCAAGTTTTTGAGAGAGAATGTGTTTGCACAGTTTGGTACACCACGTGCCATTATTAGTGATGGAGGAAAGCACTTTTGCAATGGAGTTTTTGAGCAACTAATGAAGAAATATGGCATCACTCATAAGGTTGCAAGACCTTATCACCCATAGACAAGTGGTCAAGTAGAGATATCTAATAGGGAAATCAGATAATATTGGAGAAAACAGTTAACCCTACTTGGAAATATTGGTCTTTAAGACTCAATGATGCATTGTGGGCATACCGTACAGCCTTTAAGACTCCCATTGGAATGTCTCCCTATCGAATTGTGTATGGTAAGGCTTGTCACCTCCCTATTAAGTTAGAGCATAAAGCTTATTGGGCTATTAAGCGGTTAAATTTTGATCTTGACAAAGCAGGTGCTAAAAGGAAACTCCAAATCAATGAGTTAGAGGAAATTCGCAATGATGCATACAATTGTGCCAAATATTATAAGGATCAAATGAAAAGGGTTCATCATAAAAACATCTTGAGAAAATCATTTGAACTTGGTCAGAAAGTTCTTCTTTATAATTCTCATTTGCATCTCTTCCCAGTTGTGTTTATCAGGTTTGCATTTTTTTTCTTTTCTTTTTCTCTTGTTTATTTTCTGCTTCTAGATTAGACTTTGTATTTATTTTCTTGTTTAGTTTTATTCTCTTTGTTCTAGCTGATATTTGACATAAATTAAAATTTATAACAATCAGCTTGATCAAGGTATGTCTCCTCCTTCTCCTTACCTTACTTGTTTCTACCTGGTTCTCATGTTGCATGTTAATATTTTGCTATGTTTTTATTCAAGACATATATTTGAGAGTATCATTTTTAACATTGAGGACAATGTTTGGTTTAGGTTTGGGGACATGTACATAGATTTCTATCTTTCTGTTGTGTTTTATTTAGTCTTAAAAAAAAAAAAAAAAAAAAAAAAATCTTTTGCCTAGCTTGAGGTTTATGTTTTGAGTTTGTTATACTACTCCTACTTAAAGAATTTCATTGCTTTCATGCTCAATTCATTGCACATGCACGTAGCCACTCAAACACAACTTCTTGTTGAAGGATAAAAGTGATTAGAAAATCTTGAAGATAACAATGTGGAGACTGTAACCCTTATGAGCTTTGGGCCAATCATTATTTTTGACGGGTTATTTATTTTTTTTCTAATCTTAAAGTTCATTTGGAAGTGCATAACATATTTCTCTTATTATAGTCTCATTGTTCTTTCTTTTGGCCAAGAAAAAAAAATTTAATTTTATGCCACACTTGAATCTTTTGAAGTCATTGATGTTGAATGAACTATACCAGTCTTTGAGAGATAAGATTAGGCCATTTTTGTCTACTTTGAGCCATATATGTGTTTTTCTTTTTCTTTCTTGATACATTATCACTAGTCACCCTGTTGAGCCTTTTAATTAGTCTTTCTTTCTTAAAGCCCTTATCCATAGTGTTTCAAGATGGAATTTGATCAGTTTGTGTCAATGTGGTGGCTTGTACGAGAATTCAAAGAAGAAAGAAAAAAGAAGTCAAAGAAAGAAAAAAAAAAAAGAAAAATAGAAAAAAAGGGGAAAGTATCAAAATGAAGAAAATAAAAAGGGTTCTCATCAAATTTTGAGAAGTGAAATGTAAGGAAAGAGTACTGCTTTGAACAAGAAGAGTTAAAAAAAAAAATGTTGAATGGAAATTCCAAAAAGAGGTGACATCCTGACTATCTTGAAAACACTTCTTATTATTTACTTTTTGGTCTTCTCTTGAATTCACACCTGGCTGGATGTAAGTTGGCTTGATTCAATTGGCCTAGCCCTACTTTGCTTGTAAAGCCCTTGTTACTTGCAACACAAAGATGTTATACGAGAGTCACAAAATAACATAAAAGTAAGGTTAAATATGTAGATATGTGAGTACTTTATTGTATATATTTCATGCACATCAATGAGAGAGAGGCATTTGGAAAAATTGAATACTTCTGAGGGAAAAGAGATAAGATTAAATGACCGCCGCAGAATATAAATCCTGATAGAGGGATTTTGAAAACTAGAATACTACGGAGGCAAAAGAGATAGCATTAAACAGTTGCCGTCAAATATAGATCCTGATAGAAGGCATTTTGAAAACTTGAATACTTTTAAGGCAAAGGAGATAGGATAAAATGATCGCCGCCGAATATATATCTTGAGAGAGTGGCATATTAAAAACTTAAATACTTTTGAGGTAAAAGAGATAGGATTAATCAACCGCTTTCGAATATAAATCCTGAGATAGGTATTTTGAAAACTTGAAAACTTTTGAGCGAAAGAAATAAGATTAAACGACCACCACCAAATATAAATGCTGTGATCGGCATATTTAAAACATGAATACTTTTTAGTCAAAAGAGATAGGATTAAACAATCACCGCCGAATATAAATTCTAAGAGAGGCATATCGAAAAGTTGAATACTTTTAAGGAAAAAGAGATCGGATTAAACGACTGATGTGGATGATAAATCTTGACAGAGCATTTTGGAAACATGAATACTTTTGAGACAAAAGAGATAGGATTAAATGACCGTCGCCAAATACAGATACTGATAGAGAGGCTTTTTGACAACTTGAATAATATGTAGGCAAAAGAGATAGGATAAAATAATTGCTGCCGAATAAAAATACTAAGATAGGCATTTTGAAAGCTTTAATACTTTTGAGGCAAAAGAGATAGGATTAAACGAATGCCGCAGAATATAAAACCTGAGAGACACATTTTGAAAACTTGAATACTTTTGAGGCAAAAGAGATAGTATTAAACGACTGCTGCCGAATATAAATCATACGATATGCATTTTGAAAACATAAATAATTTTGAGGCAAGAGAGAAAGGATTAAATGAAAGGCCCCAAAGATAAATCCTAAGAGAGGCATTTTGAAAACTTGAATTCTATTGAGGCAAGAGAGATAAAATTAAACAACTGTCGCCGAATATCAATCCTAAGAGACGCATTTTGAAAAATTGAATACATTTGTGGCAAAAGGCTTAGGATTAAATGATCGCTGCCGAATATAAATCCTCAAAGAGACATTTTGAAAAGTTGAATACTTTTGAGGCATAAGAGATTGGATTAAATGACTGCTGCCAAATATAAATCCTTAGAGATGCATTTTGAAAACTTGAACACTTTGTGGGAAAAGAGATAGGATTAAACGACCATCGCCAAATATAGATCTTGAGGGAGCAGCATTTTTAAAACTTGAATACTTTTGAGGGAAAAGAGATAGGATTAAACGACCACCTTCGAATATAAATCCTGAGAGAGGCATTTTGAAAACTATAATACTTTTGAGGCAAATGAGATAGGATTAAACGATTGCCTCACAATATGAATCCTAAGAGATACATTTTGAAAACTTGAATACGTTTGAGGTAAGAGAGATCAGATTAAACGCCTGCCACCGAATATAAATCCTGACAGAAAGGCATTTTGAAAACTTGAATACTTTTAAGACAAAAGAGATAGGATTAAACGACTGCCACCTATATATAAATCATGAGAGAGGCAATTTGAAAACAAGAATAATTTGGAGGTAAATGAGATAGGATTAAATGGCCGCTGTCGAATATAGATCCTGATAAAGAGGCATTTTGAAAACTTGAATACTTTTCATGCAAAAGAGATAGGATAAAATGATCGCCGCCAAATATATATCTTGAGAGAGTGGTATATTAAAAACATGAATACTTTTGAGGTAAAAGAGATAGGATTAATCGACCGCTTCCAAATATAAATCTTGAGATAAGTATTTTGAAAACATGAAAACTTTTGAGCAAAAGAAATAATATTAAACGACTGACACCAAATATATATCCTAAGATCGGCATTTTTGAAACTTGAAAACTTTTGAGGCAAAAAAGGTAGGATTAAACGACCGCCGCCAAATATAAAACTTAAGAGAGGCAGTTTGAAAAATTGATACTTTTGAGGCACGAGAGATATGATTAAATGACCGCCACTGAATACAAATCCTGACAGAGAGGCATTTTGAAAACATAAATACTTTTGCTGCAGGATTAAACGATTGTTGGTGAATATAGAACCTGAGGGAGAGGTATTTTGAAAACTTGAATACTTTTGAGGGAAAAGAGATAGGATTAAATGACCACCGCTGAATATAAATCCAGAGAGAGACATTTTGAAAGCTAGAATGCTTTCAAGGCAATGGAGATTGGACTAAACGACCACCGTCGAATATAGATCCTGATAGAGAGGAATTTTGAAAACTTGAATACTTTTTAGGCAAAAGAGGTAGGATAAAACGATCGCAGCTGAATAAAAATCCTGAGAGAGGCATTTTGAAAACTTCAATACTTTTAAGGAAAAAGAGATAGGATTAAATGACTGCTGCTGAATATAAATCCTAAGAGATGCATTTTGAAAAGATAAATAAGTTTGAGGCAAGAGAGATAGGATTAGATGACCGCCTCCGAATATCAATCTTAAGAGAGGCATTTTCAAAACTTGAATAATTTTAAGGTAAAAGGGATATGATTAAACGATTGCTGCCGAATATAAATACTCAGAAAGGCATTTTGGAAAGTTGACTACTTTTGAGGCATAAGAGATCGGATTAAACAACTGCCACAGAATATAAATCCTGAGAGAGGCATTATGAAAACTTGAATTCTTTTGCAGTAAAAGACATAGGATTAAATGACCATTGCCGAATATAGATCTTGAGAGAGAGGCATTTGGAAAACTTGAATACTTTTGAGTGAAAAGAGATTGGATTAAATGACCGCTACCGAATATAAATCCTGAGAGAGGCATTTTGAAAACTAGAATACTTGGAGAAAAAAGAGATAGGATTAAACAGCAGTCGTCGAATATAGATCCTGATTGAGAGGTATTTTGAAAACTTGAATACTTTTATGGCAAAAGAGATAGGATAAAACAATCACCGCGGAATAAAAAGCCTGAGAGAGGCATTTTTAAAACTTCAATAGATAGGATTAAATGACTATCGCCAAATATAAATCCTAAGAGATGCATTTTGAAAACGTGAATAATTTTGAGGCAAGAGAGATAGGGTTAAACAGCTGCCATCGAAGATAAATCCCGAGAGAGGCACTTTGAAAACTATAATACTTTTGAGGGAAGAGAGATAAGATTAAACGACTGCCGCTGAATATCAATCCTGAGAGTGACATTTTGAAAACTTAAATACTTGCGAGGCAAGAGGGATTCGATTAAACGATCACCACCGAATATAAATCCTCATACAGGCATTTTTAAAAGTTGAATACTTTTGACACATAAGAGATCGGATTAAACAATTGCCGCCGAATATAAATCCTGAGGGAGACATTTTGAAAACTCAAATAATTTTGTGGAAAAAATTATAGGATTAAACGACCGTCCCTGAATATAGATCCTAAGGGAGAGGCATTTTGAAAACTCGAATACTTTTGAGGCAAAAAAGATAGGAAAAAATAACTGCCCCCGAATAAATATTCTAAGAGAGGCATTTTGAAAACTAGAATACTTTTAAGGCAAAAGAGATAAGATTAAATGACCGTCGTAGACTATAAATCCTCAGAGAAGCATTTTGAAAAGTTGAATACTTTTAAGGCATAAGAGATCAGATTGAAGGACTGCTGCCGAATATAAATTCTGAGAGGGGCATTTTGAAAACTTAAATACTTTTGCGGCAAAAGAGATAGGATTAAATGACCGTTGCAAAGTATAGATACTGAGGGAGATGTATTTGGAAAACTTAAATAATTTTGAGGGAAAAGAGATAGGATAAAACAACCGTGGCCGAATAAAAATCCTGAGAGAGGCATTTTGAAAACTAGAATACCTTTGAGGCAAAAGAGATAGGATTAAACGACCGTTGTCGACTCTAAATCCTCATAAAGGCATTTTGAAAAGTTGAATACTTTTGAGGCATAAGAGAACGGATTGAATGACTGCTGCCGAATATAAATCCTTAGAGGGACATTTTGAAAACTAGAATACTTTTGTGGGCAAAAGAGATAGGATTAAACGATCGTTGCCGAATATAGGTCCTGAGGGAGAGGCATTTTGAAAACTTCAATACTTTTAAGGGAAAAGAGATAGGATTAAATGACTATCACAAAATATAAATCTTGAGAGAGGCATTTTGAAAAATAGAATACTTTGAAGGCAAAAAAGATAGGATTATATGGCCTCTGTCGAATATAGTTCCTGATAGAGAGGCATTTTGAAGACTTGTATACTTTTGAGGCAAAAGAGATAGGATAAAACAACCGACTCCGAATAAAAATCCTGAGAGAGGCATTATGAAAACTAGAATACTTATGTGGCAAAAGAGAAAGGACTAAATGACCGCCGCCGAATATATATCTTGAGAGAGTGGCATATTAAAAACTTGAATACTTTTGTGTTAAAAGTGATAGGATTAATTGTCCGCTACCGAATATAAATCCTGAGATAGGCATTTTGAAAACGTGAAAACTTTTGAGTGAAAGAAACAAGATTAAACAACCACCACCGAATATAAATCCTGAGATCGGCATTTTTAGAACTTGAGTACTTTTGAGGCAAAAGAGATTGGATTAAATGATCGCCGCCAAATATAAATCCTTAGAGAGGCATATTGAAAAGTTGAATACTTTTAAGGAAAAAGAGATCGGATTAAACGATTGCCGCCGAAGGTAAATCCTGAGAGAGGCATTTTGGAAACATGAATAATTTTGAGACAAAAGAGATAGGATTAAACTACTGCCACCTAATATAAATCCTAAGAGAGACATTTTGAAAACTTGAATACTTTTTATGCAAAAGAGATAGAATTAAACGATCGTCGCCGTATATAAATCCTGAGAGAGGCATTTTGAAAACCTAAATACTTTGGAGACAATACAGATAGGATTAAACAGCCGCCATCGAATATAGATCCTGATAGAGAGGCATTTTGAAAACTTGAATACTTTAACAACAAGAGAGATAGGATCAAAATATTATGATCAAATATAGTTCCTGAGAGAGAGGAATTTTGAAAACTATAATACTTTAGAGCCAAAAGAGATAGGATTAAACGGCTGCCATCAAATATAGATCCTGATAGAGAGGCATTTTGAAAACTTGATACTTTTAAAGCAAGTGAGACAGGATAAAATGATCGTCGCTGAATATGAAACCTAAGAGGCGTATTTTGAAAACTTGAATACTTTTGAGGCAAAAGAGATAGGATTAAACAATTGCAGCCGAAAGTAAATCCTAAGAGATGCATTTTGAAAACATGAACACTTTTGAGGCAAGAGAGATAGGATTAAACGACCACCAGCAAAGATAAATCCTAAGGGAGGCATTTTGAAAATTTGAATACTTTTGAGGCAAGAGAGATAAGATTAAAAAACTACCACCGAATATCAATCCAGAGAAAGGCTTTTTGAAAACTTGAATACTTTTGATGTAAAAGGGTTAGGATTAAACGATCATCACCGAATATAAATCCTCAGAGAGACATTTTGAAAATTTGAACACTTTTGTGGCATAAGAGATCGGATTATACAATTGCTACCAAATAAAAATCTTGAGTGAGGGATTTTGAAAACTTGAATACTTTTGAGGCAAGAGAGATAGGATTAAAATATCGTGACCAAATATAGGTCCTAAGAGAGAGGCATTTTGAAAACTATAATACTTTGGAGCCAAAAGAGATAGGATTAAATGACCGCCATCGAATATTGATCCTGAGAGATAGGCATTTTGAAAGCTTGAATAATTTTAAGGCAAAAGAGATAGGATAAAATGATCACCGCTGAATAAAAATCCTAAGAGAGGCATTTTGAAAACACTTTTGAGGCAAGAGAGATAGGATTAAACGACCACCAGCAAAGATAAATCCTAAGGGAGGCATTTTGAAAATTTGAATACTTTTGAGGCAAGAGAGATAAGATTAAAAAACTACCACCGAATATCAATCCAGAGAAAGGCTTTTTGAAAACTTGAATACTTTTGATGTAAAAGGGTTAGGATTAAACGATCATCACCGAATATAAATCCTCAGAGAGACATTTTGAAAATTTGAACACTTTTGTGGCATAAGAGATCGGATTATACACTTGCTGCCAAATAAAAATCTTGAGTGAGGGATTTTGAAAACTTGAATACTTTTGAGGCAAAAGAGATAGGATTAAAATATCGTGACCAAATATAGGTCCTAAGAGAGAGGCATTTTGAAAACTATAATACTTTGGAGCCAAAAGAGATAGGATTAAATGACCGCCATCGAATATTGATCCTGAGAGATAGGCATTTTGAAAGCTTGAATAATTTTAAGGCAAAAGAGATAGGATAAAATGATCACCGCTGAATAAAAATCCTAAGAGAGGCATTTTGAAAACACTTTTGAGGCAAAAGAGATAGGATTAAATTACTGTTGCCGAATATGGATCCTGAAGGAGACGTATTTTGAAAACTTGAATACTTTTGAGGGAAGAGATATGGGATTAAATGACCATCACAGAATATAAATCTAGAGATGGGCATTTTGAAAACTAGAATACTTTTGACTCAAAAGAGATAGGATTACATGGCCGTTGTCAAATATAGCTCCTAATAGAAAGGCATTTTGAAAACTTGAATACTTTTGAGAGAGCTAGGATTAAACGACCACTGCCAAATATAAAACCTGAGAGAGGCATTTTGAAAACTATAATACTTTTAAGGCAAAAGGGATAGGATTAAAGGACTGCCGCCTAATAAGAATCCTAGGAGATACATTTTGAAAACTTGAATACTTTTGAGGCAAGAGAGATAGGATTAAACGACTGCCATCAAATATAAATCCTGATAGGGAGGCATTTTGAAAACTTGAATACTTTTGAGGCAAGAGAGATAGGATTAAATGTCCATTGCCGAGTATAGATCCTGAGAGAGAGAAATTGGAAAACTTGAATACCTCTGAAGGAAGAGAGATAGGATTAAACGATCGCCGCCGAATATAAATCTTGGGAGTGGCATTTTGAAAACTTGAATACTTTTAAGGCAAAAGAGATAGGATAAAATGATTGCCGCCGAATATATATCTTGAGAGAGTGGTATATTAAAAACTTGAATACTTTTGAGGTGATAGAGATAGGATTAATCGATCACTTCCGAATATAAATCCCGAGATAGGTATTTCGAAAACATGAAAACTTTTGAGGCAAAAGAGTTAGGATTAAATGATCGCCGCCGAATATAAATCCTAAGAGAGGTATATTGAAAAGTTGAATACTTTTAAGGAAAAAGAGATCGGATTAAAAAATCTTAAGAGAGGCACTTTGGAAACTTGAAGGCATTCAGGATTCCATCATCCTCATTTTCTAAATCATCCTCAGGTTTAGTGTCACTCAATATAGCAGAAAGTGCCTTGCTTTTCCCAATGGTCTTGAGATACATAGGGCACTCTTGTTTCATGTGTCCAAAACCTTGACACCTGAAACACTTAGGTCCTGAGGAAATAGTGTACTAACTGCCATTCCTAGCATTCTTCTTCCCTTTGTCTTGGCTCTTGAACTGAGATGAGCTGGATTGCTTTCGGTCTTTGTCAAATCCTTTAGCATTGGCATTCTTCATAAACTTTTTGAACTACCTTGTGATATAGGACTTCATCTTAGAATCTTTATTGTCAAAAGATTCATCTGTTGTCACTACTCTTAACCTTCGGTGCCATGCTCTTTCCCTTACTCGATTTCCCAATTCTTATCAAACCCAACTTATAGGTCTGCAGATTGCCAACTAGCTCTGTTAAAGGAATTTTGTCAATATGCTTTAATTCCTTAATTGCGATGATCTTGACATGAAATCTCACGGGTAGAGATCTGAGCAACTTTCTGACAATCTTAGGTTCAGGAAAAGTTTCCCCAAGATTAAAGTCTGAGTTCACTATATCCTTGAGCTTGGCATAGAACTCATCAAATGACTCATCCTCCTCTATCTTGATCTGTTCGAAGCTTGTAGTGAGCTTCTGAAGCTTCGAATCCTTGACAGCCTTGGTTCCCTCATAAGTTGTCTGAAGGATGGTCCATGCTTCCTTGGCAGTTTCGGTAAAGGATATCTTCTTAAACTCCTCATTTGTGACCGAATAATGTATTCAATGTCTTGCTGTTGAAGTTAGTTGACTAGATCTTAGCATCATCCCAATCGGCCGGTGCTTCCTTTGGCTTGGTCTAGCCTATTTTTATAGCTTGCCAGACTTTTTCATCTAATGACTGCAAGAAAGCTTTCATGCGTACTTTCCAGTATGCATAGTTAAGAGTTAAAATATATTGAACTAGAGCGATGTGAGATTTATTATTTTCCTAATGACTGTCAAATAAATAATAAATCTCACGACGTCTATTTACATGAACTCTTAATCCTAAGAGAATAATAGATCTGATTATGAAGTATAAGTTGCTTTGATATATTAGGAGTGAGATCTAATGTCACGATCAAAACCTCAGTATGTTGGGCAGCCGCATTTTGTTTTGATGAAACATATACTCTCAAGATGGAATTCATAATCTCTTAACAGAGATATAAAATATTTCCTTGAAATAAGTTTAATGAGTTTGATTATTCAAAGTGTTAGGCCTAACTACTTTAGTAAGAAGTTACTAAAGTATATATTTATGAAATTGCAATTCATAACTATATGATGAATAACTTAAAGGATTAAATCGGGTACTCAAAGATTAAGATGTAGCAATCTTCAAAGTGGTAGTCTACATTCATGATTTTGTATTACTGCGAATATTTTATGAAGGGGTTGCATGTATAATAAGGTCTTGGGATATAATTTATTAATAAGGCCTAGAGTGCAATTATATTTATATAGTAGTACTAAATATAATAGTTGGTTACTTTGGACTTGCAAATGAAATAGATCCGTTAATTTTCTGCTGCGTATGTTTTGTATGTGATACAAACATATATTTGTTGGGATTAGTGTTTCCATTGTGGTGAGAGAGGACATTGGAAGAGGAATTGTCCAAAGTTCAAAGCTACCAAGAACAAGGGTATGAAAAGTTCCTTTATTCTTGAAATATGTTTGGTAAAGAATCCCACGAATTCTTGGTGTGTGGATTCAGGTTGTACTAGTCATATCTACAATTCTTTGCAGGGGTTTCAGGAGACCAAAAAGCTGAATGAAGGGGAATTGTTTTTTACTTTGGCTGATGGGAGTAGGATTCTAGTTGTAGCTATTGGTGTTGTTAATTTATGCTTTGAGTCTAGGGTTTTAATATTGAAAGACTGTCTTTATGTGCCTAATGTTTGTAAGAATTTAATTTCTGCAACTTATTTAGGTAAACATGGGTATTATGTTATCCTGAAAGACAATGTTGTAATAACGAAGGATAAAATGTCTATTTGTTCTGACAATATTGTGGATGATCTTTACATTTTAACTCCTAATAAGCATGAATTATACAATTCTGAATTGGATAGTAATTCTCATTTAAAATCATTAAAGAGAAAGTTTCCTTCTAATGATGCATATCTTTGGCACTTGCGTTTGAGTCATATTAATTTAAATAGGATTCAAAGACTAATCAAAGATGGACTTTTACAGCCCATGGACTTTAATGAATTTCCGATTTGTGAATCTTGTTTGGAAGGTAAAATGACCAAACGACTTTTAATGCAAAAGGTAAAAGAGCCCAAGAGTTGCTTGAATTAGTTCATATGGATGTATGTAGTCCTATGTCAACCCAAGCAAAAGGAGGTTATGAGTATTTCATCACTTTCACGGATGATTACTCAAGATTTGGTTATGTGTACCTAATGAGGCGAAAGTCTGAAGCCTTTGAAAAGTTCAAAAAGTTTAGGGCTGAAGTTGAGAATCAATTGGGTAAATGCATAAAGGCCATTCGATTTGATCGAGGTGGCAAATACCTTCTTGGGAATTTCAAGGATTATCTAATTCAAAATGGGATTGTATCCCAGTTGACTACACCTGAAACTCCTCAATAGAATGTGCTGGATGAAAACATGGTTTTGTATCTTATACAAAACGCACAACAGAAGCAACAAATAAGGATCAATTTCATTCATGATTGACAACATGCACTATGTAAATTTCAGAATTTAAGAACAAGATAGCGTACCTTGGTGTAGAGAAATTCAAAACAAAGATTAGAAGCACTTGGGAATACTTTTAATCTTCACTCCAATTCCACTTTACGTCCAAGATGTGTAGTCTCTCAATCAGTTTCTAAAAGGAGAATGAAAGTGAGTCTTACACTCTCTTTCTTTTTCTTTTTCTCTACGCGTCTTTTCTTTTTTTTTTTTTTTATAAAAAATTTTGTATGTTTCTCCCTTTATAACTAACTGATTATCTAATTGGGCCGGCCTATTGGGCATTTCCAATTGGGCTTTAGTGTGTGGCTTGAAGTGGGACCAAAAGGAACCAATTAGGCACTATTTCCAATGGCCTTGGGCTTTTCCGTTAACTCTTGACAAGTCCAAAGTTACTATTAATTATATTTAATACCACTATATAAATATAATTGCACTTTAGGCCTTATTAATAAATTATATCCCAAGACTTTATTATACACGCAACCCCTTCATAAAATATTTGTAGTAACACAAAGTCATGAATGTAGACTGCCACTTTGTAAATTACTACATCTTATCCTTGAGTACCCCGTTTAATCCTTTAAGTTATTCATTATATATTTATGAAATCCAATTTCATAAATATATACTTTAGTAATTTCTTACTAAAGTGCTTAGGCCTAACTCTCTGAATAACTGAACCCATTAAACTTATCTCAAGGGAATATTTTATATCTCCATCAAGAGACTATGAATTCTATCTTGAGAATATATGTTCCATCAACACTAAATGTAGTTGCCCAACATACTAAGGTTTTGACCGTTATTTTAGATCTCACTCCTGATATATCAAAGTAACCTACACGTCATGATCATGTCCATTATTCTCTCAGGATTAAGAGTTCATGCAAATAAAAGTCGTGAGATTTATTATTCATTTGACAGTCATTAGGAGAATAATAAATCTCACAGCGGTCCAGTTCAATATGTCTTAACTCTTAAAACATATTAACATATAACTAGAAGTTTCCGCTTCCATGATCAAGACAAATCATCTTAGTTGATATGTTATAGTCTTCGCAGATGAAATGCCCAATTTCATCACTGACTACGAACTATAAATTCTGAGTTTACAAAAAACTTGTGATTTATATCTTCTGTGACTAAATCACATAAATCACATACTATGCATCTCATGGACTATATGATAATGTCCAAATATTCATGTTACCATTATTTTAGATAAAAATAGCAACTTTATTAAACACAACATTAAGTCATATATAGCATCATACAATAGGATTTAAGGGCACATATCCTAACAGAATGGTGTAGCGGAAAGAAAGAATATGACTCTTTTGGAAATGGTTCGGTCCATGATGAGTTATTCAACTTTACCAATTTCCTTTTAGGGATATGCACTAAAAACTACTATGCATATTTTAAATTTGGTTCCATCAAAATCTATTCCTAACACGCCCAAGGAATTGTGGAGTGGGCACAAGCCTAGCATGAAATATCTTCACATTTAAGGATGTCTAGTTGGAAGTTAAAACAGAAGTATGCATGTTTTTAGGGTATCTAAAGGAAACCAAGGATTATTTATTCTATAGTCATAAGAATAACAAAGTGTTTGTTAGCACTTATGCGAAATTCTTGGAGGATGATTATGTGAATAATTTTAATCCTAGGAGTAAGGTTGTTTTGGCTGAAATAAATGAACCTGTGGTTGAACAACCAATGGATGAAACTAGGGATGATATGGTTGTATTAGGCACACCATAAGATACTACTGATGAGATGTCTAGTACACAGGTGCCTCGTCAGAGTGGGAGAATTGTTCAGCCTCTTGTGAGGTTTATAGGTTTGGGAGGTTGAATCGGATCCCTACACTTATGAGGAGGCAATGAATGATATAGATGCACATCATTGGGTTCAAGCTATGAAATCTGAATTAGATTATATGTATTCCAATCAAGTTTGGGATCTTGTAGAAGTGCCTAACGGTATTAAACCTGTTGGTTGCAAATGGGTTTATAAAAGGAAGAGAGGGATAGATGGAAAGGTTGAAACTTTTAAAGTAAGACTAGTGGCGAAAGGGTATACACAAAAAGATAGCATTGACTATGATGAAACTTTTTTACCAGTAGCCATGCTTAAATTTATTAGAATTCTCTTATCTATTGCTGCTCATTATGATGATGAGATTTGGCAAATGGATGTCAAGACTGCATTTCTTAATGGCAATATGATGCAACCGAAAGGTTTCATAGCAAAGAACCAAGAGTATATGGTATGCAAGTTGAAAAGATCCATTTATGGACTTAAACAAGCATCTAGGTCACGGAACATCAGATTTAATCAAGCAATCAAGTCATTTGGTTTTGACCAAAATCTTGATGAACCATGTGTGTACAAAAGACATAGAGACAAAGTAGTAATGTTCCTAGTGCTTTATGTTGATGATATTCTACTCATTGGGAATGATGTAGGGGTAATGTCATTGGTAAAATTTTGGTTGTCAAGCCAATTTGATATGAAGGACTTGGGTGAAGCTAACTATATTCTAGGGATCAAGCTTTGACGAGATCGAAAGAATAGGATGTTAGATTTGTCACAAGATGGATATATAGATAAGGTTTTAGAAAGGTTTAGCATGCAAAACTCCAAGAAAGGATTACTTCCTTTTAGACATGGAGTTCCTCTGTCTAATGACCAAAGGCCTAAGACTCAAGAGGAAGAAAACATGATGAGACAAGTTCCTTATGCTTCTGTAGTCGAAAGTCTCATGTATGCCATGCTTTGTACTAGACCAGATATTTGCTATTTAGTTGGCATGGTCAGCCGATATCAATCAAATCTAGGACCAAAACATTGGCAAGTTGTAAAGTATATTCTTAAGTATCTTAGGAGAACGAGAGATTATATGCTTGTTTACCGGTGTGAGGATTTGATTCTCATTGGTTATACAGATTCAAAGTTTCAGTCAGATCTAGATTTCAGAAAATCCACGTCGGGTTGTGTATTCACCTTGGGAGGTAGAGCCATAAGTTGGAGAAGTGTTAAGCAATCTTGTATTGCCAACTCCACCATGGAAGCTGAATATGTTGTTGCTTGTGAAGTGGCAAAGGAGGCTGTTTAGTTCAAGAAATTCCTTTCTGATCTTGGTGTTATGAGAATTGAGCAAATTCGTATTACATTGTTCTACGACAATAGTGGAGCAGTTGCACAATCCAAAGATCTAAGGAATCATAAGAAAGGAAAACACATAGAAAGAAAGTACCACATCATTCAAGACATTGTTGCTCGTGGAGATGTGGTTGTCGCAAAGATTGATGGTGCAAAGAATCTAGCGGATCCCTTTACTAAAGCCTTGCCCCAAAGGACTTTCGAGTCACGTTTGGGGGAGATGGGAGTTAGATTAGTGCACAATAGTCTTTAGGGCAAGTGAGAGATTGTTGGGATTGGTGCCCTTAAATCCTATTGTATGATGCTATGTATGTTATAATGTATGACTTAATGTTATGATTAATAAAGTTATTTTATTATTATCTGAAAATAATAATAACATTAATATTAGGACATTATCATATAGTCCATGAGATGCATAGTATGTGATTTATGTGATTTAATCACAGAAGATATAAATCACAAGTTCTTTGTAAACTCAAAATTTTAGTTCGTAATCGGTGATGAAATTGGGCATTTCATTTGCGAAGACTATAACATATCAACTAAGATGATTTGTCTTGATCATGGAAATGGAGATTTCTAGTTGGTATGTTGATATGTTTTAAGAATTAAAACATATTGAATTGGACCGTTGTGAGATTTATTATTCTCCTAATGACTATCAAATGAATAATAAACTCACGACTTATATTTACATGAATTCTTAATCCTGAAAGAATAATGGACCTAATCATGAAATGTAGGTTGCTTTGATATATCAGGAGTGAGATCTATAGTTACGGTCAAAACCTCAGTATGTTGGGCAACCACATTTAGTGTTGATGGAACATATATTCTCAAGATGGAATTCACAATCTCTTAATAGAGATACAAAATATTCCCTTGAGATAAGTATAGTGGGTTTGGTTATTCAGAGAGTTAGGCCTAACCACTTTAGTAAGGAGTTACTAAAGTATATATTTATGAAATTGGATTTCATAAATATATGATGAATAACTTTAAAGGATTAAACCGGGTACTCAAGAAATTAAGATGTAGTAATTTACAAAATGGCAGTCTTCTTTCATGACTTTATATTACTACGAATATTTTATGAAACGGTTGCATGTACAACAAAGTCTTGGGATATAATTTATAAATAAGGCCTAGAGTGCAATTATATTTTTATAGTGGTATCAAATATAGTTAATGATAACTTTGGACTTGTCAAGAGTTGACAGAAAAGCCCAAGGCCCATTGGAGCTAGTGTCTTATTGGTCCCTTTTGGTCCCACTCAATGCCACATACTTAAGCCCAATTGGAAAGGCCTAAAAGGCCAGCTCAATTAGATAATCAGACAGATACAAAGGGAGAAACATACATAATTTTTCTATATAGAACAACGAGAACACTATTGTGAAGTGGTAGAAGAAGTGTTAGACACTTTGACATTCTCCCTTTCAAATCTGATTGAGAGACCACATCTTGTGCGTTAGTGGAATTGAAGTGAAGATTGAAAGTGTTCCCAAGTGCTTCTGATCTTCGGTTTTGAAATTCACCGCTCCACGGTACACTCTTCTTGTTCTCAAATTCTGAAACTTACATAGTTCATGTTAACTTTTATGAATGAAATAGATCCGTTATTTTTTAGCTGCGTATATGCATATTTCCATCAGTAGTTATCCAACAAAATAATCGTCACCGAATATTGATCCCAAGAGAGAGGCATTTTGAAAACTTGAATATTTTTTAGGCAAAAGAGATAGGAGTAAATGACTGCCACAAAATATAAATCCTGAGAGGCATTTCAAAAACTTGAATACTTTTGAGAAAAGAGAGCTAGGATTAAATGACCGCTGTCGAATATAAATCCTAAGAAAGGCATTTTGAAAACTTGAATACTTTTGAGGCAAGAGAGGTAGGATTAAATGACTACCATCGAATATAAATCCTGAGAGAGGCATTTTGAAAACTTGAATACTTTTGAGGCAAGAGAGGTAGGATTAAATGACTACCGTTGAATATAAATCATGAGATGGGTAAGACATTTTGTAAACTTGAATACTTTTGAGCCAATAAAGGTAGGATAAAACGACCACCGCTGAATATAGATCCCGAGAGAGGCATTTTGAAAACTTGAATACTTTTAAGGCAAGAGAGTTAGGATTAAATGAACGGCACTAAATATAAATCCTGACAGAGAGGCATTTTGAAAACTCGAATACTTTTGAGGCAAAAGAAACAAGATTAAATGACCGTTGCAGAATATATATCCTGAGAGAGAGGAATTTTGAAAACTTGGATACTTTGGAGGGAAAAGAGATAGGATTAAACGATCACACTGAATATAAATCCTAAGAAAGGCATTTTGAAAACTTGAATACTTTTGAGGCAAGATAAGTAGGATTAAACAACCACCGCTGAATGTAAATCTTGAGAGAGGCATTCGGAAAAGTTGAATACTTTTAAGGCAAGAGAGATAGGATGAAATGAATGGCACTGAATATAAATCCCGACAGAGATGCATTTTGAAAACTTGAATACTTTTGAGGCAAGAGAGGTAGGATTAATCGAACGACACTGAATATAAATCCTGATAGAGTGGCATTTTGAAAACTTGAATACTTTTGAAGCAAAAGAAATAGGATTAAAAGACAATTGCAGAATATAGATCATGAGAGAGAGGCATTTAGAAAACTTGAATAATTTTGAGGAAAAAGAGATAGGATTAAATGATCATGACGAATATAAATCCTAAGAGAGACAATTTTAAAACATGAATACTTTTGAGGCAAGATAGGTAGGATTAAATGACCGCCGCTGAATGTAAATCCAGAGAGAGGCATTCGAAAAAGTTGAATACTTTTGAGGCAAGAGAGTGAAGATTAAACGATCGCCGTCGAATATCAATCCTGAGAGAGGCATTTTGAAAACTTTAAAGCTTTTGAGGCAAAAGGGATAGGATTAAATGATCATGGCCGAATATAAATCTTCAAAGAGGCATTTTGGAAAGTAAAAATTATGAGGCATAAGAGATCGCTTTGAACGACTATCGTTGAATAGAAATCCTGAGAGACGCATTTTAAAACTTGAATTATTTTGCTGCAAAAGAGATAGGATTAAACGATCATCACCGAATAAAGATCCTAAGAGAGAGGCATTTTCAAAACTTGAATACTTTTGTGGCAAAAGAGATAGGTTTAAATGACTGCAGTCGAATATAAAACCTGAGAGATGCATTTCGAAAACTTGAATACTTTTGAGGCAAAACAAAGGGGATTAGACGACTGCAGTCGAATATAAATCCTAAGAGATGCATTTTGAAAATTTGAATAGTTTTAAGGCAAGAGAGATAGGATTAAACGACCACCACTGAATATAAATCCTGACAGATTGGCATTTTGAAAACTTGAATACTTTTGAGACAAGAATGGTAGGATTAAACGACTGCCGCCGAATATAAATCATGAGAAAGGCAATTTGTAAACTTGAATACTTTTGAGGCATGAGAGAAAGGATTAAATGATCGTCATTGAATATAGATACTGAGAGAGGCATTTTGAAAGCTTGAATACTTTTGAGGCAAGAGAGGTAGGATTAAATGAGAGTTGCTGAATATAAATCCGGAGAGAGGCATTTTGAAAACTTGAATACTTTTGAGGCAAAAGAAATAGGATTAGACAACCATTGCAGAATATAGATCCTGAGAGAGAGGCATTTAGAAAACTTGAATACTTTTGAGGAAAAAGAGATAGGATTAAACGATCACGCCAAATATAAATCTTGAGAGAGGCATTTTGAAAACTTTAAAACTTTTGAGGCAAAAGGGATAGGATTAAACGATCATCACCAAATATAAATGCTCGAAGAGGCATTTTGAAAAGTTGAATACTTTTAAGGTAAAAGAGATCGCTTTGAATGACTACCGTCGAATATAAATCTAGAGAGAGGCATTTTGAAAACTTGAATTATTTTGCTGCAAAAGAGATAGGATTAAACGATTATCACCGAAAAAAGATCCCAAGAGAGAGGCATTTTTAAAACTTGAATACTTTTGTGGCAAAAGAGAGGTTTAAACGACTGCTACCGAATATAAAACCAGAGAGATGCATTCTAAAAACTTAAATACTTTTGAGCCAAAATAGAAGGGATTACACAACTGCCACCAAATGTAAATCCTAAGAGATGCATTTCAAAAACTTGAATAGTTTTAAGGCAAGAGAGATAGGATTAAACGACTGCCACCGTATATAAATCCTGACAGAAAGGCATTTTGAAAATTTGAATACTTTTGAGGCAAGCGCGGTAGGATTAAAAGAACACCGCCGAATATAAATATGGAAAGAGGCATTTTGAAAACTTGAATATTTTTGAGGCAAGAGAGGTAGGATTAAATGACTGCCTCCAAATATAAATCATGATAAAGGCAATTTGTAAACTTGAATACTTTTGAGGTAAGAGAGACAGGATTAAACAATCATCACCGAATATAGATCCTGAGAGAGGCATTTTCAAAATTTGAATACTTTTGAGGCATAAGGGATCAGATTAAATAACTGCCACAAAATATAAATCTTGAGATAGGCATTTTCAAAACTTGAATACTTTTGATGCGAAAGAGATAGGATTAAGCGACTGTCGCCGATTATAGATCCTGAGAGAGAGGCATTTTCAAAACTTGAATACTTTTGAGGCAAAACATATAGGATTAAATGACTGCCATCTAATATAAATCCTAAAAGATGCATTTTGACAACTTGAATAGTTTGAAGGTGTTAGGACATATGTGGTTCAAGTGATTTCAAACATATGTCATCATTTTATGTAATTGGCTTATTCTTTGACAAAACGCACTTTACTTGTAATTGGGTAGATTTTGGATGTGTTTAACGCTTCAAGAAACTGTGTTTCAAGATCAAGTGTTGAAGTCATCAAGTCTGTCCAAGAAACAAGCTGGAAAGTGCAAGTTACTAAAGCTCGACACCTAGTCTCGGCACATGCATCTATCGAGCTTTAGAAGCTGTTTCAGCCCCGAGACTCGACAGCTTCTCGACAGATCCTCGACACCTCTATCTGTCGAGATTTAAGGAAACCAGATTTTCAGTTCTGTTTTGATTCCAATCCGTGAATGTGTCTTTGGGACTTCTTTTCTCCTAACCCTAGACATATAAAAGGATTGTTTTAAGGGCCGTCAAAGTGACGCAAGTTGCACAAGCATTGAGTAATTGTTGTTCATGCAATTTGTGACCTAAGACAAAGTTCATGCCCTAGTTCATCTCTTGTGAAGAAGTTGCTGTGTAATGTTCACCGTAGGGTTTTGTAACTGAGCATCTTCTTGATCTTCATTCTGTAGATGAATTGAAGAACTCTGTAGCCAACATCTCTCTCTCTAGTTGGTGAATTAAAGTCGTGTACTGGGATCCGCGCAATTGGTTAGTCACATACTTGGGAGCCGTGCATTAACAAGAGAAACTGTCACTACAGAACAAGTCCAATTGGGTATTGGGATAAGAGTTTAATTGTAGGTTGGTGAGGTACTGGGATTCTTTACTTGTAACCGCTTGTTGTGATAATAGTGGAGTTTTGAGAGTGGTGACCTTAAATCACCCGGTAGGGTTTTTGCCGTGAGGTTTTCCCCATTCGTAAACAAATCACCGTGTCATTTATTTTCCACTGCATGCTTTAGTTATTGGTGATTTGTTTGTGTTGCCACGTGAACTTGCATGTTAACTTGATTAATTATTAACTCGGCTAATTAATCAATTTAATTCATCACAATGGGTCAACGCGTTTGTGGCCTATCAGAAGGCAAGAGAGATAGGATTAAACGACCGCCATCGATTATAAATCCTAACAGAAAGGCAATTTGAAAACTTGAATATTTTTTAGGGAAAAAAATAGGATTAAATGACCGTTGCAAAATATAGATCCTGAAAGAAAGGCATTTTGAAAACTTGATTACTTTTGAGGGAAATGAGATAGGATCAAATGATCATTCTGAATATAAATCCTAAGAGAGGCATTTTGAAAACATGAATTCTTTTGAGGCAAGATAGGTAGGATTAAATGAATGCCGCTGAACGTAAATCTTGAGAGAGGCATTCTTAAAAGTTGAATACTTTTGAGGCAAGAGGGATAGGATTAAACAACCAACACTGAAGATAAATTTTGAGAGTGGCATTTTGAAAACGTGAATACTTTTGAGGCAAGGGAGATAAGATTAAATGACCGCCGTAGAATATCAATCCTGAGAGAGGCATTTTGAAAACTTGAATACTTTTGAGGCAAAAGGGATAGGATTAAATGATCAGGGCCAAATATAAATCCTCAAAGTCATTTTAAAAAGTTGAATACTTTTGAGGCATAAAAGGTCGCTTTAAACGATTGTCGTTAAATATAAATCCTAATGGAGGCATTTTGAAAACTTGAATACTTTTGATGCAAAGAAATAGATTAAACGACCGTGACTGAATATAGATCCTGAGAGGGAGGCATTTTGAAAACTTGAATACTTTTGCAGTAAAGGAGATAGGATTAAACAACTGTTGCCAAATATAAAACTTGAGAGAGGCATTTTGAAAACATGAATACTTTTGAGGCAAAACAAATAGGATTAAATGACTGTCGCTGAACATAAATCCTAAGAGATGAATTTTGACAACTTGAATAGTTTTAAGGCAAGAGAGATAGCATTAAATGACCGCCACCAAATATAAATCCTAACAGAAAGGCATTTTGAAAACTTGAATATTTTCGTGGCAAAAGAGATAGGATTAAACAACTGCTGCTGAATATAAAACCTAAGAGAGACATTTTTAAAACTTGAATACTTTTGAGGCAGAACAAATAAGATTAAACGACTGTCGCCGAATATAAATCCTAAGAGATGCATTTTGAAAACTTGAATAGATTTAAGGCAAGAGAGATAGGATTAAACTACCGCCACCAAATATAAATCTTGACAGAACAACATTTTGAAATCTTGAATACTTTTGCAGCAAAAGAGATAGGATAAAATAACTGCTGCCAAATATAAATCCTGAGAGAGGCATTCTGAAAAGTTTAATACTTTTAAGGTAAGAGGGGTAGGATTAAATGACCACCACCGAAGATAAATCCTGAGAGAGGCATTTTGAACACTTGAATACTTTCGAGGCAAGAGAGGTAGGATTAAATGACCACCGCCAAATATAAATCCTGAGAAAGGCATTTTGAAAACTTGAATACTTTTGAGGCAAGAGAGGTAGGATTAAACGACCACCACCGAATATAAATCTAGAGAGAGGCATTTTGAAAACTTGAATACTTTTGAGGTGTAAGAGATCGGATTAAATAATTGCCGCCAAATATAAATCATGAGATATGCATTTTTAAAACTTGAATACTTTTGTTGCGAAAGAGATAGGATTAAGCGACTGTTGCCAATTATAGATCTTGAGAGAGAGGCATTTTCAAAACTTGAATACTTTTGTGGCAAAAGAGATAGGATTAAACGACTACCGCTGAATATAAAACCTTAGAGAGGCATTTTGAAAACATGAATACTTTTGAGGCAAAACAGATAGGATTAAACGACTGTTGCTAAACATAAATCCTAAGAGATGAATTTTGACAACTTGAATAGTTTTAAGGCAAGAGAGATAGGATTAGATGACCACCACCTAATATAAATCCTGACAGAAAGGCATTTTGAAAACTTGAATATTTTTGTGGCAAAAGAGATAGGATTAAATGACTGCTATCGAATATAAAACTTGAGAGAGGCATTTTTAAAACTTGAATACTTTTGAGGCAGAACAGATAGGCTTAAATGACTGCCACCGAATATAAATCCTAAGAGATGCATTTTGAAAACTTGAAAATTTTTAAGGTAAGAGTGATAGGATTAAATTACCGTCACCAAATATAAATCTTGACAAAACGGCATTTTGAAATCTTGAATACTTTTGTGGCAAAAGTGATAGGATTACATAACTGCCGCCAAATACAAATCCTGAGAGAGGCATTCTAAAAAGTTTGATACTTTTAAGGCAAGAGGGATAGGATTAAACTACTGCCACCAAAGATAAATCCTGAGAGAGGCATTTTGATAACTTGACTACTTTTGAGGCAAGAGAGGTAGGATTAAATGACCATCGCCCAATATAAATCCTCAGAGAGGCATTTTGAAAACTTGAATACTTTTAAGGCATAAGAGATCGGATTGAATTACTGCCACTAAATATAAATCTTGAGAGAGGCATTTTGAAAACTTGAATGCTTTTGACGCAAAAGAGATAAGATTAAATGACCGTCGCCGATTATAGATCTTGAGAGAGAGGCATTTCCAAAACTTGAATATTTTTGAGGCAAAAGAGATTGGATTAAATGACCACTGCCAAATATAAAACCTATGACATTTGGGTTATGTCCCACAAAACGCTCCCGAGCAAAACCATCAGGACCATAAGTGTGAATCGGCCAAGGTAAGTAGGGAGGGTCAATAAGGCCACTCATGGTAGGACCAACCTCATCTTTACATGAATAGCACATTTGAATATCATTACACGTGACATAAGCAAGATAAAGAGAAAAGAAAGAGGAAAGAGAGAAGATACATACTCCAATAGGAAAGAAGGGCATGTGACGAGTCTCACTAAACTCATCATAGTCAAGGTCACCCAAGACCCATTAGACGTAGGGTATGTCATTCCTCCAAAACTGGTACTTAGCATCTATCATGGAGAGTAGGGCGAGCATGAAAGGGGGGATCCATCAAAACCTTTGGCATATCCTCACCCACTATTTAATAAGAAACCCTCTCAGCTAAGTAGAGGACCCTCAGACCGACATCTTCCAAGGGTTTAGTGATCCCAGAAGAGATGATAGTAGCCACCTCCAAGTCTGAATCTGTAGCAAGAGGAGCACCTACCAAAGGTCTTCTAGAAATCGGTAGAAGCATACATGGTTAGAAGAAAAACCTTGTGGAACATACAAAGACAATAAAAGGAAGAAGATTTTTCTACTCACATCCTCAAAAGAAAGGCTGTTGAGATGAGCTTGAACTAAAGAGAAGCTCCTCAAATCCATCTCTGCCTAATGGGTAATAAGGCCATAGTTCACGGCCCATCACTACAAGATAAGAGAAAAGACAGTTTGCAAGATGATAGTTTGTAAGATAGAGATAGGTTTCAAGATAAGAGAAGAGACAATTTACAAGATGATAGTTTACAAGATAGAGATAGTTTGCAAGATAACAGAAGAGACAATTTGTAATATGATATTTTTGTAAGATAAGAGAAGAAACAGTTTGTAAGATGACAGTTTGCAAGGTAGAAGATAGACACAGTTTGTAAATGCATGTCATGCAATTTGTAAGTCTAGTTGACATGAGAATAAATAAAGTTTTCAAGAGTAGGAAGTACACACTTGTAAAGCAACATAAGAAAAGGAAAAGGGTTTAACCTCAAGGAGCATCCAAGACCCTACCAACTGGCGTAGAGTCTCCCGGCTGAGTGTGTCCAATGATGAGTACAGGTAGGAAAGACAAGCCTGACCCTAGTTTGCCTCCCAAGCTTGCCCAAACAGAAAAGATCCAACCACCTCAACGACACCGTTTGCCCTTCATTGGTGAAGAGATATGCCCATAATATATACAGCAAGAATGCCCTAGCCACCTGAGCACAATCATCAGGCATTGCTTGAAAATAAGGCCTGTAGTCCGCCTCTGGATCGAAATAGCGAATGCTCTCGCTCAAGTACCTATGCCCTAGTAGGTCTATGCTCAGCTAAGAATCTGACTCACCCTCTAGATCAATGAGGGGCCCATCACACTAAAGACCGATCATCTAGTGGTAGTTGTGGGGAGTCTCTATCATCTCCCGATCAACAATGTGAAAAGTGTGAGTAGTGTCCCACCACCTCTCAGCCAGTGTCTACACCCGGATGAAACTGATGAAACTCTCCAGAAGCAGGCAAAATAATATGATCGAAGCCAGCTGTGCATACTATGGCCTTTGTGTCATTCATTAAGGTCCTATACCAAGAAGGGAGTAAGACCTACAAAAAGATGAAAAAGAGAGCATGAGAATCATAGTTGGACAAGAAAATAGGAGAAGAAAAGTTTAAGATAATCAAAAAATGGGTTTCTAAATACCAATATGCATATGCAGGGTCTCTGCATACGTAAGCATGCAGGGGCATGTGTCCAAATGAACTGATGAACATGGACGTGTATGCATAAAGTGAGCATGTGCATGCATGAACACTGGCCGCGCATGCATGCAAGATGCATGCGCACGCATGAACACAAGCAGAAAGAGTTCTTCAACAGTTTCAGTCTACCATTGATCAAAATTCACCCTAAGCATGTTCCTATACCTCCTAAAACACCAGGCTTTCATGTAGACCCATCCCACAACAAAACCCAAGCATTTACAGGCCTAAAATTAGATTAAAATGGAAGATTAGAGCAAAACTTGAAATTGAGAAAATTTTGGAAAACTCACCAATCTGGCTTGTGCACCCTCTTAAAGTTGGTTTTGTGGCCTTTAGATTAGTGGTGGAGACTTCGTTAGCCTTATGGCTCCATCCCAATGTGTGAGGTTGAAAACTTTGCTAGAAATCATGTGAGAGAATTTCTTGGTTTTTGTCTTGGGTGCCATTGGAAAGAATGAAAGAGTTCAAGAGAGAAAGAAAGAGTTAGAAGGTGAGAGATGAGAGAATGAAAAGAAGGCAAAAGGTCTTGCAAGGAAAAGGAGGGAGTTGAAGAGTTAGAGAGAAAATGAAATGTTGAGGAAGATAAAGAGGAATAAAAAGGAAAAAAAAAAACAGTTCGTAATTGTTAGAGGAAAATGAAGAGGCAAGAAGACATCTGATGGCTAAACTACATGTAGTTTTGGCCTCCCACTAAATTATGTGTAGTTTAGCACAAAAAAAAGTTAAAATATCACTAAAATGGACCCCTAAAAGGTGGAAATGCAAGGAAAAATTCAAAAATGCTCCCAAATGACAAAAATACACCCAGTAGGTTGTGAGACACAAGGATTCTCAAACCATCCCTTGTAGATTAGAATGATTGAGAACATCCCCCAGTTGGTTAGAAATCGCTAAGGAAACTTCCACGTAAGTTAAGATCATCAACCAACTCCCCAGTGAGACACAAAAAAGATAAGTTTTCCCCAAGAATCATCAAAGGCTCCCCCATGGGTCCAAAGCACAAAGAAAACTCCCCCGAGGGTTGTGAGGAAAATATTTTTCCCCTAGGAGCTGAGAATTACCAAGAAAACTCCCTCATGAGTAGAACAGACACTAGCACCCCAGTGAGTCATAAAAGAGAAGAAGCTTTTTTCCCAGTAGGCTTTACATCGTTAAGAGATTTCCTCATAGCTCGAAAATCACCAAGAAGGCTCCCTTATGAATCACCAAGACACACGTCTCAGCAAGTCATTTTCCACGATGGATCATACATCACCAAAGACTTCTTGGAAGTCAAAATTACCAAGATCACTACCATACTTGTGCACATATCCCATAAGAATTGAATGTGCCAGCACAAACTCTATATAAGTCAAGAAAAGAAGAATACAAAACTCGAGTACATATCCTTCTTGGAATTGAACATGTACTACAGAATCGAGATAAGAGCCTCACTAGATTAGAAGAAATTGAGATGGATAGTGAACCTGTAGTTGCTCATTTCCTACGTAACAAATGTGGAAATTCATACATATGAATCCCATGCAACTCTATGGAGTTGCACCCCACCCTATGTATGCATGTTATTTGTCGTGTGTGTGGGTTAGGCCTGAGCTGTACGTTGAAACAAAATGTTTTGTCTTTTATTCTTCTGATTCCATTAGTAGTGCCCATGTATCAAAATAGGGGCACCTATAGACATCGTATTTTGTACCCTTTACAACTCGAACCCCTGTTCCCCAATAATGTAAGAATTCTAAAGCCCAAGGTTGGTTTAGACCCAAATTAGATGAAAATTGACATGAGAAAAATGTTTATGGAAAATAACTTATTTTTGGACCAAATAAACTATTTTTGGAAAATAAAGATCATGAAAACCCTAAGGCATGCATACGCAGACACGCGTATGCGCACACATGCTACAGCTCTGCATATGCATGCTTCATGCATGTGTACACATAAATGTGCTTGTGTGCTGTGACTTAAATAATGCTCCCAAGTGTAGGATTGTCACGAAGTAATAACTCAGTAAGTCCAAGATCGAATCCCCAGGGAAAAGGGAATTGATTGGCAAACCACAAGAGAATAAAACTAAAATAGTAAAGTTTAATTGAAGATATTTTTTATGTTGTAGTAAATTAAATTTAAATTGAGAGAAAATAACAATATTTTAAGGCACTAAGGTTTAGTGATCCACATACAACACATCTATTGGTAGTATTAACAGTATTAATTTTATAACTCAACTAAAATTCATACGAATGATGATCTTAGTCGGATGATTTAACAATATTTACTCAATAATTGATTATCTAAGGTAGTTTCATGAAATTGATTGATTTTAGGCAAAACAAAACTAGTGAATTAGTTCGCAAGGAATACTAAGCATTTTACGCGCCCAGAGTTAACGATAAATAAAAAAATTATACAGAACTAAACACATTTCTAGATGATTAAAAAAATTTAAAAAAAAAAAACTTAAAAACATAAGCATTAAAACCAAAAAATAATTTTTAAGAACATACCAATAAACGGTTGGGTTTCACCCTTTGCCTTAGCAAGGCTTCTAGCAAGCCATAATACAAATAAAACTCTAAAAACTATAAAGAAACTTTAAGAAGACATAAATTACATTCCACAAAAGCTCCCCCCTGAATGTTTCCCTAAAGAGCCTTTAAATAGATCATGGAATCCTATTACAAATTGAATTCCCGTTTGGAGAAAATTGTAGGTATTTTGGCTTCTCTAAACTGACATTGTTGACCCATTTAACTTTAGAATTTGGACTTTTGGTAAACTACAAAGTTGTAGCCCTTTAAGTTAAAGTTCCAACTCAATTTGAATCATCTTAATTGGATATCTAAGCCAAAAGTTATGCTCCAAATACTAACTAGTGTGTAGGTTGGAATCCTAATCCAAATTGGACTTGAATTTGGTGCAAATTTCCTTTGATTTCTTGCTCCAATTGGACTTGAATTTAATCGGTTTGCCTTCTTTGACTTCATCATGGCCCTTGTAAAAGTAGTGTCTATCAGTTGTCTTCTTCGTGCAAAGCCACTTACTTAATTTCATTATCTTATAAAAGACAAATTCGCGAATTGAAATTTAATTAAGCACAAAATTGATTATTCAGCATTATTCCAAAACCAACTATAAAATGTCTGAATTAACTCAAAATAAGTATGATAAATCTTTCTAATAACGATATAAATAAGCAAAATTAAGTTATTATCAATGTTATTATCAAAGAGAGTTTTTTACAAAACATCCTCAAGTCAAGTTTTATTTGATTGAGACCTTTTCTGGTTTTGATCTTTGAATTCTAAGTCTAATAACTTGTTTTTTAATTGGTTTTGACTAGACTTATTAAGGGGGACAGTCAAAATCAAGCTCTAGACAGTTCTAGTGTCGAGGTAAAGTTTCTAATTTGTCTCTTCGTTTTTCTTTGATTTTCTTTTGATTTTATGTTTATATATGCGATTTATTTGCTTTAATATGTTTTTTTTTAGCTTAGGTTTATTTCGTGTTCGTGTTTAAAGCATGTTAGGTTGTTATATTTATCAATTTTTGAGTTTCTGTTCTACTTTTTGTAAGTGTAGATACCATATTTTGTGAACCGTTAATTTGCGAACCAGACTCCAAAACTTCCAAAAATGTTAACTTTCTTCCATAGGACTACGGAAACTTCTAGATTGACGTAGCGTAACCCGTTCGAGCATTAGAGCACTTAAAGTGCCATTTTCGGCCAAATTGACCAAAATGCCCGTGGTCAACCCTAGATTGACCAAAAGTCAAAACTGGTCAAAATCATTCCAAAACCACATTTTTCATGTTTCTACATCAAACCCGAGCTACTCATTGATTTTCATCAACTATGACCAAGTTCAACCATGTTTGATCCGCGGTTGACTCTCGAAGGCCCAAAAACCCTAATCTTGATTATTGAATTCCTTTCCAACAACTATTCATGGGTCAAAATTGGAGTTAAAATGGTTGAGATATCCTGAAAACCGTGCATAGCACATCAGTTCGCTTCCCAAGGTCATAATTTTTTATCCGACCGTCGGAATTTCATTTTCTTTAGTGTTTTGGAAACTAGACATCTAGATATTTCTAAGGATACTAGTAGTAGCTCAATCAAGGTTTATAAATGCCTTCAAATATGCATCCAAATCTGAAGCAGGGAAGAAGCCGGGATTGCTGATGTCAACATTAAACCTAGCGGCCACTAAAGGGAACAATCACAAAATTTCTATAAATACCCCCAGACCCCCCCCCCCCCAAAAAACACACGATTATGGGAATTTTTTAGCACCTTCTCTGGCAGATCCTCTCTCTTTTCCTCTCTAAATTCTCTTCTAAACACATCAAAAAAAATTTGATTTCTCTCTTTTCTCAACAATCAAGAGGTATTTTTCTTGCACTCTTTTTCCTCTCCTTGATCTTAGGACCTTAGATTTAAGGTTTTAAGGGAATAGATGTAGCTTTTTAGCCACAATCTACACCTTTTTCTTTATCTTGCTTTATAACATGCTTTATTGCTTTCCTTAGTATTTCTCTTGATTTATCTTGCTACCCTAGCATGTTTTATAGGTTTTCCAGTATATCTATTTACTTTTTATCATGTTTTGTCACATTGATAATGTTGGCCCAGCTTTCTTGGATTTGGATAGGTCTAATTACTATGTTTGTGCTTAGATCTACATGTTTATGTGCTCCTTCCCCTGGTTATGCTTAGATCTACATGTTTATGTGCAAGATGCATATGCTTAGATTTATATGTTTATGTGCTCCTTGCCATATTTATGTGTATAGATCTACATCTTTGCTGCTATGCCATTTGCTTCTATAGCCTTTTTGTCTCTTGATATATCTCTTTCTTGTGTTTTGGCCTTTTAGTAGGGTGCAGATCTAGATCTTTTGGTCTAGGCCTACATCCATACACCTAGGCCTATATCAAAGCGTTTAGATCATTTCCTTTATGCATGTGTATGCTTTCTTGCTTCTATGCTTTATATTCATGTTCGCCTATCTAGATCTAGGCTTTGCCATGCTTTTTGCCCTCCATGTTGGGAAAATACATGGAAAATACTATTTTGTATCTTATACAAAAACACGTAGTGAAAATAAATGGATCTACTTCATTCATGTGAGATAACATGAAACATCTGTATTTTAGAAATAAAGAATAAGATGGCGTACCCTGATGTAGTGAAATTCATAACAAATGAAGATTGAACTTGGGAAGGCTTTCAATCTTCACTCCAATTCCACAATGTTCCCAAGATGTGTGGTCTCTCAATCAGTTATATACGTACTTGTTCAAGAGAATAACAAAGTGTCTTAAAACTTCGAATCTTTCTCTTCTAATCATACGTATATTTTTCTGCACTTGGCAATTACTTTATTTAATAACTTTTATTAAATAAATAACTGATTATTTAGTTTAGTTAGCCTTTTGGGCTAGTCCAATTGGGATTTGGTGTGTGGCTTGAAGTCAGACCAAAAGGGACAAATAAAGCTCTGGCTCTAATGGACTTTGGACTTATCTGTCAACTCTTAACTAGCGCAAAGTTACCATTAATTACATTTAATACCACTATATAAATATAATTGCACTCTAGGCCTTATTAATAAATTATATCCCAAGACTTTATTAAATATTTAAACACTCATGAAAATATTCGTAGTAATACAAAGTCATAATATATAACTGTCACTTTGAAGATGACTACATCTTGATCCTTGAGTACCCAGTTTAATCCTTTAAGTTATTTATGTATATTTTATGAAATCTAATTTCATAAAATATAAATTTTAGTAACTCTTTACTAAAGTGGTTAGGCCTAACACTTTGAATAACCAAACCCATTAAACTTATCTCAATGGAATATTTTATATCTCTATAAATAGACTATGAATTTCATCTTGAGAATATGTGTTCCTTCAACATTACGTGTAGTTGCCCAACACACTAAGATTTTGACCGTTTTTTTAGATCTCACTCCTAATATATTAAAGGTTCACTATTTTCTCAGGATTGAGAGTTATGTAAATGAAAGTCATGAGAATTATTATTCATTTGACAGTCGTTAATAGAATAATAAATCTCACATCAATCTAGTTCAATATGTCTTATACACTTAAAAAATATTAACATATCAATTAGAAGTCTTCACTTCCATGATCAGGACAAATCATCTTAATTGACATGTTATACTCTTCGCAGATGAAATGCCAAATTTTATCACTGACTACGAACTAAGATTTTCAGTTTACAAAGAACTTGTGATTTATATCTTTTATGACTATATCACATACCATGCATCTCAATGACTATATGATAATGTCCAAATATTCATGTTACCATTATTTTAGATAATAATAAAATAACTTTATTACATATAACATAATGTCATACATAGCATTAATAGGATTTTAGGGCACTAATCCTAACAATCGCCCACTTGCTCTTAAAGACCATTGCACACTAATCTAACTCCTATTCCCTTCAGGTGTGGCTCAAAAGTCTTTTGAAGCAAAGTTTTGGTAAAGGGATTTGCCAAATTATTTGCACTATCAATCTCTGCTACTACCACATCTCCTAGGGCCACAATGTCTTGAATAATATCGTACTTTCTTTCTATGTGCTTTCCTTTCTTATGATTCCTTGGATCCTTGGATTGTGCAACTGCTCCACTATTGTCACAAAACAAAGTGATTGTAACTTGCTGCATTCTCATAACACCAAGATTAGAAAGGAATTTCTTGAGCCAAGCAACTTCCTCTACTGCTTCACAAGTAGCAACATATTTAGCTTCCGTAGTGGAGTTTGCAATACAAGATTGCTTAACACTCCTCCAGTTTATGGCTCCACCTTTTAAGGTGAGCACATAACCTGAAGTGGACTTTCTAAAATCAAGATCTGACTAAAAATTAGAATCTGTGTAACTAATAGGTATCAAATCCTCACAATAATAAACAAGCATATAATCTCTCATTCTCCTTATATACTTGAGAATATGCTTTTCAGCCTCCTAATATTTTCATCCTGGATTTGATGATATCAGCTAACTATGCCAACTGAATAACAAATATCTAGTTTAGTACATAACATGGCATACATGGGACTTCTCACTGTAGAAGCATAGGGAGCTTGTCTCATTGTCTTTTTCTCTTCAAGAGTCTTAGGCCTTTGGTCATCAAACAAAGGAACTCCATGTCTGAAAGGAAGCAATCCTTTCTTGGAGTTTTGCATGGTAAACCTTGCTAGAATCTTATCTATATATCCAGGTTATGACAAGCCTAACATTCTATTCTTTCAATCTCGCCAAAGCTTGATCCCTAGAATATAATTAGCTTCACCTAAGTTTGATGTTCCATGACCTAGATGTTTGCTTAAGTATGTAAATGGACCTTTTCATCTTGCACATCATATGCTCTTGGTTCTTTGCTATGAAACCTTCTGGTTGCATCATATAAATTTCTTTTTCAAGATTGCAATTTAGAAAAGCAGTCTTGCCATCCATTTGCCAAATCTCATAATCATAATGAGCAGTAATAGATAAGAGAATTTTGATACATTTAAGCACGACTACTAGCGAAAAAGTTTCTTCATAATCAATACCTTCCTTTTGTGTATACTCTTTCACCACTAGTATTGCCTCAACCTTTCCACCTATCTTTTTCTTCCTCTTGTAAACCCATTTGTAGCCAACAGGTTTAATTCCATTAGGTGTCTTTACAAGATTCCAAACTTGATTGGATTACATAGAATCCAATTCCGATTTCCTAGCTTTGGCCCAATGATGTGCATCTATATCTTTCATTGCCTTTTAATAAGTGTAAGGATCAGATTAAGCCTCTTCTGAGATAGCTTCATAAGTTTTTCCCAGACCTGTAAATCTTACAAGTGGTCTAATAATCCTCCCACTACGATGAGGCTCTTATGTCCTAGTCATCTCATGAGTAATATCTTGTGCTGTACAGATACAACCACATCATTCCTAGTTTCATCCATTGATTGTTCAATTACAGGTTCATTTATTTCAACTAAGTCAACTCTACTTCTAGGAGTAAAATTATTCCTATAGACATTTTCCAAAAATTTGGCATTTGTACTAGCAAACACTTTATAATCTTTATGACTATAATATAAACCACCAACAGTTGCTTTTGAATACCCTACAGGGAAAACTAATTTTGTTTTAGATTGTAACTTGTCAGATTTTCCTTTCAACACATGTGCTGGACAACCCCAGATATAGAGATGTCTTATATTAGGCTTACGCCCAATCCACAGCTATACAGGTGTTTTAGGAATAGACTTTGAAGGTACTAAATTTAGAAGATACATTACTGTATTTAAGGTATATCCCTAAAAAGAAATTGGTAGAGTTGAATAACTCAGCATGGATCTAACCATATCTAAAAGATTCTTGTTCCTCCTTTCTACTACACCATTTTGTTGTGGAGTTCCAGGTGCAGTCAACTGGGATATAATCCCATTTTTAGTTAAGAAATCCTGAAATCCCCAAGAAGGTATTCACCACCACGATCAGATCGAATGACCTTTATGCATTTACCAAATTGATTCTCAACTTCAGCCCTAAACTCTTTAAACTTTTCAAAAGTTCAGGACTTCCATTTCACAAGGTACACATAACCAAATCTAGAGTAATCATCAATGAAAGTAATGAAATACTTATAGCCACCTCTTGCTTGGATATCCATTGGACCACACACATGTGAATGTACTAGTACTAGCAAATCTTTGGCTCTATTTCCTTTTGCATTAAAAGGCCTTTATGTCATTTTACCTTCCAAGTAGGATTTGTAGACTGTAATTCATTACTATCTAATGGTTTTAAAAGTTCATCTTTCACCAGTCTTTGGATACTGTTTGAATTAATATGACCCAAATGCAAATGCCAAAGATACGCATCACTAGTAGAAAGAAACTTTCTCTTTAATGATTTTACATGTGAATTTTATCTAATTCAAAATTGTACAATTCATGCTTATCAGGAGTTATAATACAAAGACCATTAACAATATTGCCAGAATAGATAAACACTTTATCCTTATTTATTAAAACATTGTCCTTCAAGATAACATAATATCCTTGTCTACCTAAATAAGTTGCAAAAATTAAATTCCTATGAACATTAGGTACATATAAGTAGTCTTCCAATATTAAAACCCTAGAACTAAAGCATAAATTAAACACTCCAACAGCTACAATTGAAATTTTGCTCCCATCAGCCAAAGTAAGAAACAGTTTCCCTTCATTCAGCCTTTTGGTCTTTTGGAACCCTTGTAAAGTATTGCAGATGTGATTAGTACAACCTGAATCCACACACCAGGAATCCATGAGATTATGTACTAAACAAATTTCAAGAAGGAATGATCTCATTACACCTTTGTTCTTGCCAGCTATGAATTTTGGATAGGTCCTCTTCCAATGACCTTTCTCACTACAATGGAAACATTTCCTTTGGTGTAGTCCTTTACCTTTCTCTCTCCTTTATTGGAAACTCCTAAGGCAAGCTATTTACCATTTTTTTTTTGTGAAGTCCTTCTTCTTTCTACCACCCTTACCTTTTGACATAGGCTTAGAAGAGAAAGCTTCAGCCATCTTAGTATCAACACTGGCTGTCCCAAGGATGCCTTCTATAGCCACTAATTCATTCATTAATTCAGACAAGGTATAAATCTTTTTGTCCATATGATAATTAAGTCTGAATACTTTGAATGATTCTGGCAAGGATTAGAGTATCATATCCGCTTGAGATTATCCATCAATGTCAGCACCTAAGGCCTCTAGTGTATTCAGATAAAAGATCATCTTAAGACAATGCTCTCTTACTAAAGTCCATTGAGCCATTTTGGTATTCAGGATAAGCCTTATAGTGTCTTGCCTAGTTGAACGGTCTTGCTCACTAGACATCTCCTTCAAACTTAACATTATGTCTAAAGCTAGTTCCACATCCTGCATTTGATGTTGTAGAATATTTGAAATAGATGCTAGGATATAGCACTTAGCCATTTCATTAGATTTCTGCCAATGATCATATCACTATTTTTCCTCAAAATGAACATCTAATGAAGGAAAGTTTTGACATAGTTCATTAAACACAAATTTGTACTCTTCAGTGGTAAGAATAATGTCTAAGTTTCTTTTCCGGTCAACATAGTTGGATCTAGCCAATTTGTTTTGATTAAGAATAGTAACAAGTGGGCTAAAAGATGCCATGCTTAAATCTGAAAATAATAAACATGAATATAATAAGTAAACTGGACATTATCGATTTAGCATATAGACATATAGTATGGAACCTTAATAAAACCATAATATAAAATATGCAATGACAACCCAATCTCATATTCAATATCGCTCAGCATAGAGTGAACATTGAATACTATGATTGATTGAAAATACTTTCATTACTAGTGTTGTCTTGATAACTTTTACCAAACACTAATAATACGTCGTTATTCATTTAACCTCTAAATAATAATAGTAAGAACTCAGCATAGATGATACTATAATATTTAGTCTAGTGTATACCATTACCTAAAGTCATGTGTAGCCACATTTCATCTACCAACAAAAGTTTAATCTCGTAGTACCATAATACAAAACACCTTCCACATGAAATGCAAGGCTTGAGGCCAAGACGAGGTGTTTGCTCACACCACTATATACCTGGAAGTTCAATCTTGTAGTACTATGAAATAAACACCCTCTGCATGGAATGCAAGGCTTGAGGCCAAGACAAGGTGCCTACTTCACATTGTTATGAACTGGTAATAGAGACTGTGAGATTCACCCTTAAATCTCTCTCCCACTAGAAATTTTAAAAGAAAGGTTTTTATTTGGAAAACATGTGTAATCTCATCACACATGTCTTTGCACTTCATCACTATTTTAACAATTAGCAAAATTTCAAAAACAGTAGGTTTGATTGGTTGATGGTATTTCTCGATCGATCGATATATTTGTCAACGCCCGACCCCGAGCGGCTGGAAAAAATCAACGTCAGACCTTCACTCGACCACTCACCATGGCGACACTCCCGTGTGCGCAGGGCACGTTGGAGCCCCTCTTGATAATGATAATGGTGGTGGTTCACATGGAGCTTTGGATGCTCTCTCTCTCTCTCTCTCGGTGGAGGAAGGTAGGTCTACCTTTGGAGATGTCGCAAGAATCTTGGCCAAATTTTAAGGGAATTACCAAAGGTAAGTCAAGTCGCCACCAATTATTGAGTTTTTCTGAGGTGTGATTGGTCACCTGTCTCTAGTTGATTTTATTACCAATCCTAGGCTTAGAAAAAGGGCATTTTTCCTAATCTAATGTGGATGGCAAAAAAAATCTTGATTCTTAAGTCTAGAAGTTTGGTTATGTGTGGAGAAGGTATTAGGCACCCCACAACGCCTATCCAAGGACAGTCCTTTGTTTTGATAAAACCTTAATTTTTAGAGATTGGTAATAAAAAACATGATTTTGGCATTGGCTTTCGGGGCTTTGCATGCATGGGGGCTTTAAGGTTTGGCTTTTGAAAGGGTGTGGTCCCAATCTATGCTTTCCTAAGGCATTCGGACAAAGTACCAGATTTTCACAGTAAAAATTTGGCAACATGTCACCTTACTTTTGCGGCGGAAATTAGGCATTACTTTTCCTTAAGTGACGTGGACTGTGACAATCACACCGGAGGGGGTGGAGCAAGTATATATATACATACATCATGCACAATGCTAGTACACAAAGCAGGAAAGTAAATGCCTACCCTAGAGCATGGCCTAAAATATAGGTGCAGGAAAGTAAAAAAGGGTCGCCATACTCTAGAGATGAGGATGAATGGTACACGACATGATATACCTACTAAACATAGCCACTCGGCTCATATTTACATGCTTGCATCTCCGCCCTTTGTGCTTGCACCTGGGAGATGGTGCTTGCGCCTGGGAGATGGTGCCTTAGCTCCATGTGTCCTTGCTCTATGTGTGTACATGAAAAGGCAAAGACAAGAAACTAGTAGACAAGCAATGGAAGGAAAAGATGCATAGATATATGAAAGGGACATAAAGCGGATAAGCACAATAAACATGGCAAGCAAAGAAACAAGAAAGCAAGCAAAAAAGCAAGAAAGCAACAAAGCAAACAAAAGGTGGTGTCTGCAAGGGACAAATGTAGGTTTGGATTGAATGTTCATAACTTCATTGTTTTGAAGTATGGACAACACACTAGCAAGCAAGACTCATGCATGGAAATGTAAGCAAGCATGTAAAGATGCATAGAAAGCCAACGGGTGGCACAAATAAGCATGGTAAGCATATCATTACGCAAAGCGGAAAAAGGAAGGGTACGCACGGAGCAACCCAGCATCCAGAGATGTCTCTTAATACATCCAAACAAGGCCTTATGGGTATTGGATGTAACCACACAAGGTCAAGCCCGTGGAGGGAGCCCAACATGGCAAAGCCTAGAACAAGAGAGGTTAGCATAAGCATAAAGCTTGGGAGCAAGCAAGCATAGACATACAAATAGGATGATCCAAACCCTTTGATATGGGCCTTGGTTCATGGATGATGACAAAGACCATGGGCTCTAGATCGGGTCCCAACCATTAGGCCAAAAACACAAGAAAGAGAGACAAAAGCGACAAAAAGGCTACAACAGCGCATGGCATGACAAACATAGCCTAGGTCTAGGCACATAAACATGGCATGGAGTGCACAAGCACATGGAAGATAGCATAAAGCATGTAGAGAACATAGATCCAAGCACATAGGCATGTGAAAACGTAGGTCAAGGCAAGTAGGCATAGAAACATACATATCAACATGTACAAGCCTAGCACATAAACATGGAAGAACATGAATCCAAGCATATAAGCATGTTTAGACAAGGATCTAACCATATAGCATGGAAATACACACATAAACATATAGATCCAAGCAAGGCATAGTTAACAACATCATACAAGCATGTAAGCATGTAACCATAACATCAACATAGAACAAAAAGAGGGATAAAGCGTAGGGAAACATGGCATAAAGCATAAAACATGTAGATCGCGACAAATAACATATAAACAAGTATAGAAGAACATGGATCTAAGCTAAGAACATGCTAGAAGCAAGTTAAAGCAAGAAACATGCTAAGTAAAGCAATAAATCATGTTATTAAGGCAAAAAGAGCAAGATAAATGAAGATTTAAAAAGTTAGAGGTGTGGATAGTAGCTAAAAAGCTAAATCCACACCCTTAAACCCTAAATCCAAGATATAGAACCAAGAAAAAGAACACTACCTTGCGTTTTTGGTGAAGAGGGAAGAATCAAGAGGCTTTGATGTGTTTTTTTGTGTTTGGAAGAGAGAAAAATGTGTAGAAAACGTCTAGGCAGAGAGCAGAACCCAAGGAAACATCTTTTTTTTTTTCTCTCCTTTTTTTTTTTTTTTTTTTTGGTCTAAGGTGTGCCTGACTTGCAATTCTGAAAAGGTATGAAACTTGAAAATCCAACGGTTGGATCAAAAGTTATGGCTCGGGGAAGTTAGCGGTGCATAGATCGGTGTGTCAACTCGATTTTCATTATATCTTAGCATTTCTAACCCCGATTTAGACCCATCAATAGTCGTTGGAATGAGAATTTGATTATCTTTACAATGGAGTTGGTTTTAATCCATTTTGACAGCTAGATCGAAATTAGGGTTTTTGGGCCCACTAGGGGTGTTTTGGTCATTTTGGCTAGAAAAGGCACTTTGTGTGCTCCAGTGTCTAAATGGGTTGTGCCACGTCATTTTGGATGTTCTCGCGGCCCTATGGAAATAAAATAATATCTTGGATTTTTTTGGGTTTGGCACGCAAATCAAGGGCAGACAAAATACGGTATCAACAATATTTAATAAATCCATTTCAAAGTCTTTGGATGACTCGATTGATTCTCGATTCCTATTCGATCGATTGAAAAGAATATTCAATCGATCGAAAGGAATTCTTAACCGATCAAAAATTGAAGAAATTCATCACAAAGTCTCTGGATGAATCGATTGATTCTTGATTCCTATTCGATCAATCGAAAAAGAACATTCGATCGATCGAAAGGAATTCTAGATCAATCGAGACTCATGAAACTGAGTTTTTTTAGATTTTTCTGCTAACCATTTTTTACGTTTCACTTGAACAAAACATAGTCCCTTGATCATATCAGAATAAGATTGAGATCAAAACTAAATTTCATTAATGCTATAGTCTTAAAGTTCAATACGGCATCGTTAAAATCAAACTTAAACAACATCATAACATCAATATTAGTTTTGTTAAATAATAGTTCTAAACTAAACTATGCAGAAAAAATTACTACAGAATTTTCAAAAACCATGAAAGAGTTTTCTTTGATTCTAAAACTCCCTCAACATGTTATACAAGCATGAGATTGAAGACCGTTGGAATACCATTTGTTGGGAAAACACATGGAAAATACTGTTTTGTATCTCATACAAAAAAACGCAGCGGAAATAAATGGATCTACTTCATTCATGTGAGATCACATGCAATATTTGTATTTTAGAAATAAAGAGCAAGAAGGCGTACTTTGATGCAGTGAAATTAAAAAAAAAAAATGAAGATTGAACTTGGGAAGACTTTTAATCTTCACTCCAATTCCACAATGTGCCCAAGATGTGTGGTCTCTCAATCTGTTCTATATGTACTTGTTCAAGAGAATAACAAAGTGTCTTAAAACTCTGAATCTTTCTCTTCTAATCATACGTATATTTTTCTGCACTTGGCAGTTACTTTATTTAATAACTTTTATTAAATAAATAACTGATTATCTAATTGGTTAGCCTTTTAGGGTGCCTAATACCTTCCCCATACATAACCAATCTTCCAAACTCAAGAATCAAGATTTTTTACCCATCCATGTTAGATTAGGAAAAATGACCATATTCTTAACCTAGGATTGGTAATAAAATTAAATAGAGTTAGGTGACCAATAACACCTTAGAGAAACCCCAATGATTGGTGGCGATTTCACTTACCTTTGGTAACTCGATTAAAATTGACTCATTTTCCAGCCACACACTAGAGGTATTCCTTGGTCTACGGCATGGAAGTTGTCCTACCCGTAGAGGTAGAGATCCCATCTCTCAGGATCTTATCACAGACAGAGCTGTCAAAAGCTGAATGTGCTCATTCTCATTATAAGCTATTGAACATGATAGATGAGAAGAACATAACTGCAATGTGCCATGGATAGTTGTACCAACACCGCATCAAGTGAGCATTTAACAAGAAGATTAGACCTAGAGTCTTTGAAGAAGGAAACCTAACCTTGAAAAGTGCAACCAGGTCATGCCTAATCATAGAGGAAAGTTTGCCCCGACCTACAAGGGCTCATATGTGGTGAAAAGGCCTTCTCCGGAGAAGCCTTAATCCTAGCTGACATGGATGGGCATGATTTCAATATGCTACTAATTCTGATGTTGTCATATAGTACTTTGCATGAGGGAGCCTCCAAATGCAACCTTTTTTTTACATTCCTATACAAACAAAATAAATAAATAAATAAAAAAGCAAAAAAAAATGAAAAGGTAGATCGAAAACTTGAAAGGGTAGTCTACGTAAAAGGAGAGCAAAAGAAAGAGTGCGAAGGAGCCTACTAGATTGAAAACCTGAAATGACGGTTTAGGTAAAAATTAAGGCAATAAAAATGTCAGTTGAACTAAAGACTTGATCCTTCCCAGTGGAGGTACGTAGGTAACTAACTCTGGCTCGATCACATTTTAAAAGAAAAATCAGTCAGCTGAATCTACTTGGGTTTGTGATCAACATCAAGAAAAGAAGGATGTACCCTTTTCCAAGAGGGAGATATAAGGGTGCCTTTGGATTTCCCAAGAGTTACTCTATGTTTGCAACGCGCATGACCCTCTGCGGTTTGTTCAAAGATTTTATGGCTCACGCTAGTGGAAGGTGTACCCCAATGGGAATGGAAAAGATCCATCCAGAAATGTATCTATTGAAACCTGAGATATTGATATGCATAAACTTACATTTACCATCCTTATTTGCATGATCTTGCATTTTCAAAGCTTTACACACATATTCATTAAACATGCTTATTTTGTGCCTTTCTAATCCTTTCATGCATTCATCATTATGTTTCCAAACACAAATCTCATAAACATAAATATCTTCTGATGATCAATATATGCATAAACATCTCTATTTCCACCTTCTTCCCCTTTTTAAGCATGCCTTACAAACTAGACTATGCTTTAAACACCCCAAAAGTGGAAGGCCGTACATAATTGCCTAGCAACTTACGATGAACCTTCCCATACATGGTGGAATACATACTACATAGCTCATATGTATAAAGGAAAAGAAATAGAAAAGACAACAGCAAGTCTAAAATGGTCCAAATGGTCTGACACCACCCATTATAGAACCCCAAAGCCGGTGAGAAGAATCTGATCATTTAAGGAATGGGTATGAAGCAACCCTATAGCATCAAAGCCCAGATCTCTAGCAATCTAGCTAAGCCAGCTACATGAATTTCAAACACGAACCAACTCCCTCTTCACATTGGGACTTGAGCTGCAACGCCACCTTTCTCTATCAAGCAGAACTTGCAATGTGTTAATCTCAGCAGTAGCAACTCTCAATGCCTCCTCCTTCTTGGCTACTTCAACCTAGAGACAATGAAATGCCAACTGTGGCTCACTGGGCTCATCAGCTAACCCATACTTAAGACTCAAAGTAGAGTGAATGTAGGATATAGCCTACGCTAGCCTCATGGATAAATCATCAGCCCTGTTACTCACCGTAGCATGACTAGCCTCCATCATGTCTCTCTCCTTATCCCTTGTCTAGCCTAAGATAGTGAATCTCTGAGTAAGATCTGCCAGCTCACTCTCCAAGCTCATAACTTTAGATCTCAGTTGACTACACTCAACCTCTACAGTTGACGGAATCTAACCCCTTTACATGAGCTCTACTCTAAGTATGGTGAGCTCAGCGTCATATGTCCTCCCCATTTCATCAAAGTTCTCCACAATGGAATTAAAGTCCTCCTTACAGCAATCCTTATCTCTAATGGCCTCTTTCAGGCACCCTTTCAAGTACTGTCAGGCACCCTCTCAGGTACCTAAGAGTACTCTCAACTCTGACTTCAAACTTTAATGTGTAATCCCTCAATACATCAGCCAGAAGGTGAGGATCAAGTGGATCATGAACAGATAGGTCAATGATGAAGCATAGATACTTGGTGTCTCTCTACTCTATAAACTTAATAGTAGACCACTCATAATCATCCCTGGGGCAAATGGGATAATCAATAGTCAACTTGCACTCCTACAAGAAATCAAAAGCGCACTTTATAACAATTGTATCAAAATCCTAGATTCCATACTCACAAGTGATGAAAGAAAGATCACCAAGTCAAGGAGCATGCTAGGTACCCCCAAATTGCATTATGGCCATACTTGGATAATTCCCTGTACAACCCCAGATGACCACCAAAGGGATGCCATGTCAACCAACATGGTGGGTCTAACCCTACCACCAAGTAACTCCCCACTTGCCTCTCCATACCTAGTCAGTGGGATCCAAGCCAAACAAACACCTCAACCAAGCAGTGGTATCCCTAATAAAAGGAAGAACAAAGGCTACAGTGATCTTAACTCTATTCCTCCTCAAGAATCCCATAGGTTATGCCCTAAATATCACACTCAGATGACTACTAAACCAACGCTGCAACATATGCACACAATAGCCAAGCCTACCACAACCCATCTCATAGCACAGAGAAAGAGATCAAATATTTTTTAGAATGAAAAGAGGGGATAAAGGAGTTGCTAGGAGGCAAAGTACTTGATAGGCCAAAAATATATTGACCTCTAGTGATGGATTAAGTTGATTAATTAGTCAAGTTATTAATTAATCAAATTAACATGCAAAGTGCGTAGTAGCACAAACAAATCACCAATTAAACTAAGTATGCAGCGGAAATTAAATGACTCGGCAAAAACCCCACTGGGTGATTTTAAGGTCACCACTCCCAAAATTCCACTATTTTCATAACAAGTGGTTAAAAGTAAAGAAATTCCAGTACCTTATACCAACCTACAGTTGAACCCTTACCCCAATACCCAATTAGACTTGTTCTGTAGTGTCAATTTCTCCTTTTGATACACGGCTCCTAGTACATGACTAACCAATTGCGCGGATCCCAGTACATGACTTCAATCACCAACTAGAGAAAGTTGTTGGCTGCAAAATTCTTCAATTCACCCACACAATGAAGATTAAGAAGATGCTTGGTTACAAAACCCTATGGTGCAAAGACTCAGCAATTTCTTCACAAAAGAGATGAACTAAGGCAAGAACTTTTGTCTCAGGTCACAACTTGCTTGAACAAGGATTTCTCAATACTTGTGCAACTTGTGTCCACTTTTTCGGCCCTTAAAATAATCCTTTTATATGTCTAGGGTTAGAAGAAAAGAAGGCCCAAAGATACATCCACGGCTTGGAATCAAAACAGAATTTCAAAATTTTTTTTTTGTAAATCTCGACAGCTAGAGGTGTCGAGGTGCTGTCGAACAACTGTCGAGCCTCGGGGCTGAACAGCTTCTTTAAAGCTCGATAGATGAAGCTGTCGAGCTTAAATGACTAGCACTTCTCAGCTTGAATCTTGGACATACTTGCATGGTTTTAACACTTGATCTTGAAACCTTGTTTCTTGAAGTATTAAAATCATCCTAGATCTACCCAAATACAAGCTAAGTACGTTTTGTCAAAGGATAAGCCAATTACATAAAAGAATCACATATGTTCTAAACAAATGAAACACATATGTCTTAACAATCTTCCCTTTGGTAATCATTGACAAAACCACAACGAACAAATGAACATATGAGAGAAGTCATAAATCACTCAACTCATATTCACTTGTTGAATACAATAAAATCTATCTTAACACAAACTCTTGAAAAACTTTGCAAGAAGAGAGTTCATGACATGGAAGACTTTGACAACCTGTATTTCTAAAACACTTTAAACAAAACACATCAAGGCATCTTTGTGTGAAGCAGAAATAATAGATTGCATACAAGTATAAGAAGCACGTGTACAAAGAAAGAAAAGAAACAATACATGTAAAGATAGGTGAAAGAAACATACATCATCATGTATATATATACCATTTAAGAAACATCATGTATGTAAAAGAAATGGTCACAAGGCTTTAATACAAGAACAATGTATCTCCAACAAGAAAGAAAAGAAAAGAAAAAAATACATGCAATCCTCACTACATCCCTCAAAACAACAACACTCCCCCTATCAAAAATGTCTTATACATGCTCTCCCCCTAAGAGTGACTACTCTCATATAATCCAAAACTACTCTCCCTTTTCATCATGAATGACAAATGGTAGAATGTCAAGTAGACATCTCATCGGTAGAGCTAGCATCTCCATCAACATCATCCGAAGCATCATCGTCATTACCATCATCATCCTCAAACTCAGAAGCTACAGAAGGTGGTAGAAGAGAAACCTCAAAAGCAAAGCCGCTCATGGTCGCCTGTCGCCGAGCAATGTGACCAACATGAACATTTACCTGATATAACTTTGTAGAGAGTGTATCTAGGCGAGCATCCATACGCTGAAGCTGCGCCATGATATCTCCTAGGGACACATCGCTCGAAGAAGAAGAGGGAGCAGATGTGGCTCGAGCAGATCTGGATGGAGCTGGACGGGAGGAAAGAGCTGCTAAAATCGTCTATCGCGACCTAAATGTGCCTTACTACGTTTTACGGTAGCGGCATCTATGGCAACCATGACATGGAAGGGGTCGGACACGGGAAAAGGGATGGAAAAATGGTGTAATATCCTCGTGATAGCAGAAGGAAAAATAAGCTTATCACGGTAGTCGTATCCTTATAGACATCTATGATAGAAAGAATAAAATGTGAAGGAAAGTTTATAATGAGATGCTCAAGAAGTGACAACAAGAACCGAGCACGAGGCTCTATGATAAAGTTGTAGTAAAAGAGTGGATACAAAACAAACGTCATCACCATGTTCAAAAAATGAGGACCTTTAGCGAAAGGCCGACATGGTGTAAACTAACACTCACCCCAATCAGAAAGGCGCTCATAAAATATAGAAATCATCTCATCTTTGGACACAGTCCGTAAACGCTCACAACCGGAGTAGTCAGGATGCGCAACCCTCGGAACATGAAGCACATCAAATACCAACTCCGGTGTGACTACTATGCACGTACCTCGAACGTGAGTGTGAAAGAAAGATACTGAAGTATCAATTCAATGCATGTTGAAGTAAAACTCCTGAATTAGCACGGAAGGACAAGTGACTGGGATGTCACACAATGACTCCCAACCCCGATTATGAATGACACCGGGTAGGTCAATATCAGCAAAGTCTGCCAGAACAACTTCGGGTTTTGAATGAACACTTCGTTTAGAAAAGTTCTCCAAGAAGTCCTTTTAGGCATCCTCATCATGGAACCGAACAGAGGAAGGAGTAGGATCAGAAGACGAAGAAGTCCTAAAACGAAGAGGGTTTTGGGACGGAATGGACTTACGCTTTGGTACCATAGACACTATTAACGTAAACAGAAAGAGAGGGGAAAAAAACACACAGAAAAGTTCCCAAAACAAATCAAATATAACAAGTATATTGAAAAGAGAGAACATATGCATGGAAAATGCATGAACATGTGACATGCAATATGAAGAGCATCATGGGCTCAGCCCAATCCAAACCTATCAGCACACAACCAGTTTGCACACATCTAAATGCATGAGATTACTGTTAGAATGCTAATGTGATGCAATGCATGGAGTTTTTAAGATCAAATCTACAAAACCCATCCTAAAAATTGCAACAATAACTCATCAATTTTGAAGAACCCCAAAATTTTCAAAAACCCCAAAAGCTAAGTTTCAAAACATGAAATGCATGAAGAAAGAGAGATTAGAAGCTTACCAAGTGAAGAAATACTTGAAAGAAGCTTGAAGAAACCTTAGGTAGAGGTTTGGAGTGAGAGAGAGAGAGATTTAGGAGGTGAAGAGACAGTGCTATCGACAAAGAGATCAAGAGAAAACAAGAACCGGATTACACAGAACCGTTATATAGAGGTTTAGTAAATCTCAACAGGTACAGGTATCGATAGGTGTCTAGACATCTGTCGAGGAAGGTGTCGAGAAAAACAACCGTCGATAGATAGAACTATCGAGAAGGTGTCAAGGAACAAAACAAAGACACGAGAACAGAAGCTCGATCGATCCACCAGCTGTCGAGAACCTATCAAAAGGACAGAAAATTCCTCGATCGATCCACCAGGTGTCGAGAAGCTATCGGGATTGCGATAAGAAAAAGCTAAGAAGCTCGACAGACAGCCAAGTATCGAAAAGGAGTCGAGCCAGCTTTTAAAAGAGTTTTTTGAGAAGAGAAAAACACAAACATGACTGCAATCATACATGCAATTCAACCAATGATCCAAACACCATATTAACTCTCAAAATCATCTCTTAGTCAACAATTTTAATCACATGGATTCCAAAACACACACACACACACACTAAACACGTTTAACCAATTTTATATTTCATAAACAAGTTAAGACAGTTTAGTAAGCATACATCAACACATATAAACCTTGTGATAGCTAAATCACATTGTACCTGCACATGTATCAAAAATAGCAAAGAATATTGCGTGTTGTGTGTGATAAACATCGCAAGATTGCATAAGTTTCTCAGAGTTATGATGATTTGAGATATGAGAAAATCACTTTAACTCACACACAATCATAACCGTTTGATGGGGACTATCACCTTCGAGGTACATCCTATAACTCCCACATCTCCTAGAAAACACGCTTGCAATCATATTTTAAAGCATTTTGTTCTTTTTGCTTTTATTTCTTTGCATATTTTATTTTATTAAGCAAACCATGCATAGGCATATAAGAGAGAGAAAAGAAATACCCAATTATGTTAAGCTTTTTGACATTGCAATGTCATTTCATGATTGGCGGGTAACAGTGGTGAGATGGTTATTTATGCCTTTCTCTCAGGATTTTCTAGTCCTACCCGTCAAAAAGAGTGATACGAGTGTTAAGTACAAGAGATCACTTAACCTTACTCATCACAAACAAAGAGCCACAAAGCTCACTTGCTTAGTTTGTGCATAAGAATGCTCATCTAAGTTATAAGCGATATAAAGTTTAGAAAACTCTATTTCAATGGCCATTCTAAGGTTCACAAGAACCAATGTACATAAACACACACTGTTTTTGTATTTTTTTTTTTTTTAATTTTAAACAAAAACTGAAAATAAACAAACAAAAACATGAAAAAAAAATTAATGCATAAAACTAGACTAACTTATAACAGTAAAGCAAAACACACAAGTAATGCAAAAACAACAACAATAAGGGGAGGGAGAGAAAAAGTGAATAAATCACTTAGTGCCCTTTTCCTTCTTCACCTTGGAAGAACCTTTTCTTTTAGCAAACCCTTGAGTTGGTGATGAGGGGGAAGAATTCAAATCGTTTAAGTTTGAAAGGAACATGAGGGCTTTGAAAAGATCTCCAAGAGGAGCAAGAGAGGCTTGAAGGTAATTCTGGTTCCCAGATGCTATCATGCCATTGCATTGTTGAGTGGCTAACCACTTATAGCAATTTGGTCGAGTATGACCGGCAATATCACAATGATGACAGAGATGCTACTTTTTCTGTTTAGGCTTTTGAGAGATAGCCTTCTTAGTCCTAGGGTTTTTAGTGTCCTTCTTCTCAAACTTAGGGGGTACTCCTAAGATATATTTACCCTTGTCCAGGTTCTCACTAGCTAATTCAGTTTTAACATCATTGTTCTCAATTTTACTGTTATCAACAAGAGGAACAAAGACAGTAGTACTAGCAGAAGAAATATTAGAAGAAGAAAATTCATAACCCAGACCGGTTCGATCAGAAGTAGATTTCTGAATGCTGAGCATCTCATCCAGCTTCGCACTTGATGTCCTCTCCAATTGAGCTATAACTTGAAACAGCTCCGCTTCAAGCTTCTTAGTCTTCTCAGCTAAGAAATTGTTTTCGAATCTCAGTGCCCTAATAGTCTGATTGGCTTTATCAAACTTAGTGGAAAGCTCCTCATAGTCAAGTTTCACATCACTGAGCTTCTTGGTGGCCAGCCTATAGAGTTTCTCATACTTCTCAGAAAGCTTATATAGATTCTCATAGGCTGTATGGATATCATCGTGATCATCCATCTTTTCAAACTTAGCATCCACCAATTCTTCTTCTTCATCTACATCCTCTACAATCCCTTCAATAGGATTGACAGTGGCAGTGAAGGCATTCAAGATCCCATCATCCTTATTGTCGGAATCATCCTCAGGCTTAATGTCGCTCAAGGTAGCAGCAAGTGCCTTACTCTTCCCAATGCTCTTGAGATATGTGGGACACTCCTATTTCATGTGACTGAAGCCTTGACATCCGAAACACTTAGGTCCTGTGGGAACAGTGTACTGACCGCCATCCCTAGTATCCTTTATCTTGGCTCTTGAACTGAAAAGAACTAGATTGCCTATAGTCCTTGTCAAAGCCTTTTCCATTGGCATTTTTCATGAATTTCTTAAATTTCCTGGTGATGTAGGACTTCATCTTAGAATCTTCATCATCTGAAGACTCATCTGTCTCACTGCTCTTGGCCTTCAGTACCATGCTCTTACTTTTACTCGATTTGTCAATTCTTGTCAACCCTAGTTCATAGGTTTGTAGATTACCAACCAGCTCAGTTAGAGGAATCTTGTCAATATCCTTTGATTCCTCTATCGCCGTAATCTTGGCATGGAATCTCTTGGGCTGAGATCTGAGCACTTTCCTCACAATCTTGGGTTCAGGAATGGTCTCCCCAAGGTTGAAAGCTAAGTTTACTATGTCTTTGAGCTTGGCATAGAACTCATCGAACGACTCATCCTCCTCCATCTTAATTTCTTCGAAGCTTGTAGTGAGCCTCTGTAGTTTCGAGTGTTTGAAAGCCTTTGTTCCCTCATAGGTTGTCTGGAGGATAGTCTATGCTTTCTTAGCAGTTTCAGTGGAGGATATCTTCTTGAACTCCTTTTTAGTGACCGCACTGAAAAAGGCATTCAATGCTCTGCTGTTGAAGTTTGTTGCCTTGATCTTATCATCATCCCAATCAGCCAGCACTTCTTCAGGCTTGGTCTAGCCTATCTCCATAGCTTGCCACACTTTTTCATCTAGTGACTGCAAGAAAGCTCTCATGCGTACTTTCCAGTATGCATAGTAAGTACCGTTAAACAGAGGAATAATGAGAGATTATCCTCTATCCATGACAAACAGGGGTCAATGGATCACACATAAGGATTAAATCCTAATTAGAGTGTGCCCGCTTTAATAACACTTGATAGGCCAAAAATGTATTGACCCCTAGTGATGGATTAAGCTGATTAATTAGCAAAGTTATTAATTAATCAAATTAACATGCAAAGCGTGTGATAGCATAAACAAATTACCAATTAAACTAAGTATGCAACGAAAATTAAATGACTCAGTGATTTGTTTTCGAATTCGGAAAACCTACATGGCAAAAACCCCACCGGGTGATTTTAAGGTCACCACTCCTGAAATTCCACTATTATCACAACAAGCGGTTACAAGTAAAGGAATCCTAGTACCTTATACCAACCTATAGTTGAACCCTTACCCAAATACCCAATTGGACTTATTCTATAGTGACAATTTCCCCATTTGATGCACGGCTCACAGTACATGACTAACCAATTGGGCAGAGCCCAGTACGCGACTTCACCAACTAGAGAAAGTTATTGGCTACAAAATTCTTCAATTCATCCACACGATGAAGATCAAGAATATGCTTAGTTACAAAACCTTATGGTGTAAAGACACTGCAACTTCTTCACAAAAGAGATGAACTAGGGCAAAAAATTTTGTCTCAGGTCACAACTAGCTTGAACAAGGATTTCTCAATGCTTATGCAACTTGTGTCCACTTTTTCGGCCCTTAAAATAATCCTATTATATGTCTAGGATTAGAAGAAAAGAAGGCCTAAAGACACATCCACGGATTGGAATCAAAACAGACTTTCAAAATCTGTTTTTTGTAAATCTCGATAGCTAGAGGTGTCGAGGTGTTGTCGAACAGCTATCAAGCCTCGGGCCTGAACAGCTTCTTTAAAGCTCGATAGATGAAGCTGTCGAGACAGCTATCGAGCTTTAATGACTAGCAGTTCTCAACTTGATCTTGAAACCTTGATCTTGAAACCTTGTTTCTTAAAGTATTAAAATCATCCTAGATCTACCCAAATACAAGCTAAGTGCGTTTTGTCAAAAGATAAGCTAATTACATAAAAGAATGACATATGTTCTAAACAAATGAAACACATATGTCTTAACAGTACTCACCAAGAGTAGGACCGCAAAGCTAATGGAACCCAGCTGAGAAGGGAATAACACCAAGCCATAAAAGGCCACCATGAAAGCCTGGTGCCTGTAAAAGATCCAATGCTCCTCCGAATCCATAGTCTTCTTGGTAAGCAGTAAGGCACTCAGCTAGGCCAAATTGACAGATTAAATAATCCAAGGGGATGCTACCTCCTAATCCGCTCCTATATCGGGTCAGTACATCCACTACAAGCGTCTTTAGGCCTAGTAGTTCTGCCAATTGCTTGCGATAGTGAGGCCGAGCTAGTGGCCAATAGACCCAACTCACAGGGGTAGGTAGAGAAAGAAATCAATCATACTCCTCCAAAGTAGGGACCAAGTCCATATCCCCGATGGTGATGTACCTCAAAGCGGGATCCCAACAAGTGACTATGGCCTCTAGTAAGTGCCAATCTAGAGGGGTGCAAAATAGTGAAATGGCATCTCTAAGAAACCACTTGATGTAAGCTTGATCCTTGGAAAAAAATGAAGCCCACCATATCTCAAGCTCCCTTTCATGGAAAGTTTGCCTCTCAAGCTCTGCAACTATGTCATAAGACTTGAACCCATGAGTATCCATGCTCAGATACAAAAGAATGCAGTGTTCTAATGCTGATCCATTTAAAAACGTGTAAGAAAATGGTGTTTCTAATAGTTATCAATGAAAAAAATGGGTAAGAAAAGACCTAGAAAATTGTAGATCAGAATATGGGTGGATTGGGGGGCACCCATACCTTTATGGATGAATTTTGAGGCTAGCAAACTTTTAATGGCTGCCGGCCCCAGCCAGTGCACACTAAGTGGTTGTAGGGCCTCAAGACACGTGTTATGGCTTTTCAAGCCCCCTAACATGAAAAGTTTCAGTCAGCTTCGAAATAAAGATTCCCTTGGTTTTTGCACTAACAGTGGTACACATACAATTCAGCAGTAAACCGGTCCGTTTGGGTTTTTTCACACAAACCGAAACCACAAAAACCTACATTGGGGCTACGGAAGCAAAGGGTTGAAGTCGCCATCTAGTTTTTGCAAAGGTCTAGGAACCATATATATAGCACCCTTTCAAGGAAGGACCTTTGATCTTACTACTAGAATGTGGGTTTGAAGGTATGCACTTAGGAAGGTGTTAAGCACCCAAGATCGCCCAACCCTAAGGTTGGCCTCCTATCATTATGTCTTATGTCTTAACCTTATTAAAAACATTTTCAATACTAGTATCTATACTCACACACACATTAGCATACATCTAAGCATACAATATGACATCATTCATCCCAAAATGACATAACATATCTATCCATAAAGCATAGGAAGCCAAACCACACATGACCCTAACATTCATCTAATCGTCGTCAAGGCATTAACATAGACTTTAGTGTCATACATCTAAGCAAGCTCCATTATATCATCCCAAGGCTGCAACTCAAACATGGCAATCATAAGAAACATTCATACTCAAGATCAAACATCATAGAAACATGTTCATCACAAAAGATGCATGTTCATGTCAATGCATGACTTACCTTTACTTGCCTTGTAACAACTCAGCACCTATGGCATTAATGCATGGACATGTGAATGAATGGCATGGCACTAAAACTAAGAAACCCTAATCTAGGCATATTAAAGATAAGCAAGCATGTGAACAAAGGCTCAAAAACTTATGAAGCATAAAACATATGAAAAGAAACTAAACATAACAAACATGTGGAAGCAAAAGCAAGAAACAAATAAAATTAAGGTTTCTGGGCTGCAGCTTATGCATGTAAGAACAAGCCTACGTGCGCATAATCAAGCCTGCGTGCACAGGCAAGATTATGCGTGTGTAGCCTTTTGTCCAAAAAACCTAAAAACAGCAAAATAGAGTGTAATCTCAAAACAAGAATTCTAACAACCTAACATGCATAAAACATGAAAAGAACTGTAAAACTAACTTAAACAGACATACATAAACATAAACTACACAAAGAAACAAGATTAAAATAGAAAAGAAAGACTAAAAAGAAAAGGAAGGGTTGAAGCTTGATACCTCAAAAAGGACTTCTCAAGTTTTGATTGTGACCATTTCCCTTAGTCAAATCTATCACAAGTTATTAAACAAGTGATTAGCAACATTAAACTAAAAAGATTGAGGCTAGAAGATGTCTCAATCAAATAAAATTGACTTGAGGGGGTTTTATGAAAAACTCCCTTTTGACACTATTTTCTAGTGAATCTTAGGTTTTTCCATGGGATTTCTGTGTGTTTTGAAAATATACCATGTAAGGCTTTATATAGTGGAAGAAATGGGGTTTAGAATGGCTCACTGACGATATGGGATTTATTCCAAACCTTAGTCATTATTGCAGAAAACTTGTCTTTTTTTATTTCTAAAACCCTAGCTGCGTACTCAGGAGTATGCCTACGTACACATGCTTTGGCCCACATACGCAGGCCGCTACCCACGTACATGGGTTATGGGCCACTTTGGTCATTTCTTTCCAAAAATAGATATTTGCTCATTTAAAATGTTATATTTTCCATTTTAACACTTCTCAAGTCAATTTTGGATCTGATTGGGCTCTAAATTGGTCTTGGGCCTTAAAGTTTGCACATCATTAGGGAATGGGAGCTCGAGTCGTAAGTGGTACAAAATGTGGTGCCTATAGATGCCCCTATTTTCATTCATGAGTTTCACTAATGGAATCAAAAGAATAAGAGACATAACATTTTGTTTCGACATAAAACTCGGGCCCAACCTACGCACACGACACACATGATGCATACATGGGGTGAGTTTCAACTCTAAAGAGCTACATGGGATTCGTATGTCCGAAGTTCTACCTTTATTGCTTAGGAAGTGAGGAATGACAACTTCACTATCCTAGAACTTGTTTTGCCACTTGCAAGCAAATGGCAAGTGACTCACTATTCTAATGTCACTTAAGAAGAAAAAGAAAAACAAACAAGGACGCTCTTTGAGCTAACACAACAAACAACAAAAGGATATAATCTTTGTGGTGTCCATCTAGGGCTCTTGCCTCAAACTTCTTCGTGTGACTTGCACCTCTTATCTTCTTTACTTCTTTCTCTACCTTTTCTACCTTGCCTACATGTTCAATTCCTAGAGGATATGTGCACAAATAGTCTTGATTGATGGATCCATTGTGGGTGGTGAAAACTCGATGAGGAGTAGGTATACATGGGAAGGAATCTTCTGCCTCTTTCATAACTTACTTGGGGATGAGAAACTCGCTAAGAAGTAGTAGAAATAGACTCGTTGAGGAGTCGTGTAGAGGTGTGATCCACTAGAGAAGAATCTTCTGCTTCCTTCATGGCATGCTGAAGACTTTGTGGAAGAATCTTCTACTTCCTCACTAGGGATATTTTAGGTGTATTTGATTCAATGGGAAAGAATCTTTTGCTTCCTTCATGGTATGCTGAGGACTTTAAGAAAGAATCTTCTGCCTCCTTGTTGGGGATTTTTAGGTGTATTTGATCCATCGGAGATACTTTGGGAAAGAATCTTCTGCTTCCTCAGTAGGAATTGTTTAAATAAGCTTGGGTCCATTGGGAAGGAATCTTCTGCTTCCTCCATGGGGATGATGTTCTAGATATGCTTGAACCATTGAGGAAAAGTGTTATGCTTCCTTACTGGGATAATGTTCTTGATTTTGTGTGGAAATGCTTTTGGGATGTACATGCTTAACTAGAAAAGTCTTCTGTTTCCTTTACTACTCATTAGGCAGTCCTTGATAATTTTGTGCCTAATTGGAGAATCTTGAGACGTTTTCCCTTTGAAAGAAGGAAAGGAATTTTTTTTTTACTGTTCATGACTAAACTCCATGTAGTTTAGTGGTTAGGCTTAAACTACACGCAATTTAGCCATCAGGTGTGTTTCCGCCTTTTCATTTTTTCTCCAATGGTTACCAACTGTTTCTTTTCTTCTTCATTCTCTTCATCTTCCTCATCTCTTTATATTCTTCATAACTCCTCTTGCTTCTATCTAAAAAAAAACTCCATCTCCTCTCTTTTCCTCTTACCTTCTAACCCTCTCATTCTCTTAAACTTCGCCATTCTCTCATTTTCTCTCTAAACTCTCTTCATCTCTTCTAATGGCAACTAAGGCCTAGAAGACCTCCTACGTCCTCTCCTCTGATGCATTCCACCTCACTCGTTGGAGTGAGGCAGTGAGATTGATGGCGCCTCCACCGTTGACATACTAGCTAGAGAATCACATTCCTATGGCCGAATCTATAAATTTTTAAAATTTTTCTCATTTTCAAGCTCCTCTCTGATTTTTCATTTTGATGTGTTTTTGGCCATGTAAATGCCTAGTTTTTGCTATAGGATGGGTTTAGATGAAAACCTGACGCATTATGAGGGGTAGAAACATGTTTAGAATTGATTTTGGATGACGTATGCTTGAAAATGTCGAAGAACTGCTTCCATCTATGCTTCTGCATGCGTGGACTTCGCCTACATTCGCAGCTTGTATTCATGCATACATAGCTCTGTTCTTGTGGTCTTAGGTTTGTTCTTGAGACTATACGTATGTGGGGATGGGCCTACGTACGTGGGGTCCTGTCTACGTACATGGGCTTTGACCCACATATGTAAGACACATGGCAAAGGCCTTACTCTACCTATTTTCACTCCTTCTTCAACTATTTCACTTCCATATGCAATCCTAACACCCTTTTTTTTCCAATTTTGCATCTGAACATCACTGCATCCTTCTTTTTATCTTTATTCTTGCAATGAAAACATCACTTCTCATCATTTTTGCTTAAATCAAGGATCTAACGTTATATTCTTCTTTTGCAATCCTCATCCTCTCATGCTGGTAGGGGAAGTACCAACAAGGTGGTGCAGTGGTACAACCTTCTCGTTCCTGAAACCAAAGCCTATATTTAAGAAGCGAACTTCCAGCCAATCATTGGCCTTTGATAATAACTTAATTTTTCATATTTATATCATTATTAGAAAGCATTATCATACTTATTTTGAGTTAATTCATGCATTTTATAGTTGGTTTTGGAATATTGCTGAATAATCAATTTTGTGCTTAATTGAATTTTACTGCGTGAATTTGTTTTATGTAAAAATAATAAAATTAAACTAGTGGATTTGTGCAAAGAAGAAAACTAATGGACTTTACTCTTATAAGGGCCGTGATGAATTCAAAGAAGGCCAACCCAAATAAATTTAGGTCCAATTGAAGCAAGGAATCAAAGGAAATTTGCATCAATTCCAAGTCCAATTCAAATTAGGATTCCAGCCTACACACTAGTTAGTATTTCGGGAATAACTTTCAGCTCAGATGTCCGATTAAGATGATTCAAGTTGAGCTAGAGAATTAACTTAAAGGGCTATAACTTTGTAGTTTACCAAAAGTCTGAATTTTGAAGTTAATTTGGCCGAATACGTTGGTTAAATGAAGCATAAAAACCTAATATTTTCTCCAAACAAGAATTCAACTTTTAATAGGATTCCTTGATCTATTTAAAGGCTCTTTAGCTTTAGATTAACTTTACTAAACCACCTAAAATCTCTTCAATTAAACTTTATTATTTTTGTTTTATTCCCTTGTGGTTTGCTAATCAATTCAATTTTCCCTATGGATTCGACCTTGGACATATCGAGTTTCACTTCATGACAACCCTGCACTTGGGAGCATTATTTAAGTCGCAGCAAGTTTTTGGCGCCGTTGTTGAGGATTAGGCAATTAGAGAAGCGTTCCACTTCATTTGGAGAGGTTTTTGGCATTAAATGTTTTTCACATATTTGGTCATGTCTCCCCGACTCTTTTCTTTTTAAGTTGTTTAGTTTTCATTTAAAGTTTTTCTTTTATTTTTACTTCTTTTTATTGTTAAAGGTATGTCTTTTTCATTTCTTTTCTTTTTCTTTTTCTCTCTTGTTTTACTATTGCATGCATGTTTGGTGTCATGATAGTGATAATTGCTTGGTCAGAATTGAGTCTAATAATTTGTTTGGAAATTTATCTAATTCTTTCACACATTCTCACACACTTGATATCATGGTGGACTTAGAGAGTAATCATGGTAATGAGAATAATCTAAATAATGAAAACTTCCATGATTACCAACATATTAGAACTCTCAGGGATTATTTCCAACCTACTAGGAGTAGTGCACCATCATGCATCATTTTCCCAACTTATGTAATTAATTTTAATTTTAAGCCCGGTATGATTTCACTACTTCCTAAATTTCATGGCTTAGATTCTGAGAATCATTACCTACACTTTAAGGAATTTGAGGAGGTATGTTCTACCTTCGATGACCAATCATGTAATGAATAGACCATTAGGTTGAAGTTGTTCCCTTTTTCTCTTAATGACAAGGTAAAAACTTGGCTTAATTCTTTGAGACCTACGTCAATTGGTACTTGGCAAGAGATGCAAACTGAATTTTTAAAGAAATTTTTTCCAAATCATATGACTAATGCACTTAAAAGACAAATAATGAATTTTCCACAAAAAGATAATGAGACATTTTATCAATGTTGGGAAAGATTTAAAGATTTTCTTAATGATTGTCCACATCATGGCTATGAAACTTGGCGTATAATTAGTTTTTTTCTATGAAAGTTTAACTCCAAAGATGCGCAAATTTGTAGAGATGATGTGCAATGGAGAGTTTTGAATAAAGATCGTGATAAGCTTTTGATTATTTTGATCTCTTAGCTGACAATGCTTAATCTTGGAATACCACCGATACCTCAGATAGGTCTAAAGCATCCACCAACCCCTCTAAGGGTGGTAAGTACCAACTTAGGGAAGATGATGACCTTAGTACAAGGGTGGCTAGTATAACTAGGAATCTTGAAGCCATGGAATTAAGGAAAGTCAATGGAGTCAATACTATGCTTAAAATTGATGAGGTTTGTACAATTTGTGAGACCATGAACACCCTACCAATGAATATCCTACAATTCCAGCTTTTAAAGAGGTGTTACATGATCAAGCAAATGCTATGAACATGGTGAAAAAATCATACCCTTCCCCCTATTTAGAGACATGCAATTCAGGATAGAGGAATCATCCAAATTTTAATTGGAGGAATGATAATGTAATTGCACCTCCTACCATGGTTCTTTAAATTTTGTTCCCTATAATCCCCCTCCAAAGAAGAGTCTTGAGGATACTTTGCAACAATTCATGCAAACTAAATCCACCATTAATAATCAGAACTCACAAACCATAAATGACATTAGGAGCACTTGTTAGGATTAGTGCCCTTAAATCCTATTGTATGATGCTATGTATGACATTATGTATGATCTAATATTTTGATTAATAAAGTTGTTTTATTATTATCTAAAATAATGGTAACATATGCCTTTAAATCCTATTGTATGATGCTATGTATGACATTATGTATGATTTAATGTAATGATTAATAAAATTGTTTTATTATTATCTAAAATAATAGTTACATAAATATTTGGACATTATCATGTAGTCCATGAGATGCATAATATGTGATTATGTGATTTAGTCACAGAAGATATAGATCACAAGTTCTTTGTAAACTTAGAATTTTGGTTTGTAGTTAGTGATGAAATTGGGCATTTCATCTAGAAAGACTATAACATATCAACTAAGATGATTTGTCTTGATGATGGAAGTAGAGACTTCTAATTGATATGTTGATATGTTTTAAGAGTTAAGACATATTGAACTAGACCGCTCTGAGATTTATTATTCTATGACTTTCAAATGAATAATAAATCTCACGACTTTTATTTGCGTAAACTCTTAATCCTGAGAGAATAATAGACCTGATCATAAGGTGTAGGTTGCTTTGATATATCAGAAGTAAGATCTAATGTCACGATCAAAACCTCAGTATGTTAGACAGCCACATTTAGTTTTGGTGGAATATGTATTTTCAAGATGGAATTCATAATCTCTTAACGGAGATATAAAATATTCCCTTGAGATAATTTTAATGAGTTTGGTTATTTAGAGTGTTAGGCCTAACCACTTTAAAAAGGAGATACTAAAGTACATATTTTTGAAATTTGATTTCATAAATATATGATGAATAACTTAAAGGATTAAGGTACTCCAGGATTACGATGTAGTAATCTTCAAAGTGACAGTCTATATTCATGACTTTGTATTATTACGAATATTTTATAAAAAGGTTGCATGTATAATAAAGTCTTGGGATGTAATTTATTTATAAGACCTAGAGTGCAATTATATTTATATAGTGGTATTAAATATAATTAATGGTAATTTTGGACTTGTCAAGAGTTGACAGAAAAGCTCAAGGCCCATTAGAGTTAGAGTCTTATTTGTTCTCTTTTGGTCCCACTCCAAGCCACACACTAAAGCCCAATTGGAAATGCCCAATATGCCAGCCCAATCAGATAATCAGTTAGATATAAAGGGAAAAACATACAGAATTTTATATATGATACATCATTGTGAAATAGTGTGTATGTGTGAGTGAAGCCACTCGATTATTCTCCCTTGGAAACTGATTGAGAGACTACACTTCTTGCACATAAAGTGGAATTTGAGTGAAGATTAAAAGTGTTCTCAAGTACTTCTAATATTTTGTTTTGAATTTCACCACATCAAGGTACGCTCTCTTGTTCTTAAATTCTGAAATTTACATAGTGCATGTTATCAATCATGAATGAAGTAGATCTGTGTTTGTTGCTTCCACTGTGTATTTTGTATAAGATACAAAACCAGATTTTCCAACAACACTCTCACTAAATTGACCACATCCATGAGCACAATAGAAAAGAGTAAGTTTCCATCTTAACCACAGCCGAACCCTTAAGGTCAATTTTGTGTTGATGATTGTTGTTCCTCCGAAAATAAAGTGAGTCAGGTTAAATCTGTAACTACTCTTCGTAGTGGAAAAACTATTGAAAAAGATATTTCTAAAAGCAAAACACATTATGAATCTTCCAAAATAAAGAGTTGTGATGAAGTCCTTGAGCCTAAATCTAATGAAATTGAAAGGTGTCCTATTCCTGCTCCTTTTCCCCAAAGGTTGATTTCCCCTCAAAAAGTGAATCAAATTTTGAAATCCTTGAAGTGCATAAGCAAGTTAAAGTGAACATTCCTCTTTTGGATGACATAAAGCAAATTCCATCATATGCTAAATTGTTGAACGATTTGTGTACTGTTAAGCGTAAGCTTAATGTACATAAGATGGCATTTTTGACTGAACTAGTTAGTGCAATCATTCAAAATAATAGACCTCCTAAGTTCAAAGATCTAGGTTGTCTCACTATTTCATGTGTGATTGGTAATTCAAAAATAGAGAAAACTTTGCTTGATCTTGGGGCAAGTGTGAATCTTTTGTCATATTCAGTGTATGAACAATTAGGTCTAGGTGAGTTAAAACTCACTTCCATAATTTTACAACTTGCTGATCGATCTGTGATTGTTCCAAAGGGTGTTGTTGAGGATGTTATAGTTCAAGTGGACAAATTTTATTTTCCTGTTGACTCTATTATTTTGGACATGCATTCTATTTCTAATGTTAATTCTCAAATATCTGTGATTTTAGGACGCCTATTTCATGCAACTTTTAATGCATTGATAAATTGTAGAAGTGGAGTCTTAAAATTATCTTTTGGCAATATGACCCTTGAGCTTAATATTTTTAATATTTGTATGCAAACTAGGGATGAAGAGGATGTGCATGAAGTAACTTGATTGAAGCAATTGTTCAAAACCAAACATTAGAAACTTGTTCAATCAATTCATGTGATTTTAACTTTGATGAGAATTCTAAAATTGCATACATTCATCATCACTTGGAATCTGCACAAGAATTGAAAGCGAGCAATTAGAAATTGAAATACAAGGAGTTGCCACCTTGTGAGATAAAGTTGTTGCCATCTAGTGAGCAAGGACCTAAATGGGAGTTGAAGCCCTGGCCAAATGATCTCAAGTATGCTCTTCTAGGAATTGATGAGACTTTTCCTATGATAATATCTTTGAAACTTAACTCCTTGCAAGAATGTAAGTTACTAAATGTTTTTAGTAAAAATAAGGGTGTCATAGAAAGGAACATGGCTAACATAAAAGGACTTAGTCCATTGGTTTTCACTTATAGGATTTATTTAAAGGACAATGACAAACCATCTAGGGAGACTAAACAAATTTTGGAAAAGATGGTTAACCCAAATTGTAAGGATTGGTCTTTGAGGTGAATGATGCACTTTGGGCATACCGCACTACCTATCAATATATTCTAGGTATGTCTACCTGTAAACTTTTTTATGGTAAAGCTTGTCACTTACCTGTGGAATTCAAACATAAATCATATTGGGCAATAAAGACATTTAACTTTAACTTAGACAAGGCTAGTTCATTAAGAAAATTGCAATTGAATGAGTTTGAAGAAATTTAGCATGATGCACGTGAGAACTCTAGGATTTCTAAATAAAGAATGTAGGTTTTCATGACAAACAAATTTAAAGGAAATCTTTAAAACTATCTCAAAAAGTTCTTTTGTATAATTCTAGGTTACATTGTTTCCTGGAAAATTGAGATCTAGATGGACTGGACCGTTCATTATTAAAAGTGTTTTCCCCCATGGTGCCATAGAAATTGAAAGTCCTAAGAATGTTAACATATTTAAGGTGAATGTACAACGTCTTTAAGCCATTTCTTGAGAATTTTTCACAAGAGGAGGAATTCATTAATTTGGAGGATCCTATTTATCAAGACTTGCCAAGCAATTAGCATTAGTGTTTCTGTCTTATTTTAGACTTTTTTTTTCTTTTTATTATTTTTGTTATTTTGATTTCTAACCCCTTTTGCAGGTGTTCAAGTTTTTTTTTTTTTTTTTTGTTCATTTATGTTCATCTGATCAAGGTACTCTCTATAATCTTTACCCTCTATTGTTTTTCCTTGTTATCATTGAGGACAATCTACGTTTTAGGTTGGGGGAGGAAATTGAGATGATTTGCATTTGGCTTTATTTTATGCTAAAAATAAATTTTGGGTTGTTTTTAGTGATTTTTGTTTTTGTTTTTAGTCCAATTTTTTAAAAAAAAAAAAAAAAAAAGTGTTGCTTTAGCAAGATTTTTAAGTGAAAGTTCTTCATGCTACTTCTATCTAAAGAATTCCATTGTTTTTCATGCTCAACTATTATGCACATGCACTTTAGCCACATGAACATGTTTCTTGGTTAAGAGATAGAGATGACTTTGAAAATCTTCAAAATAAAATGTAGAGACTATAACCTAAGTGAGTTCTTGAGCCATTCATTTGTTTAGAGGGTTATTTTCTTTTGATCTCATTTTTCATTTGGAAGCACATAACTTTGTTGTTGCTTAGTCTCATTATTCTTTGATTTTGAACGAATGTTAAGAATTCATCAATTTTATGCCACACTTGAATATGTTAAAGTCATGGATTTTGAAGAACTATCACAACACTTAGAGATGATTTTAGGCCACCTTTGTTAATTTTGAGCCTTTTTTATTTTCTTTCTTGATACATGAATGAATGAAATCAAATTGTCTTATTGCGGTAAATTTGTGGTGAAATAGTTGGAAGAAAAGGAGGACTCACTCAAAAAAAAAAGTCATAAACAGAAAATGAAAAATGTTGAAAAAAAAAAGAATGTGAAAAAGGGAGAAATAGAGAATGAATTTGTTGATGAAATTTTGAAGAAAAAGAGAGAAAGTGAAAGTGCAATATTCAAGAAACTTGAGAGGATAAATCAGTTGTCATATACTCAAAAGAAGTTATCTCTCTAATTAGTCTTGGGAACACTTTTTATTTTTTTATCTATACCCTTTGTTCTAAATCCCTTCTCTTTACCTTACATTATGTCCCAATGAAAGTCCTACTTGATCTTAAGGAAGGTATGGTTTGGATCTTGACATGACTAATCAATGTGTGTGGTGTAATATTCTTAGTGTTTGGCATCCTTTCATGACACTATAAATATCTTTTATTTTTCTTCACCGTTCTTTATCTTATTTATAGGTGAGATATTAGTCTTTGTTCTACATTATTCTGCTCACATTTGTTTGAAAGTGTTACACCTTTTTCAGAATAATTTTATTTGTTAAGTGTCAACAATTGTGAGATTTGAGTTAAAGCATAACTTTAGATAGAAATTCAGCCTTCTTCTAGAAAGGTCCACAAGTGCTACCTTGGTGTAATGCCTCATTGAGAGGTGGTGGGATACTACTCACACCTTTCATATTGCTGAGCGGGAGATGACGATGATGCCTTACAACTTCTACCACATAAATGGCCTTAGCTTCGAAGGGGGCCGTCATCAACTTGGACAGCGTGTTGGGCATCTAGCTGGGTCTTGACATGTTAAAGAGGAAGTACTCCACTGAGACCATCTGCTACTTTGACTTGGTGTTGGATTGCATGCTTCTCCTATAAAGGACTACGGAGGAGTGTGTTCATATGGCTAGGGCTTTCCTGCTGCACTTGTTAGGAGCTTACCTCTTCGCCAATGGACGGCAAACGGTGTCCTTGAGGTGGTTGATCCTCTTTCAGGACTTTAGAGATTCACAAAAGGCCAACTGGGGGCAGGCATGTCTTGTGGTAGCTTATAGGCCTTGGAAGCTTCTTAAAGTTAGTTCTCTTTCCATTCCTTACATTTTCATTTGTAGCTTGTAGTCTTACGAACTGTATTATCTTGCAAACTATCATCTTGCAAACTGTCATTTTGCATACTATCATCTTGCATCTAACATGTGGTTTGTGTTTCTCTTTTCAGCAATGGGTGGTTAGGTCTGGACTCATAAACCCAGGCACCGATCTTAATTTGAGGAAGTTCCCTCGAGTGAAGGCCTACCTTACTAGGTTGACTCCGAATGAGGTAAGTTTAAGAGTTCTAGTTTTTCATGTTTCTCCTTGCATTTCTGTTAAGATACCCTTCTTCTAACCTTGAGATCACTTGACCTTTTAAAGGAGCGGGCTTGAGAGCCTTATACGGGAAGAAAAGGGTGCAGTGCCAGTTGGTGGGTAGGGATGACTTATAGATTCCAATGGACCTTCCTGAGTTCATGCTTGCCCCACACTATGACTAATGCTAAGTACAACTCATAGGGGAGTGGTGTTCCCTGCACCAGGCAGCTTCTTAAGGGACTAGACTACAAGGAATTCAACATCACCCACGTCATGCCTTCCTTTACTACTTAAGTGTACGCTCAATCGTTTCTTCTTCTCTTCTTTTTCCTTTACCTTGTTTTGTTATGACTTCTAATGGTGGAAAACTATAACAGGAGGAGCCTACTGCTAGTGAGCTCATTGACCCTCCACATCTCCCTTGGACAATCTATGCTTATGGCCTTGATGGCTTTGCTTGGTAGCGCGTTGTGCCCTATAATCCTAATGTCATAGGCTATCATTTTCCTCCCAACACCTAGGCACCGAGTTCTTCCTTCCTTTTATTCTTTCTCTCTTTGTCATTTCTCTCTTTTTTGTTCTGTCACTAACCATTCTTTCTTTGAATTGTAGCCCACTATCCAAGAGCATAAGGAGTCGGTATGGTTCACTGGGAATCTCAAGGTGGAGGTGACCAACTATTCAAGGAGCTTGTACTATCCTAGAGGGGCGGCCCACCCAAGAGATGGTGATGATGATGATGATGACAACGATGGTAAGGATGAGGATTCAAATACAACTCCTAGTTACCAACTGAGGAAGAAGCGACACCATTAATTACATGCAGTTCAAGACATATAGGCATACAACACACAACTTTCTCGTCTTCTTCTTTTTTTGCTTTCATTGTTTTTTATTTCCTTTAGCAAACATTTGGATTTAGTTTGAGATAAAGGATTGTATTTAAGAACATCTTTTTACATTTTTGCTTTTAATTGGGACTAGCACTTAATTTACAAGATATATGGTTAATTGTATGCTTCTATACAACATCTTTTTTTATGCTTGAAATCTTCTGCTTAGAATATGCTTTGGAGGATCCTTTAGGTTGTAGGAACCCTAGGATTGCGTTGGATTGAAAAATCATACTCAAAATAGGGGAGAATGGGCTTCTGCCAAACGTCATGCATATATGGAGATGGGCCTGCGACGCAACTTTGACTTTGCATATATAAGGTTGACCTTGCATATGTGGGCCGCAAATCAAAAGAAACCCTAACCGCCCTACTTAAGTATAAAAGTAGTCGTTTGAGTCCAAAACCCTTACCAACGTATTTTCAACCTAGACGGCCCTAATTTTGAGGTCCTCTAATGGCAGAAAACCCTCCACTCGATGTCTCAAATTAGATTAGGAGGCTAAGTTTGGATTTTCAGGATTCCATCGCCCCCTATGGTCTTTCTTGTGCCTTTTCATTCCATCAAATAAGGGTGGACGAGCCCCTTCTTCGTGCTACTGCCAACTATTGGGTCCCTTCTTGGCATGTTTTCTGCTTCAACAAAATAGAACTATACCCCATTATTGAAGAATTTGGTGCTATCATGGGTGAATCGGAGATTGACAATCTCATCTTTCCTACTATGGGTGGGGATCTCCCCTCCTTACTACAATTTGTGTTAGGTGTCCTTTCCGCCCCAGCAAATAGGTGGTGCTTCTTTGGAAAGCTCAACCTTATGTTGGTTTTTGAGTGCTTTTCTAGTTCAACCCTTCCTTGGAGTGCTTTTCAAGACAATTCAGAGAATGTCAAGGAGTTCTTGATGATGAAGGTTCCTTCCACACCGAGGTGTTTACCAATAGGATCTTGGGCGGGATGAGTGAGGCTTGGCCACATTACAGAGTGACGAAAGACATTGTTCCTCCTCGATACATTTATCCCACTACAAGGTACAAGCAATGGTTGGAGGATGACATGAAGTGGATTCTGAAGGATGAGAAAGCTTACGTGAAAACTAGCAAGAAAGCAAGGAGGACTGAGTAACCACCTTGGTATGCCCCATATTTTACTTATCTGCACTTCTACAATTCTCGTGTTTTTGTTTTTGAATTTAATAAAGGATTGGAATGTTCCAAATCCCCTATGAAAACAATCTTATTATCTTATAATTTGAGCAATGAGAGAATCACTTTTTCATTATCTTTGCTTATTGTCATCTCTTTTCTTTTCTTTTTTTCTTTTTTCCTTTCTTTTTCCCTTGCCATGCCATGATGTCCCTTCAGGAAATTTCTCCATGCCCATGGTATTTTCCCCTAATTTTTTCCTAGACCGCCCTTTCGAGTTTTCAACCTAGCAGGCTTTTTCCTTTTCTTTTCTTTTCTTTGAGTATGGTATTTCTAGAGTCTATCCATGTTAATTAGGTGAAGCGTCTCTTCCCCATCCAAATCTATGATCCTTGTAGCACCTCCAAGCATGATCTTTTTAATGATGAAAGGCCCAGACTACCTTGGCTTCATCTTTCCCCTTGGATCAAAAGTTTCATCTCTAAGCACAGTTAGGACCAAGTCCCCATCTTTAAGGTTTCTCGATTTCACTTTCTTATTAAATGCTCTAGCAATCCTTTTTTGGTACCCTTGTGTATGATATTGTGCCCTGACCCTCTTCTCATTTATCAAAGCCAATTGTTCATATCTTGCCTTAGCCCAATCCTCTTCTAAGACCTTGGTTTCCACCACCACTCTCAAAGATTGTATCTCCACCTCATAGGAAGCACTGCCTCACTACCACAAACCAAAGAGTAAGGTGTTGCCCTAATCGATGCACAAATAGAAGTTCTATAACCCCATAAAGCAAATGGAAGCTTTTCAGCCCAATCTTTGTATGTCACTACCATCTAGGTTAGGATATTCTTCACAGATTTATTAGCTACTTCTACGGCCCTATTAGCTTGTGGTTGATATGGTGAAAACTTGTGATGCTCAATGCCATATTCTTTCTTGACCCTTCGAACTTCACCCTCAAAGTGGGAACCATTATTAGAGATGATCTCTTAGGGTACCCTAAACTGAAATATTATGTTGTTTTCTATGAACTGAGCCACATGCTAGGCCTTCACTACAAAGTAGGAGGCTGCCTCCACCCACTGGGTGAAATAATCAATTGCCACAAGAATGTATTCATGCCCATTTGAAGCCTTAGAAGATATCCTCCCAATCACATCTGTTAGGACATATGTAGTTCAAGTGGTTGTTACCATATGTCGCTATTTTATGTAATTGGCTTATCCTTAGACAAAACGCACTTTACTTGTAATTGGGTAGATCTAGGATGTGTTTAACACTTCAAGAAACAGTGTTTCAAGATCCAGTGTTGAAGCCATCAAAGTCTGTCCAAGAAACAAGCAAGGAAGTGCAAGTTACTAAAGCTCGACACCTACCTCGACACATGCATCTATCGAGCTTTAAAAAGCTGTTTTGCCCCGAGCCTCGACAGCTTCTCGACAGATCCTCGACACCTCTATCTGTCGAGAATTAAAGAAAACAGATTTTCAGTTCTGTTTCAAGTCCAATCCGTAAATGTGTCTTTGGGACTTCTTTTCTCCTAACCCTAGACATATAAAAGGATTATTTTAAGGGCCGTCGAGATGAGGCAAGTTGCACATTCATTCAGAACTTCTTGTTCATGCAATTTGTGATCTGAAAGACAAAGTTCGTGCCCTAGTTCATCTCTGATGATTTGAAGAACTTTGCAACCAACAATTTTCTCTCTCTAGTTGGTGTTTGAAGTCGCGTACTGGGATCCGCGCATCTGGTTAGTCACGTACTTGGGAGCCGTGCATTGAAAGGAGAAACTGTCACTACAGAACAAGTCCAATTGGGTATTGGGGTAAGAGTTCAACTGTAGGTTGGTAAGGTACTGGGATTCCTTGCTTGTAACTGCTTGTTGTGATAATAGTGGAGTTTCGGGAGTGGTGACCTTAAATCACCCGGTGGGGTTTTTGCCGTAAGGTTTTCCCCATTCGTGAACAAATCACCGTGTTATTTATTTTCCGCTGCATAACTTAGTTTTGGTGATTTGTTTGTGCTGCCACGTGATATTGCATGTTAATTTGATTAATTAATAACTGGGCTAATTAATTAATCTAAGTTATCACAAGGGGTCAACGCGTTTGTGGCCTGTCAACATCTATGCCTCAAACTAAGAATGGCCATAAAGAAGTCATGCTATACAAATCACTAGGTGGTGATTTAAGTTGATATGTGTTTGACAATCATGGAAACTCTTCACATAGTCCACATAATCATTCTCCATTGTATCTAATAGTATCCTATCCTTAGGATTTTCTTAGCTAATATTCTTCCATTCATATGAAGGCCGCAAATCCCTTGATGAACTTCTTCCATTACCCTCTCATCTTCGTCCTTTTTTAAGCAACGAAGGTGTATACCATCATAAGACCTTTTATAGAATTGTCCTCCACAAAAGATGTATTGTGTTGTCATCATCCTAATGGAACAACGCTATCTCTTGTCAACACCATCCGGATATGCCCCTAATTCCAAGAACTTCATAATGTCATAGTACCATGGAACTTTCTCCTCTTCTATGGTCATTACTGAATCTTCAGTCTTTCCTTTGTGCACTTCCTCATAACTTTGCTCAATCTCCAAGGGTCGTGTCCATACTCCCTCGAGTATTTCAACGATGGTGGCCAAGGTAGTTAAGGCATTGGCAAACTGATTTTGAGCTCTAGAGATGATTGTATACTTAATCTTGTCAAAGGTCTTGGTTAAGTCTTCCAAGTATTGTTGATAAGGTTTCAAATATTCCTCCTTCACCTTCCATAACTTTTGCGCTTAGGCTATAACCAAAGTTAAGTCTCCAAGAATTTGGCCTCTTTTACCCTCAATTCTAGAAGAGCTCTCATTCTGGCAATACAAGCCTCATATTCAGCCATGTTATTCATTGCTTTAAAGTTTAACTTGATTGCCAAAGGCATGTGAGATCCTTCAAGATGATCAAGAGTATACCTATCCCATTCCCATATTGGTTTATGGCTCCATCAAAGTACATCTTCCATGTCACTAACTCAACATCCAAATGTACTTTTCTGGAAAGTCTTCTTTACTGTCTTCCTCCTCTATAGGATTCTCGACACAAAAATCCGACACGATGCTCCCTTTGATAGTTTTTCTAGCCACATACTTCGAATCAAATTCTACTAACAAGATCAACCATCTTGACAATCTTCCACCTAAAGCAGGCTTCTCAAAGTGATATTTCAATGGGTCCATTCTTGCTACCACCCATATTTGGAAAAGTAAGATGATATGTCTCAATTTCTGTATGGCCCAAATAAGTGCAAAGCATGTCTTTTCTATCGGATTGTATCTAGTCTCATAATCATAGAACCTCTTGCTCAAGTAGTTCATGGCCCTCTCATTCTTGTCATCGTCTTCTTATGCAAACATACTTCCAACTGCATCTCCTATGATAGAGAGATATAAGAGTAAGGGTTTTCCATGTTGTGAAGGTACTAGGATTGGTAGGTGGTGGAGATATTCCTTGATAAGTTCATGTTGGGATTTATGCCCTAAAGTCTAATTTATTGGCATGTTATAAATAATTAAACTGTTTAATTAAATGAGACCATTTATAAATGAACTAATGGGATATTATTATAGTCCATGAAATGCATAATATGTGATTTGTGTGATTTAGTCACAGAAGATATAAATCACAAGTTTTTTATAAACTCAGAATTTTAGTTCGTAGTCGATGATGAAATTAGGCATTTCATCTGCAAAGACTATAACATGTTAACTAAGATAATTTGTTTCGATCATGGAAGTGGAAACTTCTAGTTAATATGTTGATATGTTTTAAGAGTTAAGACATATTGAACTGGACCACTGTGAGATTTATTATTCTTCTAACGACTGTCAAATGAATAATAAATCTCACAACTTCTATCTGCATGAACTCTTAATCCTGAGAAAATAATGGACTTGATCATGAAGTGTAAGTTGCTTTGATATATCAGGAGTGGGATCTAAAGTCACAATCAAAACCTCAGTATGTTGGGTAGCCGCATTTAATGTTGATGGAACATATATTTTCAAAATGGAATTCATAATCTCTTAACGGAGATATAAAATATTTTTTTGAGATAAGTTTAATGGGTTTGGTTATTTAGAATGCTAGACCTAACAATTTTAGTAAGAAGTTACTAAAGTATATATTTATGAAGTTGGATTTCATAAATATATGATGAATAACTTAAAGGATTAAACCGGGTATTCAAGAATTAAAATGTAATAATCTTCAAAATGGAAGTTAGCATTCATGACTTTGTATTTTTACGAATATTTTAATAAAGGGGTTACATGTATAATAAAGTCTTGGAATATAATTTTATTAATCAGGCCTAGAGTGCAATATATTTATATAGTGGTATTAAATATAATTAATGGTAACTTTGGACTTATCAAGAGTTGACAGAAAAGCCCAAGGTCTACTTGAGCTAGAGTCTTATTTGTTCCCTTTTGGTCCCACTTCAAGCCATATACTAAAGCCCAATTGGAATGGTCCAAAAGGCTAGCCCAATTAGATAATCAATTATATATGAAGAGAGAAACATACAGAATTTCATTAAGATTTTATGAGAGATGAAATGGTATGTATGTGAGTATAAGCCACTCTTTGATTCTCCCTTGACACATACATGTAAACTTATTGAGATACCACACTTCTTGGGTGGAAGTGGAGTTGGAATGAAGATTAAAAGTATTCCCAAGTACGTCTAATCTTTGGTTTTGAATTTCACTGCACCAAGGTATGCTCCCTTATTCTTAAATTTTGAAATTTACATAGTACATATTATCAAATGCGAATGAAGTAGATCCGTTAATTTTCTGCTACATAAGTTTTGTATACAATACAAACATGTGTTTCATCAACAATTGGTATCAGAGCAATCTTCAATTTCGAATTTGAATAACATGTTTTGTGAGTTTTGGAAACAAAGATAGCAATTTCATGATGTTAGAAGATTATACAATCAATTTTCTACATCGCTATTTAAATTATTGTTTGATGAAAACTGATATTGATGTAATGATGTTGTTTAAGTTTGATATTAAGTATGTTAGATTGAACTTTAAGGCTATAGCATCAATGGAATTCAGTTTCGATCTCAATCTCTTTCTGATGTGATCTAGAAACTATGTTTTGTTCAAGTGAAATGTCAAAAACGGTTACCAGAAAAATTTGAAAAAATTCAATTTAACAAGTTTTGATCAATCAAGAATCACTTTCGATTGATCGAATGTTCTTTAATCCTTTATCTCTCTCACTTTTGGGTTGAGGCATCTCCAACATGGCTTTGTTCTTGTGTTGACAAAAATTGTTAACAATAAATGTTAGATTATGTTTAACAAACATTGTCAAATTATGTTTAACAAACGTTGTCAACTTATGTTTAACAAACGTCGTCAAATTATGTTTAATAGACGTCGTCGAATTATGTTTAACAATTCATCAAACATAATTTCACCCATAGGCCTTTTTGGCGTACGAGTTTTATTGATGTGAGTAGTGCCCATTCAAGATAATGTATCTCTTAATTATAACCCCTTGTTTCAAGGGAAGACCCTTTGATTCCAACCACGTTATCTTTGTACATAAGTTTATCTATCTTTACATTTGAGGAGATATGTGTTTTTATTTATTTGTGGATGCACCTAATAATTTATTTAGGTTGCCTACGTACCCCTAGCAGGGATCAAGCCACTTCGTAGTTCTTAATTTGAGATCTTAGATTTAAAGTCTCAAATATGGTTTTGTCCAATTTTAAATGATGGATCTTTAAGTCAATACTTGGTGTTTAATTAAGTATTGACATAATTTTTTAATTTGGTTGAGATAATTGATTTTAATCTCAAGGATAAATTATGGACGTTGTTTTTATGGAAATTGAACCAAGGATTCTATCTTTAAGAAATTAAATTTTCAAGCAATTTTTCCTTTCTTTTGTTTCTTTATGGGAATTTTAATGACATTTTGATTGAAATTCCCAAATTTAAGAAAACTTATTTAAAGCAATTTAATCATTGTGAACATAGTTGGGATTAGAAAATTTCCTTAAATCAATTTTTATGGCCATTTTATTTTAGGAATTATTAAATATAATTTTATTTAAGGAATTAATAACCCCAAAGAATTCATCATGATTAATATGGTAGAGTCAAAGACTCCATTAATGAGAGAGAGTCAAGGACTTCAATTATTTTTATAAAGTCAAGAACTCCATTAATGGGGAAGAGTCAAAGACTCCATTGATGGGGTAGAGTCAAAGACTCCATTGATAGGGTAGAGTCAAAGACTCCATTATTTTTGTAGAGTCAAGGACTCCATTAATGGGAGAGAGTCAAAAACTCCATTGATAGGGTAGAGTCAAAGACTCCATTAATTTTGTAGAGTCAAAGACTCCATTGATGGGGTAGAGTCAAAGACTATTATTTTTGTAGAGTCAAGAACTCCATTAATGGGGTAGAGTCAAAGACTCCATTGATGGGGGTAGAGTCAAAGACTCCATTAATTTTGTAGAGTCAAAGTCTTCATTGATGGGGTAGAGTCAAAGACTCCATTAAAGAAGAACAGTGCACCACAACTTGAGAGAATTTTTATTTGATAATGTGCAACTAGAAGTTACGAGTCAAAGACTCATATTTAAAGCCTTATGCTTGGAGTTAGAAACTCCTCATGAAACCCGCTCCTATTTGCATTACCACACAAAAATTCATATTTGAGAATGAGGGAGAGAGAGATTTAGAGAAGAAAAGGACTGATGAAATCCCATACACAAACCTATGCTATTCCTCCTTTGCTTAATGTTGCTCTCTCTGTGCCTCTCTTTATTTTTCTTCTCTTTTTGTCCTTGTCGTGCATGTACTTGCCTTCTTCTCTTGTGTATCTACCTTTTTCTCTTTTCTTAATTCTTCCCCCCCCCCCTCCTTTTTTTTTATCTTGTACATGTCTCTTTATTTATAGAGAGACTACAAAAGAAGTTGCGCCCTTATTTTTTTCTCAACTGATCAGATAATGAAGTAGTTTGCGTCAGTTTTTCTCTCTATAACTCCTAATTTTGTGTTCAGCTATGACCCACTTTCACCAAACTGTGCTCCTTAATTTCTGGCGGTGGCACTTCTTTATCTATTTTTCAGCTTTTCAATTTTTTTATTATTATATTTACTTCAGCCGGCCATCTTTTCACCTTTTATCTCTTTTTTTTTTTTTTTAATTTAGGGACATGACATACTGCCATTGTCGCAGTACTGCCATAAACCCATAAACAACCCCCACTCACGTGATGTGAGTGTGGGGTTTTGTAAATTTTTTAAACGCCTTCCTTATATTATTTTTTTTTTTTTTGCACCATTTTTTTAATTAATTTTGTTAATTTTGAAGGGCTTTTTTCTTTGTCCCATGAACTTGTCCAAAATTTATATTTTTTGATAAATTTTGCTTGGACAGTGTTTTTTTTTTTTTAAGTAACCATTTTTTTGTTGTTGAAAATTTAATATTTCAACAGTGCCCCCCGAGTGTCATGTGAGAATGATGACGATTCTTGCGTGACACTCGTGTCTTTTTTTCTTTTCTTTTTTTCTTTGGTGTGGTTTGGAATCTCCATTGAATTCAAAGTCCCAAGTGGCTGTTAAGATGTATGCCCTTAAATCCTATTGTATGATGCTATGTATGACATTATGTATGACTTAATGTTGTGTTTAATAAAGTTGTTTATTTTTATCTAAAATAATGATAACATGAATATTTGGACATTATCATATAGTCCATGAGATGCATAGTATGTGATTTATGTGATTTAGTCACAGAAGATATAAATCACAAGTTCTTTGTAAACTTAAAATTTATAGTTCGTAGTCGATGATGAAATTGGGCATTTCATCTGCGAAGACTATAACGTATCAACTAAGATGATTTGTCTTGATCATGGAAGTGGTGACTTCTAGTTGATATGTTGATATGTTTTAAGAGTTAAGACATATTGAACTGGACCGCTGTGAGATTTATTATTCTCCTAACGACTGTCAAATGAATAATAAATTTCATGACTTCTATTTGCATGAACTCTTAATCCTGAGAGAATAATGAACCTGATCATGACGTGTAGATTGCTTTGATATATCAGGAGTGAGATCTAATGTAACGGTCAAAACCTCAGTATGTTGGGCAGCCACATTTAGTGTTGATGGAACATATATTCTCAAGATGGAATTCATAGTCTCTTAACGGAGATACAAAATATTCCCTTGAGATAAGTTTAATGGGTTCAGTTATTCAGAGAGTTAGGCCTAACTACTTTGGTAAGAAATTACTAAAGTATATATTTATGAAATTGGATTTCATAAATATATGATGAATAACTTTAAAGGATTAAACCGGGTACTCAAGGATAAGATGTAGTAATTTATAAAGTGGCAGTCTATATTTATGACTTTGTATTACTACGAATATTTTATGAAGGGGTTGCGTGTAAAATAAAGTCTTGGGATATAATTTATTAATAAGACCTAGAGTGCAATTATATTTATATAGTGGTATTAAATATAATTAATGGTAACTTTGGACTTGTTAAGAGTTGACGGAAAAGCCCAAGGCCCATTAAAGCTAGTGTCTTATTGGTCCCTTTTGGTCCCATTCCAAGCCACATATTAAAGCCCAATTGGAAAGGCCCAATAGGCCGGCCCAATTAGATAATCAGTTAGTTAAAAAGGGAGAAACATACAGAATTTTTTAACGTGATTTTTCGAAAAGAAAAATGAAGAGTGTGAGACACACTTTCATTCTCCCTTTGGAAACTGATTGAGAGACCACACATCTTAGGCGTAAAGTGGAATTGGAGTGAAGATTAAAAGTTTTCCCAAGTGCTTCTAATCTTTATTTTGAAATACTTCACACCAAGGTACGCTATTTTGTTCTTAAATTCTGAAATTTACATAGTGCATGTTGTCAATCATGAATGAAATAGATCCTTGTTTGTTGCTTCTGCTGTGTGTTTTGTATGAGATACAAAACCAGATTTTTATCCAACAGTGGCATATTCATTTGGCTTCTTGATTTTTTTTTTTTTTTTTTTTTTGAACATTGATTTGCACTTTATACTTAAGCAAATTTTCTTGCATGCATAAGATTGATCACTTATTTGGTGGGGAATGGGTTTTTTTTTTTTTTTTGACATGTGACTGAATTTAATAAATAATACCAAATTGCCTACGTACCCAAAAGGGGATTAAGTCAACACGTAGTTCAGAATTTTTTTATTTTTTTTGAAAGGATTTTTTTTTTTTTTTTTGGAAGGTGTGACTAAACTTAGTAAATGATACTAAGCTGCCTAAGTACTCGAAATGGGATCAAGTCAATATGTAGTTCAAGAGGGGATTTTTTTTTTTTTTTTGGGATGTGATTGAACTTAGTAATTAATACTAAGCTACCTACGTACCCAAAAGGGGATCAAGTCTACATGTAGTTCAAGGGGCAGAGTTTTTTTTTTTTTTTTGTGCCCTTACTTTTGCCTAGGCTGCCTTATTAAAAGGTTTTCAACCTAACAGGCTCTTTTTTTTTTTTGGGTGCCCTAACTTTTGCCAAGACCGCCTTATAAAAAGGTTTTCAACCTAGCGGGATTTTTTTTTTTTTTTTATTCCCTAACTTTTGCCTAGGCCGCCTTATAAAAAGGTTTTCAACCTAGCGGGCTTTTTTTTTTTTTTTTTTCATAGAGCTGTTTAATGAACTTCTCATTTACACAAGGGTAAACACATTGTTCCTCACCCTTTTTCCTCAGTATCCTTGTTTTGGGATAGATGCAAAAGGATGGTCATTGCTTAAAATTTGGCATCAAGATAATTCGCCTCTTCTCCCATGAAAGGGTTAGGATTAGTGTACACCATTTTCACATTTCCATCTTCATCACAAAGTTTAAAGCATTGATGAAGTGTAGAACTGATTATGCCATAAGTTTGTACCCAAGGGCGTCCTAACAACACATTGTAGGAAGTATCAACATCAATTACGTGGAAAAGAGCTTTAGAATACAATTCTCCTATTTCCACCTTTAATGAGATACTTCCCATGGCTCTTTGACCAACTTGGTTGAAGCTTTGAATGGTCAAGTTGGATGGGGACAATTGTTTGGATTTCATCCCCATTACTTTGAATGTCTTATAAGGGAGAAGATTTATAGTTGATCCATAATCCAAAAGGATTCTTGATAACCATACATCTCCAATTATGCCCTTGACATATAAAAACATATTCTGGAATTTTTCCCCAAGCTGGAGGTCCTTATCACTAAAAGTTATGCATGCCAAACATGAAACACATAGTCTAGGTGACAAGGGTTGTGAGGAATTGCCTTCTTTCCCTTTGGAAACATCATCTTTTGCATTTTGGCTTAATTTTTCCTTTTGTGGTAATGACATATGTTGGCTTGAAAGCAGAGTTACTTCATTTACATCTCGTTTATTGTCATCAATTGAAACCATGCAACATTGTACAACTTCCTCTTTCATCTCATCCTCGGAATAATTTTGAAGAAATTCCTTAGGAAGATATTCAACTAGAGTTAATGGCATTCTCTCAGATTGAATATATTCTTCTTCCTCTAAACTCATGCTTTTCTTTTGAGTGTTCTTCTTTTTCTTCTTGTTTTTCTTGGAATCCTTCCTTCCGTGGATTTTGACTCCTGACTTCTCAAAGGGAATAGTGACTGGTAATGGCCTTTTGGCCATTTTCTTGGATTGCTTACCAATATATGTTTGCCATTCTTCTTCATTTCAATCTTTAGAGGAATTTTCCCAAAAGTCTAATTTTGCTTTAGTCATAAACTCATAAATACTTGAGAGACTACTTGACTCGGCCTTGACATTAAGAGTCTTTTTGATCTTTTCAACATTATTTGGGTTTGCCCCCAGTGGGCAAGGCAAAGTGGACTTTGGTTCCTCTTCAAGCAAGAAAATGCTATTTGATGCAGCAACTAGTGCTCGAGAGGAACTATCTACCTCGATTTCACCATCATTTATCATTTTCTGAATTATATTCTTCAAGATATAGCATTCTGATACAGGATGGCTAATGATTCGATGGTAGCAGCAATATTTAGGGTCATTTATCTTATCAACTTCAGAAGGTCTTTTAGGCTCAGGGAGTTGTATTGCTTTTTCTTTCATCAACTCATTAAAAATCCCTTCAACATCATCATCATGGAATGAGTATTTTGTTTTCTTTTTCTCTTCAAGAGTGAGCTTTTTTTAGCCTTCCATACCTTTTCCATTTTGCCTTCCATTATTGACAAAGGTAGCCATTACACCCCCTTTGCATGGTACTCTTTTTTCAGGCAATTTGTCTTTCAACATTGCTTGCTTTAGAGACCAATGCATCAAAACTCTAAGGTTCTGTAGCCCCTATGAAAGTGGCAATCTCTGGTAAGAGATTGTTTGAACACATTTGTACTATAGATTGTTCAGTCAACTTTTCAGAACATTGGAGATTTAGGCTTCTCCATCTTGTAATGAAGTCATTGACACTTTCATTTGACTTTTGTCGAGCATCAGCTAAATCAATGATTGACACCTTTTTCTTTGAACTTACAAATTGGGCAAGAAAAGCCTTTGCAAATCATCCCACATATAGATTGACCCTGGTTGTAATTGAGTGTACCAAGTAAATGCGGAACCCTTGAGAGATTGCACGAATTGTCTTATCAACAAAGCATCTGTCAAAGCAGATTCTCTACAAGCCAAATAGAAATGTGTTAGGATTTGTGCCCTTAAACCCTATTGTATGATGCTATGTATGATATTATGTATGGCATTATGTATGACATGATGTATGACTTAATATTGTGATTAATAGAGTTGTTTTATTTTTATCTAAAATAATGGTAACATGAATATTTGGACATTATCATATAGTCCATGAGATGCATAGTATGTGATTTATGCGATTTAGTCACAAAAGATATAAATTACAAGTTCTTTGTAAACTCAGAATTTATAGTTCGTAGTCGGTGATAAAATTGGACATTTTATCTGCGAAGACTATAGCGAAGACTATAGCGTATCAATTATGATGATTTGTCTTGATCATGGAAGTGGAAATTTCTAGTTGATATGTTGATATGTTTTAAGAGTTAAGACATATTGAACTGGACCATGTGAGATTTATTATTCTCCTAACGACTGTCAAATGAATAATAAATCTCACGACTTCTATTTGCATGAACTCTTAATCCTGAGAGAATAATGGACCTGATCATGAGGTGTAGGTTGCTTTGATATATCAGGAATGAGATCTAATGCAACGGTCAAAACCTCAGTATGTTGGGCAACCACAATTAGTGTTGATGAAGCATATATTCTCAAGATGGAATTCATAATCTCTTAACAGAGATACAAAATATTCCTTTGAGATAAGTTTAATAAGTTTGGTTATTCAAAGAGTTAGGCCTAACTACTTTGGTAAGAAATTACTAAAGTATATATTTATGAAATTGGATTTCATAAATATATGATGAATAACTTTAAAGGATTAAACTGAGTACTCAAGGATAAGATATAGTAATTTACAAAGTGGCCATCTACGTTTATGACTTTGTATTACTACGAATATTTTATGAAGAGGTTGCATGTATAATAAAGTCTTGGGATATAATTTATTAATAAAACCTAGAGTGCAATTATATTTATATAGTGGTATTAAATATAATTAATGGTAACTTCGGACTTGTCAAGAGTTAACAGAAAAGCCCAAGGCCCATTGGAGCTAGTGTCTTATTGGTCCCTTTTGGTCCCACTCCAAGCCACACACTAAAGCCCAATTGGAAAAGCCCAACAGGCCAGCCCAATTAGATAATCAGTTAGTTATAAAGGGAGAAACATACAGAATTTTTTTTTAAGAAGCGTAGAGAAAAAAAAAAAAAAAAAGAGTGAGACACACTTCCATTCTCCCTTGAAAACTGATTGAGAAACCACACTTCTTAGGCGTAAAGTGGAATTGGAGTGAAAATTAAAAGTGTTCCCAAGTGCTTCTAATCTTTGTTTTGAATTCCTCCACACTAAGGTACGCTATTTTGTTCTTAAATTCTGAAATTTACATAGTGCATGTTGTCAATCATGAATGAAATAGATTCTTGTTTGTTGCTTCCGCTGTGTGTTTTGTATGAAATACAAAACCAGATTTTTCCAACAATTGGTATCAAAGCCAGGTTTTCATATCATGATTGTATGGCATGTGATTGAATTTTAAAATTTAAGAAAACCGTTATTTTTGTGTTTCAATTTTCTGCATCATTTGGATATAATGAAGAGAATTGCATCACTTGTATATATATATATATATATATATCCGTGTCTTCACAAGGATATATATTATTATTGTTCATGTGGCCTATGTCTTCAATGGATCCATGCCAAACCATTGGAAGTATTGGTTTAATGCATTGAAAACTTGTGTTGATGCATTGATTGTTGTTTCACCAAGTTTGTACGGATTGCATTGATTGATGATTAAAGGAATGGATATAACTGTCATGTTGAAGTAACTGTAATGCACCGCTTGGCCCATATCTTACACGATTTGACTTCAATGCTTGCATGGCTTGAATTTTAATTGCACACATGGCCATCATGCACGTCTCTTATATATTGCAATTGTATGCATGAGACTAAATAATGCATGGATTGTGTGGCTCGGTTTTCTTTGCATGGCTTAAACTAATTTACACGGCTTGGCCATCTTCCATGTTTTACACCAAGGATTCCATCATTCTGAAGGTTATATATATATATATATATATATAATGTAATAATTATATATTACATATATTAATTTGTATATTATATTATATATAATATAATATGGATTTTTAAATGTAATCAGGGTTTTTATTACGTTATATATATTTATATATATTAATGCTAAGATTATGAAATTTATTCCTAATGAGATTAGGACTATGTTTTCAAACTGTCTAGCATTATTATGGTTCTTGATCTTAAAAACCTTTATTTTAAAATATCTAGTGGGAGCGAGATACAAGGGTTGCATCTCACGGCCTCCATTGTTGGTTCATAGTAGTGTGAAATATATACTTTGTCTTTGCCTCGAGCTTAGCATTCCATGCGGAGAGTATTTACTTCATGGTCCTACAAGATTGAATTTCTTGGTTTATAGTGGTTCGATAAACACCTTATCTTTTTCTTCGAGCTTTGCATTCCATGTGGAAGGTGTTTTTATCATGGTACTACAAAATAAGCTTGTTAAAGGGATGAAATGTGGCTACACATGATTCTAGACAATGGTATACACTAGACTAAGTATTATAGTATCCTCTATGCTGAGTTCTTACTATTATTACTTAGAGGCTAAATGCAAAACGGCATATTATTAGTGTTTGATAAGAGTTATCATGATAGCACTAATAATTAGTATAGTTCTCTACCAATTAATGTCTTTATAATAAACTTGCTACCAAGGAATTATAGACATGGATTGGGTTGTCGTTGCATATATTATTTTATGGTTTTATTAAGGTTCCATATTATATGCTTATATGCTAAATTGATAATGTCCAGTTTACTTATTATATTCATATTTATTATTTTCAGATTTAAATCATGGCATCATTTAGCTCACTTGTTGCTATTCTTAACCAAAACAAACTGACTAGATCCAACTATGTTGACTAGAAAAGAAATTTAGATATTGTTCCTATAACTGAAGAGCACAAATATGTGCTTACTCAACCATGTCCTATTTTTCCTTCATTAGATGCTCTTCTTAAGGAAAAACAGCGATATGATCGTTGACATAAATCTAATGAGATGGCCAAGTGCTATATCCTAGCATCTATCTCAAATGTTCTACAGTATCAAATGTAGGATGTAGAACTTACTTTGGACATAATGCTTAATCTGAAGAAGATGTTTGGTGAGTAAGGCCGTTCTGCAAGGCAAGAAACTATGAGGCAAATTTATAGTACCAAAATGGCTGCAGGAAGTTCAGTGAGGGAGCATTTTCTTAGGATGATTGCTAATCTGAACATATTAGAAGTTTTAGGTGCCGACATTGATGGAGAATCCCAAGTGGATATGATACTCCAGTCGCTACCGGAATCATTCAAGGAATTCAGACTCAATTATAATATGAACAAAAAGATTTATTCTTTGTCTGAATTAATGAATGAGTTAGTGGCGGCAGAAGGCATCCTTAGTACTTCTAGTGTTGAAGCCAATATGGGTGAAGCTTCTACTTCTCAACCTAAGTCGAAAGGCAAGGGTAAGAAGAAGAAGAAGAAGAACTTCACTAAGAAAGATGGTAAACAAATTGCCTTAGGAGTTGCCAACAAAGGAAAGAAAACCAAAGGAAAGTGTTTTCATTATGGTAAGAAAGGACATTAGAAGAGGAATTATCCAACATTCAAGGCTGACAAGAATAAGGGTATGAAAAGTTCCTTTCTTCTTGAAATATGTTTAGTACAAGAATCCCATGGATTCCTGGTGTGTGGATTCAGGTTGTACTAATCATATCTACAATTCTTTGCAGGGGTTTCAGGAGACCAGAAAGTTGAATGGGGGAGAACTATTTCTTACTTTGGCTAATAGGAGCAGGATTCTGGTTGTAGCTGTTGGAGTGTTTAATTTATGCTTTAAGTCTAGAGTTTTAATATTAGAAGACTGTTTGTATGTACCTAATGTTCGTAGGAATTTAATTTCTGCAACTTATTTAGGTAAGCATGGATATTGTGTTACCCTAAAAGACAATGTTGTAATAAAGAAGGATAAAATGTTTATCTGTTCTGACAATATTGTGGATGGTCTTTATATTTTAACTCTTGATAAGCATGAATTATATAATTCTGAATTAGATAATAATTCACATGTGAAATCATTAAAGAGAAAGTTTCCTTCCACTAGTGAAGCATATCTTTGGCACTTGCATTTGGGTCATATTAATTCAAGTAGGATTCAAAGACTAATCAAAGATGGACTTTTACAGCCCACGGACTTTTACAGCCCATGGACTTTGATGGTTTTCCAATTTGTGAATCTTGTTTGGAAGGTAAAATGACCAAATGGGCTTTTAATGCAAAAGGT